>OY365750.1:17507443-18829615 GCA_959347395.1 Mechanitis mazaeus
ATTTATTTATTTATAATTGTGTATCGTATTTATGTATGTCTGTAGTACCTATTTCTGCCCTTTGAAATCATCTTTGTCACTCTCATGGGTAGCTGGTAGAGATCTCTTATTAGAGATATGCTTATCCAATGTTTTCTTTTTGTTTCTTTCCTAATGTAATTTATGTTTCACCTGGTACATAAATAAATAAATAAATATATATATATATATTCAACAGTTAACCACAGTAAATGTAATTCTATAGTCTTATTTGTCGTAAAAATCTGTGTATATATATCATATTTATAATTCTTTCCAAATTACTAACCACATTTTTTAACTATACAGTATGGAGTAATATTTAAAAAACATCTCAACAAGATATAATATTCTGAAAATATATGTAACCATACATATCTAATAGTCCCAATAAAATATTTTATAACTATGTACAATTGTATTAAGAATGAGCTAAGTTAAGAAATAAACAAGAGACGTCTCTGTAATTCTTAAATATATAATAACGAGGATCAAACCGATGAAATCTCATTAAATGACGATTTAATGTAATTTTATTACAAATTTACTATAATTTGTTTAGCACTATAATTTTATTTTTCATACAAGTGTACCTAGAACAGTAGATTCTAATTAATAATAAAATCCTGTTGGCGTGGCTTCATCTTAACCCTAGGAGCTAAAATACGTTACATGGTACTTCAAACTATAAAACGCTTTAGAATTTGTTCATGAAGAGATAAAAACATATTTACAGAAATAATTGTGAATAGTTCTGTTTAAATAATTTTTGTTTTAATAACGGCATATTTTAAAGCATTTTTGGTTACAAACATGCCTACTGGTATATTTAGTTGTTATTTTATGTAGTAATTTAAAATATAAAAGTTTAAATTTATTATTTCTTCAAAGATATATTTACTATACTATAAGATAAGTAATTTAATATCAATTTTGATTAAATATTTATTGCAAAATTACCTAATATAAGAACATATTTCAAAAGAACATCAATTTCAATTATTTTTAAAAAACATTTTTCCTCATAGTTTTATTGAAAAGCCGTATTTTTCCGATTCCCGTCAGCAAGATAAATGAGGCTGGTATTGAAAATGGAAATAGGATGAAGCAAAACGCTCTCGTAGCGAATAGCTCTGCTCATTCGAGAATTACAATTTGAAAATATCGAGAACAAACCCGACATAAATTAAGGCAAGGTTATTCAATTTCTATATTTCTTTTTAGTCTTCAGTATTTACTTCAATTTTGTATGAACAAAAGAAAGATCAGACTTGAGAACCGATTTGCTTGGAATTTGTATATTATTAGATGAGATTAAGTTAAAGGTTTTTTTTTGTGACCTAAATGGTGGACACTAGAAATAGTATTTTTGTACTAAATTACAATTAATACATAATTTCTCTAGTTTCTTTTACGCCGTGCTGCAATGATAAAGTAATTCATTTTTAAATTAATAATCTAATCCAAAAATTATTTTAAGAAGCGTCTACTGTGATGTTCTACATGTACATAAATTAAATCTTGGTACTTCCAAAATTTAAGATTTATTTATATATATCTAAATCAAATAATCATTTTATATTTTGCATTCAAAGGTTGTTGAACTTAGTAAGAATAAAGTATGAAGAGTAGTTTGTTATATATATTGACTCAGTCTACACGAAGTGCAACATTGCTCACGCAAAGCTGTCACGCAACGATTAGTACAACACTTATACAAAGCTTAAGATAGTTCGAAACAAAGAACTTATTTATCAAAGAACTTATTAACCATATTTAAAACGAAAAACATATCTACAAAAACCACGTAAACATGATGCCGCGAAAATTATACTCTACTTCCAACTTTTGTTAACACCAAAGTTTTTGTCCCGTAACAAAGGAAACGAGTATCAAAGTACGTACAATCATCGGCAAGGGTACATGAATACAAGTATAGGTAATATTTCTCTATGGTAAGACGATAAATTAACATGACAAAAGAACAAAAATATTGTTATCTATAGATATGCGAATTCAAACGTCTAGAAAAACTTCTTATTAAAATTACTTCATTATATATAAAATGTGTTAACATTTACATAACAAATTAAGGTGATAAAGTATGTAAAAATACCTATAGGATATTTAATTTTTGCTAATATTAATTTATTATTATTAATATTTTTTTAATCACCATTTAGACTTTTTTTTTTACTTTATTTATTTATTTTTAAGTTTGTAAACTACGAAAGGTAACATTATAAAAATAAAAAAAATACATAATTAAAAAAATTATAAGTGTGATTATTTTTTTTAAGAATATACATGTATACAAAGAAAATATTACTAAGATATTTTTCAACATGACATAATTTTATTTCAGGAATACTTATTCATTTATGAAATTATATCAACGGAATGGAACTTTAAGATTAAATAATGCACGACTGTAAATATTATTAACATAATTTTAGAAATATTTGAGGTTGAATTTGTATTTTCATAGCCATTCCAGAAAGGAATATAAATTAATTTTAAATTTCTTTATAATAATAGATAGAATATATTTTATTTGTTTGTTTATATATTTATACAATACATTATGATGCATGCAAAATTAGAACTATAAAATAAATATAACACGATTACAATTGGAACGAGAATATGATTTATAATATTTGAAAATACATACAAATCCCAAATTAAGAGGTATAAGGTTTTAATAATAAATAAGCAGATAGTAAAAGCAGTAAAAGCAGAGAGGTCACACCAAGCTCATTACTTATAATAATTAAAGTTCATATAAACGGATTGCTCACAATGACATTTGACAAATACGGCTTTACAAATTGATATAAGCTTTTAGTAATACAACCGGCAACAAAATATGCTTTACACGAATAGATATTTATTTGCTCTTAAAATAAATAAAATTTTATTTATTTTAAAATTATTATTACTGTAAATTGCATGAAAATTTTAAGGAGGAATCTCTAAAAGTTTACTCTCCATGTTAAAATAGAAAAAAATACATTTGGATAATTGATATGCCATTCCGTGATGTTGAAAGTCAGTCGAGATAAACTCTAATCTGAGAAAATAATTACAAAATATACAATTTCATAAATACACTTATCTGGAATTCAAAGTCAGAACAACTTGGTATATCATAACATGTTTTGACTACTAGACCCACAAGAATTTCATTTGACATAGAAAATATCACCTTTAGCGTTATACAATATCTCTAATATAAAAAATACTAACAGAGCGAGAACGTTCCATCTATATTATATATGTCAGCAGTAATACCACCTACCTTGGATTAATTATTTTATGACTACCCTCATTACTAATAATGCGATCGGCTGTACTGTCATGGCTAGCTGCCTTAAGCGTATATAAGGACTAAATTCAATGTGCTTCGGGCATTGTTAAATACACCGTCTAGTACAACGGAATTCTGGAGGAATTTATGTGTGAAAATAAAACTAGGAGTAGAAGCTAAAGTGAAATATAAGTGAAGATGCTGTGACCAAAAATTAAGAGGAGCAATTTGGAAAATAAGTGTTTCTGTTTCTGTAAAATTCATTAAAGTGATTCTTAAATTGGTTAATGAGTGTTTAAATTAATATGAATGGTGATCAAAGAGAAGATAAAGACCACAGTCCAACAATGGAGCTGTTATCAGAAGTGCAGACACGACCCATATCTCCCTTGCTGCCCGTACGACCAACCACTTCTAGGATGGAGAAATAAACATAAAAGACTGGTGCAAACATATTAGATGTGCGAAACAAAGATATTACCTTGAGGAATTCGACGTTCGGATGAAAACTACAAATTTTTTAAAAAAGACGTGCAAGAAAATGGACTGATAGATGGTTTGTGACGACATCTACCTGGGAAGAATTAGAACAGAACCTAATTATGACATTTGAACCGATGCGGTTGAAGCAGTAATTGGAACTGTTGATGACGAAGGCATTCGTATGGAATTATTGAATGCACGAGCAAAATCAGTTCCAGAATTAATTTCTGGTTCATCCTGCATACGCCTAAAAAGACAGAATTTGACTACAACTTGCAATGAATTGCACAGCAAACAAAAAACCAGGATTTTCGCCTTTAACAATTTTAATTCGAAAACAACACTGTTCCCGCGAAGCTAAGAAATTTAATTAACATAGAAGAAAACGGAATAGATTTGGAGATATTATAAAGACATTAACAAAAGGATGGCAGACGCAGCAGAAAAATTTAAAAGTCAATTTGAAAAATCTAAGGCATACGTTAAAGGATGTAAGTGGGGCGATTCTGTTTTGACGAACAATAATCAACGAAATCAAACTTCATAAGATTTGAAGTTTGCTGGACCCTACGAAGTTTTAAAGATCACGAACTAAACATGAAGGCAAATATTCGCAATGCGAAACATACGTCAATAGGATCACAACATTCATCGGCTAACGAAACAATCGGGACTTCCACTGATACTGCATCAGAGATAATTGAGGACTAAACATTTGGGGCTAAGTAAGTAATATAATTTACAATCCAAATAATTTGAGGTAAAACTCAGTGTTTAAGGTTTAGGCATTGAGAATCTTAATATTATTATATAAACACACACATTATTATACAAACTTACTACATTTTATTGGTTGGGAAAGGAAGTCGAAATATCCCAAAGTGTGAACTGGTTGTGGAAACTCAGTGCACAGGAAAAAACATTAATACGGTGTAACACGGCGTACAGGACCGCCCAGAGCACACGACTAAACATTAATACTGTGTAACACGGCGTACAGGACCGCCCAGAGCACAGGAATAAACTTTAATACTGTGTAACACGGCGTACGAGACCGCCCAGAGCACAGGAATAAACTTTAATACTGTGTAACACGGCGTACGAGACCGCCCAGAGCACAGGTATAAACATTACTGTGTAACACGGCGTACAGGACCGCCCAGAGCACACGACTAAACATTAATACTGTGTAACACGGCGTACAGGACCGCCCAGAGCACAGGAATAAACTTTAATACTGTGTAACACGGCGTACGAGACCGCCCAGAGCACAGGAATAAACTTTAATACTGTGTAACACGGCGTACGAGACCGCCCAGAGCACAGGTATAAACATTACTGTGTAACACGGCGTACGGGACCGCCCAGAGCGCAGGAATAAACATTAATACTGTGTAACACGGCGTATGAGACCGCCATGAGCACAGGAATCTAATATTGTGTAACATGGCATTGAGAACCGCCTTGTGCACAAGTATGAACAATAAAGTTAAAGATAATTAAAAGGGAAATCTAGCATTGATTTCAATTTCTAAAACTTTGGTCATAAGCCAGATATTTTTATTTTAAAGATAAAAATTCTGCACATATTCTTAAATTTTCAGATTGGCGCAGAGCACGCACCAATTGTCAGTATGGCCGTGTCAGCAGTAATACCACCTACCTTGGATTAATTATTTTATGACTACCCTCATTACTGATAATGCGATCGGCTGTACTGTCATGGCTAGCTGCCTTAAGCGTATATAAGGACTAAATTCAATGTGCTTCGGGCATTGTTAAATACACCGTCTAGTACAACGGAATTCTGGAGGAATTTATGCGTGAAAATAAAACTAGGAGTAGAAGCTAAAGTGAAATATAAGTGAAGATGCTGTGACCAAAAATTAAGAGGAGCAATTTGTGTTAAAATAAGTGTTTCTGTTTCTGTAAAATTCATTAAAGTGATTCTTAAATTGGTTAATGAGTGTTTAAATTAATATGAATGGTGATCAAAGAGAAGATAAAGACCACAGTCCAACAATGGAGCTGTTATATAGATTACAGATTTGAACGAAACTTTCTGCGGGCATGACTTGCTATAGAATCTGTAATGCTCATATAGTAAATCATTATAATAGTTCTTTCAACACAAAAAAAATGGAATTTATTATAATAATTAGCCGAAGTAGTTCTTGTTCTTGAGGTGTAGACGAGCATTAGATATTCGGAATATTAGTTTAGAAATATTAAGTTGATTAATAGCTGGCAAATAAATATCAATATCCGCATATTTTATATATTATTTTAAAAGACACTTTAAATAAAAGGCTGATGTTACATAAGTATATCCTATAAATTTATAATGTAATTGGTAATTTTAAAGACTACAATCTTAATTAACAAATTTTGCATTTTTTGTTTTAGTAGAGATAAAAAAGATAAATATAATCGTTAGCGAGCAGTCTACCTAATTCGTTTATTTGCTCATTTATTCAAACAGCCTTCCATATGAATAATTAGATTGTGTTTCCCCCTTGAAAAATTGTAAATTCTGAAGAATTTTTAATTAATTTTCGCTTATATTAGCCATAAATCACATGTAGATATTTTCAATGGACAGATAGCATTATCAAACCATTTTACGTATATATATTACATTACACTAAACTTGTCTTAAGAGTGTTTGAAATTATTTATACTATTGTGAAATTGTCTACATGTTTGAAATACATTCATTTTTTTTATTTCAATAAATATATTAAACAGAAAAAGTTTGTGTGTATGTTTTTTTCGACTCTTTATTGTAAGGACCTTATTCTATAATCGACTCCGTTTGGGATTCAATTAATCTTCATTCAATTAATTTATATTCACGTAACTTAGAACGGATTAGTTTTCAATTGACCAAGTTATTTTTAATATTAATTTTTTTTATTGAAAACCGCGTAGTTGGAAATTCTAGAAAAAGTTATTAGTAGTTGGTTATTGCAGTACCGATTGACTTGGTAATATCAGCGGAAAAGTAATGAGACAATTGAAAAAAAAACATCTAGCTATTTTGTATTTTAAGAAAATATAAACAGTAAACAGTATATTTGTTTTTTTTTTTTAATTAATATTTGTAAAACATGTATATATATGTAGTAAAAGTAATGGACTCAATGAAACAAAAATTAAAATATAATAATAAAAATAAAATATATTTCTTAATCAGGAAATCAATATGACACGTAACTATTACCGTTTTTAATCAAATTAAACACAATCTACAAATATTTAAATTAAAGTACAAACATTGTCCTTCTTTCTCGAAAAAAGAATTATTCGAGAAATCGAATAAGCAATAGAGAAACCATTTTTTAGTTATTTTATTAACTAATAACATAACATCGTCCCTTTATTTAAACCATTAAGGCAATTAAGACAGAGTTATCTATCTATAAACATCATATTCATACACATGTTAACCGAAATCTTAAAATAGCCTAAGTTCAGTTAAAACCATAAATCAAATAATATTTTACTTTGCAAATACAATATTAAATATTCATTTAAATTATTATTATCCTCATTTATAAGAAAAAATCTTAAAACCTAAAGGTATTTAGTATATATATTCACAGCATGGAAATGTAAGTACCCCATTATGTAATAAATGCTTTATAAATTTGTAAAATAGAAGCGCAACGGAATTGGAGAACATTGTATTAATTATGTTTAATATACAATATACATATTTGCAATACACATTTAACAATATACATTATGTTAAATAATTCAATCGCGCGTTTTAACACGTATTAACATATAAATGTTTTATATCATTTAACTTTGTTAATACAATTATTTGTTTTTAATTTTTAATTGTTGATTTTAGTAGACATTAAGAGTCATTGCAACTTTATCTTAACATTATGTGATATTTATGTTGGTGTTTAAGTTAATATCGTTTAAAAGAGGATTTATAAGAAAATATATCCTATAACATATTGAATTGTACACACTATTTAATGTCTAAAATAAATTAATTTCATAAAAATTGACCTGCGCAACAAACTATTATTATATCCAAAGTAATTAATAATATATCTTTTTAAATAAAGTATTATATAATAATTTATAAGTCACAGAGAGAAGAGTTAATGAATAAAGATCTTGAGTGAATTAATTTATTGTAATCCCTGAAATGACCTATTTCTTTAAGAATAAGGCATATTACATTTCAGGTAGAAAAAATTATAAAGAGACAAAACATCGTAAGGAACCTAACTACATACAGGTACGAGTGCATTGTGTCAATAAGGCTTCGTTTGCAGTCGTCTTAATTACGAACGTCTTAATTACAACAAGTCGAAGTAATTAGAGCAAATCTTCCTATTCATGCAACACGCAACTTTGTAGTATGGATTATATGCAATTTTTCTTTTATGAGTAAAATATTTCAAAAAAATTCAATTGTTTTGTTGTTATTTCATAAAAGTACATCAACAAGTTTCTTGATTATCTCTAATACAAAAAAAAATAAACCTAATGAAATAAATATAGAAAATTTATGACTTTTGATGACATACATTCTGTTCCTGGGAATGTAATTTGAAAGCCATAAACTAATAATATTATACTATTTTATAAATAAACTTTCTTAATTTAACATAAAATTGATAAAAAAACGTCTTAAGCATTGTAATTGAAATTTATATTATTTAAAATCATAATAAGTAAAAAGAGCTAATATTACAACAGCACCCATGGGTAATTTAAAACTAGTCTAAAATACTACGGACACTTCTCAATAATATATTAAATATATTTTATAAAATATTGGGTTTTTATTTATTTTGAAAAAAGAAAATGCTTTTTAAATTATTTATAAATAATTACAAGTTTCTTTCAAGATTAATAAAGTTAATGTAGAATAATAACTATAAATTACTTAAAGTGTCTTCCGCAAACTCTTACATATCTATTATCGGTAAATATTTAAAAAAAATAGATAAATTAACAAATCCATATGAAAATTGAAATAAATAAAATACATAGTTTATATATTTCTTTAAATACAAATATTAAAAAGCTTAACATAATTGAAGTTATTAAAGAAATTATACGTATAATAATACGTATTTTGTAACGGATAAGTTTCCTCTGAAATATTAATTTAATTAATTAACTTAAATTTTCAGGGTTATCGACGAGTATTTTTAGCAAATTATTTAGAATAATCAATAGTTATAGTGAGATGAATTTTTTGCAATTTTTTACCAAAATTTAAGGCAGATACATTATTATTTAAAATATCAACCTATATATTGTCATTAACATATTTGACCTATAAAAGATAGCATAGCCATCCCATTGCTCTGCCAAGAGAGATATCATATCACCACTTCTACTACTAGCTTTGATGAATTTAGTATTAACGTATATATCAATTCAACAACAGAAAAAAAAATTTCGACACCCGTAAGCTTTAAACCTTATTCTAACGCATTGTAAAAATGACGATTGAAGGATCGTTTCTGTTCTAGGTGAAGAGTCTAGAAGTCTAACATAAATTTATCTAATTTCTAATTTATGTATTAAATAAAACTATATTTTGCGTATAATTTGTTTACATTTTAATTTTAATCCGACGTTTCGAATGCTTTGTGTTCCCGCTGTGAACTTTTATTATTGTTATAGATTTAGTCATCTATTTGAGAATTATAATTTCCTACTTCTAGAATTTACGTTAGGAATAAGAAATTAAATATAGTTACAGATTTATATTTTTACACTAACCATACCCATACTCTATCTAAATTTTGAAAAAGTTGAAACGTTTTTCCAGAGGACGTAGAGGCTTAATTCGTATAATTGTTATTCGGTAGTTATTTAACTAAAATTCAAATAAGCTTAACATGGTTAAATTTATATTTATGAACAATATCAAATATAATATATTGTGTTCTCTAAAATATTTTAACCGCTAGAATGATAATCACTTTATTTAGTATTGGTGTACTAAATATTCCATTTATATTGGTATATTAAGATATAAAAATTTTAAGATAGTTCTAAATTTCTTTTTAGTGCTTTGCTTGACTTGAATCCTATATATTATATAGTTTTATAAGATATATCATAGAGCTCTTTGTATGT
Organism: Mechanitis mazaeus; assembly: GCA_959347395.1. Lineage (NCBI taxonomy): Eukaryota > Metazoa > Arthropoda > Insecta > Lepidoptera > Nymphalidae > Mechanitis > Mechanitis mazaeus. The sequence continues at coordinate 17,517,378 of OY365750.1, forward strand.
TCTTTTTCATTAGACCTTCACGAGAATATAAAGTTAACATCTGCAAGAATATAAACTTAAAGAAGTAGAAGTGTAGATTTCTTTGCAGCTTAGATGTTTTAAATTTATATAACCTTCTCTTGCACTGTAAACTGAGGCACCTGGGACCTTATATCACTCTACACGGACTTACGAGTACGTGACTAAACTATAAACATTGCAATTGCATCGATATATAATCATAATATCATATCATTTTAAAATAAAATGATGGTCTTTCTAACGACTCAGAAATATATTAATTAATTATAATTAATTTAACTTGTTACGAAAAATATAGCACTACCAGTATAGTGAAGAGATTATTACGTTATGTGATTGTATTAATGTAATATTGTAGAAGCAATTGATACCCTTCTTGTAAGGTAGTTGATTTGAGTTTTTGATAGAGATAGTAATATGATAATAATACTAATTAATATAAATGTAAATAAATATCATCACTATTAAAACAATACAGTAATACACATTCAAATTGTCAAGAGACCTTTTCTAAATTTTAATTAAATGGGTACTTTTTATAAAGCTTGAATACACTAAATAATTGAATCGATTTTAGCAGACTGTCATTGACAGTTTTCGTAATTATTGTGAAACAATTAGTTCCTCTTTTTTAATGGATTTTTTTTAAAAAAAACGAGGGCAAACGAGCGTGCGGGTCACAGGTCATAGGAACTCTTGCAACATCCCAACACATAAGAGCGTTGCCTTGGAGGTAGGAGTATAATAATAACTTTATATATTAAAAAAAATTTCTAGACCATGAATTATACAGACCAATAGATAAACACTAAGGGTTTCGAAAACATACTGATTAAAATAACAATAATTTATTCAAATTTCATTAATTGGCTACTTTTTTAAAAACATTAAAACTATTTGCTTTACAGTTTTAATATAATATTGAGATTAAAGGATTGTATTTATAGAATTGTGAATTGATTTTGCTTATTAATATTATATATATTTATTTTATTTTTCAAAAAAAAGCTGTGCGGGCTATTTATAACTTAAAAGCTAGAGATTCCATGAGAGATGTTAAAGAAATTGGTATTCTTACGGTCGTTTCTCAATACATATTTAATGACATTTTATTTGTACGTCACAATATGGATACATATGTAAAAAACAGTGACAGACACGCTATAAATACTAGAAATAAAAATAAACTTTCAACGCAGATATTTCGTCTGCAAAAAGTTAAAAAATCCTTCATGGGCATGAGTGTTCGCATATATAATAAGCTTCCACAAGATATCTTAGATCTTCCTTTACTTGATTTTAAATCTAAAATTAAAAGTATTCTATTAAATAAAGCTTATTATAGCATACAAGAGTTCTTAGTTGATCGTATTTCGATCAAGTAAAAGGTTAGGTTGTGGAGCTTTGGTTGTTGACTCATTTGCAGGATATTCTAATCTGTACATCAAACATTGTTCACATACTTTAAAAAGAGCAACTGTTGAGTTTCTGGTCAGCTCTTCTCAACAGAACAGCATTCCGAGCTGGTGGTAGCTTAAGGACGGACTGACTATACTGACATTTTTATAATGTAATAATTCACGATTCAAAAGTGCGTGTAAATGCTTATTTGAATAAAGATATTTTGAATTTGAAGTTAAATTTATGAATATTGCTTAGCCAGCGTCTTTAAATTTGAGAAATATATTGAATCTTTGTAATCTAGAATCAAAGCAATCATTACTAGCATTTTTGGTGGTACTAACCGAATATAGTCTATGCGGTCTTATATACAAAGCTATATAAAAAAATGTTCTTGAATTTGTTTTCTAATTAGTTTTAACAGACTATACATATTAATTCACAACTCAAATTTATTATAACACAACAAACATTTTTAAAAAGTTACATGAATTTTTAATATAAATTAAACTAGTGTTTAAATGAGTGTAAGTGTGTTTCAGTGGAATAAACTGTCAAACAATATATTATGTATTCAGTAGCCTGTTCATTAATAAAGGTTTAAGGATCAAATCTTAAACCTAGATTGCTTTGAATTATTTTGCAACAAATGTATACCAAAGTCTTTGATTTCCAGGTTCAATCACGTGCTTTAAACTAAAGGTGATCTAAACCCCATGAGAAGAATCTACCACAGTACAGTATCTCATTTTGACATCTATATTAAATGTAAAAATGTTGTAAAATCTACACATAATTAAGATCTTTCAAAACACAGACGTAAAGTCCCATTCATCTCGTAACTTGACTGTTTTATGTTCAAAACACAGTTCATCTTATGTACGTTCCCAAAGGATTACTAACTCCTACTTAAACATTTAATAAATTTTGTGATTATATATATTGTGATTATTCGAATAAAGGCGCTTGGCATTTTTACAGTGTCCAGTAATATTATAAAATAAAACACAAATCACCGTTCCTATATATTAAACAAATTGTTATTATAATATTTTTAATTAACATAAACAAAACACAGTTCTTGAATAAAACTATTTTTACGGATTAAAACTCGCGTATAAATTGGTTACATTTTTATTGTAACCTGACGTTTCGAATGTACACACTTACATCTCGTCTACCCGTGAACACGATTGCTGCAAAGCATTCGAAACGTCGGTTTAAAATAAAATGTAACCAAATTATACGCGAGTTTTAATCCGTAAAAAATAGTTTTATTTGAAATGTGTACTCGTGAAAATCTAAGAAAATACTAAACACTACTTCACTTTGGTAGTCCCATACTCACCTGATACCTCTGAAAGAGTTTGGTTTGGTCATTCAAGTAAAGCTTGTGGTGGAGCCGCCGCTAAACTAATTGTACGCAGGCGCAGTCGGTTTCAAAGAGTGAAATAAAACTTATTTTTTAATAAAACGTTTCACCCAAATACGTTCATAATTCATGCGTCTGTCAAACGAGGAGAAACCGTAAGCAGAAGTGTGGTATTTACAATCAGAACCGAGATTTTACAAATATAACCAACAGTAATGGACCTCCATTGCTGTTTTAAGCCACATAACATAAACTAACGTGGTTAAAAAAAATATAATTATAATACATATTTATTTTAGTAAAACTTTTTACAGTTATAGCATATTTTATATAGTAGCAAATATAGGAATGAGTAGATTTATAATTAATAATATAATGATTAATTCAACACTCGTCAATAATTCACAATAATTCAACGTATGCCTTAAACGTTAAATATCAAAATATTATCTGAAATGAGGCGTCTACTTACTTAATTCGTTTATTTGTTCATTTATTTGAAAACCTTCCATATGAATAATTGGTATTAGATTGAGTATCTCCCTTGAGAAATTGAAAACTGAACAATTTTTGAAATATTAGCGCCGATACAATAATAACGCCAGTATAAGCTATAATTTATATTTAGATCTCTTTAATTGATAAATAAATTAAAATTATCAACATTTTTTAGGTAATTTAATTTACTATTTTAATTGTTAACGTATTTAAAAAAATTAAATTACGGGTTGACCCGTGACCACAATCGGTGCAATTCAATCGAGGTATCGTAACTTAAAAATATTTACGCGATAAAGTCCCGATATATATTTCTATAATTTAATGGTTATTATGTTTTGAAAATATTGCTTATATTTTCTTTTTTAATTTAAAATATTAATATGAAAATCCAATGTTAAAAACAAAAAAGTTTTTAGCATGAAAAATATAATCACATTTTTTATCTCACTATAATCGCAATACAAAGATAAAAGTATCCCATTTTGCAATATAAATCTTGAGAAGGTTGTGTTATTGGAGGACGTTATATTCTGTGTTAAATAAAACAAAAGTGTTTGGTGTATTTTAAAACATAGTAATATACATCAATTTTATCAAGTACATATACATCAATTTTATCAAGTAATATACATCAATAGGCAATTTTTATTTATGTATAAAAAATTTATACAAAAGAGTGTGATAATTGTATAGAATAGTTGTTCGACACACTTCTATATTTTACTAATACTATACGATAATAAAAAATAAATGTTTTGAAGATATATCTTAAAAATTTTATACGCTATTCTTTAATTATTTTAGTAAATAATTTCAGGAACGAAGACACTAACGAACTCTGTGCTACGATTAGCTGTTACATAAATGTCTTGGCTTGGCTTGAAATAAATATTTGAGAACAGGTGATTTAATTTGTGTAAAATTGATATATAAAAATCTTTTATTCTCTTACAAACCATTTATTCGCTTTCAAAGTGAATAAAAAGTCTATTTAGTTATAACGCGTCGCACTGTGATACAAGCCTCGCTATACACTTTGAACGACTTTCTCTTTTCTTCAATTTTGCCTGATTTACTTCCGGAAGGAGAACTAAAACTTGTTAAAAATCTAAGAAATTTAGTGTAATATTTATTGTGTTCTAATAAAACTATAAAATAAAACATTTATTAAATAAAAATATTATTTTCAATTTGGTTCTCGTAGACTAAAACAACATATACATATTTCAATAATTTATAGTAACCTATTTTATTACTACATACAAGAAATAAATATGCAAATATAATATTAACTTGTATAATAATAACATAAACATTTAAAAAAAACTTCAGTAAATAAAATAAATTATTACTAGTTGCCATGTCCACGTCTGATATCAAAACGAAACAAAAAAATTGTAAAACAACCTCTTATAAATAACTATTTTTAAATTTAAAAAGAAAAGCAAACGACGATTACATAATATATATATGTATTATTTTATAACCAAACAAAAAATTTAGTATTTGAGAAAAAACAAAGGAAAGAAAGAAATATAAGTTATAACGCAAATACAATTTCATGAAGAGTAACAAAGGGAAGGTTGTGTTTTTAAAGTATTGAAAAACTTGTTTTTATTTATAAATAAAACATGTTGTTTCGAAATCTAAAAAGCGTAAAATTTCAAGGAAATGTGAAGATTATAATCAATAATATAATTAAAGATAACTGTAATTACTTTTTAAGATTAAGCTTTTATAAATTTTATCACTCAAGGATTTATAGTACCGAATAAATAGTAGTTAGATAAAAATGAAGAATTATCTTGTAAAATGAAACGATCAAAGTTCTCCCACGCCAATACAAGCTTTCGCTTTAGTCGATCTCAGAGGCTTTAGCTGTCACTAAACGAGACGAGGGGTTGTTCTACAAATTTCTTAAATTTTTTCCACACTCATGAGGCTATAGAGTATTATTTGACAGACTAAAATAATTATTTTTTTGACTGCCTATATTATGCATTTATAATTTCAAATAAATAAATTTTTACCCATATTAGTCCTCAAGGGGGTCCACGTACACTATTAATATTAGACTACACTTATATTTAGCCCTCATTTCAATAAGTATGTCTTATTATTTATATAAAAATATATGTATAAAATAATAATATATATATAAAAATATATAAAAATGTATGTTCTGAACTAAAAATATTATAAATTATATTATGAATTGTATTCATTCAAATAAGGCATTAAAAAACTTAGAAGCAATAATATTTTAATTAAAATTTGCTCTAGTAGAAAAAGTCATAATTCGTATCAGAGCGAGTCACGTAGTTGCTTCGACTTGCAAGTCATCTTAATTGCTTTAGTAGGTAGTACTTATTATTTTTTTCCTTTTTCTCTTCAGAATTGTATTTTTATAAGGTTTTAATTACTCATATATAAAGAATGTGTTTCACGAATATTTCTCACACTTTAGTACGGTTAATGTTTTTTGTTAACTTATTTTACCCCACCCCGGCCATTCTTTTCTTTCTTTTGTTAAAATTTACACAACACAGAGAAATATACCTAACTTGTTATGGACAATATCATTAACATGCTAATCAGTAACTTACTAGGGACTTTAGTCAAATGCAACAGTAACAATTATGACATACAGACAAGATTTATAGACTATGTATGTAAAGTACTGACCTATTTTCTATCTAATTTTCAATCAATAGTTTGATTGAAATAAGAAAAACGATTTAAGGCTGGATAAGGCTGGCTTAACTAAATTGAAGTAGTGTTTGTTGAAATGAAGTTTCACAAATTGACTTTCCTACGACTGCTACTTCACATTTTACAATGTGCACTTGATTGTAGCAATCAGGTCTGAAAGATTGGCTGGCGATCGAGAAATAAGTGTTGGTAAGTGTTTTTATCAAAAATGATACGTATTTGAAATGTAAATTTATATGAAATGAGGGTTTTTTACAGACAGCTTTTTCACCGTTGAAATTTTACGCATAATAAACTTAACTCGTCTTTTAGAAATGCCTGTTTGAAGACGATACCAATCTTGTAAATTTTAATGATTGATCACCCAACTCTTAATTGATTTACTAACTAAATATTGAGTAAAATGTAATATTTACACAGTCAGCAATTCATACAGATTAATAGTATATTGTTTACAAACGAGCTTCAAAACTATTGGATCGATTTAACCATATCTTTTTCAATATAGATCAACTTAATAGATGACTATATTATAATAAAATAATACAAGTTACAAGTTATTTAAAAAAATAGAGATTCTTAAAAAAAACTACAAAAAGCCCATATTAGTAAAATTTTGGCAATAAGATGCCTCATTCGTCGAAAAAACTATTGAGGAAAGATAAAATTTATATGGTACACAATAAGAGTTCTCATAACTTATTACCTAAAAAACGTTTACGAGGTTAGCTATCATAGTTAGGTCATCAATTGTTTTGAAAGTTGATAGCTGCTACGTAGCTATCTCTATTGCATAAACCAGTTAATTTTTATCCAGATATTTCCACGAAATTAAAACTTATGAAGGTGAAGTTAATCTTAAATATCTTAGGTAAATTATAAGTTATTAATCAAATAAAAATTTAAAATAAATTACTTCCATTTGAATTGAAATTGTACGAATAATTGAACAAAGTCTCTACTAGAGATTTGTTTCTCAATTTATTTAATTGGATTGTTCATTTGTAAGTAAATTTTAATTAATTAGAACAAAATCAACATTTCTGACACTAAATTATGTGCAAAGGGAAACTGAATTCTTAGTCTGAAAACGAAAACTTTATTTCCTTACGTAAATGGCTAGTATTCTATTACTCAATACCTATATATGTTGCAACTTTATTCGTGATATGGATGTTAGATTTAATACCGTTTTAAATAAGTTTTTCTTGGTTATTTTGCTATGTAGTTCTTATTATTTTTAAGAATAATCCATAAAAACCTTTTTTTACATATTTATTATAAAGAAATTAAGACCAATAATAAGTCATCATTGTATTTGATTACATCTTTCTACAACCGCAAAATAAAAATTTTTCATGCAATTATTGTCCTTATCTAATAAGTTTAAATGAAAAGAGTAATTTTCTTATCTCTTGTTGGTTTACTTAATGGATTCTTGTAACTGGAACTTCAAAACTGCGCAACTTGAATGTGAGTATTTATAAATGCAATAGATACTGTTTAAAATAATTAACTTTGAACTTACTTTTATAATATTTAGTTATCATAAAGTTTTTCCTTCCTGTAATGAAAATAGACAAATATTATATAAAGTATTTTCTTAGATTTTCACGAGTACAAATTTGAAATAAAACTATTTTTTGTACGGATTATAACTCGCGTATAATTTGGTTACATTTTAATTTTAACCTGACGTTTCGAATGCTTTGCAGCAATCGTGTTCACGGGTAGACGAGATGTAAGTGTCTGTCAGAAAGTCAGTTAATATCTAACAGTCAGACAATTATAATAATAAACTATTATACACTTTTTACTATTTGTTTGTAATTATTTTAATTATACACTGTTTACTATTTGTTTGTTATTTTCCATGTAAGTTTATCACAAATAGTGTAACATTGGATAATCGAAAGTCTTACATGTTAAAATGTAAAAAGGCGAAATAATTTTAGGTTACTCTGGGTTACAAAAATAAAAAAAAAACTTATTATTATGTGTTTAGTAAAAAATTCTAATCATCTTAGACTAGATTCTGCTTAAATTCTATCGCTGCTCTGAAAATTTACAAGAAATGAACTTGCAGTCGAATTTAGTTAGTTTAAACTTTATACAATAAATAATATTTTTAGAGAAGTGGAAAATTTACCACTAAATTACAACATTACTTATAGCAAGAATGAAAGTTATATGTTTGTATACCTTTACATAAATATTTATATGATACGTGATTGAGATTCACACGGAAAGATTGCCTATTGATTGGTTAGGGTAGAATTACCCATTTAGTTGGTGGGTATGCCAATAGTGAAATATAACTATAATTTTCTAGGAAACTATGCGTCCCTGAGAGTTGGGAGTAGTGTCGTTGTAATCAGCGTCGATCTCTCTCCCCTTTCCCCCACTCCCGCCATCTCTCTTGCTGCCGTATTTTAACTGATATCTAGTAATATATATTAAAGGATTTGTAAACTTTCAAACATAATAAGGCACTTCATATAATTACACAAAATTAGAAAACTGCAGAAAGCTAAATAGAATTTCAATATTTTTTGTTTCTTAATAGTGAGATAATATACTAATAATATTTAATAATAATATATTTAATACTATACTAGTGTTATACCACCTCTTAATTAAAAAAATCAAATTCAAATCATTTAAAAAAAACAAAAAAAAAAGACAGTCATCTTAATTTTGTTTGTATGAAATATTAAGAAACACCAATCATTCTTCATAATGTTATGTTAATGCAGTCTCAAAGGTCATATAGATTTTTTTTAGCCGTAACTAAATCAAACTTACGTTTGCATGTCTTATACGTCGATATAGTGATAAAAAACAAGAATAATATCAATTTTATTAAAAAAAAAAAAAAAAAAAAAAAAAAAAAAACAGTAGAAGTTTAGCCGGTAAGAGTCCGGTATAACCACGGGCCGCCCTCGCGGTCCGCGGTATCCATGAGGATTCTCCTACCATAAAAAAGGACATTTATTGGTGTATAATTTATTCAAATTAAATTAATAAGAGAGTTTTTTCTATGTTTTTATACTCATGTAAGCGTGTGAATATGTACCCAAATAAATATCGAGGACATAGTTGTCTTAAAAGATTTTTTGTAACCCCTAAAGTTGCAGCTACAATGTTTTGACTTTATTTTTATAAAAAGAGGCATCAATTGGCAACACTTTTTAAGTTATTAATCTGATTTAGATTAAATATATTTATTTTAACGCAAACCACATTTAACACTTCAAATTAAAGAAACAGTTATTTTAAAACACATTGGCACAGACACCGATAGTTAAATAAGATAAAAAACTCAACACAATTGCAACGACTTTCGTCTCGTACAGCTTTTGTATGTACATTCTAGTTTTGAATAATTAATCAAGTGATCTCCGAAACGTACATCTACATCAACCTTGAAAAAAAATAAGTACAACAGTGACATCTAAAACGGTTTACAACTTACATATTGCTGGAGTACATTCGCGCTCATTCATTTTTAAAATCAATTTAATGTAACGCTCCATTTGACTCGTTGTTTGCAATGCGTCTATCGATTTATATTTTTATACATGTATGTATTACTAAAATATTGTGCACACTATGGAGAAAGTTGTTGTAGCAACAAATTAATCAATATATTCAGTTGTTACATACAAATACATTATGATTTATTAGTTAGTCGAATTTTACTATTATTTACGATAATTCAATTAAAAAAACTTTGAATGTAAGTTAAGACATAAAAAGTTAATTTATTTTAAAACAGTTAACCTTTTTACATTAAAGTTATATTTAATTTGTACATATTTACAGTAAATTTTGCATACAATTGGACAAAGTCTTTGTACACTGATTTATGTAAAAATAATTTAACAATTACAGTAATATTTTTATTACGTAATATATGTAACTGTATGTACCAACAAAAGAATATTATCTTGGTCGTGTGTAAGACTTCTTGTACATTGCTAAGTTAACTTTACATCAGTATAATTAATGACTATATGTTACTTATTTATTTATTTATTAACCCTTTATTGTTAAATTAAAAAAGGCGAACTTAATGCCTAGTGGCATTCTCTACCAGTTAACCTTTGTGATGGTGAAATATTGTGGTAGGCGTTTATAAAAAAATAAATGATTAAAAAAATACACTACAAAAAACAATACCAATAAAATTACAATATAATGTATAATATAATAAATACTTTATAATAATAATTAATATACAATATAACATAATATAATACTTAACATACAATACTTTTACACATACATAAATATGTATATTTCAGATGAATTTAAAAAGTGTTCTTTAACGAGTTTTTTGAAGCTACTTTTGGAAGGTGCTCTTCTTATATTTTCAGGCAGTTGGTTCCATAGAACTGAGGTTTGGATGTATTTTTAACATTTATTAGCATTATTACATTAGAAATTTTATAAATTTTGATAGTCTGATTTCATAAGATCTATACTGACTTATACAATTTAACATGAGATACAAGTTCTCATGTTGTGTCGTATATGTCACTACAGATCCAAGGACTACTATGAATAAATATTTTAGTAATTGTGATTTAATGTCAAAAAGATACATTGTGTTTATTTATATTTTTGTATCCTTGTAAAATACTAAACTGTCTTTGTAGTGTGTTAAGTAATTTTTTTATAAATAAAACTATAATCTCTTTTAAGTGTGTTTTAATTTTAAAATGTGGTTCAATGGGTAAAAATTTTATATATCTCTTTTTTGTTAATTTTAATGTACCTGTTTCAAAGATATTCTTAAAAATAAATGAAGAACACGAAAACAAATATTCTTATATAATTCTTTTACATTATTAACCTACATTTTCACAGGACATACGACCGGATACAAATAGAACTGAAGCTCACGAGTGATTTGCGATAATAAGATAAGTGACAATAGCTGTATTGTCTAGTTCCGTCATTACAGGGTATCTCGTTATGTAGCGATCATAGGAACAGCAGTTGTGACCTACTGGAATAAATGTGTTTATGTCATTGTGTTTTGTACAGTTAGAAAGAAAGAAATAAAACATACCATATTTGCTTTAATAAATCAGTTTTTTACAAAATTAAGAATTACAAAAGATTAAGACTGACTAGAAGAAACACAGATAAGCTCTCATTATCTTATATCATACCGAATGGTTTACTTCGTTGAACCTTTTTTATGTAATATGTATGTAATACTATGTTCTATTTAAGCCACAAAGAAAAGCTGAATTTCGGTTTATTCTTGTTTAATTTTCGGGACTTTATTAGCAGGGTTATAATAGGGACGATCTCTTTCTACTGTCACTCTTCTTTGACAAGCGGAAAGGGAAAGTATTACAGCTATTTGCCTAATTATCTTTTAATTCCTGACTTGTCTTGATTAATTTTTATAATTTGGTACAAAAGTTTTGAGTGCTCGTCAAAATTTGATATTATTCGAATAGCTCTAGTTCATATTGTTTATGCCAATATAATTTAAATCTTTACTAAGATATAAAATATCCTTTTAAAAAATGAAATGTCATCGATGCGATCGGAATTCAAACCTGCGACCTACCATTAAGCTACCGTATGGCTGCCCGCTCCAATGACTTAAGCATTATATATTAAACCACTGTAAGGCTTTATTAAAAAACCCTTATCAATATTTTTATCTTTTGAGTGTATAATGACATGAAAAAATGCCACAACCAAATTTCAACATTTTGAAAATATCTATAAACATCTATTAACATTATTTTGCGTAAGTTACGTAGCTAGAGGATGAAATAATTATTTTTGATTTTCATACATTGTTGTACCATACGATACTTTGGTACCCCTAAGACTATTATAACATATTTTAAACCTAAACAGTTTTAAATTATAGTAGCGTAGACAATATATTATATAAACCAAATAGATTTATCATGGATAGACCCAATTTATAATTTGAAGAGAATGATTGTATTAGAAAGGTACAAAAAACAACTGGCCATGTCTACATAATTCTAAAATAAATAATTACGCGAGTCAAAGCGATGTTCTCATTAAATATGGATTTAACTCTTTTACCTGAAGGTAACAGAAACACCGTAATTATATTAAGTTAAAAATGCCTATATTTGTTATGCATAAAATTTTTTGTTTGCATAAAACTTAAGAGATGAAAACATTATATTTACGGATTCATAATTCATAATTATGGATAATTCGGTCCTAATATAATTATTTATCAATATTTACATATTTTAGAAACACACCTTTTTCAATTCATTATTGTTTTCTAACTTGTCTGTCCACTTTTTTTGTATAGAATTTGAAGTTGCAAAAGAATTTAGTTACTTATTCCTTCAATAATAGTGAATGATAAAATCAATTAGGTAAATAGTTTCTCTATGTAATATGAATAATGCGAGAAAAAAAAATTAAACCTAATAACGAAATTTGAAAGGAACGCAATTAAACTTTTTTGGTCTAAAAATGTTTTTACTTCATAGTTAAAATGGAAAAGCCATATTTTTCCGATTCCCGTCAGCTAGATAAATGATGCTGGTATTGAAAATGGAAATAATGCATGCATGCCGGAGGGTATGCCGGTTGCGACCCCAAGGAAAGGTCTTTCTCGGATCCCGGCACACTCTCAACCGCAGCAGGCTGTTTGCGGAGGGCCCGAGCGCTCAGTTTGCGCTCGAATTCGGCCTCCTCCGCTTCCATTCTGAGGGCTCGCAGCTCGGCCTTTGACCGAGCGAGCCCACTCCCTCTTAGACCAGTAATGGCGCGTCCATGACGAGTGGCGCTGCATTTAACCGATGCAGCTCGGAGTCGCTACCGGACGCGTCACTAAGAGCCGGAGCGACCTTGGAGAGTGGTCGTTTATGCCGACTGTTGCCCTCGCGGTCAGACATCACTTCGCAACCGCGAGAGCCCAACGTAGTGCCCTTAGAGAGCACCGCCGTATTAAAAATTACCTTAGGTCCTTTAGGTTTACCAGGGCCCTTCCCAGAAGAGCCAACCAACGGAGTCAACTCCTCCGCATCCACAACGACAGAATCCAAACTGTAAGCTAAATCAGAGTCAATAGTTTGTAAGTGTAAGCTATGGTCGTGTTCATGAAGGTGGGCGGATTGCCGACCTACGAAGCAATTTGTGCCCCCCCCCCCCAGAGTACGTGAGGCAGCCGACGTCCAAAGACGCCGGGAGGGATTGCTCAGCTTGGTTGGCACCCTCCTGGGTAGTCGATTGCAAATTACTTGTATCCATGGTCGTTGGGCTTACCACTCGCTTACCACTTAACCCTACGCCGTAGTACGCTAGACCACGGTTTCGGGGTGGTTTTTTATAAAGGTTTCCTTCCTTGCAGCACATCAAGTGTGCCCCGGTCCCGGCCGTCGTGCAATGGCCGGGTTACGGTATGACGTTGTGCCGCATCCCAAATGCTTCTCTTGAATGAGAAGCAACGAGAGCGACTTTCGACTGATTGCACCGGAATTCCAGCGGGCGATGGTTTCGTCACATACCTGCGCCTGGATATGTAGAAATCCTAAATTAACAGGCATTTGATTATAATAATAAATTAACAGCTAGCAGTACAATAACAGCAAAGACATCAAACCAAATATATTGTTTATAATAATTATAGGTCATTTAAATGATTGCTCGCAATTACATTTAACAAATACTTCTTCACAAATTGATATAAGCTTTTAGTAAAACATTTTGCAACAAAAGATACTTTCATGAATAGATATTTATTTGCCTTTATATTTTAATTATTTTAAAATTACAGTTACTTACTGTAAGCGAATTTTAATAACGAATTGGAAATACTACAAGTTTCTAAAGGACAAGTCTCTAGGGAAGTACTAGAAGATAGATTCTACAACAGAAAAGAAAGAATTTTAAATAATAAAAATATAAGCAATGATCGATATTCTATTTTACGATATTTAACGGCAGTGAAGAAAAACTCTGACCCCGAAAATTAAGTTTGATATATAGAAAAACGTGATATTCATATTTTTTTTAAAATACTAAACAACTGCTTGGTCGATTTTTATATATTGGTATTAAAACTAAGTCAATTGTAGAATCGCGTCGTCTGAAAATAAAGCCGAAAATGAAGCTTATTTTACACACACTAACACATACACACAGCTATATGTTTTTAAAATGTTTCTAGAATTATTCAGAATAACTCAAAACGGAAAGATATTCCGGAAAAAATACTATAAATATTTTTTACAAAAATAAATAAAAATTAAAAATAAAAATCTTTTATTTTCAAGCAACATAGGCTTACAGTTGGTTATTACAATATAATTTTTATATTTCGCTCAGCTTTCTCCGCTTGCTTGCTGGCGACCCTAGTATTACTGCTGCCACCTTCTTACGCATTGTCGCGAAATAATCATCATTGTGACCACACGTATATTTTACGGTAGTATTGAGTTATATTTTTTTAGATTTTCACGACTTCACATTTGAAATAAAATTATTTTTTACGAATTAAAAAACGTGAATACTTTGGTTACATTTTAATTTTAACCCGAGGTTTCGAATGCTTTGCAGCAATCGTGTTCACGGGTAGACGAGATGTAAGTGTGTGTCAGTAAGTCAGTTAATTAGTCATCTACCTCCAAGGGTTCCTTAGTTTAAAATTAAAATGTAACCAAATTATACGCGACTTTTAATCCGTAAAAAATAGTTTTATTTCAAGTATTCAATTATATTTTTGCATCTATATTTACATAAATGGAATATTACAATCGTTTACGTTTACATCGTATTAAAGTTTAGCAAAATAAATAATAATTGTGTATACTCTTTTGAATCACTATTTTTATCTTGTGATTATAAAGAGCAGTAGGTCTTAACAGGACCTACTGCATTACAGAATCGTAAATATGATAGAATACCGATATTGTATCTTATGGCGCAGCGGGTCATGGATTTAAACATTTATTTAACATGTGTTATAATTATTATAGTCTCAAGTAAATTTATATGTTATAAGACAAATTTTTAATACTTGAGCAAGCAAAATGTAGAAAAAAATGGTAACTGTGTTATAATATAAAAAATATAGAATTTTAATCGTTCACACAGACAACCTTGTCTTATAAAAAAAAAATGTCTATTATATGAGTAAAATTCATTATTTTAAGAGTAGTAAAGAGAAACATGACTTTCTATCTAATTCATATCTTTAGAAACTTTTATCTTTGTTAATAAGAAACTTAGATCTTTTAGAAACATCAAAATATTTCATTTATAAATGAGATATTTAGGTTTTAAAACTAATACTCTTAAACTTTAAGGAGTTACATTTGAAAATATTAATAAAAACGAAGAGTTGTAGAAAAATAACACTTATAAGATCAAGTTTTATAAATCTTATCCCTAAA
This sequence comes from Mechanitis mazaeus, assembly GCA_959347395.1. Classification (NCBI taxonomy): domain Eukaryota; kingdom Metazoa; phylum Arthropoda; class Insecta; order Lepidoptera; family Nymphalidae; genus Mechanitis; species Mechanitis mazaeus. Next base: position 17,532,804 of record OY365750.1, read on the forward strand.
GGACTTATCCTATAAATTATGTTCAAATAGAAATAAAGACTTAGTTTGTTAAGTAAAACGATCAAAGTTCTCCCATGCCAATACAAGTTTTCGATTTAGTTGATCTTAGAAGCTTAAGTTGTGACACTAAATGTGACGAGGGATTGCTCTACAAACATCATATTATTTTTACGAGTCTTGCAAATAATTATCAATTCACTGTATATATTTAAGAACATTATATTTATTGTGTAAAAACTTTAAAACAGTATAATGAGTTAGTAATCCAGAATATATTTTAACTAAACAAAAGTTCTAAACTGCTGGACGAATTTCATTCGTAGAATACCACGTTATTATAAAATCATATAATTTATTTTGAAAAAAGGAATACTGAAGAAAATTGCCGTAATATAGATTGGGCTATTTTACAAAGAATTTTGAGCAATTACAATTTTCAGCAATTAAAATTTTAACAATAAAATTAATTGTTGGTTTAGAAATACTCATGACTACCTACAATAATTTTTACAAAGTTGGCTATCACAGATAAATCAATGTTTGTGATGAAGTTTTACTGGTTTAAAACTTTTAGTTATAGCAATTAATTATGTGAAATAAATTATTGTTTTCCATTTGAAGTGAAATTGTACGATTAATTGAACAAAGTCTTCACTAGAAGAGTTTTGTATCTTAATTTTCTTAATTGGAACGTTCATTTTGTAACTTTTTAATTAATCAGAAATGTATTTTGTTTATATACAAATTTCTGTTCCTAAATTACGATTAAACAGATACTTACCTAATTTTCTTAAACTATTTTATTCACTTAGTAAGTATTAAGTTACTAAGTGAATAAAGTATGTATGTAAGTCAGTAGAATAAAATATAAGTAAGCTAATGCTTAACATTTTTTAGATACACTTACTTTTTTGTAAGAGATAACTTCTTATGGGAGCGTAAACCGCTTCGTAACGTAACGTAAGATGAAGACAGGCTTTCATTCTCCCACGCATACGTCAGCGGCAGGCACTTCTCCCGTCTTACTCTAACTGACAGCGCTTGCCTTATCTGAGTGTAAAGTATATTTCGTATATTTCAATATACATATTCAGTCTTTCATTATACATTCAGTATGGGATTTTGAAAGATTAAATAACGATACTTATTTCAAGAATTGTAACTAAGAATAAAAAAAAAATTATAATCAATAAAAGATTTATTAACGTTTCCTTACATTTTCATATTAATATACATAAAATTTAAGTAATAGTTTTTCTAAAGTGAGACAATTTCAATATTAAATAGTTCAAGTTAGACTAGTTTAAGTTATCACTTCTTTTGGTCCTCCCGAGACGCACAAGTTTATATTAATATTAATATATTTAATATGTATATATATATATATATATATATATTTTATAAATAGTTTCTACAAGTCTAGCGGTTGAATTCAAATCAGCCATGAATTTATAGTAATTTTGTTTTCTGTAGTATAAGATTGTATTCTGTATTGTGATATATAATATTTTAATACAAATGGGAATATGAGTTTAAATATTTATAGACTTTTACACACCTTTAAAATTTTTAATCGTTTTTTGAACAAGCAATAAGTCACAAGTGTGATAAGTAATGGTCTCGCCATACAATGTATTATATATTTATCATCCATTTCGTATGAAAAATAAAAATTAAATATTATACATAACTTTACTTTTTTAATATTACTTTAAATATAAGTAACGGTTGGAGTTTAAAGTAAGTTTGTAAATAACTTGCAAGTCAATATGGAATTGCTAAGTACCGTTAAAGTTGCTATCACGTTTGTTGAAACTTGCTCTTCTTATATCAGATAGTGTTCAGATGATCGTAAAATGTTTGTAAAGCTTATATTTACTAAATATTACAATATAAGATATGAATGCTACTTACATTAGTTACTGTTTTGTTTTAAGGCCAACAGAAATTTTATTATTTAGATTTATAAATTACAATGTAAATAGACTAAACAATCTATTTTTTTACTATCAATAGTAAAGTTGAAAGTAAAATTTTCTTATTTCTATCTGTATTTTAAATAAATGCTTATCCACTTAATAAATCAAATAAGTTCATTTAATAAGTCAAATTTGTAGTTTCCTATTTTCGCTAAAATGACTAAATTATATAGCTGCTACGAAAGCTTTCAAATGATGAGATTATCGTCGAGTTTAGTTAGTTTAAACTTTATACAATAAATAATATTTTCAGGTAAATTGAAATTTTGCCCTTAAATTGCAATATTAATATAATATTAATTATGCTCTGGGTTAAGTGTGTCTCCCATAAATATTAACAAGCTACGAGACTGAGATTTGAACCGTAGATCGCTTATTGCTATATAATATTTATGCTAAATGGATAGCGCAATACTACCCTAACGTTTAGATTAATACACATACACAGATACAGTATCCATTTAGTCGTCGCCACCACCCCAAAAATTAAAATATATTTGTAAGATTTCAGATCAAGTTAGAAAAAACTTTGTTGTCAAAATTAAATATCTGGGCCACATAATTACTGATGATTTATGTGATGATGAGGATATTGAGAGAGAGCGTAGGGCGCCGTCGGTAAGAAGCAATATGCTCGCTCGCAGGTTTGCTCGTGGTACTACGGATGTCAAGATTACTCTTTTTCGGGCTTTTTGTCAGTCGTTTTACTCGTTTTACTCAGGTGGCCTGTGGGTGAGTTACTCGCGTCGAGCCTACAGCACTATACGAGTGCAGTATAACAATGCCTTCAGAATGCTGTTGCGGCTACCACGGTTCTGCAGTGCCTCAGCAATATGCGCGGATGCACGTGTGGACGGATTTTATGCAATTATGCGTAAAAAAGCATCGTCTCTATTGCGGCGCATGAGGGCCAGCAGCAACAGCATTCTGAAGACAATCATGGATCGCCGTCATTGTTCTATTCAGAAACACTGGATAGAAACAATGACGGGCCAAATAAAATAAATTGTGATTAATTATTTATATCATGTAAGTAACAATTACTAACCTAGTTTATAAGTAAAAATTGTTACTAACATACTAACACAATATGGATGATATCATCTGAAATAAATATTTATTATTATTATTATAAATTATAAAAGCATTTTGGGAACTTTTAAATATACCAAAATACCTCAGAACCACTAAAGCCATATAAATAACAAAAAGCTAAAAAATATAAAATTTACATATTATTTTATATTTAAATATTATACTGGTAATAAAAACCGTATTTTGAATGTTTTTTCTATGGTTCTGTTTTTTTTGTTTTGTATAAATGTAGATAAAATGTTAATTATTATTGTGTGAAAGATGTTAGTAAAAATAAAAATTATTCTTCACTTCATTGTTATATTAAGGTATCGAGTCTCCGGGTTATTTGTTTTACCCGCAACTAGATCAGCACTTATATTTGCATAACTTGTCAGAATATATATCATTATGTACATACTTTTTTCTGTGTCAATTCTACTTTTGTATAATTTATCGAGTAATCTCAAAAACATGTATTTACATCTAATGTAGTCTTTCGGTAACTTCTAAGCAATAACTCAACAAGTTTTGAAAAATCCAATGAATTGGAGCAAATGACATTTTAAAGCTATAAAATGAGCTATAAAATGAAAAAATGACATTTTAAAGCTATAAATATAAGCTATAAAAGTAAAAACAAATTTATTACAAAATATTTAAAAATCAATATTAACAAGTAGAATTCAAATAACTTTATAAGACATCACAAAAAAAAAACTAAATTATGATAAAAATCCCTTTTTTTTCCGTTTTAAAAACCCGTTACAGGTACCCGATCGGCCCCGGAGGGTGATGGCCGGGGGGTGATGTGGGATTACCTGGCAGTATAGAGGATGCTGCCATTTTTAAGGCTACCCACTAAGAAACCAACGGTTGCCCTCTGCGCCGTAATGGAACGTCACGGGATTGCGTTAGCACACACCGTGACGCCCCGGCATGATAAAAATCCCTACAGTAACTTCATAATTAACAAAATAAGCAAACAGAACTGTGATATCTAAAACGCTAAACAACTCAACTGGTGCTGGAGTACATTCGCGTTCATTCACTTTTAAAATCAATTAAATGTTACGCTCCATTTGACTCGTTGTTTGCAATGCTCTTATCGATTTATATTTTTATATGTATTACTAAGGCAAATGATTATTAAGGATTAATAAATTAATGCACATTATTATATATAATATAATTTGACAAGATTTAATCAATAGTTGATTGGTTTGAATTTCTTATTTTATATGATAAAAATAAATTATAAAGAAATAAATTAAAACGTACACTTACTTTATAACTGTAAACATATTTACATGAAATTCATATTTAATTTGTGTTTAATGTACACAATTTTGCATACCTCTGGGTTAGCGTGATTGAATACTCGTTCAGACTAGGAGCACAAACCAGATCTCCATTTTGAGTTGCTGCGCTCCCAAAATCTTGGTATGTCTTAGTTTATTGAGCAAAACGAGGTGCAACCAGCACCGAAGTTGCATTTACAAAACGTCGACGCATTTTGTCCTAAGCTATTTTTCAAGAAAAATAAAAAACAATTAAAAGTTTTTTAAAAGTTCGGCACGCGCCTGTCGTTGTAAAACACAATATTGGCACGAAAATATTTTCCCATTGAAGTCTATAGGATTTCAGTTCTTCCGAGATTATTCCTCAACGACATTGAATATTTCAAGTTTTGTTTAAAACCACCACCAGACTGATGTCTATCAGTGTGCAAAATTTGGAAATTTTTGGATATATCGTTTTTGATTGATGCTTGTACAAAGAGTGCAGAAAAGTCTCTCATAGAAAGCTTCGCTCAATAAATGATATTGTAAGCTTTATATCAATATTTTATTTATGTATAACACTTATACGACACTAGATCACGTATACAACTTCTTGCACTACGAGTTACATTTACGGCTATATACGTCCCTTGTATGTTTATCTCTTGTATTTTTGATATTTGTTAGAATTATTATATAACATTGTATACAACTGAACAAATATTTTTAATATGACAGTTTATTATTTAATCATGTCATATATAAATATGTAGTTGTATACATAAAACTTCTCATGTATATTCATGTATATGTTACATCAGATCCAAGTTTTCATAACAGACTAAATCCTTATTCCGAAAATTATACTCTGTTTACAGAATTACTGTTTAGTAATCAACATTACTGTTTCATAGGAATGCGGTCCGGTTGTTTTTTATACAATTTTCTTTATCATATCAAAACAAACTTCTAAAACATATAAGAAGTTTGCTTTGAAGAGACCTACATTACATTAATGTAATGTTTGTCTTAAAAAATAGAATATTATTTTATTATTTCATTCTATCACATGAGTTCATATATAATATCTTATTTTAATAATAAAATTTATACTTATTATTCAGAATAAAGTTGAATAAATTTGGTGTTTTCACAAACAATATTATCAACATAATGTTCTTTATTATTTTTTTTTTCAATATTATATTTAGCCTTTAAAATTTTAAATAAATATAGTATGAAAATTTTATTGAAATGAGTACGACTCGAATCCGTGAGCTCTGGGAAACCTACTGTCGCTTTACCATTGAGCAACCGTATCGCTACTGGCCTCGATGAGTTTAGCATTGTATAATATATATATATATATAAAAATTGACATATATATATATATATATATATATATATATATATATATATATATATATGTCAATTTTTATCGAAATGCAGGTCACATCTATTAAATTTCTTTATAAAAACCTAACAAATGTTTCTATCTATACAATGTAGAGTAACATTGTAAAAAGGCAAAACTTCAAATTAATATTTGAAAGTGTCTTTAAAGATGTTCAACTTATTAATTTTTGAAAAAATATAAAATTAAAAAAAAATTGCAGAGCCGTGTCACCGTAAAATCCGTGACCTCTACTTAAACTTATTTATTTTTAACTTCTAGAAACTTATTAGTCAACAAAACTGTTTGTACAATATCAATTAATCAAATAATATACAAAGTTTTATTTTTTGTCTTGTTGTCATAATTACAAAAAGACTAGATTAATAAGGACCGTATGGTCTAAGTATTAGGGGTTATCTATCGATACACGACCCATACACGATATTTGCTTGTGTAATCAACTGATGGCTGTTTAGAGTCTGGGTTTTGTTTGTGACCGTAATTTCTGTAGGTGTTTAAAAAGAAAACAATGTATAAACTTACGAAAATACTAGCATTTACAAAGGTTCGCATTATCTTAGGTTATTTGGAAGAAATAAGTTAATTTTTCGTTTACGTTTATTAAACTTTTTCTGTTAAAAATAAATTATTATACACAATGCTGATGTCTATTAAGATGACCATAAGAACTTCTAAAATAACGTTCTTGTGACATGGAAAAAATTTCAATCCCATTTTAGAAAACTTATAAAAATAAAAAGCTGTTGCACTGATAGATATTAAATTAACCATACTTATTCATAACTTCTTTAACTATGTTTAATGTTATCGTAATGACTTAATATGTATAATTTAATTCTTCTCTCCGAAAGGTTAGCAAATTTAAATACACTTTGATCTGTCAATCATAGCTATAATTATTTTTATTGTTTTTAAGTCAATAATAATATTAAATTAATAGCAATGTCACCATATTGTAGTTTGACTGAAATAAAAAAAAAAACAGGATATATTTAATTTTTATTTCAAACAAACAAACAACAAATCGCTTGTTAGTGATAAGGCCGCTTGTTATATTCCCATACACTATGTGATCATTTATTAGATATTTCTTATATACTTATTAATAATAAAATTGTTAAATTAGCATTTACTATATTCTCACGAACCGTGGAAACGCTGATTAAGCACAGGTGCATTGTATCATGTTAAAATCCTAGAATGTAAATCTGAAACCCTCGTTTATTACACTTTCTGTATTCCTTTAATTATAAATTCATTTTATTCATTCTTGTCTCCAACTTTGAGTAGGGATCACGTAGTTTGTAAATTAAATATAAGAATTAAATTTTAAGTTAATAAATTTGTATTTTTTTGGATCCTCCGGTTGTGACCGACGTAATTCGCTTATTTGTACTAGCATATTATTATTATTTTTTTTCCACTGTATTTGTATTGTTTTTTTTTGTGTGCAATAAAAAGTATTTATTATGAAATAAAACTATTTTTTACGGATTAAACTCGTTTAATTTGCTTAAATTTTAATAACCCGATGTTTTGGATGCTTTGCAGCAATCCTGTTCACGGGTAGACGAGATGTAAGTGTCTGTCAGTCAGTTGATTAGTCATCTGACTTTTTCAGTCATTTAATTAGTAATTCTGAAAATCATTTATAATTAATTAATTAATTAATTATTTAATAACAAATTTAATTTAATAATAATAAATAATAAACAATGAATACATCTAAAATTAATTAAATTATGATATTATCATTTAAAGATAATTTATTTAATTATTTGTACATTTCACATACAAAATGTTATTATTAACGTAATATTAAACGTAAAAGTAAACCAAGAAAGCATAATGGACGTTAAAGACACAAATGATTTTATGTTTTTTCCTATAATTATTATTTTACTATATTTGAAACTAGGCATATATTTTTAAAACAAATCTAAATTAACCTAAATCACAAAATAATAAAACTTTAATGTTAATGCTATCTGAGATCGACGGTAGCGGAAACGTGTATTAAGCATCTCCTTTACTCAAATTGTTTCTTCTCACACCTTGAAGTAATCCGATAAGCTCTCGCCGGGGCGTCACGGTGTGTGCTAACGCGATCCCGTGGCGTCCCACTAAGGCGAAGAGGGCAACCGTTGGTTTTTTAGTGGGTAGCCTTAAAAATGGCAGCATCCTCTATGCTGCCGGGTAGTCCCACATAACCCCTCGGCCGTCACCCCGCTGGGCCGACGGGGTACCCGTAACGGGTTTTTCCAACGGAAAAAAAAAAAAAAAAAAAAAATCCGATAAGCTTTGACTCATATCCATTCACTGAAATTGTTATATTGCTTCAGTCTATTAACGTTTCTCTATTATAAACATATTCTATACCTTAAAAATATAAAAATAATAAGACACGATATGAATCTTATTTAAAAAGTTTTAAGCATTTTATACTAAAAAATGATCAGGATGTATTATGTTTGAGAATCGTTACGTTCGTCACAGTAACCAACTACAGGTAATTGTAGCGTTCATTGAACTCTTCTGAATAAAATAATAATATATAGCAAAATGTATGTTCATGTATATTAACAATAATATTCCATATTCAAACCACATGTATCCTATATTATAATGTATCCTAAAAGACGTTCACATTATATAATTGAAGTTAAAATATTAAAATTTTATCCAGATATGTATGTGCATTATACATTATATAAATTATGAAAATTCAAAAAATGAGTTACTTGTTTTATATAAAAGTTCCTTACAATATAGAATTGGATTTTAGATTTTTGCACCTCTCGACAACTTTTGTACGAATTGGCTCTACCCGTGTTATATTATAGAAATGATATACCTATACAGTTTACGTAAGAAAATATATTCACTAATGGCAAAAGTTACATGAATAATAATTTTGCGAGTATTTTAAAAATATTTTCTTTTGTTTTAGTATATTCTTTTAGAAAATTTATTTTTTGCGGAGCGACGAGACGGTTTCATCATCATAATCAATCATTAAAAAATATATATAATGTTAGTGACAAAAATGTTTAATGTGTGATTTATTTTATTCATTATTATGAATTCTTATAATATGAAGGTAGTCGTCATCTGTTAGTGGATATTGTAACTTACACACACGTGAATGTTGTAGCGACGCATAGTATAAGTTGTCGGACTTAGGTTTGTGTTGCAAGTACTGCGTATTCAAAACAAGTCTTAACAATATTCACTTCAATTATTCTACTAATTATATTGACTATATTAAGACACTAAAGGAGTTAGACAGTTATAGTTTTATTTTGGAACCAAACTTTACTTGAATTTTTTTTATTCTCAAATAAAAATTATGCCTAGTCTGACTTATAAATGAATACAATAATTTTTATTTTTGTAAGTTTATCCATAGAGTTTTTTGTCAGTTCTTCCTAATTTGAACTGGGCACCTAGTCTAACGTTCATATATGCAATGTATTTCTATTTATAAATTAAATTTTTGCCTTAGACGTTTTTTTTATAATTTATAAATGTCTTTAAAAATCTACTTAATTAGTGTGTTATAATTAAATGTTCTAACTAAATGGAATAGAAAACGACTCTCGAAGCTGAGACGAATCTTAAACTCCTTTCGCTATTTCTATTGAAAGTAAAAATAATAAATTTTCCCAAAATAGAATTATAATTTTGAAACAAAATAAAATCATATAAATTGCTAAGTGAGACATCTATGTAAAATTTAAATAACTATTTATAAAAATAGAACCGCGGTGATAAATTACATTTGAATTTCATATAAATTCATATGTGCTTTTAACTAAAATTAACTTCCTACTTCTTGTTTGTATTGGCTTAAAACATGTATTTTTAAACTGGATGTTTTAAAACTTATATTGAAAACTAATTTAATTTACTTAAAATATAAATTATGAACTAACAGAAGGAATAACATTAATTGCGCAGTAAAGACAAAAGAAAAAAAGCATTGCTGAGATTTGAAGGAGAGTTTGGAGCTATTTTGTAGGTCTCGAGTCATATCGATGTGGGAATACCACAAAAATATGCCAAAAAAAACAGTGTGTTTTTAAGATATGTATCAGTGCCATAGAAATATGCAAAAACCAGTGTGTTTTTAAGATATGTCTCAGTGCCATAGAAATATGCAAAAAAACAGTGTGTTTTTAAGATATGTCTCAGTGCCATAGAAATATTCAAAAAACAGTGTGTTTTTAAGATGTCTCAGTGCCATAGAAATATGCAAAAAAAACAGTGTGTTTTTAAGATATGTCTCAGTGCCATAGAAAAACTAATACTTGGAAAGTCATTTACCGACAGATTACTATTCCTTAGATATATATGTTCTCTAATTAAGGATAGGATATTACTTAGAATATTAAAAAACAAAAATAGTTTAGTAATAAAAGTTTAAATTTAATGTAATTCAGGTACATATAATTACCATATTTAAATTTACTTATACTCATTATAACTTAATATAGTTTATAATTTATATTTAAAATTTTATGTATAATGTGTTTTGCCAGAACGCTGAGGACATAGTTTCTACTTTTAAACATAAAATCATAATTCTTGAACTTATTTTATTTTAATATACATGTTTTACAAAGTTCTATCTGTTTTGAAGATAATTTAAATTGAATTGTTAAATAAAATATTAACGACTAATATAATTTATAAGACTGTTTTTTATTTCTGAAACAGTTCACACTTTTCTAAAACATTCAAATATTCAAACAGAAAGACAGACTCGTGAAATTGATACTAATATATAAGCTTACACTTTCAACCTTATATAAACCTGTTTATATACTATATGTTTGTTTGTAGCTCATATCCAAGGTCACAAGGACTGAGCACTCCTTGGAAAACCTGCCTCCAAAATGTAATTGTTGTCTAAATAATTGAATTGTCCTAAAGCTTCTTGTTTGTTATCCAATTCCCTTTATCAACTAATTTTATATATTTTTTTTGTGTTTTCATTATGCTTATATAATAAGGTGTATGTCATTGACAAATGGCACAAATGAAATTTTATAAAATGTACCCTAATTATAAGAAATATATCAATATTATATTGCATGTTATTCAGTTTTCACGTTCACTTTTGTTTTACATAACACTTATAAACAGACGGACGAAGTTTTTGACCTTATATTGTTTTGATAAACATAATAATTCAATGTCATTAAGATTACTTTAAAGATAATAATTTTGAAAAATAAAATAAGGATTAATAAATTGTGGTTAAAATATGATGTACCATCTAATAACAATGTAATTAATTTGAAGTATAAAAAATTAGACTACTTTTAAACTTATTAAAAGCTATATAATTTGTCTATAATCCATACCAATTGAATAGGAGAAAGTTTTCTCCCTTGGAACTAATAATTTTAGTAAGGACTAGTAATTTACCTCATGAAAATATTTATATAATATTGTGGTGTGTGATTATAATAAAAAAAAACTTAAACTGGGATCTTACACGTTTACTGCTCGGTAACAGACTGACATGTTAGCTTTCACAATATACCCACTCATAATATATCTACATCTTAATATACTACAAATATATAAAAGAAATTTGTTGCAATAGGTTTCACCAATGTGATTTAAGGTTACAACTAGCAGTGGCTTTTAAAAAGACAGCGAATATACAGATAATAACAATATTTCGACAGTTCGATGTCTGGCGCTAAATTCTATGATGCCTTCAGAACGAGTCACTGTAAACAGCTGATTTATAAAAAAGAATTTATTAGTTGCATCTATATAAAATCTAAAAATATTGCATCAACGTATGCATAAATAATATGGTTAGAAGCACTAAGGTAGGGTGCCATTCATCTTGTAACGTCTCTGATTTATGTTCTCTCTACACAGTTTATCTTACGTACATTCTCAAAGGATTACTAACCTTGTGTCAGATATGCAAATTTCAAACTATTCTCAACATGTGTAAAAGCATAGCCAAATTGTTGTTTTATAATAATTTTTTTAAAGACTGCATAATTCAATTACATGAGTTAAATGTTCAAATACTTATAGGTTTTTTTAGTGATTTAAAAGTCATTTTTTTTTATTAATATAGCTATTAAATGAATACAAATTCGGTCTACAAGATTAGCAGATTTTAAATCTATTTTTTTAAAATATTTTTTGCAAAATTTCAATAATCATACAAAACTTATTCCATATTTTACTATTATTAGTGGGATTACTTATATATTTTCAAATATCTCCGCTCGACATCAAATACTATTTTTTTATCTAGAAAAAGAAGAAAATTATGATAATATTTTAAGTCATAATTAAAGGGAAGCTTGTAACAAGTAAAATAAAGAATCTTAAGTACATTATAGAAATAACAGAAACATATATAAGCTTAAAATATAATATTTTTGTCACTGTTTTTTTTGCAGTATACTATCATATTAACAGCAATACTTATTTTTTAACTTTGAATTACATCAATTAAAAAAGTCTTAAGGATTATATTTAATAATGTAAATCATGGAGGATTATGATTATAATCCTTTATTCTAAAAATAAATAAATCATTTTTAACCAAACTAAATTACGTAAAACTTGAGCGATCTTTTTTTCTTAAAATAAAATTGGAAGTTTTTACTATTTTCATCTAAGTATTGTCTTACACCTACTTAAAACATCGACAACGTCTTAGGTTCTTGGGTTGATGACATAATTGTACATGTTTCAGCACACAAAATATAACATTTATTTTTATAAATCAATGCTGTTCATATGAATCTTAGTTGTATCATATTTTCAATGTAATTCTATACTGCAAAGTCAGAAAAATCAGTGAAGATTTTCAAAAGAAGTTTAATAGTTATTGCTGACGTCCCGATGTTGTGACAATATATAAATTTGTTAAGGAAAGCAGCGACATGGTGACTTCATTAGCAGAGCGATGGGACGAAGGCCGAGAGGTTGCATGTTTGACTAATGCCCATCTTGATGAACACTTACTATATATTTTTAAAAGTTTAAAAAGTAAAAAAATTTTCGCCAATCCCAGGCATTTGCAAAAATAAGTACAAAATTTGTGTAGTATATTAGGTATAATTTAGCTACTGGTAATAATTACAAAATATTATAGCTATTATAGAACTACTAATCGTAGTATATCGATGTTGAGTAACTAAGATATAACAATATTTGAAAATCCAATTTTAAAATAAATAAAAAGATAATAAGATTCAGTTATCTAATTAAAACATCGATAAAGTACTAAGTGGTTATTATATTTTAAGCTTATATTTATTTCTTTTATGTCTTTTATGTCCATAATTTACTCTGTAGCAACGCTGGAGCTAACAGCTGAGATTTTTCGAACGATATTTTAATGTAAATTTAATTAATTCTATCTTTCTTTAGCTTAATTATAATGATTTTGAATTAATTAATATTATAAGATAAGAAAAGTAAGGCAATATTGTAACTTTAATTTTAAGGTAGAGAGTACATTTTCAGAAGGTCTTATTTCGGTAATTAGTTCAAAATACGCTTTCCTGAAATATTTCAATTTGACGAAAAATTTATTTTGACAAAGTGATCACTGGTGTTCATTAAATGTGAAAAATAAGTACAAGGTGCATCGGTTTAAGTTTAACATTTCAAAAGGAGAATGTCTGATTAATTTTCCGAATTAAATCAAAATTTTATCCAGATAACTCGTAATTGACATTGATTGGTTTAAATCGTTTAACAGTTTTAAGGGCAGGCTATTTGTAAAGAGTAACGAGTATTAGCAATTAATCAATGAGTACACAGTTAATTGTATATTTCATATTAAACAATAATTGTACAAAATATATATATTTTTTTTATAATGAGTAAAATATTATACATCACCAACTAAAGTTGTTTTGTAATTGTCTATAACAATGTTATTTATATTAACCTTATTAATGAATACATTTATATATATTCGTTATTAATTATGGAAAAACCATCAATACCGTAAAGTTCGCAAACTGAAAAAAGTTTTTAACGCAAGAAAGAATATCTCACTTTTTTATTTTTATTAGTGAAAAAAACAAAAACACTACAAGAATAATTACATTTAAAAAGAAATTTCTAGTCTTGAATTTACAAACTTGGCACATGGTGTTATTTCGAACGATAATGCAGACTCTACATTCGGGTCAGGCCCTCCCGGATTATAGGACATGTCCGTTTGATATATTTTTTGTTACCATGCCACGGGTTCAGCCGTTTTTTTGTCACTTACACTTTATAAATATAGATCGAATTCGGAGTTATAAACCAAACTGGTATCGAACAATCAGAATTTCTAAGTACTGGTAAGGCTGTATTATGACAATTATATTAAGTTATTATATTAATAAATATAGAAAACTTAAAAAGTGAACCAACAAATATTTATATCTACTTTCAATTATGTTACAATCTGTATATTCTTGCTCTTTAAATAATTAAAATTTGCTTATATTAAAATATATATTCTTATCAGACAGTAAGACACTACAGTTTCATTTTATTTCTATTATATTGACGAAAAAATTGTTAGCAATTAACGTATTATAAATTGCTAAAAGTTTCTTACTTATTAATTAGTACACTTATAAATCTTTATTTAGTTAAATATTTAAATGTTTTATTCATCTTGGATGTTTTCACGTATTTTACGTTAAATGAATACTTTAGAAGATAATAAAGTCACGTATATTAACAAAATATTTTTAAAGGAGATCACCAAACATTGTTTTTCCGAAGTTGTATCGTTCCATTTTAAATATTAGGTATATTATGTATTTATATAAAGATGTAAAAATATACACTTATATATGACTATTCAAGCAAAAATCTATTGTTATAAGTTCAAAATGTTATTTAAATAAATATGAATGTTTTGATAGTATTAACAAGCTTATCATATTTGCCATGTATTTATATAATTGCTATATTTTATTGAAAAATATACGTCCTATTTAACACAAATATTTAAATATTTGTATGACATACATGTATGTCATGTGAAATTATGTAGAATCTCATCCATCATATTACAGTATCGAGGGACACATAGGTTTGTTTCAATCGTAACAAGATCAAGCCTTTTGTTACTGACCCCAATGTAACATGTGCCACAAATATATTTGATATTTCATAATGTCATTCTTTCATATAACAAAAAAAAAAGAAGACGGTTTTATCATTTTACAAACGACTACCAAAATAATTTATACCCCTTTTATCATATATGGTATGTATATTTTTATAAACAACTGTTAAAAGTTTACGTTTAATAAATTTATGACAAGTAAATAAAAACTTTTTCTATTATACAAAATATGTTTAAATTGGATAGCTTGAATAATGTTCAGCCTAATTATAGTCTAAGATGGTGCACGCTTACTTTTTGGCGCTTGAAGATAACACTTTAATAACCAAAGCTCCAAAGTTTATCATTCTTACACGTTTAATATTCAACTTACAACTCCTTTATAATACAAAAAAAAAGGTAGTCAGTAAAAACATAACTTATTCAAGACAATTAACGCCATCTGCAGCCTTAGATTGGAACTTTAATGTTAAACATTTTACGTGTTTTTGGTCTTGGCGTACCAAATAGAAGGATATAAAAATACTTAAAAACCAAATTATCAGCATTGGACGCTGTTGGCAACAAAATAAAATTTATTATATAGCAGCAAAGTATTTATAATTTTGTATTATTTAAATGCAAAACATTGATTTTTCACTTCTTCGAATAAAATTTTTATTTGCTATTCTATCGATATCATTAATAAAACATTAAAATTATTCCTGCTTGGGATTTGCACATCTTAAAAGTATCTTAATAAAGAATTAAAGTTTTTAGTATAAATTTTAGACCGTACGAACCTTCGCACCGTCTAAAAAAAATAGTAGGTAGAAAAAATATTAAAAGAAATGTAATATTTAAGAACTTCCTGATATAAGGAAGTTATTATAATCATCTCGATTTTCGAAACACTTTTTTTTCGATTGAAATGGAACTTGACTTCATTTCCCTTAAGACTTAAAAACTAAACTATTGGGGTGGTTTGTGGCTATTTGAAAAAAATACTTCGTTTTTTTTTTTCTTTAAAGATGTGATGTGAATGTTAAAATAGTATCATATTATCTAATATTTAATAGTTGGAATCACTTTTAATAAAAAAAAATTAAATACATACACAATATAACATTTTTTTAACCAGAAAGTTAATGTTCTTGTTTTATTTTATAATGTATAGCAGTAAAGTTTAAAGTATTAATTACAATTTGCAATGCGGATACTTGGTTAGTCCAATACTCATGGTAAGATTAATTGAGCATAGGTCATAAATTTCGCCAAATTAATGGCGCCCCGACCTTCGTTCCGCTTAAATGCTGATTTGTCTACGCAGATATGCAATTATAATAAATATACTGCTATCACCTTTGTTTTATGTTATTTTCTTTCAAAACATCTAAAAACTACTTAGAAATGTTTTATTTTAAGTTTATATTATATTAGTTGATAACAGTTTCATCGGTTCAAATTTAATATAGAAAAAAAGTAACGCCATATTAATTTTTTGTATGTATTTTAATTATTTTTTAAAACTGCCTCCTAAAGAAACTTGCTCCTGAACGCAATATTGTGCCTATCTCGCCAAATCGACGATAGACTCTTCTGCGAACTTAAGTTCAGTCAATCAGTCAGTGTTTAAATGTGACATGTCTAATTGGTGATTAAAATGGAGATCAAATACTCTTTCGTCCAATGAAAATGTTCTCGCGAAAATTTGAAACAAGATTGTCTATGAGATGCAGACGGCAATGGGCCATTTGCTGGTATAAGAGGGGTGATTTCAGCTTCCTTGAACTTCACTTTTATTATTCTTGCACTCACATATACTCCACGCACTTCATTCTAGAAAGCATGGACTAGAACATTACATGATTTAACCACCATTTATCCACCTTCAATTAAACAAAACTCCAGAGGCTTGGAACATCGCCGCAAGGTGCCCAATCTGTTGTTCATTTATTAGATACATTTGGAGAATGTGCAATGGAGCTCCTGTACTTGTTTTCCCATTTCTCTTACATCCTCGAACAACGAGAAATTTGGCTCGTAGACATCAAAGTTTCATACACCACTCGGAAGTTTCAAAGTCTCGTACAAAATGTTTGGTTTCTACGTTTGTTGTAAAAATAGAAAACTTTGGAACTCTCTATCTGAGTTGGTGTTTCCGGACAATTACTAATACTTGTAGTAGGTACCTCGAGCCTCAAATAGCTTGTACATTTTTTCTATACAGTAATCATAGATGTGGTAGAAATTAAACCGATTTAAATTTAAAACTTATTTATTTAAATATATTTATGAAAATAATCTTGGATCCTAAGATCACATGTTGAAATAATAGATATTTGCTTAAGGAGTTGTACATAAAACATATATATGATTACTCCTTTATATAAAGGAGTCGAATTTAACTAATATTTGAACAAGATGATACAATGTAGGAAAAATAAATAAATTTCGTTACTGTCCTTTTAACAGCGGTTTATTATTATGCTTACTTTTAAATTCTTAATACCTATAAATATATTGAATAATAATAACATAAGAAATGCAAGGTGATTAAGAATTTTTACGAAATAAAGAAATTGTTTATAATTAACATATTTTCCTTAATAAAACTAAAAATGGTTGTTGACGTACAATTTACTTTCCTGTGGGAATATATTCTTTAATATAAAAAAATATGAAATTGTAATAAAATCTTAAGTGAATATGAATATCACACAATATGTTAGTATTCTATCTTTATAAATATAACTTAAAACAATGATTATAAAAATGCTTTTTTGTTTGATATTTCCAGTTTGATTAAAACTAATAATTGTCTGCCATGATGATTATATCAATTTATTTTAATGAAGTCGAATTGGCACATAAACAGCTGAACCTATGGCGTGGTAACAAAAAATATAGCGAAAGAAAATATCATATTATTGCTTGAAATAATATCCTTTGCCAAGCTAACAAATTCAAGACTAGAAATTCTATTTTAATGGGTTTGTTTAAATATTTTTAGTTTATTTTAGGATTTTTTTACCCATAGAATAAAATTATCCATAGACAAACTTTTGTCAGTTTGCAAAGCTGTCCCACTTTCTTTTGTAATTAGCTATAGTTATGTGTAAAGAAAACTAAACCTTTAATGAATAATGTCCAAGACTTAATAACAGTGACATTATAACAATATTTGATTTTTGTGGATATTCCAGATTATAAGTTAAGCTTAGAAAGATAATTACATGTCACATAATACATATACATTACAATACATACACATGACGGCTCAATTTGTCTTGTGCATCTGGAGCGGATGGCATAATGTATATTATTTATATGAAACCGTTAAGACTTTAAAAAAGATAATTTTAAATCATTTCTTTTTAAGTAAATTAAATTACGTTTGATTAGAATGATCTTTATTATTGATTAACTTGAATTAATTACTGCTTTGCAGCGAAGTATCTTCTCAAATAGTGCTTCATGTCATGTTTACAAATTGAAACAATCGGTAATGGGTGCAAGCCCCATCACATTAACTTCCTGGTTAGTGATTTTCTATTATTATAGAATATTTTATTTGTTATTTTAATAGATTCCATCAAATAAAACTACTTTTTACGGATTAACACTCGCATATAATTTGGTTACATTTTTATTTTAACCCGACGTTTCGAATGCTTTGCAGCAATCGTGTTCACGGGTAGACGAGATGTAAGTGTCCATTCCATCACTTCTTTCATAAAAATTATTAAAATAACCTGTGTAAACATTTTATAATCATATTCAAATTTTTATTTTTAACTAATTACACAATATGACATTTACTAATAGGATGTATGTACAAATATTGAATCGCTAGTCAACACACTGGAGAGACAAATTCAATATGCCTATTCCCTTCTCATAAAAAATAACCTCTTAGTCTTATATATAGATATTTGCAAAAAATTACACAGTAAATATTTTTGCATTTGCTCGCTACATTGATCTTGGCTTACCGCGACATAACAATATTCGAAAATTCAAGTCGTCAATATACCAAGCTGTCTTTCTGTTCCAAATAAATAGAAAGAATATAAAACGTTTATTTAATTAAATGAAAAAAACTACAAAATCTGGATCTAATATTTAATGCTTTCAGCAAGTTATGATATTTATTTGTTTGACAAATATATCGTGCAACTAGCAAAAACTTTATATATTCCTATTACCTTAAAACAACGTTTTTTTCACTTAACAGAATAGTATTTAAAATTAAAGGACTGGAAATAAATAAATTAATATAAAAAAAATGACAATACTCTGATACATTCTACTTTACAATGCATTAAAAAAGTCAAGCTATTAATTCTAATTTGTATTCCAGAGACAGTTAGAAATACTATGAACATGTTCGTAAGATTAATTGAGATAGTAAATCTGGTCAAATTAATGGAACGACCTTTATTCCGATTATATTATGCTGATTTGTTTATGCAGATATACAATTGTTCGCGCATTTAAACAGTGAATTTAATTATAAATATACTTTTATCATCAAGGGTTTAAGTTATTTACTTATAAAGTATAGATGAATATTATTTAATAGGAGCTGTAGCTGTATTAGTTTAAGTTCAGTATGACTAAGACACAATGTCTGATTCATCTTTTGTTTTTAATGAAAAATTTTATTCGTGAATATCATAATTAATATTGGTTGATAATAACAAATAATCAGAACTTAATAGTACTGAATAAAGCATTATTATAATAATTGTCTTAATTATTCTGCTAATAAATACATAAATACATAAAATCTAGATATTATGATATATTCAAATCTAAATTTTATTTGTCTCTAAATAATATGCACGTTTAACTGTGTGTATTAAGTTTATATGAAATGATATATACGTACAGCAAAGTATTATTTATTACTACAGCCATTTTTATCTTTATCTTATTAATCATAATAGGTTAACCGCTAACAATTTATTTATTAGGTAAAGAAACATACATTGGATATTTCTAAACGTATTTTTTCTGATATCATGTCATTTATATGAATATATTTGAAGACTGTACAAGCATCAGTTGTTTTAAGTTCAACATGTGATTTAAATCATTTTAAATTTTCGAAGATTATACTCATGAATATATCCATAAATACATTTGGATGAATATTAACAATATGTACGATTGCTTTTTATTAAAATTTATACACAATTTTATTTTATTAGTTTTGAACTAAATCAGATACTGCTTATTATTGTCTGAAAATCTAGAGATATTTAATTTCACTCTACGTCAGGGAAACATATAATTTACTTATAATGGACAAGTGGCCGATACTCGCGGTTCCATCAGCGATTTTATTTATTATTAAGATAATTGGAAGCAGTAGTACAATGATAGATAGCCTATAGTTCCTGATGAACCTGCCTATTATAATCAGAACGAAATTTTCAAATCCAACTGCTATCATATAAGATCAGTGCTTTTAATCAAATAAACAAACTCTTGAGCTTCAGTATTAATTTTAAGAATAAATCCTACCCCTAAATATAAAATAAAATAAGTTTATTAGTTTTCCTTTTTTATTTTAAAACTATAAAGTAATTACTATTGAAGACGATTTTCACTTTTCACTAAAAACGACTAATATCAATTATTCGAAGCTATTCTATTTGGTAGGTATTTACAAAAAAAAACATGTTTGGAAAGTACAAGGCATTACGTAATTGTATTTGCAAAGTACAGTTGAAATTTTTCATTTTTCAAATTTGTGCAAATTTGTGCAAATTTTTTAAATTTACTTGCTTACAACGAAATTACCTATTGATACTCGGTTTGCAGACCTCAAACTTGTAGTTCTCAGGAAACACCGAGGTAGAGCACGAAAATTTTGCAGTTCTTAAAATAAAATTTTAAGCAAAACGCTTTGATACTTACATTGTGAATCGATGCTTTCCTTGAAAGTTTCTTGTTATTCTCGGCGATAGAAAGGTTATAGAGGAATCAACTTGTCCAGTACCTTTCCATACTCTCCAAAATGTTTCCGATAAAAGACCAAAATGTGTCCGATGTTCCAAATACTATAGTTTTACTTTAGTATAGGAGGTTTCACCTATAAATCACTTAGCTCATCTCTCATTAGCTAACAACTCCTCTAGCTGGGATTTATTGATACATCCCAAAAATATGAACAGTACTCTAATCATAGCCGAACTTGTGCTTTATACGCGGAGATCATCTGTTCTGGCTTGAAGTATCGATGCACCTTAGAGAGAATACTAAGCTTTTTTCAGCCAGTTGAGCTTAAGACTCAGTGTATGAACCGACATTGAGAGAATAGGTTTAGATGCCAAGAAAATGTAACTGGTCTTTCCTGCAAGGTTATGGACATTTTCCGAAAATTAGAGGCAAGATCGAACGGCCTCTTTTTTTTTGCAGGACCAGCCAGTCTAATAAAAAGCTCTCTTACTATGTACATCCAACTGAAGCCCAGATTCGGTATTCCCGATGTTTCTGCACATCTACAAGACTACGTTCACTACCAGCTATTTTTATCCACTATGTTTCCATAGGGCTGAGAATGAGTATATAGATAGAACTGTCACCAGACAGGGTGTAAAGTAAAGATCTACAGAGATTGCAAGCCGTCTGGTTTCCCTATCATGGTTAGGCAGAGTATAGCCAAACCTGACGACGGTCATTAAATTTTTTTAACCTTTGTTGAACCATTCTTCCATCTGGTTGAGATAATTTTATCCCTATGAATTATTTTTTAATGGTAAATTCATATTTAAAATAGCAACGACCTAAAGTTGTCACCGTGACTTCTTTAATGTTATGGAGTATGAGTTTGTTGTTTAATATAAATTAATGTTGTGTGCTGTTGTTTTTGGGTAGTTTCTAAATTCAGGATAAAAAAAAAAGATTCAATAAATTCGATGACTAAATTTGACGCTTTTTCTTTCATGTTGATGTCAAAGAATTCGTCTTTGATTTTGAATAACTGTACACATTTAAACTACAAAACTTTAAAAAAAATCTGATTAACTGATTTTAAATACTTTTTTTTTATAATTATTTTGTTTAAAAGGCAAACTAATATTTGTTAATATACTTAGATAGCATTTAGATTTTTATTACTCATATTCTTTGAACGAAATACATGATATTGCTGTAATGTTAACGAAGTCTTAATTATTAAATTATGTTTAGAATAATAATGCATTCACATTCATAGTGTATGCTGAACACACAAAACAACGATGACCGTAATCTCAAAAGTGAGAAATATTAATATTAATCGATACATATATGAAACTTATTCGAAATTTATATTTCTTTTCAAAATTTATCGATATTTCATATTATAAGTTGAGCTTACAAATTCTTACTGAGAGTATTAATTTCTAATAGTTGAATATGATTAGATTTATTAATTTATATTTTTATCACTCACTTCGTCTTGTGCATCTGAAAAGAATGATATAATATTTATTGTTTACAAGAAATCGTTAAGACTTTCAAAAATTTTAATTCTGTAATGTTGCATTAAATAAGATTACGTTAGATTAGAATGGTCTTTATAATTCATTTTTTTTTTAATTATAAAAAAGCACGAATGAGTGCAATTATATAATAACATGATTGATACTTATATTTTTTTAGATTTTAGAAATTGCAAATAAGCGGTTTATTTGTAATTTCTAGACCGATTTCGATGAAAATCTAATCAGCTCCAAAGAATATAAATACATAAAACGTTTGTTGTATAATGATGATACTTTTGTATATACATACAAAACAAGACGCTGGAGATAAATTCGTGAGAGAAATTCAATGTCTATTATCTTTATAAAATAATAATCTGTCATTTTTATATGGAATTTTAAAAAATGCTTGTTTTTTATTCATAACTAAGAGCCGATGAGGATAATCTTTTTAATTATACTTATTATCATTGGCTCTTATATAAAAGTTATTTTCTTAAAATTATTTAAATAGTAACAATAGTTATTTTTATTATGTGTTTAGTTTATATCATATTATATAATAACATTCGCATTACTTTACATTCAATAACAAAAAGACAATATTTGATTCGTATTTATTTTTTTAATAAAAATGTATCTCAGAACTAATATTGGTCGGTGGAAATCCTTTACAAACTTTGAGGACACGCTGTCGATAAAGAGTGAAAAGTCTGAGTAATCAATTTATCCTCCCACCCTTTTCCGGCAACCAGCCAATTAATATCCCAATATTTTTAAAGAATATCCAATAATTATTTTTCCAATTTATATTTTAATTGTAATGGTAAGTAGTGTATATTATAGTTTTCCATCTCACGTTATTGGAAATTGATTATAAAAATGTTAGCAATACTAAGCTAATTAATAAATATAAAACTAATAATAAATATATACAATAAATAATGAAAAAATCAAAACGAGGAAGACTAAACCCCAAAAATGTAAACATTGCTCTATGTAAAAAAATGAAAAGTGACAAAAAGTTTACATACAAAAAAAAATCTCTATCATATTATCTGTAAAACCGACACCTTACATAAACCAAATACCAATACATATACCATAAATAACCAAACCAAACAAATTACATTTAAAACGAAATTTCTAGTCCTGAATTTACTAGCTTGGCACATGGTGTTATGTGGAACAATAATGCAGCCTCTACATTCAGGTCGCGCCGCCCCGGTTTATAGGACATGTCCTTTTACTTTTACTATACGTTTTGTTACCATGCCACGGGTTCAGCTGTTTTATTTGTTACTTTGACTTTATAAATGTACACCGAATTCAGAGTTTTAAACCACACTGCTGATATGGATTATACCAAAATTATTTGTTTATGTATTATTTTATTCGCAAAAATAATATAATTACTAACAATTTCTTACTCACTCATAAATTAATAACTTCCTTAATCAGAAAGTTAGTAATAATCTTAAATGATGAAAAAAAAAGATGTTATTCACTTTACATATTTATTATATATCATATTATTTAAGTGTTTGCAACGTATTAAGGATTTAAATGTACGCATATACATATAAGTTTGTTGTTTGCGTGACCAGACAGTATAATTCAAAGATAGTATCTTTCTATTTGAAATACATCATGGTATTACTTATATTATACCCTATATTTACCCATAAAAGTAATCATTTATGTATCACTGTTCAAGTAAGTAACTAATTTTTAAGTTCAACATATTATTTAAATATATATCCTAAAAGATTTCACAGGCTAAAAATCGCATTAAAACTTTTAGCAAGCGTACAAACTATATATAATTTATTTAGTAAAATATGACTTTTGTATTCATTATAAATATTTATAAATAAAAAATTCTGAAAGTTATGAAAAAATGAACTAAAAAACCTTTACGTTACATATAATTGGAACCGAAAGGTACAACTATAACTATAATATAACAGCAAAATAAATTAAAAATACAATGACTATATTCGCAGTGCGTGCAATTGAATTCAACAGCATAGAAGAACAATACAGGATGCCTCTTAGAGCTGTTAGAGCGATAATATTTTCTTGTAATGTTAATATTTTATAAATAATATAGAAGCTTAAAACATAGCATACAATTTAGTTAATATTATGAAAGTAAGACAATTTGGTAAACTGTAATTTAAAATTAACGAGCAATTTAATCAACGTATATTCTAGAAACTGTAAAATAACTGGGATAACCAAACCTACATTTCGTCGTCAAACAAAACTTTGTAGTCCTTTGTAGTAAACCTGACTACATTGTCTCATTAGAGGCATGGAATAATGAATATTGTATGCGGACACTACGAGTTCGGTGTTGCATAATGACAGACTATACTCCCATTTTATAAACGAGTTTGAAATTACAGAACCTATCTAACGTAACGTAAGACTTACCTAACCAGAATTGTGGTTAAAATTATATATTTAATATATCCATTTATAAAATAATTTATTATATTTTATTTTTATAATCAGAATTGTGGTTCACAAAAATCGATATATGAAATGAAATTAATTATTTCATATATTATTTTATGTCGATTTATAAAATAAATTATTTTATTTCATTAAAAAAATACAAAAGTAAAAACGACATAATATTAAAATCTTGTAAAATAATAATATGTAGACGCAACCCACATTTATTCTTCTCCGTTGAGAAATGTAGATCGTCTATGTCTAATGGATGCTCTGGTGATAGAAATGTTGGCATTTTGGGTCAGAGATTTATCTTTCTATTCGATCTTATCCTGTTTGCTCGTTATTTAGAAAAGATTGATAGTCTTTCCCACGATATATGTTATATATTACACTTATGTAAATGAGATTCTTATAAAATATAGGCCCTTATAATTTATCAATAATATAGAACTTTCAAAATTATACGCTTAAGGGGACATAAAGAAAACAATAATAAATATTTTGTATTTTATTGAAGACAAGTACAATTAACTTATAGAAAGAAATTTTAGAAGATATTTACAAGGAAATATAACATTAAGATTCAAGTAATATTTAAATTGTTTTAGTGCATAGATAACAAAACGATATATAACTATTTCTGACTAAACAACAGAGATTATAAATATCTTGATTAGGAGAAACGTAACCTTAGAGAAAATATAAATATAATTAATTATATCTAAATGATTTAACTACAAAAATTATTGCCCTAATCAGATAAAACTACGTCTGAACGTGCACAACATTTAACAGTGGTTAAAATTATCTATTAACTAATTAGATCTAAACCAATAAAGACTTATTTTAAAATATACAACTAAATGAACTACCTAATATAATTATAACTAAATAGTAAATATTGAAAAATTGATATGCTTGATATTCTTGTGTTTAAGCAATGTTGCTGAAGTTGAAGGATAATATTTACGATATTTACATATTTATAAGTAGTTTCCATTTTATAAACTTGATAAAAATAAATATCTTGATAAAACTAATTACCTAATGATTTTTGGATAAAATATTCAACATGACATACTGTCAAAAGTTTTGATTGTCTGTTTTTCAACAAATCAGAAAGATAAAATATAAAAGAGTATTATTATTTTTAATAATAAGCTTTTCTGAGCGTGTACAAGTAATTAAAAAAACTTTTCTATTCTGTTAGATTGCTCAAAAGTATTCTGAATGTTCTTATATTTTTCAGATTTCCTGAAAAATGTATCGTTAAGAAGATTTTAGAAATATGTCAATAAGTTTTAAATTGTATAATTTTCTTCCAAACAAATAAATATATTATTATTTATATATAATAATAAGTTGTTACAAATTATAAATACAATAGCAAATAGAAACAGAAATATATAAATGATAAGGTTTTTTACGATGTATTTTTTTTTGACAAGTAAATTATTTTTTCATATATACTAATATTTACTAATATTTTTAAACATATTTCGTGTAGCGGAAATTGTTTTTAGATATATATTTTTATTACGAGGAATATATAAGTCAATCCGGTTATATTCAAATCCAACTTCAGCAAATTGCCTTCAAATATTAGCGATTTTTTGTTTCAGGTAACTACTATTTCAATATCTAATTAACCTATGACGTAATCACATTTTTATCGTATATTTTCGCGTGCTCTTAAGGTACGTTCACAAAAATTCGGATTTACAAAACATACAAATATTCGTTGATCGTGAAAATTGAATTAGGAAGCATAATCCTACCGAAAATGTACCCACTAAAGCGTTTCAAGTGCCCTCTGTACCCGTAATACTTGGTGGTAGTGTGGTAAAGGTAACTGCCGTCTCGCGTCTTACCTATGGACATTTTATGCTAAATAGGTATCACTTAGACTTATTCAACTAACTCTTCAGTCTTGACCGTTACACTTAAATAGAGATACTTCTAAAACCCGCGTCGAATGTTCAATTTTAAAATCTTTAATAAAATTTGCGTGTTATGCTACAGCGTGATCACACACGTCAAAGAATTTCAGAATAAGATAAAAGGGAAATAGTATAGACATATAGACACACAGATTTCGATTTATAGTATTCTAAACGCTTCTAAAGAGACAATTCAACAACTTTACATCTATATTAAAGTTATCATCTCGAATTTGGACAATATGAAACATGTTTACTAAGATTTGAAATAATCATATTCACTAATAAATTATAATACATTAAGACACATTGCACGACCAAAAATTACAACATCTAAAAAGAGAAAGCGAATAATGTACAACACTCACTTATAAAGTTAAATAACAGTTGAGACAATCAAAAGCTCATTTTGACATTTCATAACTTAAACATGAATAAGAACCTCAAATGGTTCCGAAACGAATCGGAACAACTCCGTTAATATTGATGTGAGTACAGAATAATTATATATTTAATAATGGATCACAAAAATTCTAATACAAAAAAAAAATAGAAAAAAATTAATATATTACAAAATAACAAACAACGAGCGAAAAGTATGATTTCGGAACATTAATCTGTTGATTATACAAAGTATTGTTTCGACTGGAAATTGAACCTACAACCTCTAGATAAACCAATATACCGAAACGTCGTTGAATGTATAGAAGACAACTAATTTCATTATTTTATATCTTTACTTTTATTATATCATTTTACTTTTCGTATATCCGTGTTAAAGAAACCGAATTATAATTGTAATAAATTTATCCATTCGCAGAATTCTATAGTTATACGAAAAGGGTTCGCAATAATTATAATTAATGCTTTAAGCATGGAGGTGACAACATATTTAAATTGCAAAATATTTATTGATTCTCAAGATTAGTTAACCATAATATGACATGAGATATATGAAAGAACTTTTAATTGCATCAACTGTAAGAGATTTTTTATATTTAATTCTTAAGATTAGTAAAAATCATTGATTTTCAAAAACGAAACGATTACAAATATTGAAATTCATATTTGTATATCTAACCAACATTGTATAAGGGTAGCACACAATTATATAAAAATATATTGCTTAGGGTGTCAGTGGGTTGGTTTATCAAATCAGTACAAGATAGCCTGTAGATTATTTCTATTATAAGTTTGTATAAATTGCTAGAAAAAGAAACAATACTATTAGCTCCAAATAAAGTTACGAATGAATTTCATTATTAACATTTTGTTCCCTTTCTTACACACTGCCCGTATAACTCGAAAATAATAAACATAATTCCAAATATTTACATTTAAAATAATATATACATATTTAACATAATTACCAAAATATCAACTATAATAATAATCATTCGTTTTTATATTAATAAATAATAAATCTCTTAAATATCTTATTCTATTATACGCTAAAATGTATACATAAACATTTTTAAAAAATCTTAACATCTAGCGATAATTTTGATATGTATGAGTTACATTGATATGTATTTAATCACAACGTTAATATTCCATTAAAGTAGTTTAATCCTCGGGCCAGCCAAGGTCTTCTCCGATTAAGTCGTAAAACCGTTGATTGTGTTGGACAAAAAACTTTCGTAATTTTGTCACCACCGCAGGATCGACGCGTGGATGCTTACGACCTTTAGTCTCTCGCAAGCACTTATCCGTGGTATCATTACGCAAACAGTAGAATCCTTTAGTTTCGTTGAAGTAGAAGTTTCTTCTGCCTGTTATGAAATAAAGTCGAGAAAATAGGACAATGAGTTGAAAAACCAGCTTCTTTATAAAACTTTGTATGCCTACGAAATACAGTCATTTTATTTAGAAACGTTAGACAATAGACAAGACAAAATAATTTTTGTTTATCGATTTATTATGTACGGAAACGATTTGACGTAACCTTTATCCATAAGTAATAAATCATGTAAGTAATATATCATGAGAAATAACATGTTCATTTCAATACTAACCGATTTTATGTTCGAGGCCAAGAAAATTTTCGATACGTCGCAACTGCGGCACCGGATCTTCAATTAACTGGTCTCCATTCACTACAAGTATTTGCTCTCGTGGAAATACTTCCAGCCAACGATGAAAATAGGCGTGGTACAATGATATTGCAATTGGCCTATAAAAGTATGTATTTAGAAATATTTAATAATAACCAAACACATGACTACAAAATCAAAAACAACGAAACAGAACCATTTTAAAATTCCATACAAAGAAGAAAAATTAAAAAAAAAAATAATAAATTATATTCATTTTTTTGAATATAACTTCATTTACCTATACGCGATGTTAATAGAACCATCTGGCGCTAAAGCAAGATGCTCGAAAGGCTTAGCGGCATCTGGAAGAGGATGTCCAACCATTGACACCGCTGGAGCTGATGGAGTTGCTCGACTACGTAGTTGAGTGTAGTCAGATATTGCACGAGTGACTGGTTCCCGGACTATTAGGAGAAGTCGCACTGATGAATTCATAGCCCGAACCCTTTCTGGTACCTAAAATAACATTTTTAAACTCATATTCCCCTTTTTAGGACTCTAATCCAATTTTTCGGAATCAAAACAATTACAGTTTTATGAACGATCATACAATCAATAATCTGCTATAGTTAACTCATTAAGTCAATTAAAACTTTAAAAGTTAATTAAACCTTACTTTTATAAAATATATTCTAAGGAATTTAATTTTCTAATCCATTTTCAAGATATAAATTATTCATGATTACGAAACTAGAACACAGTTTTGTGAAGAGAAATACATATTTTATATTCATAATTAGCTGCGAAACATGAACTTTTCAAGTTTGGTTTCTGTCGTATATTTGCAAAAGAAATGAAATACAGTATTTAGAAAGTAAACAACCGCACACACATTGTTTATTTCTTACCTCGGGTGTAACAAAGTAACTGGGACTTTTTTCTATAGTTATTTGTCCTTTAAATGAAAGAGGCATTTTACTCCTGTACCATTCTAAGCCAAGAGCGTAATTTTCATCACGGTCGAAAAAGTGTACTTCCCCTGAAGCCTTTTGAACCAGAGGATGTAAATAGAGCATTTCTAAAAGAGCCCTTGTGCCACATTTTCTAACTCCTATTATTAAAGCCTGTAGAAACAAAATTATACAAATATAATAAAAATACAAGAACGATTTAACATACTATATTATAAATTTAAACTTTGTTCTTTGTTACCCCCATCCTAATTGTGGTATTGGGTTACAAGTAGCACTTACTCCTGCTTATATTGGTGGCAATTTTCAGATGTCAGTGCAAAAATATATGTGTCAAGAAGTTTATACCTGGGGGAGACGGCGGGATGGCCTCGGCGCGCGCGGCGTTTTTAACCTTTTCCTCAAAGCCATAGGGTGGTTTATTGTTCGACTGATCTCTTGACTTTGTAATATCTTACGACCCTCACTGGCAGCTGACGCCATACTCGCTGCCTGTGAAAATGTACCACTTGATCTTTCTGCCTTTGAAATGTAAAATATGTAGTTTTCTTTTAAACGTCGATTTTATGTAATTTTGAGGCTTAAGAGTGATTTAGAGTACAGAGGTACGATATCACAGGATATATTTGATAGTATAATATATATTTCAGACTTGTGTAAAAAATATATATACAATTTCTTAAAAAAATAATGAAATAAAAGATCATATCATATTTGTAATGACATTTAGATTAAATCATTTAAGTGATTAATTAATTAGTATTTTAGAAAACTACAATGAAAGATATTTTTAGTTTCAATTATCTATTTCATTTTTCAAATTCAAAACAATGTAAAAGAAAAATATTCTGTTTCGCATTTTTTTTGCATACAAAAGTATGTCAGTGCTTTCGTCATCCCACCTTTAATAGATTCTACCCGCAACTTCATTTGTTAACCTTTGTTTATTTTGAACCCTATTATAGATGTTAATAAAGTCAACATTCAGTGAATCTGTTTCCAGAATGGTATTTCCTTTGTAGTCGTTCATTAGTGATTTATCATTTACAATTTCACTGAGTTTCAATATACTATTAATTATATATTCTTTATCATATCATATGATTTAAATCATACTAATATTTGTTATTAAAAAAAATGTAATTTATAGTTAAACTTGTTTCTGTTCGAGTTTCGTCCGTGTGGTGTGTAATAATAACAACCCTTTATCCTATCCCACGGCCCAGACCAGATCTTTATCAAATGTCGTCATAATTCGCCTCAGCTTATCCGTAAAACATTTTTTTATTTTGCGTTTTATATACATACATAGATAAAGAAATACAAAGATTAACAGATGTTACATTAGTGAAATTTCATACAATCTGTATAACCGTTCAGCTGCTGTAGAAAATGTATGGGTGGCGGTGGCTATCATTCAAACACCCACAAAATATCGCCGGTATTATAATTATATCTGAGCAAAGCTTCAGCTCGGGCGGTGCAGTGCTTTAGTCATGCATAGTGAGCACACAAATAAATTTTCACATTATATATATATTATATAAATAAAATTATATATCTATATAAATAATTTCATTTAAAAAGTGCGGTTCCTTGTAGATTAAATTGATGAAAATTACAAAACTTTCAAAAGAAATAAACTTAAAATCGAAGAGTGATTTAAATTTTGAAACTGAATATGTCATTGTTTTGCATAATATGATAAACGAACACATTATATATGTCGGCGCAAAATAATAATTATTAATTAAGGAATTGTTTTAAAATGTAATTTTATATTCTTTAGATTTAATTTAAATAAGTTGTATTAATTTTGATTATAAATTGTAAAGATTTTTATGTAAAGCGGATGTGAATTGGTCTGCTGCGTTAAATATCAAATTACTTTTTATTATAAAGATGTTTAAAATCAAACAAATAACTCTTTATTAATTCATGTAATAATTTATAAAGTCTATCAGTCGAGTAAAACGAATTACATTTTAATCGACTGTTAAACTGTTACTTTTATGATACCGGAAGTTCATTTTATACCTGCTTTTAATTGTTTAATTATAATTTACAATAATAATGTGATGGGAAATAATAATGAAAGTTAAGTTTGATGTTTAAATAGAATTTTAATAACTGTCATCTAAAGTATTCTAACTTTTAATAATAATTAAAATAATAGTTGAAAGTGTATTGACTCTGTCACGACGTTTCGTTTTAAGAAACGGTCGTTAGAGAGCCAGAATTATTGGGCCTTCGTACAAGAAAGTTGTAAGCTGAAAATATTGTGAGTACGAATTATTATTCATTATAATTGCCTGCTTTTCTTGTATTTTTAAAGATTGTAATAATAAATTAATTTGTTCTAAAAAAAAGGTGTTTTATCATTTGCGATGAGTGAATCTAGTAATGGTGTTAATGACGTCAGTCTCACTGACGTCACTGTTTTAAAAAACACGATTGCACCTATCGTTTCGATATATACATTTAATTACGCTTTGATTTCCTCCTGTCCCTTTAGTATACTAATCAATTTTGCAGAATCAATTCTTTTTGAATAACTTATGTTAGTATCATGAGTCAAATTATATAGCGTAAACTATATCATGTCAAATAATTAACTACCAATGTTTTGAATATTGACTCTCACTGTCAAGTCAGTATTAAATACAAGTAATGTATCTTAATAGAGTTATTATTCTGATAATATTAATAAATGTTCCCGTTATCTTATAAACTTCTTGTTTTATCACAAGCTACCTGTACATATCGTGAAACGCCTCTAACTTCAAAGTAGATTGCTAAGTCATAAAACAAGACAATGGCCGTATTTATTGTACGCCATTATAACTCAAGATTCCTTAAGGTTAAAGTGTAAAATCGTGTACACTGAAAGTTAGAACTGGATCAGTTCATGGCAATGTGATAGTATCTTAGAAGTTTATAGGAACATTAATTACTCTTCAGGCTATAATAAGCGATAATCTTATAATGGGTTGGTCGACGCACCTCTTTATTTCTTTTACCTATATTTAACTTATGTTTTTGCGACCAACCTTTAAACATTACTAAAACTAAAAATTAATCCTTATTCATTAAAAAAATACAGTTATCTCTTTGTATGGTATTGGACATTCAAGAAAAATATTATAACATACTCTTATGAGCACTAAAATGACTTGCTAAAAATATAAATTAATTATTAAAATAACTTTTTGTAGTATTCCAGAAAATTTTTAATAAGTATCTAGAAATTTCTATACAAAACTAGTACTTTATAGAACTGTTCATAATATTTTTTATCACATTGCAGGAATCTTTTAATAAAGTAGATATCTAGAATAATAATCAATGAAAACATTATTACCAGTACTCTTATTATACGACTGTAGTCAAGTGACCATAGCTAAGTTGTAACATATCTACATAAATATTATACTACCTACATTTACCGATAACATGCCAACAAGACTTAATATTGAATATAGCAGCTTGCGTAATATGTGTGTAAAGGATAATATATGTTGGTAATTTTTTACAATAAAATACATAAAGTTATTAAGTATGCAAAAAGTAGTCTTATATACCTCACGAAGATTTGAAACTACTCGTACATTATTATACACAAGAAGAGAAAAGAGATCTTGAAAATTAAAATTATTAGTTAACATGTCAGAATCATTCCCATGTTTAATTTTAACTTTCAATTAGTGGTATATTTTAATATTTTTACATTTTAGATATTAATTAATTGATTATTAATTAATTTTAGAGATTAATTAATGGTGACAATTTTCTCACTTTACTTTCATAAATTGAAAAATCACCCGACTGTTAATTTCCCTGAGGTATCCTCAGCAATTTAAATGGAAAATTGTTTTGACAAAATTAAGTTAACTTTTTTATTATTTAAAAATATATAGAAATATACACAATATAGAGTATTTTATGGTTTTTAATAAATAGTAATTTAAAAAATTATATTATAAGAATAGTATTCTTTATATCTATAATTCTAAAGCCTCTTCAGTTTCAAACATATTGCAAATAAACTTGTGCATACAAAGTGAATCGTCATAAGGAATATGTTGAACGTCCGTGGTTCATTATATTATATAATGTTCGATACAATTTGCACGCTTTAGGTCTGTTTCAAAAGACATATTAAATCTTTGCTATGTATTTGCTTAGTTACTGTGTTGGTGAATTTGTTTATATTTTTCTGAATATATGATATTTAAATAAATTAATTATATCATCTGTAAATAAACACGCATGTTGAATATGTTAAATAATATTAGTTAGTCACTGAACTCTTTGGAAGTGGCTGCAGGGATTTTTCTGTGTTTATTTTTATTTATTTCTTTGTTTATTTTACACTTGGAATCTATAACAGTCATCTCTTGTGTTGTCAAATGGACTTCCATAACTAATACTTGTCAGGAGGGCCTATTTTGATAACCTTTTATTGAAATAACCTCTTCTCTAATAATTTTAGTGAATAATTATTGCAAACTCAGCTAGCAAGACAATATTTCACCGCAAGCAGCACCCGTTCTCGGTCGTAACGTAAGACAACAAACAACGTTTGAACTTTTAATTGGATCTGGTAAGTTACTTTGTTATTAGATTCTTGATAATCTGCTAGGTACTAAATAAAATAAAGAGCTTTGTGTTAAACAAATTACCTGTATACTGTACAGTGCGCTGTCGTAGAGCACGTGGAAAGTAAGGAACAGTGAAAGTAGTGTGACTGAGAGGAGGGCCGCGGCGAGCTTCGGCCGCGACACTCCTACAACCAGCACGCAGTCTGCCAGCTCGCCCTCTGCCGGCCGAAAGGACGACCGCGGTAACCATCTAATGAGAACAATTATATACAATATCTATGCATAAGAGACAGATTAAATATTTGAAGTGACAAAATACAATCAATAGTTTTTATATATTGAATATAAGGATAAGTACAGACTTTTCATCAACTTTTTTATGTAGTATTATCATGAAGACAAAGAATGAAGTCTTATTATAAATGAAAATGCTTATAAACATATCAAGTAAGGCTTTATCCTGCCACCTTTGAGCCTGAACTGTATTAAATTTTATATGAATGTATCATTGGATATTTATTTTAAAAATTCTTATAAATTTTATTGTTTTTCTAAGAATTATTCAAAAATTAATATATAATATAAGTAATACTTACAGAATATCAAGAGGCAATGATTGTGAGCAGCTGGACCTGTAATTAGCTCCAAGACGGTGTTTGTTCGGCAGAGATTGACTTATCTGCGACCGCGACTCCATGTGACGTCCATTTATCTCACTTTCCTCTCATTTTAACTACATTTCCCGTTTTGACATAGAAGTTTCTTTTATTAATATTATATTATTTCTCCGATTACTTTTTGTAGTTAAACATTGTGAGGGATTTAGATTTTTGATTCTGAAATTAATTTCTCATACTAGATTATTAGTTTTATTACTATCAACTCTTTTAACATAAATCATATATATATATATATATATAGAATAAGAATTGAATTTTTATTATACAATCACATACACATTATACGATCAAAATATTATTACAGATTTTGAAGTTATCACAGGAGTTTTCGAAGCCTTTTTTATGTGAAAATTACTCTATTAGAGGTTCCGCCACTAAATCAAAATAGATGAGTAACATGTATTACTGGCAAGAATCCAGATTCATTCGATTTCTATCCATATTAGGTATTAGTAAAATTTATAATCGGATTATTTTCTAATATTACATTATAGGTATTATATAATAATACGTTCCTAACATTATATTATAATAACCAGACTTTTCTGCTTCTGATAGAAAACTGCCGTTTATTTTTTATACAAACTAGATAAATTTACAATGCAAGCACGACAATGTTTGTTAACATTTTTATACCTTATGCGCTGTAGCCTGGTGCGGGTGACACTATCATTAACGTTTCGTTTCTCTCTTAAGATTTGACACAATTTACAAATTATATTTTAGTTTTTTAGTTATACCACATTCGTAATGCATAATAACTCTAGTAAATAAAATTAAGCCCAATCAAAATGTTTTAGTCTACAAATAAATTATAATAGAAAGAAAAATTCAGCAAAATGTTATGCGTAAAACATAACGCCTAGACGAATTTAATGAGGGGATGTACCGGTACGATATGAGAGTCGATGTTTTTTATAATAAAAATTATATTGTGCGTAAATAGTTAAATTTATTGTTAAAGACCTTATAAGTTTATTAATGAAACAACAGAACATATATATATGAAGTACAATTCCTTAAAAGGTTGCTAAGAAAAAAAAATATTTTTTTAATCTGAACTCATCTCACAGTCGGTACTAGCGCTCGTATTGATAGCATCACAAGGGTAAACAAAATTTCCGCCGCGCTGATGCGCTAAAATGTTGTTACGAAAAAAAAATCATTAGCCTTATTTTGATTATTTTATATCAGTAAAGATAAGTTCATACACGGAATTACTCTGCACAACGGAATAACACATCAATTTGTAACAATATTAAAGAGAACTAGATATATACTCTGAGTATCGTAAGCGAAAAAAATGAAATGCATAACATCAATCCTTAGGCATTTGGTACTAACAGAGGTCACCCGCACCATGCCACAGCGCACAAGGTTTATAGTTGGTTTTATTAAACAGTGAAACTGCTGCTATAAGTAGGTACTTTATTAATATAATATATAATAATATATTTGTTACAAAGTCATACAACATTTTCATTATAGTATCCAAGGTTTTTAATTATATCAAGTATGCTTTTATTTTCTATGTACGTACGTTTTCTACGTATGTTACAGGTCAGGGTATTTTTAATACAAACCATAATTACGACTCCACGATGTCACACCTGAAACAATATATAAATTGCTTTAATATTATTAAGTAATACATCTATATTAATATTAAGGCATATTGTGTTATCATATTGAGCGAAGCGAGGTGCAAACAGCAATGGTTTTGAATGATTCTTTCTGATTATAATAGGTAGGTTTAAAACGCTACTGCTCTTAGTTATCGTAATCCTAAGAGTTCCTCAGCGGATGGAATCATGACTAACAGCTAGTACTATATAAAGAAAGAGACAAAACAATTTACACTTATACAATTTTGATTTCTAAAAAAAAATAAGTAAATAATAAATAGAATCGGTAAAGACTCAAACCAAATATCAATTTTTTGGTAGCAAACCAAATATATACTTTTGGGATGTATTGAAAATAAAATTTCTTGTAAATCACTAGTACTTATTTATTTCTTTTAGAGATCAAATTACAGCGTGGTTCGTCTTTTAAAAATGCTTCACAGAATGTCAGTCTGATAGACGAGTTGACATCCTTAAAAAAAATAACAAAATAGTTAACCAAAAAATAAAGTTAATAAACCTTTTAAATTAATTTATAAATAATACCACATGTATATATAAAAAAACGCTCGTTAACGTAATAATAATCCCATCTAAAGGCTCATAAATATTAGAACAATTTAAGCCACAATAAAGTGATTTATTTATAGTTATATACATTTGAAAAAAAAACAAATTCGTCAAATGTATTTTCCTCTTACATGCATTGTATTCGGATTCACCCATGGGGAGCATCGAAGCAAACTTCTTTAGGAACATAAAAATATTTTCTTATATTATCTTTATACCCAAATTTTACGAGCAAGACGTAAAACAAAATCGGTTTTGCATTTACGATATTTTTCTATATATACATAAAAATCAGAATCTTGTAAAGTATTTTTAGCTGTATTTTATTATATTCATAGTTAGTGATATCTTTTTATCCTTGGGAAAGTGTGGCACGACTGTGCCTTTATCATTACGCTATAATCCCAGGGGATGGTATAAGGGGTATGTGGAGCTTCCTATGCCTCGACATCAGCGCTGACACGTGCAACGGAGTACCCACTAAACCTTCACAGGTAACCCGCATCGTCTAAACGGAGCTTCACGTATTCGACCGCTATCGCCATCTTCGAAACGGGTGCTCCAAGCAACAAAAGCACCCACGACGTAGACGTAAATGTGGTAAAAGCAAAGTCCTCTTTCTCCTCTCATCCAGACTTTACAGAGTTTGTAGAGTAGCGGAGAGTTAGCAGCACAACTAACAAATGAATCAAAAGATACTAAAAATGCTATTACGTTTTACAGGTAATAGAAATTATTTCATGAGTTATGTATTAAATTCTGAGACACTATTAACGGTTCACGTAAAATTTAAGCGCACGAAACGTTAAAGCAATCAAGAATTCTATTTCTACAATAGATACACGAAATTGACATAAATTTGTTAGTGTATAGTTAAATTATAAATACAATCGTTTTAGTATTATTACTTATATACTAACTGGATAATGCCTTTTTTTGGCAAATTTTCCGTATTTATTGATTTATTAAATAAAATAGGTTTATTTACTTTTGATTTTACGATATAAAAATGTAATCAACAGTTTTTCCTAAATTTTGGTAACAAAATTATATATTAATAATATTTGTATATAGATGGAAGTATAAAACATTTAGAACTAATCCTACGTAGTTTATCTCAGTTTAAAATGATTAATCAGATACATGCTGTTATTAATCTCTGCCGCAGTTCACGCATTGTCGACTGCAACAATAGATCCAGAACAGACAAAAGAACCTAAGAATCCCACTTATCCGTACCCAATATATAATAAGACATTGTTTTCAAGAATTAATGATATAAGCATAGAAATATTTTATTATTAAATTGAAAATCTGAACTTGAGCTTTAAATATCAAATGCCTTTTAACTTAGTTTCAAAAACACCAAATTCCTTTAGATCCTGTCTATCGTAAATTTATAGTAAAATAGTTTGATCGTATACTTTACTAAGTATTCCTTATTTTTGGAAGTTATGTAATATTATAAATGGTATAAGAAACATACAAATATAAAAATAAAAAATAGCACTTTGAAGGTTATAGTTATGTTACTATCGAACATCAATACGATAATTTAAAATCGATACACTGACAGCCTAGAACAAAATAGACATGTACAGCTCTTTATTGGACACAATTTAAAATAGAATTTCATTGAAGCTATTGCGTGTCTTCGTTAATTAGTGAAGAGAAGTGACCTAATAAAAAGCAAAACACGTGTATTTAGTTGCAGATTTTAATATCGAGGTCATCTGTCCGTGCGAAGGTTAGGTCAAGGGGACCGCAAGTATTTTTAACCACTGTCCGTTAAGCGGTATAAGAAATGTGTAACTATTTCGTTAAATTAAAACTTTTTACTGAACCACTATAAGTTTTAGTGGAAGTTTGGAAATTATATAAGTATTATTTCCATCTTCCATCTTCCATCAAAAAGAGATTTTTTTATAGAAAAAGAGTAAAAAAATAAGTACATTATAGATTTATTATTCTAACAATCATTATTGCAAAAATGTCGTTTATCCTAATATTAGACATGTATTATTGAAGTGTATAACTTATTGAGTTAAAAGACATTCAAAAAATTTTATTCTAGTATGATATAGGCTTTAAAATATCTATAAAACAGGGATATAATCTAATTAAACATTAAAATCGGGCCGCTGCGGCTCTTTTTTACGACTAATCATAAAACGGCCCTTCGAGTACGATATAAACTTCTGGGTATCGTTCTAGAATAGCCTTTTGTTACTTATTTAAATAACAGTATTAGTTTTCATTTTCAGCCGGGAATTTTCCACTGCGGAACATAGGCCTCCCAAATTGAGCGCCACAGGGACCAGTTCTTTGCCGACCTCATCCTCCGGACTCTGGCGACCCCCACCAGGTCACCAGGTCGTCAGTCTATCTTGTGGGGGGACCTACCTACGTTGCGTCTTTTATTTCGATTTTTTTTTATTATTCTAATAAATTTCGTTTATTTTCTTGATTTCCTTGTGTATTCAATAGGATGATTTATAATACAGATGTAGGTTACATGCAGTGCTTTACTATTTAACCCAAAGTTATCGGTCTAGTTAGTATTTGAACTCAAGAAATCCCAATGGCATACGTTGGACCATCCATTAGCCTTAGTCGCTTAGATCTTAACAGTTGATTAAATAGTAAAACTTTATCCTCAACTCCTATAGCGTGTAACAACAAGTATAATTATCAAATAACATACAAATTAAATGTTTAATTAAAAAAACCGAGTAAATTAAAAAACACAAATAATATTAATTGTTTTATTGAAACTTACTTGAATGTGACATTTTTAATAAATGTTTCGTTCTGTTAGGACTCTCTTGACGCCAATTAAAAGAGACTACTCAATAAAGTTTTAAATATTTTACGGCTCTTAAGAGGATTGCAGGCATGTGGTGAATTTAAAAATGATTCATATTGCTCTCAATTATTTAATTTTATAAGATATTTCAAAATCATTACTTCCTTTATTTTCATACGTTCAAAAGAGTTAGCTTTACGGTATTAGTAACAGCGGGATTGATTTCTTTTTTGTAATTAATTTCTTTTCCAAATTGTTAATATCATTTTTGTTATATATATTAAAGGCCAAACCCAATTTAATACAAACTCAATTTCAGGACAAATTATTTTGGTCTAGACGAAAGTAGTTCTTTTAATATGCGGTAATTGGTTAAATCATCATTTCCATAATATTTCATATCCATAATATTTTAATATTGAAAAAATATTTTTTTTTTCTTAGGTTATTTACCGGCCAAAAACTTTGAATCCTGTCCTATATGGGAACAATTTTAGCCTAAGCAAAACTAGTTTGTCCTAAATCGGGTTTGGCTGGTGATATATACGTGAATCTCTTTACTCTATTTTCAGCAAAAGCTTTGCATTTATACTTTAGAACGGAAACGGAATATCATACAAACTTTCATAGCCTATTTAAACCCTTTTATAAAGTACTTCCTAAATATCCTCTTTTAACGAGTGTCTGCACCATAAAAGGAACCCACATTAAACATTTCAAATTTGAAACTTCAAAGGTTAGGCTGTGCGTTGATGGATCAGTTTTTAAAAGAAATTTTTATACACAAAGAATATTTTGAAGAATCATCTTAGTATTTAATAAAAAAAAAACACATTTACTTAAAAGAAAATATGTTTTAAGGAATTAAAAACTTTAAGATTAAATATTAATATATTTTAGCGTCCGCAGATTATCCAACAAGGGTTTTAGTGACCGAGGTCTTTTTTGATAATATTAAAAATATAATCTTAATTTGAATAAAATCATAATAAATAAAACCGTAAAAACACTTTAGTTGAGTTTTTCACGTTCATAAAAACAGACAAACACAATCAGGGGAGTTCATTTTAATATGTATTGATAATATAACTGACTATATTATCTAAGTAAGTAAGTTGTCTCCAGTATTCCAATCTTCCAATCAGAGTTTAGTGTTAGACTAAAATTTACCTCAATTGTGTCTTAAGTATATGTCTTTCAGATAAGAAATATACAAAAACAAAGTTTTATTATAACAGTACATAAACATTAACTCTAATGTGGCTTATCTTTTAATTTTAATAGTAATTAATGAAATTGAAAATTTGAACCTGAAAAACCCGTTACACTGCATTCACATAGTTATAAAAAGATGTCATTGTGTAAAAAGCCAAGTTTTTCGGTGAATAAAGAACTCCAAAGGTTGCCTTTCTGGTGTATTCATTGAACACTCCAGCCTACCTTTGTAGTTTGTCACTGATATAGTGCCGCCTCTGTTTTATTTGCCTCTGATCTGCTAAGTGGGTTGAAAGTACCTTCAAAGGAATCTTTTATAAATATAGACGCTTAATTAGATTAACACTTTTATAATTTTACATTCCATATTGTTTGATGTATATTTTAAACTAATTACGTTCAAATTATAATGAAAACAAGAAAAAACATACTGCCTTAATAACAAAATTAATTTATACCCATTCGAACTTATGTGACAAAACAGAGAGTTTTATCACTTTTTTACTAACAGTTAATGTCAATGATGTGAAAATGACAAAACAAAGACTCTTCTATTATAACGAGAATAAATATTTTAATATTTAAGAGAATAATGTTTTACAATAAGAAATAAAGACTAAAATTTACCTAATTTATTGTATTTAAAACGAACCCCAATCTAGTCAAATAAAAGCAAAAATATTAGTTGAACATAGAAATGTAATAGGAATTTATGCCAAAACACCGATCGATGCGCAAGGGAATTAAATGAAACGTTATAAGCAAAATAAGTGCCGTAATGGCGGCACTCTACCGCAGGTTTGTTCATATTTACATAAAGTACGGAAGCAATAAAACAAAGCCTCCCAAAATTCCGCCCACGATGTTATATCGATTCCGAAAATGTTTGTACTTTCAACTTCCTCTGCCTTAATACATTATCTTGACACATTATCTTACAATGAAAATTCCTTTTATAAAAAATATATTTTGTTTCAGAATATAAGTATATAATGAAATGTTAAATAATTATAGAACTTAATAATTATTACAACATATTTCTGGTAACAACCATAAAATAAACTTAATTTATATGATATTATCAGTTGTTATTCATTATTGCGCCTCCGTCCTCCCTCCAAAGTAATAATTTCTCATTACAAGACATTTTTGTACAAAATCGGCATCTTTGATCTTGTAATTAAATACAGTTTAGTCCATACAGTGACCTAAGGCAATTATTGTGTCTTATCATTATATTTTCAGTTAAAAATATCATTTTTTTTTTATGAAAACTACTCTAGTTTTAACTTACTTACCAAAAAGCAATTACTTTAAGCATAGGTAATAAACAGTTTTGACATTATGACAGTGTTATAAAATAAATATTATATATATATATAAAACTCAATAAGCCTTAATAATTTTATTTATTTCTTTCTTTCTTTCTTTTAACCATAAAAACTTAAATCTAACATTACAGTTATAACCGATTCATTAGATAAGTTAACATAAAATAGTAAATATAAAAAATTATGACATAAATTACACAATAACTATTACAATAATATTAAATAATTATTCCACGTTTAATCCTAAGTGTAAAAATATAATAATAAATCATTCCTTAAAATAAAATTCAACACAAATTCAATCATTGACAAAAAAATATTTCACATTATCCCATTACATGTCATGTTTAACATTGTCAAATATACCTTATATTAAAAAAATATATTATGGATATTATGAACACAGCTTTTAACATATTCTAGTGAACTCGTCCAGTGTGCAACTGAACAGATCTACATGACACGCCGCCGCCGTCCACCACCAGCAGCGCTCGCGTGAAATGAGCTTTTATGTACTCCAATATCAATGTACATGTTATTATCATATTTGTTACGGGTATAAATGTAAAGAAATCAAGTTATCTTATTAATTAAATAATAGGTAACAAAATCTAACATTATATTTAGTTTAACTAAAATAATTTTAAAGTAAAACAACTTTAAAAATTACTTCACAATAACAGAAATCAGACAATCTTTTAATATTAAAATATTGTTAAAGTATTATGGAAAAAGAAAATATTATTGAATGTATGGCCACTCTAAATTTCAATAATTTTTGAAAGATGATTCTTTCAAAAATTATTGAAATTCTAATGTTTTTGAAAATATTATTGACGACAAGTGATATGTTACCTTTATTGTTGTATTCATATATTTATCTTTTTTTTTTAACGTATTTATTTAAAACATATCATCTTGGAATATAAATATTCCAGATAATAAGAGTAAATAATTATTTAGAAAATTATTTGGTTAAGACAACCATTTACACTTCTTATGCAAAACAAACATTTCATGATTATATGTAAACCATACCAAAGCGGTATAAATACGTACAAACTATAATCCTATCATGTTCATTTAGGGATTCGTAAGATACGTATTACAGATCCAAGAAAATGTTAACCGTAAATACATGAAGGTTTCAATTAATTTTAAATCCGAACCGGATACTTCACGGACCCGGGCATTTAAAAGCTCTTGCTGGTAATTCAAAGTTCGCTAGAGCGTTTTGTAACGTTAAAGTAGCTCGGTGCTAGAT
The DNA here is from genome assembly GCA_959347395.1 of Mechanitis mazaeus. Classification (NCBI taxonomy): domain Eukaryota; kingdom Metazoa; phylum Arthropoda; class Insecta; order Lepidoptera; family Nymphalidae; genus Mechanitis; species Mechanitis mazaeus. The sequence goes on from OY365750.1 coordinate 17,576,649, forward strand.
ATGAGCCTATTTGAATTTTAAATAAAACCAGATTTCAAATTCCACGTTACCTGTATGAACTATGACGTCACTGGCGGTGTGTATACAATTCGGGTATGAATAATTCAGATCTCTAATATATAACGCATAGTCGTAACGACCCTGTGAAACATGTAAATGTTTTATGATTTAGACTGTTTATTTTTAAATATAAATTATATGAATTGACCATTAATTCAAAAACATAAATATAAATAAATAACAATTTATAACAAATAATATAAAAATAATACATCATTTATACAGTAGACGTGTAACTTCAGAAAATTACCCTCTAGTAAGTACTAGACAAGGAAATGAATATAGACTATTAGAAACATGAATGATGGTAAGGTTTATTATAATAATAATATTAACCAAGCTTAAAAATACATTATTTTTATTTTATATTTTGAAATGTTATACATATTACATATAATATTACATTACATTAATGGTAATATAATATTACATATTATTCAATTTTAAACAAATGTTGATAGTTTTAAAAAGGCTTAAGCTTTTTGTTAAAATACTAAATATTGTAAAAAGTTAAAACTGTAAACCTAATTCGATTATATCAAGCTTATTTTTGGAACATGGTATTAGAATTGTAGTTATATAGGTCATTTGACATTTATTAATTTAAGTCTTTGTTGGATTTTATTAATGGTACTCTAAAAAAGGTTTTTAATGTTTCACATTTTAGTTTTATCTAGTTTTAAAACACAATAATTTAAGAATAAGTTAACGACAAAAAAATCCGGGTTCATATAATATAACTAACTTTCTTAACGCTTTAAAACATTGCAATAGATACTAGTAAATTCAGATATTTTTGTGAAGCGAAAAAAATCTGAGCTACTGAGATAATATTTTTTTTTCATTTTAAAAGTTTATTTTTTTGTAGCATATTTAGATTTCTGAGTAAGTGTAATCTCTATGAAGATTGGAATAAACCAAATGAAAAGCCATTTAACTTAAAACTTGAAAATTATTTCAAATACTATATATAAATAATGCGTGAGTTTTTAAAAATCTTTGTAAAAAAAATACTTTCAATTAATTCAAATAAGTATAATATGACAAAAGGGTATCCCCAAAACAATTGGGTTTAAACCTGCAATTTCTTTAGGCTATACCCCAGAAGGAAAATTTTGTGAGCCCTTATAATCTTACAAAAGGTTAATTTATTTAATTATGAAAATATAATATTATATAATAAATTTGAACAATTGCACCAATAGATTCTTATATTCTCTTTTTGGAATTTATTTTATACAGTCATTTAAGCTCATACAATTACAATTCAAAGCAATCAACCAAATAATCGACAATTTACGACCAACTCATTAGGTCTCATGATAACAAATAACATTCCATCAAAATTACACACACATTTCATGACTAAAATAAATATAACCATAAAAAATATTACAACATTCATTAAATATATTTCTATTTACTTTAATTTCATTCATAAATAAGGGAATAAAAATTAAAAACCTATTTCAATAAAACTATTTTACGAATATAACACTTTTTAATTTAATGTTTTTAATTTTTTAATTTTAACCCGACGTTTCTAATGCTTCGCATCAAACGTGTTCGGGGAACAAAAAAAAAATAAAAAACAAAAATGTTGTAGCCGTAAAATAGTTTTATTGAAATGTGTGGTACTCGTGTAAATCTTAGAAAACATTATGAAAAACCTAAATAATATATTTTTCTATAATATTTACTAAATTCATTTATTATTCATGTAATTTATTTATGCAGCAATGTTCAATTATTGTTATGGAAATAATTCAATATTACATCAATGACACGCTCAGTGCGGTCTCCGGCTACCAATATTTGTACGGTTTCCAAAATATTCGTGGATTATAATTTGTGTTTATTTTTTGCTGAACAATTACTAAATAATTTACATTTTGCAGGCATAGCTATTAAGTACTACGATATTTTTAGGACCTATCAATAATGTAAATGAAAATACTAAAATTTCAATATATATAATGTATATTTTATTTATTTATTTATTTATTTATTTATTTATAAAAATATTTTTTTGTACATTGGATAACTTATCTCCATCAAGAGATCTCTTCCCGTTACCAACTACAGTGAAAGTAAATAAGTTTACAAGAACAGTAGGTTGGTACATTACTAAAAAATAACATTTATCTAATAACAAAACTAACAGATAAAAGTATACTATAATATTGTCTATAAAAATATATATAATAAACTAAAAACATAATAAATAGATATATATTAGGGATCAATTTGTAAAGATTTCAATATATATAGCTTATCAAACAAAATGTATATAATAACAAAAGAAATAAAATATACATTTATGTTATAGGGGTACTAAAACAAATATTGTGTTATAATTATAATATATTTGACAATTCCCTATTTCCCTATGTAAGTTAATTTAATTTACATCTAAAACGAAGTATTGGTATGTGTAGTAAAAAGTTATCAGAACACTTTATCCCAAAGTATATTGTTGGGAACTTTACTAGTTTTTACAATTTTATTTTCATACCGAAAAAGATTTGAAAAGTTTTATAAGACATCTTATTTGATTTTCTTCGAAAATTCAACCTCAACTTATATTATTTGCAAAGGTGCTTTTATAACAACACTTAACAGAACTAATCAAAGTTTTGGTTAATAAAGGCTTTGAGTAACCACATTCTTGTTAAATATGTAGTGGAACATTTAAATTAGAAGAAAATAAACAAATAAGTAACTGGGAAAAAGTTTCATTGTGAAGTTATTATCAAAAGCACGCTACACCTCAAGCAAGAAAATATTTAAAAAAAAATGATTTTTTTTATTATTTAGTCTATTATTTTATATTAATTTTCCGTAATTTTCAATATTATGTAATAATGAGATAAATCTATAAATTATGTTTCAAAGGGAGTTAGGTTTAGTTTAAGCTTTGGAGTATTTATATGCAAATTGGTAGCGCCGTGATCGCATGCGTTGCACTCTGCCTCATTTCCGTTTAACTATCAGCCACCTGTTTTAATATGTAAATTGAATTCTAATTGAAACTAAAACGACTTCAAAATTGTTTAGTAAATCGAAGTGCAACCCAGTGCCAGGTAACGGATAACAAAATATCATTGGAGAAACAGAGAACATATTTATACAAACTTTTACAAACTTAAAGTTTTTAATTAGTAAGTATTTATATAAAAAAGGTTTTTTTTTTGTTTAATTTATTAATAATCTTTTTTTTTAAATAATACAGTTATATAATTTAAACATAGGAATTAAAGATGAATTTTTAATTATTAACATCGACCTGTCTGTTGCGCCAAAGATCATGGGTGCGATTCCCACACAAGACAGTTGTGTGTGAGATCCACATATTGATGATTCGAAACTGGGTGCTATTTGTCTCCACTATTTCTTGTTGGTGAAGCGAAGCGACACAAGGCTTATATAAATATTGCAAACAAGGACAATAGAAACCGTTCGTGTTCATTTTTGATGAGGCATTATCGTGAAGTCGCATATTTGGCTATCTAATAATATTGACAAAGGCCAAAATATGTTATGAATACCTACAATATTTAAGGGATATCTATTAAAGAATTGTAACAGTTCAGTTTTAACTAAAAATAGATATGAAAAGTTATTTTTTAATGAAAACTAACTTAAAAACAATTTTTTAATTAAAATATTAACATTTAAAACAACAACTAAAAGTAAATATATATAAACAGACATATTTATTACTTATTAATATTAATATAAATGTAACTTTTAAATGTCAACTTAATTGACTTAAAGTTACGAAGATTACAACGCACTTGGCCTTTGAAGAGTCCACAATAAACTTAGCCTAAATAATTCGTTGACATCTTTCTTTTAGTCTTTTAAAAAATTATTATAAAAGTTTTCAAATATTTCTTTACCCTTTCGGAAATAAACTTTAGTTAACCAAACTAAATTATAATAATATGAAATGTAGGTTATGTTATACTTTATATACATAGAAAAAAAAGTTAATTTGTTATAAAAACAATACCTGAGCTAATCTAGGCATAATATCGTTTCCTATATAAAATATGTTTCACATCAATTTACATGTTGACAGGTAATAATTTAGGTCTGAAACTGTGAGCTAATTTACAATTAAGGTCACGAATATAATAATTTGTTCCAATACCTCAAACTTCCCGCCTAATTGTTGACTTAAGAATATTAGAATAGCTAAATAATCTTACAATAAGATCTTATTGTATTATGAGATCTAATTTAATTAAAATCTCTTTACTGAACTTTTAAACAAGTTTTTCTTTTAACTTTAACAAAATGATTTATTAACACAAAAGAATACAATATTGAACGAAACGAGAAAACTAACAAAAAATTCCTTGTAAATGTTGCATGTAAAATGCCGTTACTTTCACGAATAATCGTGAAACAAAACTAGGGGAAGGCTATTTAGTCGAGTAATTAACACTTCCATATTAGATGAGTCAATTGAATACGCGATGAATTGTTGAATGGTGAAAAAACCCCTTAAACTTTCAAACAATGTAATTAATTAAAAAGGGGTGGGTGTTAGCGTGTTGCGATTAACTCCGGCACCAAATTTAAGGTTTTAATGAAATGTACATACATACAACTTAAGTATTTATAATTATATATTTTTAGGTTCTGATTATAGTGTTCAAAAATTATTTATGTTAATTTATAAATTTTATCAAAATATAATTCTTGACACGTCAATGACTAGCCAAATCTCCAGGGGATTATAAATATTTAGATGAACATAGAACTCCTTATAATGTAAACAAAGTATAAAAACGGTTTTCAAAGCGATTACATAGTAAATGGGTTAAAAATTTGCATGAAAATAGCTCATTTTTGAAGAAAATTGTCTGAACATTATATCAGGCTGTCTGGTTAGACTGAAAATGCGTCTAAATCTCTCAGGTTTACTTTTTTTAATAAGCGAGGTAAAAATATTCTAACAGGCTTTCAAGATATCAATTAAAAAAACAATGTTTGTAGTTTCAAATAAATCAACTACTAATAAAGTATAATAAGGGATGAAAGTGAAAATAAATACATAAGCTGGCGCCGCATACAAAAACAAGTGCTTCGACTGATGACCAAAAATGTTATTTTGATTTTTATAATATTAATACCCAGTCATATTTATCCTTCGTATTATTCTTAATCTAATATTATTTCCTTGATTTAAAAGCTTTAACGCAAAAGTCTGTGTATTTCATTTCTTTGACATTTCTGATATAAAATATAAATCATAAAAAAATCACTTAAAACTTTTAGATGAAAACCGCTTACCAAACTTTGTTAAATTACGAATTTATTTTTTAATTTCAAATAATCTTACAAACTTTTGGGCATTAGATTGCATTAAATATTCAGATTTTATTTGTAGTTCCGTCTCTTTAAGTTGTAATTAATTCTGCAAAATTTTTCTGAACAGATATTAAATAAATATATATATATATATATATATATATATATATATATATATATATATATATTATAACTGATGTTGTTGTGTTTCAAACATATCTTTTAACGACAAGATTTTTCAAATGATCTTCCAAAATGAGAGTTATATGCTAAATGTTTTAAATAAGATGTTTAATTCATATTAAAAATAACACGTATAGGTGATGTTGCAATAATAATTCAATAAAATCTACTAAAATCTGCTTACTTCGAGACTACAGTTGCTGAACACGATAAACTTTCGTAGAGGGTCGTAGTACGGTTTCAAAGTAAAAAAGTCATGCTTGAAAAGGTACAATGAAATATTATAATACAATTAGGTCATGTTCATTGAACCCAAAAATACCATACACGCCAGCTTTTAACCTTGTAACTGTTAATATATTTTTAAGTTGCCCTTAACATTACATTTCATAAACAAACTTCAAATACGATACGATCTTATATCAAGAATTCTTACGTAGTGTTTACTACATGCTATGACCTGACATCCTGACTGTTAATTTCAAGGTCTCCGAGTGGCCTTTGTAATACATAATACATATATTTGCTTATAAAACATCTTACCCTATAGACAGCCGAATAGGCATCAACGACACGTTCACATAACACAATTGACACACATGTTTGTTCCAATTACAAATGAAACTTGTACAATCGCGTCATAGGTTATCTTGTTGGTTTTTTATTATCGTTTGTTTTAAAACGGCTGTCAAGGGTGAGTCGCGCGTTCGGAGCGGCGTCAGTGAGTGGACTGAGCGGCGCGCGCCGGCCGGTCGATATACGCGGCAGGGGCAGAATAAACACACGTACCAGGATTGCCAGGGTTGCTATCCTTGTGATGATATTACCGTTTTAATGGTACTTTTTAATTATTTTGAGGCAAGTTTTCCAGACTTTCTGTTTGAGTAATTTTTATTTTAATTGAGATTATGGGACCGAGAACATTGTTACAAGGGCCAGATAAGTTGGAGTTCTAAAGTGAAAATAGAAAACATATACTTATCCTATTAATTAATTGTCCTCGTTTTGTAATTTACAAATGGTAATCTGGTTATTATACTGTACAATATTAATAGATTAAACTGTCAAAGCTTTTTATTCAGCGTAAGAACATGTATAATTTACGAGTAACCTACATTTATCTTCAAGTCTGATATCGAATGATTTCCATAATAAACCCATCTGTAGTCGAATACGATTGCTTGCAGTTTTGACTAAAGCTATAATATCAGTATTTATGAGACACTCTAGAGAAATAGTATATAGCTAAGATTTAAACTTCATCTTATGAGATTAGGCTCCTTTTTTTTTCAGAGTAAAGTTATCAAATATTAAGAAACTAAATTCTGAAGTGGTTTTTCTGAATATATTTTTCTATTTGTAAGAAAAAGTTGGATACTTGAAAGTTTTCTCGTTATCTCAAATCATTAAAATTAAGTTGAATAATGTTTTACTATTATCTCGACGTACTCCCAAGACAATTGCAACTTACAGCTTCCGACTCTTAAGTCGATAAATCTTAGTAATTTCTTATAATCGGAGACTATAGATATATTTTAAAGCATTAATAGTAAAAGTTCTATTCCGGGAAGATTTTAAAGCGAATTTTATAAAAACTTTTAAGACTTAACTTTTCTTTTCTTCTTTTTACAAGTGTGTATGTAATAATATTTACAATAAAAAAATATTAAGTATACAAAACTTTGTGTATTTTAAACGGATATTTAAAATGAAAAATACATAAAAATTATGCCTTAATTTTTAGCCAGATCACCTTTGTTAAAAGTCAAGGTCGATTAATAATACATTAGATTAAAATCAAAAATGTACAACAACTTTCCAGGTCAACTAATATACAAACGTATGATGAACAAACATAAAAAACATACCAAACTAAATAATATTTAACTTTCTGGTTAAGACAAATCTAAACAATATAATAATTATTTATCTTCTTCAATAAAAGCCGTTTCATCATTTCTTGTTTTTAAGTCATTAAAACAACTAATATCAAATATGACATATTTTATAACTGTAAAAATGTAACAATAAATTTTATTCTATTTTTATTTTCATTTGTTATCAACTTTTGCTATCGTTATCAAACATCGATTGAAAACATAACCACCGATCGCACAATTAGTTTTTTAGAAACCGCCTATACGATGTTTTCAGTTTTCAGTTTAGTTTTCAATTCGAAAAAAACTAAAAACCGCTTTGTCGATTTCGCTGGAAAACTGCTGGTAAATTCTAACTTAAATGAAAAAATTAGTACCAAAGCGAAGTCAATTGGGTAATCAGGTCCCGAAAAAAAAAACACTTACATACATGTACAAATTCATACACACACACATACATTTTTATTAAAGTGTTTAGAACGCAGGACATCTTAAAACGTAAAAGTATTACAAAGAACCTATTAAGAAAATCGGGGACAAAGATATCAATAACTTCTTTAAACAGAAATGTAACATATTCTACATTTTGAGTAAGTCAACTTCAAATAAAATCTTAAAAGCGACAATGTTACATCCCATAATGTTGTATAATGACCGTACCAAATATGTCATTTACGAAAACCAACAACATACAAAGAAATTACCTGACTCAACATGCGAACCTGCTTATGATCTTATTTTATTGATCATATTTTAGTCACTGGGCCAGTACGAAGACTAAATTAAAATCTTAAAGATAAAATGTTCATAGTACTGTACTAGATAAAAGTCAAGTCAAATCCATTTATTCAAGTTAGTAAGTACCAGTTTTACAACCCTGGCCATCTGGCGACTGACCTCGGTGGCTAATGTATACTCGTAATTCGTACGTTTATTACGTGTACGGGGTGTAAATGATCCTAAATATTGTGTTTTGAGATAAAGTAATATTATGCGTATACAAAATGTTACAATTTTTTTTTATTATTCATTAGAATAAATCAGTGACAAAAATATAAGTAAAAAAGGTTGAAACAGAGAAAACCGAGAAAACGGAGAAAATAATTTGTTATGTTTTCCTCGTTAGTAACCAATGAGTGAAAAAAGTTAGAAATGTTTTGTTAACGTAACAACAAATAAGAAGTACACCGAAAGTAGCAGCGCTCTTTTGTTTGACGGTTATTTTGCTTTTATAAGACGTGCTTATATAAGACGGTTGTAACCAAGTGTATGTTTTTATAAACAAAACAATTTTGGATGTAATATAAAATAAAAACAAGTTATATTAAAATATATCCATGTTATTTTCAATATTTCAAGAGAAAAGAATAAAAAGAAATAAAAGAATTTCCTTACTACAAGGTTAGGCTATTAGGCTTCGTGTCGTGCACATAAATTGTGGATTCATGAAAATATCGTGACTATAATTAGTTGAAAATATTTTGCTTTGTTGGACTTAAAATGCGAACATAATAAGTACCTCATTTATCCTACAGTATATTTAAAGTATATTTTGGATCAAGGAGGGGCTGAATAGAAATACATATCATTGTAAGTTTTTTTCTTTCTTATTTTCTTTATTTACTAGTCAACATTAATATTTAAATTTATTTAATCTACAAATATTAATTATTTTTTTACAAATTTCAGGAAATTAACCAGTAGTCAGTAGAACTTTCAATCATGGATATATTTAAAATAAGGTTTCTTTTGCAGTGCCGTAGGAATTATATCAAATCATCAACTCAAACTCTATCCTATGAAAATCAGTTATAACAAAATAATTAATAATTCATGACGGTATCCTGTAAGATAGTGGAAGGTAAGCTTCTCCGGTTGATCCGCGCCATACATAAATTTCAGTAAAATGACTGGGTTTAAGCTCTACAGTCTCATGTAATGTTAAAAAAAAACATATAAAGAAATAAAAATTCTTAACAATAAATAAGCTAAAACGATAAAATTAAAAGTATTGCAATAGTTTTGTAGGTATTAAACAATATTCTTTAGAAAAACATTTATGACAAAAACAATATATCAAATCTAAAAAAGTGTGAAAATAAAATTAACAGATTAATTAAATTTGGTTTAGTTAACAGACACATCGCCTAAACAGTTTATCACATAAGCTCTGTTTGCAATATGCTTTTAACAAAGTAAACATGACCGATCTATTTTACTGATAGATCAGCGCTACTGTAATGAATAATGCATAGATATCATAAATTCAATATATAACATTTCAGAATTAAAGCAACTGTTGGGTTTTATATTTAAAGATTACGTGTTTTTGTTAACGTACAACCAAGACGAGATCTAAATTGTTAATAACGAGAAAAAATTAATAATTTAAAATAAAATTATATCTAAAGTATGGTTTAGAAAAATTATGCAAATCTGCCATATTTCCATTCTCAGTTCAAGCTAAGACTTTTATAAGGTTACGTAGCGATGTCAAGAAGGCAACGTCTGGAAATTTAAAATAAGAAAATCGATATAACCAGACCGATTGAATACTGTTTTAGTAATACTAGATATACATATATAGTTTGCTTAATAAACATATTTTTAGTAATAATTTCGTCAGTTAATTAATTATTATTATCAATTTAAGCATGAATTTTAGTATCACACTTTGCCACCAATATTTCAAATATTATACACAAACGTTTTAAGCTTTTTCACTGCAGTTTATATATAAAATGTTTAAGTTAAGGAATAAATGGAATGCGCGTTGTGGTAAAATATTATATAAATACGAGGCCATCGTTTGTTCAAACCTTGAAGTCGTAGCAGGTCGTTTAAAATAATATTGTAAAGTTGTTAATCGGAAAGTCTATTTCCTTAGAACTGACTTCTATATCATGCACATAGACTGCACTAAGCTTCGTATAATCAGTCAAAATCTAGTTGCAAATACATATCTTTATTATAGTAAAAGAATGATATCGTGTGAGATAACCCACGATCTTTGAACCAGTAAAGGTCACGAGACACCAGACCAATATCAGACCATTAAAATATCACACCATTTTAGTTTTATTAGATTGCAAACATTTAAACTCTCTCAAGTGTTCCAGATAATGTTATAGAAGCAAAATATTAATACAATGTGATCTTACATGATTAGATCTTAGATAATTAGAAACCTATACTTATTATAAATATTTAAAGGAAGTACTCATATTATTTATTTATGATATTTTCACAGAAAAAAATTAAGGAATTTATATGAAACGTACGTTTATTAAATTCTTGAAATTTTTGGTGTTTTTATTTGTTTCCTATTTTTTTATCGATGCTGGTATTACGAAATTTACTGGAAGTATTTTATTTGTTGCTTTTAATTGTTATCAATATTCAAATTTAGGATGCTTTTAAATGCTATTATAATATAATATTAAATGCTATTATAATAATACATAAATCTTCCTCCTTTACATGGAATACAATTTGTCTTATTATTTGGAGTAAGGTTAGTGTTACTGAAAAAAAAATGTCTTGCCTTTGCCTTTTATATATTTGAATAAAAGTCAATATAATTATATAAAAGCAGAGAGATAAATGAGAATACAATAATATTAATAAATACTAAGTTCTAGACGGATTTAGACCCAATACAATTATTCAATGTGCGTGCCTGCGTGTCATCCGGACAGATAACGTGATAGGTAGCTATTCCACTGACAAGGTTACAAGAACCGCCAAAATACCATCTCTATCGATTTATATGACACGCATCTAATTAGGACTTGTATAAGAGATGAGAAAGTATTTTTATAAAAACATTTTCTTATTAAAATGATTATAGACCGATTAAAATTATATTACAAGCTTTTGCTGTACCGTTTAATCAGCATAAGACTTAAGATATTTGCATAAAAATTAACATGAAAAAAAGGTTAAAAATAATACATGTAGGTCAGACGATTTTGCGACCACAGCAATACGTAAGAAAGTATTTAAAATTGTTGTAAAAATTTTAGGGACAAAAAACATATTTGTATATGTGTATATATTTAATTAATTCAAAATTATTTTAATACATTTATAGTAATATTATAAAATATTTATTTTATTGTAACATTAATTCATAACATATATTTTGTAGGAACTTTTGTTTCCGTTGCTGGAATGCAATTTCCTCGCGACAATAGGTTATAACATTGCATTGCAATGCATTGCTCTCGAGAGCGCAATTAAGATGAAACATTGTTTAAGTAAACGGCATTTGTGCTTTTATTTAATTTTATTTATTCTTTTAAATATAGAATGACCTCAAATACTTACAAAAAAATAAGTTATAGCATTTCATATTATACAATACATTTATAAAACTATAAGAAATAAATATATAAAATGGAATGTATTATAATTCATTTTAAACAACGTAAAATTTAGTGTCAAAAATATATTATAAGCGTTTCAAGACATTACTAAGTAAATATTTTGTTATTTCTTTATATATTTCTCTAATTGATTTACATAATAAAGCAGGATATTTATATATAACACTAATATGTATGCCGCCAAGGTTTTCATCGAAATCTGTGTGTAATATGTATCCAGCTGTCAGGTGAGTATTGTTCTTGTAATCGTAAATATTAATGTAAGTTATGCAAGTTCTGGGAATCTACTGACACGGCCTCATGTGAGGTATTGATTCATTCTATTTTTGCATTCATCCTTGAGACAATATAATATACAGACTGTTTGTTAAAACTTATATACTTATTCCATTTGTGATATATATTTCAAAATTATAATGATATAGGTTTTGTTTTATTTTTTCTAAACTCCATTTTTGGAAGACAATTATAAGAAAACTCTTTAAAACATTTAGTTTTATATGATAAATAATATAAAATTTATGGAAAAATTTCTAAGAATGCTATATTAAAAGCACTATGTGTAATAAGATTGCTACAAAATAATTCCTTATAGTTTTAAGTAAATTAAAAGCAATGAAATACTGGTATTTTGCTAACTTTTAAATATTCAAATTTTTTTTGTTTTTTTTCGTTGGAAAAATCCGTTATGTACCGTATCGTGGGGTTATGTGGTACCCGGTACCATGGAGGACGATTCTATTTTAAGATTACCCACCAAAAAACCAACGGTTGCCCTCAACGCCCTGGTGGGACGCCACGGGATCGCGTGAGCACTCACAGTGACGGTTAAATATTCAAACTGAAACTAAGAATTTTATGAGAAATAGAAGAATGACTAAAGAATGACGAAAAAATGTCAGTCAGCATCTTTTCGTCATTCTTCAGTCACCTTTTTGTGGAGATTCAAAAAAAACGCTGGTAAAAGTCCCATCTATTCAAACATATTTAATAAGAAGGTTGTCATTGTTTAGAAAAGCAAAATTTATTTATATAATTTTATAATATTTCATAATAATTAATAAAATTTCTAACCTTCTGAATACGTGACTAGAGTTAGTACTCGAACAATTTTAACTATATTATGTTATTTGATTCAAAAATATTTATTTTAGAATGGTCTCGGGAATAAATTTATACATTAAAAGATGTATACATATTTTATTACATTTAACAAATATATACGCAGAATTTATGAGTATTTTGGTGCTCATCAAAGAACTATTTGAGCGCGGTTTTGCGACGTTTCCTGGACAAATTGAAGCCTTAATAAAGCCTGAGTAAAGAAGAATCGATTTAAAATTCAACTGAGTAAAGAAGAATCCATTTAAAATAAACTATTTAAAAAACAATATAAATACAGAACTAGTACTATGGTCACAACGACACACGGTGAAGTTTGTTTGCTTTTTCTAAGCGTGAATTTACCGCTGTTTTACTTTAAATATATTTAAGGCTTTCATAGATATCAGGGCAAATTGTAAACGTCATTCAGTGCATTTACTCTGTATCAAGGACTCGTATTACTTGAACTAACTTAAAAGCTCTTTATTCACTTACTACTATTTTTTTTTTTTACTTTTTTTTATTATTTACTTCATCTATTTTTTTTATATCCTAGATTTAATTTATCGCTTATCTTTGTTTTAGTAAAAGGTAAGATTGTGTCCCGCTTGTAGGTATTCCTCATAAATATACATATTTTGTGAATATATCAAAAAAAGCTTTCAAACCAAAGATACCAAAGATAAAATAAATGCCACAGCCCCAATTCACACAAACATATGACCCAGACCTTCAATCAATGATTATTATCCGACTGCAGTGATCATTAAACACTGATTGACTCCATTTGATATATAAGTTTTTATACGCTTTGTGTATCGCTACACAATACATTGATATATTTACATTAAAATTTATATACATAATGTTATTATTAATTAAACACATAGAAATATAAGCTATATAAATATTTCATGAAGGGAACCAGAGGGATTTACATAAGTTGATGTTTATTATTTCCTTACTAACTAGTATGCTAAGACCAGCTAGTCACAATAGATATTACAAAAAATTTGAAAGCGCGCGCAAAATTTCCCCATGCAAAGTCTATGGGAAAAATTAATTTTTTGACTAATTACTGCAATTAGGCTAATGAGATTTGAGAGTTGTCACTATTTTTCAGCAGTGTAGCATAATGAGACCTTTGATTTGAGCCATCAACGATATTTTTCCCTTTAGTGGTTCTCGAGCTACAGTGTGCCAACGAAATCGCTTCCTGCATTAGTATATAAGATTGATACGTGTAGTTACGCATATCAAATGTGTCACTTTCATTAAATATGGCTTTATCCATATTTTAACTAATTTTAAATTACGATGGTAAAAAATAAATAAATGTATCTGAATTATTTAAAGATTCTTCCTATTATATTCTTTGACTTTATATATTGCAAATATAATACCCTGACATCAGAATTAAAAAACAGAGATTTTGTTTAAATCGATCATAAATTGTATATAAATTAATACACCGTCAAAGTAACAGTATACAGCAATTAACGGCTGTTATGAAGATAGGAGACAGTTCATTGAGGCGGTCCGTTTACCAAGACTAAATACAAATGTGCGTCGGTTTATATATAGACTTTGTTAATCGTCTACTAATCTAAAATTAAATTAAAACTAGTTAAAACCACCTCGTGTACAATTTTTGTGTCTTTCAGAGGATACATTTTATTATAAAATATTCGCTCTAGAAAGAGACGACGGTAGAAATACAAAAAGAATCAATACATATATTTATCATTTTAAAGTTGATTCTTGTTGTTATTAAAGTTGAAAGAATAAACTAAAACACCAGATATTATGAAAAATAATATGCGTATAATTTAGGAATTATTTCAAGGCTGTGTTTACGAATAAAAAACTACACAATTACTTGCCTAACTAAAAAAATATTTATTAATAAAGTCATATATGAATCAAATAAAATTCGTATTTTATCTTACTGTTATGTATGTACTCAGTGGCTTTGTTAGTTTGTTAATGGTAGTTGTCACGACACACGCCACGCACATTCATACAAACATACATAGTATAGCTATGACATAGTAAACAATAGAAACTTCAAACTTGCAATTTTGTTAATATATTCATACTGTATTGTCGTGATCTTTATATTACGACACAATTCTGGGAATTTGGTATTTGATCGAGACGATTATTTCAAGACAATTATAAACATATAACATTTTTGTACAAGATTTTCATATAAATTATTTAGACCAATTTAACAGCATAAAATAAAAAAATTCCCAATTAAAGTACTAATTTAATTTATAATTAAAACTAGATACATTATTATAATTAGATATTCTATATTTATTCTAATATGCTCGTAAAAGCAACAGTAGATATCCTCTACTAGTACTACTATTCCTCTTTTATTACTCATACTCTTACTCTTACTTTTATAATAATAGACACATGAGATATATCCTTTTATTAATTTATACTTATTATTATACTGTGGAATATGTCTAAACCGGAAACATTATGTTAATATATATTTTGTTTGTCTGTTTGTAGTATGTAGTATGTGTAATGGGATAGCTTCAATTTAACTGAGAAATAATCTAAACCTTCCATTTGGAGCCTAATCTTTAGTGCACTTTTGACTACATGATCTCCATTTTATTTTTATAATTGAATATAAAAAGCAGTGTTAAATAATAACAAAAAACCTTTGCATATACTTCATCGCTACAATAAATAACTTGACGCGGCCGCTGTATTAAAATTCATAATACAGATTTTAATATTTATATACAACCTGCAGTTTTATAGCATTGGATGGACTATACTTATGATGGGTAATTTTGTCATAGATAAGAATCGCCTGCAATTTTGATTATGAATGAGTACTAATTAGCCACCAGAATAATGGTCAACATATTATTCATTTAAAAAAAAATTATAACTGTCTCTTAGAATTATAAAACTAACAAAGATACATAACTCCATAGAAAAATAATTTAATTTTGTATTATCGTTATATGTGTAAATATAATTGTATAACTATCGTTTAAAGTTATATCATAACCATTATTCTATTTAAACATTAACTTTAAATTATACAAAATTTTAACGTGAAATATTGTTAAAGCTTTTATATTGACTTTCAAATGTCTCAAGGTAAAAGCATTTTTGAGACATAATAATTTTAAATCTGTTTTGAAAAATACTTACAGCCGAATTGTTACGATTCACTCCAGTTGTTTTTTCGTTGTCTACTGTTTTTAGTTATTAATAAAATATATATGGTAGGAAGATATGAGGGTAGTTTAGGAAGAAATGTGATAAGCGAGTGTCAACGTCAGTAGGCTTCTTTCGTGTTTCGTGCGTTGATGTGCGGTCGTAATATTATTTTCGATAAATTTATCTTTGTCCCGTTTTTAGAATCAGATTTAGGTTACATTAAAAATAGATATTTTAAAATTCGTTAATTCAATGTGTCTAATTGTTAGTAATTATGCAACAATGTAACTAATTTTTTTATGAAATTAATTAAATTGGTTGTTAAACCGTGTTTTATTATTTTTTTAAAAGTCCTTTCTGATCTATTTTCCAAGAATATATAATATAATTATTTTTTGGGTCTGACAGTAAAGAAAAAAAAATAGAGTTTTTTTAGCGATCGTAACTTGGAGTCAACATAAAATCAAAGCTAATTCGGTGTGTTTGCCTGATTATAAAAATAGAGAATGTATGAATACATAACTTTTTTGTATTACTTCAAATGTTAAAATGTTTTATCTATTTACTTTTGTTAAAATGTTTTATCGCCATTTTATGGGATTCAGTGCTATAAAGTGTAGCCTATCATGTGCTAATAAGAACGGGACTCATTTCAAATTGTAGAAATGCATAAGAAAGTTGTTAGTAACAGTTATCTATTGGACTATTTCAGCCATGTTAATTTAGAAGACGAGTGCAGGAGCAATAAGCCTAGATCCAGCCAACCCTAAACCTTTTTCCTTTAGGTCCAGTGTTATACTCTTGCTCAAGGAGGCTATCGAATCTAGATTGCATTTCAGATGTCATCTCATGGTTATAGTTAATTTACCCGATCAGACTCCTTTGCGTCTGCTCTTTATTCGTTTTTAACATATATTAAAAAAGTTTTTACCCTAAAAGATATAATGAATGCGTTATTATTAAATTTAATTTAACAAATCTTGTCTGCCTTTCAACATTTTGTATAAGATACAAATATATATTTAATGACTTCGTGTCAAAACTTTGCAGAACCTTCATTTGTAACTACCGACTGTACGATGAGCGGTGAATAATGATTTCAGTTCTTACACGCACTAGTTCTGAGGTAGCAGTAACATTTAGACAGAAACATTTTACGCTAATTAAACTTATAGAGTGTTTGTTAGATAAAAATTAACCAATGTAAATTAACGTTAATTTAATTTATTGCTACAAAAAAATAATAAAACTAATACAAATAAAAATTGGATCATATATATTGATAATACAAAAAGTGTCACAAGCGTTCTCTATTATACAACCTATCTTGAGGATATATGATAGAAATGAAATGGAAACTCATAATTGTAATCATATGATGATTTCACATTTCTATTTTAAATATAATAACTGAAGGATTACTCAAAATATACAATTAAAATATTTCATAATAAGTACGTATATATAGTACGTATATAGCATGGTGGTCAATAACAGAATAACGGGATGGGATGTTAAAAAATAAATAAAGATTCAGTGGACAGCAATTGGTCCATATCGTAACGAATGTTTTTTTTTTACTATTCATATATTTCATAAGTTATATAGTTAATTTTCCACAAAATTAAAAATAAACATTGATGCTATCTCTATATACATATAAACGAAAACAATCATCATAAAATTTAAGCATATCGGCAAGCTGTCAAAAGATGGCGCTAGCAATCATTTTAAAAGTCTTTAGTGGTTTGTCGTTTGCATTTAATCAGCCTGTGTTTATTGTAATTTAAAAATTAAAAAAAAATATTTTAGTTCTCTTTGTGTATTATTTGTCAACATAGCACGCGATCGAAGTCACGCGCAAAAGCTAGTATAAAATAAAAGCAAAAGATTTTATTAAAAAAAAAAATTACACCTAGCTACACCAAACGAAAAAATAAAAAGATAATATCACTTTCTTGACACTTACAAAACAGATATTTAATTCTTAGATTTAACACACAAATGACAAGAGACGTCAAAACTAATCTTGTAAGAAATATATTATATTTATATCAAGTTTGATTAAAAAAATAAGATTAATAAATATTATTATTCTGTTATAAGGACGTCATAACTAATCTTATAAGAAATATATTATATTTATAACAAGTTTGATTAAAAAATAAGATTCATAACAATTGTTTCTGTGTCAACAGAAAAACATAATAGTTTTCTTGTTTTAAAATTAACAAAACCAATCTAAATATATTAAATGAAACCATTTTAATATTGAGCGAAAAGACATATTTTTATATATATTTTTGTTAATAAATCAATAAGTCGGACATAAAAATTACCACCCTATTTTTAACCATTTTTTTTTATTAAATTATGATTTTGTTATTAATTTATTTAAAACAAAAGTGCCAAAATTTTAATGTTTCGAAATTAAGAAAATAATAATATCTATGAACGAGGTCAATTTTAGTTTAAAATTAGCACAGAACCTCTAGGACACAATAAATATTTTGATAAACATTTAACTAACTACAAAAAAAATTAATATTTTTTATGTCGAAAAGGATTAATCAAGATAAACAATTATTTAAATGTTTCATAATATTATTAACCTTATCAATCTGGTCACGCAAATTGTTTAACATGATACTTCATGTCAAACAATTGCGTGTCCTCAACGAGATTAATTAAATGCAAGAGTAAATTATAGTGCATTATTTACTTCATTGCTAATCAAGGCGCTCGTGGCGTGGGTGCGTGAACTGTGCGGACGTCAAATTAACTTTGTCATTGGGGTTTATTTACTCTGTATCAAGTAAAAGGTTCTTATTTCTTAAGTATTAAAGCCCAGCTATATGTTGGACACGATGTGACACCTTTGTGGCTGTACTCTTTCCTTGCTTCCTCCTAATCCCCTTCATCCCTTCTTATTCGTTAATGGTAGCAGCTTCCCATGTTCACCGATGTAAAGAAAACATTAAGTGTAATAACCATTTAAATAATTTACTACACCAGATTAATAAATTGCATTTTAGGCCTTCTTCTTTACAGTAGTTTTAAAGATAAACATTTAACGAAATATTTACAAAATATTTTTTTTTATGTATTTATATTTTTATACCTCATGCAATAAATAATTTAATAAATATATAATAAAATAGTACTTATAATAATTATCAACTAGTCTTCCAAGCCACATGTTTTTGTGATAATAATAATTAGAAATACATCTTTTTGAATGTGAATTGTAATATCAACAAGCAATAATAGAATTAAATCTTGAATCCGTATCTATGATATAAGAAATGCATTTCTTAATATTGTGTGAATGAACTACCATAACTCAACATTAAGAATAGCGAAATTTGTCATATTAAAGAAATAAAATTTGTTTAAAATAAATTTATCAAAATATTTGTAAGCGACTGGATGCGGCCCTGTACGCTATTTCCAAAAAAAAAAAAAAAATTCTTCATTCGGCTTCTGCAGCGTTCAAGTTACCTATAAAGTTCAAATTTTGTACAATATTATCGATAAAACAAATCATAAAATAAAATTTTTAGTGCAGTTATTTGGTACGCTTGGTAAGGTTTATTTTTGAGGATGTAATGAAAAAATACCGTTCACTTTTAATTTAAATATAGTTTTGTGAATTGATTTCCATATCATTTAAATTATTTATTTTTACAATATATTTTTAACATAAAACCATCTGAATAAGTTTATTAATGCAGCAGCTATAATAGCGATTCTAAAGCGATTTTGATACTTTGCACTTAACACGTATAATATTAATATATTTTTTTAGAAAGGATTAGATTAGATTAGAAATATATTTTTTAATATTTATCAAGATCTAATACTTTAATTTTACAAATTTGAATCTTATATTTTGTAAATTAAATCTTATTATGAAAACTATTTATTTAAATAAAAGCACTTACACATTGCAAGGGAATGTTTACTTTTAAGTGTTTTCAAGAATTAACTCTTTATTGTGTTGTTTACAGATTGAACTTTCTACAGTTAGTAGAGGACCACCTCTAGTAGTTTACGTCGCCAAGGTGTCTTTTTTAAGATTTTCCCGTGATAGCTAACAAGCTAGGGCAGTAGTAGGAATGAACATTGAGAAAGAAGTGAACGTAAAATTTATGGCTTTCTCTCAAATAACCAGATATTAGGCAATGTTTAAGCAGTTAAAAGGATTTCATTCGTCACTTTTCAGGTTTTACTCAGAGGGTAATTTGTTATAGTCTTAAAAATAATCTGAGATTTAAAAAAATCTGCCTTTTTGTATTAGCTGATATCACGATAGCACTCAATAGTAGTTGTTGTAAAAAATGAAATTATTCTTCACACGTGATAAAGTCTTATATACATGATATATGTATAATGACATCTACAGTCTGTATTTTAGGTTATTATAGTTCTTTTTATCTTATTTTTCGTTGTATTTTGTTACGATGTACAATGAATCTATTGTATAGGTATATATATTTTTATTGCTTCTATTGATTTAGCGGTGTCTTTTAAAAAAAATAATCAATTAATCTGTCAAGGACTATGAATTTTCAGATGCCCCTGTGAAGGAATTAGTTCAAACTTAGTTGAAGATTAATGATAGCATTTAATAAATTGTTTTGTCAGGATATTAAAAAACCATAAATAGTTTACAATTGACTTGTGATCCATTACATATATCTTAACTGAGCCAAGTTATACTTATTAACAGCTTATACTACTAAGACACTTACTTTTTATCATAAGCGTTTAAAATATATAACTATGATATATATATATATATATATAGCTAAGTTAAAACAGCTATTATTTTTTTATTACTGTTTGTAACTTCTTGTTAAAAGCATTATTTCCTTTTTAGTTGCTCAATAGTTATTGTTAAAAAGTGTACATCTATTTAATTTATATTTTAAATAATAAAATAAAATAAAGTAAAAATACATACAATTTTTATACATCTAGTACCCTTGATATCAAATAGCTTAGGCATGGAAATTGCAAAGGCGACACGTACCAAAAATATATTCTATGTAATTTATTACACAGTATGCATCGTTAAAACTTTTCTTTGTTGATTTATTGCACACGGTAGCCAAGCTTTTATATATATATATATATATATATATATATATATATATATATATATATATATATATATATATATATAAATATATATATATATTTTTTTTTTCATTTCTTTAAAATTTACAAATATACATTTTAGAAATAGTACAAGATAAATGCCTGAAAACCTCTTTGGGTTTATCTGGACAAGTTGTCGTTCACAAACATGGTACCACTTATATAAAATATGAAAACATTTACTTTGTATTTATACAAAATTCTGCTGAATGATGTATCATAACTTTCAAACAATTTTCTTACAAAATATTTATTAATTAGGTTATCAATGACTAAATGAGAAAGTTATCTAACATAAATAATTTCTGAATGTATTATTATTTTAATATTTTTTTTAAGACACGAAGCTTATATCAACTTAATATATAGATATGTAGTTGGAAGAAAAAGATCTAATATTTCTACCTCGTATTATAAGAAATACAATTTAATATAAAATATATTGTTGATATTTTTTTTTTGCTTTCTTAATGTATTTTAGTCCGGGTTGATGCTAAAGATATTAAATTATAAAGACAACCAAGATAAAGTAATGATTGATCATTAACAACATTATTCGAATTACATTACAAAACTTATAACTTAACTAACCACATCCCATGTGATAATTGCTAGCAGTAATGGATAATAATCACATCATCTTTAATATTTCACTTATATAAATAGTAGATATAAATAGTCATACTCTTTAAGAAGATATGAATTCATTTTAAAGCTTTTGATTTTAATTGATTTTATATACTTTTCTTTCATAACAATGGTTTTATTTTTTATGAAATTATCATTAAATTCTTAACATATAGTGTTGTGTTAATCCTTAATGTTAAGTCTACATCAACAATGATCTTAAATGTAATAAATAAACATTTAAATATAGTTTTTTAAACTCTAACGCTTTTTCTTATTAATCGCGGCACACTGCCTTAATTATCAATTGTAAAGATATACTTACTTTACCAATAAACAAACCAGTTATCCTAACTCTATGTAGAATAGCAAGTGTTTTGCATTATCTTGTCTTGTACAAATATCTTATTGTTGGCAGCGTGCCAGCACTTCACTGACAACTATCACTTATAGAACTGATATCTATATGGCCATTGCTGTCAATCCTTTTATATGTTAAAAATGTCATTGATTCCTTTTATATGTTAAAAATGTAATTTATTTTTTAAATAATGTTCATTATATCAGACGTAAAAATGTACTTTTTATAGATAAATTACCTTTTTTCTATAGACATTTTATGATATTTTAAACATCCATCAACATTTTAAAATTCGAAAAAATCGGTAACGATTTGCAATAACTGCGTATTATTAATGAGATGCGATACCCTTAGCGCCAATCACGAAGTCAGTTATTGATTATCCGATTGCAACAATCATTAAATACTGATTGATTGACTACAATGACAATGATTCAATTAGTGTATTGGGAGCCAATTTAGTATATGGTTTCAAACTTTCACAGTAATAACTCTTAGCGTAAAAGTATTTTTTTATGTTAATAAATTAGACTTTCTGAAATTTAGATTATATGTAGAGCATCGTAGATATTTTTAATATTTCTATTTAAGAAAATATATATTTTTCAATACTTTACTCCTATATTGCATGGATCAGCGACCTAGTTAGTTTGACAACACGAGCTCTTACGACACACTGCATACATGAATACATGTGTGGTTAAAGTTCACTATATTCGACATATTTCCGAAGAATAGTAGATCAAAGGAATGTCCAATAAATATTGCGTTTAGTTTATTTGAGAAATATAATTTATATTTGCTTCTTTCAAACATGTACAACCTTATCGATAACACTGGCACGAAAAAAAATAGTTCTGTATCTGAAACCTGACCTACCTACATGTAAATTTTTTGATGTTCTAAAAAAAATTTGAAGTCAGAATTAACTATCAACCCTTAAATTTTGCCCCAGCTAGTCCAGCCACTCTCTAAGCCACCCCAGAGGTCGAATATTTTAATTTATGCAAAATTTAAACATAACTGTAACTTTAAACTAATAAATTGCAGCTGGCTGGTATTCGTTCAGCTTTTAAATCGTTCAAATTGTTAAGAGAATACACCTTATCTATACATAAAATAAAACTGTAAATAACCTGTGTCTATGCAATATATGTATTTTGAAACTTTAAATGTGGGTATAATAAGTAGCAGTTGTGAGTGCTAATGATAAAAAAGAGAGGATGATTAAGGAATTATTGTCTGAGTGAATACAGTAAGACTCAACTGTATGTTTACTGTTTACCTAGGTACCGAGGTGAGTTATTTACTAGGTAACTTAAGACGGAATCTCCAACGCAATAACACTATCATTAAAATATTCTGACTATATAGAGAAATAGATAAATAAATCGGTATAATATGGATAGATTTTTGTATTTCAATCAATTTCTGTTTTGTTTTTAATTTTCTGTTTTTTGTTGAAAATTTTTATTTATTTTAATGATATGATTTGCAATAAAGAATATAAATAAACAAATATATAATAAAGGATAAAAATGTAAATAAATAGATAGTTATAGGTAAAAAATAGCTCTAAAATTGAACTTTAGACTAGACGAAACATAAAAATACGAATACATATAAAAACACAAAAAATTCTAAATTAATAGTACTGCCTTTTTCAATTTCAGAAGTTTAAAATAAAATGCCTCATTTATGCGAATAAGGCTACACATCAAAATGTATGTTCCGACATAGTTAACATCTAATTCATCACGAAGTAATGTGTCACGTGTGCACAAATATAACTTCATTACCTATTTGCTGACTGCTTCATGACATGAGGTATAATGTAAATAGAGTTTTGCTCTATTTCTAAAGAAGCTATTCATTGAGTGCAAGAAAAAATTCTGGCGTTACAGTAAAAGTGTGAAACTGAAAAACTGTGTGGCATAGTTTTCAAATAAATAAATGCTACCTTTCCTCCATCTCGCTGCAGTTTGTTTTTTTTTAGTTTATCCTTCGAACTGTGTTGAATATGACTGCTTAATTAAAAAATCCTTTTTATTATATTTCTAAGACACACCAAGACACACTAATAGCGATACGTCAATATATAGTTTTAATTATTTGTGAATCAAAAATAAAGCTGGAAATGCATAAGGAACCATTCTCTAACTCTATTTAAATGAACCTTGATATATTTACGAATCCACATATAATCGTCATTATCGGGACAGAACCGATTCTTTTTAATTCATCAAAATACCTAACCAATGTTTTATACTAGACTAGATAGAACACGTTACTATAGTATGAAACTGAGAAACTGATGTAAATACTTTTGAAGTGTAGACCTGTCCTCAATCTTACTGCAGTTTGTTTTGCTAGGATCGTTTAATGGTTTCTTGATCAACAATTTAATTGAAGACTTCATCATCACCGACCGAACACATACCTTTTACCTGAGTGAAAGAGACAGTATCACAATACTGTCTCTTTCACTCTTCTAACTTAGTAGATGGTGGTTAAATGTAATACAATGCTTTTTGTGTCTTGAATCAATTTACTAAAGTCCGAAAGATTTGATTTTTGATTGAACAGTTTGATTACACCGGATTAAAAATCTTAAGGCTAAGATCTCAAACTCTATATCTACATTTCGTATTTTAACATTAATTCAACTTGGTACTGATTCATTTAAAGTTGCCAAGTTAACAAAATTTTGTGAATAATAAGTTTGATAGATTTCAACAATTTATAATTATATATAAATAAAGTTATATATTGCCACTGTTTAATAGATTAAGAAAATATAATATTCATTTAAATGCTCTCTTCGACTTTAATATGACAAGGGTTGCCATTATCTGCTCCTATATACAGTGGTTTTACCAAACATATTGTATAAAAGGTAGTCTATAGTCAATAACATGGTATGAAAGTACAATTGGGATTTAAATTTAATGAATAAGAGAGTAGTGCGCTCTGTGGCCAACCAACTGCGGACATAAATGATTGAATTATTTAAAACAAAAGGGATAATAAATTATACTTATTATGGTACTGCCAACATGAAAAAACTAACAGGTTTAAATCTATAATACCACGTATCATTATTACGATGCAATAGTCTCTCTTTATAATATATTCTCATTTTAAATAATACAAGACTGTGTTATAACTTTCGTATTATTATAATTAATGTATAACGTGAATGTTAAGGCCGAAGTTGTTAATTTCATGACTCACAAATAATAAATAAATTAGTTAAGATTATAACGTCAATATATATTGCATCGCGTATAAATGGTGGTTTTTCATAAAAACCACCACTTGAAACCATACAGTTGGAGGATTATTATATCAAATCCTCCATAAATTTAAGGTAAAAAAAATTGAAGGGCTGACTTGCTGAAACAGGTTAAACTAACCGACACTTACTTGTTTTGTTAATGTTGTTTATTTTTATTATGTAAATAAAACTCTATAATTGGCTATTAACTTGTCGTCTTTTAGTATGTATAAGAAACGGTTAAAACACGCAACATACTTTTATATATAGGTATATTAATATAACATTTAATTTTATATCATATTAATTAAATATGTTTATTAAATATTTATTTAAAAAAGAAATTTATAAACTATGGCCACAGTTTTTTTTTTATTATTATCTCTGATCCCAATATTTCATGTTAACTCAATTCATTTCTATTCTTATATTTACATTATAATAAAATTTAAAAAAACAATTACTTATCAAAGTAACACTAATACGATAAAACATAACAGTTTTAAAAATGTAATATAATATATCTGTCGGTTCAGGGTACCGTTCACAGTTATGATCTCCACCAGAAAACATATTTGTAGGCTTGATGAGGGTAACGAGCAGAAAACAAAATATCTTCTTACAATGTTTTATTAACTATGATTATATTACACAACTTTGCAATCAAAAAGTATGTACGTGTCACAACGAGTCGTAAGACAGTTCCCGGACTTGTTATTCGCACGGTGGCTGAAGGTAAAGTGAGTCCCGCTGGTGACTCGAAATATATCTTCAACTCGGCCCGCACGAACTTAAGACCGGACTCTGCCGAAGCGATGACGTATCGCTTGCGCCTCGTTATCAATTAGCTCCCGTACTAATGACTTCCCGACACGGCCATCCTACGGGACACACGTCCCTGTGTGTTATTCTGTAACAATATTTAGCACACAGTATCATATAGTTCGGTCACTCCTGAGCTATCATTAGTTCCCATTGACCAATCGAGAGAAAATAATTTACAATAACCCTTCCGATTAAATTTACAATTAGAATGCTCAAAGTATTAAACATTTGAGTATTAAATTACCCTCAGAGAATAACTGACTTAATTTTTGCGGTCCAAATTCACTGAAAAACTTAAGCTCTACATGTGATTCCTGACTAAACATAGTCCAGTAACCTCCAGTTACAAATCTTTTATGCGAACAACCTACTTGAACGCCGAGTCTCTCCTAGACTCCATGGTTCCTACTGAACCTGACCTCCGCCAGAGTTGACTGCTTACCGCGTACTCACGGACTACAACTAGTAGACACCGATTTCCACTGAGCTACGGCTACACGACAACCTCTGGTACGGTCCAATCACCATGCAAGCTTAAGTACTCTGTTCGTTTTCATCATTACTTTGATCTACATCGATCTCATCAGTTATACCCTGGTGGTCTGGTATTTTTCGCAACCTATCGTGAGCGTATTTGTAGGTACGATTACAATTAAGTGCCTTCAAATTATAACGGTCACCCTCCAGAACTTCTATGACCTCGTACGGACCTTTAAATTTTGGATCCAACTTTGTCTGATTTCTTTCCTCATTCATAATTAAAACAAAATCACCTACCGAGAATTTATTTAGTTTTGCCTTTGTATGATCAAACCTACGTTTTTCATATGTCGCTGCTTTCTCAATATTATGTAATGCATCTTTCCTTATAGCATCTAAATCAATGTCATCTCTCAACGGCTCTAAGTCATCTGTAGCCATCAACGATAGAGGTCGCGCTACCTTACCGATTAGCATTTCTAACGGACTAGATTTTGTCGTTCGGTTGACCGTGCAGTTAATCGCAAGTTGTACATCGCCTAAACAGTCCTGCCATAAACAATCCTTTACCTCTGCCGCAGTTAACATTGAATTTAATATCGACATTACTCGCTCTACCTGTCCATTTGCTCGCGAAGAACCAGTCGCCACCAAATGCAAATTGATGTTGCTAGTAACACAGAACTCTTTAAATTCTTTGCTCGCGAAACAACGACCTTGATCCGCGATGATTCGAGTCGGGGTACCAAACAGAGCTACACTATCTCTTACCGCTTTAATACTACTTTTGGAATCGATACTAGCCGTGTGAAATAGCAATACGTATTTAGTGAACGCGTCAATAATAACAAAAACGTATTCTTTATGATCGCTCTTACCGCTTAATTTCCCCGTCACGTCTATGTGTATGGTATGCCAGGGTGAGCCTACTTTAGGTATGGGGTGTAATTGAGCTTGTACCTTACCCGAGTGTGATTTCGCTACCTTACACGTAACACAAGTGTCAATAAATTTCTTAACGTAACGAGACATTCCCTCAAACCAATAGAAATCGTATAGCTTTTCTAAAGTTTTATCATAACCGAGATGAACGAGTGATTCGTGAACGTTACTAACTACTGACCACCTGATAGCTTTAGGAAGTATTGGTAGACACTTAGAACGCCCGTTGCGCTGAATCTTTCGATTAAGGACACCTTTACGAATCTCATACGTCTTAGCTACGTCATCGTTTAACCGTCTATTATTTAAGTCCGATATAAGCTTCGAAATATCAGAATCTCGCTTTTTAACTAAAAGAGCTGGACTCGCGAATGGGGAATCACTAGGTCTAATAATATTCGCACGTAATAACTCGTCTACACGTTCGCGCATTATTCGTCTTTCTTCTGCGCTCAGCCGATAGGGACGCCTTTGTACGGTTAAATTAGGATCAACTAAACGAATAACAAGTTCACCCGTTGTAACGCGCGTTCGCGGCATACCAGTAATAAAGTAGTCCGAATATCGAGTTAGCACATTAATGATTAACAACTTATGTTCTGCAGTAACATCCGTATCAATTAATGTTAGATTATTTGTCGGGGGCAGATCTAAATTACAGTTGTTTACATTATGCACTTTTGAAATTTTAAAATATGTCGCGGTCATATTAATACTGAACCCTTCCGACAGTATTTCACGACCTATCATTATATCACATCGTAAATAAAAATCAGGCAAAACATGAAATAAAATCTCGATTAAATGATTATCGATTTCAACAACAGCAGAAATCTGAACAGTGCTATATACACTTGACTGACTAATTCCTTTCAAATTTATTACATTTTGTTCTCGTTTACCACAAATTTTACTTGATATACTCTCTTTAATAAGCGAACACTCGGAACCAGAATCATAATGAAATGTAAAAGACTGACCTTGATGTTTTAGAGTTCCTGCCGGGGGAGAGACAACGCACATGTTCACCTGTCGATCGTTGTTTAGACTATGTGGCTCTTGTGCGCTGCCGTCTCTATTAGGACATCTGGTGGAAATATGTCCTTGTTTTCCACATTTGTAGCAGATAACGGAGCTAGTACTAGCAACTGGCCTTTGAGGATTGGGTCTAGAGGCTTGAACGTGGTGTGGTTTCGTCGAATTTCCTTTTGCATGTGTCCTATGCAAGCAGTCGGCTAGTCTATGGCCAACCTTCCCGCAGTGGAAGCACTTAATTGATGAAATTTTAGATACCTTCATGCGTTTGGGATCAAAGGTTTGTTGATCCGGTACTGTACTTGATTTACGCTTCAGGTACGTAAAAGCTTGCAATTCTTGTTGTAATCGTTGGCGATTATTTATTTCCGATGTAAAAGCCATTCTTTGTAATTTTGAATCGAACTGAGAAATGTGTGCCACTGTTGTTGCCACCACAATCTGTTCAATGGTTAGATTCTTCCAACGATTAAATAACAGTGACATAATACGATTACCGTACGCCGCCAAGGTTTCACCCTCTTTGGGTTTGTCAGTATTTAATTTTAATAAAGTGCCCGCAGGTGTTTCCGTACTAACAAATCTTGCAGTAAATAATTCTTTAAAGTCCGACCATGTCATGCCGGGGTAGGTAATTGAAGACAGCCACGTTGATGCCACTCCTTTAAGAGCCTTACTGATAGTGACAATAAGTTGGCCCCCTTCCATAGGGTTATCAGCGAAACACAGGTCCGAAGTTGCACACCATGACCGTGCATCGGCATCATTCTTATCTAGGTCAAATTCCGGTAGGTTCACATACTGAGAATAACGTTGAGGTTTGCTTAGGGCTTCGATTAGGGCTTTCATATTCGAATTTTGCATTTCGAATAATAACTTCCAGTTATCTTCATTCCCTCTATTTCTTTCACAATGCGCCGTGTTCTCAGTATGGTTTCCGTTTACCTGCTCGGATCCCACTTCTGATGTCGGTTCAGGGTACCGTTCACAGTTATGATCTCCACCAGAAAACATATTTGTAGGCTTGATGAGGGTAACGAGCAGAAAACAAAATATCTTCTTACAATGTTTTATTAACTATGATTATATTACACAACTTTGCAATCAAAAAGTATGTACGTGTCACAACGAGTCGTAAGACAGTTCCCGGACTTGTTATTCGCACGGTGGCTGAAGGTAAAGTGAGTCCCGCTGGTGACTCGAAATATATCTTCAACTCGGCCCGCACGAACTTAAGACCGGACTCTGCGGAAGCGATGACGTATCGCTTGCGCCTCGTTATCAATTAGCTCCCGTACTAATGACTTCCCGACATATCTTTATCATCATACAATAGATATTCGTTACAATATATTTTCATTTTACATAATGTAAAACTCTTTTATAATATACTAAGAAAATAATTATAAAAGGGGTGAAAAGTTAGGGTTACTCGAACTATTGTTATCAAAAGCTATTATTATTAAAAACTTTTAACTGTTTCTGGTATTTTCGTTAAGTTAATACTTCCTATATTAAGTGCCGTAATACTAAAGCTATTATAGTATTACGGCACTCAATATACATCTTAGTTGTTCTGTTTAAAAACATTAGGGTGCATTTAATATTTTGTAACAAACTTTAAATTATTTTAAATATTTAATTCTTATTTAGGTAAGTTGTTGTGACAATTCTGTAATTTTGAAATTTGTTAGGATTATAATTAATTCGAATAATGTTATTGAATTAATGTTTTTTAATATAAGAAATATATTATAGCGTTTTAACATTTGCGAATTTTTAGTTATTTATTTTTTTATTTATTTATTCTTTATTGTTCCAACATAAAAATGTTATAATGAGTGGACTTAATGCTAAATAGCATTCTCTAACAGTCAACCTTGGGGATGTGCAGAGACTTTAAAAGCGGTGCAATAAAGAGCGAAAATTTTAGAAAAGTTTGTAGGAAGTATTATAAATATATAACATATAAGTAGTGGGAAAAATGTAAGCACAAAGAAGAAAGATAATAATAAATAACTATAAGATATATTCATAAGAAATATTGTTAGTAAATACATTCTAACATAAAGGTTTTTTTTTTTTTTTTTTTTTTTTTCCGTTGGAAAAACCCGTTACGGGTACCCCGTCGGCCCAGTGGGGTGACGGCCGGGGGGTTATGTGGGACTACCCGGCAGCATAGACGATGCTGCCATTTTTAAGGCTACCCACTAAAAAACCAACGGTTGCCCTCTTTGCCGTAATGGGACGTCACGGGATCGCGTTAGCACACACCGTGACTTTAAAAGCGGTGCAATAGAGAGCGAAAATTTTAGAAAAGTTTGTAGGAAGTATTATAAATATATAACATATAAGTAGTGGGAAAAATGTAAGCACAAAGAAGAAAGATAATAATAAATAACTATAAGATATATTCATAAGAAATATTGTTAGTAAATACATTCTAACCTAAAAGTTTGTTCAAGAAGAACCAGAGCGGTGCATAGGGAAAGCAAGGCGGAGAAAATTAGAAGAACGAAAAGACTTACCGTGAGAATCACTGAGGTATTGAAAATTACTTTTAAGGTAATCAGGGGAAAGAGGATTAAATAATATAGAAAAAAGAGAATTAAGTAAATGTGACTGTGTACGTTCACGAATTGGGAGCCATTTGAGCTGGCGGCGATAAACAGAAATATGGTCAAATTTACAGAGACAGAAGATGAATCGTATTGAATAATTAATAAGACGATCTAGTTTATTGAGAAGGTCCTCACTTATGTCAGAGTAGCACACACCAGCGTAATCAATAATAGGAAGAACAAGGGTTTCGATGAGATACTTTTTTGTAGTAATGGGTAAGAAATTTTTGAGACGGTGTAAGGATCGCAACACTGCAAAGACCGACCGACTAACTAAAGTATTTTTGTATGTTTATAGTGCTTCGTTAGGAATCTTATGATAGTTATTTAAGATTTGGTTTGGCAAGATTATTTTGCAATTAGCAAGATGAATATTAATATAAAAATGTATAAAATAAAATCTAAAAAAAATTGTATATATACAATAACATTTACATTTATACTCAAATGTAGAACTCAGTGTCAAATATCAGTTTTTTTAAATATTATCTATGAATATCAGGCATTTATTTTTATAGTTTATTAGATTAGAAAGTGAGTCGGTACTATATAAAATGCATTTTGTAATACTGTGGGTGAAACCACATGATGGCAACTACTAAAATATACATACACATACATACATATACATATTATAAAAACAGCTTTAAATAATATATAATAATATTTCATAAATGCAATTAGCATTTGAAAATTGTGTTACCTATTATCCTTAATAATTAATTTAATCCTTATAATAATTTATCCTTAATAATAATTTTAAGTTTAATAATTAATTCCACTAAAGACCATTCTCAAATATAAAAATGGTGTAAAGTTACAATAACTGTTCGTTGGTTTATAATAAACATATAATATAGTACACAGAAAATAGTCTTTACAATATTGTAGCTTACTTTGATAAGGCAATAGATAAAAATGTTTTCTAAGATTTACACAAGTACTATACATTTCAATAAAACTATTTTACGGATTTAATTCGCGTTTATTTTTAATTTTTTTAATTTAACCCGACATTTCGAATGCTTTGCAACAAACGTGTTCGCGGTAAGACGAGATGATGGTGTCTGTCAATACTGACTGACGAACCGACTTCAGTTTGTAGATGATAAATAAAGCATTCGAAACGTCGGGTTAAATTAAATAATGTAAAAATAAACGCGAGTTATATCCATAAAATAGTTTTATTGAAATCAATAGATAATAATATACAACTACTTAATAGTAACTAACAATAGTGAACGCGATACTTTGTTTCATGCCCTTATGATACTTAAAAGCTTAAATAAAATTAGTGCAATATACATAAATATAAAAATAAATAAATAAATAATGTATTTTTTTATAACAATAACTATCTTTTCTTTTGAATAAATTACTATTAATGGTTTTAATTATTATACTACTTTACCTGAATAACTTATGAAACATCTTAATTACAGTATAGTCTACTGAAACGTATAGTAATTATCTTTATAAGCCACTTCAAGAGTTGTGAGAGAGCTCTAATTTATTAAAAGTTTAATTAATTTAAACTATATTTAAATTAAAATTTAAAGTTTAATTAATTTATTAAATCAATCAACGATGTAATTGGTTTGTAATTGGGAAATATGAAATATATTAATGAATCAACAGCAGTTATTGATTTGTTCATTATTCAGAATAATATAGTGATGTAACAGAATGACATAGTGATGTAATATATGTCAGAATTCGAACCTCCAGAAATTCGTATCAATCGTCTCATACTAACTGAGCACATGTGTTCCTTCGTAACTCGATCAACATTTTTTTTTTATACAAAAAAAAAAAAAATTTTAGTTAAAAAAACAAAAACTATAAAACAAGCAGTATAGCAATGTAATTACTAGGTAACTATTTTGTTTTATGATTAAGTTTTAAATTCTAAGCACTTTAGAGCATTATTAATATAATCTAATGAAATATCAGAAAAAAATGTAACAGTTTCACCATTAAATAATATTTTAAAACAATTATAACGAAACAAACATGAATAACTATACTTATAAAATAAAGTTTGTAAAATTATTATCAAATAATTATTACTGAATCTTTTCGAAAGTAAAAATTCTGTAATCATAGATGCTTAAAGCAAAATATTGTTCAATATGAAATTAAAATACAAATAAGAGAGAGTAATCCTAATTGATATGTAGTAAATAAAAAAATTATATAAATACAAAGTCAGAAAAATATAAAAAAAATTAAATAATAGACTGAGTACGTATCTTTTTTTTGCTATTTGAATTACTAATACATAAATAATCTTCAATTCAAATCATAGCTGTGTTAAGAAAAATCATTTGATTAAAACCATCATTTTCACTACCAGAAGCGCCAACCAGACCTCAATTTTG
This sequence comes from Mechanitis mazaeus, assembly GCA_959347395.1. Classification (NCBI taxonomy): domain Eukaryota; kingdom Metazoa; phylum Arthropoda; class Insecta; order Lepidoptera; family Nymphalidae; genus Mechanitis; species Mechanitis mazaeus. The sequence goes on from OY365750.1 coordinate 17,610,493, forward strand.
GCTCGCTGTACTCGCAAAATCTCGGTATGTGTTAGCATATTTAGTGAACCGAGGTGCAAATTGCATCAAAGTTGCATTTACTAAAAAAAAATTCTAAAAGCTGTTAAAAAAATTCTGCACGCTATGTCTATGGAAAAAAATCCACTAAAAAATTTTTCCATGATTACTTTACTTTACTTTTTTTTAAAACAACCACCAAACTGATATCTATCAGCGTGCAAAATTTAGAAATTTTCGGATTTACCGTTTTTGATTGATACTTGCACAAACGATGCAGAAAAGTCTCTCATAGAGCTTCGCTCAATTAATACAATAGTGACATTGTAAATATAAACTTGTCTGTATATTGTGCATGTAATTGAACTTGCGTGGCGCGTATCAAGACAATTATCGTTAGCCAACCAACAAGACAATCTACTGTCACATTACAGTTAACTGATCCACGCGTGACATCTCACTGGGCTTACTAAATGTATCTTTATGGTATATTATATCACATTACACCATAAAGATACATTTATATATACATTTATATAGTATCAACTATAAGCGTTAAATACTGACATCAGAAGAATTAATTTAGTTTTGCTTTATATATATATAATAAAAATTATTATTTTTACTTCTCAATCCTTCGAAAATAAACACCAAATATATAAAGAAAGAAAATTTCATCACAAAATGATAACATATTTTTCCTTGAAATTGTAGCTAGTTAAATGTTATTGTACTTATAATTATAAAAGAATATTAATAATAAATTAAAAAATATGTCAAATAAAGACACTAAGTTTTAACAACATAAATACATAACATACATAAATTTGTTGTTAAATATATCTGTAACTAAATTCTTAAATTATGACAAACACTTAGTACTTTTGAAAACCGTGCCATGCAAAACCGGTCTAAGTTACTAGTTCTAAATAAATCAAACTGTAAAATAAATAAAAACAAATTGGATCTGGTATGAATTCGTTGAATAGAAATCAGAGAGGTCAGGGACTTCGCAGGTCACAGTCTTCTCTTAGCATAGTTTGTTTACTGCGTTTTACTGTACTAAATGAGTCGTAAATATTTATAATTTTGTTAACTTTTACTCTGTAAAAAAACTGATTACAATTTAAAGACTTGATGTTTAATAATAAAATAATTTATAAATCATAAACTGCTTTATAAATCAATTGAAAAAAATACAGTCTTAAGAATTTTTATATATAATTATATAAAAAAACCTATATCGTATAAATGGCACAATGTCTGTTAAATTAATTTAATAGCTGTATTCATTAATATATTTTATGAGATATATATCATGTAAGATATAATTCGTAATTATCCTTCTCGCTATAATCTATTTGCAAATTTTGAATTCAATTTGCATAAATTCTATTATGCTATCGGTTATCAATCAAGCAAACATGTGTGTAAATCAGTAAACAGTTTTTGGAGAGCCTCTAATATTGTCCGCCCGCTTTTCGGAGCTCTGTTGTTAATCCGTCATCACCCGGGTGCCTTGTTGTTTTTCAGCTGCCCGAGAGCCATACCAATCTCGCATCTCAAATTAGGTCCAGTTGTCTGGACAGTTTCAACTAGTCTGTTGCTATACTCATCCACATCTACGCACTCACCTGAGCACTCGAAGCGATTCCGGAATTTAAGCTGAAAGCTCTCGGGGTTTTTGACATGGGCAGATGCTGGTCGGAGCGTGGACCTCATCATTCGAGACCTCTCAAGCAATACGTTGAGATTCAATGTACCTTAAGAAGGTAATTATTTAGATTTTAGTATTTTTTTTTACAATATGTAATATGTACACGGAAATTATTTATTTATTATCCGGCTCGAAGGACCAAAATGTTAATTGTGTAAACCTTTGTAGTGAACTGTTTGAAATAATTGACAGTATTTAAGAATAAGATTTATTGCGACTGCACTGCTTGAACGTGGAATAAGAATCATTACTTATTTAATTGCCCGGACTTCAGGAATTTAGAAGTAGATACACGTATACAGAAGATACAAAATTTCAATGTATCCAAAAACTGTCTTCATCCGGGACATACTGAAAAACTTTGCAAGCTATCACAAGTATTGTACTCATAAGCACAATACTGTTTTACACAAAAACATACACAACACAATTCGCAAGAACATAACACTGTTTTATCTTCGAATATTTTAAATATAAACGAGCCAAACATATTGCTTTCCACAGTATTGGTGAACGTGGTTGGTGCGGACGGAAAACTACATCCTACCCGTGTTCTTCTTGACAATGGTGCCACTGCGCATTATGTCACCCGTCGCTACTGTGAGAAGGAACGCTTGACTCGACGTAACGTAAGCTTCACTGTGACAGGTATCAATATAATTATTATATTTTTTACCCGAATAGCAGTTTATTGTAATTAAATGTTTTTACCTGTTGTTTTTAAATATTTTTAAAACTACTGATAATAATTATAAGTTATTGCTTATGACATTTTTTTTAAAACATTAAACAATTTAAAACAATTTCGTTTGATTTTAAGACTGTTACAGGTAACTTATAAATACAAAGGACATAACATCATTTTATAATATTTTCTATGTTAAAGACCCTGTTTCAGTTGGTCAATATCATTAACTAATCAAACGCTCTTGTAAGTATTGATTGAGCAGAGAACTGATTGCTAATCTAATACTGAATGACAGCATTTCTGCAAAGTTCGTTTACTTAAGATTACTGACAGCCGATTGGCTTAGTGGTTAGTGGCTCGTTACCATGCCTGCTGAACCAAAGGTCATGGATTCAATTCTTACAAGAGACAGTATCAATTGTAATCTTTTTTTTTTTTTTTTTTTATGTTATAGGAGGGCAAACGAGCGTGCGGGTCACAGGTCAAATGTGATCACCGCCGCCCATGAACTCTTGCAACATCCGAAGACGCACAAGAGCGTTGCCGGCCTTGGAGATAAGAGTAAACGCCTTTTTTGAAGGTACCCATGTCGTATCGATCTGGAAACACCGCCGAAGGAAGTTCATTCCACATCTTAGTGGTACGTGGAAGAAAATTCCTTGAAAACCGCACAGTAGAAGATCGCCACGCATCCAGGTGGTGTGGATGGATATGCAGGCGGTGACGTGCTGTGCGGTGATGGAATTCGGCGGCAGGCATCAGATCAAATAGCTCTTCGGAACACTCCCCGTTGTAAATGCGATAGAATACGCACAAAGATGCCACGTCTCTACGCAATGCCAAAGAGTCAAGCCGTTCACAGAGCACCGGGTCCCCAACAACCCGAACGGCCCTCCGTTGTACGCGGTCAAAAGGCAGAAGCTGATATTGGGGTGATCCAGACCAGAGATGAGAACAGTACTCCATATGTGGCCGAACCTGCGCCTTATAAAGCGCAAGTCTTTGGCCAGGATTGAAATACTGCCTCGCTCTATTGATCACACCCAATTTCATCGAGGCCAACTTGACCTTGCTCTCCAAATGACCACGAAACCGACAGTCGCTCGAAATGTCGAGTCCCAGTACTCTGATACTTGGCGAGGCATCGAGGGGTGTGCTATCGAAGAGCGGCGATACGACAAATGGGGTTTTCTTAGTGGTAAACGCGCAAACCTGTGTCTTTAGGGGATTAAACTGAACGAGGTTCAGTTTACCCCATTCTGAGACCGTCCCCAGGGAGGTCTCTATAGAAGACACAAGTTTCTTTCGGCACTCGTCGACGTTTTCCCGAGAGAGACCTGCACGGCCGGAATATACCGCATCCCCAGTGCTGTCATCCGCATAACAATGTATGTTGGAAATATCCAACATATCATTGATGTGCAAGAGGAACAGGGTTGGGGATAGCACGCAGCCTTGGGGTACACCAGCATTCACGGGCTTGGGGTCCGAGCAAAAACCGTCGAGAACGACCTGTATGCTCCGCCCAGTGAGGAAGCTGGTGATCCACTTGCATAAACTCTCGGGAAGCCCATAGGAAGGAAGCTTCGAAAGAAGCCCCTTGTGCCATACTCGATCGAAGGCTTTCGCCATATCCAGACTAACTGCCAGACCCTCTCCCTTGCTTTCAATAACCGCAGCCCAACGGTGTGTGAGATATAACAGAAGATCACCAGCCGATCGACCATGGCGAAAGCCATATTGCCGGTCATTGATCAACTGGTGATCCTCGAGGTACGCGAGGAGCTGACGGTTTATGATATTCTCCATTATTTTGGAGAGAAGAGAGGTGATGGCGATAGGTCTGTAGTTAGCCGGGTCCGAGCTATCACCTTTTTTAGGGATCGGATGGACAAAGGCACACTTCCATGAGACCGGGACTACGCCTTTGAAATAGGAGTACCGAAATAGACGCGTTAGCACTGGAGTCAACTCAGGGGCACATGTTCGTAGCACGATTGGGGAAATGCCATCCGGCCCACTCGACTTATGAACATCCAAAGAAAGTAGAGACCGTCGAATGGTTTTTTGCCGGAAAATTATTTCCGGCATTGAACTCTGACACCGCTGGATGGTAGGCGGTGTTTTCCCTTGGTCGTTCAAGGTCGAGTTTGAGGCAAAAAGAGTGCCCAAGAGATCGGCTTTCTCTTTTGCCGTATGGGCCAGAGAATCATTCCCCGAGTGCAGTGGCGGTAGGGATGGCTGGCAAAAGTTACCCATACTGGCTTTAGAAAGCGCCCAGAACTTGCGCGTGCCTGGTGGGTACCTTGCCAACTGATCCCCAATTTTGACGACATGCTTAAACCTTGCTCTAGCGATTTGCCGTTTGAAGAATCTGGAGGCACGATTGTATTTCGTCTTCAGAACTCTAGAGTTCGGATCCTTGATGACTAACGCATTAACCCAAGCCTGATACGCCTGACGTTTACCGGCTGCTGCAGCCCTGACAGACGCATCAAACCAAGGCCGCGATCTGCCACCAAGTGGTACCACAGAGCTAGGTACAAATAGTTCCATGCCCTGTAGTATCACATCAGCTACAGCCGCAGCGCAATCACTGGGATCATCGGAAGAGAAACAAATCGGCCCCCATGGGTAGGATGCAAAGAAAGACCGCATTCCATCCCAATCCGCTGACTTGTAGTGCCAAACGCGTCGGGTCGCAGGTCTTGTGCGAGCCGGACGTTGAATGGGCACTACACTCCGTACCAGGCAATGATCGGAGGACCCAAGGGGAGCTTCGACAATTACCTGGTACTTTCCGGGATGTGTAGTCAGCAGAAGATCCAACAAAGAGGGCATGTGGCTGTCCACGTCCGGTAGACGAGTGTGCGTCTTAACCAACTGGGACAGACCATTTGCCAGAGCAAAACTAAACACAGATCTCCCTGCGAAGTCAGTGGAACGCGACCCTAGCCACTCGGCATTGTGCGCGTTGAAGTCCCCGAGGACTATGACCTCAGCAGAGGGAATCTGTGAAAGCAGGTCGTCAATCTTCGCCTGTACGTGGCCCAAGAGTTGCTCCGTTTCTGCATTACCACTATGGGATCTGTAGAGGCACGCGTAGACTCTGACATGATCGTCCATGTCCACGCGCAGCCAGAGTAGAGACAGATCCCGACCTTCAAAAATCTCGAGGCGACGGTAGCAGATATCCTCCCTTACGAACACAGATACCCCGGCGTGGGGTATAAAATGATCCCCGGACATTTTTTTTTAAATTAGGAGAAATTGAGAATAATTCCAAATAAAAAGTACAATTTAAAATGTAAACGTTATTTTTTCTTGAACTCTAATTATAATAACTGCTAAAATTTAATATTAAGCTTCTTAACAGTTCAACAGATAAAAGAAGTTATTCATTATAGTTGGGAAAATTAAACGCTTTACATTTCCTTCTTCAATGTTTTAATCATTTGAGAGAGTCTTAACATGAACAGTTAATTATAAATTTAAGTTGAAACTTGTGTTTAGGTTCGGGAGAATTTAAATAGTAATTAACTAATAAAATATGATAGTTTGCTGGATTTAACAGTTTTCTGTATGCAAACCTAATTTTTTAATATTTACAATATATGTTCTGAATAAAACTTTATATATTTAATTACAGGTTTTAGTTAGGAGTTAATCATAAATATAAAAGACTATATTAATCCTTCGTATGTTCACATGTTTTTTCGTGTTTAACCCAATTCAAGCAAAAAGACCATATAGTGTTTAACCTACATATGAAATCTTTTGTCAAGTACACATAATGTCTCACCCACAAAACAATTAGATATAAACCAAAATAAATTTGAAATTCTATCTTATTAATATGTCAATAGTTAAACAATTAATTGATCAACGATTTGTGTCCAATGTATTTTATTTTGTACATATATTTGTTTATTCAATACACCCTGGTAAAAGCAGAGCACAATATTAAGGAATTGAATAAATAAATTTAAAAAGTATATGTTTAATTATTTCTTATGTCTGAGAAAGAAAAACTTTCAAATGAGTTTCATCTTAAAGTTTTTCTTTCAACCTAAATGTTTGAAAAATGCCAAGTATTGTATTTGTATTGTAAAATGCAATGAACATACATACAAATAAGTCTTGCCCCTCAAAGTTAGTAAGCGATATAAGATCGTTTTAATTCGACGAATTCTCTCTAGTTTTAATTTATTAAATAAATAAATTAAATATATTTATTGAGAGGTTACTACGGTTACCAATGTTAAATAAATATTCTTGTTTTATTTATTAATATTAAGTTATCTTATCTTTTACATTTAGAAAAAGTTTAGATCAAAGTCCTGATAATATTTTTTATAAGTTGTGCATGCCATCTATAACAATGTATATATATTTTATATAATAGTATATAATATTATATTATATAATAATATAATAGTATATTATATATAATAGTACAGTAATAATTAAAAAGTTTTCCATTAACTTAAGTTCGAATAAGTTTTTATTTTCTAATAATTGTTAAGTAATAAGTACTATCATACCGTTAATAATATTTAATTAACCATTTACCATCCAGAATGTGTTCTGCTGTGTTCATGCTGTGGCATGTTGCGTGACTCTTGCAATTTCTTTATAAATGAAGCTCTCAAACTCATATGATAATATCACTTTTAAATAACGTCATCAAAATAAAGGTATTTCCTTATGGCAGAGTTAACAGAATATATTAATTGTAGCTTTCTGTAAAATGTGTAAGCTCAGATTAGTTAAAACATTTTATTTACAAATATATTTCTGGTATATTTTAAAATATATTTCTAGTTTTAATGTTAGTTTAAATAATCTGACATAAGTACATAACGTAATATGTTCTGTCTAATATTATTTGCGTGATGTTTGAAAATATTTTCATTTTGTGGTATTAAATCAAAAACTAATAATAATTTTTAAAATTAAAAATAATGTTAATATTAAAAATTTTACAAAATGTAAAATGGGGATTTTTTTTTATGGTATAGGAGGGCAAACGAGCGTGCGGGTCACAGGTCAAATGTGATCACCGCCGCCCATGAACTCTTGCAACATCCGAAGACGCATAAGAGCGTTGCCGGCCTTGGAGATAAGAGTAAACGCCTCTTAAAGAATAGTTTTGTTTTTAGAAATGTCACAAACATTATTAGTGTTATGTAATATTTTCTTATTCTTCACAAAGGCACAATCATTTCATGTAAAATAAATAATTACTACTAATATAAAGGACCTTATTGTATTTAGTTTTAAAATGTATATATATCATATATGCAGAAGCTACGGACCAACTAGCTCCATCAAATGACCTTTATATATACAGTTTAATTTAAATGCAGTCAATTATATTAAATGGTAACTCTTGCATAATTAATGTTCTGTATGTAAAGGAAAGCTATATTAGATGTTTCTTGACTACAGATGACAACAGATGAACAACATGACTTAACTTTTAATACTACAAAGACCAGCGAATCTTGCTAATGTAGGTAAGATTTGCATTATTTTATTAGAGTTTTTAAATATATATTACAATATTAGAAAGTATAAGTCTATAGTTTGATCTGGTCAAGTAGTTGTTTACAAACAGTGCCATTATATACAAACAAAATATTATAATATAGCTATATAAAATACGAAACAAACTTAAATAAGATATCTAAAAGTACAACAATTATCGTCATGTCTAATTCGTACAAAATTAAGTATATATGTAATAATATATTCATTACTGTTACACTAGTGCAGTTCATGCTGCGGTTCCGCCGTGATCATGAATAAGAAAAGGACTTGAACAGGTCGAGCAAAATTCGAATTTAATTAACGTAAGTGCAGTTGGATGTAAACCAAGTATATATGTTATAACATAATAGTAGTCATGAATTACGAAAGTTTACATACATTATATAAAGTCAATACATAAGCGTTAGTAGCTTTTCATGCTATTTGTGAGATTTCGTGAAGAGAGACGAAAGTGTGTAAGAGGAAGCAGAGAAGTGCAGTAAATTTGCTTAGAATAATATGTGATGGGCATCATAGTAACACATCTTTATTTTTGTTTTTGTTACTCAAAGTGTTTCATTTATATAAACGTTTATTTACTTTTATAATAAGTGCCTTAAAGTGCAGTTCATTGATAATAATTTGTATGTATACCTAATACAGTATATCATGAAGTAAAGCATGTGCTTTTTATTTGCATTTTAAATGGAATAAAAACCGATATTTCGACACTGATTGTGATACTAAAATTTACAAAATTATTCTTGGGATTTTAAAAACTTTGAAGTAAATTTATGTGATCACCAGTATTGTTTTCGTTCTTTACCAAGTTTTATAAAAATAGCCACAAGAATGTAGGTTAAAATAGGAACCCACTAAATTTTGAATTCTCTACCAGCACATGTGTTTTCTTCTTCATACCACCTTGGGTTCTTTATGCGGCGCGTGAAAGGGCATCTTATGAAGACGACGTAATGGAGGTCAACATATCACATTGGTTGTTCACCAACAGAAATGTTGACCTCCACCTTTGGACTCCACTGACTGCTTAACATCAGGCATAGTGTAGTCATTATGGTAGGCTATCTATAAAAATCCGTGCACCAGATGTTTTTTGTGATGGGTGTTTACAGTTTTTGTAATCAGCAGTTTTTTCTTTTACGCTTGTGTAGCAAATGAGCAGCAAAAATAAATTGTTATCTTCATATGTGCAAGTTACTTTTAGTATTATTAGTAAACAAAAACCAAAAATTAAATCGAATTCCAATATTTGTTATTGCTATTAAGATGTATATATTACTGTTTGAAGTTTACACATACAATGTAGTGTTCAATAGCTTATAGCCTGTCTCAATAAAGAATATTTAATTCCAGACATAAGAGTGTTTTAATAAAGTCTCCATATTTATTTTGCTAATACACATCAGAAGTTCTCTTTATGGGTTTAATTTCATAATTTTCCCATATATTACAAAAAACGCTACGACACCGGTAATGCTAAGATTTTTTATAATTTGCTTAAAAATTAAGTGGTATACCAAACAAACAATAAATTATATTCATGAAGTATATTTTTTGTAATTCTTATTTTTGTACAATACTTAAGATTAAGGCCAATATCTATTAATTACTTTAACAATTAACACTACCTAACCATTCCAGTAACAAACTGTGATTTTTCACTTTAATTCAAAGTTATTCTTTAAAAACAAAAAATATAGAAACAAAATTCTAATAAACAAGAATTATTTTATATTTAAATGAAAATAGATATTTTAACCATTAAATGTTTTTAGAAATATACAATGAAATATTCATCGTTAATAATGATTTTACTACCTACATCATCAAATACTAAATAGTTTATATTTCAGAGTTCACAAACAAAACCTTCAAATATGTAAAACAGGCGACGTAACAGTCTAAATAGCTTTCGGAAATTTTCATAAAATGGAAATATGAAACGGTTAGGAACATGTTTTGATAAAACTAACGAATTTTATATATTGTATATTTTATATTATATTATACTTGTAAAGGACAAAGTAGCAGGCCAAAATAGATTAAGAAGCCTCATTTAAGTGATTGGGGTGAAGCATGGGGTGATAGCTGTAATGGCTGCTGAAGTGTTGGTGCTGCATATTCAGATAGTTTTGTTCTAAAAAATTTACAGACTTATGCTGATAATATAAATAAAATGCGAATTAATTTATATTATATACCATCGTTATTCGTTATGATTGCGACAAATCGCTGACAAATGAAAGTTAATTTTATTTTAATTATTCCATCCCGTATATTTGCGTCTGAGTACCGCGCCACTGCCCACCACTTTAAATTTAATATATCAAAAAATTATTACAAAAAGGTATGTAGAGTTAAGCAACGCTGATATATTTATGAGTGATAGTGGAAGTTGACCACGGTAAAGTATAGAGTTTTCTTCAATTTCTTGAGCTTGGAGCGGTATTTCAAGATTTTACCTCACACAATTTTAATTCAAAGCAGCTTAACAAGCATTCTAAATAAGATTTATCCTCTATCTGCTTTTTATATTCAAAATTTTTCATTATTCAATTTACTGAGTAATGAAAAGAATAAGATGTTGCCTTTGTACATTGTTTAACTTTTTCTTGTACAACGGATCAGTGTGTTAACCAAAAAAATATTTAGCATCGAAATATGAAGTCATGAACGTTTTTTGTGAAACAGCTCCCAATTCGTCTTCGCTAGAATACTTCTTTTAAATCTTTTCTAATGCCTTAGTTATGCCTTTCAGATTTAACTTCGCTCTTTCATTTTTTTTCTTTTCCTGGTCTTTGTCATCAGTTAATATATTATATGAATGTTAATCTATTTTTGGTTATTTTTGATTTATAATCATTTTAATATTACATTTTGTGTATATATATATCAAAATATGTACTTGTTATGTAATATTTTGATTGTATATTTTAAGTATTCCTTCAGTTATAATATTTAAAATATAAACGTCTATCAACATATAATTACTATCATGTGCTTCATGTTAACTTCTATTACATATAGTCAAAGTATAAATTGTATAATAGAAGCCGCTAGAATCTTGTATCACCAACATATTTGATATTTTTTTGATTTTTATTCTTTGTATTCATTTCTTTAGTAGCTATAAGATAAGTGTTATTTTTTATATATATTTTTATAAACTTCGGTTAATTTATATCTAAAAAACACTCTATAAGTTTAATTAGCGTAACATGTTTCTGTCTAAATGTTATTGCTAGCTCAGAACTAGTGTGTGTAAGAACTGAAATCATTATTCACCGCTCGTCGCACAGTCGGTAGTTACAAATGAAGGTGCTGCAAAGTTGTGTCACGACATCACTAAAGATATATATGTCGGCGCAAAATCATTATTATTACTTAAGGAATTGTTTTAAAATGTAATTTTATATTCTTTAGATTTAATTTAAATATTTTGTATTAGTTTTGATTATCAATTGTAAAGATTTTTATGTAATGCGGATGTGAATTGGTTGGCTGCGTTAAATGTTAAATTTTTATTATAAAGATGTTTAAAATCAATCAAATAACTCTTTATTAATTCATGTAATAATTTATAAAGTTATCAGTCGAGTAAAACGAATTACATTTTAATCGACTGTTAAACTGTTACTTATATTATGTTGTATTATGTTTTAATCGACTGTTAAACTATTTTAATTGTTAAATTATAATTTACAATAATAATGTAATGGGAAATAATAATGAAAGTTAAGTTTGATGTTTAAATAGAATTTTAATTACTGTTCTCTAAAGTAGTCTAATTTTTAATAATAATTAAAATAATAATTGAAAGTGTATTGACTCTGTCACGACGTTTCGTTTTAAGAAACGGTCTTTTTATTGTCAGAATTATTGGAGCATTCGTACAAAGAAGTTGTAACCTGAAAATATTGTGAGTACGTATTATTATTCATTATAATTGCCTGCTTTTCTTGTATTGTTAAAGGGATTGTAATAATAAATTGATTTGTTTTAAAAAGGTGTTTTATCATTTGTGATGAGTCAATCTAATAATAGTGTTAGTGACGTCAGTCTCACTGACGTCACTGTTTAAAAAAAAAACACGATTGCACCTGTCGTTTCGATATGTATATTTGTATCTTACACAGTATGTCGAAAGGCAGTTAAGATATATTATATTTATTTTATTATATTTTTTGGTAATAGCGTTATTTAATAAATGTCAAAAAGCCAGAATTACCGGATGTATTTTAGTCTAATCAGTTAAATGGACTGTAAATCATAAGTTTTATCAATAGTCTAGATTAGATGGCCCTTTTAAGAAAAAAGATCAAAGAACTGAAATATACACCAGTGACAAAAAGAAAAAGGGTTTAGAGTATTGTGCTCCCGCACTCATTTTCAAAACTCGGATATCTACCTCTCGTGCCTTTCTATAACTTTAAATCAGACCTGTTCTCAGTAACCCACGTTAGGCTACACTTTAGAATATCAAATCTTTTAAAGTTCCACTGATTAATTAGCACTGATATTTCATAAAATGGTTACTATTATTTCATAAAATGGCTGTAATCCAGATATGCATGTTATGTATTCAAAATATTCAGAGCTATTGAATCAGGCAAATACACTGAATCAGCTTTGCTTTTATTTTGATTCCAAGTTATGATCGTTTAAAAACTCCAATTGCCTTATTTCGTTTGCTTTACGAAGACGAAAACAATTATTATATTACATAAATATATTACCAATAATTAACATCAGAGGACAAAAAAATTGCAACTGGAGTTAATCATAACAATTTGACAATATTTGAAATTGCAATGCCACAAAAATGCTTTTGCTTTGGGACATTTTAAAGTCAATATAAAAGCTTTAAAAGTATTTTCCCTTCAAATTTTGTATATTTTAATATTGATATTTATATGAAAAAATTGTTTTTAAAACTCAACAATTTATAAATTCTTAAATTTTTCCGATACAATTTCCAATATAAAAATAACTATTATATTAAAAGACAACGTTATTTTTCTTTGTATTGATATATTTTGGTTATTTTTGTAATTATTAGAGAAAGTTATATTATCTAAATGCTACTAATAATAATATAATACCATTATCAGCTGGCTGATTAATACTCGTCCTTAATCAAAATAGTAGACGATTCTTATCTATGACAAAATTACCTAATTTTTAGAAAATTACCGAATTTAAAAAATTCTAGTCAATTTATATAAAAACTTTGAACAAAAATATTATGTGAATAAATTCCCAAAATTGTATCGCAATATAGAGGACATGACAAAACAGTATCAATATATTAACAAAATTGCAAGTTTGAAGGTTCTATTGTTTACTATGTCATAGATATACTATGTATGTTTGTGTGAATGTGCGTTGCGTGTGTCGTGACAACTACCATTAACAAACTAACAAGGCCACTGTCTGCTACATCACAGTTAGGTAAAATACACATTTAATGTGATTCATATGTGAAATTATGTATAAATATTAGTTAGGTAAGTCATTGTATTATTTTTTTATTCTTAAAAAAAAAACATAAATCCTGCATATTACGCTGTAATAAGATTTGGTAGTTTTGTCAATATTTTCTAAGTAAATATTGAAAAAAATTTAATATATGTGTATACTTAAACTACGATAACATGCTTACCAAAAAAAAAAGTCAATCATTGAGTATACTTTGTCGGGTGTTGGCAGGAAGTTGTCCAAAAAGAAGGAGGGTAGATCATTTCTTCCCCTAATAGTTGCAGCTTCTCACCTCACATGTCAGCAGTCAAGTTGTGACCAAGATCCATGCAAATAGGTCAGAATATTTACATAACTTAAATTAAATTATTACTTACTTCGAAGTTGTATTGATTGGTGTATGATCGTGTTATATAACATTCCTATGTTACACTTCTGATGTCAGGGCCTTGATATCTGACAAGGAATCTGAGAATTCGTCTTATTATTTCTTTATTTTTTTTTCAGTTCGAACAAATTACACTAACGTAATTTTTAAATAGTTTAAATATTAAAGCTAGGTTTAATGAAAATGACACATTTGATATGGATAACAATATGTATCAATTATTAAGGAATAACTAGGTCCACTCAAGCGGGGTTAACCTCGCGACGCAGTCGAGCGCATCAATATCTAGAGTTAAATATTGATATTTATTTATGAATAAAAATCATGATTTGATGTCAATACTTGTTTTGAGCAAAATTATAATTGCAAATAATATTACTCGAAAAGGATAGAGAGAATAAGCAAGAAAAATAGTTTTAAAAAGTCTGTCAATAAAAAATTTGCGGAGTTGTTTACTGGTTGACGTCTCACACGCGACTGAGGTGTAAGCACGTGAGACGCCTCTGAAGCAGTGTAGTAGGAATGGTCGCGCGCTCGAAACAAAAACGTTCTATATGTTAACTGTATGGGACACATTTTATCAATTATCTGGAAAACTACAATTACGATTCGGCTGATTTTCAATCCAGAACGAGTTTTGCTCATTATGCACATGTGTGCAAAATTTCGTGCGTGTAGTTCGTAAATTAAAGGAGGAGTAGGGTAACAAAGAGTTGAAAATTCTCTCAGCTCAATCATCGACTTATGTAAGTCCCTCTGGTCCTTTCATGGGATATTAATATAGCTATATTGCTGTATTTAATTAATAATAACATTATGTATATAAATGTCAATGTAAATATATCAATGTATTGTGTAGCGATACACAAATCGTATAAACACTTACATATCAAATGGAGTCAATCAGTGTTTAATGATCGCTGCAGTCGAATAGTAATCATTGATTGAAGGAATGAGAATATATGTGTGTAAACTGTGACTGGTTCATTTATTTTATGTCTTCAGTATTGTTGGTTTAAAAGCTAAATTTGGTATCTTCCAAAAAAAATCCTAAAATAAATATTATTTTTGTAAAAAAATATTAAACTGTTACAACGATTACAACACTACAATCACGAAAATCATTTTTTATAAATCACAAATAGATTTTTCAAAAAAAATTGTACATAAGAAATGTTATTATGAGCTAGTATCTTTGTAGAGCAAATTGACCCGAATAGCATATATGTAAAAGTATCACTATAGTTTGTATTAATTTATAAGATCCTATGCGTACTGCATTGGGTCTTATAAATGAATACAGTACAGTACACAGTACAGTACAGTACAGTAAACTTTTACCAAAATTAATTTGTAGAATACCTTACTTCTCTTTATTACTTTATTACTTACTCGTCTTTATTACTTTCATCAATAATAATTTTTCTTTGTTTAAAATAAAAAAAAGGAAATATATATTATAAGGGAATCAATCCAAAAGGTAAGCAATCCTAACACAGGTAACATTTAAAAGGGATGTTTAATGTACTTATTTATATAACACGTTACTAACTGTATCAATTTTCTGTTTTATGATAACTTCCGAGAGCTATTTAGACCCTTATGTCGCCTTTTTTACATATTCTAAGGTTTTGTTAATGAAATATAACCTATATAGCATTTCTTGACAAAGCTGTGAAAGAAATAAAGAATAATTTGAAATAAAATCAGAAAAGTACACTTTGTTTCTGTAATGATTATCATTACAGAAACAAACAGAAACAAAACACATTACAATACGGTATAGTGAAGTGATTCACTATACCGTATTGTAATCTGTTAAAATATCAACATATAACTTGTAATTGTATAGTTATTTGCCTTAATTTTAACTGTGTTCTACAAAAATAAGATGCTTTAAACATTTTTATTCAATAAAGTTTATAATTTGTTTGAGATGGAACTTATTTTTTAAGGAACTTTTATAATAATTCTTAGTGGTACGTCCATTTATTATATTATTTGATTTAGTGGACTGTAAATTATCACGAAAAAAGAAAAAGAATATAAAACAGCTATGATAAAGAAAAGGCAATAGGACTGACCTGGACAGGTTAACGTCACGCGCAGCACCGTATATTGTCTTCAAATATCTGTTTCTTCTATTTAATGCACATACACACACACATATATATGTTCAATTTTATAATATTAGTGTTTAAAACTTGCTTCACCGCTAATCGCTCATCTGCATATCATAAGCAATAATTGTGGGACCCCCTTTTATTGCCAGCGGTTTGTTTAACTTCGCCGTCATCGTAACTCGGCGTTAGAGGAAAGAGGGTAGAAATAGAAAAAAAAGGAAGTAGTGGATGTAGGAAAGGTATAGCTGTCTTATTAATGTTACTTTACAATTTCCACCACTTAGCACTACTTACTTCGAGCCGTATCGTTGTTGTAACTTATGAGACAATCTTGAAATTAATCCCATAAAGAGAACTTTTGATGTATATTAATATAATAAAGATGAAGACTTTATTTAAATACTTTTATGTCTGGAAATAAATATTCTTTATTAATATACATAAAATTAAAATAATAAATATGAAAACATTGTTTAAATACACTTGTATTGATACAGATATTCTTTATTGAGGCAGGCTATAGAACATTACACTAAGGCACTACAACTTAACCTTACTTCCTTATTACAAATCACAA
Organism: Mechanitis mazaeus; assembly: GCA_959347395.1. Lineage (NCBI taxonomy): Eukaryota > Metazoa > Arthropoda > Insecta > Lepidoptera > Nymphalidae > Mechanitis > Mechanitis mazaeus. Next base: position 17,627,014 of record OY365750.1, read on the forward strand.
ATATTTGGATTCGTTTTAATTTTTGGTTTCGTACATTGCAGTCTTATATATTTATTATACTTTATGAATATTTTAATATTTTAACGACTTTAATGTTGAAATACATTTTAAAGAAACGTGTATTTTTAAAGGATATAATCTTAACCTAGTTACAAACCCTCTTAGAATGTATAATACTCCATTACTCTATTCATTGTTGGAAGTTCGGAGCAACAATTTAACTAAGTCTCTCTGTGAGTTGAGTAGATTGCGTTAAACTAATAACAACCATTAACACACTGTGACCGTTTAATAAAAAACTTCAGGACCTATAAGTCACTGTCGTCGACAACTCTTCCAATTTTCGACATCCTACCATTATTTGTCTAGGAGAAGTAGCAATAGTAACTATTTAAAATTAGAATTATTAAATAAACGTTCATACTTGCAAATTAAAAAAAATTATATATTTTTCTATGATTCTCGTCACTTATTATTTAAATCAAATTAGCCGACCTTCCCTCCTTCCCGTTATACACTTCCATCTCTTTAAACGAAATCATTTATAGTGAGCATTGCAAAAAAGGAAAGGCTTTGAAATTCACATAAAAAATTAAAATAAATTATTAAAGTAATATAATTTATTTAATTTTTCATAATTCATGGCTATAGTATATATCATGTTGCCTCGGCTGTACTCACGTTATCTGAAATTGGGTGAATACGTTCAAAGTTCTTTTCTTATTCATGATTATGGCGGTACCGCGGCATGAACTGCACTATTATAACAATACTGAATATATTATTCCACATATAAGTTGCGTGTGAATAAGAAATAAAATAATTGTTTTACTTTTGAATTATTCAATTACATTTTTTTCATATTTTTATATAACTATGTAAAAATATTTTGTTAATACACAATGGCACTGTTTGCAAGTGACTATTTGCGCAGATCAAACTATATAAGACATTTATCCTTTCTTATGTTGTAATATATATTTCATAACTCTGGAAAAAATAATGCAAATCATACCTAAATTGTTAAGGTTCGCTGGTCTTTGTATTATTATAACAGTTAAGTCATGTTGTTCATCTGTTGTCATCTGTTGTCAAGAAACATCTAATATAGCTTTCCTTTACATACAGAACATTAATTATACAAGAGTTATCATATAATATAATTGACTGCATTCAAATTAAACTAATTGCATTAAATTGTAATTTCATGGAAATCTGGTCTGTAGCTCTTGCATATGAGACTATATAGTCATATATGCAGGAGCTAATTAATTTTTAAATTTAATATTTCTATATTATATTATTGATAAAACCATTTTTTTTTATTTACAGCCAGGAACATAGTGTCCATTAAATCAACACATTTATTAAATATATTTGTGCAACAAAGAAAATGCAGCGCTTAAAGCGCTTAGAATGTTGAGTGCCAAAGCTTACCAATACATGTTTGTTCATTGCATTTTACAGCACAAATTCAATGCTTGGCTATTTTGAAACACTTAGATTGAAAGAATATCTATTTTTGAGTTTTACATTAAATTTAATAAAAAAATCATCATTAATAATCATTTTACCATAGTGTATCTAAAGATTGACATATTGATATAATAGCATTTAATATTTTTTTTTTTTTTTATATGATGAAGGAGGGCAAACGAGCGTGCGGGTCCAAGTCAAATGTGATCACCGCCGCCCACGAACTCTTGCAACATCCGAAGACGCACAAGAGCGTTGCCGGCCTTGGAGATAAAAATATACGCCTTCTTTTAAGGTACCCATGTCGTATCGATCTGGAAACACCGCCGAAGGAAGTTCATTGCACATCTTAGCGGTGCGTGGAAGAAAAGTCCTTAAAAACCGCACAGTAGAAGATCGCCACGCATCCAGGTGGTATGGATGGAAATGCAGGCGGTGACGTGCTGTGCGGTGATGGAATTCGGCGGCAGGCATCAGATCAAATAGCTCTTCGGAACACTCCCCGTTGTAAATGCGATAGAAGACGCACAAAGATACTACGTCTCTACGTAATGCCAAAGAGTCAAACCGTCCGAAAAGGGTTCATTTCAGATTTCTTTGTGTAGAACAAATATTTATTAGGATATTTGTATATTTAGATCTTGTGCAAATAATATTAAATAAGTCTCTCTACTCATAAATAATAATAATTTAGACAAATATAGATCGCGAATAATAATAGAACATTATTCTTAACCAGGAAGTTAATGTGTCTTGCAACCATTTCTACACCTTTCTTTTCACTTATTTTCGTGACATTTACTGAAAATGAAATAAGAAAAAAAAATTAAACGCACTTAATCGAACCGAAATAGTTCGTGTTTCTGTTTGGCTAATCTTATAATGTGTTACTAAATCAATAATCAAACCATATTATACAAACAATTTAAAACAATTTGTGAGGATGTCGTTTCGTTTAAATAGTAATTTATCAGAGGGATGTGATTGCTTCACTATTGCTTTATTTTGTACACATATTAGCTTGATTTATACCGGACAGCTTGATAGAATTTATGAAAATTGATTTCAAACTTTGCAGATAGATTATTGTCGGCGACAAGTGATTACGATGTACATAGTTTATTAATTAATTATTTTAATCAATCAATCTTAGAATATTTCAATTGTCTCATGTACATGCAAAGTCAGAAAACTAGTGTCTCGTTATGTATCATTCTTTTGTGCAACTAATGGGTGTGACAGAGATGATAAGATGTTAGCCTCTCTACCCCGCACTTTGTAGTTTAAAGTTAGAGAACTAGTCTCTCGTTAGGCAGCATTCTATTGTCAAACTGATGGGTATGACAGACATAGCAAGATGTTGGCATCTCTGTCCCGCTCTCGAATTTAGATGAAAACCGTAATTAGATTTTCCTTTATTTTTCTTTTGCGATTAAGTAAAGAACTTTAAGCCGTTAATAAATATGTAAAGTTAAATAGTTTTAGGATAAAAACGAATTTTAGGTTGTTAAAAGTACCATTTTTTGTATAATATTGTATGTATTATTTTAGATTTATAATTATTACCGTTTTGTGTTATATACCTTCAAATAGATGTATAACATACGTAATTAAATGATTAAGAGAAATAAATATAAGCGAAAAAGCGGATCAGACATAATGAAAAATGTTAATAAAATGTGTCGATTAACCGCGGCTCTCTGTACGGTATACGTGGCGTGCTACACCCGGCAGTATGGCGCCACTACCGACATTACTTCCGACGGTTACGAAGATCAAGAAGAACTCTCAAGAAAAAAGGAACTCCGAAGAAAATGAACTGAAGAAAAAGGAACTCTAGAAAAATTGAAGATATAATTGTGGCTGGTTCGCTATCGCGTCTACATATCGTACTCCAGTATTTTCAATCAAGACCCCCTCCCCGAACCCAGGATCCTAAGAGGACCTACCAGCGCCCGTCTGAGATAGCCATACTGTTTCAATGTAGTGCCCCACCCCAACAATTATAGTGTAAAACATAATTACTAATTATATCTTGTTTGATAAGTTTATTTTAATGAACGCAGCTATAAATTAATTTAGCAACGACCTGTGTTATAACATTCATGACTTATATATTTATTTCTAAAAAGTTTACTTTTATAAATTAAATATTTAGTATAATTTTATATATTTTATTCTAGAAAGTCATAAAGTCTGGATTCAATTGATTTATAAAACTTTTTAAAATTTATAAAACATTTATTATTGAAAAAAGTTTTTAAATTTTAATCTACATTTTATACAAACAACGCCTTGCAAAGAGTGTGATCTACGATGTCCCTGAGTTCTCTGATTTTATTTGACGAATTCATTCCGGATCCAATTTGTTTTTATTTTCTTGACTTTTCAGTTTGATTTATTCAGAACTAGGAACTTGAACCGATTTTGCAAGTCTGCTGTAATTTAATGTGACTTAATTTATTTCAGAACCATCAATTATTTGTTTTATTTACATATTGTATTTCCAATAATAATTTAATGAAATATTTTGAAATGTCATTGGTATTATTTATCGCATTTTTTAATATATTTTTATTCTACCCAATCAACAAGATGTATAGTTTTATTTATAGATATATATTTTATTTTAACGAAAAATTAATTGTTTTATTATGTGATAATAATATTTTAATAGGTTTGGTGTTTATTAAAAAGGAATTGAGAAGTATTGATATAACAAATAAAATAAAATGGTCGTTTTGTTATATTTTCAATGTGTGTATTTAAAACATACTATAATATAATGATATTAAACCACAAAGATACATTTAAATAAATCAAAGTATAATGAAACTGCGATGTAACAGCAGATGGTCTTAAAGATGGGTTAATGTTAGTAGCTTTGATACGAGCTACGAGAGTTCAATTACATGCACAATATAAAGACAAGTTTATATTTACAATGTCACTATAATATCAATAATAGAATAGATAATTTATGAAATTATTATTTTTAAAGTAACGTTGTTTTGACACAACGATTAAATCTACAATAAGATACTATATACAAATTTTTTTTTAGTTACCTAATTGAACTTTATTACATAAAAAATTTATATCTTTATTTTGATAAAACCATTTATACCATTTTATTTGTACTCATAACTTTAATATCATATTGAACAGTATCTGCTTTTATCATCTACGAGTATGTTTACAGAATGTTACTTTCTAAAACCTCGTTCTCAACACAAACAGCTTATTCGATTATAATTTTGCAAATATTGTATTATATAGGTAATTATATATATCTTATTAACTTTCTATATATAGGTATATATCTTATTAACTTTCTAAGATTTTCTAACTTATAAAGTTTTTGGATAGTTTTATTTTAATATATTTTTTTGTGCTTAGAAATGACAAATTATGACAGACACTTACATCTCGTCTACCCGTGAACACGATTACTCCAAAGTATTCGAAACGTCGGGTTAAAATCAAAAATGTAACCAAATTATACGCGAGTTTTAATCCGTAAAAATAGTTTTATTTCAACAAATTATGAGTCATTAGAAATAAACTTATACTTGTTGTTTTCAATATCCCACTTGTTATACTGCAGATTTAAAGACATACACATACAAACTTCTAAAGGTTTCGTTCCTGACATATATTACTTTACAATAATATATCATTTTGAATAATTAACAAATTCACTGTTCTTTTCATAGTTTATTTAGTTACTAAACTGTTTCTGTTCATTCATTTATTCATTTTATTTATTTATTTTTAGCATTAATAAGTTAAGTATTTAAGTAATAATTACAAATTATTAAAACCTATTACTTCCACTGTCCATTGCGTCCTACCAGCAGAAGGCAGTAGCGGTAATTAAATTAAACCTCATTCAGTTTCTTTAGTTCTAGCTCTTGAAGGTGCATACAAAGAGTATAATTGCTATACATATCATTAGAATCTATATTTTATTATAAAGATTAATACATCAGTTATCACTTATGTACATGAAATGAGAGTATATATTTTATTTATCACAATAAGCCCTTCTGATATTACTCTCTCCAACTTAAAGTTAACAACACGTTTCTAAGTATTACCTAAATAAGAATTAAATAACTTAGTTTGTTACAAAATATTTAATTAAAGTTTATGTATAAATATGGAACAACTAACATGTATATTAAGTGCCGTAATACTATAATAGCCTTAGGAAGTATAGTTCGAGTAACTCTAAGCTTTTCACTTCCTCTTTAATTATTTTCATAGTATTGCGGTATAAAAGAGTTTGGATTATGTAAAATGAGAATATATTTCAAGGAAATACAATATCTATTGTATGATGATAAAGATGTTATATTTTATCATATTAGTATTACTCTGATAAGTAAGCAATTTTTTTTTCAATTGTATTATCATGTGTATATAAGAAGAGAAATTAATTGAGTTACGACATGAAATATTGGTATTAGAGATAATAATAAAAGAAACTGTTTCCGTAGTTTATAAATTTGTTTTTAAATAAACATTTAGGAAACATATTTAATAAATATGTCGGATTGCCGAAGCTATTTGGATCTTGAGATGCACTCATATTGTATTCAAATCAATAACAACTTCAAATTCCTCTTTTACATCATTTTATTGATAGTGAAATAATTATATTTGTACAATGAGCCTCGTGGATTTGCGAGTGTACGCACAACGCCACGTCCCATTGAACTACCGGACTATCGGCTCAACCCTCTATCGTTCATTACTATGAAATTGGTGCCATTCGCAACCCCACTCGACAAACTAACTGAAGTTAGCGTCAGCTCCTTGCAACAATAAATTGACTTTCCATTTAAAATTAAAATTAAAAATAACATTCAACAGTCTTATTTTGAGAATAAACAAATTAATTTATTGTTAAAGAGAAGTAATTGGTAATAAACATACAAGTAAGTGTCAATTAACTTTACATATATCAGAAAGCCCGCCTTTCACTTCTTTCTTATTCAATTCACTGACGATTTTATATAATGATCCCCAAAATACAAGGCTTTTATCAAAAACAAGTAGTTGAGTATAAACATCTTTAGACTTACAATATGTTTTAACATTATTACCTTCAAAAATTTATTTACTTCTTGTTAATCATAAAATTAATAACTACAGTCTGATTAATCTTATTATACACACAAATAAATTTTAATTATATATTTCATGAAATAGTTTTGTATTATGTAAAATAATAACGTATTATAAGGAGGTACAATACCTACGATATCATCATGAAACTGATGAGAAACCTAACATGTTTAGAACTATAAATAAAGCTATTTTTCAACGTATTAAAACTTGCGTATAATTTGGTTACATTTTTATTTTAACCCAAAGTTTCGAATGCATTACAGCAATCGTGTTCACGGGTAGACGAGAAGTAAGTGTCTGTCAGTGAATATATAATACGTTTAAAACTATAATATACCATATTATAGTTTTAATCGTATTAGGTTTCTCATATGAGCAGTACCATAATAAGTATCTAATTGTTTATCCGTTTTGTTAGTAATCATTTATGTCCGCAGTTGGTTGGCTACAGAGCGCACTACTCTCTTATTCATTAAATTTAAATCCCAATTGTACTTTCATACCATGTTATTCACTATAGACTACCTTTTATACAATATGTTTGATAAAGCTACTGTATATAGAGCAGATAATGGCAACCCTTGTAATAATAAAGTCGACTACAAGGGCGGATTGAGAATATGAAGGAATATTATTTTATTAATCTGTTAAGCCATAGCAATATATAACTTTATTTGTAAATTATTGAAATCTATAAAATTTATTATTTACAAAATTTTCTTGATTTTTGGAATGTTACTGAACCAGTAAAGAGCTGAATTATAGTTAAAATACGAAATTTATATTGACCCCTTTTGAACTGATGCCCTCAGATTTTGACCATGTTTTGTTAACTGTTTTGTTCAGACTTTACTTAAATAGATACAAAATACAAAGAGCATTATATTTCATTTAATACCACCTAGATATAGACCAGTTAGTTAGAAGAGCGAAGGTGACGGTATCACACAGGTAATAGGTATGTGTTCGTTTCGTGATAATGAAGTTTTTAATTAATTTTTATTTAAGAACCCAGACTGGATGCAAAGGAGACTAGAAAAACAAACTGCAGCAAAAGTATTTCACATTTTCTCAGTTTCAGACTTCTACAGTAACACATTCTTCACTAGAGTTAAATAGTTTTGTTCTTGTACTTAATGAATAGGTGTTTTAGATATAAAGTTACACTTTATTTACATTATACCAGGAGTAATACGTAGGTAAAGAAATTATATTTTTGTGTACGTGACATAGTACTTAATGTTGAAACTCATATTATTTACTTTGGAACAGAAATTTTGACGTATTATCTTATCAGCATAAGTGAGGCTTTTGTTTCTAACTTCCAACGTAGATAAGGGGGTAATGTAAATTATGCATTTTTTTTAAGTATTTGTTTATTAATATTTTATATTTGATTTAAGGTTCAAATTTAGTGAGATATTTTACCTATTCTATGTATTTACCAATTTATCTATACAGACATCGTTATGTTGGAGATGTCGTCTTTAAAATAATGACAAAATACTATGATAGTAACTAAATTACCTACGTAACAAGGTCAAAACATATCATATAGTTGAGTCTTAAACTCTACAAAATTCCTTATTCAAACTCAAAATATTTTATTTAAAATAGAAACTGTATAGGATTGTCTTTTTAAATGCAAAAAAAACTAAAGCGTGGACTTTGCAAGTATTTGCCGTGGAAAGCCATTAAAACGGATTTTTTTTTATCATTAAAATAATACAGTATTATTTTGTAGAAACTCCTTAAAATTTCGTTCCTACGGAAAAATGTTGTGTGGGCAGAGCACAAGAAAGCTTGCAGGTATAACTAAGCCTTTCAGTATTAAGAGTGCCGTAATCCATAGTAATTTCTTATCGATAGCAAATAAATAAATGATCGAATTTCACATTATTTACAGAAAGCGCAGGTGAAGTCATTTCCTTGCACATTTTTGAAAAAACGCAACGAGAAAGAATTTTTTAAACCCTAAAGTTTAAAGTGTTTTCTAATTACTAATAATTATCTACAAGTTTCAATAAAACTATTTTTCGAATACAACTCAATAATGGTAACAGACACCATCATCTCGTTTTACCGCGAACACGTTTGCTGCAAATGCATTCGAAACGTCGGGTTAAATATAAAAATGTAATAATAAACGCGAGTTTTATCCGAAAAATAGTGTTATTGAAATGTGTAGTACTCGTGTAAATCTTAGAAAATATCTACAAGTTTATATAGATTTGAATAGATATTTAGATACATAGAAATATTTATAAAAAACTGAACTCCATATTTATCTGACATTCTTTTGATCTGAAATTTCTTAGAAATATTTCGAATACAGTGAACTTTAACCACACGTGTATTCATGTTTGCAGTAATGTCGTCAGAGCTCGTGTTGTCAAACTAAGTCGCTCACTGCTACGTCACCGTCATCTGATCCATGCAATACAGGGGTAAAGTATAGAAAAATATATATTTTCTAAAATAAAATGTTAAAAATATCTACGCTGCTCTACATATAATCTAAATTTGAGAAAGTCTAATTTATTAACACAAAAAAATACATTTACGCTAAGAGTTATTACTGTGAAAGTTTGAAACCATACTAAATTGGGCCCCAATACACTAATCGAATCAATGTCATTGTAGTCAATCAATCAGTATTTAATGATTGTTGCAATCGGATAATCAATAACTGACTTCGTGATTGGCGCTAAGGGTATCGCATCTCATTAATAGTACGCATTTGTGGGAAATAGTTAATAGTTAATTATTTAGAAACTTAAAATATGAAGAACATTTAAAATGACATAACATACCTATAGAAATAAACCTTATATATCTATAAGTGGTAAATCTATCTTTACGGTTGATACAATGTACATTTTTTAAATGAATAAATAGTATAATCAATAACATTTTTAACATATAAAAAGGTTTGCTATCAATATTCATACCAGCTCAATAAATGATCGCTGTCAGTGAAGTGCTGGCACGCTTCAACAATAAGATATTTGTACAAGACAAGAGAATGCAAAATACTTTCTATCTTACAAATAGTTAGAATAATTGACTTTTTTATTTACTGGTAAAGTAACTATATCTTTATAATTAATAATTAAAGTAATGTGCCGCGATTAATAAGAAATAGCGATAGAGACTACGACACAAATTATGTTTTAATGTTTTTTTATTAAATTCCAGACTACTGTCGATTATTTAACATTAAGTATTAACACAAAATTACAAAAAGGTAAGAATTTATTATAATTTCTAATAAAACAATGTTATGTTTGAATAATTACTTCCAAACTTATATTTGAGTTGTTTTGTTTATAAAAAAAATAATTTTATCTCTAAAGTATAATGATAATGACCACGAAACGTTAACAGATAAGGATAAACTACAATAGTAGAAACAATATACAATCTACAAGTCCCATACATCTTTTATTCATAACACTTGTGAAAGTCAAAGTTAATTATAATGTTATTTTAGTTAGTATAAGTAATTCGAATAGTACTGGGTTGGTGTAATGGTTAAGGACTCAGCATTCGACGCTAAGAGTAGCAAGATCGATTCCCAACGGGTCGGACATTATTTTTAATTTTAAATACGTTTATTTTATAATAATTAATAGGTTAATATTAATTATTTAATATTGGGAGTAGAACATTGATTCGGAAGTGAGCGGACGTGTTCTTGTGTCGATTTAGAAATATTCACTTACCGACATATAAGAAAATATAGTGTACTGATGAGTATAAGGTGTGCATTGTGTTAAGTTCTATTTTTGTGTCAGCTTCTTTATACGACTAGGTGTGAGTTTTACATAATATAATAGATTAAGTAATTATTAGTTATAAAGCAACGTTAAAATGTTATTTATTTGTTCACGTAGCCTATCGAAACGCCTTCTTTTGGGAGAAGTCTTGAGAACGCATACGTAACTCAAACCAATGCTCGATATAATAATCCGATGACTAGCAATTCTGGATGTGGAAGGGCATCAGCCATATAATAACTAGTGCATAACCCTCCTGGCGCTCAACTGTTTGTATATGTGTTCGTGAAAGATTAAACTATGTGTTCCTCAATTTTGGTTTGATTTGAAGCATCTACGGCTATATTAAAATGTGTATTATGAGACATAACACACTTAGAATAGAGTTTTATTTATTAATATACCAATATTCGTTAGATAGCAGTCTTGGTGTCATAATACCATATCTATTATCATAGTCATATAACAATAAATTAACATATAACTATATTTTTTTAAGTAAATATAGCCCTGTATGTTCAAAAACACACGTAATAAGACGATTGAGAGTCTCTACAAAGCAAATAAGATCAATTAACATTAAAAAGGTTCGCAAACATACGTAATTTCGCGCTGTGATTACTTTTGAAATGCATTGCAATTTTATTGGATATTTTAATAATTGCTTTATCGTATCTTCATAATGACAAAAATTTTATTACCAGATTATTATTGGTTTACAGGCATTATTACTTTGTTCTCAAAGAAACAACTCACATTCTGCAGTAATAAAAATTTCTTTATAAAGATATGACTATAATTTCATGCTACAGAAATATTTAGACATAATTGAAATCATCTTCTAGAATATGGTTATTTTATCTTGAATGACATATTCAAGATAGAATTATTATTATACATTATTGTTGGCAATCTTACTAAGATATGATATTTAGAGTGAAAGTTATAAGTTTTGTAATGAAACTGAAATAATGATTCAATGTTAACTTAACTCTGGTTAAAATTTACTTATTATAATACTATTTTTTAAATAATAATCTAACATTTTTAGTACATATTTTCACAAAAAGCTTGGCTAACGTTTGTCAAAAAATAGACATCTAGAAGTTAAATTACACACTGGCTGGTGTGTATCGAATGTATTTCTGATTTGTGTTGCCTTCACAATTTTTATACCTTTAGGAGCTACTTGATTTCAAAGGATACTAGATTTATAAAACTTATATGTAGTTTTATATTATTTTATTTGATAAAATAGGAACAAAACAGAAGTACACTTTTTAACAATAACTTTTAGTTATTATATAGAAAATAGACTCTAACAAAAACCTACAAGTAGTGATAAAATTAATAGCAGTTCTAACGTAGGTGTATGTAACTCATAATTTTAACAAAATAATTTATTAAATACTGTAATGACACAATATTAATGAATATTAAAATGATATTGACTTTCCTTCCTTGTCCTTCACAGGGACATGAAAATTCATAGTCTTTGCCAGATCAATAAATTCTGATTTAAAAATAATATATTTTATATGTTTTAAGACACACCGGCAGATAAATAATATATATAGCCATACAATAGACTCATTTTACATTGTTACATAATCCAACAAAAAATAAAATCGTTAGAACTATAATATTAACAGATACATATATCATAATATATGATTCTAGACAGAAATAGGCAACCATTTAACGCTAACTATCAACTGTATCACGTGAATAGAATAATGACTTCATTATTTCCAAAAAGTACTAAGTGCGATCGTGGAATAAGCTAATGCAATTAGATAGGTATTATTTTTTTACTAAAATATCTCGTCGTAAGTGTCTCAAAGAAACTAAAAATTATTTCTATGACACAAAAGTAATCAACTCTTGAGTAGAACCTGAAATGAATGAATGAAATACTTTTAAGTTTTTATTCCAAGATAACATTTTCTTTTATTATGAACCTGGCTTCAATGTGCTAATATTAATTAATATTCAGTTATAATATTGTATTCTCAGTTTTAGTAATCTAACACAATATAAGTTTATCTTTTTGTTATTAATGTTATTTAGATTATACAAAGAAATAACAATGTAAAACCACTGCCTAACTAAATGCAGTTGTATACACTTTTTTACGTCACCATAGAGTTTGGGATTATTGGTCTTTTTTGTATTATAATAATTCATTAATAAATGTTAATATATAATAATATATAAAAAAAATAAAATATATATCCTACATCATAAAGAAACCTTTCTTAGGTGTTTAATTAACAGTGAATACAATTCAACATAAAAAATAATAATGTAAAAAAAATAATATAAAGGCTGCATGGTTAAGACAACAGCAACTTAATTTGTAATCTAGAACTCAACTAGAACTATTTGTAATTCATTCATTTTACTTTGTGACATTTTGTTTTTAAATATACTATTATATTATTTTCAAGCAACATATTATAATTACTAGAAATATATGGATGAAATAAATGTATAATACATATTTTTTTAATTAACACAAACTCATTTAATAATATTCTCAAGTGATATAGGTGACGTTATAAATGACAATATTCTAATGATAAATAACACGACAAAATTGTCACATATAAAAATAAATTAAAATTACTTAAATTTAACAAAATGTTAATAATTAAACTATATCGGATATACAGATACACAGCTATATAGTGAATCTTAGTATAAAATAAAATCCTAACGTAATATTATATATTCATTTAACCCGGCCATTACGAAAGTTCATAATATTTGTTTCGTAACAACATTCCACAGTTTTATGTTTACGCAGTAAATTATAAATATACATATATCGTGGTAATTATAGGCCATAAAATTAAAAGCTAACTAAAGAGAAACATATGAATTATATTTAAATATCTAGTTAATCATATTTTATTAAAAAATAATAATGTGAGTTTCTTATAATATAAAAAAATAATTATTATATAAATAACTTGACCATAGATTAAAAAAAAACTTATATCGATATTTCAGGTTTATACAATATCTTCTTTGGTCAGGAAGTTGATAATATTAGGGAGCTAAAGCTAAAAAAAGCTTAAGATAAAGCTATAATTACAAAATTAGAATCAAACGTTGTTTTTTTATAATATATCAATCGAATCTTAACCACACAAACACACATATGTGTTGGTAGCTTTCACCACACATAGGTGTTGGTAGCTTTCACCACACATAAGTGTTGGTAGCTTTCACCACACATATGTGTTGGTAGCTTTCACCACACATAGGTGTTGGTAGCTTTCACCACACATAAGTGTTGGTAGCTTTCACCACACATATGTGTTGGTAGCTTTCACCACACATAGGTGTTGGTAGCTTTCACCACACATATGTGTTGGTAGCTTTCACCACACATAGGTGTTGGTAGCTTTCACCACACATATGTGTTGGTAGCTTTCACCACACATAGGTGTTGGTAGCTTTCACCACACATAAGTGTTGGTAGCTTTCACCACACATATGTGTTGGTAGCTTTCACCACACATAGGTGTTGGTAGCTTTCACCACACATATGTGTTGGTAGCTTTCACCACACATAGGTGTTGGTAGCTTTCACCACACATAAGTGTTGGTAGACGCACATATGTGTGGTGAAAGCTAACATTGTAAAACTATCTGAGCCGCTCATATCTAGGACACCATAAACTGAGCCATGCAATCTAGAAGTTAAGTATGGAGCAATCTGTCTCGATTCTGATTTCTAGAACAAAAAAATTCTTTATCCTATATTATATATACATTACAATACTATATTATATCTACAAATTATGAATTTCAATGCAAAAATATTTAGCAAATTGGTTCCGATCCACACACAAATTGAATAAATGACAATAATGTCAGTCAATCAGTCAATTAGTATTTAATGATTGATGCAATCGGTTAAGCAATGATAGGTTCCGTGATTGGCACTGAGGGTATCATGTCTCGTTATAAATGTACATCATGATAAAAGTAATTTCTCTTATTGTTTTTCTTCTTTGTATCTCATAATATTAATTCTTTATTTTCCTCAAAGTATATAAATTCTACATAAAGTGTAGCAAGTTTATGAAACGTTCGAATACCATGCAAATGAACTCAAATAACGAATGTAATATGACATCTGAAAAGCATTTTCATTACCACGAAAGTGAAACTTAATTTTTATTTTAGAATTCAAGAAAAATTTCAACAAATGAAATAAGAATTTCTTGTAATCGATAAAAAATACAATAATATTTTAACTGATATAAAATTAAATTAACGACATAAAACGTATGAAACCTACTTCGTAGTTTGAGGTTTATATCCAATTACGCTCAATAAATACTGGGTGGTAGTGGTCAAGGACTGGCAGACTTTCAACAAGTATACATAAGAAGACATACAAGACATTTCAGCGAGCGTTAAAGAGAAGCATTTAAAAGCTCAGCATTTAAGAGCGAGTAAAAAAAAAACAAACTATATGTTAACTTAAAGCCTAAATTACATTTATATTAAACTTTGAAGTGGTCTGGCAACGTTCGCTTCACATCTCCATCCTAGATATTTAAATCATTATGTAAATATTCGAAAATACTGTAATATCTGCAAGCACACAAATGTAAGGATCTATTTTGTTAAATTTATCAAAAGGTTAAACTTAAAAATTTTCTGTGAGCTCTTTGAATAAGTGTATGTATGTTTATATTGTCCCTTAAAAGAGTTCTAAGTTTTTTGACTTGTGTTTGTTCCTGGTATTTATTATATATATATATATAGATATATATATATATATATATATATATATATATATATATATATATAGATAAATTTACTAAGCATAGCGATATATATATAATAAATAAGATATATATATCTTATTTATTATATAAATTTATCTTAGTATCTTATGACTATATATAAAAATTTCAAAAACATACTGACCAGTGACCGCGAATACATTGATCTGCTTAAACTTGTCTTGAGCAGACCTTAAAATAATATAAAAAGAAATCTCCTTAACAATTCTAAACTATTCGTCCCTAATGATGTCGAGACATTTTATTATAAAGTATACATACAATATGGCGATCACATATAAAATACGCGATGCTCTGTAAACGTGACATGTTTTATGAAAGAGTGAGATTTGTACTACGATATTTGATAACTAGAGTACTGACAAGTGAAAATAGTATTTTCACAATAAATTTAGAAATAAGATCAAAAAGTATCAAAAGAACAATTTAAAATCTACAGTACATAAATCAAATACTACTATATTCTTAATTCACCCCTTTAAAGTACTTAATACTCATAATTTTTTATATTGAAATCCAATAGAATTTTCCGGCAAAGAAGCATGGGTGAGGTTTTTTCATCAATTATTCCAGATTGTTTTTAATATTAATATATAAGCTCAGTTATTGTTGTCTTAGGATAGATTTATATTTGTTTTAATTTATAAAACGACTTACTAGAAGATATTTAAATTTTGAGAATTAAAAACAAAGCATATACCGAAAGTGCGTCGCTCTCAAGAACAACTTTTGTATGCACATCTGACAATGGCATTAATAAAGCAAAATAATAACAAAAAACTGTTTCTAGTGTTTATCAACGGCTAACAGATTCTATAAGCTAAAAGTCCATTACATAATTAATCGTTCAATAAGGTAAGAATCTTTTAGTTCCCAATAGTTCCACCGAGTAATTCTTATCATTCGCAGTATTTCACCTGTATTCTAATTTTATGGATTGAATTATTAAAAGTATTTAAAACAGTTAAATGTTCACATATATTGTTTTTTATGTGACAGTAAATAATGTGCTTTCTATTTTTTATAATTTATAAATTAACCTCTACAATAATATTATATTACGGGTATTTAACGATTTTTTTCAAGAAATGCCTCACTTCAATTATAATGTTTTTTTCTTATAGCAGAATTCTTGGAATATTTTTTCTATATAATATGACACTATAAATGGTAAACAAACAATATCCTGTTTTTGGATATTAATCCACATTAGAAATTCTTGCAGGTTCTAGACTATCCATAAACACATACATATCCACAAAAACGAACGCACAACATTGTTTTATCTCTGTGGGTTTACACAAAATATCTTTTCCAAATAAAAACAAATGGGTGCTTATATTCACCTGCCAAAATATTTACAATAAAAAGTTAAAAATATATTTCATCATGTTTTTCATTTTCAAAATAAAAGACCAAAATAGTGTTGCGCCATTAAAAATAATCGAAGCTGATTTAAAATTTCTTTTGTTAATATAGAAAATAATCTTTTGTTATGACACATCTATTAACTGCAGTATTAACTGTTAATTACTAACATTATAAAAAAAAACATTTCTTCTTTAGTATTGTAATTAAAAACGTCCTCTCAACACTGAAATATGATTCTCTTTCTTTTATTATGTGCGTTAATTATTCGTTAGCAAGAACATTTAGTCACGATAATTTATTTTGGTAATATTCAAATATTTTGTCAGCACGTTGTGATGAAGTAACCTTAGAAAAACAAAATAATACAGAAACAACAAAAGCTTAAATATGTGTCTAAAAATAAACCCGTGATTTAGGAATTAACAACTCAAATTAAATATGACAAATTTTAGGAAATATGACGGATGGATATTGATAACAATACAAATATTTCTGTATTTTTTTGCAACGGCAAAACCATTTTTATGTAGATTCTATATTATACATCAAACAAATGATAAAAAATATATAAATTCTATAATGTAACCTTCTAAAAACTATATTTTGTGATTGCTGTTGGTAACGACCCATTCTTATATTTTCAGTCTATAAGTTTAACTAACTTTTTTATTTTGTTTCATATACAATCTCTTTATATTTATATAATTTTAATTTGATTGTATAAATATAATTCAGTTAAAGCAATATAAATTGTAATAAAGCTGTGATTCATTTGTTCACTACAATAAATAGAACCCAATTCACAATCAATAGATTCGTTAGAAAAAAAGTATCTTGATTAATTGCATTAACTGATGCCACGACAGAGCTAGTAGGTGTAAATAATGAAGTCATTATTCTGAGCACGTGAAGCAGTTGGTAGTTGGCGCTCAAATTGCTACCTTGTTCTATCACAGACACGAGTACTGCGGGAAAGAATACAGGTTCAAAATACATCTTATCCGCTATATACGTGGAGATTTATTTTACTTGTATCTTTTTAATAAGAAACATAAGTCAAGGTTTATTGTACTTTTATAAAAATATTTCCGAATTGAAATGAAAAATATTTGTCGATCAAAGTATCGAAATTAGTTTCGTTTCAAGTTTTTATGAATCAAAATAGGTAAAATATATTTAGTCTTACGTTAAAAAAATTCTTAAGGAGTCTTTTAATATTTAAGTTAAAAACAAGAAATATTACATTTTATAATGAATGCTATAATTAAGAAAAATAATAATCTTTTAAAGTAATTCAAAAAATATATAAAATAAACGTTGAGAGGCCTTTTAATAATATAAGAAAAATAAATTATTTGTTATCAAATTATTCTTGTCTATTTTAAGAAAATCATTTACTATTTTTTGAATTCTCGTTTGGCTCCTTCCTTGTTTCCACCAAGTCCGATTACTGTGAGACTTTGTTTGTGAAAATGTTTGTCCGTTTTTTTAACGCAATTTTTGTTATTTTCACGTATTTTGGAAATACTCAAGACATTTCAATCCAAAATAAGGTAGTTGTCGATTGACATAAAACAAGAAGGACGATCTGAAAATACAAAAATACATCCTTTCTAAGTATTATGACGACATAGGTTTAGCGTTTTATTTTCCAATAATAACTAAATTATTATAATTACATTGATTTTTAACCCCTTTTTTTCCCTTGGCAAAACCCGTTACGGGTACCCCGTCGGCCCATGGGGGTAACGGCAGGGCAATGTGAGACTACCCGGCAGCATAGAGGATGCTGCCATTTTTAAAGCTATCCACTAAAAAACCAACGGTTGCCCTCTGCGCCGTAATGGGACGTCACGGGATCGCGTTAGCACACACCGTGACGCCCTGGAGAGACCCCCCGAATGTTCTGTTCTGATTTTTAACCCCTATTCAAAGGTTAATAAAACGTATATGTTTATTACATAAACATTACTTGTCAAACGAAATACTTAATCTTTTACAAGCTACAACGCAGTTATTACAAGCTAGGATCTACGAGCTACGACAATGTGCTACGAGCTACGACAATGTGCTACGAGCTACGACAATGTGCTACGAGCTACGAAAAGAAAAGTTTATAGCAAACAACTAGTTTAAGAAGAGAAGGTGAAGGTGAAGGTGTCTAGTAATATAATCGTCAAATTAAACCTTTATAGTTTTTACTACACGCACATACCGAGTAATTGTATATAATTATTTTTAACGCCATCTCGCGTTAAAATCCTTGCCACATTGGTTAACGTGTTGTTCTTTTTATTTAATTTATTACTGTATTTACGTTAAGGCTCTAGTGAAACGCATTTGAATAAATGAAAAAAAAAACATGGAAAGTTAATTGAGCGAAGCTCTCTACTGGAGAGAATTTGCATTGGTTTTACAAAGTTGGCATTAAAACGGCTTAACGGTTCGGTTTCAAATTTTGCACACATACCATGCTGATATGTGTGGTGGTTTGTAAAAAAAAATTTAAAAAAAAATCATTGTCGTTGAGGAATAATGTCCAAAAAACATCACTCCCATAGACTTCAATGTAGAAAAATTAGCGCGAAAAATTTAAGTCTCATTGTGGATGCGCGTGCCGAACTTTTTTAATCGAATTGTACTGATAAGTTTTGGATTAACGACATCCCACACCAAGATGAAGCTTCGGCTTGGTTCGCTTCGCTCAACATGCAAACGGAACTCGAGATTTCGCGATCGCAGCGAGTCGAAATTGAGGGTCCGGTGGCGTTTCTACTAATGTATTGTGATATAATAAATATCAACTCTAATATATGTACATTATTTTACTTCAGACTATAAATTTTTTAAACCTATTTCTTAATACTTCATTAACTCTTACTCTATATTGATGGTTTTAGTTTACTGTTGCCATGTGTTTAACATGGTTCTAATATAAAAAAATAAGTGATTTCTAATTGATCGTAATATTTTTTATTCATTAACTTTATTCAGAAGTGTTTTTAGTTTACAGAGCTTGAGTTCATCTCAAAAGACATATCGTAATATAAATCTCACTTTTTCACAAAACATATCACGTTTATAGAGCATCGCTTATTTTATATCTGATTGTCATATTTTATGTACACTTTATTTTTATACTATAATTTCTATATATAGTATAAAATATATATTTATAGTATTAAGAAGATATAATGTTTTATTAATAATGTCTTCTCATCCATAAATACCTCACTTCTCTAAGTCAATATAAATAATAAAAATAAATCAGATCATTTTTAATATACATTAATTCTAATCTAACATTATTAATAAGAAATCTCATAAATAAATAGATTAAAACATCGCGAGCATTACTTTTATTGGCATTTATAAAAATATAGTTAATTTTTTAGAAAATATACAAGTCAGGTCAACTTATACAATATTTAATATAACTCATAAGTATAAGTTATCATAAGTATAAGTTAGAGTAGAAATTGATTTCATTATTTTGTCTTATTAAAATGTATAATTATTAGAACCGTGCCAGCACTCATGTAGGTGGAAACCTCAAACCACAGGGTAGGTTCCATCCGTTCCAAGCTTTTAATAATTTATCAGTGCAAATATAATTGCATATATTATTTATTCAATTGAAATTCTATTTAGTCCTTAAGACATAAATAGTATAGTTAATATAATTAATATTTTTCTACAATCATAGTTCAGTATAAAAAAAGCTTTCTTTAGAGTTACATAATTATATAAAGTTATTGTGTTTTTAAATATAATTAGAATTAAAATTAATTTGCAATTACCGCTGTTGAGAAGAAAGGATATTAAGTAAACCATCATAAACCATGAAACTATGATGGTTCATGTTATAAAATAAAAATAATTAAAAAAATTAAAAGAAATGACTTTTGAAATAACCGTACATTGCTAATGAGATGCGATACCTTTAGCGCCAAGCACGAAACCAACTATTGATTATCCGATTGCAACAATCATTAAATACTGATTGATTGACATCAATGACAATGATTCCATTAGTGTATTGGGACGCAATTTACTATATGGTTTAGCATTCAAATTTATACCATGTCGATATACTTAGGAGTATAGAAAAGTTAAATTTATTTTGTGAAGCAAAAATATAAGACTCGTTATATTTGGAATCGCGTAAATATTTTTTGTAAAAATTCAATTTATAAAAAAGAAATAGCCTATTTCCTTTTATCCTGGATCAATTTTTTAATATTCATTGTTTTATCAAGATATAATTATTATCATATATAATTATCCGGCTGTTCTCAAGTTAATACTATCGCAATTTAAACAAATAGTTTCGGATCTATTTCAGTTCTTATTCATGAGCTCTGAGCTGATAAGTAGGGATCCCTAATTATTATTATCACCATATTGGGTTACTTCTACTTTCTACAATTAACCTCTTATTTTTTTTATAATAGCGTTAAACTAATTTTACAAATATAACCTTACAGTCCCATTTAGAATTCGCTTTACGGTTAAAATACGTATATTTTTGCGGTTCCTACCAATTTGCCGATCATTAGCAAATAACTAAATACTTATTACAATATCACAAATGATATGACTGGACGCATAGATTTGACATAGTCTTTGTTAAAAATCAGTAAAAATCAAGCAAGACTTATACCTTGTGCGCTATGACATTATGCATTTAACTTTTTTCGCTTACGATACTCAGAGCATATATCTAGTTCTTTTTAATATTGTTATACAAATTGATGTGTTATTCCGTTGTGCAGAGTAATTCCGTTTATGAACTTATCTTTACTTATAGAAAATAAGGCTAATGATTTTTTTTCGTGACATTTTTGTTCTAGCGCATCAGAGCGGCGGACATTTTGTTTACCCGTGTGATGCTGTCAGTACAAAGCGCTAGTACCGACTCTGAGATGAATACAAATTAAAAAAAAAAATTCTTAGCGACCGTTTAAGCAATCCGACCCCATTCATATGTTCTCTTGTTTCATGAATAAATTTATAAGTTCTTTAACAATCAAAATTTAAATATTTACGCAATATATACTTTTTATTATAAAAAAATATCGACTCTCATATCGTAACAGTACATCCCACCGCTAAATTCGTCTAGGCGCTATGTTATACGCATAACATTTTGCTTTTCTTTCTATTATAATTTATTTGTAGACTGAAATATTTTGATTAGGCTTAATTTAATTTACTACAGTTATTAAACATTATGAATGTGAAACGAAACGTTAATGGCAGTATCACCTGCACCATCCTACCGCGCACAAGGTAAAATAAACATATTAAGTATAATTAATTAGATTCCAAATTATTGCAGAAGTTTTAGTAAGAAATGCTTTTTGGGACTGTGGCTAGAACCAACACGGCAATGTAGTAAACTGAAATTGAATAGTTGCACAACATGAGCGAGAGCTCATGTTGTGCTCATGTTGTGTGAGAACACAAACCTATATTTACATATTTATATTTAACTATACTTGATGCATTTCTAGAATATCAAATCAAAAGGTATTCTTAAAGGTTGTATTATGGTAATATAAAATCGTGTAGCATAAAAAGAAAGAGCTTTGTTTCAATTGGATACAAGAAAATAAAGAGGCGTTTATATTGAATATATAAATTATTACATGTTCTATGCTTCTACATATAACTAACACTGTACTTGGAAAAGTACTTTTAAATATATATTTAAAAGATATAATAAAAGTATGATTTATATTAATTATTTAAAATAAAAGAAAGATATATGCATATCTTTCTTTTATTAGCAAAGATAGACCAGTGATTTTTATTACTAATAACATTTTAAAACAGATAACTCATTTCCCTTTCATTAAAAACACTGAAAAACTGATTGCAGAAACACTTTATATTGAATTATCATTCGATTCTAATATAAAACACAAACAGTTTGTATTTACTTTGGCTCGCTCGTGTTCATTTCATTAAAAATACTCGTTCATCTTATATACAATCAAATTGTTAACAGGATACACAGGATATTACGTATAACACGTTTAAAATACAACGCTTTAAGTGTTAAACTTTACTGTAAGAAAAATATTTCGAGAAAAGTTGATATGTTTTGTAATTCTAGTTTTATGTAAACAAATTTAAAATCAATTGTAACTTTAAATTAATCAGAACATAATAATATGAATAATAAATCTGTAGTTGGAGTTTATTTAAACTCTTTTTCTGTTTCAAAATATATATGGTATGTATTATCTTTTAATTCTGTATAACTTCTTCTTATATTATCTGCATTAAACGCTTTAATTGTGTTATAATAAAGTAATAATAAAAAATTGTCAATGAGGACAAATTGATCTGACTACAATATTTAATCTCAAGTCAAATCAAAATCCATAAACGAATTAGTTGAAACTTATTTGAAGATAAGACAAGAGCAACAAAGATTTTGCAATTGGGTATTGATTTAACACGTTCATCACACACAACATTACATTATCAGATATCACAAAAACCACACAGACATCCACACAAAAAAACACAGGGTGGCGTAACAATAGGCTGGCAAACTGACAAAATGCCACGGGCCCCCAGCCAATAACGACCCCCGATCTGAGATCAGAATAGTAAAAGGATTCAATTTAGAAATCAGATTTAAATTATCTACTTAGGTTAGACACAAGTTACAAAAAATGTATGTACTTAGACAAAAACTGAGTCACAAACATGTTTATAGTTACAATAATATCTGAGTAGTTTTAACGACTTTTTCTAATTTTATAGAATGTTGTGTTTTGGTCAAGCAATATTTTGTTCCTGTATATATTTTTTATTAAATAAGAAGAGAGAAGAAATAATATGACACTTTAAATCAAATACATAATAGTTAAAAGAAAACATTTTTCATAGGTTATAATGTTTTGTTATATCGTCAATGTGGGTGTGTATTTAACACATACTATCTTTATATTATACCACAAAGAGACATTTAAATGAACTGTGATGTAACAGTAGGTGGTGTTGTTGGTTGGCTACTGTTAGTTGCACTGATACGAGCCACGCAAGTTCATTTACATGTATACTTTTTTATAATATAACTATTCTCACAATAGTAAAATCACTATTTGTATTAAATGATTATTTTAATTGAGCGAAGCGAGCGGAGCGCTCTACTGGAGAGAATTTGCATTGGTTTTACAAAGTTGGCATTAAAACGGCTTAACGGTTCGGTTTCAAATTTTGCACACATACCATGCTGATATGTGTGGTGGTTTGTAAAAAAAAATTTCAAAAAAATTCATTGTCGTTGAGGAATAATGTACAAAAAATATCCCTCCCATAGACTTCAATCTAAAAAAATTAGCGCGAAAAATTTAAGTCTCATTGTGGATGCGCGTACCGAACTTTTTTAATCGAATTATACTGATAAGTTTTGGATTATCGACATCCCACACCAAGATGAAGCCTTCGACTTGGCTCGCTTCGTTCAACATGCAAACGGCAGCCGAGATTTCGCGATCGCAGCGAGTCGAAATTGAGGGTCTGGTGGCGTTCCTAGTTTAATTATTTTTTTAATGAAAACATAAATAAAGATTATCCAAAAATGGTATTAATCATTAAGGTATTAAGTGGTTGATCGAAGCGGATAGCTTGGTTGGCTTAAGACGACGGATACGAATTTCTTGAAATTTCAGTCTTGAAATGTATTACATTACAATTCAGTCTTGAAATGTATATCGTATAGAATAATAAACAATTTTATAAATGCTTTTAATGTTTTTTTACCAATGATATTTTGTTTCCCGTTAATTCATTTCATACTACACTTAAATTGTGTTAAAAATTAAAACGTTTTCATGAATTACTAAAGTTACAATTACTAAAAATAATTTTGAGTTTGCTAGTTTACAAAAAGAACCAGATATACCAGAAACAGTTAAAACTTTTTAATAATAGCTTGAGGTATTGAAAGCTTATCATTCCTTTCTGAAATATTTAAGCATTATATGAATAGAAATTTAAAAAAAATTATTAAAAATAATAAACATCTGACACGCGGCAATCGAGCTTGCCGCTATGAAAAACTCCTAATCGGCAAATTATAACTCGCAAATTAATTAACAAACAAAAGAAAAAAAAAATTAAAATAATTAAATTAATTAATTAATTAATTAATTTTTAAATTTTAAAAAATTAAAAAATTCGAAAATTTTTTTCCATTTTTCGGTAACTTCGGCGGCCGATCTGACCACCTTCCCGTTGGACAATAAACATAATTTTGAAAAGTGAATCTTACATTTAGATGTCAGCATCTAAATGTAAGATTCACTTTTCAAAATTATGTTTATAAATATATCTTTAGTTTTTCAAAATTCGAAAAATAAAATTCGACACACACACAGACACACATACAGACAGACAGATCGGAAGAAAAACTGAGTTTTTCGAAAATAAAGAATAGCAGTACATTAATCATATTTACATTAGTTAATATACGTTTGTTTTTTAATTTATCACATATATAACGTATTGTTTGTAATAATATAATATAATAATTTCAAAATATATTTTTAGGTATTGCGTGTTAATATTTTCTTATACGTGTAACAACACGACAAGTTAATAGCCAATTATAGAGAGAGAATTTACCTAATATAAAATAAACTACATTTTTCATAACGATACGACTGTTAAATAATAAACAAACAAGTAAGTAGTATTTTCTTAGATTTTCACGAGTACACATTTCAAATAAAACTATTTTTACGGATTAAAACTCGGGTATAATTTGGTTACATACAGACACTTATATCTCGTCTACCCGTGAACACCATTACTGCAAAGTATTCGAAACGTCGGGTTAAAATAAAAAATGTAACCAAATTATACGCCAGTTTTAATACGTTTATTAAATAGTTTTATTTGAAACAAGTAAGTGTCGGTTATCTTAACCTATGTAATCAAGCCAGTCCTTCACTTCTTTATTCGTCCATTTATTGAGGATTACATATTATGATGTCAGAACTACAAGTCTCTTATCAGAAATATAACTTTGTAAGAGATACATATTTTTATATGTACAACAGGTTTTAATATTATTAACATCACCAATTTATTTATTGTTTGTTAATCGTAAATTTAATAACTTAATTACGACCCAATAATTCGCATTATTCACACTAATATATTAATTAAGAAAGGTAGTTCTGTTATTTTACTTAAACATTAACGCTAATATAACATAGTATATAAAATGATTACGTATAACAAGAATACGTTATATATTATATATATAAGAAAATATTATATATGCAGGTACAATATGTAGTGCTGCAGCATAAGACTTATAGATATCGTATGCTATAGTTCTGGTTCTTTTTTTATCTTTTTGGTACTACAATGGGATATACTTTTTTTTAAATAATTAAACGTATTATTTCAGCAGTTTGTCGGATCGTACCGTACTGCTCTCTTATTCATTAAATTTAAATCCCTCATTCAACTTTCATAGCGTTCCAATTGGAAAAGTAGTTTGAAACCTTTTGTACAATATGTTTGATAAAGTTTCCAGACATGAAAGAATAAAATTTTCGCAGTAAAATTTAAAATACAAATATTTGGCGAACACAAATCTTAAAAAAAAACTCTATCCATATGCTAATAATTTTATTTATGAGATTTGAAAAGTATATAATACCAATTCGCTCATGCTGTTAAAGCCAGTAGATCTCGGCTTAGCATAAACATGAATAAAATTTATATAAATATAAATACCAACCCCAACTTAATTTAGCATAAAATAACAATATCATAACATAATTATATCTCTAGTAGAAGGTTTTTGCTGTTGTGATAGTATAAAATGCCCTACTGTATATGTCTTTTTCTCTCACATTAGAAAAAAAGCGAAGTTGCTTAACTGATACAGTTTGCAAAGTAATTTTTTTATCTCATGGGGATGGAAAATGACTGATACATGATTATACCAATTATTTTAATTAAAAAAATCCTTTGAATATATATTTAGTTTGCACTAAAAGACTCATTCAAACTGAATTTTTGAAATAAAGAAAATATTTTATTTAAAAATATAAACATTTTGTTTTGTACAATAAAACGCCCTAAAAAATATCAGAAGAACTGCAAAATCTCTCAACTCATTCTCGATCCAATTGGTTTTTAATTTCTTTACTTTACAGTTTGATTTATTCACAACTATCGACTTGACCTAGCCTTACCTAGCTATTATTAATGTGTTGCTAAGAATGTTTTAAAATCACTTAGTTCTTTTATAATAGATTTATTTACGTATATTTTCAATAATAAATGCAAGGAGTTCCTGCTATTATTTGTAATATGTTTATATCCAGTGTAACAGAATGGTTTGTTTATATCACAGTAATATATTGTTTCATTGTATTTTCTGATGTGTTTTTAAAAATAATGGAGAAGTATTACTACTAAATCTTAATATAATATAAAGAAGGTAACAATTTTTACTAGGGTAATATATCATCCTTTTATTAATACGTGGATGTGCCTTTTTTACACACAATATCATGATATAAAACTACAAAGATACATTTAAATAAATCAAAGTATAATGAAACTGCGATGTAACAGCAGATGGTCTTGTTGATGGGTTAATGTTAGTAGCTTTGATACGAGCTACGAGAGTTCAATTACATCCACAATATATAGACAGGTTTATATTTACTATATGACTATACTATCAATAATCGTTCTGAAAATAGCAATGGTTTAAATCATTATTTAACAATATATAACAAACATTATGTACGTAGTCTTTTATAATCTCATACTGACAATATTTTACTCTAAGCATCTATGTACAGAGTGTTTACTTTCTAAAAGCCTTGTTATGAGCACAAACCGCTTATTCGGTTATAATTTTCATACAATGTATTACTTTTACTAAACTTTTTCATACTCAACAGTTAACTAGAAATTAAAAAATATGTATTAACAGAAACATAAATTGTTATATTGTTTATTTATTTAAATATTCCAGTTTTTATACTACAAAGTAAAAATCCTATTAGTACCCTGGTCAGGCGAGTAGTATGATATGGTAAGTTAGTTATGTTAAGATGACAGACACGAATTTCTAAAAGTTTGACTCCTGATATACTCTTATATTATATTACGTCACTATTTCGTATTAAATAATGAACAAATTCACAATTCATTTTAACGATTATATGGCATTTTATTCCAAGTTCTTTCATTCATTTATTTCATTTTGCAATTTGTAAATATAATCCATAACACTGTTAATTGTATCCTACACAACAGTTATCTTTTATTAATTAAAACACCACATTTATCTTTTATTAATTAAAACACAACAGTTATCTTTTATTAATTAAAACTCATTAAGTTTTGCAATGTTAATTTTTCTTTAGATCACAGCTTTTGAAGTAAGATATAAAGAGGTAATAATTATGACAATCAGTATACATTAATTTACATCTTTTTTTTAGTTGTCCGGATCTATATAGTGGTTCATGTAGTATAATCATTTCAATCCTTAAAAATAAATAAAAAATTATCTTGTAATAAAGTATATTATATTTTTAAACCTGTTAGGTTTTTCATTTTTGAACTATAATAAGTAAAAACTGTATAGTTCTATTGAATAATTAAATAATTTATGTCCATATTTGGTCGATTCACCCTTATTCATGAAATTTAAATCCAAATTGAACCTTCAAGTGTCTATATTAAATATAGAGTACCTTTTGTACAACATGTTTGATAAAGCAACGGTGTACGGGCAGAGGTAATGGGAAATGCTTGTAATATTAAAGAATGCGAGAGCAAAGTATAAATGTAATGTTATATATTTTTGTAAGATTGTTAAGCTATGGTATTATGCAACTTTATCAGTGTTTTATTTAAACATATATTATTGAATACTAATATAATTCGTACAAATGTTGTTATTTTTTGGACTACGACTGAACAAATATAACACTATTAGTTTTATTGTGCATATACACAATTTAGATCGTGGTAGATTAAGAATTTAAGCGCTCAGATTTTTCAGACTCTGCATTTAAACTATTTTAATCCACACGTAAGTTACTAAATAAAATAAAAGGGCACAAGAGCTTAATTTTATATTTAATCATCACCTAGACGTTTGTATAGGAATATTTTTCTGCGTACTAGTATATTCCTGTAAATATATTTTGACCAAGGATTTAAAGTCCCAAGCAAGGATACCATTTGTAGATAGACCGAATTTCCTAATATTAATCCTAAAATACATTGTTACCTAGGTAACAAGATAAACAGATAACAAATAATTAGTCCTACTTTACTCTGTAATTAATGAATTATGGACCTTTTGCGAATTAAACTTTTGTAAAAACTATACTTAGTTTTTACAAAAGTTTATTTTTTTAGGGTACTCCCTAGGTCTGTTGCCTAATAAGCATAGCAATAGGGTCTATTTCGATATAGTAAATTTAAGTATTAAGACTGCGCGTGTATTAAATCACAATCCAATTACAAAATCTTAATTGGTTTTTAAATTTTTCATATAAGTTTAAACTAATTACTTCATGGACACTTCTTAACATTTATGATTTTAGTTAGCTCAATATATTGACAATGTTTTTACTACTATATTTATATTAATATTAAAAAATACTGACCAAGCATTAATATCATATACATACATCATGAACTTGTAAGATAATTCTAACGCAGTTCTAAGTCTATGGATCATACAAAATGGAAGGATTGTACTTATATCACATGCTTTGAAATAGTGATAGGTACCCATTTAAACACCAATTATGTACGTATGTATAATAATTAATTATTTACACTCATTACTACTGCGATATATCGTAGCAATGATTAATGCAACTATACGAGTAGATATAGATAAAAGTATTTGGCACTTGAGTAGAATTTTTAAAATGAATTATAGAAATTATATAATAAAAAGGTTTGCTGTCAGCTCAATAAATAATATAAGTGAAGTGCTGGTACGCAACCGATAATTAGACAGTGGTAAAAAACAAGAAAATGAAAAACACTTTTTGTTTTATATGTTAGGATAACTAAATTGTTTATATGTTAGGATATTTTATATGTTAGGATAACTAAATTGTTTATATGTTAGGATATTTTATATTTTAAGATAACTAAATTGTTTATATGTTAGGATATTTTATATGTTAGGATAACTAAATTGTTTATTTACTGGAAAAGTATCTGTATCTTGATGATGATGAAAAAGATATTGCTATATCAGAACTAAGTATCATGGTTTCTCTTTAATGTTTATTTATTAGATTTCAGATCACTATTGACTTAGATTTAATATAAAGCATTCAGACAATAACTGTAAATGTACTGCTGTAAGAATTTAATGATAATATTATAAAATATTAAAACGCTCCCTCAGGTATATTTTCTGTTGGACGATTACTTATAACAGCTAGTTGGAGTTGTACATAGTCCAATTTACAAATTAAAAGTTTGTTTGTTTGTTTGAATTTCATTTATCCTAATAGTAAACAAGTTGGTTAAATCCTAAAGTAGCGAAAGATTGTCAAAAATGAGTTAGACTGGAAAAATTCGGTCAAGCGCAATAGGAATAATAATTCGTAGTTCAAAAGCTAACTGCAATAGCTATAGAATTAACTGTAAAAGTTTGTCTGAAATTTTCAAATATTGCTCATATGAGATTCATGCTTTTTGTAACCTTCCACCTCATAATTTCCATCTAAAGGCACCTAGGAAGCTAAAATCTCTTACTTTTAACCCTCTACACTAAAGTATTGAATATACTAAGTTTCACCCTGAAACTACCGTCCGTCCGTAACGTACCGTCTTGGAGCTATTGTTTACACAGACAAATGAACGGACAGACCCAAACCACACAATCTTATAAATTATTTTTACTAAAAAATTGAGTTTTTCAAGAGAATCCAATTCAAAGATAAAGTAGATAGTTGATTGATATAGAATAAGAAGGACTATATTTAAAAAACAAAAACACGTCCTTTCTAAGATAAATAACAAATGTCTTTTTTTCAATAATAACTAAAATATTATGAAGATTATAATTATAATGATAAAACTTTAAACAGATTTATTTGTTTAATAATATTTTAACATTTACTACTTAAACATAACTTGTGAAAACCAATATGTACTATGTTTTATACAAGCTACAACTTTGTTACGAGCTATGAAAAAAGTGGCAAAAAATGAATAATTTTAATAAATTAAAAAAATATTTTAGTAAAATTAAAGTAGCTAAATTATAATTTAAAAGAAAACTCCAACAAGATTGAGAATAGGTTATACTAAAAACGAACTCACTACTTACTTCTAATAAATTACATTCATACACACAATCAATAGGGCCCATAGTAATAAAATGCCCATCTAATTACGTTATCTCGTGTAATATATACTCTATTCTGCACAGGTTTATAATTTGTACTTGGTTGTTGAACTTGATCTTTAGGAGAGTTCATTTTAATGTTATGTATATTCGATATTAGTTAGCTCAGCTTATTTACCTTGAAAACATTTTTTGGTTTGATCTTTATTTGAAACATACTTAAGTAATTACATCATAACTTGACAAGAATAAAATTAAATTAATATCTTTAAAAGGCAATGAAAATAATATATTTACATTTTATTTTAAAAAATACATTTAATTAAACTGTTTATTTAATTTCACAAATATAGAATATAATATTACTTTATTGTTGTATATTTAATATTAGATAAAAGAAGCTACTTTTTTAATCGGATGCAAAATATTTGAATAAGTTTACAAACATTTTAAGTCTATGTAATATTATAATTTATTTTACATAGACTTTATATTATTATTCGTATTAATTAATCAATGCAATTATTCAATACGAAAAAGATCAGTTTCCCAGATTTCACAGGTTTGAATCTTGCTCTTATAAAATAATTGTACATTTTATATGTATTTTAAATCGATATTATAAATTCATTAAGCAATATTTACTACACAAAAAGTTTGTATCATTGAATTCAATCTAGTCTTGCTGAATCTCCAGATCACACCTTCCAGCCACAAGTTTAAACTCAAGAAATGTGTCGTATGTAAAAACTGGACATTAGAATTTAAATTTATAGTTCTGATCTACTTCATTCGTGTCATGTTCTAAGTAGTCTCTCTTACTCATAGTTTCTTACTAGAATCGGTTTGTCTTGAAATCGAGTTACTTGCAATTTTATAAGTTTTATAGATTATTAATTACTTATGCATGCAATTTAAAGGAAATTTTGTTAAAAAAGTGAAATGGTCTTTCAATTTATTAAGAGCTGACTGCTCAGAAAATGAGACAAGATTAAAGTAATTGGATTCGAGAATCGTATTAATAAGTAATTATAAAATATCTAATACACAAAAACGAATGCAATTTGCAATTTACAATTGAAAGGCAATGTGAATAATAAACGATAGAATATAATACAAAGAAACAATAATAATCCAGGAAAGGTATAATCGTATTTGATAATATATATAAAATGACCGTACTACAAAAAACAGAAAAATTGGAATTAACGCTATTAAAATGTGAAAAGTTTCTAAAATAAAATATAATATTTAAAGATATGTAAAATGTATTTATAGCTGTCATGAGTCCACACTAAAATACAACAGGGACTACCAACTACTACTACTACAAACAAAACACTTCTACCGCTACCTTCAAGAACTATTCCTCTAGAGCTACCGTATCGTCATTTTTACTCCATGCAACACTAAAGAAAATACGTTGAGTAAATAAATAAAATACATTTACAGTGGCGCGAGTAATAAGAAACCTTTAAATGACAGAAAAAACTACATAGTTGACGTAATTTGAGTTCCGCAAAGCCTTTTCATTTCCTTGTCTGAACTTCGCATTGGTTCATCATCATTTATAAATTTATTTGAGCGTAATTAAAATTAATAAATCATGTGAGAAAAACCATGTTTTTTTTTCCTACCGATAAAATAAGAATTTCTCGTACTTATTAAAATAAAATATAATAATGCAAGCAATAATATTTTTGATGATTTTTCTTAGAACGGATGAAAGCTACTTAGTGGTTTGAGGTTTATATCTATATGACTGCTGTAAACGGTTGGTAGTAGTGGTAAATTGCTGGCACGCTTCCAATAAATAGACATTTATACAAGACAACAGAATACAAAACACTTTCAAATTTACGAGAGGTTAATCTTACTGACTTTTTTTAATTTCAGGTGAAAACAGTATGGCTTTATAATTGTCAACTAAGGTTCCGTGATGAAAAAAAAATAGCGATAGCTAGAGTCACGAAAAACAATATGTTTTCATATATTTATGTAATGCTATAAGCTTAAAAACGCAGAATGTTATAGTCAATGTAACTTAGAAACTGGAAGCTCTTATTGACATGCTAAAGCCGTGTCACTTTCCTTGCAAAACTGTAAGAGGCTTTAGACTATACGAGTGCAATGGATTACAATTATAACTTCAAACACTAGGATAACTGGTGATGAAACATGCTTGTTGCTAAATTGAAGAATTCTAAAAAAAATGTTCTTTTTACATTCCTAGATTTCAACATAACATTTGTAAAATCGAATATATGTTTCAATTAAACTATTTTACGGATATAACTCGCGTTTATTATTACATTTTTAAACATTTTTAAACGTCGGGTTAAATTAAAAAATGTAATGATAAACGAGAGTTATATCCATAAAATAGTTTTATTGAAATGTGTAGTACACGTGGAAATCTTAGAAAACATTATCTAATAATATGATTATGTCATTAATTGAGCCAATCAAATAGCACTCTTTCAAAAAACACCGACACATTAGTCATTTTCTAAAATTACGGTATTCATTATACTAATATGTTACTGTCACGCTCCAACTTGCAATGTCTTGCTGCTTATAAGAAAAAGCATCAAGCTCATGCAATGTTCCCAGAGTCAAATGTTGAAGCTGCCGAAACACTGTAACAAAATTAACAAAATTAATCCATTCGGATTGCGATTAGCATTTTCATACGGATTCATGCGGATTTTATATTGTTATTTAATTCACAAATTCAAATTTTTCATTGATCTTTGAAATGAAAAAAAAATATTAAAACAGCAAAACTACTACCACTCTGTATGTTATATTTATTTAAGCAGAGTGAGAAGAAGAAATGTTCTCCGTTGTTCAAAACGCTTATAATTAGTAAGACATTTAAAGAATACAAAATATTAGCAAAAATTTCTATCATTAATATGTCTACAATATTTTAATTTAACTTCGATATCATAACAGCTGCTTCTTACTAGACTAAAAATTTCTTGCCGGAGAAATAAAATAAGATCTTCTTAGATAATAGAAATTATATTTCTTATTATACTCTTAAGACTTTAGAATGTATTTGGGTGTATTAAAAATCTATCAAGGTTAACGGCTGTACCATTATCTTTATTTGATGGGAGTTTTAAAAGTTTTATGATTTTATCTTTTCCATCATACTGAAAAATAAAAATAAAACCTTAATTTAAAATTAACATTTGTATACATGTTGTTAACTCACTTTCACTTAGTTTCAAACTCAATCAATACATTTAATAACTATATCTGAGCAATAAGGCAAATAGTTGGAATCATTGAAATAAATGAATCTAAGCAGAATTCTTCGAATGAAATCAGGGACTTAAAGCGCTTAGCAACTTTAAAAGGCAAAGCTTACCAATATACGTCTGCTCATTTTACAGAAAAAATTCAATGCTTGGATTGGCTACTTTCAAATACTTAGATGAAAAGAAAAACAAATGAAATAAAAAAGAAAAGAAAAAGTGTTCAATTTCCCAAACTTTAAATAATAACATCATGAGATGTGATACCTTAAGAGTAGATAATTGAAATTAAGACGATTAAATTATACACAAGTAGGATAAGAAAAGTTTTGTAGAATTATAGAAAAATGGCGTTTAGATTTGATAATCAGAAATCAAGAATTTAATTCATTACCACTAAAGCGTTATCAGACGATGATGAGTAACAAAATTGTTGGTTTACTAGAGTCGATTGAGTAAAAGCATAAACGTTTTTAAATATAAAATTTTGATAATATTTAGATAAATTGATTTGTTCTAAAAACACGACATTTTATTCTTTATAAATAAAACTTTAAAAAAATATATACGATTTAAATGAAATCCAAATATATAGATATATGTTTGAATTTCATTTAAATCGTATATTTTTTTAAATATATACTTTAATATATAGAAATTGTAACAAACGTTTGCTGAAAAATTAAAGGAAGAAATAAGAAACATGTATTATTATATATGTATTATATATATATATATATATTTGTAAAGGATGTACTCTTTGCCAAGTTACAAGACCCTCTTACAATTTATCATACACCATTACTCCATTAGTGATCACACAAGTATTCATTGTTAGAAGTTCGAAGCGACAATTTAAGTAAGTCTCTCTGTGAGTTGAGTAGATTGCGTTAAACTAATAACAACCATTACATGCAATTATTATAACTACTTCAATATAAGTATTTTTATTTTGTTAAGTACGTAACGTTTTATATTGTATTAGAACAAATTAATTAATTATTATAAAACAACTTAATATTAAAGGTACTGCGAGTACTAAATAATTCTTTGTAAATTGTTTTTGGTCATAAAGTTTAAAAGCTGCAGTAAGTTATATACCAACAAAACCCAAAAATAATATATTTTTAACAAAAATGTTAAACTCTCTAAAACCTAATAATTTTTACATTAATTGTTACTAAATGTATATAGATTAATACACAAATACGATAAAAAAAATACAAGTGAAATTCTATATTAATAAAACCAAATAATATCTAGTTAATAATATAATAATATTTTAAAACAAATAAGTGTTATACTATACATAATTCTGTAAATAAAGCATTTGTCATTTCGTATTTAATCTGTGACATGACATGTCACTTTGGTATTACCAATATTAGCATTATAATCTGAAAAGTGATAACGGTAATATGATTTTAAATACGTTATTTTTGTAGTAATTTTTGTAAAATTTGTTAAAGTACAGAAACAATACTCATTCACTAAAATATGAGAAGAATGCTTCTAATTTCATCGTTTTAAGTATCACTTAAGCGTCAAAACATTACGTGTGAAGCTCCAGTTCTAGTTAATGATATACAAAATAAATATTCAAGTATGTATATAAATTATTATTAATGAACTGCACTTTTCTACATTTATTATAAGAGCAAATAAAGCTTTATTGATATATTTCATATGTCACTAAAACACTTCGAATAACAAAAATAAAGATATGTTATTATCATTTTCAACAAATATTTTATTATCTATTTATTTAGTATCTTTTTACTTAGTTTATTGTAACGTCCAATTTAAATATCCATCTTTTGCGCGCCCCATTCTTTACTAACACATCATATCCGTAACTTGAAGGTTGTCCGGCATATATCGCTTTTAACATTAAGACTTCTTTTTTGTTACATCATTATTTTATTGTTTTATGTACAGATTTTTTTTTATTTCTCTTTTTTGGTGTTCAGTAAAGAATTTTTTCTTTGTTAGGTTCTCCTCACTCAGTTTCAAACAAAGTTGCGCTTCCCTACTATCTATTACACACTTCCGTCTCTTTTCACGAAAACTCACAAATATCATGAAACTTTAGTAATTCATGATTACTATTATGTTATAACATATATACTTGGTTTACACCCAACTGCACTTACGTTAATTAAATTCGAATTTTGCTCGACCGGTTCAAGTCCTTTTCTTATTCATGATCACGGCGGAACCGCAGCATGAACTGCACTAGTGAAACAGTACTGAATATATTATTACATATACAATTAATTGCGTATGAATCAGATATGAAACAATATAGCAATAGGTGTGAGACCCTTCTCATTAACTTCCTGTTTAAAACATGTTATATTTTTATTATTTTTTCAATAAACCCCCTATTATATAAATACGAATCGAATGATATCAAAATGAAGTTAATTGCATAATGACGTGGGGAGAAAATGTAGCCGAAAACAATACTTGCATATCATTCACACACACAAATATATAATAAAAATGTCATTTACCTTTTTTTGCGATTTTGATATTTATTAAAACAGCAAAACAGTCATTCTTAATAAAAAACTCAAAACGTACCTATGTAATAGCACATGTAATATATAGAACCTCATATTGTTTATCAGTTGTCATGTACTGTCAAGAAACATCTAATATGGCTAATATGACTTCCTACATGACATTAATTATGCAAGAGTTGAC
The DNA here is from genome assembly GCA_959347395.1 of Mechanitis mazaeus. Taxonomy (NCBI): domain Eukaryota; kingdom Metazoa; phylum Arthropoda; class Insecta; order Lepidoptera; family Nymphalidae; genus Mechanitis; species Mechanitis mazaeus. The sequence goes on from OY365750.1 coordinate 17,663,969, forward strand.
ATTTAATATGATGGCATTAAGTTGAATGTATTAAACAGTAATTTGGCTGAGTTTGATATGATGACAGTAAATGATCGTGTCTTTGTGAAAAAAAATTAAAGAAAATATTACATAATAGTAAAAATATATACAAATAAATTTTCAGATATATTGAAAACATATGTGATATTTCTAAAAAAACTGTTTTCTTAAGTTATACATTTTGTATTATACAATTTTTTTTAACCTGTATCGTCCCACTGCTGGGCAAAGGTCTCCCCCAAACATTTCCAGGCGACCCTATCTCTCGCTGCCTCCCACCATCCTCTATCAAAGGAGGCGAGGTCATCCCGCCGGCGGCATATTAATAATTTTAATATTATACAATTATAATATTCAAATTATTTTTAATCACATTATAATTAGAACTCTTTTGAGTTATTCAAAATTTTTGATGTTAGAGTCCTTTTGTCAATAGCTATCTGGTTTAAACTAGTTCTGTATTTCTTTAGTTTGTTTTTAAGAAAATGTAAGAAAATGTACAAATAAATAGTAACAAGTATGTGATAATGAAATGATTTTATGAAAATATAAAATAATAAAATAAACAACAACATTACAATACATTTCAATTACAATATTTTTCATCAATCATTTACAATATTTTTCTTAACCAGTTAAAATGATAGGGTTCATATTCATTACCGCTTGTTTGTTATTGAGGTTTTACGTGTTTTTAGTGTAAGTTAATGCAGAAGATATTATATTGCCATAATAAAACACAAACCAATCATATACGAGTATAAGTTCAAGATCCATCATTCAAGAATTTCATTACAAACCTTATAACTTTAATATAATAATTGCTGATAATTATGTACAATATATATATTTATTTTAAATAATTTTTCGGATCAAAGCACTCATACTCTTTAAAAAGATAATCATGTGTAGCTTTTCAATATAGTCATGAAAATATAATCGTATCGTAAATGTAGTCATGAATATATAGAACGCTTGTTACTGCAATGTATGAGTGGTTTATTTGAGATTATATAAAAAATAATCTAGTAATAAGATTTAAATCGCAAAGTACTACAAACAATGACGTTAATTAAATAACCAAGAAAATTACATATACAAGACATTCACAGCACGTAATAAGGTATATATGTGGACTTTGCTGATGTTAAATTACATTAATTGAGTGTATTATTTGTAGAGAGTTATTAAATGTAGAGACAATATTACGTGTGTCACGGTTTATTTACTTACGATTACTTGATTTTATGTATATTTATATTATTACTTGATTCTAACCTTTGTTATTTTAGAATAAACAATAATATAAAAAATAATGTTTGACTTATATACGAATCAAATGGTTTTAATAGTCAATTTAAATTTAATTATTCTACAATAATTTTAGGGACTATTGTTTATAACTCAAAATGATTTGAAGTAATTATATTATTTTTGTTTAATAAAACAATGTAAGCTTAAAGAGGAACTTTGCGAGTATTAAACGAATATCAAATGTTTAGCTATCATACGTTATACAACATGTGCTTAATACTACCAGATACTTAGAAGTAAAAAAGTAAAAGAAAGTCCGCACATTGATAACGAGCTTCCATAACCTTGGCATCAATCACGAAACCAATCATTGATTAACTGATTGCGGCGATCACTAAATACTGATTGACTGACATCATTGTCAGCCCGCAGAAGAGGTTAATATAGTATAGTATGATATGACTAAGTGTATACCATACTATAATATTTGGATATATTACATTCTTAATCACGTACAGGGCTATTACTAATTTTATAATTATATTTTAGTAGCAATTTTGTTTATCTTATTTTTACAACGCGACTCAGTATCTCATTATCCAATAAATGTTATTTTTTACTTTTATGAAATCGATACTTAACCATTTTCCTAGATTTGATCTTTACAATTAGACTTAAATAAATGTATAGCTTAAGATAAAAATCGAAACGGTATGCGACAAGAAAAGTCGTCAATTTCATTATATCTTTCATCTCAATCCGCACTTGGTTCTCAATATTGTGATAAGGAGTTAACCACAAAAGCGTTTAAATAACAATTATCCAAAAATATACAGTATTGTCAAATCACAAAGTTCGGAAATATTTTTTGATTGAGGCTTTGTCACAGTTAAAGCAACATTTAATAAGGCACGAGCAACGAAAACAATAACATGAATTTTATATACCACACGTTTTATTACAAAATTCCAAGGACAACATAAGAAATTATTTTCAATAAAGCAATTATATCAGCAATTATATTCTATAAATTAGGTTAATTAATAAACATTAAAAATATTAAAGATTGAATTTGTTGTTTAGTTAGATCTCTCTTACGTGCAGAGTCTTGAAGAATAAGACACGACTATGAAGTAAATTGAAACGTAGCAGCAGTGTTTCGTAGCAGTGAGCATCAGATTAACAACGGAAGCAGTGTTTCATAGAAGTGAGCCTCAGATTAACAACGGAAGCAGTGTTTTATAGCAGTGAGCATCAGATTAACAACGGAAGCAGTGTTTCGTAGCAGTGAGCATCAGATTAACAACGGAAGACATACGCATACAAGAATACAACATGTAAATATACAACATGTGACATTATTGTAAGCGTCTGTCATAAGAGTTTTATTTACTTCATTTATTATATTCGACGTTTTCTTTAAAGACTGTGAAATTAAAGATATAATTAGATATTTTTTATGGAGATATTACATAATGTAAGTTCTGGTCATTAAATTTTTTTTTAATATTTAAAAAAAATTATGCGCAATTTTTCGGTTTTTTTTTCTGTTTTTGTGGTTATCCATCTATATATTGAATGAACTAATAAAAATATTTTTAAATAGAGTTGTTATTAGAAATGTATTGACGAATATATGTATTGTCAATATTAATTATAAAAAAAATTACATCCTTCAAAATGTTAAAATTCATGATATTTATTTGAATCATAATACTTATTTAAATAGTATTAGTAGATACGGTAAGGTAATATTCATATTCCTAACATTTCAACAGTAGTATAGTATATCATCGTTATAAACTAAATAAATAAATATAATTAATTTAGCTTTGGATTATACATTTAATGGCTTATATTTAACGATATGACATATAATATATTCGTTTTCATTTTTGGCTATAGCTTAACGCACAGACAATCCAATTTTTCCCTATTACATGATAACTCACATAATTACAACTTTAAATAACAATCAAAACAGTTACTAATTCCCTTCGCTGTTTTTTAAACAAAATAGTACTACTAGTTGAATGTTAGATACAAGAAAAGATATCAAAAAGATTATTTAATGATAAATTTATAATATTTTTATTTAAAGGTATTCAAAGGCATATTATTAAACACTAATTCAAAATTAACTATCTATACAATTGGGAGGCGAACCAAGTGGATAATAACTAGTTCACCATACAATACATAGTTTTGTACCTATTATAAACTGTTATAATATATACAAAAAGTTAATACATTTTTATAACTACAATATCCTCGTTACGAGCAGTAAGTAAATTAAAATCTCTGCTAGTTGAGTTCTAGCGTTATAAATAAATTGCATTTTACTCTGCAACCACGTAACTTTATCTGGAAAACCGTATTATTCTTTCGTGTTGACTCTTAACTACTGTAAATACATATATTTTCTTTCAAAAGCTTCATTAAATTTAACCGTTTTTTTATTTAATAGCGTTCATCATAATTTCTCTGTTTTCAAATTCACGGCTTTTAGTGCTCGATTTTTAAAACGTTTTTAACAAAATCAATAATTGATGATGAGAGCACGAAGTCGATTTAATTTCTTACTATTTATAGATCACAAAAATAATAAGTTTTTTAAGAAAGGGATAAAACGGACGAATATCTTACAAACAATTGGTAGGTTCAGGGATTGATATCTAGGCGAGCTGAGATGGGTTTGTTTGGTACTGATCGATGAACGCAAAATTTAGATATGAGAACTTAAAGAATGTATTTTATGATATATTATTCAATGCTTCTCGGCAAAGCTACGTCCTGGTTATATCAGACAGCAGCAGCAACTGGATAACAGGCCTGTTCCCTGGAGTGGAAATCGTATGAGCTGATACTTCAATAAAACAAAACTTTTTGTAATTAATATATTAACTAACTTATTCTTTTCTTAAACACTATTTTTATTGTTATAAGTAGGTTGTTTTTGTTGTTGTTCTTGTCAACAGTTTATTCGATTATATTCTATAGCGAGGAGAGACTTCTAAGCACGGCAATATGATTATATCTATAAAGAAAGTATGTATATATTATTTAATTGTTTTATTTTTACAATTTAATTATTAATTATTAACTTTAATTATTTTATTTTTTATATTTATTTATAACTTTAATTATTAACTTTATATTAAAATTATTGAAAGCGTAATTTTAAAAGTGTCTTATTGTGTTATTGTCAAGTACTAACTGTTATGAACATTCCTATGTTATTAAAGTTGTTATAATATAAAAAGTTTAAATTGCTTGATATCTAACTTGTCTTGTATGTGTTATTTATTTGAGTACACTTGAAAATAATATGATATATATTTTATGTAAATGAAAATGATTTCTAAGAACATTATTAATAATTGTCACTTTACTTGTTTATTACATTAACAGAAACATATTATATCTATACTATAGTTATATAAAACTATTATTGTATATTGTTGAAAGTAACAAATTCTAACATTTTATGTTTTATAACTACGTAACGCTTTAAGGTACAATGAACTAGGTTGACAAATGCCCGTATAGTATGTATGAAGTAGAATTAGGTGTATATAAATTTTGTTCAAAGCTTTATATTAAAACAATATCTCATCCAAAATCAACTTTAATTTTGAGTTTTTTCATCTACAGTTATGTTATGTTATGTTAAGTAATGTAATGTTATCTAGCGAGTTTATATTAGGTGTGAGTTTAAATATCTAAATACAATCAGGCGCAGAATAATTAAAAAGGTACATGAAACTAAAAAATATAAAATAATATATATATAATAAATTCTCATAAGAATCGTTTTGTGGCCCTGAAAAGGGCCTTTTGTTTGTACGTAATAAAATTATAAACCGGGAGAAATAGAAAAAACGCAACGTCGAAACGTCGTCGTCGTCGTCGTCGTTGCTGTTGTTCAACTGCTCTCTCTCTCCCCTTTAGGTTTATGCATTTCATTTTGAGCTGGTGTACTTGGTGACGGCCTTGGTACCCTCGCTGACGGCGTGCTTCGCCAGCTCTCCGGGTAGAAGTAGCCTCACGGACGTCTGCACCTCCCTCGAGGTGATAGTCGATCTCTTGTTGTAGTGAGCGAGACGAGAGGCCTCGGCGGCGATGCGCTCGAATATGTCGTTCACGAAACTGTTCATGGTAGACATGGCCTTGCTGGATATACCGGTGTCGGGGTGCACCTGTTTCAATACTTTATAGATGTAGATGGCGTAACTCTCCTTCCTCTTATGCTTCTTCTTCTTGTCAGACTTTGAGATGTTCTTCTGAGCCTTGCCCGATTTTTTAGCGGCCTTACCGCTCGTCTTTGGAGGCATGATGTGATATTTATTTAGATTATAATAAACTCAGATACGATATTATAATATACCGAACGCGCTTGCGATGTGGTGCTGCGCTCCGATTCTTGTGGATATCTAAAAATAAAAATTTGGTGTTGGGGGATGTCACCACTATCACCGTCGGGGATTAGTATGTACGTTGCGAGAGAGCGCAACGTCGCCGACCAATGGACGCCCGCCGATCCGACGGAGGTGAGGGGAGGCGGGAGGTGCGAGAGAATGTAGCGGCAACGGGGGGCCGTGATGGGGGGGACGGCTCATTAGGCTTACGCGTGCTATTGTTATTATTTTAAATTCTCAGGTTGCAAGCACCTGGTTATAATTTTGTGTTCTAGAAAAGAGCGTATTGCCAAAGTACCTAGTCAACTTTATAAGATGAAAAAGATAGAATTTTAGTAAAACTGAGGGAAATAATTCGTTACTCAGGGGTATTCAATATTACAAGTGCTACTTAAGAATCGTCGTACTATTGCGCATGTATCTAAAATAACAGATTTCTGTAAACTAATATAAGTGAATTTATTAAGTTCTAATTTGTTTAGGCTGCTGTGAATGGCTTTTGGTATGATACCTGTTGAAGATAAGATGACAGGGATTACTCCTACTTTGTGTTGATGCCACATCTGTTGTATTTCGTCTGCAAGATATTTTCGAATTTTTTCGATATATTCTGATTTATGATTATCTGTATTTGGAACTGAAATATCTATTAAGTATGTAATTTTTTATCTTTTCGAACTAGTGTTATGCCAGGTCTATTATTATTTATAAACTTATCTATTATAATTTCCCTATCCCAATATAATTTGACTAGCTTATTTTCTAAAATATTTTTAGGTTTATAATTATAGTATGTATCTTTATTATCTATAAGTCTATATTTCTTAGCTAGCGTTGCGTGTATTTATTTTGCAACATTGTTATGTCTGTCCGTGTATTGTTTTGTAGCTAAAAGTGGACATCCTCCCGTTATATGTTTTATTGTTTTTTGATATCTATTACAAAGTCGGCAGGTATCAGCGATTGAAGAGGGATTTTTTATTATATATTTTTCATAATTTTTCAAAATAGAAATATTAAATCTTTACTAATATCACATACATTACTGTGTTAATGATATTGTTTATACTTGTATGAATATATGATATTTATGCAACTTATTTATATTATTATTGACTATTTTAATTAACACTACAATTATATAATTACAATTTATGTTAGTTAGTCACTGAACCCCTCGAAAATAGCTGGAACGATGTGTTTTTTTATATTTTTTTTATATTTTTTATTTTCCATAAATATAATTATTGCAAATTCAGCTAGCAAGACAACATTTCACCGCGAGCAGGACCCGTTCTCGATCGTAACGTAAGAAAACAAACAGCGTTCGAACTTTTAATTGGATCTGGTACGTTACCTTGTTATAACATTCCATGAATGCTCTCTATATTATGTACATTTCTTTATATTTATAAAACCTTTCTGAAATAAAAAAAAAGTCAACTTAATTTTGTCAAAACATTTTTCCATTTAAATTGCTGAGGATACCTCAGGGAAATTAACAGTCGGGTGACTTTTCAATTTATGAAAGTAAAGTGAGAAAATTGTCACCATTAATTAATCTATAAAATTAATTAATTTCTAAAATGTAAAAATCTTAAAATATACCACTAATTGATGGTTAGTGAAAATTAAACTTAAACATGGGAATGATTCTGACATGATAACTAATAATTTTAATTTTCAAGATCTCTTTTCTCTTCTTGTGTATTGTCTGAGTAGTTTCAAATCTTCATGAGGTGTATACGACTACTTTTTGTATAGATAAAATACCTTATACATTTTATTATTCTAACAAATGACACATATTAGTAGGTAATAATTTTGTATTCTAACAAAATTATTACCAGGTGCTTGCAACCTGAGAATTTAAAATAATAACAATAGCACGCGTAAGCCTAATGAGCCGTCCCCCCCATCACGGCCCCCCGTTGCCGCTACATTCTCTCGCACCTCCCGCCTCCCCTCACCTCCGTCGGATCGGCGGGCGTCCATTGGTCGGCGACGTTGCGCTCTCTCGCAACGTACATACTAATCCCCGACGGTGATAGTGGTGACATCCCCCAACACCAAATTTTTATTTTTAGATATCCACAAGAATCGGAGCGCAGCACCACATCGCAAGCGCGTTCGGTATATTATAATATCGTATCTGAGTTTATTATAATCTAAATAAATATCACATCATGCCTCCAAAGACGAGCGGTAAGGCCGCTAAAAAATCGGGCAAGGCTCAGAAGAACATCTCAAAGTCTGACAAGAAGAAGAAGCATAAGAGGAAGGAGAGTTACGCCATCTACATCTATAAAGTATTGAAACAGGTGCACCCCGACACCGGTATATCCAGCAAGGCCATGTCTACCATGAACAGTTTCGTGAACGACATATTCGAGCGCATCGCCGCCGAGGCCTCTCGTCTCGCTCACTACAACAAGAGATCGACTATCACCTCGAGGGAGGTGCAGACGTCCGTGAGGCTACTTCTACCCGGAGAGCTGGCGAAGCACGCCGTCAGCGAGGGTACCAAGGCCGTCACCAAGTACACCAGCTCAAAATGAAATGCATAAACCTAAAGGGGAGAGAGAGAGCAGTTGAACAACAGCAACGACGACGACGACGACGACGTTTCGACGTTGCGTTTTTTCTATTTCTCCCGGTTTATAATTTTATTACGTACAAACAAAAGGCCCTTTTCAGGGCCACAAAACGATTCTTATGAGAATTTATTATATATATATTATTTTATATTTTTTAGTTTCATGTACCTTTTTAATTATTCTGCGCCTGATTGTATTTAGATATTTAAACTCACACCTAATATAAACTCGCTAGATAACATTACATTACTTAACATAACATAACATAACTGTAGATGAAAAAACTCAAAATTAAAGTTGATTTTGGATGAGATATTGTTTTAATATAAAGCTTTGAACAAAATTTATATACACCTAATTCTACTTCATACATACTATACGGGCATTTGTCAACCTAGTTCATTGTACCTTAAAGCGTTACGTAGTTATAAAACATAAAATGTTAGAATTTGTTACTTTCAACAATATACAATAATAGTTTTATATAAACTATAGTATAGATATAATATGTTTCTGTTAATGTAATAAACAAGTAAAGTGACAATTATTAATAATGTTCTTAGAAATCATTTTCATTTACATAAAATATATATCATATTATTTTCAAGTGTACTCAAATAAATAACACATACAAGACAAGTTAGATATCAAGCAATTTAAACTTTTTATATTATAACAACTTTAATAACATAGGAATGTTCATAACAGTTAGTACTTGACAATAACACAATAAGACACTTTTAAAATTACGCTTTCAATAATTTTAATATAAAGTTAATAATTAAAGTTATAAATAAATATAAAAAATAAAATAATTAAAGTTAATAATTAATAATTAAATTGTAAAAATAAAACAATTAAATAATATATACATACTTTCTTTATAGATATAATCATATTGCCGTGCTTAGAAGTCTCTCCTCGCTATAGAATATAATCGAATAAACTGTTGACAAGAACAACAACAAAAACAACCTACTTATAACAATAAAAATAGTGTTTAAGAAAAGAATAAGTTAGTTAATATATTAATTACAAAAAGTTTTGTTTTATTGAAGTATCAGCTCATACGATTTCCACTCCAGGGAACAGGCCTGTTATCCAGTTGCTGCTGCTGTCTGATATAACCAGGACGTAGCTTTGCTGAGAAGCATTGAATAATATGTCATAAAATATATTCTTTAAGTTCTCAGATCTTAATTTTGCATTCATCGACACGAGGTTTTGCGTTCATCGATCAGTACCAAGCAAACCCATCTCAGCTCGCCTAGATATCAATCCCTGAACCTACCAATTGTTTGTAAGATACTCGTCCGTTTTATCCTTTTCTTAAAAAAACTTATTATTTTTGTGATCTACAATAGTAAGGAATTAAATCGACTTCGTGCTCTATCACGTAAATCAATACATTATTTATTTTATTAGTTTAATAATAAGCCATTAAATAACATTAAATACATTATTAAAAACTCAACTTTATATTCATATCATTAAAATTTTATTACATTTGAAAGTCCGATGAAAAAGTTTTTACAGCTACTTTTATTACGACATTAAATCCGAAAGTAATTTACAATTTACATTGTTGAGTTTTTTTTTGACTTCGTGTTTTGATGTTATTTTATACAAGCAAATGTTAATATGATTGTTATGTGACGGAATTTAGTTTTAAAGGTGTTTATTGCTGTTAGATATGACGCAGTATACGGATAATAGTATATGGATAATATAGTTTCTGGATATATATATCCAGAAACTACATTATCCACTCTGGACTTATCTGAATTTAATTATTGTTGAAATAAAAATTATATTACCAAAAACATACACATACACATACATATGAAAAACAAAGAAGTTTTCACCAAAGTTTTACCGTAAGCTGCGGTATAATTAACAAACTAATTTTGAAGTCAAAGGGAAATACAAAGAAAACCAAATTAAGATTAGTTAATTTGGTTGTCTTTGTATATATAAAATATGAAATGGCTCATATTTAATTGTCAAATATTAGATCAATTAATATTTATAAATAAGGAAGCCGGAGTAACACAAGTGATAGTGGAATTAAAAGCGGAAGCGAGAACGGAAGCGGAAACGCAACATTAATAAAATTTATTATTATTTCATGACCTTTATATCTTTATTATTATAGTAAAAAATACATCATTCTTTTTTTCTTAAGAAAACAAACTATGTCATATTAGATAAGAATATATTAACTCTTTGACGATTTGTGTCACGAATTCAGACATAGGTTCTCTTTAAAGATTTATCTTAAGATAATATAACATCTTTTATTTAACTTATTAATATTATTTTAATTATACTATTTTTTACAAATCATTAAATTACTTTATTTATGAGTAATGTTTTTCTTTAAAAGTTTTTTATGCATTATTGTATTTAAATTTTAAAATAAATTATGAATAATGTATTTCTTAAAATATTTTTTTGTTTCTTTGCACATGTACTTTAATGTGTTCTAAAATTTAAAAAAGTGAGCAACATTAAAATAAATTTGTTTATAAAAAATACACAATATGATTTTTTTTTATTATTACAATATGATTAATTGCGAATGATAATCCACTTTCGATATATAAAATAATTGCTAGCGCCATATAATGATGGTTTGTCCAACACAAAAGAAAAACAATACATTTCATATTTGCAAACCTCCTAGTTACAATGTACCTTCCTGCCAAATGCTATGCAAGTGGTTTATTTTGTTCTATTACGTTATAGAATGGTTTTCAAATTAGTAGATGTGTTGTTATTGTAAACAAACTAAGCAGCTATACAATATTCGTATTATTTTTAATTAACAAACAAAAAGTTTAAACAATAGGTTAAACATTTAATATATATAAACTGTTAATATAATTAACCTCCTGTTATATTTTTTTTATTATGCTTAATAAACGTATGTAATAAATAAAAGTGAATTTTAATTTAAAAACGTCTTTATTCATGTTTCTATGTCATATGAGTTAGGTCCTCTGTCTCTTACAATATCAGCGGATGCACAAAAGCGTTTCCAACATTTGAGGATGGATATGCAATTTTTTTAGTTTAGTGATTTTACCATTTACGCCGTATTCTCATATAATCCTTTTTAAAAAGTGTTTAGTATTGTATGTATCAGAGAATATAGATTTTTTTTTATTATTCGTCACGGTTAGTTTTTTAACCTGTAGTAACTTTGACAACTATGAAGTACTGCCAACATTACACCATGGTATACCAAAATTCTGAATTATATACGTCATTATTGTTAGGCACATCAAAATAGGCACATCTTGTTTTTACGGCTTTTTATAAAACAAATATTTTATTTTCAAAAGAATGGTACGAAGACAGCGCGAGCACAGTACGACGGAGGACGAGATAGTCATCGGTAAAACATTGTTTTCTCTGCATATGCTTGTAAATTGCCAACATAAATGAAATAGGTGATACTAAATCACCGCACTTTTCAGATACTACTCCTCAAAAGAAACATAAAAGGCACAAACATAAGAAGCATAAGAAACGTAAAATTGAAAATGATTACGACAGTGATAGTTCGATTGACATAGATTACGAGGATGTTGTAGAAAAAACTTACAAGATGAAACCAAAAAAAGACATCCCCGGCACTTCAGCTGCCGATATATTAAAAGCTCAGGCAGTTAAGTCATCTTCTGATTCTCGGAAATCAATGCCTGGATCCTCATCAAGTACACCACCAAAGGTTCCTTCAAAAAAGAAAAAAGCTAAAGGTCGTGACAGTGGGACTTCCAGTGAAGAGGAGAGGTGGCTTGATGCAATAAAGTCTGGAAAACTAGAAGAGGTATTTACTTTACATATATTACATGGCTTATATAAGTAAATAATACTTATTTTATTAAAAAGGTTTAAATTTGTTTCACCATTTCAGGTTGATGAGGAATTAAAGAAAATTAAACCGAAAGATCCCAAAATGATGACGGCTAGGCAAAGAGCAATGTATGAAAGAGGTACTGATAAAGATACCAGTCCCGGTGGAGAGGTTTTGCTTGCTTTGCCATCTGGTTATAAAGAGAAAGTAATGACAGCTGAAGCTATTCAAAAAGCAGCACTCAAATCTCAGAAAAGAAAACAAATGGCAGATGAAAAAAGGGAAAAAGATAAAAAGAAAACCATGGATAGGCTTCTCAAAAAACAGGATTCTAAAAATCTCAAAAATGCTCAAAAAGGAAAACCAATCAGAAAGATTGAACCAATGATAGTTTACAAAAACAGTAACACAGAAGTATCCCTTTGTCTACCACTGGGTGTACCATTTCCTATAGAAAGCCAACCGGCTAGAGAAGTTCCAAAGCCAATCAAATGTAGTATAAAAGAATGTGATAATATAAAGAAATACAATTGTTCCAAAACAGGTGCTCCATTATGCAGTTTAGAATGCTATAAAAAGAATTTGACAATAATAGCTGTAGAATAAAAAATAATATAAAATAATATAAACTTTTTTTTTGCAATATAATATATCCTGCCCTTTTATAGTGTTGGATATCTAAGTAGTAGTCAAATAATGAGATATTTAGTTCTTCCTGCACAGCTGCCCTGTGACCTGTGTGTGTCAATGAAATGGGTAAGTAGTTAAGATCTGAAAGTTTAGAAAACACACGATAACATGATAACAGATGAGAACAGCCAAATTTATATTTATATGAAATAGGATTTTAAAATTATTTATTTATTTTAATAAAAAGAGTCGATACTATAGAAACTGCAGATGAACACTTCATTCTTTAGTATTTTATATAACCTAACATATAATGCGTATATGAGATATTGTGATCACACAAAAATAAAAGGCATACAGACAGCTAAACAGTGAGCATATATTTATAAGAGCTTAAAGATTTTAAATTGATAAGAATAAGACTGAAATACTTTATTATTTATAATAAATCATTGTTACAAAAACATAATAAACACATGTTTAGAAATATATAATGAGGCTAGGTTATGCATGGCCGACGATGGTGGTTTCATATATAACCCTGCGCTACTTGAAACAAAATGTACCTAGCCTATGTTGAAATAAAAAAGAAAAACAATGAATAGCCTCACATATAATTAAATTCATAAATGGCTTATATTAAAAAATGGAACAATAAATATCAGACTAGAATCATAAAGATTAACTAACTCTGAGTTATCTACAGACATCACATTTTCAGTACTACATGCACAATCAGATATTAATACAAATACATAATAATTCATCATATTTCATGTAATTGCATACTTCATATTATGAGAATTATGTGCAATGATAGAATTTTAATATTTAATGAAATAGTTAATATTACAATAATTCTTATCAAACATTTATTTAATAACAAATCATAGCATTCTTAGTTGAAATCTACATTTGTAATACTTATTTGATGATTATTTACTAACAATTTTAAGACACCTATAAATAAGTTTTATATATTGGTATACTAATTAGAACAATGAGCTGTATCTGCCTGAAACTAGAATATATAAAAATGACAAAGATTTGGCAAATTACTTGAGCTATGTATATTAATAATTGTAATCAATTATTATTGTGTATGTACTTTAATAATGGGCTTATAATAAACATCTACTTAACATTTAGACATTTGTGTTTACAAATATATAAACTAGTTACAAGAAACTGGGAAAGAAATAACAATCATCAAATTCAACCACATTTAAATCATGTATTTAATACTGGTTTTAATCGTCATTATTTATATTTAACTAATAGGCAAGAATACTTTGAAGTGTAAATTATATTATTTAATAGATTTTTGTCATTTTCCTGCTATTTATGTGTTTATTTAAATCTATTAGACATATCCTAAGCACATTAAAGATAAAGACACAGATGATCCATTAACAATTCTTAGATATATGCTTCACTTCATATTTGTCACTAGTCAAGGAGCTCACAGAAAGTCATAGTTCAGTCAAGTTTAAATACCAAAGCATGGCAGCCAGCAAAATGGTAGAAAACTGGCATAATATCAAACATTTGTCCGTTTGGAACTTCTCAGGCGAGCTAAGCCTGATTGTAACCGCTAAGATTGATTATTCTGTTTATTGGAACGAAGTCGGGCTAAGCCAGAGCGCTCTTCCTCCTCATCGCTGGTGCATGAAAGCCCACCAACAGCACCTCGAGATGATGTAGCTTGTATTAAATCTTGGTCAGGACCATTTCTACTTTCATAAAGCAAAATGCCCAATGTTTCTTCATAAATTCTGGCTTCAGGAAACTCAACCTTTGTGTGCTTTTTATCAGTTGCATATACAATGGATGTGCAACAAACTTCTGCACATTTTTTGCCATGGCCAAAGAAAGTCCAGCAGCAAATTTCATTTGAACCAATCACATCTTTAATGAACAATACTCGCCCACTAAATCTTAATGACAATTTGTCAAATAACTCAATATTTTTGAGCAAGTTGTCATCGGATGTGCTTGTATAAGAATATTTATTGTTATGTCTGTTGATTAGTAACTTTACAACAGGCTGAAAAGATAATAGTATTTTTAATATAAATCTAAATAGAAACACTTATTGCAATTGAAATTTTTGTCTACATATTATACAAACTGTTTACCTTAGAGGTAGACATAATCAGCAGTTGTTCCTCTTTGTGAGAAGTGATCAATGGAACCCTACATATTGGTTCCGCTTCTCTTTCTTTCTTACTCAATGCTTGCTGGCACGAATCCATTAGCTCATCGATCAAGAAATATTTGGCCTCTGCTAACAACTCCATTATTTCACGATAACTATCAGGCAACGCTACTGTACCATCACGTAGATAATTAAGAATAGTCCCAAAATGCTTGCCACAGCGATCAATCAATATCCATCCTATAAGAAGTTATTTATGTTTACATACATATGCATTAAATTAAATATATATTGATTTGTATTCAATAATATAAATACCCTCAGAATCAGTCAGCACCTCCATTCTACCACTGAACATCGTTCTTAACATATTATCACTTTTTATTAAAGTCCCAATAGTAGTGTAAAATAAAGTGCCACCCACATTTAATTTAACATACTGTGATGGACTTCCTTTTATCAATGTTTTGTGATCACCCGACATTTTAAATGTATTATCTAGTTAATTTATACAAACTAGAAACGTTTAAGATGTACTTTTAATATATTAATTATCTTAATTATACTGTAAACATTAACGCTATCATTTTGATTTGAATTATATTATTTTCAGAGACGATTAATAAAAATGAAAATAATAATCAATACCGCCATTGAACATTTACACCCACAACACAACGAACTATGGACAACCCACAGTTTACAGATTAAATATATAAGGCAGATTAAAGTCTTTGAAGATTATTAATATGCAATGTACTATGTAGCTACTAGTTAACGGAAAAAATGACCACACATTGCGGAGGACCAAAGACTTAGTAACTTTTCTCACTCTTGGTAAAATTTTAAAGTAATACCACCTTTATAAAAAGGTTATTTTAATGTTATTTAGTAAAAATTGTGTGAAAAGAATGATTGATCGCCATGACTAATACTTCGTTCTTTGTAGCCATAGCCAGTTACAAAAACAAGAAAATATTAACGTAAAAAATTACTATGTTTAAGCTTTACCAAATTTTCGTTTTGATTTTTAACACCTTGCTAATGTCTTTTCTGTATGTCTAATGCATTGTTAATCATAGATAAAATGTTTTATATATAGACTTTTTATTAATCTGTATGTCATCGGTTCCCCGAGTTTTCGGCTAGGCTTGCCGCCTGCACGCTCTTGGAGATCTTCGCGCGTCAGTTATTTTGCTGTTAAATTTCATGAGCTAACTTGACAAAATGGGTGCTTATTTATCTCAGCCTGTTACTGAAAAAATGTCGAGTGATGAAGTGAATAATAAGCTCGAATGTGGCTCCAGTTCAATGCAGGGTTGGCGTGTCAATCAGGAGGTACGGTAGTGTTTCGATAATAATTATTATACAATTAATTATTTCTTTTCGATATGTCGCTGTCTGAGCTCTTAAATGTATTCACAAACAAGACATAAGCTTGTAGTATTCGAAAGTCTTAATATAACATTTCTTTTTACTATTTAATTGTCGCAATTGTAGTAATAATCGGAAGCGGCCTAACACAGATCATGCTTTATTATAAATTTTATAATTCCAGGATGCTCATAACACAATTCTTGACTTCGACGAAAATGTGTCATTATTTGCTGTTTATGATGGTCACGGTGGTGCTGAGGTAGCCACATATTGTTCTCAAAATCTACCAAATTTCATTAAGGATACAGAAGCCTACAAAAGTGGGGATATTATTAAAGCATTAACAGATGCATTCCTGGGTTTTGATGCTACTATTTCATCTAAAGAGGTTATGGATATTCTGAAAGAGTTAGCAGGTATATTCACATACTTTTATGCATATTGTTTCTTAGAATGTACAAGTTTAGTTTATTACATTACATTACATAATTTAAATTTAATCTTCTCAGGTGAAATAAATCCTCCAGGACCTAGTGATAATGAAGAATCAGATGATGAAAATATTAGTAATCTGTATAAAGATGCAGGATTGCCACTACAGGTCAGAACAAAAAACTCATCACTAAATATAGATATATATAAAGCCACAGGTTTATTCTATGACGTAAGTGAATGTTTAATTGAAAGCATGATATTAAAGTTATTGACAATTGTCTGTTTTATAGGAAGTGTTGGCTAAATATGAAAACAAATTGAGTGCTCTTCATAGAACGAGGCTTGGGGATACAGCTACACCACTCTCTCCATGTCTCCGAGCAAAGAAAAATTTGGATGATCCTGAGGGTTCAGGTAAACAAAACCTAGACAACAAATTTGTATAATATAATTTCAGAAAACCTTTACTTTTTAAAATCTTAATATAATGTAATATACATGAATATTTTCTTATTGTAGATATGTACAAATTTCATTTATTATTTAATGTCTCAAGGTGCTGGTGCTTCAAGTTCCAGTGCAGAAATCAAATTTGTGGCAGGATCCAGTTCAGAAAAAATGGAAGAAGAAGCCACATCCAGCAGAAATGGAATATCTCACATTGAAAAGTCTGAAGAAGACACTGGTGGAGTTTCCTCAACCAATTCTAATGACAAGGAAGTGAATGGAGAGGTATTTCATAGTTAAATCTATATTAATACTAAAGAGTTTGTTTAAATGCACTGATATGTGAAATTACATAATATATTTTTTTAATTCTGATTATATTAGACAGATTCATAAGGAAAGGCCATCAAGCATTTATAACTCTTAACTATACTAACAGTAAATATATATTTCTTTCTGTCATAAAAACTGAGAGTAACAGCTAGTTTGTTTATATAAATGCAGATTATATTTTCCTAACTTTAAAAATATTTTAAGGTGTCGACAAGTGAACAAAATGAGACAGCAGGCACTACAACGGAGGCAGATAAAGTTAATACACCAGATAGTTCAGGGGAAAATTGTAATCAACCAGAACAAAGTGCTGAGTCCAAAAATGCAGAAGTTTGCAATGGAGAGGTCACAAACTCAAAGATTGATGGTGAAAATAATATCAGTTCCTCAAATGGATCAACTACACCTGTTAAATCTGATATAACTAAAGGTAATTCTTAAAAGATTTATTTTAATTATATTCTTTTTACGCATAAATAATGATACTTTATAACTAATTAACAAGACTTTATTTTATATATGTATAAAAATAATTATTTATTATATATAATAGTAATTAGAGAAGAAGAAAATTTAAATACAAAAATAATAGTGTGTATGTATGACTTTAGTATTTTTAAAGTCTAAAAATTAATAATTGATGTACACAAAACTAATCTTAACTTTTGTCATGGTCCTACTAGTTTCAAGTTCAGAGAAAGCACCAGATAGACCAAAGAAATCTAAGCTTCGACGGGCTGCTGCAGCTGTTTATGAGTCTCTATTGAGACAAGGTCTGACAGTTGATGAAGATGATGATGATGAAAGTGACTCAAATGATGAGACGTTTGAAGGTGGAGAGGTAGATTCCTCTGATGAAGAAAATGTTAATGGTGTGGGAGAGTCCTCAAATGATGGTCAGTTCTTTAGTACCAATGTTATTTTAATGATACATTTTTTAATTGCTTTTTAAATAATATTTAATATACATTACTATGTTTATAGTTGTTTTTTTATTAAATCAGACTT
Organism: Mechanitis mazaeus; assembly: GCA_959347395.1. Taxonomy (NCBI): domain Eukaryota; kingdom Metazoa; phylum Arthropoda; class Insecta; order Lepidoptera; family Nymphalidae; genus Mechanitis; species Mechanitis mazaeus. The sequence continues at coordinate 17,682,509 of OY365750.1, forward strand.
AATTGTCATTCTTTCAATTAAACTCAAACTTCATATCTATTATAGATTAAACAACTAATATAGATTTGAATGAAACTATTTTAAAGTATTTAATTCACATTTTAATTATAACCTGACATTCTGAATACATTGCAGCTAACATATTTGCAGGAAGATGAGATTGGGAATCTGTTGTGATGATCCATCTTGTCTTCCGGTGAACACACTTGCTGTAAAGCATTCGTAAACAATATGTCTATTTCTTTAGAAGCGGAGGAAGATGATGATGAAGAAGAGGAAGATAATGCTGAGTCCAGTGATGAGGAAGGGGAGGAGGACATCAGCATGACTGAGGAACCAGGGAATGATAGTGGCTGTACTGCAGTGGTCGCAATACTTAAAGGTATAATTATGGCACTATTAATATAAATTGTATTATGTATAATTCTAAAATTTAAGTTTTGTGGTTATTGTCAGACCAGGGCATGTTTGGAATTGTCATAGCTTAAAGTTGAAGACTGTTCAAACGGGCTAATTTTGATAAGTATGTTATCAAGATAGGCCCTCTTGAATCTTCAAATAGTTGTACTCAACTGATCACTGTAATGGGTTCAAAGATAAATAAATAAATCATTTTTTATACATAGGTAATGAGCTGTATGTGGCTAATGCTGGAGATTCGCGATGCATAATATGTAGAGAAGGAAAAGCTATAGACATGTCAATAGATCATAAACCAGAAGACAGCTCAGAACTAGAAAGGATCACTAAAGCTGGTGGCAAAGTATCTAATGATGGACGCATAAACGGAGGACTCAACTTGTCTCGAGCTATTGGAGATCATTCATACAAACAAAATAAAGATTTGGATGCTAAAGAACAAATGATTACAGCATTACCAGATATAAAAAAACTTGAGATAGAACCAGAGAAAGACCAGTTTATGGTATTAGCTTGTGATGGTATTTGGAATTTCATGTCTAGTCAAGATGTATGTGATTTTATCCTTCCTCGATTGGCCGAAGGAAGGGAGCGGTTATCACAAATTTGTGAAGAGGCAAGTTTTACTTAAATAACTTATTTTTATTGAACTAAAAATTTCACTAAAAACGAATTTTTAATACTGCTTTTTTTCTTGGCAATAAACTTTATTCTTTGTTTTTAACTTTATTTTTTTATATGAGATATAAGATAAAAAAAAAGTTATTCTTTTTAAAAATTTGAAAATTACAATATAATAAGCATGGTAAGGCTTATTTTATTATTGTATTAATTTTAATTATAGTATAGGTTTTGACAAGAGGCAAGAATCATATATTGTATATTGTGAAAAAAAAATCATCTTGATATGTGGATGGCCTTCTTAGTTTTCTAATTCTCCAAACAAGTTTTTAAGTTGGAGTCGTTTAGTCCTTTTGTTTTCTGGATGTGCAAAATTCATTATAAGCTGTTGAGTAAAAGAAGTCATAGACACATTCACATATGTAATACTAATAAGTTTTTAATATACTAAAAATTATTTCAGATGTTTGATCATTGTCTCGCACCGAGCACAATGGGAGATGGTACTGGCTGTGACAATATGACTGCTATTATTGTGCGGTTCAAAAACGGAGTCATTGGTGAGGTTGGACAATACACTGAATCCAAAAAACGCACAGCAGAGGATGAACCAAGTGATGAACAGCAAGACTCAAAACGACAAAGAATTGATGATCCCTTATCAAGTTCTGTAGTGACTTCAAGTGTTTAGACACTATAATATAAGAATAAGTGTTTGTACACAGAGTATTGTAAAATAGGGACATTGAAATGTTTCACAAAACTATTTTGTTTTCTAAATTTAATTATTGTGTGATTTCTCTATACTTATATCTATAGAATATTTTTTTGTTCACATTAATCTTTGATATAACGGGTGGCCTGCCATGAACTATCATACATTAAAAAGTTTACAATAATATTAATTTTTTCATACGACGACATCTATAATGCGACAAAATTTTTCATAAAGTCAATATTACTTTAATGTTTCTAATGTTAAAACTATTATTGTTATGATATTGATTAAAATTGTCTTTTATATAAAAAAAATAAATGATGACTTCATCACAAATCCTTGTTGAAACATTAATACTGGATGTGATGGTATGATAAAAAGTAATACTATTGTAATATTGCTCTAAAAATGGTAAGGTCTTTACCAAAGTGTATATCTGTTGAGCTGATTATTATGTTTTGATTTTAATATCCTGTGTGCTATTTATTCACTAAACCTCTCTGGCTTCCTTGTGCCATTTGTTCTATTTATTGTAAATTGGCAAAAGATGCCAAATGTTGTTTCTTATTCATGAATTTATATTAATATTTCATTCATTCCATACAATCGAAAATTTTCCTTGTTTAATAAAATTTGACTGCATTTTATAGATAAAATGTGCTTGGTATGTAATTAACGAATTGGATTATATAAATAAAAATTTTGATACCAGTGAGAATAAGAGGTGATAAAACTGCATAGAAGTAAGTTCAAATAACTGTTCATAAGTATTCCTTCATATTCTGTAATTCTAAATTACATTAAAAAAAATTTTTTCAGTTTCAGTTATCAGATATAACTTGTTCACAAATAGTCTTCAAGAACCATTTTTTGTATGAATACTTTCGTGATCCATGATTACTATTAAATATAATTATCCGGCTGTACTCGTGTTATTACTTTCAGAATATGCCCGACTAGTTTCGAACTCATTCGGAACCCATGGCGGAATGGCGATAAATTCCGATAGTAATAATGTGATTACAGCCGGATTGTGTACCCAATAAAACAGTTAAAGCATTTTCAGAGATCGTGACGATTTATAAACATATTTCTGTGCAGTTAAGACACTTAAAAAAAAATTATAGAACTGACTTGATGTTAGTGTATAAGTAAGTGTTAGATTATGGTTTTAGTGATAAGGTTCCATGTTATGTTCAAGACTAAGAATATTGATATTCTTTTAGCGAAGCAACAACTAAATTGTGTTTTTTTGTTTCATGGACCGAATGGTTGACAAATTGTTATTCCTTCAACTGAGAGTTGAGGTTTTTGAAGGTGTATTCATTGGATACATTATTTGGTTTTGGTAAAATATTGGGATGTTCCTAAAAGAATCTAAAAGTTTGAATCAAGGGATCGAATAAATATTTGAATTTATTATTATTTATGTATAATCTGTAGTCACATAAGTAGTAATATTTTTTTAATAACAGGTTTAAATCTAAAAATTAGTAAAGCCTATACCGGAACCATAGAAAATATTCAAAGAAATAGATTTTTTTTTGACAACTTGACAATTGTAACAGTTCATTGACATAGCGTTTACATTTCAGGTGTGAATTAATTAAAATTTTTCTACAGACTAATAAATTTATTTTATTTTACCCTATCAATGCCACGAGCACACAAGAAACTGCTTTTTTTACTTTTCTTGTTTTCAAAAGTTTTATATTTACTTAAAAAATTTAAATGAAATACATACTTTTGACAATTCTTACTTTTTTTCTACTAATGACTGAAAGCAGTTGGTTTGGGAATTCTTTAAAGAAAACTTCAGTTGTAGCTTTTTAGAATAAAATTTCACTTAATATTAAGTTATAATGAATCATGAATGTAGGGTTTTAAGCATAAATTCTCATATAATACACTATCTTTAAAATATGTGCCGCAGGTTATGAACAATAAATATAAGGTTAGTAATTAGTATTTTGAGTAGTGAGTCAGAAATTTGACAATCTGGATTAGGTTGTTTCATGTTATATGGTAAACCATATAACATGACTGAAAAAAAAAAATTAATAAAAGGCAAGAGGTATCCGTTTCTTAATATTGAAATTGAAACCGTTTGATATGATAGAAATATAACATTTTACACAATGGTCGACCATACAGGGAATGATGTAGGATTCTGAAGACTTTACGTTTTGCTTCTTACAGGACTTTTTCTTGTAGATAAAAAGATAAAGGTTTTCAGGATAAAAAAGTAGGTATTTAAAACACAAATTGTTTATTTCATAATTTAAATTCTATTGTAAGAATTAAAATTAACGAAGTTGTGTTAGATACTCAATAGTTTCTGTTTGTGTAGCTTCCAATATTTGTAAAGCGTCATATTCACTGTCCAGTTGTTCCAAAACTAAGGATTTATCGCTTATTTCAGCCTGTAACAAATAATAAAAAATATTTTATATATAAACCTCATTGTTTTTCTTATTTTACAGCTTTATAACACGAATACTGCATTTTTAACCTAAAACGCCGAAACTATAGTAATGACATTTATCTGTACCTATTTGAAATTGTTTATAAATATTAAAATATTTTAGCCATGTTCAAAACATAAAACCTTGAATATTTCAAAATGAAAATTTCGTCTAGAAGACTTGAACTAGCGACGTTTTTCGTTTTTTGTTGTCCAGCAGCCTCCACCTATATACCAACGGTCTGGAATATCTGAACTTTGTTTTTGTATAGTACCTTGCCTAAATAGAACCGTATCCTAATAACGACTTAAGCATCAAATTTTTTTGCCGTGTAAGCTGAAGGTCTTTTTTTGTGACAACTCAAATTATTATCTCAATTGCAAAATCATTTCGTTTCAGGTAGCTAGTCAAAATCAATTCACGAGAATTTTCGAATTTTTTCTTTGTCTAAACTCAAATTTTCATATCGGTCACTTTTGTATTAATCAGTTAGAGTATATTATAGTATCGTATTCGCTTGACTAAAATAATACCGTTCTAGAAAAGTTTGTCTACGATGAGTATGAGAACTACATGCACAAACTTTCTGCGATCCTGCATACAATATATATATTACAATATATACATCGGTATACAAACCAAAAACAAAAACATTCATGTTTAAAATTTCCACTTACTATATGGTGAAAAGAATAATTAGAAATGAGTCTCTTTTTTATGTCTTATGACATTCTTACACACTGATACCAAAATGTGTGAGCCTTATTATATATTTTACAATACATTACCTTTATTGTTTCTACGCTACTCTGTTTCTGTAAGCTTCCATTTGTTTGGTGCATTCTTAATACCGGGTAACTACTATAAAAATATGAAGACTAAAACTTAAATAGAGTGGTCCTGTAACACTTACTTGCAATCTGGCCTGTTCACTTTCTCTATCTTTTTCTATGGATTTTAAGAAATTTGTGGCACCTATTGCTGCCATTTTTTGTCTTTCGACATTGTCTCCAAGCTCTTTCAGCATATCCAATAAAATTACAATAATTTTACCAAAATCTCGGACCTCTAAAAGTTTGAAATATTTAGTAACTTTAAACATGCTGTAAATAGTAAATATGTAAATTGTAGATATATATGTAAATATAAATGTTAACGGTTTTTTGACACCTTTAAAGAATATAATTTAAACGGATTCTGAAAGTAAATCTTTGATATACATTCAAAGCATACAATGCAATAGTATAAATGTAATAAATATAATAAATATATATATTTTTAGTTCATATATTTAAAAAATCCGAGCATCCCGTTATCGAATGGTTTTTCATTTCGTGCTGTTATGAATGGATGCCTAGTAAATAATTTCTTTTACACTGATTTGGTGAATATATTGGTCACTTAGTTTTAGTTTCTGTTATTATTATTATTATTATATCGAATAAATTAACGCATTATGCCAAGAAATTGTATAAAATATTCATAAAGTCGCAATGCCATTCCCTAATCGTCTCTAAATACCGAAGCGCTTATCAAAAACTAGAAACTACTTACTCGATTCATAATCCTTGCAATTTTCTTTTAAGTCCTCTGTTTCTTTATGAACAGTATTTTCTATAACCCTTACTTTGTTAATTTCATCGTAGTACAAATGAGCTTTTTGTAATTCTTCCATAGTAGTTATGAAGTACACTTCCAGAAAATAGTAACTATCTGTTTAAACGCAAATTATAGAGTAATTTTTAAGTTATAATGTATTTACGAAGCAATCGTTATTTTTTATTTAGTGTTTACATATACAGTTGCTAAGTAACCCACAAAAATAAACCGACAATACATAACGTTGAAGTCGTAGACAGAGATAGCTGTAGCCAAGTGTATATTTTCTATTCATTTGCATGAAAAAATAAACAAGCCTACTGAGATTCTGTCACCGGCTCTCATATAGGGGCTGACTCATATATATATTTAGAGTTCATAATAGCTTAGACAATGGAAAAAGACTATTTTACAATAATGAAAAAAATATATATAGGCACAAAAATACATTAGGCAATACATAAACTTTAATTTTGAGAGGGTTAGTTCTAAGGAAATAATAAAATCACTTAGGCCATTAAATATTTATAATACTTTTGACTTGTGGGGGATATCTGTCAATGCTATTGGCTCAAAAGTCGATATTGTTATGTCTTTCTTAGCGACATACGGTAAGAAATACAGTCATATTTAATGACTGACATGACATGACCTAATAAAACATAAAAAAGTTATACCCCTTTTAAAATCAGACAATCCTTCAAATCCCTCAAACAACAAACCAGTATCAAAATTACTTTCATTTAATATATTTGAAAAATTATGTTGAATTAATTACTTTATCATTTTAACAAAAAAATAATTTGCTACACAGAACACAGTATAATTTTTGAAAAGGTTTATGCAGTAAAACGTACTGCATAAGCCGATTTCTGTTTTATAATATATATTTGAAATGTGGTAGGTGTCACATGTATCATATTCCTTGTCGTGTTTTTAACCTATCCAAAGCATTGGTTTGTATACAGCATAAAACCTTAGTCAAGAATTATTAATACTATGGCTTTATGAGTAAACTCTTGATATCTGTCTAGAATAGAATACAGAGATTCCGTTAGATATAGACGTTCCGCAAGGATCAAATTAGGCACTTTTCTATTCCTTCTTGTATATATAAATGACCTTCATTCATTTTTTAAGGATAGTAATGGAATAGTACTGCACTACCGTTACCAATATTGTTTTCGCTAAATTATTTCATTGCTACGATAGTAGCGGTATCTAAAATTTAACAAAAGCTACATCTTAGCAACACAAAACACAGGGCTGTATAAATGTAAAAAATAAGATGGTTTTATTGGTTTTATTTTAACGAACGAAGCGAGCAAAGCGAGCGGATTGCTCTACTGGAGACAATTTGCATTGGTTTTACAAAGTTGGCATTAAAAGGGCTTAACGGTACGGTTTCAAATTTTGCACACATACCATGCTGATATGTGTGGTGGTTTGTAAAAAAAACTTTCAAAAAAATTCATTGTCGTTGAGGAATAATGACCAAAAAACATCATTCCCATAGACTTCAATGTAGAAAAATTGAAGTCTCATTGTTGATGGGCGTGCCGAATTTTTTTAATCGCATTGTACTGTCGCCCTGTTAATTTTTTTTTTCCCACACCAAAGACGAATACTTCGTCTTGGCTCGCTTCGCTCAACATGCAAACGGCACCCGAGATTTTACGATCGCAGCGAGTCGAAATTGAGGGTCTGGTGGCGTTCCTAGTATTTATGACAGTTCAGTTATACTAATCAGCACAAACAAAACTTGATTGAAATTAAAAAATATAGTACAGTACATGAAGTGACAATATCAAAATCAATATATAGAGTGTTTACTATCCGAGAATTCCTCGAACTGACCATTTCTCGGATGTAAAACTAAACCGTCGGCCGTAGTAAGTTGCATCCTGTTTACTAGACTACTTTACTCTGTGCTGTGAGTTGTTCTATTTACTTTGAGTTTGACAGTTCTGTTAACAAAATCTGACGTAAAAGATCTAAATAGTCAATACACAATAATCAATCATTTCAGTTTTATTTCATACTTAATTGTCATACGTTTCACCCATTGTTTTGGATTTTGTTTTATTTAACACATTTCAGTAATAAGTGGTATTCGTCGTATTTAGAATTTTTGTTGTAGACTTTTTGACTATTTATTTGTCAGCTGTTGACAGTATACTGCAATAATATCTGAAGTTAGTGTTTATTTTTGCTTATCAACCTTGTTAAATATAAAAATAATGAAAAAGTATAAGTATTGCAATTGACTAAGATAGTATAACAATAATGTTATTAAATAAGTAATATTTGACAAGATTAGAATAATGAAAACATAAATATTTTTTCTTTGTTGTCTGAGTATTAATATAAATAACAAAGTATATTTAACCATTCGATAGATAAGAATAATTAATTTAGATTTTGTGACATAATTATATGAATGTGTTATAAATGTTTTAAAATTTCCACATTTTAAAGTAAACATGGAAGGATTAAGTCAAAATGAGAAGATTATTTGGAATTGTTGGCAAGAGAAATCACATAAAGATGTAGTAAGAGAAGCAGCTGCTAAAGGAACTCATATAGAACTCTGTATAAAATATCTTATCAACAAAAACACTTGGACTGAGGATGAGGCAAGGAATTGGTTTCTAAATGAGGTAATTTTGTGATATTATTATCAATTGTCGTAATATTTTTAAGTAGACATTTTTAATAATTAGATATAAATACAAATTTATAAGTAGGTATTTTCTAAAAATTTTTATTTTATTTTGTAAGTAAAAGAAATATTATATATACCTAATCTCGTAGTAATTTTTTACAAAAAATATATAACATTTTTATTTTGTAGGTAAAAACATGGACTGAACAATTATTGATGAGACGGCAAATATTTAAAGTTTTACATATTCTTAATAAATGTAACATAAGCCCTGAAGAGCACTTGATGATGTTAGCAAAGTCATCACCTAAAATTGAGTATAGAGACTTCATTGTGGATCATCTACAAAAACTATCAAAAGATATTAAACCAGAAAATCTTGAAAAGTGGGAAAATTTCAAAAGACATTGGAACTTAATTCGATATCTCGAAAAATCTTTTGAAGTTGATGGAACTTTTAAACAAAATAAGGTATTTGGTGTTGGATCAGACCGAGTGTTTGTTAACGAAAGTGAAATTATAGCCTTAACAATTGAAAAGATAGAAGAATATCCCTCGGAATGGAAATGCAAAATTGCGACCGTCTTATTTTTTGATACGTTTGGTAAGTTTTATTTCTTAATTTGTTGATTATTTTTTAATAAGTAATAACTTATATTTTTATGTATTATATAATTAGTTAATATAATTACTTTGCTCTATTGTAAACAATTATTACTAGAAGTGATGGGGTGTAATCTATTCTTGCTAAACAACTGCTAGCTATGAGTAGTGATGAGACCAGAATAAGATTTTCTGACTAGTCACTCGAGCAATTTTACTACTCACTCAAATTATATTTTAGGTTCCGAGTTACTCAAGTAAAAAATGCCACTTGAGTTTAAAGTTAACAATTGCTTATTACTTACCTAAGGTTAAAGGTTAACACTTAGTTTTCAATAACACTTTTATTTTATACCAAGAATATCAACTAACTCAAAATTAAATGTATTTACTAAAGTTAAAGTGACAAACTACGAGATGCAAGTTTAAATCTATAAGTTTTGGTTTTTACAACCATGATAATGATGATGATGAACCAGATAAACTAGGGGCGCAACCAGACCCTCAATTTCGACTCGTTGCGCTCGCGAAATCTCGGGGTCGTTTACATATTGAGCGAAGCGAGCAGTGGAAGAAGAAATCATTTATTGTAGAGCTCTTTAACACTAATGTAGATGTGCTCATCGAGATATATTTATTTTAAATAGGTTTCAAGTAGTGTTATTTCCGTCTTAAATATTTAAAATATTTTGAACATTGCAGCCTATGGGGATTTTTTATATAATCATTATTCCTCAACGCCACGGAATTTTTTTACGACATTTTTTAAAACCACCGTGTTTACATGTTTAATACGTGTCCAAAATTTCGTCTTGATTGGTTGAGTACACCGGACATTCAATCAGAAAAGTCTCACAGCGCTCTGTTCGCTCCGCTTGTTTCGTTCAATGAAATTGAGTAGTGAAGTGACATCTAGCGACAAAAACAACTCGAAGTACTGAGTTAATTCTATAACTCGAGTGCATATAGACTCGAGTATTTTTTTTTCAATTAAGTACGAGTTTGACAGACTGACTTGAGTCATTCGAGTAACAACGGTGCTCGAGTCTCGTCTCTAGTCATAACTGTTAAGCTTATATATACTTGTTAGGTATACCTGTGGGCGGCGGTGATCACATTTGACCAGTGACCCCCATACTCATTTGCCCTCTGTTTTCATAAAAAAAACTTATAAATTGCTTCATTTTGTTTTGATAAAAAATATGGTATAATAAAATAATTATTATATCATATGGTGACTCTATCTGCCTGAGGTGTTAAGATGCACAACTTATAAAATTTTTCCTTCTCCAAATAAGTGATGTTTTATTTATACCTACTACTTGCTATTCAGTTTTTTTGTCTTCTATCACAATAATATAAAAATGTTTGCTTTACGTTTTAATCACTTAAACTATATCTAAGAATAATCATAAAATTATAATATTACTTAATGATATGGGTAATTTTCGGATTACTTTCGTACGAGTTTGAGAGCAAGGGAAGAATTGAATTAAAGGGGCATAACAAAAAAGTGTGATTACTATTTTTTTTAATACTAATATTTAAACAAAAAAAGGGATAAGTGTATTGTATGGATAACATATAATATTGAAATGTCACTATTTTGTCATAATAATTGTCATAACGTAGTTAACTACACCTTAAGGCCTTCGCCTTCGCCTTAAGGCGAAGTCAACCTAATCGTGGTTTTCTGTTATCCATCCATTATTTTTCTATTATAAAAAGTGTTTCTAAAGTTAATTCATATTCATATTATATAGTTATTCATATTATATACAATACAAAAAACTTTTTGCAGAATTCTCTCTTTTGGATTTTTCGTCACCACTCCAAATGTGGAATTATTTGGTAGCCCATAACAAATCAATGATTCTTGTGCGATGGATAAACGTTCAGATGTCAGAAGTGGTGCGAGATATGAACGCACGTTATATATTTTTTAATAATGATAATTTTGTTCAAAAGCTTTTAAACGTTGACACAAGGGGTTTCACACACGAAGTTCTGGATACTTTAGATGAAATATTTCGTAAATGGCCTATTTTGCCGGAAATGATTGAAAAAGTAGCAAATAGCGAGTGTTTTGAATATACCAAAATGTGTATTTATGATACTTTATCTTCATATGGAATTATAATCGAAGAAGAGAGAACTAATTTGAATGAAATAGTTGGTAGATTAACACGAACTCAAAATTTAAAACTAATTGACGATATATTTTCTGAAACTTGTGCCACGATGAGCAATCAAGAATTTTACTTGCAATTGGCTAAGTATTACGTAAAACATAAGTTATATAAAGTACTAACAACTTGTATCGAGGGACATATATTAGATATGGACTTATCAGATGTGGAACAGGAAGCAAGAGATTGTATTGAGCTGTGGTTACTGTTTAAAAGTATTGAACAAACTTCTGATAGACAGAGCCATGTCGTGCCTGTATATAAAACTTGCCAACAAATCGCTAAGGATGATATCGATAATTATATATCTACTAACCCCCATTTGATTCTCGGTATGATATTACTAGAGGACAAAGCAAGTTTATTTGACATATTTTCGAAAAGTTATTTTTTGGAGTTCAAGGATTTTAAATTGCCAAATAAGGGATACAAACAGAAGCTACCACACTTGTATAGCGTTTATAAGAAGTACACAAGTGATGAAAATATGTACGAATGTAAAGATGTAAATGTTTACCAGTTACTGTCAGGTTATAGGGGCTTAGATGTATCTAAAATATTTGAATTTCAAATAATCAACATGAGTACAAATGGTCAAGTTCCAGATAAAAGTGATAGGCGTAGCTTAGGCAGTCTTATATCAAATGAACTAGACGTACACGGTTTAAAAGTTTTCTCTCAAAGACCAATGGATATGCCAGATTTTGCCAGTGAGAAGCTAATGAAGAGATACGGATATGATGCGAAACTAAACCATATATATTATTTGAAACAATATCGTCCATGTAACGCAAGTCAGGCTTTTGTTTCACAACAATATCAAACATATAATCGTCTTCAAGAAAAAGGCATTAAAAGCGCTTGCTGTGAAGCTCATGCTTTGGCTCTTCAAAACTGGTATGATCCAGCTATGACTGCTTGCGCAATATCATTTGTGGCGATGATTGGATGCAATCCCACCAGATGTAGGGTGCATATATCAGCCACTAAAATGATAAAATATCATTTACTTCACCGGAAAGACATGCATGAAAATGAGGCTAATAAAATAATTAATGAATATATGGTTAAATTAATCCAAAGTAACGAGGATACAGCAAAAGCCATATTGCACCACTTAGAAGAAGTGACATTGTGCAAACTCAAAGAAATTAAGGAAAAATCCGAAAAAGTGGACATGTCTATAATTTTATATGAATCTCAAACAATGGTAAAGTTTGCAATGTTACATAATCTACCATTACCGGAGGTGCAGTTAAAGGAATTTGTCGGAGATAATTCTTGGTTTAACTTTTTGATTTTTGGAGACGTTTTTAGATATCCGCTTCCTCAAATGCTGAAGTTATCACAAGAATTTAAGAAGAAGTCCTATGCAGAGCATTTAAAACATATAATTCTGAATAGGTCTACCGAAGATGAAAAAGAACAAAAATCCAGTTCCAGCAATGGCCAGAGAAGAGTATCGAGACTAAATTCAGTAGATATTGTAAGTAATTTATGCTATATTACTTATTAAAAACACTAATTAAACTTATAAAAAAAATTATAATCATGGAAAAAGAAAAAATATTTAAAAACATCACCCCTTACTTATAAATATCACACAGGGTCCAACCACAATCGACCCCTCTCCTCCATACTTGGGTCGTGAGCTGTGGGAGGTGGCGGCGTCATGTCATGGGCCGGAAGACCCTCCCGCGGCACTCTTGCGAGCCGCTGACATATACCGGGAGCCATTGCTGGTGTTACTCGCTAGCTGCTATGAGGTGAGGGTGGAAAATTGGAGTCAATTATCTGCACTGCAGCGAAAAGTAGTCGTGCTTATATAGTTATCTCAAGATATGTAAATAAATAATAATAAATTGTAATTTCAGCCCAATGCTGTGGACGTTCTGTGGGCTCACTGGGTTCTGGCCTCTTTAGAACCTACTACTAGAAAACGAGAGGACCTACAAGCAGAAATAACACAAACTGTTCCATCACAGCTGTTGCTAAAAATAGCTGAAATAAGTCTTATGGAGGGGTACATTAATACTCTCCATGAATCTTTTCTGATATTTATGCCGGTAAAATCTATTTCATCATTTTTGGCACATGTCAAAATGGTAAAAATACAACTTATTTTCATATTTTCCAGGAGAGTCCTCTTGCATTGCTCACCACATTCTTGCATCGTTGTATCCGTAATCTTAGTTTTGACTCGGAGACCAGCAAATATCTTTCCAGTTTTCTTCATCACTGTCAGCGTCGATACAGCGTTGATACGAGTTTTCCATTTGAACTATCTAAAGAATCTCTTCAAAAAACAGCTGTTTCCCTTGTGACAATAACTCTAACACACAATTTTGATTCGGCTTATCATCAGAGAGCATTCATGAAATGCTTATCTGAGTCACGTTTTGGAAAAGACTTCATAGGTAATTTTTTTATATTTAAACTTTCGTGGTCCATGATTCCTATTATATATGTATAATTATCCGCTTGTCCGAATTTGAACGGCTAATTTCGAATAAATTCGGGGTCATTATTCATTAGCTTGAAGCTTATTGGAATCAGGGCGACAACTATTCACGACGCGATTATTTGAAATGAATACAGCAAAGAAATTATATATATATATATATATATATATAATAACAGAACAACATATATATATTTTTTCTGCTGTATTCTGTTGCTGCTGTATATATATAATAGTCTTCATAAAAAATATTATTTTGTTTTAAAAACTAGACAACTAATTCTATTAATTCAAACGTTTACAGTGCCTTGTCCAGATTTTATAACATTATATGAAATTTTCAAAACCTCAATGGCAACATCTTCAGTTATGATCTTATCCAAGATGATGCAGGAGAGCTCGCATCTATACATCAATGAATGTGTGGAAATGTATACTCGAGATAAAAATTATGATGTTGCACTAAAAATTGCTAAGTTAGCTGGACTACCGGTTGATGAGATCCTAATCTCTGAATGGAAGATTGAACGGGAGAAACTGATGATTGTAACAGATGATGATTTAGTACAGGATTCAGATATTACGACATTCATTGCTAAATGCAGTAATGTTTTTAAAGATGCTAGTGTATCATTTAATGGCGCTATAGACTTTCTCTCTGGAATTCCACACCACATTTCTGATGATAATCAAAAATTCTATGCATATAGAATTATTATGAGTTGGTTTCAAGAAAATCATGTGTACGGAGAACATAGAGAAGAAGTTGAACATAAAATGTGGGAAACATATATTCGTCATGAGTCTGGTTCTATTTATTTGAAAGATTCTGAAGCTACAATAAAATTTGTTTTAAATGGTGCAAGAGAAACTAATATGGATTCAATATTAGAAGATAAGCCATTTTCCTCAACTTTACACGAGATTGAAGTTGAATCTGACGTTATAAATATCGAGAATGTTGAACTAATCGAACACGAAGGAATGATAGACAATTGGCAAAAAGCTGTGTATGGATTGTTAGAGGCGAAACTCTTAGTTGAAGCATTTCGTTTGTCCTCTTTATTCAGAATATCTGATGAATATCGATTCAGAATACCTGTTTGTCCCGTCAGTGTTATAAGAACATGCTTTAAATTAGCAGAAGGATCATTGTCTCCTTATGAACTTCCACAAGAGTTAAGACTCATGATCTCTTCTCCTATTCTTCAAAATAAATTAACTGGTAATATAGAATTGATTTTCTTTTCTTTTGAGATGTATTTCTTACTAATGGAATCAAAAACAAGATATTAAGTTTCAGAGGCATCAGAAACCAGTTTCGAAGAACTGGTGGTAATACCAGAAAAACAAGATGGTGAAGTAACACATTTGGCAGCGAGGGAAGAAGTGGATCGTTTATCTGCGCTGGAGGCACTCGCTGTAAGAAGCGGACTCTCTGTTGCTAAACAGGTATAATATAATAAAATATTATTTTTCAAGTATTTAGATTTCGGAATATATAGTTTGAATATCAATTATATACGTTTTATGTACATTACAGATTTCTAATTATTTCCGAATCGCTCTGCAAATCGGCTGGGATTATATATCTGTGTTGAAATATAAAAGTTGCCCTTTGAATTTTATCAATTTAGTCAGTGGCAGAGCGAGAATGTCTTTAGCAAATCTTGTTTTTCGAACTTTTAACGTCCCATCCAGACAGGTAACGTAACATTATAACATTAAAATGAAATTTTGAAAAATAACTTACAATAAAATGAATTTAAAATTTCTAGATTGCGGAATATTTGTGCAGAGAGATGGTCGCATCTATTATATCTCCACATTTAGTTAAAACTTCAACATTTAGACAGAAAGAGCATTTTCAGTATACGCTATGGGGATATGTTCTGGACTCAGATATCGAAATGTTTTTAAACATGCGTCCGGATGCATGCAGCTATATCGGGAGACTAATTCTTGATCACCTCATGGCTTTCCAAAAAATTTATAAGGCATCAACTGTACCAAAAATACCAGAAAATATTTTAGACGATAGCTGTCTTGATGTGGAAACGTTGATTGATGAGGAATATCAAAACTTAGATGGTGATGAAGTTGAGTCAATTCTAACCGAAGAAGGCACGATCATTTCAACTGAAACCGAATCGGTTTACTCTGTGTCAACAGTTTACACAGCTGGCAATAAAATGTCACGAGATTCACGAAGAAATCTGTTTGATGTCATTTCTAAAAGTAACATAAACATCCCTTATGAAATCAAATCTAATATACGAAAAATAACAAAAGGAGCAAAGCTGTCTACTAAACAGGTAATTTAGGAAAGGATTCCATTACACGGTCTCTCCACACAATTAATATTGTTTGTCTAAAAATCCATGTATTCCATGAACTAAAATTTGGAGGAAATATTAGTAACCTAAGCATTCACTATTAATTATCTTTATTGTACACCAATATAACGAAAGATTAGAACAAGACAATACGTAACTTACTAAATAATGTAGTAAGGGGCCACTTCGAAAAGCAACAATTTTTGCCAGGTAACCTTGAGGTGAAGAAACTATGAGGTACTAAACATAGTTGTTAAAATTCCAACAATTCTGTGAGTCAAAAATGTGAGTTTTCTTTTCGGAGAAGACATGAATCCAGGCTGCTGTCCACAGGTAAACACGATCTCCATCGAGCTGCTAGTGTTGTCTCACGAGTGTTTCTCCAGCGCGTGCGACACAGAGGGCGTGGCGGTGTGTCTCCGCTCGGCACAGGCGCTGTCCTCGCGCCTGCTCGCCTCGCGCTCGTGGCGCCTCATGGTGAGACTGCTCACTCGCTTGGCGAGGTACACGGAGTGCGCGTACATACTGCAGGTGAGGGAAAACATACACAGGAGTAACACTCCATATTTGTCGATATATTATTCCAACCTGTAGGTCCTTTACAGAAAATTTCTCGTGTTTTATAAGAATTATATTTTTTTCAGCTAAAGCCAATTGTGTCATGCGGAAATGGTTATAGTTAATTATGCAAAGGTGTCCCATTACCTTCCGTTTCTATCGTCCTACTTCTTTCCGCAACCATCCCTCTTCTTTATTATCTTACAACATCATCTCTAGATAGTTAATTATTGCAGATCGTTTATGGGCAATTGGGATCACTTATGATCTACTTCTACTTAATTAGGTGTAATACCTGCATATTTGCCCTTCACACATATAAAAATCCTACAACTGACAATTCTTATATGTTAAAAAATTATTCACGTTGTAATCTAACTGTCGTACCGAATTTATTTCCAGGCTTTGCGCGACAATCATCAATTTGAATATCTGTTAGGACAATTCGACTACATGTTGGGACAACAGCAAGATAAAATTGCGGAATTCAAACATGGATTATTGGACTTTCTGAAAACTCACTGTCCAGGAGATACAGATACATATATCATGGTCGCTCTACACTTCAATATGTACGCTGAAGCAGCAAATGTTAAGAAGAAGCAAGCATTACACCTCATAGATGATTTAGAAAGAAGTGCAGTCGATGCGTCCAAACCATCTAAGAAGACAGAATCTGTGTGGTTGATGATTCATGATAATGTTCCAACCAGGTCTCTGCTGGAAACAGCTTTAAACCATTGTACAGATGCTTGTGAATTGTATCTCCAAGGAGGGTGTACAGGGTTTGCGGGGGAAATGGCCGCGCTCGCTCAACAGATAGCATTGCAAATATCATTACTAAATGCTTCACCGACTAGACTTATTTTAAATAGAACTTCGGAGCAAACTTATTTGCTTGTCAGTGAATATTTGAGGTTAGTTATATGTTCATCTATTGTCCTTTTGAAAAGGTGATGTAGTAGTTTATAGTTAGTGAGATATCTTATATATTAATAGCATAAGCCAATTTTGCTGCACTGCACATAAAACATCTATTATAACATCTCATTCAGAGCTTCACCTGAAGATATGCACCAAATAAAAAAAAACAAAAAATATACATATAATTATAATTAGTCAAAATGCGAAATTCCTAAAATATCTGTTGAATATACGCAGTTTTGCTCAATTCAAACATTTATATTTTTAAATAGTTTAGATTAGGTCAAACTAGCCACTGTAACAGATATTGATATTAATTCCAGTTTCATGGAAGGTCTAGTGCTGCTCTCTGGCGGCGGCAGCGCGTGGCGTGAGCTGGCCTACCGGCGAGCCATACAGAACGACCAGGCTTATCTGAGGGACATGGCGCTCTACAGACCAGACGTAGCCTACGATATTGTTAACAGGTAACTGGTTTATTCATACTTTTCACATACATACACTTATACAATATATATTAAATGAATGGCAGACGAGCAAGGGGTCTACTGATGAAAAAAATTCACCAGCGTTCAATGTCTCTTGCGTTATCATGACATAAATTTTTTTCATAAAAAAAAATATCTTAGTTTTTCTAATATTTAAATTGTAAATAAATAGAGGTTGGCAACATTGACATAATTTTAAATGTTGCTAGATATGCTAGATATATATAGTTCTAATATGATTGTTTTTTTTAGATATAAATCTGAGAAGAAAAGAACTCCATTGTCCCAGGCGGCTATGGCAGAACTTTGTTCATTGATTAGATGATACAGGCTTAAACATAGTTTTTAAGATCTTTTCAATATAGCTTATATTCCAGCTTTTATATAAATCTCTTTATTTATAAATTATCAAAAATATATCGATCTTTTAATCTATATTGCTGTGATATTTTTAATCGACTGAAAGAATGTATTTTTATAGCTTTGTAATGTCCAAATATAAAATTTGTTATCATTATTGTTGTTTATTTCTTACATAACCCTGAAAAGATGAAATAAGACAATATATCTTAAAATATATTTTATTATAAATAAAAACCCAACACAAGATATTGGCTCTATCCAACAGTGACAGAATAAAAAGCCCTAATTTAGGGTACAAGTGAAAAGAACCGCTGTTCTTCTAATACTCGAACATATCGTTCTATAAGTAACAATACACGCCAGAGGGTACTAGATATAAAATTTGATATACATATTTTTATTATCCTTATATTATATTGCAAAATGAGATTCATTGATAAAAAATAGGGTTTAATTTGTCTTGTAAAGTTTTTACATAAATAAAATAAAAGTTGGTCCTCCTTTGAGTAATATAAAGTAACAATAACACCCTTACTTATAAAAATATACCCAATATACCATTTTCTTTGTTTTGTCACTTTCACACCTTTGACATTAATCATTAGTGAGAAAGTGACAAAACAGAAAAAATTGTGGGTATATATATTTTTATTAGTAAGGCATTTGGTTATTAATGGTAAGTGCTAACAAACTGGCAAGAGCAATACAATTTTACACAATATAAGGAACTTAATGTGTAAATAATAAAACCTTTAAGGCACCACGCAATCTATCATACCTATAAAAAAAATATTTAAAAAAAGTAGAAATTGCAATGTATCGCCTATTCTATGAGGTAAATGCAAAAAGATAAAAAATTTTATGTAGACATATATTCCTTTATTTTTATCAAGTTCCGATGTTTTGTTCCCGATTGCATATTATCAAAAAATAAATTTATCTGTTACCTGTTATTTTAAATATTCCTGTAATATTTGAATATTGGATAATATTTTATAGTTTTATGGATTTAGCTCTTACCGGGAAATTAGAATGCTATTAAAAATAAAAGTATAACTATTTTTCTGAACACACCAAACAAATAAACTTAAGTTATATATATAGCGCCATCTATTTTTAAAATGCTTGTACTACTTAAGAAATCTTGGAGCCAATACGAACAAATTTTGTTACATTCGGATGCTATGTGTCGGAAAGCGTAACATACAGTTAATCATAGTTATAGTCTCATCCCGGTATCTCGTAATGTGGTATTGTAACTATATGTTTATATTTATAGTAGAGTCGATGCCGAAACAGATACGCATTTTACCTACGTTATATGTTTATTAGCAGCCTAAAGGATTAGTGTTGTATTCGGTTTAAAAGGTATAATGCCATCTAGTAGTGCCAATGACAATTAGAATATACGAGTATAATGAATTATAACTTTTTTGTAACTTAAAAAGCGTTACATTATGTACAATAAAATATCTGAAGAATTATTTAGTGTAGATCATATTTAGATTGATAAATATATCTATTGCAAGGTAAAAGTAAAAATATTAGATAATATTTACATAATTGACACTGGAAACGCAGTATCCTATTCTACCAACTAATTATTGTACTTAATGGTAAGGTACATATAATAATATGTTTTGAAAAGATTATTGAAATAAACCTAATCTAGATATAAACGCACGTAACGATTACACGTAACGACATTTTTACAAACTTCTAAGCGTTTGATAAAATTTCTACTATTACTAAAAATGGACTATAATTAGAATTTTATACAAAAATTGCTTTTGATTGAGCAAAGAAAACGAGTTTTTAACTCTTTAAAGCAACTAACTCATAAATAATTAAAACATTTTTTAATGATTGTCTAAACTCTATAGGTAATCACGGGTCTTACCTTCTCCTAAAGTAATATTACAACAATCTCACTTTCCAATTTTGTCAGAAAATATAAATAAAACTATATTGTTTTACTCAACAAATTTTGTTTTTCAGGTGTTACTAGTCGCAAAAAGTAACATTTTTGTAATATTGTAACAAAACTCTTGTGAACTATTGTCTTTTTAGTTCATCGGTACGTTTTTAACGTTTGATATTTCTACATTAAAAAGCATATAGCAATTAATATTACAATTAATTAAAATATCATTAAGATGTGAATTATTAAATTGTATACTTGATTACTATTTGATCGTCCTTCCGTGCGTCATCACAGTCTTCTTATTCTTATTTATAACTAAATATTGAATTATAATTTATTATTTACATGTTATTAAAAAATATACAAGAGTCAAATTTTATAATGTTTGTCATGATTATTCAGATTTGATATTGAAAAATATATAAATAAAATAAATATTTAATCTTCTTTTTATAAATACAAAAAAAAAGCTTTAAAAAGTTTGTCATGATTGAGATTCAAAATTTAAATAATGAAAAATTAAAAAAGAAGTTTAATTTATTGTATACAATATTTTTATGATGATTTTGTTTTTCATGAGCTTGGATCAGCACAGATTCGTTTTACGCTCAATACTAATAAAATTGTAATTAGGTCATTTTGCGAGTAACTCAGTGCACATAAAAAACGTGCTTCTTGTAAAAAGATACTAAAAATATATCTCTAGAGAGGCGAGGTGCGTAAACTATAAAACAACCATTAAGTTTCACATTTCACCATGAAAATATAACAAAATAGTAATTTAACTAAATTGTACTTAATTTGGCCTTACACATATATGTACATGCATATTCTTCTAATTTACCTACAGCCCCTCCTAAACCCCCCTCAGGCCTTATTTGTACCTTCGAATATAGATCTTGTTTTACATTAAACTACTTGAGTAACTCTGTAAGAGTGTTTTTCCTCTATCACTGTTTGTATCGTGCGATGCACATTTTCTGGTAAGTGGTCTAGAAGCATCCTTGGCATCACTTGCAGCTCCATGAAATCTTCAGGACACGCCCACCGCATCTCGTACGTCGGTTCCTGCGTGCGCACTTTCCTGAAAATCGATAAGTATTAGAATGTTGTTAAACTGATTTATATTTTTAAATAAATATTTACCCTTCTTCGTCTCCCTCATTGCTGTCAGACATGATGACAAATAATAATGATTAAAACTTAGTATCGTAAATTATAATTATGACTATAAAGTAATTTTGAATGGAGGTAGAAATAACTCCCGCACCAGAGAAATAAACTCTTCATCGCGGGCGGTTTAACGAATAAAGAAATAATTCACCTAAATAATATCCAGATACAAAACAACAATCTGTTGGCCACACTAGTAACTGTTCCGTGTGGGAAGCGAACCCACTACTTTTAGCTGAGTAGGCAGGGAAACCAAACACTAGACCAATAACCAGAAGTTTCGCAAACAGCAATTTGTAGGTCACAAAAATAATCGAACCCACGACTTTTGGATCAACAGGCAGGGCCACTACTAACCCCTAGGCCAATCGTCCGTTACTAAGTATTTTCGTTTTAATGTACTAACTTCTCTATGCCCATGCGCTTGCGTCGTACGATGTGTAGTATCCGTCCCGCGGTGTAGAGTCGTGCTGACGAGAAACGACGAGCGAACACGTTCCGTGACACCAGGGCAGCCTCCTGGGCATTGAAATAATAATAAGAAATATGCCTTTTTTTTGCCTTCATTTTTGCACATCTACTAACGTCCTCTTTTATCCATTTTAGAATTGACTGATAGAAAATTTTGTGGCATATACCTGATAATACATAAATAAGAAAAATATATTATTTATTATTTTAATAATAATTAATTTACAATACATTTACAATAGAATAGAAATTTAAAAAAAAACTAATATTCGAGTTTGTTATATTTTTGTAAAAGGGGATTTTATTTCTTTTATATATTTATTGCTTGTAAATAAGTGTAGTGGTAAATATTTATTTTAAAAACCATAAAATCTAACCATCCTAGTACTTTCATTGAAAAATCAAAGAGGTTACTAATAACAAAATAATTTTGAAAGAAACTAATTTTTAATGACATTTGAACTCGGACTGTACTAAGATATGACTAATAACACTATACAATATATTCATTGTTATCTTATTTTTATTTACGGATTTAAAAAAAATATTTCTTTTGGTTTGTGTGTGTGATAATAGACGAACAGTAAATGTTTTTTTAAGGTTAACAATAAAAAAACAAAGCAGTTATTATTAAGCACCCTATAAGTTCAATGCAAAGGAACTTACCTCATTCTTAAAACTTACACCATCTACTAATAATTATAATTTTTAAGTCACAATATGCAACATGTACTGATTTACAAACAAAAATGAACACAATGATAACACAACACAACACATTAACACACAACACAGATTAAAAAAAGCATTTAAAACACAAAAAAAATCAATTAATAGGAACAAACACATAAAAACCACAGACATCACAGATGAGATGGCCCCAAGAGCGAAACACGAAGAATAAATAAAGTGTAACTGACAGCACTCACGGTGGAGACGCCCTGCTGCAGCAGCGCGTCGCAGTCGTCGGAGGAGTTCGCCTCCAGGTCCTCGGGCCGACGCCACGTGGACTCCAGGTCACGGGCGGGGACTCCGAACAACGCGTAGCCGAATCCGTTCAGCATTATACGGTACTGGAATTACAATTTTTCAGCGAATAATACATTAATTTTCTTCTAATTTGTGATCAATATACATCAGATATAAGATCGATTTCGAGTTTTATATTAATTTTATATTAAATAATGAAAGTTTTATATTCATATTTATATGGATTATATTTAAGTAATAGACTTAAAACTACAGTCCCTACGAACAGGCTTTCAGCTGAAACCGAAACTGAAACTTACTCAAACATTTAAAATACACTAGATATCAATCTTAGTATATGTGTAAAATAAAAAATATAAAGTATAACACACTTTATATTTTTATTTTATGTCATTAATATATAAACGAATTTAATATTTTAAAATAACTCTTAAAAGCAATTTTTTCACAAAAAACACTAGTTATTCCAACCGAGCACGAACCAGAACTCTCAGTCGTTTAGTAAAATTACTTCTGAGAGCAATAGTATTACTCGCTGCGATTAATTAATAATTATGATTATGTTTTATCTAAAATAAAATTGATGTTTATCGAAATAAAACTATTTTGAACGGAATCAACTCGTATAACTATTGGTTTAGAAGAGTTTAATTTTAACCAGATGTTTAGAAAGAAGCATAATTAATTATATAATATAGTAAGTAAGTATAGTAAGTATAGTTAGTCAGCAGTAGAAGACTAATTAACTGACTTACAGACAGACACTTACATCTCTTCTACCCGTGGACACGATTGCTGCAAAGCATTCGAAACGTCGGGTTAAAATTAAAATGTCGCCAAAACTATACACGAGTGAAATCATTGTAATATAGTTTTATTTCACTGTTTTCGTGAAAATCTATGAAATACTCCATGTTTACTATTATTATGATATACCTTAGGCAGCTTGGTGGCGTGTATGGTCTGTATGACCTTGGTACGCAGGTTCTCAATGCTGTGCACGCTCAGTCTCATCACGAGGTCGTCTCCAACACCAATACTCAGCACGAAGCTCTCCGTGAACCGTGCAGCCTCTCTGCTTATTAATCCCGCTGAAAATATAAAAAGATAAAAAATGACAAAAGATTAAAAACTTATCTTAAAAGACAAAACAAATATGGTAAATAAGATAAAGATCACAAAAGATAAAATTTATCTTAAAAGACAAACCAAAGTTTATTGAAAGATAAAAGATGACAAAGTTATGTTAAAAGATAAACCACAAATTGTTTAAAAGATAAAAGATGATAATAGATTAAAATGTTATCTTAAAAGACAAACCAAATATTGTTTTACAGCATATACATGTATATGTCAAAGTGTTAATACCTGGCGTAGAAAATGCAAAGACTTTCAGATGAGGATATTTTGGCCTGAGCTTCAAAGACACCAGTACTGCTACTCCAGCTCCTAGACTATGACCTAGAAAAAACATAAAATTAATATTTTCTTAATTGACATTATTCGTAAGTAAAATTTCGTTATCAATAATTTTAATTATCTATTGATATCTGTCTGTTCGCATGTTGAATTGATTGGAATTTGACCGACTAGTTTCAAACATGTCCGTTACTCATGAGCTCAGAGCATGACATCGTGTTGACTTCAAACTATTTTTTAATGCTTGATTTATTTATTTATTTTTTTTTTTAATATATTGATTGGTTTGTTTGGAAATCAAAATATAAAAACTTAAATATAAATTAATTATTAAATTATTTCATAAAATCAATTAAGTTTCCCCTGTTATAAGTGTACACATAACATAATTAAAACATGGGATTAAGTTAAAAAATTAATGAAAATATTAAAAAACAGCAAGCACCAAAGTTGCATTTACAAAACGTCCGCAACTATTCAAGATGACACATGGTTACATTTTTATTTAATTATTTTTTTTTAACCACCATTAGAGTGATGTCTATCAGTTTGCAAAATTTGCAAATTTTCGAAAATAACGTTTTTGATTGATGCACAAAAAATGCAGAAAAGTCTCTCATGGAGAGCTTCGCTCAATAATGATAATAATAAAAATTTTCCGCAAATTCTGATAAATTTAACGTAAGTACAGCCGGATACCTATACATATCTATAAGGTATAATTTTTCAAAACTTAGAGTACAATACCTTTAAAACTTAATCCAATACCTGTAAGTACTAAATCATAATGCGGGTATTGCTGGAAGGTTCTATCCAGTACCGGCAACAGGCGACGCAACATTTTAGCGGCTCCCATCGACATGCCCTTGTGAGCCGCGGTGTCCTCCGGCAGACCTACACATACAAACAATGACAATTAACATTAATACAATTATAACGTATATTTATCATTAATCCGTTATGGTTATGCTTTTTTATATCAGCTTTATGTAACAGCTGTCACTCATGGTGCCAGCAGAGGAACGATTTTTTTTTGGTCTGTGGCAACGTGGAGATAAACAGCTGTTTATATGATTCAGATTTAATTTTTAAGTAATATTAAATTATTGTGATCAATTTCAATTAAAATTAATTCTTAAAGATATATTAATTTTGATTTAATAATAAATGTAGTGTTTCAGTTTCTAACAATAAAAGTGACAAAATTAACTGCAGTATTGTAATACTAAATAGCCTGTTCTGAACCTGTCTGTTATAACCAGAAATAATTTTCCTGATCCATCCAGCAGTTTAGTTAATAAGCACGTTCAATCACACAAACTCTTCAGCTTTATAATATCGACAGTAGATATAATTTTTTTTAAATTTGATATCTTACCATCAGCCTCAAATCTTTCTGAACCAGCTGAGAAATCTGTGAATATATCTCTCAATGATATGGACCCTCGGATCGCTACGACCACAGTTTCTCTATCGTGATCTGCTATCACACAAAATGGCAACTGAAAAAAAATCATTACATATACATACATATATACAACAAATTTATCTCCACTTCTATACAAAACTACACATTTTGAATATATGAAGATATATAAATAAATTGGTGTATTTAAACTCTTGTGATTTATGTTACTATTATATATATATAATATATATTATATATATATATATATATATATATTATATGTACCAGCTGTACTCACGTCAATAATATCGGACTTTACCCATCTAGTTTCCAACTCGTTCCAACACAGTGTGAACTGTTCACGCCGTGATTCCGCACATACTCAGAGCTTATAGAAAGATCCTGAATTCCGAAACTATTCAGGCAAATTCCGATAATATTTACGTGAGTACGCATTATATGATATATACATAAATAAATATGGAAATAATTTTTATTTAATAAATTACTACGTATTCCTAAAACTTTGTATTATTAGTTTTTGTAGCAGTAATTGAATGAACAATGACCAATCTAAGAAAATATAAAAACATATTTTTTACTGTAATTTACTTGTCATTTACCAATTAACTCAATGATATATAAGTATAATAAACAAACTAATATATATATAAAATTCAAATATGTCATTTAGCTTAGAATGTTATTACAATAAATTAGTAGCAAAGCACTCGAAAAGAAAAATAACTTATTTCTTCTTTGAGATGACTTTTATTATAGATATTTAACAATCTTAAATAATTTACTGAATTTTGACTGATTGATCATTGAATATTGATTGATTGATCAATTAGTGGAAGTTGAACGTACTTCAAAGACACGATTGTTGAACGAAGCAAAGATGATGTCATCAGCTGACAGCTTTGACATGTATTTGACTCCAGCGAAGTGGCACAGGCAGCAATTGTCGTCGGTTACTATTGAGTTCTTCGGCCTGGAATATCAACTTATTATTACTCGCGGTTTTACCCGCGGACGAACTGTTTTACCTACTATTATTATAAGTAAGAACAGCAGCGTATTAATGGATAGCCTTGTTCATGAACCGGTCTATCATAATAAAAAAAAGTCAATTCAGTAGTTCAAATAAACAAACAAACGTTTCATATTTATATTAGTATATAATGCATTTAAGCTTCTATTGTACAAATATAGTATTAACAAAATTATTAGTTTGATTTATTGCTCAAAACAATAGCTAAAATTGAATTGAATATAATATAAATGTATATAAAACAAATCCAATATCTTAATTGAAATAACGAATTCATTCTTGTATACAATAATATATATATAACCTTTTGTAAACAAACAATGACTACAATTGATATGAAACTCACCGACAACAGCAACAGGTCAAATGACGAGCAAGTTTGCAAAAACCAGTAAAACAATGTCGGTATAAAACATAGGGCCAGCCGTACGCAGCTATCGACAGACGCAGGTAATGCATCGCATCATCTAAGTTCATCCATGGAGGAGTTTCTGAGAATACTTTGTTTACGTCAGTTGTGTAAATTGGTTCTTCGTCGTTAAGCATCTGTATTCTACGCATCTCTCTCGTCTCTCGTTTCTGACGAACTCTAAGTAGTACACATCCCGCGACTACGTCTGACGGTACTAGATCTGTTGATCTGAATAAAGCGCTGAGTAATGCTGGAAAAACAAATTTCAATGTTTTACATTTAAGCTCTGATCGACACATTTAATTAGTTAACGTATAATTTATTAAAAAAATTCTTTTCGATACAAAACAAAAAAAAAACAGCATTAACTAGATTTTAATAATACATTATTATTTTATTAAAATATATTAAAACAAAGGCAAAAAGAATCCCGTAGAACATCCCTATTCTAGTCTATTGCCGTATTATTCGGTATAGTTTTTATGAACCCAATAAAAACCAAGGAGATAGTAAATCAATATTATATTATAGCAATCATTTGCATTACAAAAACAATTTTACGATGTTTTGTATTGTTATTTGAATAACGTTTTTCTATAACTTCTTTCTGTTGATAATATAATATTGTATTTTATTGTAGCATATAATTTGAATATGCGTTAAAACGAGCTCATTGAAGTCATTTAAAATAATTGAGGAAATAAGATTAAAATAATGCTTAGTTAATTAAGAAATGTGTTCTATATATTTTGAAAACCATAAAATATCACTGAGCGAAGCGAAGCTCTTACTGCTCAGTTTTGTCACTAATACTACTCCTAGACGAATAATGGTAAGATAGAAAATTGGCAGAGTTGTCGAGGACAGTGACTTATAGGTCCTGAGGTGTGTTAGTGACATTTCTGATTGTAGTTTTTTATTAAATGGTCAAAGTGTGTCCCATAGAGTTAACATGTGGAACGTTTTGAAATGGCACGCGCGAGTTCCTACTATAATTAAGATTATAGCCACTATTTACTCGGTTAATTTTACAGGTATTTGAAACTCATTCAGCAACAATGCTTCGCTCAGCTCCACCCGCGGTGCACAGTGGCGGACCTAGTATATTAATAGCTGCACATAAAAATCTGTGGTCTCATTTTAAAGAGCTCCAGCTCCAGCTGTATGTGCAAGAAAATATACAGGTTTCATAATTTTTGCGCCAAACGGATGAATGAGTGCAGTTTTTTTTGTTGTTTATAACAAAGTTTTTAAGTGAATATTGATTTTAATAGAAGTAAGATGTAATTATGTTTGAATGTTGATAAATATTTCATTATTAGTTTATAATGACATTTTTTTTTTTTTTTTAAATATCTTTATTAAAGGGTTGAGTCGCACTACAAGCATATCGCTCTGTAAGGACACTTATATCAAATTGATTGCAAAACATTCAAAATCATCTTCATCTTACCTTAAGGGCTAAATGTAATAGTTGGTATAACATTTTAGCATCCTTTGACAGAGGATGAGCTAATATAATATTACACATTCCGGTATCAGACAATAAGTTTATAATGAAATGAAATTAAAATAAAACTTATCATATGTTCCGAAATTTCTAAAATATCTGTTCAATAAACGCGAAGTTTTACCCAACATTTAATCTAACTTTTACATGAATATAAAAAAAAAATTTAGATGTGAGCAGGATTCGAAGCCGCGACCTCTAGGAAACCGTCCCGCCGCTCTATCTATTGAGCTATCGTATCGCTGCTCCCTTCTATACATGACCGTCTTTATCTAAAACTCACCTGCGACTTGCTGAAAAGCCTCTTTTCCGTGTTCATCTCTCTTAAGCCAGCAGAAAGCCCACCGGAATCTTCGTGACCATAATCCGGTCACTTTTCTATGGTGTCGGACCTGGTTAGGCGTGTCCTGCATGTCACCATAGTTCACTGACCCTAAGGGGTCGAATACCATAAACAACCCAAATATCGTTAGTGCCAGTTGGACCCAATTAAACAGTACTATACCTAAAATCAAAGAAGGTTTATTAATTTGGATATAAAATATATACGAATTTAATTTTTTTAATGATTTTTTCCTATATTTCAAAAAAAAAATGCAAACTCTTTGACTGACTGTTGTGACTGATGTGTTTAGTTGTTGGTGCTGATGATGTATTCGCTGAAATGCCTGGGCAAAATTACTTTATCCTTCAGACCGAGTATTTTTTTATCGCACATTCTGATTCGACGTACATATATATTTTATTAGTACACTTTTCTTTATAACGTATAATAAAAAGGTATATTTGACGTATGTTCGTAATGTTTTGATCATAAAACTACAAAGTGTTTTAACACATGCTATACAAACTTGGCCTTCTAGTAAAATAAATGACTTACTTTGTATTACAATACTAGAGAATTTATCTGTAACTGTACACTCAATTATTTCACAAAACATCCACATAGAACCCATCACGTTTAACGCCACTTCTGGTAACACCAAAAATACTCTGCAACAAATTTTTTGTATGTAAGCTTTCGTGATCCATGATTACTATTGTATATAATTATTCGACTGTTCGAACTCAATCAGAGTCGTTATTCATGAGCCACACACGCCATTCACGCCGCGAAACTAGTCGGGCAAAATCCGATATTAATAACGTGAGTACAGCCTGATTATATTTAATATCAACAAATATTGTTGTATAGTGTAAAAATTATACAATTTTTTTTTTCTAATTTTTACACCAGTACTACGCTACACATTTAATATATCATTATTACATCTGACGAATATTTAATGACAAATTAACTGAATGACAGACCAACATCTCGTACCGCGAACACGGTTGTCGCAAAAAACTCGAAACAGGTTATAATTAAAAATGTAATAAACGCGAGTTATATCCTTAAAATGGCTTTATTCAAATATAAATAAATGGATTATTTCATACTTCAGAAGCAGCAATGGAGACACAAGTTTTCTCGAATCTGTGTCTGTGATTGTGCCTCTTGCTGATTGCTGCGCCAGTGCTGCTAGCAGCAGCATTAGACTGGCTTGCAATGCCAGCGTGCCGCACAGGTATAGCCTCACGAAAGCCCCTCCATGCCAGCCTTCCGTCTGGCACTGCCATGTTATTGGATACAGCACTTCCACAACCAGCGCAATGAGGACTAGCCTGCATTATAAGAACAAAAAATATTATGAAAATAGAATTTTTTAAATAAAACCTCTACTTATGTTTATTTTGTTTACTTAGTAGTTCAAAAATTTTGTATAACATTAAAAACTGGTCAAGTGCGAGTCGGACTAATTTTTTCGGGTTACTTTTTCTGAAATTCATGTTCCAAAACCTATGTTATTAATATTATTAAAACTGAAAATTTGTATAGATAGACGGTTGTAAATTTATTACTCTTTAAAGCTCGAATGGTTGAACCAATTTTTATGAAAATATATGAATTAAAAAAATGTTATGGGATTTCGTATTTTTATTTTTGAAGTACGAAACCCTAAAAAGATAAACTTATTTAAAACGAATATAAAAACAACATTAAAACCATTATATCTAAGTGTTGAATTGAATAATATCATCTAAAATGAAATGTCCGGCACATGTTTAAGAACAGCATTAAATAATGACAATCTGAACGATATAGTGACAATTTAAAATCCATTATGAAGCAATCAGACGGAGCAGAGGTCGACGAGTAAGTATGGAGAAAGTTCATGTGATGAGTTTCATTGAATATGTAATGATTTTATGAAATTTAAAACAGCTATTATTTATATAATTTTCAGTTCCATTAATAAATCTTGTGACTTTGCTTATTATTTGAATATAATTAATGATAGCATTAATCTCTAATGAAAGTATGTTATTAATGATTTTAAACGATTTTAAACACACACAAAATAAACAAATAATTGCTTCAATTTTAATAATTATCCTGAATTTAAAATGACTTATTTACAGACATACAAACATACAAATCAATTCTATATATACATATACTTTAATTAAAATCTTATTATTTTATCTGAGTTGTCTATTCAAAACTTTTGGTTACATAAAAAAAATATTTCAATTGTGGTATCTTTTACAAATTATAAAAATATATATTAATTAAATTTGCTCATATTAATAAATGACTTTTTTATCTGTTGTCTGACTTCAGTTTTATTTATTTATTTAATTATTTATTTATTTAAATCTTTATTGTACCATAACATACAATAGTACAACAGGCGGACTTAATGCTATAGAGCATTCTCTACCAGTCAACCCATAGAGAAAAAAAAAGAAAAACATTATTGTCATTAACATTAAAATTACTTTTGTTATTCATCATCACAAAACCAATACCCAGTTTCCATCTTGTCAGATTGCATTCTTTTATAATACTACTGCCCAATAAACCTACCTATTGTAATCAGTAAGATTTTTCTAAATCAATCCAGTATTATCCAGAATAATCCAGAATAATACCAGTTTATGTGCTTTACCATAAATAAGCGAAAATTATGCAGTTACAGTATCTTATGAGATTTAGATGATAAGCTGTTTCAGTATCAAATAATCTTCAAAACCCAGTAGTGTCAATTTTTGACATTAATAAATTGAATTATTTGCTGTTTTTTGACAATGTCAAAACACAGCAACTAATTCAAACACTTTAAAAAAAAAAAACTTTTATTTTCTATATATTACAACACACACCTACATCTAGATGTAAGTAACTCATTAACGTAATTCAATCTTTTTCCTCAATATATATTATATATAATGAAATATCGATTTCTCCCTTATTACTTAAATTTCAATTAAGTAATCGCTCATTGGCTAATGAAGTAGTGACGTCATGACTAATCGGCTAAAGTGGCTAGATCGCGTTGCATATAACTTTTAAACATGTCCTGGTGGCCTTGAACTCTTAAAACTATACCTTTTTGTCACTTTCACACCTTTGATGTAAATAATTAGTGAAAAAGAGACAAAACAGAAAATAAGTTGTATTTGTTATACAATAAAATATTTTTATTAATTAGTAACGTTTTAAAATTTTTGTTGCCATATTTTAAAATTTGTACTTTTTAAAACTGAGCTTTTAACGATAAATTAGTAATATCACAAAAATAATCTAACATTTGAGTAAAACAATATTATTTTAAAGTATAAAGTAAGATTGTTTTAGTATTCCTTAGAGATGGTAAGGCCCCTTTACTTTTACATATAAATTTGTACTAAAAATACCTATCTTTAAACAAATGTAGATTCAGTATATATACTAATATTATGAAATAAAGTTCAAAGTTTTTACCATAAGGTACCAAATCTTCAAATGATCATTCAATAACTCAAAAGCAGTCGATCAGATAAAGCCTTGAACATAGAAACAAGAAAAGTTATTATACATAATATATATAATATACTTAGATCTCTCTAACACATATACCTATACATTAACATGGCTATAGGATGATTAATTAACTGACTTTCTGACAGACACTTACATCTCGTCTACCCGTGAACACGATTACTGCAAAGCATTCGAAACATCGGGTTAAAATTAAAATGTAAACAAATTATACGAGAGTTTTAATCCGTAAAAAATTGTTTTATTTACTAAAATTGTTTGTCTGCGGGTGAAACCGCATATAACAGCTAGTAATAGTTAATAATTAAAAGTATATTCAAATTTGTACTTTTCATTTTGATAATATTAAAATAAGATTATATAACTACGTTTGTGTGAAGGTATTATAAGTTAATCAGATATTACAAATAATAGAGGTCAATAACCGCTTAGGGCAATAATAATAATAATAATAATAATAATAATTAAACCACTTAAATATTCAAATGTGTACTCGTGAAAATCTAAGAAAATACTATAGAACGTCATTTTGTACAGCAAATTAATTTAATAATAGTTCAAACCATGGGTCTTATCACCATCTTTTAAAGTCATATTACAACAATATTACTTTTTATTTTCGTTCCATATCTATAGAACAATTTTACTCAAATTTCTTCGATTTCTTTTTTACAAGTTGATTACTCTTCAAAAGAACTTAAAATTCTCCAAAAGTAAAATTATTGAGTGAAGCTATCTATGAGACTTTTCTTCACTTTTGCGCAAGCATCAATCAAAAACGGTATAACCGAAAATTTTCAAATTTTGCAGATTGTTAGACATCAGTCTGGTGGTGGTTTAAAAAAAAAACAAAAAAAAAATGTGCCTAATCTTGAAAAATAGTTGAGGACAGAATGCGTCAATGTTTTGTAAATGCAACTTCGGTGCTGTTTGCACCTCGCTTCGTTCAATATGATAACACATACCGAGATTTCGCGAGAGCACAGAGTCAAAATATAGGTCTGGTTCGCGCTCCTAGTTGTCATATTGAGACAAAACTTCATCAAACTATAATATTTTTAAGATAGTAGGCTTTTTTATTTATTTTATTTCGTAAGTAACAACATTAAAAGATCATAAAACACAACATTCTGTACATAATATAAAGATAATTAAGTGTATCGTATAAGTTTATTTTATTACTAACATAAACTACACTCACCAAACAAATCTAAAGAGAAGTTCGAAGATACTCGGAAACACAAGATCATCTGAGGCAGCCAGCCACTTGCGCCCCAGTAGCCGGAGCGCCGGCATCCTGGAACAAACAAAAATATACCTTAATCCTATAACATTAAATAACATATTACAATAATACAATATGGAATCGAATGGCATTGTCTTAGTCCGTAAATGAACAAAGCAAAATATACTTTTACATAATAATATTAAAGTACATATTACAATAATATAATATACTATATAGAATTGAATAGTCTTAGTCCGTAAATTCCACTTGTGTTGTGTAATTTGCGTAAGTTGCTAAATTGTTATTTACAAAAACTCTGAGAATATTATTAATGCTATCAATAATAATGTAATAAGGTTTATTAAATTAATTCTAATATAAATTAAAAACAATATTTATAATAAAAATCGAAGCTGAGACAAGAACCTGCGACCCATTAAGAACTGTCCTGTCACTTTACTAACTGAGCTACCGTGTTTTTATATTTTTTTATAAACAATTTCTATATAACGTGCAAGTTGTAGAGCTTTTGAAAATTTTATATATGACGTCATAACGTGCTATATAGTAGTAGTATCATATTGTCTCTACATATATACAGTATACTATTGTTTATACTTCAGAACTTTGATCTACTTCAGAATTATTGGCGCCATATTTCCAGTTAATATTATAAAGTCTTTGAAAAGTAAAAAAAAAAAATTTTACTTGTCTGATTTGTAATTAACAAAATGCTAAGTATTAAAACGTTTTATAAACCGTTTATATATATTCCTAATTTTAAAGTAGGTTTTGTACTCATCTATACAAATTTTGACATCTCTCTTCTTTGTGCCTAGAAGTTTTGAGACTTACTCTATGAAACTAGAGTCAATTTCCATCTCTATGGATGAGCATTGTCATCTTACTTCCGTCAGATGGCGTTGGACTTCATACACATGGATCAGTTTTATTAGGAGTACGTTAAAAACAAGTGATAGTAGGTTTGATTATGACAATAACATTTCATAAAAATATCTGTTATAAAAAAATATTTGTTTACATTCTATTTCTATAATCTTTATCGTAATTTTAAAATGGATCCACTTTTAAAAACAAGGTTCTTCGCTGAGGGTTGATTGGGGTTGTACCTAACTCCGTCTCTTGTATAAGCGCTTCTTTTTTCTTCTGTTATTTTAGAAAACTGACTCATGTTTTTATAATAATTTGATAATAGAAGTGAAAGGTTCATTACGCGATTAGTAGATGTCTAGTATTTATATAATTATGTATGTATTATAAAAAATTAAGATAGCTAAAAAGGACATTCATCTAATGTTTTATTTGTAGGTTTTTGAGGTATGGTGTCCAAGAAAATAATTTTTTGATTAGTTTTTAAGAAACTATAAATTAGACCCGTTTGGTTTAATGGCAACTATTTCTGTGACCTACGGATTTATTTTTCGAATCTGCTTATAACAGGTGTCCATTACTTGTTTGTGAAACGCCACGAGACAGAGGTTATTAGTCTAGTGGCTAGTGGATTTGACAGCTGAGCCAAAGCTACTGGATTCGATTCACAAATGGGACAGTTGTTTGTGTAATCCACAGGCTGCAGTTTCGAGTCTGAGTGTTATTTGTGTCATTTTATATAATGTCGGAGTTATTTTAAGGTTGAGGGTCTGGTTGCCTTTCCTCAAATATGGCGAGGGGGGTCATAGCTGGGCCTTGCGTAATACTCGTGAACGGGTGCTGCTTGTGGTGACTGGTTGTTCTACAGACCGTGTTTGGAATATTTATTTTACTGTAAACATTGAGGCATCAGTTCAGATTGATTGCAGAGGTTTATGTTTAAAATATTGTGACATTTGTGATCAGAACAAAAAATACGAGGCTGAGTTTACTGTGCAGTTCTTGTCATACCAGGGCGCGTTTGGAACCCTCGTAGCCATAACTTTTAAGTTGGTGAGTGCTTCTCAGAAGAGCTTATTTCAATAAGTATGGTGTCAAAATAGGCCCTTCTGTCACTTGACGACTGGTATTGCTTCAAAGGGGAAAAGATATAAATAAAAAAAATGTGAGTCTTCTTTATAAAATTTTTAAAAGAAATGTAAACTGAGGTTTATACTTTAGATAAGAATCATGTTTAAACATAAAGCGCATCTAGTTAATGAGGTCAAAGAAAGCGAAATTATTATCAGATTGATTTTTATCACACTCTTTTTGGTTGTTCCATTATTTTAATATTTTTAAACTAAGAACTGAAAACAATACTGTAATTATAAAATATGTCCTTTAAAGTAATTTGATTTATTAAGGAATTAATATATTAATATATAAATATTTTTAGTTTTTACCTCTTTGTAATTTTTTTCCGATTTTACAACACAGTTAATTATTTTATTATTATTATTGATTTTATTTATCTTTTTTTACGTAATTAAAAACAATTTCCCAAATGTATGAGTTATAGAAATATAATTCGAAAATATTTAGTAATCAAAAATCAATATAATTATTATATTGAACTTGAGTTTATGCATTTTTTTTTATACAGATTTATATAAAAAATGAGCGAATAAAATCCACTTATAAATAGCTAAAAATAGTTCGGTGCTTTCTTTGTATGGTTTTCCTAAATCTTGTTAGATATGTTCAAAACAAAATGAAACCCTTTCAAGCTGAGATAGTAATAGAATTACGCAGCCCCAGCTCTGGACAAAGCTGTTACAGTTAAGATTAGAACCAGCAGATAGAAATAAATATAAACCAATACAACTAAAGAGAATGGGGAACTAGAGGGTGGTAAGATTTACAGTAATGGCCGACAATTTTAAAAATGGAATAGAATTTGAAACATCATTTTATTTATAATCGATACATTGTAAACTGCTGACAAAGATTTTAAAAATGGAACAGTATTTTAACCATCTTAAAAACTTATATGATTAAAGGTAATGGCCAATAGCTTTTAAAAATGAAATCGAATTTCAAATATGTATTTTATTTATAATTGATAAAAAGTAATTGCAGACTGTTTTTAAAAATGGAACAGAATTTCAAACATCTTAAAAATAAGTATATGTGTATACTAGTCTATACTAATATTAAAAATCGGAAAAATTTGATTGTTTGTTGTATATCTAAACTACTGGATGGATTTGAAAATTTCTTTCGGATTATTTAGTAAAATTTTCTTAGATTTTCACGAGTACTCAT
Organism: Mechanitis mazaeus; assembly: GCA_959347395.1. NCBI lineage: Eukaryota > Metazoa > Arthropoda > Insecta > Lepidoptera > Nymphalidae > Mechanitis > Mechanitis mazaeus. The sequence continues at coordinate 17,719,571 of OY365750.1, forward strand.
TTGAAATAAAACTATCTTTTACTAATTAAAACTCGCATATAATTTGGTTACATTTTAATTTTAATCCGACGTTTCGAGTGTCAGTGTCAGTGACACTTACATCTCGTCTACCCGTGAACACGATTGCTGCAAAGCATTCGAAACGTCGTGTTAAACTTAAAATGTAAACAAATTATACGCGAGTTTTAATCCGTTAAAAATATTTTTATTTACTAAAATTGTTTGTCTGCGGGTGAACCCGCATATAACAGCTGGTTTTTTAATAATTAAAAGTATATTCAAACTTGTACTTTTCGTTTTGATTATATTAAAATAAGATTAGATAACTACGTTTGTGTGAAGGTATTATAAGTTAATCCGATATTACAAATAATAGAGTTCAATAGGGTATTATGGCAATAATAAAACCACTTAAATATTACTATTCTGTATTAGTTTCGTGATCACGAGTCGTTAATTCATTGGAGGATAAACAAACTAAATAATATAAATAGTTTTTTTTATCGAATGACATTGACAGTGAAAATGACAAAGACAGATTAATGAATCTGAAAAATAAAAATTATTTAAGCATATAAAATAAAATTTTACAATTTGTGTATATATTTTACTTATTATAAAAGATTAATAGTTATAAAATCATTCATAACTTATAATAACATATTTAATTTATACATTATTCTCATGTTTTTGTTTGAAGACTATTCTTTTAGTAAATAAATAATTTAGTTATAAAAAAATAAAACAAAAATAAACTTTAAGAAGGATAAAATAATATTGTTGACTCTACGTTTAATTAAGAGAGAATGTGTGAAGAAATTAATGTTAGTAGAAAAAGCAAGAGGCATGTTGAGACTGTCACTCTATGTCAGAATTGCCTCTCTTGGTTGATTCTCTATTTACTCTAGAAAATAAAGATTTATAAATAGAACATTTTAATCTAAACGTTGAGTCGGAGAATTATTGAGCGAAATGATCGAAACGAGAGGAGCGAGCGAAGCTCTCTCATTATTAAATATTATAATATTTGTGAAACAGTGATAACTATATGAAAAACAGAACTGACTTTGTGGTTTGGTTTTCAGACCAAGGTGCTTTGAACACTTGTAACTTTAACTTTAAGTTGTGGAGTCTTCACAGAAAGGTTTATTTCGTTAAGTACGGTCTCAGAATAGACCCTTTTGATACTTTTAATTGACGTACACAAGTGTTCACTGATTTAAGTTAAAATATATTAATAGAATTAATACTGTATTTAAGAAGCTCTTTGAGTCTATTATTTTATGGCCAGTAATAAATAAATATTGACAGTATTTTTTTTTTATAGATTTTATTTTTATCGATACGTAAATTAAGCCATAAAATTGAAGGGAAATATGATTTGATTTATCAGTTTTAAGATATCTACAAAAGACAATGTATTATATTTATTTATATATGTATATTCTTAGTTAATTGACAATTGATGTTATGTTTATCATATGACCGCAACGAAATCTTTGTGGACAGTGACGTCACGTCCTGAACACTCATCGATTTTTACCGCTTATATGTGAATTATGTAGATTTTTTTGATTAACAATTATAATTTAAGCTGGGAAATTCCATTATTCGTATTTTTATGAATTAATGATAATTATAAAAGATGTTATCGCTCAGATTTAGTATCTGAGCGAAACGGGTATTTTTAGCCGAAACCGACACCGAACTTTCAGCTATTGGTCTCAGTTTCGGTCAAAACTAAAACTTACTTCTTACTTGTAGTGTATTTTTTACACATTTACTTGCATATAGACACAGACACATAGTTAAAGATAAAAAGGTAAAGAAAGAATCATTAAAGTGCATAACACATTTTAAATTGTTACTATCTAATATATATGCACATGAACAAGTAGGTTTATAGGTTTATATATCTGTAACTTTTATTCCTTGCAGTTTTGGCATATTTTGTAGTTTAAGATGTTATATTGTCAGTTTAAGCCCTAATATACTACAACATGTCTTTAAAATGGAATTTCTCATAATTTACGACAATTTGTTTGTAAGGTAATTAATTTAAATTCTGTTAAGAGCTATCTTTCCGTCTAGACCGTTAAGAATTAACGGGGGGTTTACTAGTCATTAATATATAAACGAAATACATAAATATGTTAAAACTTAAAAAATGTGGATGAGCATGAGCTAGTTACTAAGTTCGCCGAATTATACTCGATTATACACGAACACTCGAATTGCGATGAGACCGAAACTTTCGGCAATTTTTTTTCGAAACCGAAACCTAACTTTGGTCGGTTATTAGTGTTGACAAAATATTTTCAATCGATGATATAAATATGTAAACATTTTTTAAATTACTATCAATAAAGGAAATACAAAAAGGTAAATAAAAATACTGAGAATAATTGATTTAATTGTGATCGCGCTTCTCCGTGGCTAAATCACATCAACATACAATTAATATTGTATGGAGAATAATGTTATAAACTTTATATATACTGTCAATTATAAGTTTATATTGACTACATTGAAATATTAATAACGAACTAGAATGAACAATTTTGTTTATTATTAATATAATTAGAAGCAATAGCATAATGCTATATAGCCTATCATCTTTATGAACAAATTTTTCGTATCCATCCAGTAGATTGGAAAATTAGTGCATTTACAAACAAACTCTTCAGCTTTATATTATTAGTATAGTTATAATTGAATAAAGATAACAAAAATTAGTGAACCATTAAAACTCAAGACGCATAAGAATGTCTCTTCTCCAGCTTATCTTGAAGAATTTTCGTGGATTCTTCCTTTTCGGGAAAGCGTCTCTTGAACTGGCAAAGCAAATTTATGGTTTGCTTTTGTAATATTAATTAAATAAAGCTATCATCGGTATAAAATTTATAATAAGATTCATTTATTTTTTTGTATACAGTATCGATTCGACCATGTCCCAGTGTCCTCTACTAAGATATCAATTTTACCGATCACTTTAAACTTAACAACTTACTAAAAAATTATCTTGAGTACTTTTTACTGATCAAAAATTCTATAGAAACATTATATAGGTAAATTAAATGACATTAAAAATTCAGACAAATTCAGATTCTTTACTGTAAACAAAACTAATATCTAGCTAATTATTATCTAACATAGTGGAATCATTTGTTTTTTTAATCTTTAAGCCTTAAATTAGGTACTACTAAAAACAGCCGACAAGTCGGCGTATCTGGGGCCTACTTGGTAACTCAAACTATTCGCCGACTACGAAACAGACCGACTTGTCAGCTTTACTGACTAGTAGGCCCATCTCTAGTTCAAAGTTACTACAATAGTCAATTGAAAACATAGATATTAACTTTGGTGAATTCCTTGGCTATTGTATCGACTCAACCATGTTAGAGTATAGACATTTTCACAGATCAGCAAGAAAAATATTAGCAAAAAGCAAATAAAAATTATACATTTTTTCTGCCTGCTAAAATTCGATTTAATCAAGTTCAAACCAGTTTCTAATTCCTCAAGCCCGAGAACAAATTTTCAATTATCTATCAAACAAACAGATGACTTTTGAATATATAAAAATATATTCGGGATAAACAAATCTGCGATAAAACTACCCCCAATCTGATACCCGCTGTTCACCCCATTAGATTTATGATACCCATTCACTTAATAAGGTCAGATATAAGAATATTCATGACGTCACAGCTTGATCCCGAGAGACGAAACTAGTGTATGTAATTTTTAACCTTCAATACCAAGGTTTGTACTGACCTTAAGACTCAAATTTGCATAATTTTTATACCATAATATCAATTATTTTTCACTGTTATTATGTACGTATTATGTATTTAAGAAGAGAAACTTTAAAATTTATTAAAAAAAATCACAAGAAATTAATTGAAATCTGTATAATCTGCATTTCACTGACGTCACCTGGAGGTCAATGACTTTTGTAGCACTCGAGTACACTTGAAGTTTTCATTAACCATCGTTTATTCAATACATTGTACTGACACAATTTAATATTCATAAAGAAATTTACATTCAACAAGATACTTTGTTAAGTATGAAAAAAATACTATCTATGATATATTTGAATATGTATGTATATATGTATTTATTTCAAAATATTTTAGCATATATATATGCTTAAGTATCTGCTGTACATCTTAAAGCTGGCAGAGAAAGCTTAGCATTAAGCTCACCCTTTGTACAAAAAATTGTAAATTTGTGCAAAAAAAGTATTAAAATAAAAATAAAACAATAATATAAACAAACAAATAAAACAATATTTTCGGGAAAATTCCGATAATATTTATTACTTACGCGAGTAGAGCTGGATTATTATATATAACTAGTGGGTCGCTAGCCAAATTTAGCATTTATTAAACAGATATTTCAGGAATTACGAAACCTATGACATGTTTTGTTTTGATTTCATTTCATTGTAAACTTCAAATCACTCAGCGACATTCGGCGCCAAAATTATGCAACTTTTTTGTTCTTTTTATTCTGTACATCTAAGGCTGGATCTCTTCAGAATGAAAATATAACTGATTTTTTTATACAATTGACATGTTAAAAATCTATTTATGCTATAAATATATAAAATAAAAATACTGAACCACGAAGATTAAAATACAATTATATTAAAAATATTACCATATATTACGGATAACTTCATTAAAAAAATATATTTCAAAGATTATCAATCAAAATATTATTAAGTAATATATACAAGTTATTAATACAGATTGCAAATTGGCTGAAGACTGATGTTTTGAAAAAAAAAAAACTGTCATGAAATTTCATGAAATAATTATCTGGTATTCAACTTTTTAAGGTATGTTTTTTATATTTTTCATATTATTTTCAAAATTTTAACATAAATTGTTTAAATTTTAAATAAATATATGATTTTTTTTTATCACAGACAGGATTCGAATCTACGAAGTCTGGGAAGTCCCATTGCAATTAAACTACTGAGTTGTTACGTCTTACTTTTAAACTGATACAATGTTTAATGGCATGTCGTGGGTAATATTGTTTTAATTAAAGTTTATCACTTTATTACTAAGTAGCAAGTCACACGTTGTGACGTCACTAATTTGTAATGGCGGCATGTAGACAGTAGTGTTTATAAGTATGTATAGGCCGGTGACTTCTTCTGTAGTCCTGTACCTGGTCACTTGGTATGTGTATGTGTGTTTTGTAGAGTTGAGTGTGTGTTATGTACAGTATGTACGAGAAGTGTAACAGTGTATATGTTGTTATGTACAGTATGTAAGAAAAGTGTACATGTCGTTGTTTTGACACACTGATATGAGCCATGTATCATCGAGACTGAATGATGATGTCCTTATTGCTCCGTCATAGTTAGCGATTTCAAGTTATCAGAAATAAAGTGGTAAAAAATATTATAATTATTGTTAAAATGGAAATAATTACAAGTCATATTAATTACGAAATGACACAACTCCCTCTCTGAAGGCTTCATCAAATTGACGTCAAATTTAGGTCATTAACTGACTTGGCAGATTTTTTAAACATGTTTGTGTATTTAAATTCAATTGATCGGAAAGTGGATCATAAGTTCAATGAACTGCAAAAAACAGCATTTCTTTAACCAATAAGAGGTTAAGAAATTATCAAATAATAAAATTAAAGTTGAAACAAAACCTCAAAAGATTTTTTTTTAAATTTATTATCTTATATTTTATTTAATTTATTTTTTTTAGATTAAAATTAATTAATTTTCATTTAATAACGTTAAATCTTTTGTTTTTGTTACATTCGCTAATAGAATAATGTATTATTTACTTTGTATTCTGAAAGCCGTTCCGAGAATTAATCTGAAGAAGGATTTAAATATCAAAGAAGATAAGTCAGTCTTTTTTTTTCACTATCATGGAAAGGCGAAAGGAACTAATCCCAAAATCCGTAGCCAAAGTCAAAATTGTATGCTTATTTTTTTAATACATTAAAATTTGAGGCATACTATTATTATTCTTATTGAACAAACGTTTTTATTTATTATTAAAATAATTAAGACTGTCATATTTATTGTATTTTCCGCTTGTAGGATTGTTTATATTGACTATCGATACTCGCGGTTCCACTCGCGGACAAACAATTTTATTTATTATTAAGAAAATTAAACGCAGCAGCGTAATGCTAGTCTTCCTTATGAACCTATCCATGATAATCGGAAATATCTTTTCAATTCCATCCAGTAGTTTTGACGCAATGATGAATAGCCTATACCTTCTTTATGAACTTTCAAATCCATCCCGTTTCTAAGATAAGCCCATTTAAACGAACATATATATATATATATATATATATATATATATATATATATATATATATATATGCTACGTTAACTCTATGGGACACACTTTGACCATTTTATAAAAAACTACACTCACAAATGTCACCAAAAAACTTCAGGACCTATAAGTCACTGTCCTCGACAACTGTCAATTTTCGACATCCACCATTATTCCTATATATATATAGAAGTAGAATTAGTAACAAAACACACTTTTGACAATATCAGATGGTACAGAGGCTGGTCATATCAAATGTATTGATAAATATCGGAATCCCTATCTCTTTATGCCAATTATTTGATACGGAATATATCAATTTCTTACGCTCTTCTAACATACGTCTCTATGGAGGCTTTGTCATTCTTCACACTCCATCTTTGTCTGATTGGGTCACTCATAGAACCATCCACATTTATACTTAAGACATAAATATTGGAAAGAAATAAATATAGCAAATTTAATACTATTATTTTAAGAATACCTACATATTTAAATAAATATATTAATGTATTATGTACTTATATATTTTAAGAAAGTTAAGTTACTGAACACTTTATTATTGTTTTTGAAATTATTGTTTTTTAAGGCTAGCTTAGCGTAATAGATACAATTGAAACTGGGGCCATATTCGCAATGACATACTTGATTCCTTGCAAATAACGAGCGACGTCACAACGGACTATAAACTTATACACGCTATAGTGTATAATTGAACAATCGTATTCTGTATGCAAATGGTAAGTTGTCTTTGAACAATTTTTACTGCACATAACACACGACAATGTGTTATAAAATTTTATATTTTCATAATTCTCTAACTTGTCATTATATAGTAAATAAGGGTTCTGTACAAGTTATTTTTATTATATTTTATATGTTAGTATTATTAAAAATGCGATTTAGTCTTATGAAAACATTTTTTTTTTGTATACTTATGAAAATGTACATATATTAAACTAATATGCCGTTTTACACACATGATAAACATTATACATATAATTTATGAAATATATTAAGTAAAATATACAAAACTAATTAACTTTATTAACCATAATCACAAATTATATTATATAATATTTATGTGTTTTAATAAACTTACTTACAAACTGCAACTAGCAAAGGAAAACTTATTTATTCATGCAAGAGCACTTTGTGTGGTAGTACTTAGTTAGTGTACTTAGTTAGTGTACTTAGTAGTGTACAAAGACTACTACAAATAAATTAATAATTTGAATTTATATATAAATGTTTTTATATTTTAATCTGTACATGGCAATTATATATTATAAATATTATCATAGATTAGTTATAAATTTTATTGTTTAGATGCGATAATGTTTTATTTGTAAGATGTACTCTATTCTTCTTAGTTGTCCTAATAGTAAATGAAATTCGTTCTGTTGTCCGCGGGTGGAACGGCGAGCAACAGCTAGTTACTAATAATCTATACCCACAAACTAAGGTAAGGTAAACCGTTGGAGGTAGATGACTAATTAACTGACTTACTGACAGACACTTATATCTCGTCCACCCGTGAACACGATTGCTGCAAAGCATTCGAAACGTCGTGTTAAAAATAAAATGTAAACAAATTACACGCAGGTTTTTATCCGTAAAAAATATTATTTGAAATGTGTATTCGTGAAAATATAAGAAAATACTACTAATAATCATATTAGTAATCATATAAATAACATAATAAGAAATTTAGTTTCTCACGTTTACTATAAATATGTATTATAACGATGTCATTAAAATTGCATTCAATTAGTACCTAGTGGTAAATAAACATATTACATAAATTAATTAAATGTACAAATTAAGATAATTAAATAAATATAATATAATTTATTAGGTATTCTGTTTAATAAAAGTTCTTATATTAATGAACCACTTGACCTTTCCATGTTTTTTGTTACTAATATGTGACCCTTGGGAGTACTACTTTGTACGGTATTTGCTAACACAATACAATTTGTGGGCCAAATTATTTAGAACCATGTTTTATAAATAGAATTCTAAATGTGAGGTGAAATTAAGATAAACTTTTATTTTGTTATTTAACCATACTTTGTAATATATAATATTTCCAACAAGGAGAAATATAAAAATTGAAATATGAAGTCATAACAAAAACAATAATCTTGTTTCTCTTTACACGTGTACAACTTATAACTATTATGTGTGTTGATGTTAATATATTTGATATTCATATAAAATAAAAATAATCGGTTTCCTAGAGGTCGTGGGTTCGTACCCTGCTCGCATTAATTAAGCGAAGCTCTCTATGAGAGAGTTTTCTGCATTCTTTGTGCAAGCATTAATCTAAAACGGCATATTTGAAAATTTCCAAATTTTGCACACTGATAGACATCAGTCTGGTGAAGTTTTATAATAAAAAAATTTCAAAACAAGAAATACAAAATATGTAATATAGTGTCTCATCTTAAAATGTAGTTGAGGACTGAATGCTTCGAAGTTTTGTGATTGCAACTTCGGTGCAGTTTTCACCTCGCTTCACTCAATATGCTAACACATACAGAGATTTTGTGAGCGCAGCGAGTCAACATTCTGGTAGGTATAGTAGGGTATAGTATAATAGTAGGTATCTTGCTCCTATTCTTTTTATTCTATATTTGTTTTAAAACAAATAATATTTTTTTCTATATTCTCTTTCTCTCTCTCTAATATATTTCCATGATAACATAAGAGAAATATATGTATATGTATGCTTTATATCTAAATTTAGAAGTCAGTCTAAACTTAAGTTATTCAAGAGTCTCGAGACGTGTGCTATTAAACTCAAAGCCCAACTCAAATTGCTTTGCTTTTTTCATTTATATTTGAAAGAATTCTGCAGCTACGAGTGCTCTTCAGACCATCTCATATTAACGAACAAACATATCTTTGATTAAGAAATAAGGGTTAAAATCAAATAATATATACGTATATATAAATTATAGTTAGCTAGTACGTCAGTTATTTTAGTAAGTTAATTCTCTTTTAATAAAACATTCCCAAAATTACAAGAGTTGTACATTACAAGAAAAAAAATTCTAGTACAATTTTTTTGTAATAATCTTGATATAGATTTTTGATAGATAGATATATATATATATATATCAAATTATATATAACGTTAATATTAATTTATTAACATTATAAATCATTCCATGTTAATTTGTTATTATTTTAATTTAAAAAATCGTGTTATTGATATAATAAAAAATAGCTTCATTGATACGTTTATCTTTATACAGAGTCAGTACATTTTTTATATTTAGCACTGTCTTATGTATACACTATTCTCTATGATACAGCTTTTTATAGGTTATATGATATCTACGATTACAATATACTTTATGTAAAACTATAAAAGATATATTATTTCTTTGATTAATTAATAATTTTAAAATATATATATGATTAATCTATCTGTTGCTTCTACATTGTTAATTTTTAAATTCAAACAAATATACATTTTTTATATAAAGGTAATTTTGGTAACTCTCAAAACAAATATAGTTATAATTGAATTTAAAATGGCGATTGGCTTTATTTATTTATTCCATTTATCTAATAATATGTAGGATATTATATCTGCTGAAGTATATATGTAGTGTATTATATTAAAATAGAATCTGGCGTAAGCACCTAAACGGCCAATTGGTTTTGTGGTAAGTGGTCCTGTCTGATGAGCCAATGTGGGTTTGATTCCCACACAAGAATTCTTGACATGATGGACAGATTGCTGTTGTGTCTGGGTGTTATATGTCTGTTATTTCCATGTTTGTGAAACATCGCGCGGCACAGATTATTTCTTTGCTGAAATGTTTTAACAAGATAAAATAAAGAAATACATAGGAAAATTCTAAGTATATATATAATTGAATACGTGACAAAATTGTTTAACTTTATGGTAGGTGAATCTGTATAAAGTGGATTTATAATCGGATTGAACTTGTAAAGATGAATCCAATTATAAACTTAAGTCTTCGAAACGAGGACTTCGATCCAACTGTACCTGAAACTCATCAAGACATAGAAACTTGATGAGTGGAATTTGGTATCATTTTATTATACTTCTAATATAATTTGAATTTAAATACATATATAAATGATTGAACTTAATTATTATTTTCATTCTTATATTTGAAATAATTATTGTATAGTTTTTTAAATTTTTAACAAGATTTTGTGTGCTTTTCGTAACTTATTACTAAACGGCACTTCAGTTACGTCGCTGTGTGAGATGTAAATTATTTTATATGTAGAAGTTTACATTGCCTACAATACATATATTAACATTATAAAGGGGAAGAGTTTTTTTATTTAAACTCGCTAATTTTCAAAACTACCGGATGAATTTGAAAAATTCTTTCTTATAATAGGCAGGTTGATTAGCAGATAATAGTAGAGCGAGTAAAACCGCATGGTTGAAGTAGGCACAAAAATAGACAGATTCAACAAATTTTAATGTTTGATACAAATAAAAAAACACGTCATTAGATTTATCTGTCTGTGTATTCACGTTTTACACAAAAAATTCAAACATTTTAATAGATATCTTTTTGTTAATATATATATAATAAATATACAATGTTTGTTTTTCTTTAAGTTCATTATCTGTAATTATTGTCCTTCAATAAAACGAATTTAGGAAGATAATTATTAAATGATGAATTACTTTATATGTAGATAAAATGGATATTTTCATTGTTAAAAACATTACATTATATGCACAAGTTATTAAACGAAGTCAGTGGGTCGTGTCTGTCTGTCTGTATGACTCAAAAATTATCACAGAACAGAACAGACTGTTGTACGGTTTTTACTTATAGATAGTATATTTAAGAGTATAATTGATTATGATTTTATATAAATTGACTGCAATATAAAGATTATAATTGAAGAGTTCACAAAAATTCTTGTCTTAATAGATTGAGTATAAATAACTTTCTTTTTAATAACAACAAAATGAATATATGTAAATAAATGTATTTTAAAAAGGAAATATGTTTTTAAGAGCACATGTCTTGTTTGTTTGACGAATAACAAGTTTCATTTTATATTATTTTTAATAACAACAAAATGAATATATCTACGTTAATGAATCTATTTTAAAAAGGAAATATGTTTTTCAGATCACATATCTTGTTTGACGAATTAATAACAAATTTCATTTTATATTATTATTTTTAATAACAACAAAATGAATATATCTACGTAAATGAATGTTTTTTAAAAAGGAAATATGTTTTTCAGATCACATATCTTGTTTGTTTGAGGAATTAATAACAAGTTTCATTTTACATTGTTAAAATAAAACTATTTCTTAAAATACACACAAATCAAACCTTTATCTTTCGTAATAAGAATACATTCTTTTGAAGGAAATATTTTTACAGCTGTCGAACCCAAGACCAGTCAATTCAAAATCATTGTTATTACTAAGCTTAATTGGCAGCAATAAAATATTTTTTCTTATACATACAATAATAAAATTATTTCTTCATATTGGCGTGAAATATGATATTAAAGGTGACTTCCAATATATCTAAACTAATACAAAAAATATACTTTATATAAATAATAAAGTTTTATATTTTTGTATGTTTGTAACAAACTCAAAACTACTGGTCCGATTTAAAAATTCTTTCATATTTAAAATGATACTATTACATCCCCGAAAAAAAAATATAAATATACTAATTGTGACTCGCGGTTCCACCCGCTGACAAACGATGTTACTATAACTAAGAGTAATATCGCAATGCTAGGTAGTCTATAGCCTTCCTCATGAAGCTGCCTATCATAGACAGAATAAATTCACAAATTTATTAGATAGTTTCGAATATAAGTTTAAACAAACGAACAAACTTTTGCACTTTATTATATATAGATAAATGTAGAGACGTTATATTTATCAATACATAGTCTTGCAATATTGCTACAAGGAAAAATATTTATTTTCAAATTAATAAACCATTAATGTTGGTAACGTGTGCTTATTAGTTTAGTATAATAAATGAAATAGTATATAGAAATCGAAGCGCGAAAAAGGCAAGAAACCTGGTATTTCCATGTAAGAGTAGTAGAATAGAATACGTTATTAATAAAAATACCGCAATATATATTATAATCATACTAAAATAAACAACGACCTAAATATTATTGTTTTAAATAAGTTCTAGTTTAAATTAATAATCAATATGCTGACGTTCTCATTTTTGTTACAAAATGGTGGATTTTGCTGATAATGCTTGAAAGAGCACGGATTGGATGACATTTTTGCTTAGTACCTACTTAATGAAATGTATATGTATATGTATATGTATATGTATATGTATATGTATATGTATATGTATATGTATATGTATAATGTATTATTTTTTTGCTTTTTTTCACTCTTGCTCATTCAATATTTGCACATTAAAATAAATATCTATTGATAATTTTGAATAAGTATAAAATTTTAAGGATACGAGCCTGATTCGAACCCGCTATACATGTCTGAAGACCATTTATACTGAATTTTGGTTGTGGTATCTTTTCAGTGTTATTTAATACTGCAAAGTTGGAAATATTGGTGAGGATATTCGAAAGAAACCTGATAGATCGAATCGAGTAGCGATACGGTAGCTCAATTGTTAGAACGAGGGGTCGGTATATCAGAGGTCGCGGGTTCAGTTCTTTGATAAATTTTTCATTCTATAATTATATAAAAATTTGAGCTTAACATGTATAGTCTTCTATATGTTTGAAGACAATTCCAAATATCTAAAAATAAATCTAAATATTTGCATTAAATATATTTTTTAAACTTATTTCTTGAATTCAATGAAGAACACAAATCACGTTTTTCATTTTGGCCATCTGTCTGTCACAGACAGATGTCACTTTATATAATAGATAGAATTTAATGTCATTTGTTATCATGTGACACTAAGAATACAATTTATAGTAGGTCCGTCACTATGCATGGCGGGTTGAGCTGAGCGAAGTATTATTGCTGAATGGGTTTCGCATACTTGTAAAATAAGCAGAGTAAATAGTGGCTATAATCTTAAACCTAATAAGAACTCGTGCGTGCGATTTTAAATTGTTCCACATGTTAACTGTGTGAGACACACTTTGACCATTTCATAAAAAACTACAATCACAAATGTCACCAAAAAATTGAGGACCTGTAAGTCAATGTCTTCGACAACTCTGCTAATTTTCGACATCCTACCATTATTCGTCTAGGAGTAGTATTAGTGACGAAACACACTTTTGACAGGTAAGTACTAGGTCCACGCAAGCAAAGTTAGCCTCGCGACGCAGCGCGCGCGAAACAAAAGCGATCTGTATGTTAACTCTATGCGACAGAATTAATCAATTATCTCGAAAACTACAATTACGATTCCGCTGATTTTCAATCCAGAACGAGTTTTGCTCATTGTGCGTATGTGTGCAAAATTTCGTGCGTGTAGCTCGTAAACTGAAGGAGGAGTAGGGTAACTAAGAGTTGAAAATCTGAGTAGTAAAGAGCTTTGCTTCGCTCAGCTCAACCAGTAGTTGAATACCAAAGAATCTTGACTCAATAAAGTCAAATTTTTGGCCGAGTGGCCAATATTAATAATAATAACTTTTTATACTGGCCAAAAAGATACACGGTTACTGAAAGCCACGCGGGTGAAGCTGCGGGCGGAATCTAGTTTCATATAATTATACTTCAGGAAAATACTTTATTTAAAATTTCTTCGTTTCTTTGAATGAAGGATCCCTTTGAGATGCACGCTCACCTTCTCTGTATAAGTCATCCCTCTCTACCTAACCAAATATGAAACGAAGCTACCAATACCACCCTTGAAGTACGTTCCTTAAATGAACTGATAGCAGTTCTAGAAAGACCAAGAACTTTAATAGATTATAGACATTTCCCTGATATACAAACAGTAGTACCTACAGTAGTAACATTAATGTTATTGAATTAAATTGATGTATTTAAATATATATTCAAAATGGTCTTGCATGTTTATGATAATAATCTAAAGGATTAAGTATTGAGGTTACGTCTAATTAATTTAAATTTGCTTAAACCCTCCTTTAACGTTAGAAACTCCGAGAGTTATAATAATAAAACCTATTTTCGTCTTTCGTTTATGCATTATTAATACTAGCTTCCGCTCACAAGTTCAACCGTGGGTCACTAAATATCAAATTGCTCCGTCTCTTCGTATACGTTTTACTTTCACGCCGCGACGACTTAGATGTAGATGCTTGATAGTAATACATTTAAATCAACCATATTGTGTTAAGAAATACTACAAAATGTCATTATTTTGGATATAATATCTTTCACATAAAAGTTAGTTAATAAATCTATTGTAAGCTTTATAACTATTTAAGACAATCCAATGGTACACTGTCTACGTGTAACTTCGTGGCTTCGGCAGCGAATGCTAAGACAGCTCAGACAGATGGATCTTTTCTGACCTACTCAATACATATCCTTATATCACCAAGTTATACAAAATCTTTAAAAATTATAACTTATATATTATTCTCATATATGAACTTCATTATTGTAAAGTATCATCAAAATCTGTTCAGTAGTTTTTGCATGAAAGAGTAACAAACATATTTTTATATTAATATTCCTTTCTCGTACATATTACTGCAAATATTTTTATATATTTCTCTAAAATAACTCAAAACAATGTCTTCAACAACCCCTATAAATTATTATTCGAGTCAGAATATCCAGAAGGAGGAGGAGGAGGGTTGCTGTGGGAGCTACCACCCTCCTAACTCAATTACTTTGTAAAATATTCTTTTAAGATTATAAAAATAACTTTAATGTTACTAAGTATGTATCAACACAAATAATATTTTAACATATATATATGTATAAAGAAATAAACATATACTATTATTCCTCCCATCAAAATTCCCTTTCAGATTAAATCCTCTCCTTGGAATGAACAAAGCAATGAAATGTAATTAGGAATTTGAATTTACGAAGTACAAGTTCTTGTCTATATTTTATTAAGCTGAAGAGTTTGTTTGTTCAAATTTTTGAAACTACTACGGATTTGATTTTTTTTGTGTTTAAAATAGACAGGTTTATAAGGAAGACAATAGACTATCTATTACTCTACCGCTTCTAATTTTAATTATGAATAAAATGGATCGCCTGCATGTAAAACCGCTAGTATTAAGTACACTGAAACGAAGAAACTTCTAAGAGCAGTCCCAACTCTGGAATCATCCAAGCGTCAAGTAGTGTTTATTTGCATGAATAAAATACATATCTGTATATATAGGGTATATATGTATATATATGTGGATAATGTTTTTGTAGTATTATTTGTGCATTATATTGAATCTGTGCAATAAAAAAAATTATAATAAAAAACAAAATCAAATAAGTTCGTAGAAATAAGCTGATTGGTTACAAAGGTGTAGTACCTGTTGGATCAGATAAATCTGTACTTTATAATAGCAGACAACTATGTACACTTACTTCGGCTAACTTCGTGTTTCCGAAGATGACCGACACATCTATAGCCAAATAGACATAACTATTACGTTTTGTTCGAAATATAACGTTATTGTATATATTGCTTCTAAAACAGAAAACTTAATTAAATCAATCAAACTTTACAAGAAACCCTATTGGTTAAAATTTTAAAATTACAATTTTATACTTGATCTATCAAGTACAACATGTCAAATATTGACGTAAAAATTATTCTTCATTGTTTATCTCTGTGCAAACAGCAATAACAGACAAATAATATTCGGACCAAATAATAATGTCCCGTTTGGGAATAAAACCCACTACCTACGGCTCAGCAGGTAGGGCCACCAGTGACCACTAGAACAATGGGAAGTCATCTATACTAGGAACGCAACCAGACCCTCAGTTGCGACTCGCTGCGATCGCGAAATCTCGGGTGCCGTTTGCATGTTGAACGAAACGAGCCAATCCGAATGCTTCGTCTTGGTGTGGGAAAAAAAATTGAACAGGGGGACAGTACAATTCGATAAAAAAAATTCGGCACGCGCATCCACAATGAGACTTCAATTTATCGCACAAATTTTTTTACATTGACAACTCAACGACAATGATTTTTTTTGAATTTTTTTTGTACAAAACACCACACATATCAGCATTGTATGTGTGCAAAATTTGAAACCAAACCGTTAAGCTGTTTTAATGCCAACTTTGTAAAACCAATGCAAATTGTCTCCAATAAAGCGCTCCGCTCGCTTCGCTCAATTAAATATCTATAACGAATAATCCTAACATAATATCAATTTGAAAATTTATGTATACCACTATCATTACTAAAACTTTTGAACGTAAATAATATATATAATATAAATAATGACGGAAAATGGCGGCAGGTTCTAGATTGTCTTTGAAAGGAAAGTATAGCTACGGCGATAGATTATTGCCTATGGCTAAAAAACATTTCTAGAAAATTAAATCTAATCTAATCTAATTTCATCTAGAAATTATATTGTTTTTAAGTTCATTTGGTTTATAACAAAGAACTTTAATAATATGTGAATTACATAATACATTTAATAATGTAATAAAAAGATTATAAGCGACTTTGCCAAAATAATTATTTTTGAACTAATGTACTCCCAATCAAGGCCACGTACGATGTCATACTTTTTTATCTGCATATTTAAAAATACATATTATCTGTGGCACGTCAGTTTTTGTGAATATTTTATTATCTTCATTTCAATGTCTCGTATCAAACTTTGTTTTGTTGGTAATGCTATTTAAAAATAGGGGTCAGTGGTGGAATGGTGAAAATGTAATGTTAAAAGTGTTTTAAACGTTTCATTATAAGAAAATAAATATGTTTATAAAAATTATAAAAGTAATTTTGGGGGAATTTTGATCAACTAGAGGAATGAAAAACAATTTACGAGCTGTTCTCAGATCTACTGAACATACACCCAAAATTTTAAGAATTTGGGAGGAGTTTGGATACAAACGCTGGGACATGATAATTTTATAGTTAACTAGCCGTTACTCGCGGTTCGTTCCGCAGAATTATTACTTTATTAATTATTCATATAATTAAAATTAATATATAGTCTACATAAACCTGTCTATCACAAAAAAAATGTCAAAAACCAGCAAGTTTAAACAAACAAATGTACTCTTTATAAAATTATTATATATATAATAATAATAAGAAATCAACCATTAATTAATATCAATATACAAATATTTTTAATAAAAGCGTATCTAATCTATCATAACCTTAAAGCTGATGAAAAAAATTAAAAACACGAAGGTCGTTTCTAAAGTTATTTAAAATAATTTTCCGTTTCAGGTTTCAGGTTTCAGATGTTGCATTTAAAATTCTTGCATCAATATACATTTTAATATGAATTTTAATATGAACCTTACTTACCATACATGAGTTATACTGAACGATGCTTAAGGTGATTTTTAGTCTTGTATGCTGAGTTTGCAATATTAATTTTACTCATAGGACTTCATATCGGTTAGATTGCGATGATTCTAGTTGTTCACAAATTGTTTATTATTCAATGTGGGAAAGAAATGAATGAAAAAAAATTAAAATAAAATACGACTATGTTAATTGTATCTGTATCATATACCGGTATTTCAAGTTAATGACCTTGCTGAACAATAGGATATTCGATTCCCACAAAATAATTTTTTTGTGATACACAGTTTGTTATTCTTCGAACGTAGTACTCGTGTACTAAGTTATTTTTTCTTTTAACCATAAAAGGTTTACGTATGCGTTTGACTACAGCCCGCCTGGATCTTAAGCATAGGCTGTAGTCTAAGGTAGGGCACACTTACCTAATAAATACCTATTAACTTTCGATTTGAAGACCCCTCGATTGTAACAATCAGCAAACACCGACTCCGGCAGAGAATTCCAAATTTTCGCTGTCCGCACAAGGAATGTGGAAGCGAAACGCTTCGTACGGGACTTTGGAACCTCAACCGTAAATCGGTGTTCCTGGCTGAGCTTCTCGGTGTCCGGTGACTGAAGGGAGCTGGGAGTATCAAGTCGTGTAGCTGTGTTGCATATTAATGTATCCGATAAAAGACCGACAAACTAGCCACCTTGCGGGCGATGTTCCAAATTTTGGAGTTTCAGTTCAAAACAGTTTTCAAAAAAAAAAAATATAACAGTGCCGTTTCACAAATTAAAATATCACTCTGTTAGGCAATTTTTTTTATGTAATCCTGACTTCTGAAGTATGAAATAACTCTAATAAAATAACATGATGATATATCATTTTTTAAACCCGTATTTAGCATTTTTTTTCTATTTCTATACAGCCTCCATTAAGCTTCTTACAAATAAATATTCATATTATTAATATATCCATCAAACAATTAGTCTCAAGAAAACCTGTACAGTAGATAACAATGTGTTGATCATACAATAGTATACAACGTCCTGAATGCGCAAGCGCAATGCTAAATGACCGGTTCTTTTAAATTGCGAATTATGTGGCTGGTGTACGGAACCCATGACCTGGATGTGAATTTACTAGCACAAGATGCTACTGAAGAAGAAACTTAACTGGATAGCTCTTATTGCTATAACATAAAGACTATATTAGCAAATCAATCCAAACGTCAGTCAAAGTATTAGGTACTGTTGAGTTAACTTATATCTAACTTTATAGCTCTTATTGTCACAGAATAAGGGCTATAATCGCAAATCAATCCGAACGCCAGTCTTTGTATCGTACTGTAGAATGAACTAACTGGATAGCTCTTATGTTTATACCGTAAGGACTATAATCGCAAATCAATTAACTCTTCAATAAACGTGTGGTTCTGTTGAATGAAATGATACTAGTTTGTATAGCTCTTATCGTAAAAGCATAAAGTCTATATTCGCAAATCAATTAAAACGCCAGTCAATGTATGGTTCTGTAGAATAAATTTATACTTTACTGGATAGCTTTTATGTAAATGACATAAAGTATATTTTCGCAAATCAATCCAAAAATCATTAAACGTATATAGTATTAAAGATTGAACTTAATTTGATAGCTCTTATGTGTACAACATAAAGGCTATATTCGCAAATCAATCCAAAGTTTATTATAGTCAAAACAAAGATGATTAGTATTGACTTGTATCGATTAGTTCGATTAAAACAAATCGATAAATCGAAGGTTAGAAGGTATGAAGACATCAATGTCAATGTACACCTTCATATACAGAGTTAAAATAATTATCATTTAAATACTTCTTCTATCTTGCAAATAGTAATAAAATAATAAAAGATAGTTAGTAGTTTAATAATTCTGAAATAAAAGTGGGCTGAGTTACTTCTTATTACATTAGCTATTTACCGGTGATAGTCTTGTCAAAATAAGTCCAGCCGTTCCAGGGATAAGCCGGAACAAACAGGCAGATAGAAAGAGAAAGACTAGAGTATGTGACTATTTTAATATTACAAACACACAAATTTTATTTATTTGTATTGGGTTTATTTATTAAAAACACACCACATATAAAAATAAAACTTATATATAAATATGCTAAAAAGTAAAAAAAAAAAAAAGTTTAGGAAAATATTTGTATCTTGTATTTGTATCTTTAATTAATCTTACTAAAATTGACAAATATTACCACAGAGTATATTACTTATATTTTATATTTTCTGTCAATGTGACGTAAAAATAAAAAAGTAACCACAGACAATGTATTTATGAAGGCTGTATCACATTCCAGGCCGTTAGAGAATTTCATATAACAAAGCCACGGTTTGACAGAAATAGTAAATTCCACATCAGACGTATCAAGTTTCATGACATAACAATATTGATTAAATATTACTTTATTATTCATGAGAGCTTAAAAAGTGCATATATATGTATGAGTTTTTGTATTTTATCTTTCGTGATTAATGATTACTATTATAAACAACATTAAAACTATCGTCGTGAACTGTTCACGCCGCGATTCCGTCTTGCTTCCGTCATGACATCATGGGTTCGAAACTGATCGTGAAAATTCAGATACTATTTTGTGAGTACAGCCGGATAATAATATATAATAATATATGTATATATTAAGGATGGACCAAAAAAGTCGGTGAAGCCAAGTAGTTGAACATAAAAAATTAAGAAAAACTATTATATTAGATGAAAAAATAAAAAAAAAACATCAGTTTGGCCGACTAGTCAGCCAATTAGGAACCAACAAGTCGGCTGCTTGGCCAGTCATAGTTGACCCATCTCTAGTATATATATATAATCTCTAACATATATATGTGTGCGTGCATGTGCGTGTGCGTGCGCGTGTGAACGCGAGTGTGCGTGCGCGAGTGCATGCGCGTGTGTGTGCGCGTGTGTGTGCGCGTGTGTGTGTAAATATTGCCTGTTCTATGACTATTGACTTCACAGATGCAGTAGTTGTTATTACAATGATCATTAAATCATAAGATTGATGGATGAACAAACAAACTAAAAATAGTTAATACCAGTTATAGTATATATGAATATAGTAATTACTTACTGTAAGTAGTATGATTAAGTTTAGTGAAGTTCATTTCAGGACTGATTAATGATATATTTATTACAAATTTACTTACTGCTAGCAAAAACATATTTTGTTCATAACAAAATATATATGATTATTAGTTCGTACGTCATTAGGTGTTTCTTTTATATAATCTGCAATTTATTACTTATCTATCTTATGTACTAATATTATAAAGCGGAAAAGTCTGTTTGTCTGTTAAACATCTAATCTTCGAATTGATTTGAAAAATTACGTCTAATAAGCAAGTTCATGAGGAAGGCTATAGGTTATTATAGTATTACACACAAGTAAAACCGCGGGTCACAGCTAGTGATTCATATAATGATATATTAAATTTTACTCTATACTTATTTTGAGCAAGGCATGAAATAAAGTTACAAAACCACAACATCAATTATAAATAAATAACTGGTAAAGAAGACAATTCTAAATAATATAAATTTGAATTGTAAATGTATTCAGTGTTTTAAAAACTACAGCCATTACTTATAAATTAATATGTGGTAAAGAAGACAATTTAAAAATATAAATTTGAATTTCGAATGCATTCATGTGTTCATTCAGTTTTAAATATTTTATCAAAACCACAACCATTACTCATAAATTATTATAAATAAACACTTGTAATATTAATTTGAATTTAGAATGCATTTATATCTGTATTTTAAACAAAATGTATAAAACAAAACCATGAATCATAAAAAAAAACCATTTTATTTTACAATATAAATTTGAATTTGGAATGGAACGCATTTATGCGTGTATTCTGTTTATAACATCAATTAAATAAGTTATTGTAGATGTCATCTTTCCTTTTCAAACGTGTGACATAAATATAATGTACATTTAATTGTATAAATGGCACACGTATTGTAAGGTATGTGTGCTGCATACTAATAACAATACCTCTGCGCGAGTCCGGACATTTTTCTTTATAAAGGAACAAAAAGAAATCTATTTATAAATTGAAACCAGGAAAATGTCGGCTATCATCGTTTATTGTAAGTTTATTATTAAATACGTTTTTATTTTTGAATAATCGATTTATTTATATTGCTTGACATTTTTGGCATAATTGTTTTTTGGGTTCATTTTTTTTTAGGATGTCAATGTTATGCAAATAATAATTATAATTTTCTAACTTATATTAATTTTTAGAGATATTTATTTAAGTTCTATATTTAAACAAATAAACATTATAATTTTACTATATTACTTTATTTAAACTCTATTTCCCATAAAATGAAAAATTATTTAATTTTTTCCCTCCATAAGAAACTGTCAAAGTCACACGTCTAAAAGCACAGACAAAAAAACTATATCGATTTTCGAAAAAACAATACAAATATCTCATGAAGTAATTCGCTTTCATTACTTTCGTCAAAGTTGAAGAGCTTAAGAGTTAATAATTAATTGAATATCGTCTGTGGGCGCGAAATCTGATTTATTTTATCGAAATTTCTGGAACGACCTTCGTATAAGATAAGGACGCTTTTCAATACAGGTTTGTTTTATATTTACCACTTTAACTCAAAAACTATATTACGATTAATATTTATTTTTATATTTGTATAAGAATTGCTTTATTCTATTAAATAATGAATTAATTATATAAATACCAATTACAGATATTTTAAAGATAGAATTTTTCCTACGATTCTATATTGAAAAAACAATACACATAATAATAATATATAAACTTATTAGAAAATGGCTTTTAAAAAAATAATCTTCTAAAATAAATGCTCTTACAAAAAAAATAACAATATACAGAATACTTTTATTAAATTTAATTTTGCTTACATGATATCGCATTATATGTTTTATGTAATTCTTAATTGCGTGCTAAATCAGTATCACTCTTTTTAATACGTATAATATATTGTGTAGTCAGTATTCTGTAGAGACGAGTTCTATAACAACTATAATGATGTACGAATTTAAAAAAAGATTGTGATATTTGAATATAAAATGTGATTATTTTGAAAATAGAATGTTATATAAAAAATAGAATGTGATTTAATTAAAAAATAAATTGATATTAAAAATAGAAAGTGTTATTTAAAAAAAGAACGTGATATATTGTGTCAATTTCGTCACAGTATTTAGAATGTTTAAAATCGCGTAACTACCCTTGATACCTTATAAAGACTGATCTTGAGTTGTTCCCTTGAATTATTATTATATATTTATAACAAGGATATTGAAAGTTACTTAACGAGTAGATAAAAATATAAATAAATTGTCATTTAATTTTTTTATTTATTCAAATATAAGCATGTGTGTGTGTGTGTGTGTGAGTGTGTATATGTGTGTGCGTGTGTATGCGTGTACAAACAGTACGTAAATGTATGTTGATATAAAAAAGCATTTCATTCTCCTAAGATTAGGTGAAAGATAGGGAACCTTATTAACTTGTTACCAAATCTATATTTAACGGTAGATTATTATATCAATAAAAATATCATAAACCACGAAATAACAATGAGTTACAATATTCAAATGTGGTGTTTCTATTGGTTACAAACATTTGCCGTTTCTCAAAACTAGTTTATTGGCCACAAACATTTGGCTTTTTTTAATATTACTTTATTAATTACAAATATTTTTTCAATATATATCATTATGTTTCATAAATTGAGTAATTTATTTGAGATATTTAAACGTTTTCCGAGGTTTTTTAGAAGACGTTTTTTTATTATTATTTTTTGTTTAGTTCAGGAAGTATCGAATAATAATATAATAGTTAATAGTTGATTATAATGACGCATATTTTAGACATAAATTTCAAGAAATAGGTTAAATTTTTTTGACCAGGTTTTGAGACTACAAAAATCCTTCATAATTAATGATACCCTCGCACCCTCTGGAGATGAACTTATATAATATTTATAGGAACTTAACAGAATAGTGCCTATATTAAACATATATCCATCCATCTATGTACGTTACATATTACTTTTTCATTAATAGACGAACATCCAAATATATTTATCATATAAGAGATAAAGGTTATTGAACTCTATGGTTCTTGATTATATGAATCTGATATTTGATAAGAAAACTAGTACTAGAATCAGTTGAAATAATTTCTCTTGTTGATCAACTGGCGGCATTACACCGCTCCCTTAGAAGTCATTACTTGTGGTAGCGTTGGGGGTCGGGTTACCCCCTTCCCTCAAATATGGCGAAGGGAGTGATGGCTGACCCTTGCATTATACTCGTGAACGGGTGCTGCTTGCAGTGACTGGTCGTCTTGCTGCCTAATTGGTTTTTATAATTTAGCCTCCACAAGGAATTGAATGCGATGGTTCTAGTTGTTCGTAAATTGTTTACTATATATGGATGTTTGTGAAACAGTGATCATAATAAAAAAAAATACCCGGCTGAGTTTCTTGTGTGGGGCTTCTCAGACCAGGGCGCGCTTGGAACCCTCGTTGCTTTAGTTGTAAGTTGGACAGTGACTCTACAGAAGGGCTTATTTCGATATGTAAGGCATCGAAATAGGCCCTCCTGGCACTTCCATTTGACGTACACAAGTGATCATTGGTATTGATTGAAAGTGGAAAATATAAATAAATAAATAAAAAAATTAAAATATTTTCAAACAATCTCTCACGCGATCTTTATCCTCGACACAAATTAAGAAAACAGACATACTTATATTAATATTAAATAAAATATCGGTTGATATTAATTAATATTTGATTCAAAACATTTAAATTATATATATTTTCGCACGAGCATTTTTATTATAAACAGAATTATACTTTTTTATATGTTATAAAAAATTCTATATAACTAATTAAAATTATGCCTAGAACTATAATTTCTATTGTTTAAAGTTCTAGGCATATTTTGAATTAATTTTGTATATTATTTTAATTACCTTACTATAAAAAAAATTGTACTCAGTAGAACTTATTCTTTGTTTTGTCACTTTCTCACTAACGATTTACATCAAAAGTGTGAAAGTGACAAAACAGAGAATATGTTATTTTATGTATAAATATTTTAATGAGTAGGGGGATAAAATTTTAAGACAAACAACGTAAGATATATACACATAATATTTATAAAAAAAACCATATGTCGCCATATATACTTATATATATATGGCGACATATATATGTCTTTATAATAATAATTATTAATAATATCCACTTTAATCCTTTTTTATTCTGATTATCCTTTAATAATAAATTTTATTCATAGTTCATTCATTATTCATTCTGTTAATTAAAACAGAACCATGTTTCTTTTACTTTTAATTAACTATAATTTTAAATTATATAAATAAATAAAAAACAATATTATAATGTGGAAAAGTTTGTTTGTTTAAACGAACTAATCTTCGAAACTGCCAAATAGATTTGAAAAATTATTTCTGTATATTATGGACAGGTTCATGAGGAAGGCTGTGCAGCATGGCGATACTACTTCTAATCTTCTGGTCTAAGTTATTCTATTAGTAAATAAAATCATTTGTTGACGGATGGAACCGCGGGATATAGCTAGTATTTTATAATTATACTAAAAACGTAATAAAAGAATAATATAAATACTTTGCTAAAGCAATTTAAAGCAATAGAAACATTACTTAAATTACAGTGTTACAAGATAATGACACACGTACATACACTTCATACATATATATATCATAGATACATACATACATACAAACAAACATAAAACATTTAAATAACAGAGATTACAAGATTACAAGACACTACATACATTTATTTCATACACGTATTTCATACATACATATATCATTATGTATATATTTATGAAGGGAATATAAGCTGTTAACTTGTATATCATTAGTGTCTATAGTAATTGTATGTCTATGTTAATAAGTCTTAAACAAATGAATGTCTCATTGGGACAGGTGGCTCAACTTGGCCCACTTTTGGTCGGAAAATAACCGTCGACCAGTTCTTATATACACTTTTGTAACAAGCTCTGATAAACAGTGGAAAGTATATTATTAAGGTATAAAAGATAATAAAATTAAATTTGTTTATAAATAAACTAGCTGTTACCCGCGGTTCCACCTGCGTTAAACAAACAAACTTTCACACTTTTTAATACTAGTATAGATACCACGATTTTTTTAAAATACTTCGTGAATTATAGAAAAACAGTAGTTATTTACATTATAATACTCTACAAAATATAAATATTTATTATTAAATAAATACTTATCAATAATTTATACCAGCATCGAGTATATTAGTATTTTTTATGTGGTAATAAAATATATTATTGATTCGTATAACCAAAGTCACAGCAACGTCACAGCTGACGTACTAATGACAGTCACAATATAAAATTTATTCTTTTGTTATAATTCATTATTATGAAAAAGATTGTTGTAATATTATGGTTTCTTGATACTTATATTGTAAGTAATTAAATTTATTTATATTTTTCAAGGAAAGGTGGTCTATTTAAAACTACCTACTAGAAGTTTTGTTTCAATATAACAATAATTTTACTTATGTGTTACGTTTTTAGAAAGCAACTTCATAGTTACACCTCAAACTCAGAAATTTTAGTAACACAATAGTTTTAAAGACGACGTGATACGATAAATGGAAAGTAAGATTGTTGTAATATTACTTTAAGAGATAGTAAGGTCCCCGGCTAATGTGTTAACATTATTGTTCTTTATTTGGTTGCTAATATCTTTTCTAATGAGTTAGTTAAAGATATTAAATATTAAAGCATTAAGAAATAACTGAGAAAAACTATTACGGCTAAGAATTGTATTAAAAAATAGATATATATATATATGACGTTTATATATTAAAATAATGAATAAAAAAATATATTAATTATACTTTCTATTTCTAGAGATCGAGAAAGATATAATAAAATAACAATTTACCTATTTTAGATGATCATGTACAGGTTAAAGATGAAAACCAACTTCTCTTCTGTTCTCTTGTCTCCTTGGATTTACTGTATTTCACCCATTTCCAAGTATTTGTAATAAAATATTTCACTTAATATTCATGATTAACAACAGTTACAAACTCACAATACCACGATATCAAGCTCCTTTCACCAAAATACAAACCACTGGTTATTGCAACTTCACTAAATACTCAGCGACCGTCTAGATTTAGATGACACAGCCAATATTAGCTTTATACAACGTTCAAACAGCTTGAATAGAATAGTTTTAACGGAAAATACAATTCACAATAAGGTTTCTGTTATTCGGTTTGTTTACAGAATCAAAAATATAATATATAGTACAGGTGTTAGTCGGCCGGCGACCGGCTTAATAATGAGCACGTAACAAATAAGCAACGAGTTGCGATCCTCACCACGCGCAACGACTCACTGGACTTAGGACGCTATTCAACTATACAACGATTCCCGATACAAGCCGAAGTGTTCCGAAATAAGCCGATGTGAGTCCGGTTGCCGCCAAATCGTGTTTTCCTTTGCGCCATCACCCGGGACAAGAGAGACCGAAGAGAAACTAGAAAAGTGGAACTGTTTTCATAATCATGCAATATAGAATGTAATGGACCGCCTTTATTAGTTTTTCTTATATCATTTAAAATAAATTCAATATTTAAAAGATTTTATTACCATCGCGAATTGTTAATGCATTTTATTCTAAAATTAAATTGCATGAAATGAAAATATAAAAATAATAAAAGTTATTTTACGGTCTATTTTTTTGCAATTTTATAGATTAAATTTAAATTTCGAATTTAAATTTATATACTAAATGAACACTAATTTATTTTCTAGATACAGACATTTGACAGGGAAAGCGAAGATATGACGTACTACTAGTATGAAATTTATGAATCATACTGTCTGTATATAGTTGGGATCTACTTGTTTTATGGTAGTCTCAGACTTTAAGACGCTTATTCTGCATATATAAAGGATATATAATTAATTATTATACATAAACATAAATAAATAAAAAGCTTATTAATATTCACTTTATTACCTCAAACTTCAAAACAGGTTTGAAATAATTTAGACGTCAAAAAAAAAAACATATAATTTAAATATATTAGATAAAATAATATGTTTTTTTTTTTGGCATGTATATACTTATTAAGCAAAAAAAAAATATTCTGATATTAAATATACTAACTCAATTTTGTAACAAATATTGTTAGTCTGTACGTCCTTATCTTTGAAACGGTTAATTTGAATTTAAGTTAATTTAACAGTTAGTTTTGTGACCTATATAATTTAATAAGAAAATGTTTTAAATACTTCAGTTAATTAAATTAAATTAAAAATGTAGTTATGTGTATTGAATATGAGAACAACACAAGAACTCAGCACTAACCAAAAATAAATTAAAATCATAATAATTAATTACGTCACTAAAATTATTAGACCTTCATATACAATGGATTTCAATGGTTGGAGTTATTCGCAAATTGTTCTATATATTGACGTTTGTGAATAAAGATCACAATAAAGAAATACCAGGGTGAGTTTGTTGTGTGGTTCGCAGAACAGGGTGTGTTTGAAAATCTCGTAACTTTAAGTTAGATGGCGTTTTCTTACAGAAGGGCTTATTTCAATAAGTATGGTGTCAAAATAGATCCTTCTGTAACTTCCATTGGACGTACACAAGTTATTACTGATATTGATTGAAAGTATAACAGATATAAATAAATAAACAATTAATAGTTGTAAGGACTATTATAGTTAATTATATATAAAAAATTAGAACTGCGTTTGTATCAACCATTAAATGATGTTTGAATTGAATTGCTTTTTCTGTTATTCTGATTCTTTATATTTATTATATGTTGACTTCGGAAAACATCGGGAAACATCGGAAATATTCGTTTTCGTATTGACAGCAAAAGAAGAAGCGCTATTGTTTTGAATAACTACATAGAGCTATATAACCCTCTATCACGTTTTTTTTATAAAAATAACAATTATCAACTTTTCCGTTTTAGGAAATTACAATTATAATTTTATTAATTTATAATTAAAATTATTATTATTATTATTACAATTCTAATTGATAATTAAATCTATGAAATTATACCCAATATATTGAGTACAAACCTAATGGGTAGGTCTATTTGGTAAAATCAGCTCTATATCGTTATACTGCCTTCACGTGTCGGTCATCTTCGGAAACACGAAGTTAGCCGATGAACATAGTTTATCTTGAAGAAATGTATACTAGTGGGTCGTCCGTGAAACTTCGCGTTTATTCAACAGATATTTTAGGAATTTCGAAACTTATGACAGGTTTTGTTTTGTTTCATTTCATTTTAATTGGCAAGTTACTTGTCTATATTTGGCACCAAAATAGTGAAACTTTATTTTATTCTCTATTTTTCTGCATTTTATGTATATCTAAGGCTCTTCGTATTAATTATCTATATATAATTTCAAAGAAATTTAGATTGAAGAAATCCTCGACACCGCCCTGACTCAAACCTGGGCCTCCGGCGTTGCTAGTCAATTGGCTAGCAACGCTACTAATAACTAATAACACTAATAGCTGAGCTATAGTGCCGCTATCAATAATGAATATTATTCTATGAGCAACCGTCTTTAGTTATCAACGTATAATTCACAAAAAAAAAAATTCGAATGCAATAATTTTATTCAAAAAGGTTATTCCTAAAAACCTTGTTCTATATTTAAATTTTCCATTTGAACAACTCAAAGATCAAACAGCATACAGCCTTGAATGTCATAAATATTTTCTTTGAGCTATTAAAATCTTTTTCTTGACATTATTAAATTAGCTTTATATTTAAAGAAACATTGATAAGATAAGGTTTGCAATTAATTTGATAACAGTTTTATATTATTTGCCAAATCTGTTCTGATAACAATTAAAATATTTAATATAACGGAACATTGTAGTTCTATAGTTGATTTTTGCAGGAGAGATGATAAAAAAATGATAAATATTATTTAATAAAAAAATAAAAAACAAATTATCTAAATGATATATTATAATATTATTTGAAGTTTATTTATTTAGTATATGCTTTGTCGTCCATATTTAAAGATAAGCGCCATTTTACTATATATTCTTTATCAGGTTGTTTTAGATTCAAGATCTCGACGGATGTTAAATAATAAATTCTGTTTTTGTTCTACGTCTAATAAAAATATAAACATAAAACTTAATATATATTCGTGTAATGAATATCTATACTAGAATTATAAAAAAGAATAGTTAGTTTGTTTGTTAAAATGTAGTTATCTTTATAGAAAACCAGTCGCTAACGCTTGAAGTAGCAAAAGATTGTCAAAAATGAGTTAAACTGCAAAAATTTGGTCAAACAAAATGAGTAATAATATGAAAACTAACTGTAAGAACTGTAGATTTAACTATGAAAGTCTAAAAAAAAATGCATATACGCAGTGCATGCATTTTGAGACCTTTCATCTCATAACTCCAGCCCAAAGGCAGCTAGGAAACCAAAATTTCTAACATATAGTCCTTAACACTAGAGTATTAAACATACAATGTTTCAGACCTGAACTATGTACCGTCTTGCAGTTCTCGTGTACAAGAATGGACGGACAGACATCTCAGAGAATGTTAAAAAGTAGCTTTCGCTACTTAATAAAGTCTTTCGACCGCGCGTGAAACCGCGAGTAACAGCTAGTTGATATAATAAACCTGAAGACTTTATTGTTTGTTTAATGTATAGACTTCTAGAAATATATATGTACGTATTATACTTATTTGTGATTGGTTCCGAACAAATTTTCAAAACTGGTAAAACTCTTATGGAGTTCATGCACCGAAAAATAAATTAAATATTAATAATTAAATTAATAAGTAAATCCAAAGGAAGTATCAATATTTTGCAGCGTATAATTGATAATATATTATTAAAACACTAAAATTTCAAAATGGCTAAAATTATTACATTTACATAAATAGTACAAAAAAGCACTAAATATACAATATGATATAAAAATAAATTATATAGAAACATATGACTATTATAAGGTGTATAATATAATATATTTTAGTTTAACTTTTAAAATTCCGTTGAGATAGCTTCTGACCTGATGCGTCATATCAAATAGTAACAAAAAAAACGGACGCGACTCTGTACTCGTCTGGATCCGGTTTTTATCTTATCATTGCTTATTAATTACAGATGCACAAACACAATGTATTATATATATTTGTATGTTTGTAACAAAAACTGTGACGGATTTTTATTTAACTTTGCCATGTACGTGTTCTTATTTTCCGAGTCACTTATGAAACCAAAATATATTTTTATAAAAATATATATTTATATATAATATAAATCAGAATAATTTGTTTGTTTAAACGCGCTTATATTCGAAACTACGAGATGTATTTGAAATATTCGTTTTGATTACGACAAGCAGAGTCACGAGGTAGGCTGTAGGATTTAATAATATATGTGGTGGAAATCGCGGGGCACAGCTAGTATAATATAAATTTACGTGTTTATTATTTTTTTTAATGTCTAAATAGAAGACAATTAATTTACAATATAGCCTATTTTTTCTTCAAGATCTCATTCGCAGTTTTATATGTACTTATTAAAATATATATAAAGAGGTGATGTCTGTGTGGTATAAAATAATTCGGATTTAGGAAGTTATTACAGTAATCTTTAATATTTATTTAAGCTGTTTTTACGTTTCAGCTCTTTTTCATCAACGAAAAAACAATCGAGTGAATACGTTTCTTACAAAAAATATTTTTTAGAATATATAGACAGAATCGCGTGCAAATGCTAGTTAGTATATAAAAAGTTTATATTATTTATTTGTGATAATTTAATTAATTGTTTTGTTCTTAAACACTTATCAAGTCTATGTTTTAAAATGAGGTCGATAATTCGGTTTTTCGGGTTTTATATTGCATAAGAGAGACAGTACAAATAATATTAATTATACTTAATATTACAATAAATAAAAAAATAGTGAGAATTTTTTATCTTACAAGAAAACACTTTCTTTATAGAATTTCTTTATTTGCAAATTTATTAAATTATGTATGAGGTTGTTTTGTTATTAAAATACTTTATATATATATATATATATATATATATATATATATATATATATATATATATATGTTTTTATTGTATATTTGTATCCCTAATTCTGCAAACAATCTGGTTCTTAAAGGTCTAGAAATTTTTTTAAAGTAAAACCTATAATCTTAAATATCTTAATAATAATTATTAAGATATTGAATTTTAAATTATAAATGTATTAAATTATTAAATGTCTATGGAAGGCGCTGGCTTCAGTATTTGCACCAGTTCTAGCAAGAGTATTGGCACCAGCAATTGGCACATGATACTGGTTTCCTAGTTTAGGGGTCCGAATTCTCTCCATCTTTGCTGTGATTTTAGTTTATATTCCTATAATTATATTTGTGTACTTTTTTGTTGATTTCAAATATCCATATGGGTACCCAGTCAGCCAAGAGGTGTCTGGAAGGCTATATAGGATTACAGTGCGTAGAAGACGTTGCCATTATTATGGATACCCACTAAAAGACCATCGCCTCATCGCTAGACCCTGCATATGAAGGTGCAATAGACAAAACTGTATCACAACTTTACGCTCTCTATAAAATTATTGTATATTTTATACTGTCTGTAAAACAAAAACCGTCACTAACAATTTACCCAAAATAACTTTTTGACCATATACACTCTCTTTTATAACTTTTTTAAGCATTTTTTAAATATATATTTTCGGGTTTCTAGTTTTAGGAATAAAAAAGTCTAATAGATGTCTTCTGACAAAATACATATATTTAATTTACTATTTCTATATTTCTTTAACAAATATGAAAACTAGATACAATAAATAAGTCATTTTGTTAAACATGTTTAAAATGAACGAAATGACTTAATGAAATGAATTTAAACGTTGAAAATCTAGATGAAAACTGAAAACTATTTTTTCAGAAAATACAGCGTATTATATAATATTGGTAAAGGCTTTTAGGCTTTTAGCCTGAAAGCCTTTTAGTATGGGTTGATAAAACAAATACAAAGTGCTACCCTCTGTAAATTAATTTATTATTATTAGTTGTACTATTTATAGCGCAGCATTAATGTTTATGGTACAAAATATATATTACTTTTTGGCAATATTTACATCGTTCATTCGTAATTGTATACTCATCGGAACTGTTTAGCGAGTTCACGCGATTTCACCATGCTCAGAGCTCCTGAGTAAGAGCCCCAAATGGGTTTGAAACTATAGCCGTCCAATGCCGATAGTAATTACGTGAGTAGATCCGGATAATTATATAGAATGATAATATTATTGGCCATCAGTTTTACGTTATAATACTACTAGCTGTTACTCGCGGTTCCACTCGCAAACGAATATATTTTTACAATGAAGATAATTAAGCGCAGTATTGTAATACTAGATAATCTTTCTCGTGAACTATAATAATAAGAAAGAATTTTTCTAATCCATCCAGTAGTTTTAAAGATTATCTCGTTTAAACAAACAAAAAAAAAAACACTTTTTTCTGTTTAATAATATTAGTATAGATTACTTTTTATATTATGTTTATCATATTAATATTTCTCAATGCTTGTGAAATATTTATTACGTAAATTCGATAACACTTTTATAAGCAATCTTTTTCAATAAGTAATAAAAATATTATGTACAGACAAAATCTGGCGAAATGCCAAAAATAACTAGATAATAGTAACAGCGATTTTATTTATTTTATAGAGTTTTGTAATATTTAGTGAAAGACTTGTCATAAAAATGCATTTATTGCGGAACCAAAATTTTTTAACTAGTTGTTACTCGCTGCTTCACCCGCGGACGACCAATTTTATTTACTATTAGAATAACTTAGAGCAGTAGCTATATAAGTATAATCCATATCGTAAACCATATCTAATTCAAAGAATTTTTCAAATTTGTTACGTTCAAATTTTTTGGAAGATCAGCGCGTTTAAACAAATAAACATTTCCGTTTAAAAAAAATATTTTTATAGATATCTTTAATGTATCTTTATTTATATTTACTTCAAACATATAAAAATACTCTATGTAATAAATAAGAAATATACAGTCTTATATTAAAACGAAACATTTTGAGCATATGTAAAAAAATTCCATCGCCATCTTGCTTTCCACTTATTAGCCAATTTTATAACCGCGGTTACTTGCGGTTTCACTCGCGGACTAACGATATTATTTATTATTAAGATAATTAGAAGCAGTAGCATAATGCTGAATAGCCTGTAGCCTCCCTCACGAACCTGTCGGTCATAAACAAATTCTCCAGCTTTATAATATTAGTATATATAATAAATTAAATAAATAAATCACTAATATAATTAACGTTTTTAATAAAATATTTATTTTAACATCCGTCTTTGGTAATTGCAAAAACTAATATTTCAGTTAATTATCATATCCAGACTTGTTACCTTATTATTGTGTAATGTTTATTTTCAAAATTCTCAGTAATACCTGTTAATAAACATTACAAACTAAAGATATACAAAAAACATTATTATTTTATGTATTTAAATATCACTGTAATCATATAATATTAATGTTTAAACAAATTATATAATCTGTTTTCTCATTAATAATTTCATTAAACTTGACAACCTACTTACGTTATGTTAGTACTGATTCAGGCTTACATAAGCCCGTATGATTCTTACAGTAGCAATAACACAAGATCTCATAAACTAGATTTCAACACTAACACTTATTTCATTGCAATATCACAAGAAAAAACTTAAACACTTGAACAACTTAACACTACAATAAGCGCTTTCGCTTTTGAGCAAATATAAAGATTTCACTGCACACTTCTTTTGAATTTACTTATATTCTTTTACTACGAATGTAATGCGCATACGCAGCGCACTGTTACGCGTGGCAAGATGTTGCATCAACTGGTCCGCTGGTGGCGAGACTGCTACCACCACCAGTCACCACATCGGCTGATCACACCGCGACCTAGTCAGATGCATGCCCTAGAAATGAACATTTATCAAACACCTGTAATACTTTCGCCATCAGACGCTCTAGTTCATAACGAGTATTTCGTAGATGTAACTGTAACAAACATACATATATATCAAGGTGATATAATGTATTGAAATATAAGAACAATATAATGTTAATGTTAATATCATTGATTTGGTGCATTATATACTATAAAAAGTAACTAAAATTTCTAAAGAGACGTCTTTTTTGTATTTAAAATTTCGTGGTCCATTACTATTATATATAATTATCAGACTGTATTCATGTTAATAGCTATTGGATCTTGTCTGTTTAGTATCGAATTGTTTTGGGGGTTTTCGTCTTTCATCATGGAGGTCATATTTCTTGGTGGATTACGGAATCACGGTTCTCACTGGGTCCATATATAACACAGAGAATGGGATCGAAACTAGTCTGTCATTATCCAATAGTATTAACATGAGTGCAGCCGCATAATTATATATAATTGTGAAGTATACGTCTTTGAAATCTATTATAATATTTAGGCAGATGAAAAGAGTATCAATATTGTGTTTTGTCGATTCCTCACCATTGTGAAAATATTTTATAACAACTGCATTGCTTATTTTCATAAGCAATCCAGTTGTTATAAAATATTTTGACTTTGATTTTGATATAGTGACTGATTAACAGGTTGGCGTCGGTTTGAAACCCAATTTGACAAGTCTTAATAGTTTATTCGCTGAGTGTACGTATGTAGTTCCTAAGTTTTTTGTTTTTATACTTAAGTATAAACGTGCCTGACCGTAACAAAACCCAGGCGACACGTGCAAGTGTCACAATAGATTATTTCTGTCAATTATCTCAACTACCACAGGGATATCGATATCCGGAACAAGAATAGCGTTTTCTAGGAACCTTCGTCTATGAAGGTTCCTAGAAGTTCCGCAATTATTATAGCTATACCCTCTTTGTGTCATGAGATATGGATATTAAAGTCTTATTTAGTTGTTCTTTAAGTAATTCTTTCATAATATTTTTATCATAACTTTAAATATAATAATTATATACTTACTTAAGACCGTAAATAAATAAACAAATTTGAGTGGTTCTTTAGTCAAAACGCTTGCCTGTCGAGATGGATTTTTTCATTGGAGCTTGTGATAGGAGTTTGGACATTATTAAAGATTTTATCGGGGGGAGGGGACAGCAAAAAAAAAGATTTGTCAAGTAACTTATTTAAAAAAATGTAAATACCCATTGCTACACTAACGCGACATTGACCTTTGTGGCATTCATTGAACATGCGCTGTAGTCGTTTTGGGTCATTAGTAGTGAATCACAAGTATATATTATTAACTATAAAGGTTGTATTCCTTATTATTACAAATAGAAATAAAATTTATGTAGTTTTTTAAATTCCAATATTATAGGGGAGGGGGACGAAATTCCCCTTCTTTCCCGTGCCAAATGACGCCCGTGTGTACAATTTCACAGACATTGTTAATATGTTCTTTTAGATTATAATAACAGACCTCTTTGCTTTTTGCAGTGACTTTGTCTGTACACCGCTTCCTCTCTCTTCAGACCACACGGTGACGGGTCTTTTATAATTATAAAAAGAATAGTTATTTCATAAATTTACTAGATTCTTGTACAACAAATTGAGTCATTCTTATATACTTACTTATAATTACTTACAGAGTAGGGTTCGCTTGGAACTCTCGTAGCCTCAGCTTTAAGTTGGAGAATTTCTCAACAGACACAGGCTTATTTCGATAAGTATGAAGTCAAAATAGGTCCTTTGTAGGCTTGGTGAGGGGGGAGGGTGACTCCTCTTACCTAACATAGGCCTTCGATGAGAGGGTGCTCTACGTTGCTCGGGGCACCCTCATTCGGGAGGTCTCACCGGGGCGTCACGGTGTGTGCTAACGCGATCCCGTGACATCCCATTACGGCGCAGAGGGCAACCGTTGGTTTTTTAGTGGGTAGCCTTAAAAATGGCAGCATCCTCTATGCTGCCGGGTAGTCCCACATCACCACCCGGCCGTCACGCCCCTGGACTGACGGGGTACCCGTAACGGGTTTTTTCCAACGGAAAAAAAGGGCCTTCTGTCATTTCCATTTGACGTAGACAAATGATCACTGGTATTCAATGTGGAAGAGAAATAAATAAAAAAAATAATATCTGAATAATTTTATATATTGACGCCAGTAATCTTGTCATAACTCAAACAATGCATATATGAGATGTATTTTTGATTGAAATCACAAAAAATACTTCATCAAATGATCCGAGTTTAAATTTTATACGAAATTCTTTTGCGGTGTTGACTTTTTTGTAAATATTTAAAAATTTGGCATTTTTGGCTCTGGTGTGAAGTTGCATATTTCGAGATACAAGACGTACACGTTAATTTAAGCCTATATTATATCTTTATAAATAATATATATAGAGTGAGTTAAATTAAATGTCGAAGGGCGTGAATGTACCTCTTACCCAATTTTATATATGGCGGTTCGTGACCTTTCATCTTATTAGGTGTTTGATCTTCACAAAGTAATTATGTCTAAACTTTAGATAGATTGGTTCTTTTAGACTCTAAAGGAACCAATCCCAAGTTAGGCACCAAATTGCTATCTCAATTATGTTAATTAAATAATTTTTATGAGTAATTAAGTTTTAATTCGGTACTATTTAGAGCTTATTAGTAGTAGTAACTAGCTTCTGTCCGCGAATTCTCCTGTCTGGTGTGTTCATGAAAAATATCAATTTGCACTGCCTCTTAACCTCCGGTTCACGCACTGAAATCACAAAAAATATTTATAAATTTCCGCCTATGTGTTATTCAGATGCCTAAGCTGTACTGTAAAGTTTCATCAAAATCCGTTCAGTAGTTTTTACGTGAAAGAGTAATACATTCTCACAAGCTCTCATAATCCCAAAATAGGTTTATAATTTTTGACATTGTTAGGAAAATTAAACGAAACTTCTTCACTTTACATGAGGCTTCGTACACATAGTTCGTAATATAAAAAATAACTTCAAATTGTAATACCTTCGGACAAACAAAAATTAAATGTAAACATTTTATCATAAGTAGTTTAACATGGTTCCAAAAAATTCACAAACCATTGTAAGATATCTGGGACTTAAATATTTTATGAAGAATCCTAAAGGAATTCCTAAAGAAAGATTCTTTTTTCATTTTTATTAACCGACTTCAAAAAAAGTATTTTATTCCACTGTATTTTTTTATGTTAGTTATTTCAGAACTTTCAAGTGGAAAAACCGATTTTGAAGAATCTTTTTTTATTTGAAAGTCTGTGTTTTCCGCGTGGTCCCATTTTGATGAGGTTAAGATTAGTTTCGGAGACAGACCACAGAATTCTTCAATTATTTACAGCAGATGTCTCACCATTGCAGCAATCACTTGTATTTGTAACAAATTTTATAACAATAATAAAACTCCATAGCGGAACTAAAAATTATAATATATACATATATATTAACAATACAGTAAAACGTTCATAAATAATGAAATAATATATTGAAGGAAAGTGTTAGAAACTTGGTGCCCTTGATATACATACATCAATTAAAAAAAACTGACAAATACTTAAAAAAGTATAATATATCAAATTATTTTATTATTTTTGAAGATGGTTTGACTTTTTCATTTTTTTTATATTCTCTCAAATAATATGAAACGAAAATTTTGAAAGTATTATAATTGTATGGATAGATGATAAGTAAAAGATATCTATTAATTTAATTTTTTAATGACTCATATATGACGTCATAAAAACCCCCTGCTTTCGTAGAACAAGAGATAATATCACATATTACGACTATTAACTGTCACATTAATACTAAACATACTATGAAGGTAATTGATACTAATCTTAAATTTTGTTCTGTGGTTTTCCTGCAATTAAATGTCCTTATTTTTAATTCAGTGTATAATAAATGCTAATGTACCAAAATAATAAAATATTTATATATATAGAATAAATAAATAATAGGCAGACTTGATTGAAAAAAATATTACCAACCGAAAAAGACGTAATTTGATATCCATAAAAAAACGATGTTAAGCAAAAACTATCTCGACGTTTTTTTAAAGAAATATAGAATGAAATATTATTGATATAAGCAGTATTCGAACCAACGACCTCTGAGCAATCATGTCGTCGCTCTACCATTTGCGCTACCGTATCGCTGCTCCTTCCATGAATTTATTATTCTATATAATATGACCGTTTGTATCGGGACGGAGGTGACATCTATTAGGAAACTTTCGAAAATCTATATCAATTCTAATTGTTCAATATAGGATAATATGAAAAAGATGCTACAATTGAAATAAAAATTTAATAAGCGTAACAAGGCTAGCTATACATATTTAAAGACAATATAAAAAAAATATAAAGTTTTTATTGCTTTAATTAATTTAGATATGATTTAATAATGACATGTTTATTAAAAGCTGTATTTACAAATAAAATCAAGCCCCGAGGCCGCAAATCAAAACAAGTTTGAAAAAAGACAAGATTTGACATTTTAATATAAATGATTACGTATCCTGCAAAATAATAAAAAAAGTAAAATTGATTAAATAATATATTATACAAATAAATATATTTGAAAAAGCAAACGTATTTGTTTTTGTAATATTACTAGCTGTTATTCGCAGTTCTAATCGCGGATCGACGATTATATTTAGTATTAATATAACTAATGGTAGGGTATAGCTTTCCTCGTGAACCTCCTTATCATAATTAGAAAGAATTCTGCATCTGCATCGGTTATTTTAAGATTAGAACGTTTACAAACAAACAAAAAAACTTTTCCTTTCATTGGATGATTTTTTTCAAATTTTTATTAGTAGTTATTAATTAAAGTGACATATTATTTTGATATTATCTATAAAATTCAATTTTGCATGTTACGTTGCTTAGATACAGGTTTAATTCTTGAGATTGACGTCATGGGATTTTACGCGTAGGAGTAAAGAGGACACCACGTGATGCATGAGTAAGTATTATAAGAACCTGAGATAAATTGTTAATTATAAATTAATTTATTACTTTATTAGCAAAATTTAGTCACATGACGACATTAAAAAAAGATCCGGATTCATCCTCTGTATTACAGTATTCTCTTCATCCTTTTGCTTTAATGGCAGCAATACATTTTCTCCCATATTTCGTATATGATTAATATTTTATATAATAATTATTCTAAAATAAAAACAAAACGCTTGAAACTACGCTTAAAATTGAAAATACGTTCGTAAGTACATGCCATATTGTTAAATATGGCATTGGTATGTGTGGCATTCATTTTATTAAATTGCCTTGTTGATGTTTTTATTTTTACAAAGTTTGCAAAGGATGTCTTTGTATGATAACAAAATTACATTACAATATAACATTGACATTATAAAAACTCATTTTAAAACTTTATTTTTTTACATCTAATTATATTTATGTTATTTCAAGTAAAGTTCAGAACAACAATATTGAATTACATTTATTTCTGATAATACTTTAGTAATACTTGGATGGAGAGCTAAAAAGACTACGATATAAAACAAAAACAATTTGCGGTAAATTGTACAAGACATGCGAGCTACGGCCTTGCCCTTCTAACAACCGTAAGATTACTAACAGACCAACGTAATGAGGTTGGATTATATTAAATGACCCGATAGCTCAATCACTCAAATTATTCATAACTCACTCAAATTATTGGTCGATGACTCAAAAATGGGACAATGCATACATATTTAATATATATTTATTAATATTAAACAACTCCAACACTAGAGATATAATCTCTTGAGGGGAGTTTTACAGACAGAAATAATGTACACAAATAACACCAAGACTGGAAACAGTAATTTGTGATTCACAACAACTGTTCAATGTGGGAATCGAACCCATTACCTCTGGCTCAGCAGGCAGTTCCACAACCACTAGACCAAACGGTCGTCTTACTAAAACGAAGCCCCCAGTTGTCAGACTTTATGAAAGCTATTAACACAAAATTACTGAACGGATTTTTGTACGGTTTTCACCAAAACAGTATAATTTCTAAGACTTTAGGTACATAATTTATTATGATTTTATGGTAATTGATTGAAATATAACAATTATTGGTGAAGACGATACAAAAAAATATTTCCCAAATAAATAAATAATACAATAATTTGAAAATATCGTAAGTAGTTACTCACCTTTTAATGTTATCAAAAATGACGGCTACTAGAATCCACGCAGGCGAAGCTGCAGGCAAAAGCTGGTTTAATTTTATTTAGCTAATTGAGCTTATACTAGATGTACATTTATATTTATAGTGTTGGTATCAAGCTGTATATTACATATTTGTTATAAATTAATTTAACAAATGTGTATGTTTATTTGTGTCTGTCTTTAGCATCATAGCTTCTAAAATGATGTGTCGATTTTGGTGCTGTTTCTTAAACGTTGTTTGTCAAGTCTTAAAATATGTTTGAGGGAAAAAAGTTTATTCAAAATTATTAAGTCAACATGCTGACAGTAGCTAATGATAGTATCTCAGACAATAGACGACCAATTGGTCTTGTGGGTAGAGACCCTGCCTGCTGGGTCAAAAGTCGTGGGTTCGCTTCCCACACGAGACAGTTGCTTGTTTGATCCACAGATTGCTGCTTCGGGTCTTTGTGTTCTTTATGACATAGACATTGTTTCTCTAATGAGAGAATTCTTTACATATATATATATATAACACTCTTGTTGTACTCAAACAATGTTAGTATGAGATATAATCGTTATTCCAATAAAATATATATATAAAAGGTGGGGATTGTTTTATTTAAAATACAAACTCAAATTGTTAAATTCATATTATAATATAATTAGATAGTTTCTTGTCTCCGTGTTATATTGTCATTAATATGTGAACGTAACTCAAAGTAAGTCATTACTGAGGCATACTTTCTAATGAATGTTAAAAATTATACGTTGCTATGAGTTCTCGTTCTATTGTCGGATAGCAATTAAAATATTATATATGATTATTTCTTGTTTGTTGAATGTTTATAACAAATTTATTAAGGTTTATGATTGTCGTTAATTACTAGATTAAGTTTTCGAATGCTTTGTACGAGTAGCAGTCCTTGTCGCGGAAGTCAAGATGTAGGTGTCTGTCGACACACTGTCTGTGTGACATTTAAAACAACGGGTTATAATTTAAAATGTAATAATAAAAGGAAATTAATTTCATAAAATAATTATTATATTGTAGAAATATTAATTAAAATAAAAAATAAAAATAAATATATAATAATAAAAAAATTAATAAGTGTGATTTAACTGTGCAAGGACTTACTAATGTAATTTTTAAGATTCCTCTTTTGTCATATTTTTGTTTCATATGAGAAACTTAAATATAACAAACATATATAAGATCACAAAGAGCCTTGGTGACGCGTCTGTGATGTGTTAATTTATCTTTAAAAAAGTAATAACAATTTTATTGAACTGTAAAACTAAAATCTTTAAAAAAATCTAAATAACATAAAACTGTTGCGATGTCTTTGTGACTTACTTCTAGTTGAAATAGTAATATCTTAATTTTAAAACCCCAGGCACCACCCAGGCCGGTGCTGGGAGGGCAGCCCCCCGAAACAACATAATGTAGCCTCGACAGCATTTACATTGGGATTGACTCATCAAACGATGTATTTGGAAGAAATAAAGTATGATTAGTGAAAAAAAAAGTAAAATGCAAGTTTAAAACCACTTAATCACTCTTCACTTGTGTCGGCTCCCATCGCTAGTTATGAAAAGTAATTACTTTAATATATACAGGGTGTAAATAAAACATCAAAACAGATAATACTTATTTATTAGGTACATAGCCGATGCATACCTCATGTTCACTTCATACATTAAATATATTCAAGTAATTAATTATATTTACATAATTCACCGTGAACTTTTAATTAACAAAATATCACAACGATAATAATATTAACGTTACATTTTAATTTCATCAAAAAAAAGTACATAATATAAATTCAGTCGTTTAACACATACTGTAGTTACTCACTATACTATACTTTAAAGCTTTGATTTATATACTTATAATATATAAGGAATGTAAGTACATAGCTTATATGAGGAATATTTACATAAATTATAAAATAATTATCAAAATGGTCATGATTTTAAAACTGGGTTGAGATTTATAACTAATAAAATATGAGGGCGGATATAAACATTTCATTTAATACGGTACAGTACCTTCCTTACATCACAGTATAGTACAGTACCGCACGGTGTAGTACATTATATCACACAGTATAGTACAGTACATCGCAGTGCAGTACAGTACATCGCGGTATGTGTAATAATGCACAGTAGCGTACTGTACAGTATTGTATTGTATTGTACGTTGTATTGTACTGTACTTACAGTACAATACAACGTAGTTCAGTACAGAACAGTATAGCGCAGTTCAATACATCACAGTACAGTGAATTTTTCAAATGTATCTGATTATAATAACTACTATTTACACAAGTGTTAATTTTTTTTTGTTTTGAATCAAAAATAATTAATATTAATAAATTGTAGTAAACAGAATTTGTTGTTTGTGTTATACGTTTAAGTCGAGTTATTGAAATACGTACAGACAAATTATTAAATAATTTGGTGCCTTTTTTTTGTACAAATATTTGTAAAACACATTATTTTACTATTGTTTGTTTTATAACTTCTTATTATATTTTTTTACTACATGTGCAAGTACTAATCTGCAATTATATCAAGCATTTTCTGCTGTAGTAGTAGTTTTCAAATTTTTCAGATAATTTTGATTTTTGATGCATAAATAAAATATTATTTATTTAATTCAAAGAGCTTTAAAAAATACTATATATATATAATTGATGTAGGTACTGATTTAAACAAACTTTCTCTTTATTACGCAAATATAATAATCTTAATATCCAGATGATTATAATCAAGTACATTAAATTAGTTCGAAAAAAAATTAAATTACGTAAATAACTTCGCAATAGTATTGAGTGAATGTAAAAGTTAGTTTGAAATTAAAATGGGTTCCAATACACAAAAATATGTTGGTACAACAATAGGTGGTTTAGATATTATAAGAATATTTTTGTACTAAAACTTTATTCGCGTTAATTTTCACGCCGTGATGCAACCACTTTTGGAACTCATGAGAAACG
Source organism: Mechanitis mazaeus (assembly GCA_959347395.1). NCBI lineage: Eukaryota > Metazoa > Arthropoda > Insecta > Lepidoptera > Nymphalidae > Mechanitis > Mechanitis mazaeus. The sequence continues at coordinate 17,763,709 of OY365750.1, forward strand.
GCCACGGATGTATTCGAAACTAGTCCGAACCTGAACTTTCATATTTGGAGCTCATGAATGAGGGCCCTAATGGTTAACTAATTTAAACGTGAACTTCACGCCGTGATTACACCATACTCCAAATGAAGAACTTAAAAACTACTGCGAAGCTAGTCTTTTTAAATATCGATAGTTTTTACGTTACATACGATAATTAGTTAAAATTATAAATTTCACATTGAGTTTATTTTTTAAATTAAACAAACAGTTGTTTAAACAACGAATTTTAAGATATTAATCGATACATGAACAAAGTGCTATATTGACTTATATGAACAAACCAAGTAATTAATTATTAATGAATTCTGTCATAATATTATCGCCTCGCTTATGTTACTAGTGTGACCGCAGCTTTACTTGATATATTTACGTAAATAGAAATTTAATCTTGATATTAGTTTTATTTTTAAATTAATGTATTTATGTGATGAAGCAATTGTTTTTTATATATTGATACTAAATAAAAATATACATGTAATATTTTGTGGTTTAATATTTTTATATATATTGTATAGACTATTGTTTTGAAACAAATACATTAGTTGCGGTTATTTTTGATAAATTATGGTAAAGTAGTGGAATTTTTTGTGAATTTCATGTTCTTTTAACTTTTAAAATGTTTAATGCTAAGCTAATTTGTATATTGTTTGATGTTGTTGTACCTAAATATCTATATTATATATCTATAAACCAAAGCAGCATACAAGTCCTAGAAACCGTGATTCGGCATACGTAAGGACGACCCTCATCCAGGTGGAGTGACGACATACAGAGCTGGAAGGATATGGATGCGGAAGTAAGAAATCCAGGTATTGGAGCTCAAATTGGGAATTATTTTTGTCTAGCTATGGACTGTGATAAGGTGATAAACTGATATAATGTGTTATAAATGTTATAAATTGCTTTTATATCCGCCCTCATATTATTACACAAATAATGAAGTAAACATTCTGTACAATTGTGTCTATAGGTTGTATGATTTAGTAATACACAAAATATTATATTTTTTTAAGAATATCAACTGATTTAAATTTCATAGATTTATAAATTTTTGATGACAAAAAAGTTCTTGTCAAACAATTTTTATCTTTTTGGTTATCATATATTTAACTTCTTTAACAGCGACACAAATCCTCAGAAGTTTTTTACTAGAACAATACAACATATTCAAGTGTTGAATATTATTGTAATATACAATAATATCACTAAACGAACAAACAATAACCTGGACAATTGTTTTGCACCAGTCTTGGTTAAGTCAGACATGACGAGTTGAATAACAATATTCAGACTAACATACATTAATAAAGAACACAGTACACATTGTAGTTTCGTTCACTCACTAGTAGTTTTTGGGTCAGTGGTAGTGGGAGAGCTTCCCAGGTCTTCTAGGTGGAGTGCTCTCGTACTCGTAGTAGTTGGACTGAGGACGCGCGGACTCCTTGCACGAGCGCTGAGATGTATACGCGCCTGCCCTACGACTGGAGCGAAAAAATATATTTTTTTTTTTCCTATGGTATCAAATATTGTATGCTTACTTTAACAGGCAAAGGTTTAAAGCCATACAGCTTATTCTAATGATTTTGACAGATGGAGGACAAGAGTACTTTTTAAAAATTGTCTGATGACTGGCTGGCAAAGGTACAGAACCATACAGACAATTCTTCCTTTTGAAAAAGTTTTTAAAGAAATATATATCGGAAATGGCTCGCAAAGGTACAAAACCATACAGGTTATTTCTATTGGTTTTGAAAACATGTCATATAAATTTAGTACGAAAACGATTGACGAAGGTCTGTACCTTTGCTATGGTCCTGTAGCAATACATTCTGTGTCTATTGGGTTTGAAAGGTAATAGGAAGTTGACGCCTTGAAAACATAGGAGTACAAAGTAGAACTTTTTTAACTATTTCATGGAATTACAAATGGACATGATTGTTACGAAATTAAAGAACTTGGCAAATATTAAATCAGTTTACTATATGTCAATGTAGGATTGATATAAACTAAAATATATTTACTGATTTCTTCTATAACTTTTACTACATTTTCTACTTATTTAACAAAAACAAAAATTGCTAGTTATTATTAACTTCAGCACGAATTTTTAATAATTCTAGATAAAAATATTCCATTTGGTCAATGTTGGTATTATTTTTTTATCGTAATAAGTTCCATACTCTATGATGATTCCAGAACAAAAATATTATATTTGGTCAATGTTGGTATTATTTTTTTATCGTAAAGAATTCCATACTCTATGATGTTTCTAGAACAAAAATATTATATTTGATCAATGTTTTTATTATTTTTCATCGTAAATAAGATCGTGTTATACTTATAATAAGCTAATAATCTAACAACAGTAATATGTAAAGTTATGTACTCCATATATATTTATTAGTAACACAGCATACAATTATTTATATTGTACTTGTAAATTACTATGTTGTGCTTCCTCTTGCACTTTTAATGTGTGTGTGTATATTGACTTATATACTACTCGTTTCCCCCGACTATATTTATATATTTTATTATATATTATGTATATAAAAATACTTGTAACTAATATAGTATTGAAAAAAACATAAGAAATTAATAGTGATTTTATAATATTTTTTGTATTATTATTGAAGTAAATTTATATTCTTTAAACTTTAGTGATCTATTATTACTATTATATATAATTTTCTGGACGTACGAAAGGAAATACTATTGGAATATACCCAACTAGTTTCGAACTCATTCGGAGTCCTTATTCATGAGTTCGAGGGTAGCGAAATCGTGTCTTGAAGAGTTCACGCCGTGATTTTGAATAGATTCGAAACTAATCGAGTAAATTCCCATAATATTTACGTGAGTACAGACGAATAATAATATAGAAATTGATATTAATTTATCCGTTATAGTTAATATTTGATTTATTATAAACAGACTTCAATATTAGTAGTTTATATTATTGATAGATATAGTTTTTTATGACAATCAATAAAAAAATAAAAACATAAGTTATAAAAACCAATGACGTCTTAAAGTAATATTACCTGCTGTTTTTAGATCCTACACAAAAACTAACTGATTAGTAGTTTTAGAGAATGTTATGTATATAAAAAATGCCATTAAATTCTTGTCTGTTTGTTGTTTTGTACTTGACCATAACAAAAACTATTTTTAAAACTGGATAAGTGAGAGTCAAACTAGTGCATATAGGGTTCTGTATATTATAATTATTGAAATTATGCTTTTGTTATATAACTAAATTAGTAAAATATTTAGTCTTTTATAGTTCTTTATAATGAATAATTTTCTCATTGAATTTTATTTTAAATTTAAAGAAAAATCCGTATAGAACTTCCAGTAAACTATGTCATAGTATACGGAACCCTAAAAATAATACATTTAGTATTCACAATAAATATTATTTACCAATGTATATCTATATTCTATAATATACTGCTCAAAAAAATTAGGGGAACAAGATTTTGTTGAAGATAGTACTAAACTTTTTGCATGAGGTTTTAATTACAACTGGCCATTATAAAATTTAGATAAACAATTAGGTGTGGTTCGGTGATGTTTTTGACGGTGTTAGTATCGAAGAGCGCACGCGCATCGTTATCCCTGGGCGACTTAGCGTTCAAGCTTACATTGATAACGTTCTTGACGATCACATCTTGCCCGCAGCGTATGGTATTGGTCCACAATTCATGTTAATGCATAATAATGCCAAACCACATACAGCTGCCATCACGTTGGATTACCTACTATTTTGGAAACGTCCTATTGTACCTCAAACGCTGCAGCAGCTCGCTGAAGCATTGATGGAAGAATGGAAAAGAATTTCGCAAGAAAATATTTGAAAGATCATTAGAAGCATGCCGCGTCGATGCCGAACTGTGATTAGGGCCCGTGGAGGTCACACGCGTTATTAGAAGTTTCTGGAGGCCAATATTTTAACAATAAGGTCAGTTTTTCAACTGAGCTTAATTTACAAACCACTTTGTCTTTCGCCCAAACTACACTAAATTTGAAATTTTATTTAAAAAAAAAACAATATTGCCTTTTCAATAATCTCTTTTTAGCGATTAATAACAATTAAAATTGCTTTAAAATTACTTTTACCTTACAAATATTTCGAGAGTTACAAACATTCAAAGTTTTGTTCCTTTAATTGTTTTGAGCAGTATATATTCCAGGTCATATTAAGTACATCTAGCGTCTATGTATTAACTATTATAGCAATTAATGTTAAATACATGCTTCTTACCAGCTCCATGGAGAAGCAGGAAAAAAAGCTTTTTGATTTTATTATTATGATATTTACTAAATAATATATACATAATAGTATTAATATCCAGTATAATATTCTCTGTTTGGTCATTTTCACACCTTTGATGTAAAACATTAGTGAGAAAGTGACGAAACAGAAAATAAGTTCTACTGCGTACCTATAAATATTGTAATAATAAGTAAATACAGTTCGTCACACTAAATAATGTTCGTCGGCTAACTTCGTGTTTCCGAAGATGACCGACACATCTAGATACTGGTTTTACAAAACAGTATCGCTTGTCCTCTTCAATACTAATACGAATGTTTCCGACGTGTCCCGATGTGATACGATACACATTATTTGAAAATATACTGATTTGTAATATTAATAAATAAAATGAATCTCAATTGTTTATAAACAAACAGATAACTAAACAATTATAATGAGAAAGTTAAAATATATATAAATAATTTTAAAATATTAATTGAATAGTAATTTACATAAAAGTAAACCAATAGATCAAGGATTTACATTATCTTCCATTCTAATTATCATAAATATATATTTCATGACATTTAAGATGTGTGTAATACTTGGAATAAATAATTACTGTTTTCTTAAAAATATTACTGATATTTATTATTGGGAATACCATATTCTGTTTAGTCATTTAGTAATTAAATGACAATATTGAAGTTGAGAACTAATTATTATGTATGGAATAACTTATTTTTTAACGTTGGAGAAGGATGGTTGGTGTATTGCTACCCCTATATAGGGGATGGTCGTATAGAGTATTTTATAAATAATATATGTGGTTTTAACAATTCAAAACCAGAAAAATATGGTAAAGAATAACATATATATAGTATTTTATTTCTAAATAAACACATGATTATCATTTTGTATATTAGAAGTAGGTTATTCCTGCTGATATAAAACTGTTTATTATTAATTATTATAAATGTTTCTTGTATGTAAACTTTCGAGATTACAATTACATATAATTATACGACTGTATTCACGTAATTACTAGCGGAATTTGCCCGACTAGTTTCAAACCCATTTTGTTGTTCTTATTTATGAGCTTGAGCATGGAAGAATCGCGGCGTGAACAGTTCACATCGCAATTCCGTCATGCTCAGAGCTAAGCTATTCAGGCAAAGTCCGATAGTAATGACGTGAGTACAGCCTGATAATTATATATAACTATAAATAGTGTTATATTTTAATATTTTTTGAGCTATTTTTTAATATTAATTCATTAACTGTTCTCTGTAACTAAACAATTTAATATATAAGATACCTATTTGGTCTCATGACTATTTTATTGTGTCCATTAACAGCTGCTAGACCTGGTGCATATGTTTTCATATTTTTGGAGAAATTGCCTAGTAGAGAATAATCCTTTCCATGAACTGTAATGTAACTTAAAACTAATGTGTGCGTTTGTTTGTGTGTGATTGTGTATATGTGTGTGTATATACCTGTCTCTCTCCCGCTGTGATCGTCTCGCCTGTCCCAGCTGCACTTCGCTGAGCTTCTCACGACGCGCGCTGCAAGCAGTGCTCGAGTTACTGGAGGCTCTAGGGCTGTAGAGACTAGCTACAGGCACTTGACTACTTGTCTACTTGACTACTAGTATACGGGTGGCTCGATTGGGGAACTAACACACCTTTGCAGCCGATAGGAATAAATAGTGAGAGAGAGAGAAAGCTAGATGCTCATGTATCTCCCTTCCACCTCGTATCTTCCACTTTCTATATTTTCGATGGCAAAGCATTTATCATATATTTGTTATAATAATGAATATCCTACGAATACTATACTGCCCTAGGTTTTGGTCCTACGAGCCGGATATTTCAATTTGTTTTTATTTATAATTTGAAATAGTAACATATACATTATACTTACTTCAATGTTTGTTGTATCTCTTCATAATTCACATAGTGGCCAGTCGGACCCCATGCATCGCTTATCGTCTACAACAAAACATACAATACATTACTTTATGTTACATATACTTGTAACTACTTGTATACAATTTTTTATTTTCGTGTATGTGTTTGTGTTATATATGTTGTGTGTGAATATGAAGGAATGTGAAGTATGTGTATAAATAATATATTTTCTTTGCTACATGTGATGTCATCATATATTTATATATACTAAACTCAAGCTTCTTATACACGAGTGAACATTATTACTTACGCAGTAATAATCTTCACTTATGTATAAGAGCTTTACTTGTATGTAGGTGTGCGTTTGTATATATTTCCTCCGTGTATGTGTGTTTGTGTGTGTGTGTGTTGCGTTCGTGTGTGCGTGCATGCATGCGTGCGTATGTATGCGTGTGTGTATATGTGTGTGTGTGGGTGTTCCTGTGTGTCTTTCTTTGCATATATCTGTCTATGTGTGTGCGCGTATGTGTGTGTGTGTGCGCGCGTGTGTGTGTGTATGTGTATGTGCGTGCGTGTGTGTGTGCGTGTGTGTATGTAGATGTGCGTGCGTTAGTGTGTGTGTGCGTGTGTGTCTGTTTGTCTCTCGCTCTATGTGTCTGTGTGTGTGCTCACCCTTGCGTCGTGTGTGTGTGCAGGCGCAGTGCGCGCTGTTCGTCTCTCTCCGCTGCTCTGTCGACTGTGCCGCGGCCGCTCCTCTCTGTCTCTGAGGAGTGAATTATAATATGAGTATTTTAATATTCGTATTGGGAATTGTTTATTTAGTTGATTGAATTCCAAATAAATGAACAATAAAACAGTGTTTATTTTAATATTATAATTTATTTGATTAATACATATATTTATTCAACGATGCGAGCGAAGCTCTCTATGAGAGCCTTTTCTACATCTTTTGTGCAAGCATCCATCAAAAATGGTATATAAAAAAATTTCAAAATTTTGCACACTGATAGACATCAGTCTGGTGATGGTTTAAAAAAATCAAACATTTGATGTCGTTGAAGAATAATCACGAAAAAACTAAAAATCCCATAGACTTCTATGGGAAAAATTTATCGCGCGAAAATTTTGCTTTACAATGAAAAAAAATAGTTGAGATCAGAATGTCGATGACGTTTTGTAAATGCGACTTCGGTGCTTGCATCTCGCTTCGCTCAATATGATAAAACATACCGAGATTTCGTGAGCGTAGCGTGTCAACATGGAGGTCTGGTTCGCGCTCCTAGTATACTATTGCATATTACTAAAATCATAATTTCTCGCTGTATAACATATCTAACCTGCTCTGTTCCTCATCTCGCTCGTGCTGTCTCTCGCTGGCCACAGACAGAGACTTCTCTGACGCTCTACCAGGTTGAGACCGACCGTACATTTCTACGTCCTTCTTGTGAGGCTTGCCAATTCTGATAAAATATATTTAAAAATCAACACTTATAACAACTATCTTTATCTTTACTACATATAATAGTGGAGAATGGAGAAAGTTAAAATAGTAGTTTTTTATCTGTCTGTGTTGATTTGGTACCAATGTTGGTTCCAATATTGGTTCAAATATATACCAATGGACTGGATACCAAAGACTATTAACTTAATAAGGTCAAATCTTTGAACGGATAGCCAATAATAATAATACTCACTTTTTATAATAATATACAAGACTTACAGTTACTGAAAACCACGCGGGTGAAGCTGCAGGCGGAGTCTAGTAATATCTAGTAATATCTAGTATAGTCCAAGCTCACCTGAACATTGTGGAGAGTGACTTGAGCAGTGAGGGCTTCTTGTGTGATAAGGAGGACTGCTGCGGGGAGCCTCGCACCATGGCGTCTGGGGCTGTGTTGTCGTCCGTTAACCAGTGCTTTAGAGCTGGACATATTATTTATAACAAATTTTTATATAATCCTGTACTAAGATAAATATTATTGGCATTTGCTCGTTTTAAATTTTTCGGGGTCATTAGCAGTTTTAAGCATGGCGGAATCGCGGCGTGAACTGTTCACGGATTCATGGTTCGAAACTAGTCTAGCAAATTTTGATACAATTCATATGAGTACAGCCGAATATATGTTTAATAGTAATTATAAAACAAAAAGTTTATATATTAATAATTACATCAAATATCATAGTAATTATTTAAATCGGGGTGTTAATGTACTCACGCGGGTGCGCTCGTGCGTAGATCGGTTCATTTCTAATTGGATTTCTTTGATTTTCCTGAATTGCTGTCTGAAGAGATTCTAAGCTTGAAGACTTCCGCATTCCTAGAGATGGCCCCACCTGGAGTGCTGTAAAGAAGAAATAGTGAACACAATAAAGAAATATCCAGCCGAGTTTGTCGTGTGACTTTTCTCAGACCAGGGTTCATATGAAACCTTCGTAGCTTTAAGATTAACTTGGAGAGACAATGTCGGGATTATTTCGATAAGTATGGTATCAAAATAGGCTCTCTTGACACTTCTAATTAGCGTACGAAAGTTATTATTGATATTGATTTAAAATGGAATAAAAAACAAAATTTATTAGATTATGACTTGTTTGACAATATAATTAACTAAACGCTTATTAAAACTATGGTCTTTAGGATTCGACTTCAACCTCACGAAGACGTTCATCTAATCTAGGCAAATGGAGATAAAAATCCATCAACACAGTAACAGTACTCCAGACCAATTCCTGATGATATTGAATTCCAACCCACTAACCATTAATAGCCTTATTCTCCTTAATCTTCCGGTAGGTCCCAGTGGTCTTGGCGTCCATGGCGGCGTGTCTCTTCTCCGACATGGACCGTCGTCCCACGGCGTCTCTGCTGAAGGCACCACTCTCACTGCCGGACTCACCAGCACTGCCTCTGGAGGTGAAGAGGGTGATGACAATATAATTATATATTTATATTTTTAACACTAGTATAGACGATACATCTAAAAAGATTATAATAGTCTCATTTTGAAGCAATATAAATAATTATTTAATAACATAGAATACGGCTAAATATACCGAAATATAGGAAATATATTGTATACTGAAATACGGCTAGGGCTGTGGTTAGAGTGAGATAGCATGAATGTGCTTGGCGTTACACTGATAGTGAAAGAAAGAGAAGCCAGATAGACTGAGTGACTGACAGTTTGTACTCCCATAATAAGTTATCACTTCAATATAAAGAGATTTTATTATTTCAGCGCCAAATGCAGTTTATTGACTTGACAATGAAATGAAATCAAAAAAATCCTTTTCTTCCCAATTTCCTAAAACATCTGTTAACTTAAAAACTCAAAATACCATCTCACCTCGTGGTACCATAGTCTTCCTCTATAATAACATTATGGTGTGCTGGTGGTGAGCGCGCCATGTGCACGTGTCCCAAATTGTGTCTGTAGTGGTGTCCGTTGGTGGTGGGTTCCTGTGTCGCCATATAGTAGCTCTCATTCCTCAACCCCGTTAATCGATCTATCACTGGATTCCATCCATCAAGTCGACTCCATTCGAAGCTATCTCTTTTACTGTCATGTGGGATAGTATCTTTGTCTCTTTCTAGATAACCTTTGCTGTCGTCTGATTGGTTGGAAGCCCAGCTGTTATTGTTATTAATTGTGACTATCGTGGCGTGTTTCTTGCTGTTTCTTCCTTCATGGTTTTCGAAGCTGTCTTTAGAATCTGATTTTTGGCTATAATTATCCTGTGGCTTGTTTTCTTTGTCGTGTGCGGTGTATATCACAGTGTTGAAGTTTTGAGAGTTGCTGTTGTCGTTGGAGTTGGTGGTATCGTTGCCGTTAGGTGGTGTGTCATCCTTCCACCTCGCCAGGCTGTCCATACTGTCTGTAAATAAGAAGTTTTTGATGAAGTTTTTTTGTAGGTTTTAATATATTTAGTTATTTTTTCAGTGAACACAAAAATCAAATAATTGTTTCTACAAAACAAGTCGAACTATGATAATAATATATAAATATATCGAACTGACCAAGGGTAGGATTATAATTGATTTCTACTATGAAAATGTGGGAGTGGGAGTGGGAGTATCTCAATCTTAATATAATCTAAATTTACCATTAGTCTTTATCATAAAGTTATTTCTTGAAGGTACTTCCAAGGCGAATGGTTGGTTGAATTCAAATTTGGTTAGGTAGGGAGAGGACTTAGTTTAGGTGAGCTTGTATGCGCATTTAAAGGGACCCCTTAAATCTACACCTGAGTCACAAGTCCCATACACTCCTCTCTGTGCAACGCAATGGGGCTGGCACCTGGCAAATCCATGGAATACTAAGAAGATGCTGTGCATCTTCTAATAGATCTAATACTAACCAGTCCTCCTGGCGATGGTGAGTGAGATGCTCCCGTGCACGTGTGGTCGAGAGTGCAGGAGAGCTCTCCGCAGCGTCTCCATGGCATCTGCGTTGGACTGACCCACCAGAGACACGCCGTTCACACTCAGCAACTGGTCGTTGGTGTGCAACCTTAGGGCATTGGTATGAGATATAGCAGATTCTATCTATTATTGTTTTACTTATGAATATATATATATACACATGTAATGTATAACTCTAAAAATACAACATTACTCATATTGTTTTAGTGGTCTCCTTGCAGAGCCTGTACACTATGTACAGAAATAATACACATTTTGGCATTTTCAAAAAAATATATATCAAGACATACATATTGTCTTGTATACTCTTTAAATTCATGGACTTTATATATTTTTTAATATTAAATAACGTAACAAAATATATAAATATTTTTATACTTTAGCGTTACTCACCTTCCGTCCCTAGAAGCTGCACCACCATGTAGCACTGATTTAATAAAAATACCAAGGTCATGTGGGTCTGGTCCCACAGTCACCTTGCCCTTCACACTGATGCCGAGACCTGCCTTCTCTGAGTCGTGTACTGGCACGTCCAGCCTCAGGATCAGACGGTTTCGGAGACCTAGCAGCTGGGAAGATGAATATAAGATTGATTCTATTTTTAAGGTTTGTGTTTTAGGTGTTGGTAAATAATTTAATATATTTTAGTTTAGAAATTTATGTTTATGGAAAACAAGACAAATTCTATATTATAAAATTAATAATGAATTTTAAGGGTATAGATGAATTATCTTACAGAATTGGAAGAGGTATTTAGTGCGTCCTGTAACGCTGCGTCCACACCGTGCTCCTTCAGGAGATCATCTCTAGAGGAGCTCTTAGGTATTCGACCCCTTGTAGATCCAGAGTTGTTATTGATAGCGTTCACCATACTGGAGACACGACCATTGTCAGCTTTCGAAGCTTCTATAGGCTTGGATTGTACAGGAGCCGGCCCTATAGGTTTCTCCGTGTACTTTGTTGGGCTCTGTTGGGGTTCTACCCTCTGGAATAACAGGGTAAGTATGATTCATTTGCCAAATAGCCCTGATGTAGTTCACAGTTCATATGTAGTTCTATAGCAGTGTATGAAGCTTGTACCTGCATGCGCTGTGGTCTCTCCACCACGATGTCTACGGCGGCGTCAGGCGGCGTGTTCCTCAGCAGCGCCACCAGCTGCTGCTGCTGCAGGCCGGCCGCCGACACACCGCACACTGACACCAGGCGGTCACCAGCGCGCAGACGACCGTCCAGCACTGCCGCGCCCTAAACACACACACCTGTAGCACTCACACACACACAATTGCAGCACTCACACATGCTTTGCAGTAGAGCACACACAACACCGAAACAAAACCTCCCGAACCTTACTCGATCAATCCAAATTTGGCTACAGACAAACTATAGACAATAAGTCCTACATAGACATTCTTGTTGATTCTATAAGAACATTTTAAACCTCAATAAGCAACTTATTTTAATAATAATTTTATAATAATTTTAGTCATCCTTATCGCAGTCATATTTTCGAATTTCATATCAATGAAACAGATTTCAGATATATTAGAGAATAAATATTTAGGACATTGTTACTTACCTTCGGTAAAATATTTTTAATATAAATGGGGCAGTGTCCCCCGGTGGGATTATCTCTCGTGGTGATGGTGAAGCCCAGCCCCTTCTCTCCCTTCACCAGCGTCACGGCCACCCTCTGTACTCCAGCCGCTTGTTTCCCGCTTGGACTCACGGGTACCTCCATACCGGATATTGCCCGTTCACTGTTACCTGGAAAAAATCATTTAAATTAAAAAAAGAAATCAATAAAATATATTTAAAAAATCTCAATAAAATTAAATAAATATTAGAAATTAATATTAATATGTTTGAAGAATATGAATATACCCTCAGGTAGGAGATCCAGCGTCCGTTCTTGTACTGGATGCACACTAGCGACATTGTTTACACCCGAAACCCACCGCAGCATGTCCTCTACTCTGTGAATAATATACAAAAATACTGAACTTGCTGCCCGTGTGTGTAGTGCCTTATTATTATTACAATAATATTACTTATAAAAAATATAACAATCTTGCTTTCAGATATAATTTTTACTGTTTTTTAAAAGAAAAAAATATATAAATTAATTGACCTACAATGCTATAAATCATATAGATACGACTTTTAAAACGATATATATATACTTACAATTTAAGTACAGATTACAATTCTATCACTTTTCCAAATTAATTATTTATCAAACGTGAAAAAATCAACATTAATGATTGGAATTATTTCCTACACCATTATATCTACTTATCTGGCCGTCTTTGCAATTCACGCCGCGAATTCCATGACCCCGAATAACTTCTGAACTAGTCGGTAGTCCCATAGAATTAACGTGAACACAGTCAGATAAGTACACATATACATATACAAATATAAAAAAATCTCATACCTATGGTTTTGATCGTTATTAACTGGCGTGTCTTGACCCAGGGGTTCTTTGCGAGCATCTCGTGGAAGACTCTTACTGCCATATATCTGAACACGTTCTGCTGCATCCAGCCATACTCCACTCCTAAAATAAGTAGATTAACTTCAGTTAGTAAAGACAAGGTTTCAATTAATTCTTGTTATAATTAAATGAAACCTAGTCTTTACTAAAATATATTATTATTATGGCAAATAAAGTGCAGGTTTATTATATATAATTATCTGGCTGTACACACGTTATTACTGTCGAAATTTGTGCGACCAGTTTCGAACCCATTCCGGATCCTTATTCATGAGCTCTGAGCATGGCGATTCCGCGTTTTTAAACTAGTCGGGCAAAATTCCGATAGTACAGTACATGAGTACAGCCGGATAATTACATTTAATAGTAATCATGTATCACAAAAGTTTAAATACAAACATACATTAAAATTCAGACAATTTTATACTCAAATAAAATAAAACATTTCATTAGTACAAGATAAGTATTGTCTATATCGAAACTCTAAAAAACCGGTTCTAAGATAACTCGAGTTCATTGACAGAAGCCTTCTGACTAATTGTACCAATATGGGTTTAGTATTAATATTGCATCATAAGGTACTTATATAATTACTAATATTATAAGGAGGAAAAGTTTGTGCCTTAAATGCGCTAATCTTTGGAGCTATTATTCCACCATGTCCTAAAGTAATATTACAGCAATCTTACTCTCCTTTTTCGTACTAAAATATCTATGAAACAATATAGTTTTACTTAAATTTCAGCGATTAAGTTTCTATTTGTAACATTACTAGCTTACTGATATTGAGCGAAGCGAGTGGAGAGCTCTACTGGAGGGAATTTGCATTGGTTTTACAAAGTTGGCATTAAAACGGCTTAACGGTTCGGTTTCAAATTTTGCAAACATACCATGCTGATATGTGTGGTGGTTTGTAAAAAAAATTAAGAAAAAAATTCATTGTCGTTGAGGAATAATGTCTAAAAAACATCACTCCCATAGACTTCATGTAAAAAAATTAGCGCGAAAAATTTAAGTCTCATTGTGGATGCGCGTGCCGCATTTTTTAAATCGAATTGTATTGATAAGCTTTGGATTAACGACATCCCACACCAAGACGAAGCCTTCGGCTTGGCTCGCTTCGCGGCGAGTCGAAATTAAAGGTCTGGTGGCGTTCCTGGTATTATTGTAATATTAAAACAAAACTTTTTAATCTGTGATGATTTTAACCATCAGAAATGCTCAGAAAGAATCAGAAATGAAAAACTCTCCAAATGACTATGTATTGATAGCCCATTCAATGTCTCCATTTTATCGATACAACGCTGATAAAATGAATGTACAGGTTACATTAGTAGCTTGTGAAAACGAACAACGAAATCAAATCATTATTGATCTTTGTTAAAGTAAATGGTTAACACGAAATCCATTGAAAATCCCTTCCGGTTGAAGGTCAAGGAGAAGTCAAAAATTTTTTTCTATTAGAGACTTCACCATCGTCCATCTCTTTTATTTATTGATTTATATTCATTTTGAATCGATATCAGTGTTTATAATCTTTTATATTGTGCACCAATGATCACTTGTGTACGTCAAAAGTATCAGGAGTTTATTATACCATATTCATCGTAATAAGTTTTTCTGTGAAGACATTCTCCACCTAAACTTGACACTACGAGATTTACCAACTCTTCCTGGTCTGAGAAGAACCTCCCCTCACAACAAACTTAACCGAGAATTTACTTTTTGCGATCACTAGTTAGCAAATTTAAAACAATCTAGGAACAACTAGAATCGCATCAATTTAAAAGCAGTACCAGTTCACGAGCATAATACCCTCCCCCCTGGTATATTGTAAGGAGAAGACCACCCCAACCCAAGGCAACCACAAGTAAAGGCTTCTAACTTATGAAACTTCACGCTCTAGTTCAGGCCTATGGTAAATAAGTGGTAAGACATTCTGTGCTGTGATCACTTACCCAGGACCCGAGAACTGCATGGATAAACGGTTGGTCTGTCTTTGGAAATGTCCATGCTTGTCAGTAGTGACTTCGGCTGGTATCTTGTGAGGCGCGCGACTGCTGTCATCTCGACATACCACTGCTGCTGACCATCGCTTAGTTTGATCTGAGACCTGCAATTAAATAAAATATATGTTTTAGCTTTTAAAACCTGTCGATTGGTTAGAATTATTTGGATAATATTTTAGCCTAAATTTATTTGAAAATAAATATGTAGATTTGTTTAGTTTTCAAGATAAATATAGATAAAGGTACATAACATTAGGTTAGTAATTGACTGAACAATACTTTTTATTATGACATAACATGAGAATTTACGAACTATTATACTTTTAATAAATAGGATCTTGATGACCTTTGTGAATCCAGGAGGCAAAACCACATACAAAATATATAAAAATATGGTCCAAAGTATCTAAAACGACATCATCAGATTCGTTGACTGATCTAAAAAATGATAAAGACCTACCTGTGTCTGTGGAGGCAAGGTGTCCTGGTGCAGTGTGGGCTCGCTGCCGCGCCTCACCTGCAGTCCGTTGGCTCCATCCAGGTCCGCGGCTCCCACCTCCACGCACGAGTCAGTGTTGGGCACGCGCATACTGCCACCACCCTGTACACCACACCGCTATTTCTATTGCTCTTCAACATTTATATACCGTTAAACCACATTTTACGGATTATATTACAGATTATAGATACCGTAACAATAGAATTTCCATTGAAATAGACGTAATAGGACTTGTGGTCTGAATATACCACAAATATAAACTTAATTTCTTTGGAAACTTAAATTTTTTTTTAAATAGAATCGGTATTACCTATTATGATATTTTTTTATTAATTATCTTCTTATATTCTATCATAAAAATATGATACAAATAACTTTTGGTTAAGTGTCCATTATTAAGTTAACGTACATCTAATTATATATATTATAATCTATTAAGTAAGCCCTTATTGCTTTACTCAGAAAGAAACGTAGTTAGATAATTACGTAAGTAATTACTTAGTAGTTTATAGTATATTCAGCTTCACCTATATAACACTAATTATTTTTAATACGTATAAAGCATATAGGTCATATGGTTAATATGTATTAAAAATAATATAATCCAATTAGTATAGTTTTAGCTTATTATCTGTAACACACCTACAATGAGTAACACGACCGTTACAGCTAACATGTGTGCGCATGCGTATAATAGATAACATTGTTAGGTGAAAAATAGTTTTTTTATTTATCTTTGTAATATAAAAGTATAATTGCATAATCTATACTAATATTAAAAAATGGAAATGTTGTTTAAACGTTATTCTTTAAAACTACTGGAATGATTTTAAGCATTCGATATTTTACGTACGATATTAATAATTTTAATGTTATAAATAAAATCGTTGGTTCGCGGGTGAAACCGCGAGTAACATCTAGTATTTTATTAAAAATATTATATTCAGATAACCATTTAAAATATAAATTAATAATTGCTATTATAACAGTATCTTACCCAATCAGATGATTTGAAGCACAAACAAACCGAAAAGTTCTGACCCATATTTAAATTTAATGTTTCTCTACCAGCTGACATGACACAATTATTATGTTATTCTACTTATTATGAATGTGTCGAAACTTGTAAAAAAGTAACGAAACAAGTAGCGACATGTCACAAATATCAATTGTCTATAAAAATAATTACATTCCCGGACATTTTTTTTTTTAAATATAGTACCTACACAATGATTGAAAACATTCTGACTAACAAAAATTTATCGATAATTATTTTTACAATTTTTTAATCTAAATGATGAATTTTATAATTAATAGAAATTGTTTTTGATACAATTATTACTCACACGAAACATATCTGGCGAGGCAGTGCCAGCAGAGGACCCACTCGCGCCATCTGCCTGAGCGGCGCGGGGCTGCGTCTGGTTAGTGCACTCTGCTGTAAGGGTCTCGCGGTCATCAGCCACGTCACAAACCCTGTCATCTGGGTCTAAAATTCCCCCAGAGCTGGCACGAAGAGCCCGGACGCCAACCCATGTCTCGGGTCCCTGAAAAAAAAAGACAAAGTTTAAAAGTCCAGTTTTTTAAAATTATATTACAATTATTATCCGTTTTTATTGTTTATTTCTAGATATTTCTGAACCGAAGTTATGAGCGATAAATATGACACTAATAGTTTTTAACCTCTAAAAAGTTATACAACTAAATTAAATTACTGAATTTAACATTAAAAAAGAATTAAAAATGGCTACGTATGATAATAACATAACTATTCTTTTAACTATAACTGTATCAACGTGTGAGTCACTATTGTTGG
Source organism: Mechanitis mazaeus (assembly GCA_959347395.1). Taxonomy (NCBI): domain Eukaryota; kingdom Metazoa; phylum Arthropoda; class Insecta; order Lepidoptera; family Nymphalidae; genus Mechanitis; species Mechanitis mazaeus. The sequence goes on from OY365750.1 coordinate 17,781,163, forward strand.
TTTAACGAATTTTTATTGTGCTATTTGAAGGAATTTATCCAAGTAATTTTGTCTCATGAGTGTTCCCACGCTGTATTTGTGCCATACAATCCATTCAACACTTGAATATTATGTATAGTATAGCTGAATGTTTTGTCTGTCTTTGTGTATCTCCATCACACTGACAATAGCTTTCGAACATGTCTCCAACGCAACGAGTATTTGAGCATTGATTTTTTTGCATATATATTTTAATTTAGATTTTTAACCAGTATTTATTACACATGTATTCAGTTTTATAAATGTAATGTTAAAAGAAGTAGTTAAATAGCACTAACAATACAATATACACTATGGCCGCCATATTGGAAAGTGTAAATAAAACAGTTAGCTAATAAAACTGTAACGAACATTACATAAAGAGGTGAAGAGTTCAATTTATATAATATTATAAGTTCAATTAAGGTCTCGAATTAGTTCCGTACAAATAAGAAGTTCTTTTAGGTTATAAATTAATTCCGTAAAAATAAAAAGTTCTTTTAAGTTCTGAATGAATACCGTACCCAGGTAACTGTTCTCTTTTCGCGTTCCTGAACGGCTAATCGAGCTCGTTTCTTCAAACGAGGCGGAGGTACCGGTGGCTCCATACCCTCATCCATCTCTCGTTGACATTTTACATTCTCACAGAAATATCACTTGCACAGGAACATCGATTACACATTACTTTATTAATAAAGCCGTGGAACGATTTTTGGTTATAGAATTTTGGTTGTTCATTTGTTTTTTTTTAATAATATATACTAGCATCCGCTTGCAGCTTTGCTTGAAGAATTTCAGACCAGATTTCATTCATAAATCATTTTATATATTTATTTATTTAGGCAGATTTTTTTGACATTTTAAACAATTATCTTTATATTTCAGTCAATTTACATTAGACCAAAGGACAAGGACACACTGTCTTTTCGTGAAAACTGTACACAAAAAATACGTTTAATAAATTTTCAGCTTATCAATTTACCACCTATTTAAGACTAAAGGAGTCACACTATATTTTGGTGGAAACCGCACAAAAATATTTTATGTAAATTTTGAGTTTATCATATAGACAGACGCGGCAGGGGGACTTTGTAATATTTATATATTCAAGAGCTCGTAGATCTGATTAATAGTCGTTTTAGCAGGTCATCGGTGCGGAGGCAACCTTGACCTTCGCGCACCGTCGATCAGACACGGCCTCCAGCATGCACCAGATGCTACACCTACATCCCATTATGGTTCGTGATTCACTGGAAATCCGATTATCTAGAGTGTAACGTTTTATATCTTTTTATACAGTTATTACTAATGTTATTCCGAAAGATATTATTGTGATTGTTTGTTATAATCTTTATATTAAACATTATATGTTAAGATTAAAGTAGTAGTAACGTTTTTGTTAAGAAAACGAACTAACAAACATAAACATATCTAAACAAAATATAAAACACTAAAATAGTGTCTAAACCAACGAATGAAACACGAAACGAACGAAGTAACGAACGAACTAATATCTAAAAAAAATTTAAATCGAAAATTTACGAACGTATTTTTGTTATAACTTAAAATAACTAAAAAAATGGATATAAAAGAGTAAAAAAAAATCTATAACATAACGGACGAAACACAAAACGAACGAAGTAACAAAGGAACGAATATCTATCTATCTATATAAAAAAAAAAGGAAAATTTACGAACGAACATACAAAATAACTAAAAAGACAGGTACAAAAGACTAAAATTATTTGAAAATATAACGAACGAAACAAAATAAACGAAGAATGAATAAACAAATATAAAAAGAAAAAAATAGTGAATTTACGAAGAAATATATGAAATAACTACAAAAAATATAATAGTAAGAATAGTGCAGTTCTATCGGACGCTTGATTAACACCAGCATATATTTATTAAAACGTCTCATATGAAGAAATGAAAACTTGATACTTTTAACACGAACGAGATACCACGCACAACAATACATATATTCCATTTACTAACAGTGTATTAGTTGAATCCGCACGTTTTTATTATACACTAATATAAAGCAAAGAAGTTTGTTTAATCTTCGAAAACATAAATAAAAATATTCTAATTATAATAGACAGGTTCATGAAGAAGGCTGACTACAGTCTATAGATTAATTATTTTAATAGTAAAAAAAATCGTTTATTTGTGAGTAGAACCGCGAGTAACAGCTAGTCTGACATGACTTAATCAAAAACTAAAAACTGACTTCTTAATAAAATTTTATATATCATTCGGTTTAAATTATTGCACTTGTCACGTATTTCGTTTGTTACAAGATTTTCTCAACCACCAATTTGTCGAAGGCCTTATTTGAATTCATAGGAAATGCATTCATTTAAGGCTTTGAATGCACACGCGGTTTGTTTAATGATTAGCAATGTCGTGCGTGTGTCTACATCATTATTATATATTTTGGTCTGTTAAGTAATTATATAGCTAGCTGTTTCTCGCGGTTTCGCTCGCGGATAAATTATTTTATTTAATTTTAAGACCAGTAGCGTAATGCTATATGTAGCCGACTTGTTATCATAATCAAAAAGATTCCAAATCCATCCAGTTTTCAAGACTAGCTTTACAATAATAAGTATAGATATATATTTTAAAACTTTTACATCAATATTGCACACATACGAACTTATCTTTGCATTAGGAAGCCATTACAATTAAATTAAGGAAACACACAAACACTTTCATTTTGTTATGAGACTTAGATTTTATGAAAGGACTAACATTCTAACTAAAATTTAGAAATTAAACACTAACACCTCAAGGTAATTTACGAAATTCCTCTGCAAATACGAGTATTTAACACAACATATGTGTATTTGCAATTAACACACATTTTTGTTTTGAAAAGCCGGTCAAAACATCTCAATATATGACTATAATTAAAACGTGTATTATGTTTAAATTACAAACTTAAAATATACAATATATATAATCTATAACTTTCTATAATTTTATAATATCTGACACTAACACTAACAAACAGAGCGTCACACAGTCGTGCCGTGCCGCGGCGTGCTCACTACTGAAGGCTGTCAGATACAATACACAATTACTGCAAATAACTAGAAAGAATCTATTTTACACTTCACTTCAGCAGCGTTATTTACTGTAGGCCTTGCTAATTCATCGGATGGGGGCCTGTTTTGGGCTCCCGGACTTTTCAGTTCGGGGGCCTTTGCGTTGGGGGGGGGGGGGGCAAGATTTGCTCCCCTTTTGTGAAACCTTTACATTAATTCATATTTTTTTATTATTATAATACATGGTAATATTCTAGGTTAATGACTAAAGAACAATGAGATATTGTTTTTATATTTTATTGTTTTATACTTTATTACACTTTTACAACTTCAACAGGTTTCAATATTTTAACTCAGTAGGACTTATTCTCTATTTTGTCACTTTCTTACTAACGATTTATATCAAAGGTGTGAAAGTGACAAAACAGAAACTATGTCATACTGAATGTTTTCTGAGATTTACACGAGTACTACACATTTCAATAAAACTATTTTACGGATATAACTCGCGTTTATTATTACATTTTTATATTTAACCCGACGTTTCGTTTTCGACACCATCATCTCGTCTTACCGCGAACACGTTTGCTGCAAAGCATTCGAAACGTCGAGTTAAATTAAAAATGTAATAATAAACGCGCGTTTTATCCGTAAAATAGTTTTATTGAAATATGTCATACTGGGTATAAATATTTTTATTAGTAGGGTTAGGTTTAATGTACGCGGGTCATTAACCATAATGCAATAAATCATACGAGTATCTAAAATTAACAGAGAATAAAATAAATTAGTTATTTTTTTTATTTTATACAATTTAGTAACTGCAAGAAACAGGCCAACGATGAAATAAATCTTCAATGCCTAAGTGGCTCCACTAATCATTTAAAAGCGATAAACTTATTTAAAATTTTTTTTTTTAGGATTTATTTATTTTAAGATTTATTTATTTTAGGATTTATTTATATTAGGATTTATTTATTTTAGGATTTATTTATATTAGGATTTATTTATTTTAGGATTTATTTATTTAAGATAATTAGAATAAAATAAACATTAAATATATTTAAGTAAAAAATCAATGATAAAAATAAGAAGTTAAAAATGGAATGGAATGAATAAACTGAAATGAAATAAAATGAAGCAATTAAAAGAAACGAAACGAATCGAAACGTTAAAAAAATAAAACGAAACGAAATAAAATGAAATTAAAAGAAATGAACTAAAATAAAATAAATATTAAAATACAGCTGAAAACATGGTCAATATATTTATAAGTCTATTATGACTCATGTTTGTTATTTAAACACAAAACCTGTTTGAAATTAATGAACATTTAAAATTCTAAACGATTTAAAAACTAATCATTAACAGATCATAGAAGGAAGTTAAAAATATAAACTATGGTAAGATATAATTAATCCGAAAATGTATAAATTGTTTTTAAATGCAAAGTTTTAAAACAACTAAAATTAACATTATTATAGACAATAACAAAGTTTTAACAGCTATTAATTCTAAATTATGATCAACATTTCTTAAGAAAAAAAACTTTTTTTTTTATGAAAAATTATAATAAAATTTTGTACTTGTTTTCTTTTTTGTATTCTGTTGTGTATTTTTATGTTACCACTTTAGTACAATAAAGAATATTGAATTGAATTAACTTAAAAATTTATAGGAAGTTTAAATTTAAAAAAAAATATTCAAAAATTAACAATTTCCATCAAAGCAGTTATTAAATTCTAATTACATTTAAAGATATGGGTTCTTAAAACCATCTCTTAAAGTAATATTACAACAATCTTATGTCTAACTTCGTACCAAAACATCCTTAAAACAATATATGAGGTAAGAAGCATTTCTCAAGGGTCTCAAGTAATATTATTATATTATTGAAACAAAACTTTTATATACTATGATAGTTTAAAGAGCATGGTAGGCGATATGAGTTTTGTTTAACTTTAAAACTAAATAATTATAAAATTATATGAACAAATTAGTTCATTATTTATATTAAAAATATAAAAATTATTTTAAAAAGACTGACTGGCGTTTGAATCAGGGCAGATAGAAAGTAGCTAATATTTATAAATATATTTATATATATTTCAAACTTCATAATTAGACTAATACTAGATATATATTTAGTAAAGATTTCGTTTCAAATTTGATAAAGATTTAATAAACTATCCCTATTATTTTTTATTCTCACAAAAAGATAAACTTTTCTTTTATCTTTATATTATAACTAAGGGACTATCGTTACCAATATTTATACATATCATAAAATGAAATCTTGGGCGTTTGTCTGTCTGTATAAACGCGATAAACTCAAAAACTGCTGAACGGATCTTTGTGATGTTTTCACCAATATATAGTTTGATTTGCGACCAATATTATAATGTATAATTTATAATATTTTTAAGTAAAATCACTGAAATATAACAGTCATTGTTAAAGAAATGGTAAAACACTTTGTGTAAGTATGTGTATAATAATGGAAAATATTCTAATTTGAAATAACTCACTTTTTTATTATAAAAAGGATCAGTTACCGAAACCCATGAAAGCGAATTTGACGGAAACTAGTATTGGATAGATAAAAACCTGTTATAATTTCTCAGAAACTTATGCGATATTTTTTCAACACCGTCTGACGATAACTCCGCCTTGTGTATGTTCAAAATATTTCTTTTTCTTATAACTTTTATCTTTCATGTCGATTTCTCGTGTTATAAAATAAAGATTATAAATAAATACAATTTTAACTTGGTTAAAATGTATTCAAATCTCGTATCTATCCAGTCACAATCAATCATTGCAGGCCAAGGTCACCTCTAGCTGACTGTGACGTCACTTTAATATATTCAACAAACCTATGATACTTATCAAGGTAATTTATTACATTAATTAATTAATAAACACCCAATCTATTAATAAAGACCTTTATAATAATAGATACTAATATAATAAAACAGAAAAAGTCTGTTTGTTTAAACATGCTAATATTCGAAACTACTGACCTTGGAAAATTCTTTCTTATTATGATAAGCTATATGCTATCTAGCATTATGCTACTGCTTCTAATTATATTAATAATAAATAAAATCGTTCGGCTGAGGATATTGAATAAGTTGAATAATATTTGCCAATATTTCTATTAAAACTTCTTTCAGAAAACCTTGGATTAAATTAAATCTACATAGGCTCGATTGACGTTCTGTTAACAATTAACTAAACAGCGCCATCTATCGGGACCTTGATACATTTGTGTAATGTTATAATAACTTGGTTAATATTTGTGTGATAAGACAGATAAGAAATAAAATTAGGTACAATGCTTATATTATGATACTTTAGTGATATTAATACGAAGTCTATTTAACATACAATATATTACTTGTAATTTAATTAAAAAAATAAAATTTGTTTTACGGTTTTTACGTGTTTTTGAGAAATTTCGTTGGTACTATAAAAATAACGTACAAAACGAAAATTTCAAATTCGGTACTGCCGATGATTAGCGTCTTTAAACGAACAATTTTTGTCGTTTAATAATATATATAATAAAATAAATATGAAAAACGAGTTATTTATAATATATTAATCGTCTTAAGAGTCCCTTACTCTCAAGTATTAGTTCAAAGACCCCGTCGCGTGTGTCTGTATTGTATGGCATCCATATAACAGCGCCTAACGAATTAATGAGGCACTTTCATAGGAAGGAAAGTAATAAACAATTGAATTCATAATAAAATTAGTGTCCTAATCTATAATTCTATTTATAATAATCATATTTAATTGTATTTTTAACTTACTCTTTTTTAATATTCATTAAAAACATACATTATATATTTTAGAACAAAGCATTTACTCGTTAGAGTTTTTTCATGTGTCAGGATATTTTGTATTAATTTGTGGAAATTTATTTATGTTTTTGTTTTTGTTTTATAACTTATTTGTGTGTTTCCCTCATAAATAATAAAATATATCGTCGTGTGTTATTTAATAATTTATTTCGATTAATATAATAAAAGAACTAAAATAAAAATAACTAAATAAAATGAGTAAAATAGATAAAATAAATAAATAAAAATTTAATTTTAACTATAAATTTAAATTATTCATAATATGCAATAAAAAGAATAAAATAAAATGAAATACTTTTCATAGAAGCGAAATATATGTCGTATAACTAATCGCATACCTAATCACCTGATTAAATATCAATTTAAAAATATTTATACAACTTATATGATACTTCTTAAAACACAAACATCTCTTAGGTAAAATATTACGAATAACTCCTCATTAATACTCCTGTGCACATAATTTTATTTCTTATTTTTATACTTTTATTATAATAATAAAAAATATATATAATACTAATTTCAAAAAATTATTCGCTTTTGTTTTAAAGAATACAAAACATAATATATTACGAGTTCCAATTTTTATTGGTTCTAAATTCAAACTCGTCATAAATTATTGATTCTAAATTCAAACTCGTCATAAATTATTGATTCTAAATTCAAACTCGTCATAAATAAAAATAAATTGTAAATCTATCTTACCTTTTCGTTAACCTTGGGTAGTAAATTCCTCTGTAATTTCTGTACGGGGTAAGTTTGTCTCCATCCGAATATCCTCACTAACTTATCGGCCACATCTTCACAACGAGGTGGATCTTTCATTTTTATTATTTTATAAACACTATGAAGGCATTGTTAACACTTTTTTGTTAATTGTTAAGTTATTGCAAATGAATACTTTGATAATATCTGTTAAAACCGTAAAAATATTTACTAAAAACATAAATCTGAAATATTTTAAGTAGAAAACACTCACTTTTCTTAATATTTTCTTTCTTTTTAATTAGTAAATTGTTGAATGCTTTAGTAAGTCAGTTCATATCGAACAAATTGTCGTAAATGAGTAAACATTTAGTGTTGAGCTTGTTATCATTATCGTTATCTTTAGTCCCTCCTATAATGAATAATGTACCTGAGACTCTATCTTATAGTCAACTATCTACATAAATATGTTTTTGAGCCATTAACAGTGCGATAACCTGTTGCCCTAAAGGCGTACTGTAAATGCAGCCGGAATGAAAATAATTAACTATATATGTAAACCAAATTACTGAAAAAATTTAATATTTTTAAGTCGTTATACAGAAAATAGTTGCAATTAAGAAATAATGTCAAAGTCGAAGTTTTTTTTATATTCATAGCGTGATTATGAGAAATTAAAAAAGAAGATTTATGGAACATAATCTATGGAGAACCGACCAGACTCCATGAATCTTATAATATATATAGTAAATATTTATATAAAAAAAAGTTGATTACTTAAGAAAATCTGGAAATATGATCTTATAAGAGTGTAAATGACATTAAACATTAAAGAATGATAAGCTAACAGAGACAGAGAAAGAATTTGGAGCTATTCTTAATTGAATGCGTTAGATGTCGACTAGAATGTTCGATAGAATCTCCCGCGATTATGAACGCATCTTTAGTCTATGGTTAGCCTATTTTTTTTTAATCTCTTCAAAGAGAAAATGAGATGACAATCTTAATTTACAGTTACATTATATATGTTTAAGTCTTCATACAGGCGACGAAAATTGAAAAACAAAAAATGTGTAAAAATAAACAAAATAAGTAAAGTAAAGTATAAATGAGCGAAGCAATAAATTTCCATTTTATTTTCGGAAAAATATAACAATGATTTCAAAGCTAAAGCAAATGGAATTAAATATTAGATGCTAATTTACGGAATTACTTACATGTACATTTTAATATATTTTCTATAATTTTTCAAATTATATAGATATTATAAATATACGTGGACTTACGAGAGACTTTATATTTTGTAATTATATGTTGCTTTGCATTTGATATACAAAGACGGAGATCTTTAAAATTCTGAATTATGGGATTGGTCGGCCATTGTTGTAATGCTAATTTGCAATTATAAGATGACAAAATTCATAAATTTAAACGAAGGTATGCGATGAGCGTTAAAATAGGAACGTAGACAGTATACTAAGTTTTGTTTATAACCAAAAAGCCATCTTGTCGTAACTCAAAATTGCGATAATGAGATAAAATTTTTATTTGAATAACAAAAAATACTGCATCGATTATCCGGGTTTCAATTTTTTATATTTCAAAATTTATAGTTTTTTGGCTCTGGGTTGAAGTTTTTTAGATACCAAGAGAAAGATTACTTTCTGACGTCGATATATACATATACACATTAATGTACTTTTTATATTGCTACACAAAATATAAATAATATTCTTGCAATGAACCCCTAATTAACAGTCTTAAACAATGAAATGATTAAAATAATTATTATATATGTAAAAATGCTTCTAATTACTCATTCAACTGCAAGACCTTCAATATACACGAGTATGTTTGAACAACTATATATTTGTACAATGTTACCAAATAACATCTTATCCATTGTTATTATAACGTGGGAGAATAATCAACCTCAAATTTTAATTAACAGATATATTTTATCTAAAAACAAATGATATCAAACTCAAGTATTTTAAATTTGGAACTTTAAATACTAATATAAGTAAAATAATGGTTTTTTTAAAACTCTGATCCATGATTACTATTATATATAATAACCCGTTGTACTCACATTATTACTATTGGAATTTACGCGACTGATCAGAAATTCCGCAATTCCGCCATTCTCCAAACTAATATTGTGCCCATTCGATTTGAAATTAGTTTGCTGGATAATTATATGTAACTAGTTTCGCCTCGCGGTTTCACCCGCTCATAATTGGCCTTCCTCATGAACCTGTCTGTCATACTGATAAAGAGTACAAATCCATTAATTAGTTCAACACATTTAAACAAACAAACAAACTTTTTCGATTTATAATATAAATATAGATTATTGCTTTGGAAATTTGCCATTATTTTATTCTTCGCAAAGCAATCTCAAATCAAATCAAATCAAATCAAATCCAATATTTATTACTACGATAGAACAGCTTTCTAAAGATCATGGTATCTGGTTCAGTGTCATATAATGTTACCAGTAACAATGAACAATATACAATTGTAATTGTCATTACGATCTATTGACATCACACACCCTGACTGACTGACATCATTGGATACTTCCTTTTCTACTAATATTGTACTCTTAATTTTGTACCCTTTGGTTATGGGCCTTAAAGTAACATTACAACAATCGTACTTTATTTTTTCGTACAATATTTGTAAAAAATTATTGTAGTACTAACATTTCTGTGATTTTCTATTTGAATCAGTTCTAAAAACTCAAGTTTCAAGTGTATATTATTGCAGTATTATAATAATGTTATTTTTCCTTTTCGTACCGTAAATAACAATACTGTTTTATAAAAATTTCTGCATCTTTTCTTTCCTGGGATGTTTCTAAGTAGTTGGTTGCTTTTTTTAAAAAACTCAAGTTCTGAAGTTATATAATTGTAATATTAAAACAACCTTATTTTTCCTCTTTACTCATATCTATAGAACTATATTGTTTTACTCAATTTCTGCCTTTCCTCTTCCTTTTGTAGTACATGTTTGATTGTTCTTTTAAAAACTCAAAGAACTCAAGTAATATTATAGTAATATTGAAAAATTTTTAAGCTGGTATTTTGGGTTAACGTTGCATTTAGTTCAAACATTATAGATATATAAATCATGTCTACCAAAAGTTATTTAATTAACATTTATATTAGTATAGTTAAATTGAAATATTTAAGAATAATTGCCTTATAGTTGAGATTCTGAGACATAGTTATTTTCTCTGTTTAGAAAGCATCTATTTCTATAATAACCTTACAAAGAGGGAGAGAAAGTACGGAATAAAATAACTATACCATTTAATACTATTCGTTTGATTTTGTTTTTCATGTATGTAATTACATATTGTTACATTATATACTAGACTTGCGTGAAGACACGCCATGATGAATAAAAAACACTAGCCAAATCAAGTTCCCTTTTTATTACATTTTTTATAATTAAACTTTCGTGATCCATGTATAATTATATATAAATACTATAGGAGACTGTCTGAGTGTTGCAAACGTGTTTTTTGATGAGTTTTGAGCACGAAATCACGCCGCGAATTGATTTTTATGTTGATTACTATTTTGAGCTATAGTAATACAGATAAAAAATATAAAATTCCAAAAATATTTTTTTTTCCACTATCACTATCATTTTAGATATAAATAACTTTTTCTAGTATTTTATATTAACATAAAAACTCTAAACCTTCTCTATTGCGATATAACAGTGGCCTCTGCAAGTTTGTCCTGAACAAATACCTAACCGTCCAAGCGACAATGCCTCCAATCACTGCCACGTCTAACCAGCACTTAACATTGTATCACACACTTGAAGCACTTTTCGCTATTTAAATAATATCAACATTAAAACTAACATATTGTTAAGGTTAATCTTTAACCGTGGATGTAAATAAACAAGAGGCTGCTCAGTGACGGCTGGCAACTGGCTCTGTATTCTGCGCGTGCGCCGGTCGCGTCTGTCAGCGGGGGAAGGGGGGAAACCACCGGTGGATTACCTCCGCTCCCCTCGAAGGTAACCATTCAGCCCCGCGTAAACAATCATCACCTCAGACATGTTTTTTAACGACTTTGAAGAAAGGTCATGAAAATATACAATTTTTTTATTTTTTCGAATTTTGTACTAAACTTGGTTTTTACTACAAAAGTTGTTATAAAAAGTTGAATTGTCTATATATCCTAAATTTATTGTTTTTTTTATATAAATGTATGAAAGGGTGTATACAGGATGCAGTTAGTACTGTGAAGCGGACTGTGACGAATGCGTTCAGTGGAACGTCTGCGCTCGGGGTGACCAGCGACTGATCAAGTTCCTATCAAGGACAACTGACTTTCGAAGAGGGAAAGGGCTTTAACAACCAGCTTCTAATATATTTTACATATTTCGTACGTTTAACTTTAATTATGAACATGTATACTTCATTTAGATTTTTTTTTGTGTTATGGGATTTTTTATTTGTTGGAAAACTTTTTTAAATTTCAATTTGGTTTTGTAGAATGAAATGTATATACTAGCTAATATCAATGTTGATTTTATATTTAAAGTCTCTAGTTAAATAACTGTTCGAGAAATGTTATAGTTGTAGTAGCTTTGTGTACAGTCGAGAAACAATAATACGCCCCTATATATTATATATAATAAAAAGTATAAGATATTATATTTCTTTCACACCTTCATTTTTAGTGAGAAAGTCACAAAGCAGAAAAGAAGTTCTACTGTGTATAAATATTTTTATAGTAAGAGACAATAAGTATATGTTTATAACTAACTATAACTAACTTGTAATATATTGTATATGTTTACTTATGTAAATAGAACAGTTCCAAAATTACAATATTTAAAAAATATATCAAATAGTTAATTATAAACAGATTTATACATGTATTATGAGTATATTTTGTTGTTATGTTTCCGAATAGAAGTAATTGTAGATGCGCGCCATCTATGTTTTCTTTTATGTACTACTACGTTCAACAGTTAAGTATTGCCTTGCTACGGGTATGTATTGATGAGTAATGTGAGTGTAATAAGAAATTTAAGTGTTTTCATGTAAATAAAAACAAAAATTAACAAAGTTAATTAAAACTGGCCATTTTGATTACTTACTTAAATATGTATAGTTGAAAACCATTTAAAAATGCCGTATGAATATAAAGTACATTTTATGTTTTGTTACAAGCACGCTAGATGGCATTGTTTATAATAATGAAACTTATTTTTTTAAGTTAACCTCAAGCAAAAATTGTATCGTATCCAAGGTAAATGATAAGGTTAAAAAATTAATACCAGAAATTATGCTGATATCATTTGTATAGTTTAAAAAGTTATCAGGTTTATAACAGTTGGAAAGACATTAATTAGTTATTTATGTAATCACTTTTATTTCTAGCATTTTTGGATTTGATAATGTAATCAGACCCAGATAAATCAAAAATTATAATTTCCGTGACGTCAGATAAGTAATTAGTGAGTAATTTATTTAAAAAGTCCTCCTACGAATAGAAATAAGCACATATTTGAAATACAGTACTACATCATAGCTAACATATATATAAATAAATCACATTTAAAAAATTTGAAAATAACTGAATAAAACGAATTAAGCGGTGTTGCAATTTTAATTGCCAAAGTTTCTATTATTGCAAATATTAGTATGTTTAAATCAAGTAATTTGGCACAAAAACATTTGAGAGAAAGACATTTAAAATCGGTGTTTGAACTCTTTCGATTTAACAACAGCGTTGTCACAGCAACAGTTGAATATGTATTCTGGGGTTCTCTGGGAACTCTTTTTAATTTCTTAACTGCAATTCTGGCATGCTACGAGCTCATGAATAAGGAAAACAAATAGGTTCGTAACTTGTAGGCAAAATTTCGACAGTATTTACGTGAGTACAGCCGGATAAATATATATAGGAATCTTTTTATAACACAATATATTAGATATATTTATTAAATTGGAAGCTACTTGAGTTACTCTAATAATTATAAGTTATATATAATTTTAAATAGACAAAGAAAGAAAAATTTGTTAAAACTAGCAGGATTAAAACCTTTGACCACGACCTTTGAGAAAACATCCCGAAGGTCGCTGGTTCAAATCTTTCTTGAATTGAAAAAAAAATCATTTTAAATTTTAGCTTAACATGGCTATATGTTTAGAATAATCTAAACAATAATATGTAAAACAATTTAATTAACGAACATTGTTAATATACAGTATCACATATAATAACAGTATTAATATACATTAACATTGCAACATAGTTATAGCTCAATATATAACACATAAATGCTTAACTTGGCATTTTCGTTTTCTAAGGTATTTTACGCTCACTTGCTATTTACATAAATTGTTATTCAAGTCTAAACTTGATCTGAATGTGTAACAAAGAGCAATGACCTATCATTAATTTCGATGGCGTGTTTTTAATATATCGTTAAGGTAATTTGTTTTGTTTAAAACTGGTTTTAATACGGTATTAATCCTGAAACATATGTAACACTTCTTTTAATACATTGCTTCACTTTTTGTATTTCATCTTCGTGATTCATGATTAGTATTATATATAATTATTCGGCTATATTCAGATAAACACTATTGGATTTTGTTTATGATTAAATCGCGGCGTGAACAAAGTTTCAATAACAATTCACGCCGTGATTCCGTTGTTATCCTAGCACGATTTGAATCTAGTCGCAAAAATTCCAATATTTATGTGAGTTATATAATAAGATCGTAAATATTAATTGTATACAAACTTCAAAAATATGTGTATTAATATCATCGCATGCGCATATTTATGCTTGATTGATCTCGTTAATGGCAGGAAAATAGTTTAGTTCGATATTGTATGGGCATTAGAAACTTAATATCTCAATAGAACAATAGCGATATTTCATGAAAATGAGCGCACTATTTATTGTTCCCGTGACCTTGCTTTTTATTTACTTGACTTTCATGTCATGATGCTAAATAAAAAATGTCATGACGGTAAATTATAAATATAGTCTATATCTCACAGAGGTCGCTCGCGTGGTATATTGGTATAACGCGTGTAAAAAGTTGACAAAATAGGTTTTGTTTGTTTCATAAAAACTATACTTCTTTTAAATGGAGACTTATATGAAACTGTTTATATAATTATAATTTACAAATAATAAAATTATCGCTATCTGATTACCAAATATCTGATTTTACCATTTCATTTTATAAAAGAAATATATAAAAGTATGTTATATAAAAATAATTGAAAAAACTATGGCAATGACAATATATCCAAAAAAAAAATTTCAATTTCTAATGTAAATTATATAATAATTTTAGAGTTTTCGTTAGACACAGACAGACAGCAAACAGTCATCTTTTGTGTGTTAAAGTGTTTGATATTTTTTTTTATAAAAAAACGATATTTTTTTAAAACTACACAGAAAAGTAAAAACATAGAACAAAAGTCATAAAAACAACAATATGTTTGATTGATTGCTTGATTTCTGGCGTCAATATATTTATAAAATAAAACATCTTGCATTTTTTATAAACCGTGTTTTAAAGTTATTAAAATCAGGTCAATTAGATACCTTATACTATATTTGTTAGTGTATTTATAAGGAAATATCGACTAAACGCAATCTTAAACAAGGTCAATGACCTATAAGACACTAATGGTAAAACAACTATATTTTGAAACAGAAATCAAATATGAAAAGACAATTTTAAATCAAAATAATGTTATAAATTTATAAGTTGAGACTATGTACTTTCTATTATATATGTAAGAACATATTATTTCTAGATATCTACTTATTATAAAGATATCTTGGTGGTATATAATTATCTGGCTGTACTCACATATCATAGGAGTTCGCCCCACTAGTTTCTGCCCAATTTAGGGCCCTTTTCCATGTGCTAGGAGCATGGAGGAATCGCGGCGTGAACTGAATTCATTAATTCGAAAATAGTTGGGCAAAATCCAGTAGTTTTGACAAGAGTATCGTCAGATAAGGTAAATATAATAGTAATCATGGTTCACGAAAGTTTTAATACAAAAAATTTTGGTTATATAAATCTAAAACTATCTAAAAACTTGAGTAGTAAATATGTGATTATTTAGTATTTCCTATACCGTAGAATATAATAATCCAGCTACCCTTATCATAATTATTGAGGGTCTAACATATTTCAAGACATTTGGCAAAACAGGCAAAATTTTAGAACAGGTTGCTGATTGGTCGTCAAACCTCTTCAGAAATACTTGCTGGTGGGATTTCCGCCACCTTTCTCAGAAATATACACTTTTAAGCTCATACCAGATATGAGGTGGTCATACCTTACGTCTGAACTGTAGTTATAGAATAAAATAGTGAGAATTTCAAATATTTGATTTATATAAAAAAGCTGTTTTTAAAATCATAATCTGTTTATTTATTTATATCGTTTCTATTTTGAATCAATCAATGATCACTTGTGTACGTCAAATGAGAGTTACAGGAGGTCCTATTTTGACCACTTATTTATCGAAATAAAATATTCTTCAATGTTAAATTTAAAGCTACGAGGACTCCAAAGCCGCCCTGCTCTGAGAACCACACAACAAACACAGCCAGGTATTTCTATATTGTGATCTGCTTCACAAACGTTGATATACCTGTAATAAACAATGTGCAAACAAATCAAATCATCGCATATTTATTAGCTGATTCATCAGAAAACTAGGAATTAAATTTATATTACAATATATCTTTTTATAAAATTCACTATATGTCTTATATACTGTTATGTTTAAAAATGTATTTTTACACCACAAAATTTTCTATTACACTTAGTATATAATATAAAGATGTCCTTAAAACAATCTACAAACTTGTTATAAGCAGGTGTGTGCCACTTTCATTTGTTGGTTGAGGACGAGGTTAGTGATGTCTCTTCGGTTGGGTTGTATTATTTCAGCCCAAGGGTGGGCACCAGAGGGTGACCTCGGGCGTGGGAATTAAAAAGTGTAGTAATAAGAGGTGTGGAATTTTAATGTAATTAAGATCTCATTTGCTGCAAATATATGTACTATTTATAGTGAGAGAGATGTATATATTTATGTATCACTCTCTTTTTCACTCGGGTAACGTCGATTTTTTTTAATTAATCATTTCTTTACTAATAATATAAAGCGCACAAGTGTGTTTGTTTAAACGCGCAGATCTTCGAAATTACCAGATAGATTTGAAAAATTCTTTCTGATTATAATATAGAGATTCATGAGGAAGGAAGGCTATTGGTATTATGCTTCTGCTCTTAGTTGTCTTAATTGTAAATAAAATCGTCGAATGGAACCGCGAGTAAAAACTAGTTCATAATAAACAATTACAACAAGTTCTGGTGTTTAATTTCACTCCAGAGTCCAGAATGAGAGCCAGAGGTGACTATCATATTATAGTCGGTGGTACATGAAGTCTTTATGTAAATTATATTTCCATGATTACATAAATATATGAAAGTGATATACTTAATGATAATATCGTAACCTGTTTTTGTTATCGGACAAATAAGTGGGTTACAAACTATATCATTAGATAGTAGATATCAATGATGCAAGAAAGAGAGTATTAATGATTGCACTAAATCTTATATATTACCAACAGAGACTTAATCTCAAGTGGTTCTTGAAACAGAATAGTTAGTATAATTATGTTCATCTAATTTTTTTATTAAAAGGTATATATTATTTTTTAATATTTTTACGAGTACACATTTAAGAACAATATTTTAACTGATGTAACTAGCCTGTAATTTTAATTTCATTTTAAGCTTATGTTTCGAATGTTTTGCAGTATTCAGGTAGGCGAGATGTAAGTGTCTGTCAGTAAGACAGTTAATTAGTAATCTACTGCTAACTAATTAACTTACTTACTATATTATATAAGGAGTCATGTTGCAAAGCATTGCAAACGTCAGGTTAAAATTAAAATGTAACCAATAATAATACGAGTAAAATCCGTTAAAACTAGTTTTATTTGAGGTATGAGCTAGCTTCCTGACAATAGCATGTGGGTGAACAATGGGTGCGTGAACGAGTCAGGTACCACGTTTCACAATGTTTAAAATTCATACCTGGCTTTGTTCCTGTGCCTTAAACAATATACGTTGCAAGTGTAATGTAACCAGACAAAACAAGGAAATAAATTATATATATATATATATATATAATACACGAACTCAATATACCGTTGATAAGAAAATGTTTGTTCATTATTTTCGAAACTCATGTCATGATATAGGTTACGTATGCATAAATGTATTTTATATATTTATCCGGCTGTATTCAAGTAAGTACTATCGAAGTTTGCCCCCTCAGTTCACGCTGCGATTTTGCCATGCTCATGAAAAATACCTCGAATGGATTCCAGTCTAGGCAAATTCCGATAGTATTAACGTGAGTACATCTGAATAATTATACATATATGCCCATGAATGGACTGTCGAACTGTGATTCAATCATTACTCACCACTAGCGGACAAATACAACTTACTACACACACAAACAGTGTGTTTGTATGTTTGTTCTTGTGTGTATGTGTGTGTGTATGTATACAGTATATGTTGAAATACACAGTAGAGAATTAATATACTTTTATAGTCCATAAATATTGATACATATGATTACATAAAACATTAATTCCTGTAGTATTACATTGCATATAGTAATTTGTTACGTGTTTAAAGTCAATTCTAAATATATTTAGGGTAAAAGTAACGCAGAAGTCAGACTACTTATGTGAAGTTGGAAGCATTTTTAATTTAAATTTTGAATATATTGATATTTTATATTTACCATTGCATTTTATATATTTTTAAGAGCAGTACCGTAATGCTAGATAGTCTATCATAATCAAAAAGAATTATCCACATCCACCCGTAGTCTCAAAGATCCATATTTAAACAATTAAACTATGCTTTTCGTTTTATATATAATATAGTATTAGGTTATGTATAATATAGTTTTATATTATAAATAAGAATACCCATAAAATAATTGTGAAACCTTACGCTAAAAAAGTCAAGCTACGAATAAAAAATACGTGAATTGATTGAGACTAGACGAGTATGTATCTCAGGTAGAACAGCATTCCTCACCAACCCGTCTGAAGTCCGTCCGTCCGCAAGTCAAGTACTCGCCAACGGATGTAAAGCAACTCACTTTCTAGTTTTTTCCCATGACGTTTGTATTCGAGACATAATAAATATACGACTTATCTTATATAATTTATTTGCGATAGTATACTTAATATTGTACTTTAGATACTATTTACTATGTTCGTTTTATAAGATCGTATGAATGTTGTTTATTCAATGAAAGGTTTTAAATTTTAGATTTTATATATATTCTTTTATTTCTAAATTCAGTTTTATTTTGTATAACTTTTTGTAATCGCAAGCTTAGATATATTTTATTTGATTATGGTCTAATTTTTTTTGTCTGATACTTCTTTTTTTTATAAGTCAATTTTTTTGTTGTAATCAATTTCCACCGTGTCACAAGCACAATACAGACTACTGTATGTCAACGACATACATACACCAGCGGCCTGTCACGAACTTATAAAACTATTGTAGTTTAAAAAGTTTTATTTCAATATTGAGACCTTCATATACCTTTGAAGTTTTAGAAGAAGATTAACCAAGAAAGTGAATAGCAGAAAATTAGTAATATAATATTGTTTTATATATATTTTGGTACGAAAACAGAAAGTGATATTATTATAATATTGCTAGAAATGTTCCTCACGAACATAATGGAACGTATGGTGTTTTCTGTTTGATCGGTCCAAATTGCTATTCTAGAGAATTCTACTTCAAGAATGAAGATCATGAAGAAAAGAAAAAACATCGATGAACTAAAGTAAATAAAATAATACTGGGGTTAATAATATAATCTAACATAATATTAATATAACTTCCTCAGAGATTCAGATTCAACTAACAGATGAAAAAATATGAAATAAAAAAATAAAAAGAAAGTTAATTAAAAAATACGAAAAAGTAAACAACGAAAATAACGTGACATAAATTAGTAGATTATGAGTCGCATTATTATAAGAGTATATTATCAATCAAAAAATCCACCGGTTGAGATCCAGAAGACTCAGAAAACCACACAAGAAATTCACAGATTTGTATCGCAATTATTATTTTCAGCGTCTTGTGACTTGGACCTACACATGGTTTTGGTGAAGATTTGTAGTATAATTGGTAATAGACAAACTCGCTGTCAGAAGCATACCTGTCAAATATGTCTTCAGCATCCTAACGACAATGTCATATTGTGGAGTTTAGTTTAGGAAAATATAGGAACTTTTTCTTTTTTTTTTCTCTCAACAGAAGAAAAATTTAATATAAGAGTGGCAACATTTAAATATTAGATTGATAAAATGCATTGCCAGTACTAGGAGTAATTCAACTGACTAATAATAGTAAAACAATAGTTTTATTTATTTAAAACATTCTTGCCTAATAATAACAATATTTATACCCAGGAGAACCTATTCTATGTTTTATCACTGTCTCACAAACGACTTATTACCAAGGTGCGAAATTGACAAAACAGAGAATATATTATACTGGGTATAAATATTTTATTTGTGAGGTTTAAAAGTAATAAAAAAGTTATTTTTAAACAATAGAAGAATATAAAGTAACAAATTAATTCTGAATCTCCGAGTAGAATGGTTAATAGTTTTTTCTACCTGGAATCTTAGAAACAAGTGGGGGTTATTATAAAACAGGTAGAATTTTGGCATATTTTTATATCTTCCGCTTGTAGGATTATATTATTATTATGCTGAGACATTACTAATATAGACGAAAAATAAGTATCTATGTCAAAAAACGTTAGTTTCCTGACGAACTACTAGTAAGTAGTAGTAGTAGCAATTAGTACTATTACCAAAAATACTAATAGATGAAATTCTGAATATAAGTTTAGTTATACCATACTCCTAAAAGAAATTTCAAAGATGGAATTCTTGTGTCAAATATCGTATGAAATTCGTTAGAAATTATACGTATGAAATTTTCTATGAAATTCTACGAATTTTCAAGTAATATCTGACATAACGGATATTTTATCAAATAAGAAATATATATTGCAGACTGTTTGAAAATGTCACTAAAAGAAATATTTTATTAACTAAATCCAATAGAAATCAGAATGACTCGTCTAATTATTGTACGTTTTAAACAATTGCGGTTTTGTTTCCTCCGTATAAACATGTTCAAAGTATAAAAAATAGTTTTTTATATAACAAATTTAATGTAAAAATACAAGGTCGATTTATGAATAAACATTTTGGGTAATAATAACATATATATATACACGTGTGATAATGCTGTCATCGTGTAGTGTCAGTGGTACATGGCTTATATTATGTGTGTCAAAACAACAACATATACACTGTTATACTTCTCTTACATACTGTACATAACACACACTCAACTCTACAAAACACACATACACATACCAAGTGACCAGGTACAGGACTACAGAAGAAGTCACCGTCCTATACATATAAAGACGACTCTGTCTACGCCGCCATTACAAATGAGCTGACCTCACAGCATGTGATTACTAACTAGTAATGAAACAGCTTTAATTAAAACAATATTATATATTGTATAATTAAATATAATAAAATGACTGATTTGTGTGTATAAGCAATGGCAATTCTAAACAATATAGCAGTGTATTTCATAGATGCGTATCTAATTGTGATATTTACAGCAATGGCTGTGATAGATGAAACACTACAGCGAATTAACAATATTATTGATGGCTTGACGAATTGAAGCTATGTTAAAAACAATATAACTGTACTGTGTATACATGAAAAAGAAAAAAACAAAAATTGTTATAAGTGTAGGTAATTGTTTGTGGTAATATTTTTAAATAAAATTTGTTTCTCATCGTTCCTTCCACTACTAAACTTCCACTTACTGTATATATAGCATGTTTCACAACTTATAAATTGAACAATAAATTGATACAATTTTATTATTCCTAAATAAAAAAAAAACTATGGAATATGTAAAATATATATATATGGTCGTATGTTAAAAATTGCGACAACGCAGTTTTCAGTTTTAAAATGTCTTGATCGTTTTCACTGAAAAACTAATCTGTTTTGTCACATGGCTATGTATCAATTGGTACCAGTCTCTTCGAAATCTCAGATAAACATTGTTTGATTGGTTGCTCTGGAAAAGAAAGGAGCATTATAATACGTGAGTAGACATGGATTGGTACTAATAGACAGTCAATCGTATAACCAGGTCGCGACAAAATAGAGCTGAAAAGAAAAAACGCTTACACACATAAATACATACATACATACCTAAATATATATATATATATATATATATATATATATATATATATATATATATATATCAACAGACGTATATACATGTTTTTAAAGATTGTCTTAATTGCTCAGGACACCTTAAAACGTAAAGATATTACCCAAAAATTCGGTTCCGAAAATCGGGGTTACAATAACTTTCTTAGCCAGAAAGTTAATACTGTTAATTTAATATTATTCTATCATCAAAAAAGGATATTAACAAATATTTATTAAGTGAATTATGAGAAGATGTATCTAAAATTATTTATTATGTGGCCTAGTCAGAAACATTAGTGAATTGTCAATTGTAATTGTACATTGTCCGCTCGCACGTGTGCATGAGTAATACTGAGCTAACGCCTACGTATCTCGATTGAAGAACATTTATAAGGAAAAATGAGGTTTTAGAAACATTTATTATGTGAGATGGTTACAAAATAGCATTTTATAATAAGTAGACATCATTTTAAATATATGTAGTTTATATATATTGAGTAGAACTACTATATATATATTTTTATTGTAAGAACTAGTCTAACTAGTAAGTTACACTTAGTCTTGAACTAAATGTTGGCAAATTTAATCTAAACGATGTTCAAATAAACTGTAACTGTACATTAACAAATTATGAACAAAATTATTAAAATGTTTACGATTTGAAATTCACTCAATTGTGTAATAATTACTCCGAATTATTATTATTATTAATAAAGAATGGCCGACTACGACTGGCCGACAAGTCGACTAATCCGATTATTGTTTTTTTCAATTTTTTTCTGTTAATGTAAAAGTTGACTTTGGTCGACTAGCTCAGTAGTTGGTTCCTAAATACGACTTGTCGGCCAATCCGATCATTGTTTTTCCATTTTTCTGTTAATGTAAAAATTTTCTTTTATGATTTATTGTATATAACTATTTATTATACCTTTTATGTTTGCATACAAAGCTATTACAGTGATACTTCAATAATGCAGGCAATTTCAAAATGTAGAGAAGTGTTGGTCACCGTTCTTGTTACATAATTGGATCGATTTTTACTTGTAAGGATTCCGTTACGGATGTTTGTTCGTGCTTAAAGGTGCTTCAGATGTTTTATTTATTTAAATAAATATATATTACTTATATATTATGTCCTATATATTATAACTATCACTATATTATATCAAAATATCCGGTTGTACTCACGTTGCTAACGGAATTTGCCCGACTAGTTTCGAATCCGTTCGAGGCACTTATTCAGGACTATAAATTTAATCAATGATTGTAATTGTTGATGAAATGAATAGTTTATAATACTAGCTTTTACTCGCCGTTTCATCCACGGACGAATATTTTATTATTAGGATAACTAAAAACATAAGCGTAATGTGAGATATCCTATAGCCTTCACGAGCAACCAAAACAAAAAGATATTTCCAAATCGTTCAAACAAACAAACTCTTCAGCTTTATAATATTAATATAGATATAAGAACTTTTCATTAATTTAGAAAAGAAATTTATGGCAACTTCTAACTGAAACATCTGCTAGCAATTTTGTTAAAAAGTAAAAAATTAAGAGATTCACACAAAGAACCGCCATTTATCCACTTGACAGAAACCGCACACATGGTGTGTGAGAAACACATTGGTAAGTATTTTTAGAATAATATTAAATTCTGTAATTCCAAATAATATTGTGCAGAATTTTTAATTAATATAGAATTTTGAAAATATTTAAAAATTAATAATAATAATATTACTATACATGTTTAAAGATAATTTCAAACATTCTATATAATTTTGATCTATTATTTATTATGAAAAATATAAAACTTTTTAAATTTTAACTTTAATGTTTCTAGCTTTTTTACATTGAAACTAAATAATTCTATAATATAAAAAGATTGGCAATTTCATGTTGAAATTCTCAAATCGTAATTATTATTAATGTATATTTATTTATATGAATTTTTAAAGTTACTAAATAGTTATATTATAGGCTGTTACTCGTTACATATGTTTGTATACGTATTTTCATATTTGAACGCCTTCTTAACATTATTATTATAATATATTTTATATAATTATTGTACGAATATTTACATAAAAAATACAATCAAAACCATAATACAAGTTTCGCCTTATCTAGTTATAGTTCTTGTATATATATATATATATATATATATATGTTAAATACTAAAGTTAGTATATACCCACTTACACTATGTTATGCTTGAAACACCATCGGAATGTCACGTCATTATTCTGAGAACCGGTTAGATATCAATACGAACAAGTACAATAGACGCTTGTAGTTTTTAAAACGAATCCTTGATCCGTGGATAGAATTATTAAAGGACCCATTGTTATATACCTTATTTAAAAGTTTAGGTCTAAAAATACCTTTGAGTTAAACTAGAACAAATAAAATTTGTTATGGTTATAGTATACTAGGACCGCGAACCAGACCTCAATTTCGAGCCGCTGCGCTCACAAAATCTCGGTATGTGTATATTGAGTGAAGCGAGGTGCAAACAACACCGAAGTTGCATTTACAAAACGTCGCATTGTCCTCAAGTATATTAAGTATGAGACCCATTATTACATTTTAGTTTTATTTTTGTAGTTTTTTTAAACCTGATGTCTATCAGTGTGCAAAATTTGGATATTTTCTAATATACCGTTTTTGATCGACGCTTCCACAAAGGATACAAAAAATCCTCTAATGGAGAGCTTCGCTCGCTTCGCTCAAAAAAAATTTGTTATACAAAACTGATGTAATCTTGAGTTAATATCAATAATATGACCACAGTACTAACAGGAATTGAAATCGCCTAGTTAGTAACATAATATCGCATACCGAGGAACTATTTACCGCTTGTTAACTGGCTAACCTTACTCTTATGTAATAGAAGTCAATCATGCAGAAAGTTTGCCAAAAAGACAGTACATATTTGTGTAATTTAATAAATGATGCAATGCCTCGATTGTAAACACCGAATATATATCGCGTGCTAACAAGCATTTTGAATACTTTGCTCCCAAATTAACTTATACAGTATATTTTTTAACGCAATATTTATATATTTTTTTATTATATATAATTGTCGTTATAGATGTACAGAATTCCCACGGTTTATAACATCCGGTACTCTCTGGACGTGTCTGAGTGTATAGTCTCTAAAATGAAATTGAAATAAAAACTATATAGAAGGTAGTAATTTTACAGCAATATGTAGCTGAGGCAAATAACAAGGCCAGCTCCTTCCTACGAGCTCTTGATCGCTACATCCCGCAGGTGTTTGTGCATACTATATGTATTTTTATATACATTTATATCTAGACTATAAGTTATATATACTAAGTTACTTACAATTTTCAATAACTGCATACATGTTTTGTATATGGTTCATCATGAAGTTGCTGGAATTACCCAAACAATTCCGGGAGTTATGATTAAAGCGAGTGACCTCATCGAGTTTGATAAGAGACATGTTGGTTCTCATTAATTATTTTAGCAAGTCGTGCATGAATCTAGTTTGGCCGCATATTCTCTGAACAGAGCTAGCGCAAAATCGTTTTCATCTAATATAATATCGCGAAAGTAGTTCTCGCGCCACGATCAAACATTCCATAGTGAAATGATCATTAGATACGCAAAAAATATATGACTAACAATAAAAATGGTTTCTATTTGTGAAGTAATTTCTATTACAAAGTCCCTTATTACGTGATATAAAACAAAAATGTAGAATAATAGCTTAAAAGGGCACGAGTTCATAAACATAATGAAATGCCCGCGAAAACCCGCGTATATAACTGAAGCTAACGTCCCTTAGATTAAATAGTAAGTAGGGCAAAAACTAACCTGCCCAGTGGCCTTTTTATATCGGAGCGTTGCTTCTCGTACGAGGTCCCTGACCAAGAGGTCGCCAGCGCCACAGGGTACCAAAACTCGCACAGAACCAAAACACACCGTCACCTTCATATTGACACTACACTTTATGATTCACTTAAATGGGTAAACTGAAAACTCACAGCACTCCGCAATATCCTCTAGCTACTAACATATTAGTTTGACTAAAAACTAACAGAAGCACAAGACACTATCTGACGCACATGGCCAGGGGAACCCTATGTCGAATTCGTTCACAAAACACCGTTGAAACAAAAAGGGCAAAACTACAGGTGTAGTCGTGAGTTTTCATAGCGCCGTATAGGGCGGCCGTTTGCACTAGATAAAGCTTTGATTTATTTGTTTGTGTCAATAGTACGCAGGTTTCGTAACGGCATTCAACATCGAGCACATTTTGATAAGATTACGCGAAATACGGGCATGGAGCGCGCGATCAGCGACAGCAACGGTCATGACAAACGGTATGAATAAAAATTCGTTTTGAAGTTTTAAGGGGGGTGAGGTGGGGCGCGGGGGGCTCGACCGGTTACTGCACGCAGCCAATCAGAGGCGGCGTCGCGCAGGCAGCTGTGCGCCTGCGCAGAGCCCGCGTGTGGAGGTGGCCAATCTGCCGCGTCATACCTGCTCGCTACCGCACTGTATTTTGTATATCATTCTCATACCAACTGCTACAACATTTAAATTATTGTGTCTTTGAAACGGACACAAGTCTAACATTTTCAAAATTTATGTGTAACTATTTAAGTTGAATTTAATTTTCAGAACTTCTAATAAGAGAACAAAGTAAATACTCTTTGCACCTGCAACTTTATAAGTTATGAAAATCAATGTTGTCATGACAACGACCTCCGTTTCATAACAAAACTATTTGTCGAACTTCCACAAAAATCTTTGTAATGGGATGGAAATGTTTTGTTTGTTCTTACATTATTATAAAATATAAATTTGTTCATAAATCCTAATGAAATAGATCTTTGTTCTCACTTGAAGTAAACATGCAATAGTAGTTATATTTCAAATGTACTCTTTTGCAATAAGGACGATGTGAATAATTACCATTAATAGGACGAGAACATAGACTATATTGGAATAAATACTGTGAGACTACAATCAATTGCAAATAGACAATATTTGTATTTGCAAGTCATTGCATGAATACTCTATTAAAGGATAAATTTACAAAGTAATTGTGATTGAAATGATACCTTTGTTTTATTATGATATAACGCACTGGGAATGTTATGTGGTAGTATGACGCAATGTTAACCGTCGAGGCACGCCATAAAGATCCAGGGTGTAGTTCAAGGATAGACATTAGTATGCGGTGTACAACACGACCAACTTATCTGACATTATATGTTGCATTACTGTCTAGGTTTTAATTATATTTAAAAGCAAATTGTGCGAAGAATATTTTTTTGTAATTTTTTTGCCCATCGATTATTTAAAATTGGTGGCTCTGCCTGCTGAGCCAAAGGTAGTGGGTTCGATTCCCACTCGGTACGGGTTGTGTATCTTATTTAAGTTTGAGTTGTTTTTTAGAAATTAAAAAAACAATATTTCTTTTTTTAAGGAAAAAAATACCGCCCCCCCCTCACCCCCCTGGGCTGACGGGGTACTCGTAACGGGTTTTAAAAAGGAAAAAAAAAACAAAGGAAAAAATTACCGTAAAAGATAATACCATAATAATAACTCGTTATTTATTTTTAATTAACTAAAGTAAAAAAAGTAACCTTAAAAAAGGTAATTAAATTATGGATTCGGTTTTGATTAAAAAAACAAATGTTCAGGTTATGTAAATCACTTTAATAATGTGTAATTAATATTGCTTAATTGAATTTAAATAAATAAAATACGTAACTCTTAAATATGCAGCAATCAAATATCTACAGAAAATAATTACATGAGATTTGTCTATTATTCAATAACCTGATTTATGTATATTAAAAGACTTGACAGTTGCAATTGAAATCATTTTTGTCAAATTGACTAAGTCAAATTGTCACATTGACTATGTCACATGCAACTGTCAGTTATTGACAGTTTGATAGTCTATATAAAAAATTTAGACATTTTATCACTTTTATTTATTTTACTTAATTCAATATACATAAACCAGTAATAAGAATTTGAATTATTTCAAAAAGAGCAAATTGCTAAACAATTTGTATATTTAGGAAATTTCTACATTTTTACTTTTCATATCAACTATATATTAATATTCGAAACTCGTACAATATTTCAAATTTAAAAAACATTAAAAACAAAAAAATATGGCGGTTAAATAAAAATTGCGGTTGAGTAAATAAAAAATAATATTAGCATGTACACAAAATATTTGGCACTATACTTAAAAATAACAAGAAAATTTTACATACTGAGAAGACTGCAAATAAGTCCCTTCCAAAAATAATATATCTTCACAGCATATTAACTTAGTATTAGACAGGTGATTAACAATATTTACAAAGATTAACAATTCACTAGATCTCAGAGCACACCTTTTATTAATTAAAAAATAACATGACGTTTGAAGAAAGATTGCCTTGATAAAAGAATGAAGCTAAAGATGTATGAATTAAGATCTTTGCCTTTCCTCCATAGGAAGAATTAAAAAAAAAATAAGAACTTCAAAAAGCATAAGCTTTTTTTAAATTAAAATAATGTGACAGATAATTTAAAAAAATATCACATTATAATAAACTAGTGGATTTAAAAAAATCGCATTAATTTTGAAATGTTTGACTCACCCAAAGAAATCATTAAAATAAAATAAAGCACAGTATTAAGTACTTACCTCATTCTTAAAGAAAATGCACCAGTAAATAATATTCGAAATCTCATAATTGCCTTTTTATACTTACACATATAACCACGAAATTGACAGAAAACTTACTATTTATTAAATTTTTAGAATAAACTGCAGAATATTCTACAACAAATATTCGATATTCGTAACTCATTGGTTGTACTTTTTTTAAGATATCAGAAATTAAAAAAAAAGATATTTTCGCGAGATAAATGATAGTTTTTTAAGATCTAAATTTTTTTTAATATTCAGTATTCATTATATTTATTTAAGGCAAATTACGAATAATCCACAGACTACTTTTTTTGTTTATAATCTTTATAAAACAAAAAAAAAACAGATTGTAAAATGATTATCTATAGCTATCTCTCTGTACTCACACTCGCGACGTGAAGAAATCACGGCGCGATTCCATAATGCTCTGAGCTAATAAATTAAGAGGCTCAGTCGGATTCGAAACTACTCATACAAATTTCGATAAATTTCACGTAAGCACAGACGATAGTTATATAATAGTAATCATGAATCACGAAAGTCTTAATAAAAGTTATATGTTTAAATGAAAAGGAGAAGTGACTAGATTCAAGAGAAATGATAATAGGTCGCATTGAGATGTTATAGTTGAACAAAGGATTCACTATTCTTAGGACTACATTAAACTGTGGTAACAATTCAATAGTTATAATCAAATGCAAAGTTAATACATTATTTACCAACCGTTCCGGTTTCCGATCACACGAACAATAGATTCTTCGGGACTCCAATAGAAAGCAGTCCAGGGGCCAGCCCTTCCTAAACACCGATGTTATATATTGGTCGGTCAATGAAACACCTACATTATCACAAGACAAACAAATAATTCTAAATTAGAGCACCTTATAA
The DNA here is from genome assembly GCA_959347395.1 of Mechanitis mazaeus. NCBI lineage: Eukaryota > Metazoa > Arthropoda > Insecta > Lepidoptera > Nymphalidae > Mechanitis > Mechanitis mazaeus. Next base: position 17,810,817 of record OY365750.1, read on the forward strand.
TTGTAGAGATCACCGCACAGTAGATGATAGGAGCCATCACATGACTCGCGAAGTACAATGAATAATATACAGCGATATTAATTATTAATAGGTACATATTGACAATTTACATATAAAGTACAGACGAGCACGGTAGCACGTCCAGCAGCGGTACAAGTAAATATAGAGCCACTACCGTCTATCTACATAGAGAGATGAGTATTACGGCGAAGTCCCTAGACGTCGCTCTCCCCGTCCGTGACGTGCGCGGGCTGGCCGAAGTTCCTGGTGATGGACTCGCTGACGGTGCGTATGTTGGCGAGGTAGCGGTGTGCGGGCTCGTCCGAGTCGTAGATGGCGCTCAGCGACTCCAGCGACACGAGCGCCTCGGAGTCCAGGAGGCGCGAGGAGGCGCGCGAGGACACGTCGTCGTCGCGGTCGAAGTAGCACGAGTTGACGTCACTGAGCGCCGCCTCCGCGTCCGTGAGCCCCGCCTCGTTCAGCATCGACACGTTCTCCAGCGCGGGGTCGTCCGTGGTGTAGCCCGTGCTCTCCGGCTGCCCCCCCTCCCCGTCCGCCTCCCCCTCCGAGCACGACGAGCTCCACTCCGACTGACTCTCGCCGTAGATGCCCATTTCTCTATGGTTGGAAGCGGTTACCTATGAAGAAGAGGATAGTTTAATTATGTGGTAAGACTGGATGGGTGCGGCCGTAGTCGCCAGTTTAAGAAAAAAAAATACTCATCGATTTACACGAAATGGAGCACTTACCCGATTGTGTAGTCTATCCTGTATTTCTTTCTCTTTTGTGGTCATCGTATCTGAACTTCTAACGCCTTGAACACTGCAATACATTAAAACTTTATGCAATACATTTAATATGAATATAATATTTAAATCTAGCATTCAACGAAAACGCTTCCGAAAGAGTAAAGAAGAAAAAACAGTACCAGTGAAAGTGGAGTAACCCACCTGGAATTCTGTTCAGCATTGTGTGTGGGCGAGGGCAACTCCACAATGACGTCAGTGGGCAGCACCCCCGGGAAGTCAGCGGTGTGCTTGAGGGGGGAGGTCCTGGCGGGGGGCGGGCGCGGGGCGCGCGGGGGGGCGGCGCGCGCCAGCTGCGTGATGGCGGCGAGCCCCACCGCGTGCAGCGGACTACTATTGTTGTTATTATTGCGAAGCTCTATGGAGGAGTTGGGCGTCCTGAAGAATGAGAGATATGACTTTGAAGACTCATATTTCAAATTTATAAATTCATTTTTAACACGTACCTTAATTCTAGTTTCAATTCCTTTCTTTCCGCATTTGGTGAATTTAATTTAATGAGATTTTTGTCTTCGAGCAGCCTTTGAATTTCTCTCTCGAACGGCGGTACGCATGCCACGTCCGACGGACTCCTCTTGGTGAAGACTTCCCTGCTGTCGTGATTCAAATGTTTAAGGTTATTTGGACGACTACCGGAGCTGGAAAAAGAACTCGTTCGTTGCGTGAGTCGGTGTGGTACGTCCTTTTTGTCTGTTTGACTGCATCCATCTCTCTTAACGGAAGTCTGAAGCATGTTTATGATACTCCTCTGCAATTTGTCTTCTTCTTTTTGAAAACTAAAGTTGTCGTCGAGAATTTTTTCATCCAAAGACGGCTTTTTATTTAATTTATGTTTAGCGTAGATGTCATTAATAATGTTTGGAGTTGGTTTATTTAAACGAACAGGTGGATAGTCATAAGATGGATTAGTATCATTTCGTTGTGGTCTAGCAGGGGGTAGCCATGGAGTCGGCCGAGGTGGGGAGGGCGAGGCGTCAGTAGTTCGTGAGTAACTTTCATCGGAGGAACTGAGACTAGGTGAACGGGTAAGAGAGCTTAACTCATCAGCGGAAGAGTGCACTCGTGGGCTTCTCGCTAATGGCAGACTTTCACTAGACCGCGGCCTCGGCAGTCTAGTCGGAGGTCTTCGTTTATGAACAGCGGGTGGCCGTGTCTCTTGTGGTCGGGGCCAAGGAGGTACCAGCGCCCTCGGAGGAGGCCACCGAGGATTTCCATTTATACCATGAGGTGGTGGAGGTGGGGGAGTATCTTCAGACTCTTTATTTCTCCGTCCTTTGCTACCTTTGTGATTATTACCGTTGTGGTAGCCATTGGAAGGTAGTAACGGCTCGTTTTCACCAGCCACAGACGCTTCTCTAACAGGAGGTAGTCGAGAAGGTTGAGCTGCCGCTCTTCGGGCAGAGTTTTGTAACATAGCAAGAGGTGTGGCTACGCCACCATAAGCAGTTGGAGGATTTTGAGGTTGACCGTTCGAAGGGTTTTGCGTATTTACGCTAGAGGGTGCTCTATCCGTTAAAAAGTAAGTTGTCATTTCACCCTTTCCTTTTACTTTAACTTTGCCTCTACACACAAATGTGTAAGGCATGTCCTTTAAGACCTGATAGACCTCTTCAGTAACCTGTGTGTGATTTGGTAATCCTGTAGAATCCATCCGAGAGGCGACATTAACTGTATTTCCCCATATGTCATACTGTGGTTTCCTTGCACCTATGACACCCGCTACCACTGGTCCGACGTTAATACCTAACAAAAACAAATGATAGTATTTTTTTGTATTTAAACTGTCGTGATCCATGATATTTATTATATATAATTATCTGATTATACTCTCAATACTATCGGAATTTGCCCGACCAGTTTCAAAATTTTTCAAAAAAAAAAAATTCGGCGTCCTTATTTATGAACTCGAATGTGGTGAAATTTCGGCGTGAACTGATTCCAAATACCCATAATATTTACGTGAGTATAACCGAATAATTTTATATAATATAAAATTATAAAATTAACAATATTGTATTGAACAAAAACTTACCGACACGAAGCATAAAATTGTTGTATGAGTTGTCGTTGATATCTTTTAACTTGTCTCGCATTGCGAAAACGAATTCCACTAACGTAGCCATGTGTTTGCGAGTACTGACATCATCAGCCATCTTCTTATCTGGTATCAGCCCCACGGCCGCCATGTACGTCGATCCAACGGTTTTAATTTTATCAATCGCACAAAAGCGGTCCTCTCCTAATAACTGAAATACATATAAAGAAAAATTATTAATTTTCAAGTATTATTTTCGAAGATAATAAATAAACAAAATTACCTCATCGAAATCAGCTATAATCTCATTGAGCAGTCTCAAACATTCCATCCCCTGGTTGTTTCCATCTAGCTCCATGTAGAATTCATGGTAGTTGGTGATGGAGGCGAACACCACCCCCACACGCTGATACGATTGATGGTATAGGTCCTGAAAAATATATGGTATATATGAGAAAAAAAATGGGTAATAATAAAAATACCTCAAATTTATTTCAAAAATTGTTTCGTACAATTAATTACGTTCGGATAAAGTTAATAAAAAATTACTAAATCGGCAAAAAGTGAAACGTTCGATACAAACAAGATAATTTCAGGATACAACAAAGATAATTTGTAATAAATCTCAACCGGAAAAACGGTTCCTTTATTGAATTATAATGGAATTTTACTCCTGCAAGTATGTTGAAATTATAATTGCTTTAAATTAACCACTTACCATATTAGTCCGAAATTGATTATCCAGGAAATGTGTAGCAACGTGAGATGGAAGCAAATTAAATAATATTCTCCTATTTGATGCCTGTAATAAAACAAACAGAATTTTTCAATTATATTTTATTATTATACTTTAAATCCACCTTCCTTTAAACTAACTAAAAATATATACTGCTTTATAAATGTTAACATTATCATTTATTCTTAGTTTCTATTGGACAGTGTATAACCTATTTGTCTTATGAACAACTTTCTCAAAGTGAAGGGTAGTTGGAAAAAATCTCTCTGTACGGATAATCTACTCCATGTACATATTTTAAAATTAAAATCTATGTACAATTAAGGTACATAAATGAATAAATAAATAAATAAACAAATAAATAAATAAATAAACTTTAACTAACTAATAAAAGTCCAGAATTATTATCTTACCTTAAATAGTTAGGACGACTTATTACTAGAATTTATTTACTTAACACATTATATGCATAATTTTTAATTTTAAATATTGTTTAGTTTATTATATATATTTATAGTATAAAGTATATATGTATATTTATACGTATTAGGGTGTAATTATTTGCATGTATGTCTATTGCTTATTTATAACTTTGCACCACCTGCCTTCAAAGAATTATTTCCTTTATTATGGTTGCCTGGAAGAAATCGCCTAAGGCGATAAGGCCGCCCATTGTACTGTGTTTTTTTTTTTGTTCTATTTTTTTTGTAAATTTATACTGTTATTGGTGTACAATAAAGAATATATAATAATAATATAATAATAAAAGACTAACATTTGACAATAGAAAAAAAATTAAAATACAGTAGATAACACAACAGTGTTCCAAGAAGATTGTAGGTATTATAAGAGCGTAGTGTGTGTGCGAGTGACCTGCAGAGCATCCATCTCCCTCTTCTCGTCTCGCGCCTGCACCTGCCACAGGAAGTCAAGCCGTGCTGTCCACTCAGTCTGCCTCGCGTGCAGCAACACGGCCAGCGCTAGTGCTACCGACCACGCGCACGACACATACGCTGACGAGATAGCGCCTGGACTGAGGGGGGGACAGATTCGCAATTAGGTTCAGGTACAAGAAGACACGTAAAGAATATTGTAACCATATTGTGCTTTCTAGCTTAGTGTCATCCAGTTGTAAACAGTTGAGACTGAAGACTGGCAAGATATTTAGGTGAGATTTTTTTTATTTTACAGAGTAATGTTGATAAATAAGTTTCGTATCTCGATTTGAAAGTCAAAAATAATCGAATAGGAAATCAACGAAATAACTAATTTTGTAAGGATTTTATATATTTACCCCGTCATAAGATCGTAGCAGTCAAATAGATCTTTATGAAATCCTAAAATAACGGCTACATATCCCGCGGTCATGACCGCTAGTAGAATTCCTTTTATCAAAATCGGTAGTCTTAAAAACACTGCCACTGTTAGCATGCTGAGGCAACAACCGAGTGTGATATATAGTGGTATGGGACACGCCAAGTGATCAGAACTACTCCACAAGGCGGCTGCGACGTCCCCACTCGCTGATCTTACTTCGTCCATTGATGTCGTATTCTCTGATATCTTTTTACAGACTTCGATCTCCCGACATGTTATCTGGAAATATTACTCTATCGTTAGTTAAATAAAGTTTATTATATTTTTGCAGCAGTTATAGTATAATAATAACTCACGACATTGACTTGTCCAACAGCGTAACCAAGAACGATAGTAAAGGTTGTAATAGCATTCCTAAGAGCAAAAGGTCTGGAGACATCGCATGGTATGAGCCTCAGTCGTGCTGCAAGAGTCAAAGCGAGTACAGCAGCGGACCACGCAAATGCTGTCACAAATAAAAGTAGAAGAATAGTTGTCCGAGGTAGTGTAGCGGCTTGGAGTGCAGCAACGGAGCCCAGGACTGCGAGTGCGGCCGCCAGAGACCCCGCCCAGCCACCATCTGTGGATGCCCGATACTGCAATACAGATAACAGAATTTTTGTTTCGTGTGCGAAAAATTTCTATTTGATTAGAAAAAGAGTCTAGTCACTTGAGCTTCCTTATCGCTTCCTTCTTTGAAACAGAGAGTAAGGAGATGGACATGTGTTGCCTTTTCTCGGTGAACAGACCGCGCGTCGATAGCTTGGGCGAGATATTTGTTAACGCGGTTCGTGGGCTGGTGATAAACAGATGAGTGACGCTTTTTCAGAGGCCGCTTGAACTTCTCCGTTACCTTATTCTGCATAAACATAATACCAGTTCAACTTCTGCTCTAAATTGTTTTAACTCGTCAAGGTAGGTTTTGACAACCGATGGGGGAGTTTTCTGTTATTAAAGGGTCAGACGTAAAGACCGGATAACACTTAGGGCCCACGACATGCTGACTCCATGCTCCACATTAAATTGAAACTGACCTTATAACATAAAGTTCCAGAATCCGAAGCAGCATTACATTATTAGATAGCGAAGATAAAAGATAAAAACACATCAAGATCTTATAAATGAGAATCAAGAATTTAAATAAATATACTTCCAAATACAAAAAGGACTGATAATTTTATAAATTCACATCGAATAGAACGGTCAAAATTTAACTTTATATATTTTATATACTAGAACTATAATTATAGTTGTTAGAATGACTCCATGCAGGTAAGATGTATATCATGCCATGCCATGCGTAGGTGGATTACTGGGATAGCGAGTGAAACACATTTCAGTGCGTCCGGTTTTATTCTCAAACAAAATTTAATTAAAACAATATCAAATAGTTTTACAATTTTGAAAGAAAATAAGTCCCAATAAGAACAGTGATAGAGTAGGTTTTGAGTGCTCGTGTTGACTGTACCCTGAACTATCGTTGGAAAAAGTGTGTACGTCAGAGTGAATTAAGAACATAAACTGCCTATCACTTTTAGGATATTTCGTGACACCTGGTGAATGGTGGAAAACAACACGTGTACAACACTTTTATCAGCGCTTACTGTTTCATCTGGTTGTGGACTTAATGTCCAAGAGCAGAACATCTGAAAAATAATGAGCAGTTCCATGTTAGTAGTTGGAACTGGAGTTCTGTAACCTGCAAAATTTTACTCTGCATCCAAATTTTACATTTTTATTTGCTATTACTAAAACCTGAGGTCTAAAAGAAAGATATCCTGTAATTGGAAGCCGAAAAGTCCAACCACCCAGAGATGAATAGTTATATAGTGTAATATATTTTTAAGTATAATACTAATTTTATATAATATATGTCTAAATTAGTGCGATGCAAAAAATCTTAAAACCCTCCCAAATTATTTTAAAGTTGTAAGAAAGCTCCTATTTCATAAAAGCGGCAGATTTAGTTCGAAAATCACACTCAAAAACCATTCTAACTACTAGAAAACATTAAGCTAGGTTATCTCCGCAAATATAAAATGCATTAAATGAATGCATTTTATAAACAATGTTTTTTAGGCTCAGCTCGTACAAGGAAAGTTTCACAGCAATATGGCTTCGTTTTAGATTTGAACTAAATGTAAAAAACCATATTAGATTTCGTTCCATAATATTTTACTTTATTTATAATTTATTTATGAACCGATGTCTATTTACGGAGGGGATACACTGAGCTTAATTTATTTTATCTATTGTAATCATAATTGACAATTCATTTAAAAATAATATCCCAACACGCAAGACGTCCATCGATATTCAAAGTTCGAGATCGAGTCTAAGCATGAAAAATTAAGTATTAAGAATCAAAAAGAAGCTTGCGTATCGAGAAATATGAACGCTGGTTACACGGAGGCCGATCCTTCTCTAGATCGGGTCAGTGTAGCCAGCGGTGCTGTTAAGAGATGCTAGCATGTAGTGATAGTCTGCGTGGACCGTTGCGTGTGTGCGGAGGGCGTGGTGCTGCATGACGGCGTCGAAGGTGTGGTGGTGCGGGGCGGCGGCGGGGGCGGGGCCGGGGGCGGGCGGGGGCGGGGCGCTCACGTGCTCGCCGCGCAGCGCCGCCAGCCGCAGCGCCTCCGCCGAGCCCGGCTCCGCGTGCAGCGCGCGCCGCAAGTCCAGCACCTGCCACACGTCCCACATACGTAGCGAGCTCGCTAGTTGCGTGTACACTGTATGCCTATCTGACCTGTCGGTGCGTGCGTTTCACTTGTATCCGCGTACTCGCTTACTCTGGTGCCACTGCACGGGCGACCGACATGGCACGTTAAGGGATTACTAAGCTTTACTAGGCTTTGTGGAACATATAGCTTTATTATGTAGTGAGTGTGCTGTCTCGGACTCGACGAGCTCCAATGAATCGATTTATTATGTTCAATCGGAAAAAATCTGAGACACCACTTTATGATGGGAGTGGTATGAGGGATATTTAAAATGATTACTTTTCAGCTAATACTTAGTATCACAACAGAGGTTAAAATACGACATCGAGACAACATATTTAAAGTATATAATACAATAAAGACGAGGAAGGATATACGATAATATAATAAAAACATTATTAAATTCGATTACAATAGAAACAGACTTACCTTAGAAGAATCGCCAAAAAAAGTAACTATTACACTTGATTTTAAAAACTGGACTGCAAAAAAATTTTGGACATCGTACTCGTACTGTAAGCCATGTCCAGATAGTTCGAAACGATTTTAAAACGTGCAAAAGACACATAATAAGAGGTAGTCGTACTATAAAATATAAAAATAATGTTGAATTTGAGATTTGTGTGAAAAGTACCTTCCTGGCGGCGTTTGCTTTGAGCTCCTGCGGTGAGGCGGCCATGTTGGAAAATGGAACATCAACATTGAATTTTATAGAGTGTAAAAGTTGGACTACTACGTTGGAGACATTTTTAAAAGATAGTTTACGACGCGATCCTGATCCCAAACCTACTCCCGCTGATAAACACATCTGAAAAAGGCCAAAAATATTACCGAATCAAAACATTTCAAATTTATATTTAAATAAGAAAACAAACCTTTCTCCGTCTAGGAGGAGGGATGATGAAATATGTTTGTATGGAATGATCACGTAAATAGGCGTTTCGACTGGCTCCGTGACCTGGCTCTACTTCGTAAGCACCTCCGAGGCATTCTAGCGTCGCTTGCGTTATGTGCACACGACTGGAAAATAAAACATAAATTATAAGTTATGGAAATTGCAATAAAACTTTGCTTGAAGAGGAAATTTTAAGTATTTAAACTTTCGTGATCCATTATTGCTGTTATAAGTAATTCTCCGTCTATACTCACGTAAAAATATTTAAATACAAGCTCATGAGAAAGGGCCCCGAGTAGTTTGGCCAAAACCGATAGTTGATCATGTGAAAACTATCGGTTTTGGCAGTACAGATACAGCAGTGAAATTTTTTATAATAGTGAGAGGGACTCTTTAAAAATATTTACCCAGGTTCTCCTCCAGCCTCCATATTGTTAGCGAGTGTGACGTCATTAGACCAAACATCGTACTGCCATTTGCGGAGACCCAAAACCCCACATAACACCCGTCCAGTGTGAATACCAACTCGCATATTCAATTGCACGTCTGTTGCTTCCACCACAGACCTGTGAACAAGAAAACTCACCATAACAGCTATTTTCTGACCCTGCTGTACAAATTAAACACGTCTAAAGTAGTTGTTAGAAAAAAGGAATAAAGTTAGAAAAAAAAATTAATAACTTTACAATACTGGAAAAAAGATATCCTTTTATCTTTTTAAGTTAAATGTAGTAGAAGAATAAGTAATCTAATAACTAATTAAGTTCGTAAAAGTAAAAGCGATATCGATAAACGTTCATATCAATTATCAATTATAGAGAGAATTCTCAAAATGCTCCTGAACTCCATCGAACCATGTCGCTAACGATGATCGACGATGATAGATTGAAAGACTGCGAAAGGGCATTCCACTTATAAATAAATTCTATTTCCGGAATAGCGTATAGGATGTTCAGAAAAATAAAGAAATATCTTATAAAAGTTTATATTTTTTTATTTTCGTTTTTTTAAAACTGTCATGAACTGACCTAGCATCCGTTTCCGGCTTGACGTCGACTTACATAATGGATTATGTATACTTCAGCTTCTCGTTTTGTAATCCATTATTTCCGTCTGTTAAAACACTAACTCGAGTACAAAAGAAACAAGGTGTACAAAGACAAATTTAATAATATAAGTGGTATATCGACTGAATATGTAACTTCTACATCACTATGGTGTAAATATCACATTTTTAAAACAATGCCATCTAGGAGTGTTTATACAAACTAATATGTATAAGTTAGAAATTCTAAGAATATAAATCTTCTATTTTCATTCAGTTCTTTTTAAGGTGAAAATGACAAGATCAAATTGTACCATGTAGACATTTTGTCTGTCTGTTTGTATGTACGTTTATGGACACATAATGCAAAATTACTTAATGGATTTTCATGAAATTGGTATGGCTATAGCTAAATATCCAAAATTTAAGATAACTCTTACTCCATAAAAATGTCTAATTTCTACGGAGAAACACAAAATACCTGTTATTTCCATTAAAATGTATATAGAGACAAATTGTGATATTTAACGCAACAACGTTGTGGGCACAGCATGTTGTAAATAAAATCGTTCGTCCGCGGGTGAAACCGCGAGTAACAGGTAGTGTAATATAAATATACACTGAAGTGTTATCAGGCAAACCTATTGAAACACAAATTATACGTTCGTAATAAAATCTCTTAATATATGTACCATTTGGTGCACTTGGGTGTAAAAAATTGTGTGTGAGATCATTTTAGACACAGTAATATTTAGCCACATTTTATTATTGCGTAGGTGTGTTTTTAAATATCTTCAGTGTTGTATCATCAAATTAGTTTTATGATTTCTCAGCCACATTAATGACATCTTCAAAATATTTACGACTATTTGAGAACGTGCTACATTAAATATATAGTTAATAAAACTCCTTAAATTATATATCTTTTGTCTGAACTAGTGCCTGTCCAGTGGCTCTGCTTGTTAATAAATATATTATTTTTTAAATCTCTAATTATTTAAACTTTAAAATACTATATCTAAAAATTCAAAGTAATACATGATTGATTTGAATATTGAATTATAATATTTTTAGGGTACATATTGGATATCTAGAACTCTTTATACTCCAATGATAGTTTCATATATCACTGAAGCCAAAAACCAATATTAAAACCCTCAAAATTAAATCAAGCAGTTTAGTTATAGGAAAAAAAAGCCACCAGATTTTAAATTATATTTCTGTATATACTATTCATTTTTACAGTCAATGCAATTTTCAAAGTTATAAGAATAAGAAAAATTATGTTGTGTATATGTTACTAGCCAAAACCAATTTTAGGACAAATTAGTGTTGCCTAGGTTAAACTAGTCCTTCCTATACACGATAGGATAGGAATAATAGCTTTGGCCGATGATATGTGTTATGTAACCTACCCTAAATAGGAGCGTGAACCAGACCTCAATTTTGACCCGCTGCGTGTTGTTGTGTTAGCATATTGAGCGAAGCGAGGTGCAAACAACAACGAAGTTGCATTTACAAAACGTTGACGTATTCCGTCCTCAAATATTCTTTTAATATTTTTTTTTCATTGTAGGTAAAGATATCTTTTCGCTGAAAAATTTTTTCCCATTGAAGTCTATGGGATTTTAGTTTTTCTATGATTATTCTTCAACGACATCGAATATTTAAACATTTTTTTTAAAACGACCATCAGACCGACGTCTATCAGTGAGAAAAATTAGGAAATTTTCGGATATACCATTTTTGATTGATGCTTGCACAAAAGATGCAGAAAAGTGTCAGAGAGCTTCGCTCGCTCCGCTCACTTCGATCAATATGTATTTAATGCATATATATTTATTAATTTATATACACGCATTCAATATGTGTGTTATTATTTTTTTTTGTTTTTAGTATGTAATTATTGGATATATATAATATTATATATGTATATATTTTATATATGTGTATATATTTTTTTAGATAAGTGGTACCATGTTTGTGAATGACAACTTGGCTAGATAAACGCAAAGAGATTTTCGAGGATTGAATCTTGAACTATTTTAAAAAATTTACACTTTTAAATTTAAAAAAAATGAAAAAAAGAATATTATTATTTTTCAAATTTTATATTACGAGCCATTACTCATTGTGTTACCCGCGGACAAACGATTTTTTTTATTAATATAAGAAAAAGCAGAAGCATAATATAAGATACCCTATAGCCTTCCTTATTAACCTGCCTATCATAATCAGAAAGAATTTTTCTAACCCATTTAATACTTTCAAATATTAGCACTATCAAGCAAACAAACTCAGTTTTAAAATTTATTTATTTTTCAACTTTCCAATTATAACGTATAGGACAAACTAGTTTAAATTAGACAAAATTAATTTTTCCCTAAAATCGGGTTGAGTCGGTAGCATGTATAAAGAATATAAATTTACATTAAACGAGCAAAATAATATTCAGACACTCGTGATAATAATGTCGCAGTTTGAACCGAACCGTCGCAGTTTAAATGAAATGTGGCGCGAATTATAAAAGAAAATTGTGATTTATAAAAACTCATATTTCTTCATTATTAAGCTTTGTTGTTTGTAACATAAATTACAAAAACAATTTTAATTTTAAGGTGTTTGTATGCTAACACAACCTCATAAATTATAGCTTTTTTTAAATGTGACTTTAAAATTAGTTTTTATTAAAACAAAAATTCGAAATATTTACTGGTTTTGGATAAATCCGATAAAGAAATTTATTTAAATGTTAAAATAAAATATATATATATATATATATATAGAATGTATATTTAAAGGTAATGATGATTAAATTATAAAACTTTTTTTAACGTAATTTTACTTTTAAAAATATTGACTAATGGCAATTGAAACTATAATCAGATATATAATATAAATATATACTAAAAAAGTAATAATATCTTGAAAGAAAAAAGATATGTATAATCTTTTTAAATGCTTAACACTTTCTTGACAGCTCTGTAAACCTCATATTAAACACAAGATAGCGGTTACTTTTACGAGTGTGTGTGTTTACTGTGACGGTATTGTAAAACATTTAATATGAAGAATACACAGAATATAATTGCGATTTATTTTCAATTTTATTATACTTATAGTAATTAATCAATGTTACAGAAAAAAATATTTTTTTATTATTATATTGATTTTTTTAGTCTTTTTAAAGTCAATGGGTAAATATAAATATTACTTTTTTGACAATATTGTTAAATTATTGATAAAGAAGTTCTTGTAAACAATTTTTTTTTTATAATATCTTTACGTTTTAGTGTGTCCTGAGTAATTCTATACATTTAAAAAAAAATGTATGTGTCAGCGTATTTTTTCATAATGCAATTGACTTTTTTTTGTAACAAACGATGCGTAGTCATATAACTCATATTATTTAATAATCAAATAATGGAATGGTTTAAAAATATATATATATATATATATATATATATATATATATAAATTAAATAAAAATTATATTACATTTTTTAACAAGAAAGTTAATATGATGAGACTAAAACTCATTACTGCTTGTTGTTGATATGAAACACATCTAAGTTTTAAGTTAATTGTATAACATTCTGTATACGATAATAAATTATAATAATATTTAGAGAACTATGATAATACTACAAAGACTACTAAAACATTATGAAAACAAACAATTGAGCTCTACACGTATTAGAACAATGCTTTTGTATAAATTTTTCGTGATCCATGATTATTATATATAATTATCATCAGTTGTACTGTACAATTTGCATATCTAATGTCGAACCCATCTGGGCTCTTATTCATGAGCTCGCAGCATGATAGAATAACTACGTGAACTAATAAACATAAGTAGAGACGGATAATATAATAATAACTTACAATTTAACATAATAATATAAAGAAGGACACTTACATCTCGTCTAGCCGTGAACACGATTACTGCAAAGTATTCGAAAATATAACCAAATTATACACGAGTTTTAATCCGTAAAAATAGTTTTATTTCAAATGTGTACTCGTGAAAATCTAAAAAAATACAATATAAAAGAGTTTGTTTAATTTATAGCAATAATAAGCATTTATAAAAAATAATTTTAGTAAAATATATTTAATTCCTTTACACAAACTTGAAGTACTAAGTATCCAATCAGACAAGAACATCTTTAACTGAGATAGAGTGATATCTCTGTCTCAGCTATTAAACCGAACTTTATAACGACTGGAAAAGACCTAAGTTTTATCAAGTATATAATGTTCAGGTTTCCTAGAGAATAAGCTATAACTTATATCAGCTTTATTATGTAAAGCGATATACTTGCAGCAACATAGTTTTTAGTTTCAATTTTAATAAATCTTTTAAAAGCGCTTTCCGCTTACTTCTAAGTTTCATTACGTGTTTTTATCAAGTATTTTTATTAAGTTATAACTAGTTTCTCCGCGAAAATTCTCGTTTATTCGGCAGATATTTTAGGAATTATTAAACGGAAGACATGTGTTGTTTTGATTTCATTTCATTGTAAGTCACTGTATCTTTATTTGGCGCCATAATTATGAAACATTTTTTATATATTTTTTTTGTTTTTTTTTTTCTACACATCTACAGCAGAAGGTCTTCAAAATGAAACCAGAGCTTTTTATATTGCAGCTATCGTTTCATAATCATTGGGACTAAAATCGACATACGCTATTAATATATATGAATTCAGATATACTTATTGATCATATATAATTATTTGAGACGATTGTAAAAAAAAACTAAACTTTGGATAAGTTTTATTAAAAAAAATGTTATTTAAAATAGTAGAGAGAAATTTCGTACATTCATAACGAGAGTGATTATATCACTGAAATGAAAACATGACACGTGCCAAAAATATATTTAATAGCTCTACGACACGACATAAAGTCGTTAGGCGTTACGATACGATTACGACATTGCCATTATGGTTTTTGGTCAAATAAATGGTTGAATTGGTGTTTTAATAAAGTCATATTATGTTTAATTTTCCTAAACATTATTAAAAACCAATGAAATAGATCGCAACGGTAAATAAGTGTAATTTTAATTATTTACTGACAAAAATGATTGACCTACAATCTCAATCAATCTTAGATGGCTTCCTACAAATTCAATTTGTATGTCGATTACTCCTCAAAGAAAAGAGACGTATTTCATAATCATAAGCATAGAAATGTTAAATGAATTTAAGCCCTAATACAATATTTAATAACTTTAATATCAAATTTGTAAATATAACATGAGAAAAGCTATTACAAGGATGTTTTTAAATAAACGCATATTTTAATAGAATTTTCATGACATGACAGAAAATTGACGTTCAAGTACAATAACAAACTGCTGCCAAAATAAAGAGCGAGTGAACTAGACATGACGTACCAGAGACAGTTTCTTTCATATGATTTTAAAATATTTAAATATATTCATAAGTGATTTAATATTACATATATAATATATTATTTAGTTGATGTAAATATATATAATATTATTAACATTAATGCAACTTTTTAATATATTATTTTAATTAAAGTTTATTAATTGATTATTTAGTAGTAGGTAAATGGTGTGACGTCACTGATTTGTAATGGCGGCATGTATAATCAGAAAAAAATTCCTATAATCAGAAAAAAATTCCCAAATCCACTAGTTTCGAAGATTATCGCGTTCAAGCACACAAACAAACCTTTCAACTTTATAATTTTATTATAAATAAATTATATATTTACACGGATAACTTAAACTAAATAAACACTTTATCGTTTATAAATATTCCAGAAAATAATCCATTATAGAAGGCGCACACAAAGACGTCTATTTTCAAAGTGGGGCAAATCCTGAGCTTAGTAGCTATGTTCTGAAAGCAGCGAGGTGTTATGAATGAAATTCATTCAACCCTCACCTACAGACCTTTTTAGTACTTATTATTATATATATAAGAACTAAAAAAGGCTATAGTATACTTATATTTAAATAATATAAAAATATCTTAGATACGAAATACTAATATTATAAATTCAAAAGTTTGTGAGACTGTATTTACGTTTGTTACTCTTTGACGCAAAAACAACTAGATGGATTTCGATGAAACTTTATAGTAATATAGCTTATTTATCAGACAACTTATGAAGATTTTGTGTAATTTGGTCATATTGATAAGTATTGAATCGGAAAAGATCATTCCCTCTAAAAACTATCTTTGCTTGTGCTATCAACTGTTAGTTACAAAAATACAATGTACCGTAAGATTGTTTATTTTCAATAGTTCTGAAAAAAGCTCGCGACAGTATATATCCTTGTGAATGGAAGCTGTTATAGCCAATATAGCCTTTTGATACTTTTTAAAACACATATTTTAAAATATTAATTAACACCTTATTAAAATTAATTGATTTATCGCTTTCAGTACTTAATGTATATAAATTTTGTCTTTTATACTAAGTAATTTTTATGATTAGTTTCAAAGTTAATACAATACCATTAAGTGCTTAATTTTCAATAACATAACCCACAGGCAAAACCGCATTCAGAAGCCAGTATAAAGTAGGTTTTATTTATTTATCAGTTACACTATCCCAATACCAAATTAATAAATTTTCGTTGACAAGTTTGTACTATAAGACCCATTCAGCGATTATTCTCCCTAAATAAATATGAACCAGTTTAATTTAGTTCATTGTTATTGCAGGTAATAAAGTTCCTACCCTATACAAGTTATAGTTGTATATCTATAACTTGTATTGGGTAGGAACTTGGATATATAAGATAAAGAAGTTTTTACTGTAATTTTTATACTTTTATGTATATACGTATAATTATATGTGATTTTGTGTGATGATAAGATAAATAGACATTTCTAAAGCAATGTCGGGCGTTTATCTCCATCCAGATTTCTTAGATGGCAGTGACGACAGACAGACAGACAGACGAGTATCTCAAGCGATATTGTCCAAATCTTTGGTATCAATATTATGAAACCAGCAAAGCTATATTGTTTAATACATGACATGACTTTAGATGTTAAGTCAATAATTCAGTAGTCTAAGCATATTTGCGTTGGGTCCTCTTGACCTTGAAAAATACGAAGCAACATAAATATATTAAAAAACAAGTTTACCACTTCACCGAAAGTTGGTAGAAATTTCACCAACATCAACCCACAATATCAAGAACATAAGTACTTAGAGGATTGACAGACTGATCGGTCTTAAATTTGTTGCCAAATCCTTATCTATAAAAACACTCACCCATTCATGAAGAAATCTCGAAAACTTCTAAGCCAATAAAAATGGAATTCATGCAAGAAGGTAAATTGTTACTAGGATACATCGGCTAAGGAAAGATTTTTAAAAATTCCATTCCTAAGGGGGTGAAATAGGTATTGCAAGTTTGTATGAAAATTCGTCAATTTCAAAGTGGGACATGAAACACCAGATTTAAATATGCGTATGAGGGAAAATTGGGATTACAAAATTTATATGAAATGTGTGTTTTTTTTGCGTTGGCAAGCCGTCAGTAGGATAGCATTCATTTTAAATGTCAGTAGGGGTGTGTTGATTGTATTTAATCATCCTGTGTAGCATTTGTGATTTCAACGTTCAAAATAATTTGTCCTTCACTTTAAAGTCACGGGCGAGAGCTGGTAATATCATATATTGCATGAATTTGATGTAAAGAAATCTTAACAAGTCATATATGGAAAATAGTATGAGACATATTACCAATAAAAATATATATAACATTCGGAATATTAGGAACAATAATAACATCTGAATCAAAAGGAAATTATTATTAAATCAAGTTCATTAAAAATATTACGATATATTTATAGAAGCACTTTTCCCTAATTTTATATTTATTTCCTAATTGTTGAATGTTACCAAAAGATCAAACGGGAAAAGAATATACAGAAATTGATTAAAAAAAAGCCAAAAACGAAGAAATATACAAAACTCGTTAATGTTAGCGTCAGTACTTTTATTACTTTTTTATCCTCACAAAATGTCATTTAGTAATATTTATTTGTTTTGTACTCATACTCTTGAAATTATAGTTCTTATGGATTTGAATATTTGTTGGAAATATCTTAATTTAGTCAATAATAATAATCGATCATCACATATTTTAATAGTTTTATTGTAATGAGTTCAATATTTATTGATTCATTAATATTAGTATAATTATTTTGAAAAACAACCTCCTGTCTAAAATTGTAATATAGGTGAAGGTTTCACAAATTGAAATAGAAATAAAACGCACATTTGTAACAGCAATCTGTAGATAACACAAAAATTGTACTTAATGGGAATCGAACCTATTACATTAGGCTCAGTAGACATGGCCACCAACCACTAGACCGTCTTCAATATATTATATAATCTAGCTATGCTACTGTTTGTAAAGAACTCTATAAACAATAATGTTACTATTATAAACAGTGGTTCCATGAAAATGTTATATGTTTATGGTTAAATCAGTCAACACGACAGACACAGAGAGGGATTCAAATTGAATCCTCAGAAACCATAGACAAATGTTTGTTGCTGGTCCGTACACAGTGCAGCTGTCCGGACAGCAATACGCCGACTTGTTTATATAACACACACACACACACCCATACACACATACATACATACACACACCCACACACACACACACTTTGGTATGCGATACGTATGTCGATAAATGTCAACGCATTTTTGAAAATAGAACGAATGTGACGATGAACGAATTATCCAGTTTTTTTTTATCTATCTATATATATATATATATAAAAATATCACGCTATGGCGTCTGAGTATTAAGTTATGACTTCGGATGATTAGAGCAATTTAGAACTTATTCATAAACTTGATAAGTGTAGGACACACAAAAAATGTTTTTTTAATGTTGCTGTGATTGTCATAACAAGAAAAAGTTATTAGTTTTATAAAAAATATTTTTATTTCTCGTTTTGAATATAATTATATGTGTATTATACTATTTATTTATTTATTATATGTACATTTTTAAAAAAAGTAAAATATTTATTTATGTAAGATTTTCAATTGGCCCAACTTTCCATGTTACATGTTAATTAAGTGAAAGACATTAAAAATAAGATACCCTCAAATTTAACAAACGCTTATATTTAACATATCACTTAAGAGTTAAATTAAAGAACATGTTAAATATTTAAGCTACGTTTAATTATTCGACCGCGAGTATAAATCTAATGTCGTAACAAGAATGCCAGTAAACTTAAGTATGTTATCGATATTACGACTTAAGTAGTGTTGTAAGTGTATAACTACCGTTGCATTTAAAGATGGCGTACTCTTTCCGCTAAAAACTAATTTTATTTTATATTCTGAATTATTTAAAACAAAAAAAACTATTAATAACAAATGTTTCTTCTTTGTAAAAACTATATTTTAATGATGTTACGGTAATAGATTTAATTTTTAATTGTATGACGTTGATTTGACGTTGAAATGACAATTGAAATTGTGTCAATTATTCCAATAAATATTTTGAGATACGCACATTTAAAGTAAAAACAAACTGTAATATATATACTAATATTATAAAGCAACAAAGTTTGTTTGTTTAAACGCACTAATCTGCTAAACTAGCAGATGGATTTTAATTTTTTTTCTGAGTTTGATAGACCAGTTCATGAGAATGGCTACTATTCATTTATCTTAGCGATAAATAAAAACAATAATTCGCAAGAGGAACTGCGAGTAACCGCTATAGTACAAGTATGTTATAATTTATAAAATGAAATAATCTTGTCTTTTGGGACGGTATTGCAAAGATGGTATCAAGATATGTAAATATTTGATTATTGTATACTCTTAAATTATATAATCTGTTCATGACTAACATGTTTACAAACAAACCATTTAAATATTATTACAAGAATGCGTGACTGAAACAATATCTTTAGTAATATTATAAAGCGTAAAAGTTCGTTTAAACGCGATAATCTTTATACTAATAGATGGATTTGAAAAATTCTTTCTGATTATGATAGACATGTTCATGAACACTATATATTAATCATTACGCTTCTGCTCTAAGTTTAAATAAATCGTTTGTCTGCGGGTGGAACCGGGAGTAACAGCTAGTTTTAAATATTATTAAAACTTATAATTTATCAAATAGATGAACTAAGTATAAATATAACATACTGATAATGGTATATTAATGTGAAGTTATACCTCGAGATATACATTACTTAGAAACCTACAAAGCTAATTATTTCTTGTGAAGATGATATAGAAATAAAACCAACTATATATATACTAATAACTATACATACAATCATAGGAGAAAGGTCTCAAATGTATTGTGAATGAATATATGTATTTTTAACTGCACAAGTGAAAACGCTAATGAAGTATTAAGTTTTTAACATATATATATATATATATGTATATTAGGCGTTGGTCCTTCTCCATGGAGACTTTTTGGACGCGTTCATCTAGTTAGTAGAGTGTGACGAATCATAAGTACAATTTACGAATATGTAAAATAAAAATGGTTGACTTTGATTTTGACTTTTACCACAAGTCTAATCCTATATCATATTGATTAAATTTGTTTATATATAAATGCAAATATATACGAACATACCGATGTTTCGTATATGATATATATATATATATATGACAATAACGGTTTATTGTGAAGATATAGTAATGTTTATTACAACTGTTTGTTAAATAGTCAAAGCGATAGCAAGGACTCCTGACCTTGTCACAGACCACCCCGCGGCGTGGAGCTGACAAAGAAACATGACAGAGCTGCCTTTACGAGTACCGATAAGAACATATCGCGACATGCACGAACTGTCCTTTAATATTAGTAATGTTTCGACTACCGCAACATAGAGATAAGTAATTTATAAATAAAACTATTTTTACGGATTAAAACTCGCGTATAATTTGTTTACATTTTTGACAGACACTTACATCTCGTCTACCCGTGAACACGATTACTGCAAAGTATTCGAAACGTCGGGTTAAAATCAAAAATGTAACCAAATTATACGCGAGTTTTAATCCGTAAAAATAGTTTTATTTAAAATGTGTACTGGTGAAAATTTAAGAAAATATTATAAATAATTTATTACTAAAAATACACTAGTATTAGTAGTTTACCTACTACTAATCCCTAAGGTCTACTAATACTACTACTACACTCGTGTCGGTTTTGAATATTATTTTGGTAATAAAAACTTAAGTTATATTTAGTATTGAAATCAAATTATAATGAAAAATCCAAAACTTAAAGAAGCTTATTTAGTTTAAAAAATACTTTTTAATTGTACACATTTAATTTAATAAACTAAAATAAGGAAGCTCCATTAAAAAGGATATAAATAATAAACAATAGAAAATTACACAAAATGGCGGAAATCTGGTCAGTCCTGTACAAGACAAACGTAAGCCAGCAATCCATTTATCCAGTGACCTACAAAGCCGAACTTCTTAATTATTAACCGGACGCGGGATGTTTCGCTTTCCACCCCAGAGAAGCAAATGCTGAATAAATATTTGAATCCATTTTATTAATTTGAAACGTACTAAATAGAGGATGCCGTCTTCCATAAATATGGCAAAGGGCCTGATGGCCGACCAATGGCATATGCTCATGACCAGGTGGTGTTAGCGGTGACAAATTTTTATTATTATTTTTTTAAACCACAATAGGTAAGCGTTTGACTACAGCCCGCCTGATGTTAAGCATAGGCTGTAGTCTAAAGTGTGGCACGCTTACCTAATAAATACCTATTAACTTTCGATTTGAAGACCCCCAGATTGTAACAATCAGGAAACACCGACTCCGGCAGAGAATTCCAAATTTTCGCCGTCCGCACAAGGAATGTGGAAGCAAAACGCTTTGTACGGGACTTTGGAACCTCAACCGTAAATTGGTGTTTCCTATTTGAGCTTCTCGTCGTTCGGTGACTGAAAGGAGCTGGGTGTATCAAGTTGTGCAGCTCTGTTGCACACTTTCCGAAATGTATCCGATAAAAGACCGACAAACTAGCCACCTTGCGGCGATGGTCCAAACTTTGGAGTTTTGCCTTGGCAAAGGTGGTATCACCTACGAGCCTCCTAGCCCGTCCCTCAATTGATTCCAACGCCGTATTTTGCCGATCCATCCCAAAGATGCGAGCAGTACTCCATGCACGACCGAACTTGTGCTTTATAAAGTGTGAGCAACTGTTCCGGCTTGAAGTACCGACGCACCTTCCAGAGAACACCTAGCTTTTTAGCAGCTAATTGAGCCTTAGACTCAATATAGGAACCAAAGTTGAGAGACGAGTTTAGCCTGACACCAAGAAGGTCCAGGTGGTTCGCAATCTTCACGGGTACATTTCGAAAAGTAGGGGCCAGATGGAATGGCCTCTTTTTGGCAGAGAATAAACACGCCTGGGTCTTCGCTGCATTAAACCTAACCAGGTTGGCATCGCCCCATTCGGAGACTGCCTGGAGGGAAAGGTTTGTGAGCTCGACCATGGCCTCTCTGAGTGACTGGATTTCGGCCACACTAGCTCGTGTGTTTGATATATAGCTCTCCACAACGGTGCTGTCGTCTGCATACCCAAAGATACCGGGTTTAAGCAGATCGTTAATGTGCAGCAAGAAGAGAGTTGCGGAGAGCACTGACCCTTGAGGAACACCGGCATTAATAGCCATTCGATCAGACGAGCAGCCGTCGATGACTACCCGTATTGACCGATTCCTCAAAAAGTCTGATATCCACACACAGAAACCAGCGGGCAAACCGTAGGAGGAAAGCTTGCTAACAAGGCTATCGAGCCAGACCCTGTCGAAGGCCTTGGAAATATCAAGAGAAACCGCAAGGGCTTCTCCGAATCTCTCAACTGCCTCACTCCAGATATGAGTGGCGTACACAAGAAGATCCCCAGTTGATCGATTCCGGCGAAAGCCATATTGTCGATCACTGAGGAGGTCGTTTGATTCCAGGTACGCCAATAGCCTGACATTAAGGACGCGTTCCATGCTCTTGCAGAGTATGGACGTGACCGATATGGGCCTGTAGTTGGCAGGGTCAGCACGACTGCCTTTTTTGGGCACGGGTTGCACATTTGCAAGCTTCCAAGAACTCGGCACTTTTCCAGTCTCAAGAGAGAGCCTAAACAAACGTGTAAGTATGGGAGACAACTCTGGCGCACATGTCTTCAGAACAATTGCAGGAATACCATCTGGACCGCTGGCCTTGTTCACGTCCAGATTGCGTAGCGTTTTCAAAACCTCTCTCTGGCGAATTCGGATTTCCGGCATTGCCACCGAACTGCCAGGAAGAACTGGAGGTATTGCGCTACCAGCGTCTAAACGTGAAGATTCCGCAAATACGTTTGCTTTCTCTACAGCGGCGTGAGCCAGTGATCCATCAGGTTTCTGCAGTGGTGGTAGCGAGGGGCGGCAGAAGTTCACCTCAACCTCTTTGGCTAGGGACCAAAACGCTTTACTCCCCGGCGGGTATGAAGCCAGTTTGGACCCTATGCGGCCAATGTGGTCAAAATGAGCCTTCTTTAACACCTTTTTGCAGGACTTGGCAGCCTTGTTAAAAGCTCTCTTCTTGTCGCGAACATCCATGGCCTTACGCTGGCGAGCTTCAGCCCAGGCTAGGTATGCCTGATGTTTCTGCACTTCTGCGCGTCGACAATCAGGTCCAAACCATGGACGAGCTTTTCCATATGATGGCACGTCAGAAAATGGGATGTAATACTCCATTCCCATCCGTAGCACATCAGTAATGGAATCTGCGCAGGCACTGGGATCACTCGAAGAGAAGCAAACTGACTGCCAAGGGAAAGATGCATAGAAAGACAGCATTTCATCCCAATCTGCTGACCTGCATCGCCACATCCGCCTCGTACTTTTAGGGCTGGGATCGGGAGGGGAGTAGACGGATACAGATTTCACCAGACGGTGATCAGAGCTACCCAAGGGCGATGAAATCGTCACCGAGTACCTGTCTGGATCAGTCGTCAACGCAGGTCCACGCAGTAAGGTGTGTGGGAGTCAACATCCGGCACCCTAGTGGCTCCTTGGACCAACTGGGTGAGGTCTAACGAGAGAGCAAGGCGTCTCGTCTCTCTCCCAGCATGGTTCGTGTCTAGGTATGGATATAGCCAATCCTGGTGATGGCTATTAAAATCCCCTAATAACACTAGTTGAGCCGACGGGTACTCCTGTTGAGCTAAGTCCGCCACCTCGCTGAGGTAGTTAGTGAGCCAAGTTGTCTCAATATCTCCGCTGTGCGACCGGTAGACACAGGCATAGAGAATTTTCTCAATTCCTGTATCAACCAGTATCCACAACACCGAAAAACTGGGGTCTTCAAATTTACGGAGACGTCGAAAACAAATGTCATCGCTGGCATACACGCATACGCCGGCACGTGGTATAAAATTGTACTCCAGGGTATACCCCGGGTAGGATAAGTACGACACGTCGGATGGATATCGTATTTGGGTCTCCGTGAGAAACAGGAGATGCGGTTTGTCTGTCTCGAGATGATGGTGGACAGAATTGAGATTGGAGTGCATCCCTCTGATATTGTTGAGGTGCACTTTCAGGGAGAGGGTATGAAACCGCTGTTTATAATCTTTTCGTTTCTTCTTGTTTCTCATAATTTTTTAGTTTATAGAGGAGGAAAGTAGAGCGAGGCGTTTACGACGCAAGGCCAGTGAAGCACATCATAACCACGCACATCGATGGGGGACTAGTCTGGAGACTGCGGGGACGCCCGAGCCCCCCCGAAAGTGTCCATCGCGCCCTCTCATCCGGTAGCCAACCGGCGCGATGACGCACTCCCGGGATTTTTCGACAGTTGGCGGGACAGCCTTTCGTGAGTGGCGAGCTCACAATTGGGTCCCCTACTGACTGCGGTCGGCCAGCGGTGCACCGTGCCTCGGATCCCGCTACCCTCCGCGACTAGTCTCCCGATGCTTGTTAGTCAGTGTACTTCTTATTCGGCATTTACTCGCAACGCTACTGCTCTGACCCGACTTCCATAATGGCGTCACCAGACTACGCGCTGGAACACGGCTAGGCCGCTTGGCGGTACGACTTAGTCTGGTGGGTGGTCACCAGCCACGGCCGAAGCCTACCACCGGTTGTTTGTCGCCTGATTAGCACCACCCAAGGACTACGTGTGGGGTATCATAAAAAGGGTATTCTCCCACGGACGGGGGCGACTCAGTCTTTTCTTCCTGGAAAAGATGGTAGTAGTCGTAAATTGCTCTATATATTGACAATTGTGTAACAGAGATCACAATAAAGAAATGAAAGAGTGAATTTGTTGGTAAAGATACCAAACCAGGTAAAGATACCAAATTTTCTGTCAAATCCCGTAACATGAGAGAGACAAAACGTCAAAATCCTACGGGCCCTCAACCGTGAAGGGCGTGGGTTGAAAAGACCGCGATCATAACTCAAGTAAGAGCCCCATCCAGTGAATTTGCCAAGGGCCTCACACAGTATAGTTACGCCAATGCTCCTAATAACATCCATTTAACGTCGCTGACAGATTCAAAGTGGAAACGAAAGATATAACTAAATACTCTTATTTAAAACTTTTTTTTTTTGTTGTAAGTCTTGGAAACATTAAAAGCTGAGAAAGCTTGCAATAAGCTAATATATATTTTATTATATATACATAAAAGAGAAACATTGTATATGCGAGGTGAATATTAAGTTGTTTTTATGTTATGAACCACAGTTCGGTGATCAAAAGCTCAATCGTGTGTAAAATAGGTCAAGCATATAATATATTGTTGGTATATTTTGTTAAATTTATTATGATATAATTTATTTATAGTTACAAAATTTCATATTATCTATACTAATATTATAAAGCGGAACAGTTTATTTTCAAAGGAGCTAATCTTCGAAACTACGATGGATTCGAAATATTCTTTCTGATTATGATAAGCAGGTTGATGATAAAATCTATACTAGATAAGCGAGTGAAATTGGATACATCTAGTCAAATATATTACAGCAATAAAGTTTGTACATTTAAACGTGTTTATCTTCAAAACTACAGGATGGATTTGGAATTTTCGTTCTGAATGCTTTAGGCTGTCTGGTGCGCTACTGTTCTTATTTTTAAAAATAATTTAAGTCGTAGGTGGATTCGTGTGTAACAACTAGTGTATACACAAACTTATATATTTAATGACTAGTCTATTAATGTTAAGTTAAACGACTTTAATAAATCAATGTTCAGACATTATCTCTGTTCATCTGTGGACGGAGATGTGACAATTTATTTTAGCTTATACATGTCTATCTATACATATATATGATAAAATATAAATCACTAGCTGTTGCCAACACTGCCATAAATATTAAAGATGTCATCCCACATTTAAAACAATCTATACTAATATTATAAACAGGAAGAGTTTGTATGTTTAAACATCATCTTGGAAAGTATTGGATGTATTTGAATTTTTTGATTATGATAGGTACATGAAGCTATATATATATATATATAAATAATCAAAAAACTTTAACGATACGATATCCGATACGACATCCTCAATGTCAATGTCAATGTCAATGTCAATGTCAATGACAATTAACAAAAAATGACACATGTCAGTCATTGTAAGGATTCACCAAAGTTAATTGCAAATTACTCATAATCTACAATGAGAATATTTTTCAAAATCTATCTATAGAAAGGTAAACATGGGATAATCAACTGGTTTAAATTTGATTAGTATAACTTCAACGGTATAGGAGGACATAGTGGACGAAATTTGATTGAGTTGACCAGTAAAGCGCTTCGCTTCGCTCATCTCAATAAAATTGTTTAACAATAATATATTAATAATACTATCATTTAATGTATGGTCACTTTAATACTGTATTTAATTTAAATTAAATATCTACAAACGTGTTTTAAAAATTATTCATCTAATATTGCAATATATCAATGTAATGATTTTATCTCTTTTGTGACTAATAAATAACAATGAAAGCATAATGTTTTTGTAGTATACGGTGATTTTAACGGTGACATTTTGATTGAAATATATTTTGATATGTAAAAGACATGAAAGCTGATTATTAATATAACAGCCCCGTTAAATAGAATTGTCAAATTATATAATTGTATATGTAGGAATGCGGATATTGATATTTTCAATGACTCTTTAAGAACTTTTAAATTTAAAATTAGATCATATCTCAATAATCAACTTATAAAAATAAAATTGTTTAAATTTTTTTTTTTATGTATATTATGATACTCTTAAAATTTATTTTGGATTTCAATACAAAACAATAGCATTATATTCCCTTTTTTTAAAACTTTTATTCAGTTTTTGTTGTTATTATTTTTGTATGATTAAACTAAAAATAATTTAAGTTTTTAAATTTGTTTCTCTGTATTTTTTTATTTAATTTATTATTTTTTTTTTTCTTTTCTTTTTAATTAAGCATATTTTTACATACAAGTGAGCAACCACCCTCTTTTTGCATGTTAACTTAACAAGCCTTTAAATGCGATATACTTTGTAACTTTTTTATTCAACCAAATGTTATAATATGATTTTTTCATTGTATATCACGTTGGCTTCCTATTGAATAAATAAATAAATAAATATACATCTTAAATAATGATATAATATCTAATTCATTAATAGATGTCACCTCACTACCGATACAAACGCTCACATAGAAAGCTAATTTATGGAAACGAAGAATGACATGGTAGTTCAACTGGTAGAGCGACGGACCGATTTCCCAGAGGTTTGAGGTTCGAATCCTGCTCACATCGATAATTTTTTCATACTATAATTATTTAAAATTTAATAAGCTTAAATGTTACACAATTTGGACAATTTCAAACAATGTTAAATTAATCGAATTACGATAGCTCAGTTGTTAGAGCGGGATTGTGTTCGAGAGGTCTCGGGTTCGTACCCTCATATCGATAATTTTTTTTATCTATATTTATTCACAAACACAAAAACAGGCTATTTAACTAATAGAATTTAAATATATATAATTTTATTGAGGTAATATTCACGTATAATAAACATTAGTCTGTCATGTATCTCAGTCACCTGTCACCCCCGAGTACCGAAGAGAGAATGACATATTCTTACATAACTCAGTCGACCAGCTCCATTGACATTGATATACTGGTACAGAATGTGAATGATCGTAATATATTAGTATACATAAAGTGTACCTACATAGTTATAAATGTAATGTTAAAACTTGAGCTTTGTTAATTTTAAACATATTAGGATTTTCATTAAGAATATCAAGCATAGAAATCCAAGTATTTTCATTGGATAAAAAATAAATAAATAAATGTACATTTGATAAATAAATGTACATTTGATAAAGAAAAAGCTTGATAAAGCACTTATTTTACAAAAATCTAGTTGTTAGACAATTCTAGAAAAAATAATTTTAAATTAATTTTAAAATATAAATAATAAAAGAAGTAATTACTTTTCTGATGCTTCTTACATTAATAATAATACTTTTTTTTAAATTAAACAGTTAAAAAAAAATACTTTTTACTTAAATTTATACCAATATTATAATGCCGTAAAGTTTGTTAGTTCAAACATACTAAACTATAAAATGAATGTCAACACTACAAAATGGTATAAAAAAATATTTCTGATTATGATAGATAGATCCATGCATATCTAGCTTATAGCATATCAATGTAATAATAAATCAAATAAATGTGTAGGTAAAACCGCAAGTAACAGCTAGTATTACTTGTTAATCAAACATTTAACTAAAAGCCAGTTACATTCGTGTTTGATCGCACATACATCAATTAGGGCAATGCTTTTAAAAGTCATTAAATATACAAAAGACTAATGAAACTTCTGTTAAGCGAATAGAATTTCGCCAGTATTTAAATGGCCTCTGATAGGATACGGAATAAACCGTATTTAATACTTTAAAATTCTATATAATTGTAGTATGTGGGGAAGAAAAAAATATATATATTAAAAAAAATATATATGTCAATCGAAGCGGAATTTTATACTGGCAAAATTTTCCCTAATGACAAGATAAAATCAAGCCAAATAATTTTTTTACCCATATTTCAAATGTATTCATATTTCGTTGGAGGGGTGCTCTCCTCCCTCAAACAGGCGAAGGGGAAAAAGCAGTTTTATTGTTTTATTTATATTATTATTTCACTAAAATCGTTCATATGCAATTGATTGAGATGCTTCTAGAAATAACTAAATTAAATTGTAATTAAATTAAATTAATTAAATTGTAAAAAGACGTAAATTGTTTTATATATTGACGTTTGTGAAACAGAGATCACAATAAAAACCGACTGAATTTGTTATGTGGTTGTCAGAACAGGGAGGCTTTGTAGTTTTAAGTAAAAGTTGGAGAGTGTTAATACAGAAAGTCTTATTATAATAATAATATTCTTTATTGCACACCATATATATAGAAATACAGTCAAAATAAGTATGATAAGTGTGGTGTCAAAATAGGCTCTTCTACACAAGTGATCACTGATTCCAAGTCGAAAATATTTAAAGAAATAGTATGAATATACAAAAACTCATAAATAAATTAACGAAAATATAAAACTGTATGTGCTTCCAGTTTTTAAAGCTAACAAAACATTAAGATATTATTAAATGTGTGCCAAATACAAGTGACTTTTATGTTGATATAAATCATTGTCGTTATTGGTATTTAATTTCAGTTCACAGACTTTACATAAACGGTACTTAAGAGTTATACGCTATAAAACAAACATACTAAACTTTTAGGTACAAAAAAATGTGGTTCTGTTTATATATAAACATTTGTCATAGATAAATATTAAAAGAGATTGATTTATGGATTTGTTCAATCTTTTCTTATATAAGTAACACGTCTAAGACAATTAAAATACTGGTTTTTTTTAATATATAAAGGAAAAAACAATTTCCGTATTAGGGAGGAAACTCTGTGTCGTGGGAAATAACGAACACAAAAAACCCAGGTTTGAAACAGCAATCCACAAATTAAACTCCTGTGGGAATTGAACCCATGTCTTGACTCAGCAGCTGGACCACTTAATACCAGACCAATCTTTTTAAACAGGATCTATTTCAAAAGAACCCAAGAACATTCAGAGGCAAAATTCGTCAAGTTATTATTAAAGTATAATACTTACGCGATAGCATCTATCATGTCGAGGCCCATCTCCACGGTGCAGCGCGCGTGGTCTGAGCGTGGCTCCGGCAGCCCGGACACACAGTAGTAACAATCACCCAGGATCTTGATACGGAGACAGTGATTATCCTGGTAATAAAGAAAATTAGAACCGATTACAATGATCACTAATGTGAACCTTAATTGTAAGTTGTACGTAACATCATCTTAGCTTATCCTCTGTCGGAGGAGGCTAAAATGCTATATAGGCTTGTTAAAAAAGCCATTTCGTATAGATAGTATTGTGTGTGTACCAATGGGGTTGGCATGATCATGTCTGATCAAACCCTATTTATTAAATAAAGATTAAAAAAAAAAAAAATAAATAAATAAATAAAATAAAAAAAACCTTAATTGATTAATAGTTGCTGTATATTATAATATACTCACGTAATTAATATCATATTTTGCTTGGCTAGTTTCATACCCATTTGGGGTTATTTATGAGCTCGGATCATCGCGGAATCGGCATGGACTGACTCCCCACGAGTTCGAAACTATCCGATCAAATATCGATAGGATTGTGTGAGTACAGAACTAATTTCGAACCCATTTGGGGTAATTATTCATGAGCATGGCTGTATCGGCGTTAACTGAACACCAACAGATTCGAACTAGCCGGGCTAACTCCGATAGAATTAAGTGAGAACAGAATAATTATATTTGATGACTACATGGATCAAGAAATCTCAAATACGATGAATCATTTATAATATAAGAACTGCACAGACAAAAAAAGATATGTCTAAATAAATACAATCTTAAATTAGTATCGTAGTTATTTTGAGTATCAATAGTGGCAACCTCACTGAAATAATTTCGTTGAACTAAATTCGTATAACCTTCGTCCATTGCGTGCAGCAACAGGTGCTTTTATTTTAAGTTTTGTTTTACATATAGTTTATATTGATACTAATATATCAAGGAAAATTAAATTGTGTTACGTGTAGTGTAATTTTTTAAATTTGAGCCTAATAAGAGAGGTTTTCTCTCTTAAGAGAACCTTACAGAAATTAACTTAACCTACAGAAATTATTTATTGAAAATGTATATATTTTTGCATTCAATTTCGCAATTTAAGTTATTATTGTATTTTGACCCTCGTAATCCTTTATTATCCTTTATATATAAAACCAGTTGTACTCACGTAAATTATATCGGAATTTTACCGACTAATAATGAACAGCTTAAAATTTTCACGGCGTGAACTTTTGACGTCGTGACCGCTTCACGCCGCGATTTACTAGTCCGGCAAGTTCCGATACAGTTGATATGATTACAGCCGGTAAATTACTTATAATAGTAATTCATTAAATAACAATCTAATTATTCTAATATAATTATTCTATATATATACAATTCTTACATTAGCAAGTTGATCGAATCTGCCAAATAGTTCATTGAGGAGTCGCACCAGCTCCTGCGCACTGCACTGCGAGGCCAGCACAGTGAAGCCCACGATATCAGCAAACAGGATACTACAACAAAATATACATATACTTATATAACATGTATAGTCGTATATACGTAATTAAAATTTGTTCATAGGTGACGCTGTGACCCGTACTACGAGTCAGTCGAGTCGAGTCGAGTCAAGTCGAGTCGAGCTTACAAACCGAATATCCGTCTTTTTATACGCTCCTTATTAATGTTGCATTTCGTATTGTATTGTATAATGAATAATACCTCCATATTGACTTGTATAATAATAGTTTTGAAAAGTGTGTCTTTACTTAAATGTACTTAGATTAGTATTGTTTTTTTTTTTTTTTTTTTTCATTTTTTTTTTTACTATTTTTTATATTTCTTTTAGTCTATTATTTTACTTGTGTGTAACTTTCTTGTGGATATTTTGTTTGTGAAAATTACTTGAATATGATGCTATTTTTTTCAAATAAATAAAAATATATAAGTTTATTAAAATAATAAAATAAAATATATACGTAACTAACACATAATTTATAAATAATATAAAATACTATTTATTTATTATTTTTGTATATTCCTATATCTATATTTCAAAATGTTTATAAATCGTTTTATTAAATATGTAATTCGTTTGGTGTTAATTAATTTTAAGTAAAACTATATTTGTTTTAACCAATGAGTATTAAAAAGTTACTATACAATAATAAACATTTCAAAGCTGTTTAAATTATATGACAAAGTCATTTTAAATTCATTTACAATACTAATAAGCTTGCTATTGTCAATATGCAAAAACTCATCATTTTAGGCATGAAAAGAAAACATTTCTTTTAGTAATATAATTTATTTTTACATTAAATTTCAGAAATGCAATTATTTGAATCTAAAGTCCTTATATAAAAAGTATCTTTGAATATAAATTGTACAGTCAATTTAATAAAATACACCTGTATACATTATACATGTAGTATATTTCTATTTAGTATATTTTACTATTTCAGTTTTAAATATTTTTTGAAAGAGTGTGTGTTAATGAGCGTGTGTGCGTGTTTGCTTGTGTGTGCTTGTGCGTACATGCGTGCGTGCGTTCGTGTGTTTGCGTATGTGTGTTTGTGCACACAAGTGTATGAGAAAGAGAGGAAGGTCGGAAGACTCTCTTTCTAGATAAGAAAAAAAGTAAGACAAACTTATAAACTGTTTAATAAAATATATTTAGTTTGATGAAACTCATAACATGTATTATACATACACATGTAACGTCAACATTGTTTATTAAGTCGTCTAAACAATGAGTTGAAATTGGTTAGAGTTCATTGTTATGAAACCATACAGTTTCTACAAAGTAGGCATCTACGTTCGTCATAGCGGAAAGGTTTCATTAATTAAAGATATATATTTACATATACATATATATGTTTATATGTTTACATATATGTATGTTTAAACCTTTATTATTACTGAGCGAAGTGAAGTTCTTATTGGTCAAAAGTGTTTCGTTACTAATGCTACTCCTCCTAGACGAGTAATGGTAGGATGTCGAAAATTGGTCTTGAAGTTTTTTATTAAATAATCAAAGTCTTATAGAGTTAAAATGTGGAACGTTTTGATTACTCTGCTAATTTTACAAGAATATGAAACTCATTCAGTATCAATGATTCGCTAAGTTCCACCCGCCGTGCACAGTGGCGGATATAGTATATTTGTTTACATATATGTATACCAATCTTTAATTAACGTAATCATTCCGATAAAGTTTAAAGAAATCTAACTTTTTAATCCGAAAGGTTGATAGTTTGGATGTTTGCGTCTCTTTCACGCACAAAGGACTTGACCAATTTGCCGATTTGGAAGAAAGTTTGCAAGGACATAGAAACATAGTCCAGAACGATAGTTACGAGGAACTAATATCAAAAAGGCTCGTAATATAATGACATAATTCAACATATATGAAAGCAAACTGTTCGCTTCCATGTAATTTTTCCCTAAAAATGTGAAAAAATTTGATACACATTTTTCGCTATCATTAAGATAATTAAATAAAAGAAAATATGTGTCATTTATTATTATAAATATAATTATAAATTCAATAAATTTTATGATTTTCTTTTCAAAAAATGTATAGTACAATGTACACAAAGCATGTATTTTTCCTACCTCTCAAACATTTGTTTATTCTGGAGTCGAACCTGGGACCATCTAAAAAATAATTTAAAACCCCACGACCGTCGCTCTGTGATATCCTATCTATATTACTTATTTTTATAATAATACGATACAATACGAAACGACACGATACGATACAATACGATACGATATTCTTTAGTATACTAAGTGATAACAAATAAAAATACACAAGTGAACCAGTACCAAAAGGGACCTTATTTCTAATGTTCTATCTTATAATTGAATTAAAAATATACATACTTATATAATGATAACTATTGCCTCCTAATTAAAGCATTTACAAAATAAAAGAGTAAGTATACTCTTAAATAGTAAGAATATTCTTAAGTCGCATATAAT
Organism: Mechanitis mazaeus; assembly: GCA_959347395.1. Lineage (NCBI taxonomy): Eukaryota > Metazoa > Arthropoda > Insecta > Lepidoptera > Nymphalidae > Mechanitis > Mechanitis mazaeus. The sequence continues at coordinate 17,844,626 of OY365750.1, forward strand.
TTCAGTCTAACATGTACTAGACAGATAATAATATCTTTAATTATAAGTGAACCAGCAACGGTACGTCATTAACGCGTATATATAATGATCTCCTTAACAGATACCTAGAAGAATATTTCACTACTAACTACTACTAATTACTACTAACTAATATTAACTACTACTAAGTAGCTACTAGTAATATGGCATTTAGTATTAGTGCCAACTGGATCAGGCATTTTTAACGCAGAATCATGTAATTGGATAATCTTGATCTTACTTCTATGAAATATTTTAAATGTATTGTCTTTTTAATATTTATTATCTAATAGATTTATATATTCAGTTTATTTTATATAACCTTTTTTTGAAAATAACGGGCCTTACTATTTAAAGTAATATTACAACAATCTTACTCTTGCTTTTCGTACAACATATATAAAACAATGTAGTTTTACTTCAATTATTCTGATATATTTTGTTTGTGTTTTGAAATGTTACTAATTTATTGTATGAACTCACAGATCCCGTAAAGTAACATTATTATAATATTGAAAGAAAACCTCTCTTTAATACGAATTTCAAGTAGTGTATTTTATATACAAATTAAAACAAACAAATAAAATAATAATAACATATTTAGTTTCTAGGCACGTTCATGTCGGTACGAAGGTACATTTAACTAAAAGAACGTGACGTCACAGGACCGGAAGTCTGTCACTGTAGTTGATCCTTTTAGGCTAAACGGATATTGAAGTGATTGTCAGTCTACGGCTCCCGGGGGGTCCCGGGGGGTCGTATTGTGTATATCATTACAATACCTAGTGTATTTTATTATTTGCTATTTTTTTTATACCAACATAAAAAGGGGATGTTGTATGTTAATAATTGAGATGAGCAAAGCGAAGCTCTTGACAAGTCAAGTCGATCAAATTATCTCCGCTATCTTCTCCTACACCGTTCAAGCTATACTTACCAAATTTGGCCCACTTGATAACCACATGCCTACTTTTCTATAAATAGATTTTGAAAAATTTTAATTTTAAGGGTTAAAATTAAAATGTAACGAAATTATAAAAAATAGTTTTATTTCAAAAAGTTCTCATTATCATACTTACTGTGATATATATATCATTTTTTGTTAATTGCCATTGACATTGACATTTGGGAATATATTTGTGTATAATGTATTTGTAATCAGCAGCTTTGTTGGTCAAAATGTCTGAATTAGAAAAACAAAGATATCCAATAAGCTCATATTGGACCTAGTTACAGTATACAGTTTTGTTGAAATAATGATTGTATAAATAAATAAATAAATTAGTAATGAACGTTATAATACTAGCTGTTACTCGCGGGTCCACTCGCGGACTATTTTATTTACTATTATAATAATAGCGTTCCTCACGAACCTGCCTAGCATAATCAGAAAAACAAACAATTTAAAATCGATCCAGTAGTTTTTAAAATAGGCCGCTTTTAAAAAACAAAATTTTCTATAATATTAGTATTTTAACTTAAAAATGTTTTTTTAATTAAAGTTAATATATCTGAAGGCATAAGTTGTCGACCAATAAGGTTTCATAATGAGACAACTTTATGAGTCTTGCGTTGTTGGGCAGTTTACAAGACATTGTGTACTGAACAATACAAGACTGCCGAGAGGATGAACTTTGACAACATTTCTTCTACAACATTTAATTAAACGGAATCTCATTTGAAAATAATGATACACGTTTAACTTAATGTTTACTATTTAATATAACCTTGAAGTAATATTACAACACTCTTACTTTTCTTTTACATGTCCATAAAATTATTATCCTACAAAATTTTTTGAGTTACAATTTATTAGGAATTAGCAGTTGACTGATCTAGAAACTAAAAAATTATTAAAACATCTAAAAACAATATAGTTTTAAACAATTTTTTTGTAATTAATTTTTTAAGAATTAATAGTTAATTGATTGAATTTTTTAAAAACTTTAAATATTGTAATATTGAAACAAAACTCTTTTTTAACTATGATATACTTATGTTGAATTCATGGCAGATCAGGTTCGAACCTGGTACGAGCCCATTTTTCTTGAAGGGATAAAAAGTATTTCCCCAATAGAATATAAAAAATCTCAAGATTAAAAAGAAAAAAAATCGCTAAATATCAACATTTATCGAATTCTGAGACTTACGTTACATGCGATTCTGATTATTACAAGAATTAGTCACGATACATTTAAAAGTATTGTTATAATAACAATACTTACTCAGTAAATTTAAATGAAACTTTTAAAATACAGAAATGTATCGTAAATGAAGTGACACAAATATTTCAGTACTATTTATAACAGAGAGGCCGTGAAATTATATTCTTGTTGAAATAATTATTAAGTTTTCGTGATTCATGATTACTATTATATATAATTATTTGGTACTCACGTCAATATTATCGACATTTGTCAGATTATTTGTCGAATACTTTTGAGAACTATTCACGCCGCGATTCCGCGATGGTTTGAGCTTGTGAATAGCGACTGATTCAAAACTAGTCGGACAAATTCTTATAAAAGTAATATGAGTACAGACAGCTAATTATTATTATTAATGTTAGTAATAAGCTTTTTTCAATGAAAATAATTGTGTTAAAATTGTTGGTTGCTCATATTAATATTTCATTGCTTGAATTGCTTGAATTAAAATGAATGAATAAATAAATGAATGAAATGAATTTACATGAAATTAATTATTCATAATTATGCATCAATAAATTGTATAAAATTATCTATAATTATAGTTTTTGTTATTAAAAATGAAGACCAAAAAGTGTCAACAAATAAACTAGTAGTAAAAAAAAACACAATAGTAAATAAGTTAAAAAATCAATGTACACGGAATTAATATAAACTTTGGTATATACATAAGAACACTGTTTCGTTCTTTAATAAATTTAATTAATAAATAATAAAAGATGAATGAATGAATGGATGAATGAATGAACGAACGAATGAACAAACGAACGCACCAACGAACGAACGCACCAACGAATGAATGATTAACATTAAAATAATATATAACATTAATAAAAACATGCTGTATAATGCTTCTTAAAACTTTCTAGACGTTAGTATTGATAATTGGTAAAAGTCTCCTTGAATATTTATTAATGTTAATTATAGTTGAATTAATATGATACATTTACTTTATAGTATAAAATATATTTTAATTACATTAACTTAATATAACTGATTCAGTAATTTCTTTGAACTTTGTCTAATTAATAATAATATAATTATTATATCATTTAAGGCGAAGCTCTCCCAGGCTAGAGCAATACTTAATGTGTCAATGCCTCTTACCTGACAAGGATATGCTGATTTTGCATGATCTATTTTTCACATATCAAACCCTCGCATGAATAATTCATGTTATTTTTATATATCTGTAATAATTCAAAGTTATTTCTAGTATCGTATATATTTTATTTGAATCGATCAAATCTATTTATTTTAGTTATTTATTATAGTTTTAGTACATTTTTAATAACTGATTGATTGATTCATTGATTGACATTATTATCATTACAAAAAGAAAACTACCCTTCTTTTAATAAATATTATACCCTTCTGCTCATATAAAAGTAAATTTTTCGATTACAATTTCAAATAAAAACTAATAAATATAATACAATTCAAGAAATTGTCCAAATTAAAAATAAACGCCTTCACTTGGAAACAATACATTTAACAACTCCGTGGAGCGGAAAATTGCATGTTACCAACATTATACATTATAAGAGTATAATGTTATATACAAAAAAAAGATTAAAATTGTCATATCTTTTACTTCACTTTATAAATTTTACAACAACAAACATTTAAATAAACAGCCTGTATATACAAAGCAATATACGAATTAGTATTGTGTGTGGAAAAAAAGAATGGCATAAACATACATATACAGTTACACAGACATTAACATAAACATATCGAGTATACATACGTATGTTTATGTTCATGTATACGTATACACACTAAGTTAATGTGTATATTCAAAAAAAAGACAACATAGGCACACACATATAGTTATACATACAAACATACTATATATACAGACTTATACGCACTGGGTTCATATGTGTGAAAAAAAGAATATCTTAAACAGACACATACACACACACACACACAAATATTTACAGAAACATGCTGTATATATTCTTGTACTTACTGGGTTTATGTGTGGGAAAAAAGAATATCATAACAACACACATGCACACACACACACAATATTTACTGAAACATGCTGTATAAAAAAAAAGGAACAGACATAACACATTTATACAGTTACACACATTTACAGAAAAGTTCTGTATATACATACGTATACAAAATACGTTTATGTGTGTGTGAAAATTAAAGAGAATATTAAAAGTACACATATGCAATAAACACACACAGTTACACACACAAACATTATATAAAGATATTTTATAAATATATCAATTTCCGAATTAGTCTATCAAAGTAGTATATCAAATTCCGAATTCTTTTTTCCACACACACAAGTGTGTGGAAAAAAAGAATAGCATATAACAACGTCGTATCCGTTACACACACAAACATTTACACAAACAAACAGTATATACGTATACGATTATGTGTGTGTGTGTATGTGGAAAAAACAAGGTAATAAGAGCTATTGATTTGTCGCTCCTAATTGACGTTGGGAGGCTTCAGTGTAACAATGTGCTCTCTAGCTGAGCCACTGGGAGATGGTAATATTACATAATAGCAATTTTTATTGGTTTCAAATACAGCATGTATTTAAATAAACTTTAATATGTGATAATTAATTTTTTTATTTACTAAACAATTCTAATTATAGAAAAGTGTTGATACATTGTGAATATATAATGATATTTTATTAATCATATTATTTTAAACTGATGACATACTTCATACATATATATAGTGACCGACCGAAAGTAAGGAGTAAATTTCGGGCAATTTCGGCCAAAAATGTTTGTGTCGCTCGCGTCGAAACTCAATGTTCGTGCATTTTCATACGTAGTTAAAAAAATACTGCATATCTTTATATTTATTTTATGTACTGGTAAAAACAGCAGCATATTCCCGTAATTTTAACAAATTAAAAGAGAACTGATACCAATAAATTTTCCACAAAAAAATTACACGTATGAAGTAAAATAATAATTTTTTAAGTTAATTCGGTTTCGGACAAAAACGAGGACTCAGCGGAAAAATCGGTTTCGGTGAGAACTAAAATATTACAAGTGTATTTAGAAAAAAATATTACATATAATATATTATTAAATAATTTTGGTTTAAAGGAGAGTATTTGAAAAACAATGTAGATAAATATTCCATAAACTCACACAAGTATACATACATACATACATACATAGGACTATAAACCTCGCAAGAAGTAATAATATGTTGAGTCAATGAACAAACACCCAGCTCAATATAGTCGATTGTTTGGTTTATGTTACTAACTAGAACAATTCCAATTAACTTCGGTCATACATACAACATTGTATGACAAATATAATATATATGTTCTGGTTTAAGTGGTCCTGAGTGGTAATAACCACAGCTTGGTTACCACAAGCGATGAAACAACGCTATATGTGTATTAATGTTAGTGTCGTAAACATATAACTCGAATAGTAAATCCATACTATATTTGTAGATATAGTATTAGAGTTGTATATTGTACTAATTTTGTAAGCGGAATAATTTGTTTGTTTAAAATTGATAGCACAATACTAAGAGGTGAGTTTGACAAATTATTTTTTGAATATTTTATTAAAGGCATTAATTACGCTCTTACTGATCTTATTTATCCCCATAATAAAAAAAAACGTGTGTCAATGAGTGGAACCGCGGGTAACAGCTAGTAATATTATAAGGAAAGGTTTGTAACGAATAAACTATTAGACGGATTTCAAAAATTCTTTTGTCATAAGTACGATACATTATCTCTTAAAGATATACATATATAGTTGTAACATACAATCCTTCAATCGCGAATGGACCCGTAAGTAACAGTAAATGAAATATATGCTGGATAATAAAAATACTCAATAACAATATCTATAAAGTACAATGTATCCGTTTCATTTTAAAATGAAACTTGAAATAAAAAAACTTCAAATATTTTCACCAATGTCTCACTGTTACATATGCCAAAGAAACTGTAAAAAATTAAATTTCATTTGTAATAAATTAATTTAATATTTAAAACATATGTCAACTAAAAATGAAAATAGATATGACATTAGTAAAATTATTTTTTAAAACTCATTATAAACTTATATATATTTTGGTAAAATTCCAAAAACACAAGAATATTGAACTGTCGAGAAAATTATATTTGTAGCGTTTATTTCTTTGAATTCTAATATATTATGATGTACAAACAGTCTATGAATGTTTTTATTATATATACTTTAGATAAACCATTTGATATTTAAATATAAATATACATTTTATTATTTTATAGAGCAGAAAAGTTTGTTTGTTTAAACGCTGTAATTTTGAAACTACTGGATGGATTTGATAAATTCTTTCTGATTATGATAGACAGGTTCATGAGGCAGGCTACATATCTAGCACGCTACTACTTCTAATTATCTTAATAAATAAAATCGTTCGTCGTAGTTGGAAACGAGTGTAACGGCTAGTCAATATAAAAATCGTAAAAAAATATAACATTATATTAAAACAAAAATCTAAATAGAACCTTTCGTTCGAACTGTGAGTAACAAAGTAATATATATGTATAAATAAATATATAGTAAAAATAGGATCACAATGAACACGAGATTCTTTCATAAATACATATAAAAATACCAGAATATTGTTAAAATAAACGAGATTTAAAATAATATTCATATACAAATGTTTCATAGTATCCAATTCAACCCTTGTATCACTGGGGAGTAATTGCAACTAGTAAATATAAAAATAAAAAACTAGGATGTTCAGTGACAGAACTTACTGTAGGCAGTACTACTGTCACGAGCACTACATACAAAATAATTACTGTACTACAACCTGTAGTTGCATTCATTAAAATATACTACTATTTATAACTTTATCTACGAAAATGTACTTTAATACGTTACTGTCTGGTTTTTACTGCATTTTGTAATATTTATACTAATATTAATGGAAAAGTTTGTCTGTTTAAACACCCTGTCCAACACTTGTAGGGAGCTGAAAGAGATGTCTTTGTAGAGATATGTATACTTTTTTGCTTTTATTTATTTACGTAACTTACTGTGGTACATGAATAAAATAAATAAACTGGCTAATACTCGAAACTACTGAAAAGATTTCATAAATTCTAAATATAATACTCAGGTTCATGAGGAAATTTATCTATTACGCTACAATTAGTTTTTTTTTTTTTTTTTTTCTTTTTTTTTTCGTTGGAAAAACCCGTTACGGGTACCCCGTCGGCCCAGGGGGGTGACGGCCGGGGGGTTATGTGGGACTACCCGGCAGCATAGAGGATGCTGCCATTTTTAAGGTTACCCACTAAAAAACCAACGGTTGCCCTCTGCGCCGTGATGGGACGTCACGGGATCGCGTTAGCACACACCGTGACGCCCCGGCGAGACGCTACAATTAGTTATACAAATAATAAATAAAATTGTTAATACTCAAGTGGAACTGCAGTAACAGCTAGTATATAAAAATTGTATAATTGAATTAAAAGTTAACAATTAGATATGTTTTAGTGCTTTGTATTAATTAATTGTCAAATATTTAAAGTGTATTCATCTATAACCGTTCAATTAAACTTCAGAAGCACTCAGTAGAACGTCCAGTCAGACGACATCTTGAAGAACCACAATGAAGGTCTCTCCAAGTCTCTTCGCTTAAGGATCGCTGTCCAATCTAATTAATCTAAGTATATATTTACCTATTACTTATTACATGTAAAACTAATTCTATTAAGCTATCAATATCTATTACTATATGTTATACAGAATTTCACGTAAATGATCTGGTGTTTTATAATACCTAAACATCCCTTAGTCTCCCTTCCGCTAGATATCCCTTAGCGACAAGTATCACCTAAATAATCAAGCAATCGTTTTAAAAGTCCTAAATGACATTGTTAACAATTTTTCATCGACAATTTAACTTTTTAATATTTCACAAAGTTATATATTGTACGATTTTTAAAATGTTTTTTAAATTGCAACAAACGAGTTCAATCAGTATATTTCAAAACCAATATTGTAGAATCACTTTGAAATTCTTTTACCAATATACGGAATTGAGTTTCATACAACTTATTTTATTGTACATAGGTATATCCGAATTCATTGGGTTATAGTAAAATGTAGTTAAAAATAAATTAAATTTATGTATTCCGTAAAAATAAAATAGGTTTAGGAGTTAAAAAAACTATTATCTCGACAATTATACTATATCCACATCAAAACTTTATCAAAATGAATTCAGTAGTCTTTAGGTAACCGAAACATCCAAACACACAAAAAAATAAATATATATATATTTTTTTAATAAAATATGATTAAAAACATCAATAGATAATAATATATACATATATCAATACATTTAATGAAATAATATATATAATTTTATAATAAATAAATGTTATTAAAAGATTTAATCACAATTATATAAAAAGCAGTACAAATTTGTCAATTTGTCAGAACATCTAATATTTTCTATTAGACTTTTTCCACTAATCTTAAAAAAATATATTTACGTATAGATGTATACTTCCATATATAACTATACTCCGAGAATCGGAAGAATCAAGAAAACTTTAAACATTGATAAAGTCGAACAAAAGATGTTACTCAGGCTGTCTGCTGACACCAAAGAACAAACGTGAACCTACACTCAAGAAAATGTTGAAATAAAAACTACATTTCCAACTAGACACAGACAACAAATAAAGATTGAAATAAATTGCAATAAAAAAAAATATAATATAAAAAAAATTATTAATATAATTTATCTATTGCGATTATTAACACTAGTTTCCCACCGCAGCTTCGTTAGTGTGACGTTCAGTATCCGTGAGGCTTTTGGTCAATATAAAAAAATTATATTATTATTATTGGCCGCCCGCCCAAAGATTCGACATTATTAAGTCAAGAGTTGTTGGTATCCAGTCCAATGATGTATAGTTGAACCAATATTGGAACCAACTTTGGCACCAATTGCACACAGACAGACAGACAAAAGGGTAACTTTTTCCCATTTTACTGAAAAAATCATAGCAATTTTTCAGATTTACGAAATTGGTGTTTATGTACACTAATTTAAGGTTTAGATTTAATATTAGCTCAAGACAAAGTATAGACTAAATATCCAGATTCAAATGCACTCGACGATTCATCTGATTAAACATGATTCAACTGATTCAATTCAGACATCTTCATACAGCTGACTCGCGCTGAATCATCCACGGAAATAGATTTATAAAGATATATTGATTGTGTAATTGATGTGACAATTGATACAATTTAGTAGTCTCGTAAATTATTTTAATTAATGAATTAAAATTATTTGTTATAGCTAATATATCACATATTTCTTTTAAAAAACAAGAAGCCTGTTCAATAATTGAAGTATTTTCTTTTTATATAAATTATGTTATATTACTTTTAAAGATTTTTAAGGCTTAATAATAACATAGGATTAAAAAAATCGAAAATTTTTTATTAAAACATATATAATTAATCTAGAAAAAATATACTATTGCAAAGTACATAAAAGTATATAAATAATTGATTAAGATGATTAAATAAAAAACTTTAAATATTGTCTGTTATACCAAAAAAAAAATGAATCAGAAATATGTCAGACAAAGACAATAGTATATAACCATACTCATATACATTTTTAATATACATATACAATACATATTAATAGCGTTTTTATAATATTTTAATATCCATTATATTTCACGAAAATAATTATATAACGGTATAAAATTATATTAAGTACCAATTTTCAATTCGACTCGATAACAGGCAATTACTGACGTAACAAACTTAATTTGGAGCTTCCGCCAGGAATATTAAAACTTATATCAAGCTGATTTTTTGGTACGAAATCATGGAGAATTTTGTTTCTATAAGCGATAATTCGGACAAATCATGGAGAATATTGAGAATTTAAGAAATATTTCGGACGAAATCATGGAGAATATTGTAATAAGCGGTAATTCTAAGAAATAATTATTTAAAAAAAAACTATACAACGGAAGTTACAAACGCATATTGATCAGATATACCTATGGAATAGCGTTTTTAAAATTGTACCTCTTGTTTTAGACGTCGTGTCAATGACATCGCTTTGCTGCTTTGACGCTAAAATTACGTCATTTTGAACAAATGACACAGAGACATATAATAATAGTCGCTTTCATTTCTTATTCATTAAAATAATGTTAATATATTCTCTGTAGAATTTCTCTTATATTCGAACTAGTATATTTCTTTAAAAATATATATATGGTAAAAAAAATATATATATCTTCAAATAACTTTATAAGGCAAATTTGTTTGTTTGTTTGTTTAAAGAGGCTTATCTTTTAAACCAAAATATGAAATAGAAAAATTCTCTCTTATTATGAAAGGCAGCTTTTGCATTATGCTCTTAGTTATCATAATTGTAAATGACAACGTTTATCTGCGGGTGTAACCGCGAGTAAGAACTAGTATAATTAAAACAAAGCAAAGAATGCTATGAACGTGAGGTGGATCACTAATCTTTCAATATTCAGACATACAATATTTACTAGGTCCACCACTATGTATGGCGAGTGGAGCTGAGTAAGGCAATGTTACTGAATCAGTTTAGCATACTTGTAAAATTAGCACAGCAAATAATCTTAAGCCTTAAGAAAACACGCGTGCGATTTTAATGCGTTCCACATGTTAAATTTAGGGGATACACTTTGACCATTTAATAAAAAACTACAATCAGAAATGTCACTAAAACACCTCAGGACCTATAAGTCATTGTCCTCGACAACTCTGCTAATTTTCGACATCCTACCATTATTCGTCTAGGAGGAGTAGCATTAATAACGGAACATACTTTCCACCAGTAAGAGCTGAGCTTCACTCATCTCAATAACCGTAAATGTTTTGTAGGGTTAAGAGTAAAAGATTTATTATAAAAAATGAGGTTATGAATGCAAAACGCAATATGTCGCGATGAAATCCAACCTGTACTAAATTAATCCATCAATCTGGTCACATATTGTCATGTCCAGAGATGTGAGAAGCTTGTTTTATCCTCTAATACATTAGAATAATATACAGTTATTAAACAAATGAAATCGAGTTTACATTTAAAGAAATATAAAAAAATATATATTAACGACACGGAAGCTCAATTGGTAGAGCGAAACGATGGTTTCTCAAAGGTCACGGGTTCAAATCCTCATCGTATTGATACATATTTTATCCCATATTTATATTTTCAATTTAACAAGGTTAACATACCTATACATATCATACCATGATCCAGCTGTAATCGCCTAAATACTATCAGAATTTCACTAACCAATTTCGCGGCGTGAACGAATCAGATCATGCCGTGATGCCACCATGCTCCGACAGAAAAAGAACTTCGAATGGTTTTGAAAGTGTATGTGCATACAGGATAATAGATATAGCTATATATGTTTATAGAACTAACCATCACTCGCGATTCCACCCGCAGACGAACGTTTTTATTTAGTATTAATATAAATAGAAGCAGTAGCATAATGCTTATAGACTATAGCCTTCTTCATGAACCTGTCCATCGAAATCAGAAAGAATATTTCAAATCCATCAACGAAACAAACAAACTCTTCAGCCTTATAATATTAGTATAGATCTTAAAGCCGACACAATATCAATCTGATATAATTTAATGTACTTTTAATTGATAACGCACGAATATTGACCTGAGAAACATTGATTGATGGAGATCAAGCAGTAAAGAAGCTCATTGAGTCAAGAGGATTCATTTCTGACTCTTGGAGGAGAGCCAACCACTGTCCAGATAAGATACATTGCCAAGCATGTGTAATTTAGTATTTAAATATTTAAACCATTATGATATTGTTTGTCTGTGTATATAAATACTAACTGGAACCCGCAGCTACGCCTACGAATTGTGGTTCATGGCGTGATTTTTAGTACTAAAAAGATAATTATTTCTACTTAGGATATTCACAATTTATTGTGTTATTATATTAAAATAATAGTCATTATATTTCTAATCTAATAGAGAAAATCTTACAAAAATAGGATTAGTTTTTGAAATTATCATGTTTTATATACAAACAAACAAACAAAAATTACTGTCTTTAAAAGAATAAAGGTGTGACTCACCTGACTTGTTCGTGATTTTGTATGTATATCTTGTGAAACTGTCCCTCCACAGGAGATATGATGTCATTCTTCATCTCCACAGCAACGTGTTGAGGAAGCACAGACAACAGTAAACGTTCCTGGTGACAATAATTAAGATGACTTTAACATCTTTAAAATAAAATATAGGGATTAATACTTATTGTCAATTTGAAAGCAGTTCACGCCGCGCTTTCACCACGCTACAAGCACATGTACCCCGACTGGGGTCGAAACTAGTCTTAAAAATTGTGATAATATTGTAGCGAGTACAGCCGGATAATTATATACAATAGTAATAGTAGATCATGAAAATTCGCAAAAATAAATACATATAGACAATATAAAACCAGTTCACGCCGCGATTTCACAACGCTATAAGTACATGAGTAACCCTCTAATGGATTCGAAACTAGCCAAACTTCAGTACTATTAATACAGCCGGATAATTACATATAATAGTAATAAGAACCGCGAAAGTTTAAATACATTATTTAAAATATATATTGTTATGTAAGTAACAAAATAGAACATTTAAATAAACTACATTAAGTTAACTTCAAGTGAAAAGGCAATTTTCGACAGTCCGCAATACAAATGACAAGCGTACCCTTTTACACAGACGGAGAGAATTTGCACAGAATATAAATAATCTCTCTGGGTTAAATTCTCTTTGTATTCAATACAACTCCGACCTCTGGAGCGAGTACTGTACACAAAGTTTTATACGCTTATTGTAACTTGAAAATGTTTACTAAGATTAAAATGAGTTTCGTCAGATGTTAATATATTATATAATAGCTTTTGTATCTGGTTTCAGCCGCATAGTATTGGTTCTATGGGACATTATCTTTTTTTTATATTATTGTAACTTTAACGTTGAAGACAGTGATCTTTGTGATAACTGTCAGAGGACAGGATCTATTTGTTGTTTTGATATCTGATATACTAGGAGCGCGAACCAAATATTTTGACTCGCTGCGCTCGCTAAAACTCTGTATGTGTTATCATATTGAACGAAGCGAGGTGCAAACAGCACCGAAGTTGCATTTACAAAACGTCAACGCATTCTGTCCTCAACTATTTTTCAAGACAAAAAAAAGAAATTCTAAATGATAAAAACAATTTTAAAAGCTGTTAAATAAAATCGCCACGCGCATGTTATTTTTAAGCTAAATTTTCCCGCGCAATTTTTTTTCCCTTTGAAGTCTATGGGATTTTAGATGATTATTCTTCAACGACATCGAATATTTGAAAATCCTTTTTTAAAAACCACCACCAGACGGATGTCTATCAGTGTGCAAATTTGTAAACTTTCGGATATGTCGTTTTTGATCTATGCTTGCACAGAGGATGCAGGAAAGTCTCTCATAGAGAGCTTCGCTCCATAATCTATGGGTGTATTTTTAACCTTTAGGAACGAGTGCTGCTTGAGGTAACTGGCAGTCTTGCAGGCCGAATTAGCAATAAAATGTTACTAAAAGCATAAGGAACTCATGTCGTTGCGTTGGTTCTAGTAGTATGCAAAATTGTTTATTAAATGTTTTGATATTTGTGAAACAATGACTACTTTACAAAATAGCTGGCTGAGTTCGTTGTGTGGTTCTTCTCAGACCAGGGCGCGTTTGGAACTTTCGTACACTTAGCTCTAAGTTAGTGTTTTAACAGAAGGGCTTATTTCGAAACGTATAGTGTAAAAATAGGCCCTTTTTAATACTTCAACTTGACGCACACAAGTGATCACTTGTTTTGTTTAAAGAGAAAAAGAAATATAATGAATAAATATATTATTGGAAAGTTTCATCAAAATCCATTCAGTAGTTTCTACGTGACTGATTAAACATACATAAATAGTCACGAAGTTCACATTTATAATATTAGTATGATTTTATTTATTAAGAGTATTTACCAGTTTCTCGTTTTCATCTTCCATGTCCAGCCTGGCAGCAATGCAGTTCCTCGTGTCCAGGAAGGCGCGGCGCTGAGCTGTCTCCATCAGGGAGTGCATCAACGAACCCACAATATTCACGCACATGAACACCACTACGTTACCCGCCATCTACGAACACATCCTGAGTTATCCACAAAGAAAGAGTAAGTGACTGAAGTATTATTCCTGTTAGGTATTTAATAATTAATCTTTAAACAAATATATTTTAAATAAAAATAACTTTAACTAAATCGCTTAAGCCTCTCACTGCCACAGGGTGAAGTAGAGAATACTCCTGATATATTACATTAGCGAATAACATGTATGTTTTGATCAAAATTATGCGGTTTTTGATAAACCGGGATACAGCTGGACACACTTAAAAATCGTCTGAAAGCATTCAAATATACCCGATAATTAAAAATGTAATAATAAACGCGAGTTAAATGTAGAATAGTTTTATTGAATAGTATTTTTTTAGATTTTCACAGTACACATTTGAAATAAAACTATTTTTTACGGATTAAACTCGCGTATAATTTGGTTACATTTTCATTTTAACCCGACGTTTCGAATGCTTTGCAGCAATCGTGTTCACAGGTAGACGAGATGTCCCGGGGTGTCACGGTGAGTGTTAACGCGATCCCGTGACGTCCCACTATGGCGATGAGGGCAACCGTTGGTTTTTTAGTGGGTAGCCTTAAAAATGGCAGCATCCTCTATGCTAGTCCCACATAACCCCCCGGCCATCACCTTCTTGGCCGACGGGGTATCCGTAACGGATTTTTCCAACGAACAAAAAGAAAAAAAAAAAAAAAAAAAAAAAATAGGTAGACGAGATGTAAGTGTCTGCCAGTAAGTAAATTTGCGGGCATATAGTTCCGGACGTAGACAAAACGCATAAAACGTATCTACAAAAAACCGGTATCGGTAAAAAATAGTTTTATTTCTAGTTTTATTGAAGTCGTGAAAATTTTAAAAAACATAATGAACAATCATATAACAAATTATTAAAGCTACAACAAAGTTGCAAAATGTCAATAAAAAAACTGTTCAGCAAAATGGACGCTATCAATCACTGTTACGGTGAATGACGTGTCAGAATGCAATATTAATATATATATTTGAAGAAGACAAAGCATAAAATATTATATACATATATATATATATATAAGTTAAACACGGTTTCCCTAATATGCTCGTTATTATAATGTAGTTCTGGGGGTAAGTGGATTAGGTAAGGGATGTTGTTTTAAAATTTTCCGAGCTTTAAATCTCCATCATTGCTTTTAGTACCTCCAAAAAGGTATTTGAAGAAAAAAATTTGATCTAAAAATTTTTTGTAAATATTTTTATAATTTTTAGGTTTCAGACACATTGAAACTAGTCTATGAAACTAGAGACATAAACACTATCACAAAGAACACCTATCAATCACACAAACTGTCCGTGTGTGAATCGAACTCACGACCATTGATGTAGCGGACAGGACCAGTAACCAATACACCACTTGTATATTATATAACTCGAATTGTATAATATATGATTATCTGTTAATAAATATTACTTACAACGTATAAAGATAAAGATAAAAAAAAGAAGAAAAGATAAAGTTAAAAAAGGAAAAAAAAGATTAGACTATAGCATTGATAAAAAAAAAATCACGAAATTTGTTAATTAAGTTAACAATATAACATGTTAACTCAAACGGAAACTCAGTTATCCTTCACCACGTGTCTTATCAAAGCACGGGAGTTAACATTTGTCAAGTGTTTACACTGAGTTAACAAAGAGTGTACACAACTAGAAACTCATTAGTAAAATTGGGCGATTCTGTTTAACAAGGATTTATTTGTTAATTGACCAGACCCTTTCGTGAACCGCAAAAAAGTTTCACCTTAAAATTTGGGCGCCGTAATACTAAATTCAGATTAATTTCGTACTTATTGGTCTCACCGTTTTATATAATTGAATTTCATAAGGATAATGTATATTAAAATTATAAAGCGGAAAAGTTGTTTTGTTTTTTTTTTAAATCTTTTTAACTGCTGGATATATTTGAAAAATTCTTTATTTTTATTTATTTATTATTTTTTATTTATTGTTCAAGAAGAAAGTTGTAAGCTATCTAGTATTCTGCTGCTATAATTAGTTATCAAACATTACGCTACTACTTTTAGTTATTTTAATAATAAATAAAATCTTTGGTCCACGTGTAAAACCGCGAGTAACAGCTAGTTTAATAATTAATCATTTTATTTAAGAAACGTATTTGATGCCTGGTTTTTATATAAATAGGTAAAAAAAATCAATTGTGTCATCATCATAATCTAATCAACTGAATAAATTAATATAGCACTAAACAAACATACAGATGTTATTATATATATAATGGTTCAGATAGGCGGTGATGCGTGTTACCCTCAGATATGTAAACAGAGCCTAACCCGCAAGCCCGCAAGGCTGCGGTGACAGCCCACTGAGCACTCACCTCCCACATAATTACTGATGATAAAGCATAAAAATACACAATTTTATACATCGATACCTTCGTCTATTGTTTGAGATATATATACAAATATATAACTCATTGTTACGCGAGTGAACAGTCACGGATGAACGGTTTTATTTACTATTAGCATAAATAAGAGTAGTGCCTATCATAATCAGAAAGAATATTTCAAATCCATCCAGAACGTGTAGATTATCTGTTTTTTTTATAAAAGAAGTATATTCTTTAGGCAATATATTTTTTTAACCTTATAACAAAAAAACAAATAAGGAGTATCGTTCAAAAACATTTAAACAAAGTAAAGATTATAAAAAAAAAAAAAAAACAAGTTTTATGGTATCAACTTCATATCAATAAGTAGATCAGAAAGTGACGTCTAAACGGATGTTAATAAACACGTCTCACAACAACCTTTTAATATAGAAGTGGTCTGACGACTGCTTTCCTGTCTCTAAAAGTCTTTTAAATCAACTTCATAGATAAGGTGTGCATTCACTTATAATTATAATGCTTGCTTTTATGGGTATCAATCATAATGAACAAGTTGTGTTGACTGAGTCAGTCGAGATAATGGGTTGGTCTAGTAGTTGCTCCTGGTCATGGTGAATACGAATGCGACCCAGTGGTGTCCAAGTATGACGATGAAGATAGCCGTTGGTATTTTAGTAGGTAGCTTTAAAATGGCAGCTTCCTCTATACTACTGGGTCGTCCCACATAACCCCCCGGCCATCATCTTAGAGGACGGGGTACCCATAACGGATTTTTCTAAAAACCCCAAAAAAAAGTGGTTAGTGTCTTGAAGGTGATACCACCTTTGCTAAGTAAAAGTCCAAAATTTGGAACACCAAGGTAGCTTGTAGGTTTTTTATCAGCGACATTTTGAAGTACAACAGAGCTACGAAATCTGATACACCCAGCTCCATTCCATAACGAACGAGGAGCTTCGCAAGAAATAATCCATTTTCTGTTGTAAGAACGACAAAAGTTTGGAACTTGCTGCTGGAGTCGATGTTTCCTGGTATTTACAATCTAGTGGTTTTCAAATTCAGAGTAAATAGTTTCTTCTAGGTAAGCGTGCAACAACAACAGTTCGCGGAACATCAGGCAGACTGTAATCAAACAGTAACCTATTTAGCGATAAAAACGAAAGTTTATCTGCTAAGCTAAAAGGTTGTGGGTTCGATTCCCATGTGCATATAAAAGAGATTGCTGTTTGGAATCTGTGTTCTTTGTGTCCGTTATTTTGTTTGTATAATCCTTAAGATACAAAAATTATTTCCCTAACGCCTAATACTTGCGGGGCGCAAGGGAAAACGATATATATTTCTACTGTAGATTACAGAATACACATGTAATATATATAGTAAGGGTTGAGCAGACAACGTCACGAAGACCTACAACTTATTATATTTCCAATAGGAAGTTAAATATAGATTTATATACAAATAGAATAAAAAATATGATAAAAATCATCCCAAAACTTTACATTATATATCACTAAATTACATTGAACATATGAAATTATTGAGCTTACGTACAAATCAAATTGAATTCAATTTCCGTAGCGAATACACTTTTCAATATCCAGCTCTGAATATCAATCTTCATGCATTGATTTGTACTTGAAGAATAGAATCCAACATTCAAGACGTCTAGTCGAGACTCATGTAGCTTTTAATAAATAAGCGTTTTCATTTATAAATATATATATATATATATATATATATATATATATATATATATATATATATATATATATATATATATATATCCTAATGCCTTAAGTATTTATCTTAAAATTCAAAAATTCAAATTCAAAATATCTGTATTCAAATAGACATTTACACGCACTTTTAAATCGTTAATTATTACATTATAATAATGTCAGTATAGTCAGTCCGTCCTTAAGCTACCACCAGCTCGGAATGCTGTTCTGTTGAGAAGAGCTGGCCAGAAACTCAACAGTTGCTCTTTTTAAAATAAGTGAACAATGTTTGATGTACAGATTAAATCTTACCTTTTCTATCTATTTAAAGAAATTTTTAGATTTTTCATTTTATTACCAGTATTTACTCATGGTTCCAACCACGGACGAACAATTTTATTTATCATAATTAAATTAAGATAATTCGAAGAACTAGCATAATGCTAGAAATTATATAACCTTCCTCGTAAACCTGCCGCTCATAATCAGAAAGAATTTTTCAAATCCGTTTAAAGATTATTAATAAGAATAGTTTCAAAACACAACGTTGTCATGAACACTCATTTCACCGTCATAGAATTTGGATGTAGCCATTTAAGCTCGTCGGAGCTGATTTGGCCAAAATCCTGAAAAACGGGGTAAAGAATCTATATAAATAAATATTGGATGAGTAACAACTGGAAGACCAAACAACTATTGTTTATATCTCTGTCTTGTTTCTATCTATCTCTGTCCCTCTGGATGAAGGAAACTAGGACAGAGAGAAGAAAAGTGGAGAGCCACTTCTCAGTAGAAGCAACTCATTTGCATTCGTTATTCCTAATGTCCCTAGCAATGGCACCACTTACCAATAGCTAAGCCATGTAGGAGTTTTGTCACCGTCTCATAAAAGACAAGAAATTGAAACCTATTTTTCCGTTTATATCAAATAATAAGAAAATATTTTTGACAACCTTTCCTTATCATATATACACAACAAAACTGACTAACACAATTTATCACAATAAAACCACTCTTCCACCACATTTCATACTTCCCATGTTAAACTCTGTAACCTTCAAATATAACGGGTGCAAATATGTGGTGTCAAGACATGACAACCTTGTGGCACGATTTTGTGAAATAAATTCGATCAGAAGAGAAAATATATTCCTAAAGATGAGTAAATATCAGTCTCAAGAAGTTAATTAAAGATTTTGAGTTACTAATAACTATATAATAAGGTAACACACTTCAGACCCGTCTGGGCCTGCAAGTGCTCATGGGTGGCGATGATCACTTTCCATCAGGTGCTCGCCTGCTCGTTTGCCCCATATAGCATAATAGATATATATATAAAAAAAAAAATAGAATTCTTTAGTTGGTGAACCAGCTAAATATATTTATCTCATATTTTAAGTGGTTAATCAATAAAATGTTCTTACGAACATTACGAACTCACGTGAGTGTAAACAAATTGGAATAAGTCATATAGTGGGTACATTGTTAATAGTCAAAGTATTTTTATCATACTAATATAAAGCTGAAGAGATTGTTCGTTTGGTTAAACGCGCTTATCTTCGAACCTAATGGATTTGAAAATTTTTGATTATAAAAGACAAGTTCATAAGAAAGTTTATTAATATCTAGCATTATTCGACTGTATTAATAATAAATAAAATCGTTCGTAAGCGGGTGGATTAATGGCTAGTAAATATGCATAGATTGCACTTATAAAACGTAATTCGAGATGCTTGGTTCAAAATGTGGATCCAAGAGCCGACCAAAAACTATAGATACTATATATATTAGCTATATCATATCATGCCTGGCAGAGATCACTTGTTAACGATAAAGCCTTTTGTTTCTATATATGTTATACATTTTTTTATGACGATAATTTTTTTAAAATTTTTGTTAAATTGATTTATTTTTGAATATTCCATTATATTTGAATATTGAAAGATAAATATATTTTAATATCTATCTCCAATGAATAATGTATATAAATATATAACACGTTATTTGTATATATTTCGCTACTTTTTATGTGTATATATTGAAATGGGTATTTAGATGAAAATGTATGTATACAGTGTATTTTACTATGAGTGTATGTATATGTATCAATATGTTTTTTTTATATACGTATATTTATAATATGTTATGTATTTTATTTAAATATCTGCTTAGATTTGTTCTTTTCGTCTCTTTTTTACTTTTTTTTCACCCCTACTATCGTCCTCTCCTGCACATCTAAGGTTGACTGGTAGAGAATATCTTAGTAGCACTAAGCCCGCCTTTTGTACATTATATTGAGTATTGTGCAATAAAGAATAAATAAATAAATATTAAAAAATATATTAAATCAACTGTATATAAGGTTATGAGTGTTTCAGAAGAGAGAGTGTTTAAAGTAGTCGATTGTTCAATTAAGCAAGCTGTCTAATTGCTGATGAGCTATTAGCCTAAATTGGTGGACGCGTGTTCATTTGTACCAAGGGAATATAATACCATAATAGTCACAATTAGATTGATTATAGCGATATCCTTCCAAAAAAATATTGGATAAATAATAAAAATATATAATTGCATATCTAAATAATATAATTGAAAAAGTTAAATTAGCTAATCTTCGAAACATCTGGTTGGATTTGAAAAATTCTGTTTATAATAGGCAGGTTCATGAGCAAGGCTACCTATCATTGCGATAGTGCTATAAGTTGTCTTAGAATAAAATTAATTGTGGCAGGTGGAGCTGCGAGTCACAGCTAGTATACTATATTTAAAAAACATAGATCAAAGCATATTAAATATATAAATTATTTTATCTTGTTGGAAAGGACAAAACAAAAATTCATACCAAACGGGCCAAACTATACATTTGTACACAGTCTAATAATAACTTAATAGCATATACAGTTTTATTAATTATTGGCAAAATTAAAAATTACTGACTTTTATCTAATTAAATTTTAAACAAATACATATACATTATTGTAAAGTTACCTTCACACGTTACATAGTATTTTCTTAGATTTTCACGAGCACACATTTGAAATAAAACTATTTTTTACATATTAAAACTCGCGTATAATTTGGTTACATTTTCATTTTAAGCCGACGTGTCGAATGCTTTCAAGCAGTCGTGTTCACGGGTAGACGAGATGTATGTGTCTGTCAGTAAGTCAGTTAATTAGTCATTAGTGTCTGTGACACTTACATCTCGTCTACCCGTGAACACGATTGCTGCAAAACATTCGAGACGTCAGGTTAAAATTAAAATGTAACCAAATTATACGCGAGTTTTAATCCGTTAAAAATTGTTTTATTTCACACGTTACAGTCTATAGTATATAATCGTCGAAATCCAATCTCTGTATAGTTGTGTGCTGTGGCAATGTCGAAGCTATGAATTCATTGACGTCACTCAGTATCGATTATAAAACAAACCTTCATTCATTACAATATGTACAACACGAAATATATATATAATTCAGAAGCGCCTGAGTGCTGATAGAAATGATATGATAACTTCTTATGTCAAATTGTTTGTAGAACCATGACAATCAAATATTGTCATGAAGAGAATTAAGATAAATATATTTTGTACATGATTTTAATCTATGCTAGCACTATAAAGAATTTCTTTTAATATATTTTTTAATAAACTCCAAAAAAATTTTCTAGAATTAGAATGTTATGTAATGCTTGAGTAACATATATTTATACATCGGTCCTTCGATGTGCATGTAGAGCTGAGCGAAGTATTATGGATGAATGAGAATACTAAAGATGATCAACAGAAAATAAAACTATGTTTATGAAAACGATGAGATTATTAAATGTAACAGTCAGTTGTGTTTCTTATGACATATATTAACTCCATGAGACACATTTTGACCATTTAATTAAAAACTATAATCACAAATGGCTCCAAAAACTTCAGGACTTATAAGTCATTGTCCTCGACAACTCTGTCAATTCTCGACATCCTACTTTCGTCTAGGAGTAGCATTAGTAACGGAACACACTTTTGACCATTGAGAGCCGAGCTTCTCTCAGCTCAATAACGAATGAATAGGCGAGGTCTATGCGTTCATTTTGTTTGCGGTAATTTTCATTAAAACTGACCCGAGTTTGAAAATTATTTCACTTTTAGAAAGCTTTATTATCTGAGTACTATAGAAATATTAATAACCTTACGATATCTATTCATATATATACATCTATTATATACTGGCTAAAGTTAGAGTGTTAAAACTAATCCGTGAATGCGATTTGATTTTTTTTAATAGGTTTATGAGGTAGGATTATAAGCTGGTGAAAAGAGCAGAGCTAGTATAATATATACGTCTAGCAAAAGAATATCAATGAGGAAGCAAACGAAGTCGCGAGCAGCAACTACTATTAAATAAATATTAACACTAAAGCTGCGTTTAATAATTAACTAACCGTAATTATGAAGATAACAGTTTGCTTTGTCCAAACTATTAGAATATAGAAGTGCCATCACAATTTTGTTTCTTTAGTTTTGTATGAAACTCAAAACCCAATTTTATCATCTAATAGATATAGTATTTTCTTAGAATTTCACGACTACACATTTGAAATCAAACATTTTTTTACGGATTAAATTCGCGTATAATTTTGGTTACATTTTAATTTTTACCAGACGTTTCGAATGCTTTGCAGCAATCGTGTTCACGGGTAGACGCTTGTGTACCCGTGAACACGATTGCTAAAATAAAATTGTAACCAAAAATTATACGCAAGTTATATTCGTAAGAAAATAGTTTTATTTGAGATAGATTATTTTGAAGTAATGAATATTGAAACTATGTTGCAATTAATTAAACGCAAGTTGAAAACTCATCAACATCAATCAAAGTTTCAACAATTCAATTAATTTTCTATATATATAACTGTTTACGAGGGCACTCTTACATTCTTGTTGCTATTTTTTATTACTTAGTGTTCCTTCATAAGACTGATGTAAGCCTCTTCATAAATAAGAACTATTCTTACCCCCTTTCAAGTCATATATACTTAAATAAAGTTAAAATCCTGCCTGACCAGGCCGACCTAAAATTGGTATCTAAGATTTGGGTTATAGCTGTTAATATTCGGGATCGGCTCGACATTGTATTAAATCTTATCCATCTGGACCTTCTGCATTCCATCTCATTCAATCATCCAGGTCATATGAACTCTTATTTAAAAATATCATAGTTTAGAAAAAAAAGTTTCAATATTAACTATTAAAACTTAAAGAAAAAAGGAAATTGAAAAATTTTAACAAAAAAAATATTATTTTATAGATGTTGTAGCACAAAAATGAAAAATAAAATAGCTGTAAAATAATAATACTTTAAGAGATGGTGATAAGAACCTGAGACTGAAAAATATTTTTGCCTTATCACTGCAATTACTCAGAATATAATCGAGTCATGAAAATTGGAGTCAAAACATGAAAACAACTTATTTAGAGAAAGAATGAGAGAGATTAAGAGGGAAATAATATTTTTTTTTTTAACAAACTGTATCAGACGACTTAACATAATATATTTTGTATTTTGTTGTCGAATTTGTAGTTCGGTCTGTGAGAGGCTTTATAGTTGATGGTCCCTTCAAATCTTGGGGCTAACAAGTTTTCCGCCCAAGTGAATGGGAATCATAGGTCGACTGAGCTAAATTTGGGGCGATGGGATTCCATAAATCACAGCCGGATCAGAAACCACTTATCTTAGAATAACAACCCTTATTAATTGAATCGATATAACAAGGGATGATTCGAACGAAACCACGTATTTCTCACCTATCTGATATATGCTTTGTAATCTGCTCTTCTACTTACCGTTTTAGTACTAACGACTGTAAACTTTACCACTGTTCTAAATTGATTTTTTATACGCGGCTTCCCTCTCGGACAATCTATTTTATTTTACTATTAGCATAATTAAGAAGAATATCTTCATGTGAGCCTATAGTTTTCCTTATAAGCTGCCTATCAGCAGTAACACAAAAAAAAAATAAAGAAAAAAAAATGTTAATAGAAATATTTATAAAAATAAACATCTGACACGCGGCATTCGAGCTTGCCGCTATGAAAAACTCCTAATCGGCAAATTATAACTCGCAAATTAATTAACAAACAAAAGAAAAAAAAATTAAAATAATTAAATTAATTAATTAATTTTTAAATTTTAAAAAATTTAAAAATTCGAAATTTTTTTTCCATTTTTCAGTAACTTCGGCGGCCGATCTGACCACCTTCCCGTTGGACAATCAACATAATTTTGAAAAGTGAATCTTACATTTACATGCTGATTCCAAATATATCTTTAGTTTTTCAAAATTCGAAAAATAAAATTCGACAGACACGCAAACACACATACAGACAGACAGATCGGAAGGAAAAACTGAGTTTTTCGAAAATCATACGATAAAAAATCTATTACTTTAGCTCAAATAAGATGAAATTTGTCGTCCAAATTAGTAAACCTCTCAGCTTATGTCAAAGACATATTTAACGCTGGCATTCCGTTGCCATATATGATGCTATATATGACGTGTCTATATGATTTTAGGATAGAATAACGGTCAACCGGACAAACAGATATATGATTATATATACAGCTCTACGTTATAAAACAAACATTTGTTACAACTTGACAAAGCAGACTTGAGGGTTGAAAGGGTTATCATTTCGGAGAATTTACATATTGTTTTAGTATTAAATATATAGAAAATAAATAATATATAAGTTTTTTTGGTAAAATTTGATGTAGTTTTTATTTTATTTTATTTAAAAAAAGGAGTGAACTGTAAATTCACAAGAAAAGAAATCTTTACTAATCTATATTAGTATTATAACTGAAGAGTTTGTCCGTTTAATCGCGCTAATCTTCAAAATAAAAATTATACCTGATTATGATATGTTCGTGAGGAAGGCATTACGCTACAGCTTATAATAAATAATAAATATAATCGTCAAGTGAAACCGCTTGTAACAGCTAGTATTGAGATAGCATGTAATATATTATCCGGCTGTCTAATACATACCAGTTGTTACCAAACCAAGAGATATATCAATATGTAACTATTTATGTACCACAAACATATGTTATTTCTAATATTGAATAAAACATTACCAATTAATACTAATTTGTCTCTCGAATTTTTTGACCATATTTAAGAATTATCCACATGGAATCTTTCTGAACATGGGCATAAAGTATATAAAACTAAGCTTAAAATTAGGTAATATTATGTTTGTTTAGAAACAAAGTCTTTTGATACGGAGAGTTTTTAATGTTTAAGTTTCTACAAGAGATGAAAATACGTCTTTCAATCATAGATTATAAACTAAATTTGCTCGCCTTTTACATACTTACTTTTGTATTCTATTGAGAAAAATAATATTGTAATTAATTGGAACCACCCTATAAACGGAACGATAGCTCAATTGTTAGAGCGACGGGACGGTTTCCCGGAGGTTGCGGAGTCAATTCCAGCTCATACTATGTTATTTTTTTAGCACAATAACGTCCACAAAACAAAAATATATATTTAATTAAATATATATACATATATATAAAACTTTTTCCACTAAATATTGTTATAAGTTATGATTCTCACATACACACCCGAAGTTTTATTGTCATTTAATATTCTAAAAATATAAGATTAAAGTACTGAAAGAAAAATCGTTTTACTTTGATTTCAAACAAAGAAATACTGTCTGGAGGTCGTGTTTTATTGTTCCACTAATAATCACATTTTATATGTTGGTCTTTATGTTTTATTATTTATAACATCAGAATGAATTCTTCAGATGTTAACTGGTAAATACAATATTAATGATAAATATTCTCTTTTATAAAACATATTTGTTAATAAAAAAATAATATTTTTGGTAAATAATTATCCTGTACTCTCGTAAATATTATCGAAATTTGTCCCACTTGTATTTTCTTAGATTTTCACGAGTACACATTTGAAATATAACTATTTTTACGGATTAAAACTCGCGTATAATTTGGTTACATTTTTATTTTAACTCGACGTTTCGAATACTTTGCAGCAATCGTGTTCACGGGTAGACGAGATGTAAGTGTGACACTTACATTGATACGCGAGTTTTAATCCGTAAAAATAATTTTGTCCCACTACTTTCGAATCCATTCAACGCGGAACTTCGCGGCATCACGGCGTGAACATTGAATCGCTTCAATGAATTAGAACCCTCAATGAGTTCGAAACTAATCGGATAAATACAGATAGTATTTACATGAGTACCGTCCAATAATTATATACAGTAATAGCCGAAAAGGAATGAA
The DNA here is from genome assembly GCA_959347395.1 of Mechanitis mazaeus. Taxonomy (NCBI): domain Eukaryota; kingdom Metazoa; phylum Arthropoda; class Insecta; order Lepidoptera; family Nymphalidae; genus Mechanitis; species Mechanitis mazaeus. The sequence goes on from OY365750.1 coordinate 17,871,495, forward strand.
CATCGACCTTTGGAAAGAGACAGTCGGCTAATTTCAGTTAATAGCGATTTCTCTGTCGCACACACCATGTTTGTTTTACTTACAGCTCTATGTATTTTACAATCAATACAAAACAATAATATAGTACTTAGTTTTTAATTTAAATTCTAATAAAAAAAAAATCTAAGAATTGATGGATATAAGTATTCGTTTATATTCGAAAATGCGTTGTATTAAACCTACCTAAAGGTAATACTTTTAAAATATTCATCATCATTACTGAAAAAATATAGTATATACTATTGCTATATAGGAACATATTTAAACGCTATGGTGAAGCTTCACATACATAATTCAATAAATTTACATACAGACACTCCACACCCAGTATGACACATACATGAAGTTCCGAACTCGATTTATATCTGTTTCGCAAAATGGGAAACTATGTCTGTTAGAACCCACTTAAATATATAAAATTCTAACACGCTTCTACGATGCAGATTAGTTATTTTTTATGTTATATGAAACAAAATGTCAAAATTACTAAAATACTACTAATTGACAATATAAAAATATTAATAACATTATGATTTATACTTCTATGACGTAATTTCTATTCCTAGTTAAAAATTTGGCAAAGATAAAATAAATCTGAAACTCCGAGTGCCGCATTAAATGCAATATGACGTACCTCTCGCTCTCTTGGCGATCGTTTCAAGGCGCAAAGAGGCCAAGGCTACATCTCCAATACTAATTAAAGCAATTTATTTCATGATAAGCGAAATAACTCGTATTTCCTACTGAAAATATTTAATCACTTTGAAATGCATCTATTCACAGAATATATTTAGACTATAATATTCTAAGGATACTGAGCTTAAATAAGACAAATAATGGGAAACTGTTGAAATATAATGAGTGCATTAACCAGATAACACTGACCTGCTGCCACACATGAAAGGGAAAGCGTGGCGCCACCAGCGCAGCAGCTACAGTATGTGCGACTGGTAACAGCACGCCAAAGGCGGCTGCCACTGGCGCACCAACTGGCAAAAGTGCATAGGCCGCAAACACGGCCCATACGACATGGACAGCACCCTCAGCTGCAGAGCCGGGGCTCCAGGCAGGCAGTGTGGCCGCCAAGGCAGTGCCACCACCCGCCAGGGCTAACCAGCAGGCACGTGGCAGACGCCGCTCTGGTGTGACGCCCCCAGAGCGACCGCACCACCATGCTAGACCACCGCATAGAACGGCGTGTGCGCTTAAAACTCCAACCTATTCAAAGTTATTACTCAAGTAATTTTTGTAGCCAATTTAGCAAAATTTTTTAAATACTTTAAACATTGTGCTGACCTGCGGTGCTCGTCTCCAGCCGCGCGTAGCATCAACAGCGGCGAGAGCAGCAGCCAGCACAGCCCACAAAGCGAGCGCATATCCAACGGAGCTGCGTTGCAGCTTGCAGGCGTACCGAGCGTACAGCTCTTCCAGCTCGGCGGACTCAAATCGGCGACGCGAGAACAACCGCGCCACCGGCCCGCGATCCGACATCGCCTTCACCGCGTGATCCATCGTGCCTTGATTTTCCTCACCTCACCTGCGCCTGCGCACCCTCCACTAACGTCCGCCGCCTCATCTATGAAAGATGTTTTTAGTTCAGCATCAACCAACATAACACTATAATTATAAACTAAAACAAGTACTTTATAAGGTACTATATCAAACTCACTAACTAGCCTGAATAATTTGACTAATATAATCAGAGGTTTGTCTTTGAAGTTAGACAACAGACTGCAACGTAACAGTTCAAAATAACTAATTAACAAATATATTAAACATAAAACATCTACCATCAAATAACAAAAAAATGTTATTTGCTATATATAATATAATTATATGTTGCTCTTATTACTTTAATATATAATATTTTATATAATATTGTAAGAAATAAATTCAAGGAGATGGTGAATAACAATTGGAAACTCTTAAGTTCAAACGAAGACTAATCTGAGCCTCCTGAAGTATTATCATTAATTATTTATAGATGGTAGTCTGTTCAATTTAACTATTATATAAATAGACTAGCTGTTACTCGCGATTCCACCCGATTTATTTACTTTAATGACGATTTAAGAACAGTAGCGTAGTGCTAAGATACTCGTAGCCTTTTTCATGAACCTAATTTCAAATCGAATTTCAACAAACAAACTTTTCCGCTTTATAAAATAAGTATAGACTTATGACTTAATACATGTAGTATATGTATACTATATAATATTACTTTAAGTATAACATTTATTATAATGTATAAACCTTGCACCACAATACTTTGATGCTATTGCGATGGCTGGCCTTTGCGATATGCTCGTCATGAGGTGCAGCTTGCGGTGACTTGTGGTCTATCTGGCCGAGTATTAATAATTTTATTTTATTGTTTGATTAAAATCATTATCTCTTTCATATCCAATTGATTGCGATGGTTCTTGTACGTAAATTGAGCTATACATTGTTATTTGTGAAACAGAGATCTTATTAAAGAAATAACCGACTGAGTTTGTTATGTGGTGTTATGTGGTGCTTAGAACAGGGTGCTGTGGAACCTTTGTTGCTTTAAGTTTAAGTTGGAGACTGTCTTTAGCAAAGGGCTTATTTCAATAAGTATGGTATCAAAAAAAAAAAAAAATAATAATCTATATTAGAACAATAAAAATAGTACAAAAATAAAACAGTGATCGCAAATGCTTGCGTTAGTTATAAAACTGTCGCAGACATTAACGCCCACCCTCAAAACAAAGATTTTTCCAGAAGAAACAATAGAAACAATTAAAAATCAAAGCAATAAAATTACAGAAATAAACATTTTAAAATAAAAAAAAATTATAATAAAACTAAAATCAATGTGTTTTTGTGTGCGAGTGCGTGTGCTTGTGTGTTTGTGTGCTTGTGTGTTTGTGTGCTTGTGTGTGTGTGCTTGTCTTCTTATGTGCTTGTGTGTTTGTGTGTGTGTTGGTGTCTTTAAATAGACCCTGACACTCCCACTTCACGTCCAAAGTGATTGATCAAAGTGTATATATTATAAATGTTAATATAACAATGTCTCCGCGACACTTAATATATATGATATAAATAACAATGAATAAACAGTTTAACGACACGTACATTTAGTGTGTACTCAGTGAGTGTAATGGCTAAGTCAAGGCAACAACAACATTAAACATCACCTTTGCTACGAGTAGGTACATTGAGACAACTGGTACTATAATAACATACACGTTAACATATGAACATTACTGTTTTAAGTTAACTTAATATTTATTTCAAGTTCGACTTATAAAATTATACTGAGGCTAACGTATTTTAGGCATGTATGAAATGTTAAGTTATTTGTTAAATTGTATGATTTAAAAAATATATACATAAAAATGACTGTTTCAAACATACACGAAATATTAAAGTATGTATGAAATATAATGATTGAATATTTTATTGCCTAAAATATGAAAATTAAAAAAAATGTATGAAATTAATAAATACATACATAAAAATGAATATTTAAAACATGTATGAATTATGAAAAAATATGTTTGTTATATCAATATGATGTTAGGCATATTAACGGAAGCCACGTTAGCCAAAAGTAACATAGTGACGAAGAAACAGGTTAGGTGAAAAGATAGAATCAGCTTTATATATATTTTATTCAAAATTAAAATCTTTATGTAATGGGCTGAATATATTTGGATATAATTACGTAAAAAAATTCCACACTTTAATTTGTTTTTTTATGAACCTTATCTTATGAGGATATCTGCGCGAACAAAATCGGTTAAAGTCTCATTTTGAAGAGTTCCAGCTGTAGACGTGCAGAATAATAAAGTAACTAAAATATATATATATATATAAGTATCATAATTTTGGTGCTTCGATTTTTATACATTTTTTTCAGTACATTGTGAAGTTATATTGTGCGCCCTCTATGTTTTTCTGTTTACTATGTCGGTCGACTGGTAGAGAATGCTTTAGCATTAAGCCCACCGTTTGTACGATATCTTTGTGCAATAAAGATTTTTAAAATTAAATTAATGTAGATGATTGACTTACAGTATCCAATACAATGACACGAAACAAAACCTGTGATAGGTTTCGAAATTGAATATATATCTGTTGAATAAACGCGAAGTTTCTAGTTCGAATCATTTGTATTTTATGTAAAGTAAATATCAACACTTTTTGGACTAAATTTCCTTACAAATGAAGATCTGAAACAGCTGCACTTAAAAAAAAAACACTTTTTAAATATTTACTTAATTTTTATCACTTTATTACAAATAAAACTTGATTTCTACTCACTAACTATGTGTCCGTATTATTATAACAAAAATGTAGTATAAAGAAAAAGCAGAAACTTGTTAACAATACTCAAAGAAAACATTCAAATAAATAAATTTCAAAAATAACGTCAGAAAAAAAAAGTAGCAAAAGAAAAACAGTACATTCATGAAACAACGATAAACCCATTCCCTTTGCGCTTTGTAATTTTAAACTGTGCTGTTGGTGCGTCTCTGAACATGTACACGTACACGTGTTTACATTACATTCAAATACATATACTGTATTTTTTTTACTCCTTTCAATGAAATTATATTTTATTATGAATTTTAGACTTTGAACCTATTTGTTTTTTGTCTCTTTTTATTTTGTGTTTTTAAAAACTGTTTCAATTTATATTTGTTCGAGATTTTAATAAAAAAATTATGTGAATGAAACGCGAAAACTTATAAAAAAAAGGTTTTTTAGTTAAATATTATCCGGCTGTACTCAGTTAAGTACTATCGAAATTTGCATAGTATCGAACTCTTTATTCTTGAGCTCAAAGGACAGCAGAAACGAAATATGAACTGATAGAATTACCTATTTTATTCTTTCAGATATAATTATCTGCATAACATAAACATTTTATTAATAATATTATTAATTAAACGATAATTTCATATTTATTTGTATTCTTATGATACCAAAACTAACGCAAGACAATCTCCTAATAACTGTAACAAATAATAAGACTGGTTCATAAATATCTTAATTTAGGAGCCAGATATCAACAGAACAAAAATAATTTAGGTTAGTATTGATGAACTCGTGACCTTTTAAAATATTTTTATAATATTCATTTAGTTATCTTCTCTGATCAATCAATATACTATATAACTAGATGTTACACGCGGTTCTACCCGCTTTTTTAGCTACTTTTAGAATCTGAAAGCAGAAGCGTAATGTTAGATAACCTGCCTATTATAATCTGAAAATATGAGCACGTTTAAACAAACAAACGTCTCCGCTTTATAATATTAGTATACATTATATTTTTTGTTGTAATATAAATTGTCGTAAGAAATGTGTATCGTATATAATTTATAATAAGAAATTACTTACACTGGTAATTAATTACGGATATTTGTTGGTTGAAATTTGTTTACCATATTTATTATTTAACAATACTACGAGTGTTTAATAAAAATGTATTTTATTCATCTTATTATTATGTAGAAAACAAGTGAATGTAAAATTGATTTCAAACTCTTCAACAATGTTAATAGTTCACTGAGCTGAGTTTCTCAGTTAACAAAAACAACATGCAGCAATTTGTGAAGCTTTTGTGAGAACAAGAAATAACGAGCTCAGTGAGTACTTACATATTATTATTTATAACAGAAATAAAATATATATTTATCATACAATTTATGAACATTATATATTATCACTTATAACAAAAATAATTTATTTATTTACTCCGCGATTTATTAAAAAAATTACATATAACAAAAATATAATATTTATTTATCACACGATTTATTAACAAAATTATAAATTATTATATGTAACGAAATCAAAATATTTATTTATTCTGCGATGCATTACCAAAACTCCATACTATTACTAACAACAAAAATAATAAAACTTATGCTAAAATCTATGATCACAATTTCAAATGAAAAAAGGATACCACGGGAAGGGAGGGGGGGTCATGGTCGTCAGTTCATTAACCCTTAGGCACCATACACACGGAGAGCTGACGCCGCGATGTCTGTGAATACAGCCTTACAAATGAACGATTCCATTTTATGAATACGACTTTGATCCATTTGGCAAATTTATGTTTGGTTTTGCATATTTTCTAATTTCAAGAGTCATTGACCTCACAATAAATGCTGTTATGAAGGTTAAATAAGATGAATAACCTTTTTAATACTAATAACAACTTCATTAATATCACAAAAACTGTAATATTCCTTCTGTTCAATTTTATACAATTACATGAGCATTAAAACAATGAAATTACACATAATTTGATACAAATTATTAACATAAATAATTGCTGTCAATTAATCTAAACTTTAGCCCTAACTAATACTAACATTTTAAAGCGGAAAGTTTGTATAAACACGCTAATATTCGAAGCTAGTGTATGGATTAGAAACATTCTGTCAAGCGTTACGCTACTATTCATATTTATCCTAAAAGTAAACAAAATCATTGCCCACGGGTGAAACCGCAATAAGCAGCTAAGGAACCGTTGGAGGTAGATGACTAATTAACTGACTTACTGACAGACACTTAGATCTCGTCTACCCGTGGACATGATTGCTGCAAAGCATTCGAAACGTCGGGTTAAAATTAAAATGAAACCAAATTATACGCGAGTTTTAATCCGTAAAAAAAGTTTTATTTCAATAAACAGCTAGATTTAAAATAAATGACAAAATCAGTAAATATTGAGTACTTAACTAATTCATTATTATATAAAATCACAAGGCATTATGTCACGTAACTCGCAGCTTGTCTCGCCTGAGGAGTCTTACAACTAGCTCTGTAGTCAACTAAGTTAGTGTGGAAATGAAGGGTTGTTATTAAGATACATATTATATACATATTATAATATAATCTAGATTTAATATCTGTGTTTTTTTTGGTTATTATTTTATTTCTGAGAATTCATTGTAAGCTATTCTGTGATGTAATTCCGCCATACTGTGAATTTATAAATATGAGCCCTTAGTAGGTACGAAAATAATTTAGCAAATTCTGATAAAAATTACGTGATTTAGGCAAACAGCTATATATAATAATAATAATAGATTACGTAAATCGTAATACAAAAAAATTATATCTAAAAACAATTAAACATCAAGCCACAAACGTCAACTTTTATATGTATATATATATATATATATATATATATATGCGTTATGCGTATATGCGTTTTTTTATGTAAAGTTAATTGTTGCACAATATATAGTATGACATGATACGGCTGTATCATGTCTGTGTGTACTAATACTAATTGTGCTACCGTGTACCTCGCTTTCATGAATTTAATTCGTCTAATTATAATTCAAGGTATACATCTCTGGTAGTTATAAATATTAGTCAAGCTGTCATCAGAAGCGGGCGACGTCCCAAATAGAATGTCGCCTAGAAATATTAATAAATATCTTTACTTACAACCACTTGTACAACATACTATATTTTCTGTAATAATTTATCGCCAGAAAACATAACGCCTACCCGCTTTGGCAGAGAATTCGTGGGTTATGCACACAGATATAGTGTGTGTGTGTGTGTGTGTGCATGTGTAATTGTTGTATAAATGAATACATGAAACTAGCTGTTACTCGCGTTTCCACCGGCGGACAAACGATTTTATTTATTATTAAAATAATTAGAAGCAGTAGCGTACAGTTAGATAGCCTTCGTCATGAACCTGCCTATCATAATCAGATATTTTTCAAACAAAAAAAAAGTTTAAACAAACAAACAAACTTCATCTTTATAATATTAGTATAGATATGTTAGTATAGTTAATACAATTCCACCCACGCTCTAAAAATCAATGATTATGTAAGACACAGGTTTTCATCAGGATTTAAGAGAGATGATATCTCAGAAGTGAAAATCTTTTAAGAAAGATTCAGACTTATTGAGATAATTAAATGTCATTGGCACGACGATTAAATGCTAATTAATTTACTTTTTTTTATAATATACAAAAATATATATATCTGAAGTGTCTGTTTGTAATATTATAATAAACGCATTTTACTAAATACATGTTAGTGTATAAATAGATATACAAAAATATCTTTTTTTTTTAATTTTTGCCTGTCTGTCTGTCTGTATGTTCCAGCTAATCTCTAGAACAGCGAGGCCAATTTTAAGGCGACTTTAATTGTAATAGTATTATACAGAGTAAGTTAGGCTACTCTTATTATATAATATATAATAGGAAAAGTTTTGTATATTAGAATGTTTGTAACGAAAAAATTTAAAAATTATTGGACCGATTTCAATTCTTTCGTATCGCTCTGTCTACATTTGAATGCTCCATTATCCTTGAAGAACATAGACTATATTTATTAAAATGTTCGTTCGCGAGTAGCAACGCAACTAAAAGCTAGTATTAAATAAGAATAATAAGAATAAAAGGAAAAAAATCATATCCTTATAAATATTTTTCAAATCCCATACCAAAATCATTAATGATGAGTAAAATTTATAAAACTAAACCTTTCACTCGACATTAGCTTAACTTCTAAACTGCACCTAACTAACACAATATAACACAAATACTCACTAAATAAAAGATTCTCTTCAAGTGGCTGTAATATACTTTCAAACTTTACTATTATATATAATTATCTGGCTGTACTCACGTTATTACTATCAGATATGCCCGACTGGTTTCAAACCCATTCGCGGTCCTTGTCCATGAGTTTTGAGCATAGCGGAATCACGGCGTGAACTCTCAAAGGGTAATCAAAAATATGCAATGTTATGGTTACCTTTGTCTATATGTTCTTAAACATATTTATTTTGTAATATCATAAATTTAATTGTAATAAATCTATATTAATATTCAAAAGCGGGAAAGTTTTTTTGTTTGTGTAAATGCGATAACCTTTAACCGAATGGATTTGTAAAATTATATCTAATTATGAGAGACTGATTTATGAGGAAGGGTTATAAGGCTATATATTCTTATTTATCCCCATACTCGATAGAACCGCGAGAAGAAACGAGTTAATTATATTTATATTAAAAAAATATACAAGTAAATATATATGTTTCCTAATGAAATTGTGCTTTTTTATATAAAACTTATTTAAAAACCGCTCTCAATGTCACGATATTTTTTTAAAGCTGAAATCTTAAGTTCTGCCATATTTGTGATCAAGCTCTGCTATTCCTAACAACGTTAAACCAATTCAGTAATTACCACCGTCTTTGCTGATGCTGTTGTTTTAAAGATATTTCCTTTCAGTCATGTCATATGGATTCTATAAAGCCACTCAAAAAACCACTTTTGTTTGAAATACGTATATATATGTAATAGTATATTAGGCGCACGAGATATATCTTGATTTGAAATTTCTTTCTGATTACGATACGCAAGTGCATGAAGAAAGCTATATCTTATCTAGTATTACGCTACCACTTTTATTAATATTAAAAGTAAATAAAATCATTTATACGCGAGTGACACCGCGAGCTAAAGACAGTATATTATAAACATTTATTTCTTTTGCATATTATAATAATCTCCACGTACTTGAAAGAAGTCAGTACTCGCGAACGAGATATTCGTATACTACATTAATTGTACATGGTATTTTTTAACTCTAGCTTCACGTGTCATCCCCCATTAGTCCCAGTCATTAGTACAGTAAAATTATTAAGTGTGAATACTGCCTTATTTACATTTCTGAGTTTTATATTATAATTAACTGTTACTGGTACATCCACCCACGGGCGAAACATTTTATTAGTAAAACATTACTTTGTATAATAATTCTTAAAAAAAATTAACCTAAGTTTCTCCTATAACATCTGCTATCTGCTACAGACAGTTCCGTCAAAATCGGTCCAGACGTTGCCGAGATTAGTAGGAACAAACATACAGACAGACCGATAGAATAAAAATTAAAAAAAAAAAATTTTGTATTTGTACCGTGTGTACATATATATGAATGTAGTAAAAAATTATAATTTTAATATTACAAACACTCCAATTTTATTTACTTATATAGATATATAGTTAAAAACATATTATTAATAATTATAAGGTAAATATAAACAAAGTTAAAAACATGAAGATTGCAATATATATCGTATAAACCAAGTATTTTATATGTAAAGATGCCAAGGATGTATATATGTCAAATATAATATTAACATAAATTATACATAAATGTGGAATTACCTGGTAATAACGCGCTATTTACTCTGGTAATAACGAACGGTTGAGATTCCCACAGGAATATTGAAACATTAATGAATTATAATCAAAGGAACGGCAACGAGTAGTCCTCTGAGTCCAGGATCTCTCTCATTCAACGGTCTAATTAAAACTGACTTCCTAGGCATTGTAGTAATAATTTTATCGAGCTGGGCAAACTGAAGTTATTATCTGGGTTCCGTTACTAATGCTACTCCTAGACGAATAATAGTAGTATGTCGAAAATTGGCAGTTGTCGAGGACAGTGACTTATAAGTCCTGAAGTTTTTTGGTGACATTTGTGATGGTAGTTTTTTATTAAATGGTCAAAATGTGTCTCATAGAGTTAATATATGTCATAAGAAACACAACTGACTGTTACATTTAATAATCTCATCATTTTCATAGGTTTTATTTTCTGTTGATCATCTTTAGTATTCTCATTCAGCAACAATGCTTCGCTCAGCTCTACACGCCGTGCACAGTGTAGTACCCAGTCTATGACCAAACGTATACTTAACGTATTTCGTTACGAAAAATCGAATCGCATTCTCTATGCCAACGTCCAATTTTAAAACACATTGTCGCGTGTGGTGTGTAATATAAAGTGTCTATAGAAAACTCACCATGTGCGTATAAAATACGATTACTCAATTACACACTATAGTGCGTTGTGATGTCACTCTTAATTTATATCTAGTTTTTTTTTTGTATAATTTTCAAAACGTAACATTTAAGTTAAACCCCTAAAAATAGAACAATTTTTTATTAATTTACCGTCTAAATGAAATAAGTATTTAAGTTTGTTTGTTCGTTTAAATGCAACGAAATGTTAGTTTGTTATCATTCTCATTTCCGCCAATATTTCTGAACTATTTTTATGTGTTCAGTGATTTCATAGGCAGAGAGCAAATAATATTTAGTTGAATTGAACATTAACACTTTATATCATAATTGAAATTCTTCTATACCTAATTCAAATTAAAATAACAAAATACTCACCAGATTCTGCGGTTATTTCTTTTTTGAGTATAACTCACACATACTTTTATGTATAAAGATGGAAACGAGACAATTTTCCTCAATTATAGTTTACTGCAACGTTAATATAAAGTTACACAAAATTTTATCGAAAACGAATATTAACAACACTAAAATTTCAAATAACTATTTTTACGGATTAAAACTCGCGTATAATTTGGTTACATTTTTGATTTTAACCCAACGTGTCGATTGCTTTCAAGCAATCGTGTTCACGGGTAGACGAGATGTAAGTATAGAGACACTTACATATACGCGAGTTTTAATCCGTAAAAATAGTTTTATTTCAAATGTGTACTCGTGAAAATCTAAGAAAATACTATAACACTAAAATTATTAACAAAACAAAAAAGTGAAATTTATTTCATCAGAAAAACAGTGCATTTGTTTATTTTTCTTTTCAACTTTAAATCAATATTTGTGTTTTGTGTACGTCAAATGGAAGTGTCAGGAGGGTCTATTTTTATACCATACTTATTAAAATAAACCCCTCTGATGAGACATTCTGCAACTTAAATTTAAAGCTACGAGGGTTCCGAAAAATATCAACTGGATATTTCTATATTTTTATCACTGTTTCACGAACATGTTACATTTCAACGTACACAATTAATATTATCATTACATATATAAGTTTTAAAAAATAATAATTATAAGTAAAGATTTTATCTCTTACATTTATAAATAAAGATATATATTTGAAATTATTTTTAAACATATATGGCCATGTTAATCTGATTAAATTTTAAATAAATATAGAATAAAAAATTATAGACACAAGCAGGATTCGAACCCGAGACCTCTAGGAAACCGTTCTACCAATTTAGCTGCCGTACTCGCTTCGATTTAGCGTACCATATATGATGCTCTTTATAAAATTATCATATGCTAATTAATTTATAGCTGTCATATATTCAAATAATTTATTCATTTAACAGTACAATAACTTTACAAGTTACATTGTAAAGTGTAATGTATTTCAAAGCCTTAACTCCACGGCTCTAATGTCAAAGGCACAACTGACTCTTGAACTCTAGTTAGACTTGCTCGCTTTTCGGTGTACCATGTATGGTATTATGTTTGTCTAATAATGAATTATAATTACTTACTTATTAATGAATCATTCTTAAAATTGTAAATAGCTATTAAAATAATAAATAATGTAATTATATGGTATAAGCCGAAAGATTTTATGTTGATGTGTGGATAAAAAGTAAACGAGGGGAACTTTAATTTTTTTACTACATTTCAAAATCACAATTACGTATCACACAGGGCGATTAAATGCGAACGAGAAACTACTACCGACATTTAAAAAATTTGCCAACACAAAAACATTCACTCACATTGCATATTGCAACCCTATTTCACCCTTATATGAATAGAATTTCCAAAAATCCTTTCTTAACAGACAATGTACCCTTCTGCCAAATTTCATTTTTATTGGCTCAATAGTTTTCGTGATTTCGTGATGAGTGTGTGTATGTGTGTGTTTTTCGCTATTATGTATATATATATACATAAAAGCAAATATATGTAAATAGTATATATACTACTAAAACAACTGAAAGTAGTAGACAGCTTATAGTCTCCCTCATAAACCTATCATAAACAGAAATTGTTAAATCTATCCAAAAATTTCGAAGATTATCCCGTTCCAGCACACAAACAAACAAACTGATGTTTTAAATTATTAATATAGACGTACTCAATGTCAATTAAAATAATCCAACATAATCCGGGTTTATAGTTTCATTCCGGGTTCAGTTTTATTTTATTAGTAAGTATAACTCAAAATGCTTTTTTTGTTTCTTTGTAGAAACAAGAAAATTATCTACAACGAAAAATATACATGACTAAAACGGTATGAAATAAATTATTAGTTTTAAACTGCTGCAAAGTAATCGAAAAGTCGGATTAAAATTAAAATGTAACCAAATTATACGCGAGTTTTAATCCGTAAAAATAGTTTTATTTCAAATGTTTACTCGTGAAAATCTAAGAAAATACTTGTTTTAAATAACTTGTTGCTTTCAATAATTTATTATTAAAGTTGTGGAGTAACAACAATTACAAATATTCGATACATGTTAACAAAGTAATTAAATTCGGAATCAGAATCTGATGGACTGTTGGTTCTGTGATTAATAGCATCTACTGAGCTAAAAGTCGCGGCTTCGATTCCTATACTGAAATTTGTATGATCTAAATATTATTTCGAGTATTGTTTGTATGTAACAGTTTTGAATTATTTTTAAATAAAGATTAGTAAGTTTTTAGATATATATATACATATTTAAACTGAAAGATGAGGTCAACGACCTAATTTGAATGTAGATTTCATTTTCCGAGAAATATCTGGATGATATGAAAGTTATCTAAGTTCTAGTTACATAAGCGATTGAAATACTGTGGAATATTACAGTTCATTTCACACGAATATTCCTTTGATATTGCAAAAGTAGATGGATATATTATATATTCATTAGAGTAAGATCTCATTACATATTGATATATTTTTTTAAGTAAACCGTCCTTTTCATTCTAGATGGAGATTATTATATAAGACTGAAGATAAGAAAAACTATTTCTTAGCTTCTTCTTAGCTTTTGTAGTTGCTCAAAATACTTTGACAGTGCGTGCGATAAGCGCTCACGTGGCGTCCCAAAGCGTTAAATGAAATCCTTGGGATTTAGTGGATATCCTAGCTCATTGTGCTACAGATCCCCACTTCACAGCCAATGCCCTCCTCTAAGCTGACAGTACCCATACAAGATATCCTAACGTTAAAAAAAAGTTACTCATGACACAGACAACCAAGACATTACAAAACACATAAAAACCGATAATAAAATACATTTCTAGGGAAAATTTTGGCTCGTCATGAGTGTTGGTTTTTTAGATTCAGTATAAAATTCCGCATCGATTGATATAATAAATAGAAATATTTTTTTGATGATAATTTTTTTTTTATTCCCCAATAACAATAACTATATAGAATTCATTTATAAGGCAAAATTACAAAATAATATAATATAATAAATTAATTATTAAGTAACCTACACACACGTATGTAGGAAATGATAGTATTAACTGCAACTAAAAATAACCTAACGTCAATTGATTCGCACTAAACCGACTGTAAACATAACAAGTTGGTTTACACTCGTAACTCACTACAAAATAAACGTTAATTCAATGCTATTATATAGAATTTATAAGATTAAGATGTATTAAATACAAATCAGTTCAAATAGATTACGGGCATGCTGTTTTCAGAACTTTTTCAGTATTTCCATCTGAAATAATAAAAACAGACTAATTTTGTTTTAAAAGTAGTTTGAATAGCAAAAAAATATTAAAAAAAACGAATAAAGTAGTTTGATAAGCATTTAAAAAAACATTTAAAAAAGGAGTTTGAATAGCACAAACTAATTTTGTTTTAAAAGTAGATTGAACAGCATATTTTTTTAGAGTAGCTTGTATAACAAAGAACAGCTAGTTGTTTTTAAAGATTTCAAACATTATACATATTCTTTGTTTGAAATTGTCTTTAAACATAGACTTGTTATAAGATTATTAAATTTTAAATAAATATAGTGACCAATTTATCGATACGAGCACCTGTGACCCTGCACCTGATACCTGTAACCTCTGTAAAACCGAGAATGTTCTGTGGGTTTATACTTTTGGAAAGAAATTTAATATACATATGTCACCGTTATGATAGAGACAATTATATACAAAATGCTAGTCATAGACGCAAGCAGCGCTACAATAGCTCAATGTTTAGAGTGACGAGCAAAACTCAGAGGTTACGACTTCGAATCCTGTTCGTATCGATAAATTCATTTTATATTTAATATACTAATATACTTTCTTGAATTTCAATAACTTAATTTCACTTGACCTAAAAATATTGAATAAATTTTTAATAAACTATAGATATTTATCTGCTGGAACATTCACCGCCTTATTATATCATATTTATTAAATACTAGCTGTTACTCGCGGTTCCACCCGCCGACAAACGATATTACAATAATTAAGAATAGTATCGTAATGCTAGATAATCTATAGCCTTCCTCATGAACCTGCCTATCATAAATTTCAAATATCAGACCGTTTAAACAAACATACATTTCCACTTTATAATAATAGTTTAATATACATTACATAAAAAAAAATCTCCTGTATTAAATATATATGTCGCAAGCGTTTCTGACACAAAAATAACGTACACAAATACGTAACGTACATCTAGATTCGAAACACCAATCTGTGGATCACACAGACGACTGTTCCGTATGTTCCGAACCCACGTCCTTTAGCTCAGCAGGGCCACAACCACTGACCACTAGACCAATAATTTAAGATCTTATATCGGGCTTTAAGCTATTAATGTCGCAATTACAATCCAGTCTGAATAAAAAGTAATAAAAAGATCAAGCTCTTTGTCTGTCAATGAGTCTATAACACTGGACGAACTAATGAATACGTTGGAGCAACGAGTGCTTAAGAAACTTTTAATTAACTTTTTATAGTCCAACAAAATCTATGACGTCATTGCGCGGCGGACGAATCTTTAATCAAATAGAACAAATGAACAAACTTTAATAAGACGTCACATACATTTAGATAGAACAAAAATTATAATAATAGAAGATTAAATTGAGGTATATGTTTTGACTATGTATATTCTAAAACATTGCTCTTAGGGTAAAAATTGTGATATATGTATAAATATTTAATAAATAATTAAAAATCTGATATAGATATTTTTTTGTGTCAGTCTGTGATTTAGCCAATGCAAACTAGTCAAAACTTCAAGCAATCAAAACGTAAAAAAGCCTTCCTAGAACGTCAATTCTCATCAAAACAATATATAAATTATAGATAATTATAACTTAATAATTAATCACAGTATATACTAAAATATTACAAATACTATCAATTAACATACATATAATAAAAAAAGTATATCAACAGTATTGCTTTTATTGACCCAAATAATATTTCTTACATATTAATATTATTGCAATATGATTGCAATAAGAATGTATAAGTTATCCTTAATTAAAATTATTATTCACATAGAAAATAATAAACTTTTTTAATATATGGACTTTATTTAAAATTATATATTAAAATAAATCACGAAAAATCACAGACTTCACGAAAAAAAGATTTTTCATATACATTTTTCTAAATAACATTTTGACGTATATTCTATTACATAATATCGATCGAATATCGATATCGATATCGTTTAAAATATTCAATTGTTATTTTTCCTGATAAAAATTGTGAGTATATTTTTGCGGAATTTTAGCGGAAAGTTTTCCAAAATAATAAGGAGAGTAGATCGATGCCATCCCTGACAGCTGCAGCTTCACACCTCGAACTTCAGCAGTCAAGTCGTGGCCACGATCCATGCAAGTGGATCGAAATATTGACATTCTTCAAAAAGTTATCATCTTGGTAAGCCGTTATAATAGTATAAATGTCT
The DNA here is from genome assembly GCA_959347395.1 of Mechanitis mazaeus. Classification (NCBI taxonomy): domain Eukaryota; kingdom Metazoa; phylum Arthropoda; class Insecta; order Lepidoptera; family Nymphalidae; genus Mechanitis; species Mechanitis mazaeus. The sequence continues at coordinate 17,888,297 of OY365750.1, forward strand.
TACAACTACGAGTCATGTTTAAAATCAAGATAATGTACTAAAGTGTAGTAAAAAAAAATGCAATTTTATATTTGTAATACACTAAAATATGAGTAATTATAAATGTTTTACAGAAAATGCAAGAACAACAAATAATTTCAATAAAGTAAACGACAACAAAATATAATTTTATTGTATTTTTTTCTAAAATCTACTGAAACTAATTTACATTACAGTACTTTTACAGTACAGTACCGCAAAAGAAAAACAAAATGGAGCCTATGTTTGTTTCATTGTATTATAAATGGCGTCAAGAAAATATGTTATATTTTTGTCATCTGTTTTCTAGATTATTTTTCAATTAAGTTCCAGTATAATTTGCTGTTTTGCTAAAATCTTGGGAGTTTTACCCTTATTGGAAATTGCATTTGCAGTGATCCTACTCTCTTAGACATGAAAAACCTTAAAGAAACGTTCAAGCAACAAATAATCAATATTCCTAAGTAAAGTTTTATTATGACCAAAACGGCAAGTAAACTCAGACACAAGCTAGTATAAAAAAGGTTACTGGTTACATCTAAATTATATTAAAATGTTACAAGGGCGTAATTAAAACAAATTAACATTATTTTATATAACTTATATCCTGAATATTAATTACTTAATAATTTCATTTTTCTTTAATATTCAACTTCAATTTAATAGCTCTGTACGTAAATTGTATTAAATGATTTCAACATTATCGATATATTTAATTGATGTCAATAAAAGTTATGTCAAATAACCTTATTTGAATATCACATACATAAAAATAAAAAATATATATAGAGAAACAAAATATAACTACAATAAAAATATATTAAATTAGGCTTAATAAATTCAAATTTCAATTAAAATAACAGTTTAATATTCAATTGTAAGAACATCAAAAAATTTGAATAATATACTATTTTCAAAAATATATTTTTATCATATATTTAATTTTTTTAAGGTGTAAGTCTAAAATTAAGTGTAAGACATTTTGTAAGTAAACTTTCGTAATCCATGACCATTATATTATAATTATTATTACTATTATATTATAATTATTATTACTATTATATTATAATTATTATTACTCCAGTTATTAAAATCGGAATTTGCCCGACTTGGACTTTATTATACATATAGCCCTATGATAGTTATCAATATGTCCTAATAGTATGTTTTAAACTCCCACATTAACGATATGTAATCATTGCGTCGCGGGGGGTCTCACTGAAACGAACATAAGATACCCAGAGTCAGCAAAACAAACCGTGGATACAAAAAATTGTCTTATAAAATCGAATCCACAATCTTTAATACCACTAGACCAAGAGGCAAACATCCCTCGTACAGACATACATGTATATATGTGTGTGTGTGTATGTGTGCGTGTGCGTGTGCGTGTACGTGTGCGTGTACGTGTGCGTGTGCGTGTACGTGTACGTGTACGTGTACGTGTACGTGTACGTGTACGTGTACGTGTACGTGTACGTGTACGTGTACGCGTACGCGTACGTGTACGTGTACGTGCACGCGTACGCGTACGTGTACGTGTACGTGTACGTGTACGTGTATGTGTATGTGTAATATGTACATAACTCATATATAATATTGTAAATTAATTTATACAATTGGTTCGTGATACATCGTACATCTTTAGTGACCTTTGCAGACAAGGTTTAAGGAATACCATTTTAAGGCCACGTAGTGGAGTGTGAGGAATATATATTTAGGTAATTTGGTATGGTTCACACTTCACACGGACATTACTTGGACAGTATGGACTTTAAATAATCGCAGATAAAGAGTTACTTAAGATAAATAATATTGCTTCCAAAATTTGTAGAAGGTACAATAATAGAATAACTGGAGAACTTGGTCAGGTCGACAATCAGGAGAACTTGTGAGACAATGGCTGAGATGAAACACTAACTAAAAAGAAACTAGCACAGGTTTCTGAGGAATGGGAAATGAAGCAGGAAGAAGGAGAATCAAGATGCAAAAGTGAGGATATTGAGAAGGTATTAAAAGGGGGATTTCTAAAAAAAAAAAAAAAATTAATAGACTAAAGATATCACTGCCATGACCGACAGAAAAGAAGATTGGCGTAACAACCTATTGTTACGCCATTGACAAAACATATTGTCAAAACGGTTAAAAGACACAGGCCCCCAGCGGTAAAGGCCCCCCGGTCTAAATTAAAAGTATCTAAAAATCAAAATGATAGAATTTGTAAGAAACTACTTCACATAGACGTTTAAAATAAAAGTATTTGCATTGGTTGAGTTTATTTATATATATAAGAAGCAAGGGCCCCCCCGATGATTTTACCTAGGGCCTGTCGCCATATATCCACACTAGATACGAAGATCCGAGGCGATTTGATCTAATAAGGATAAAAATCTTTAAACACATAATTGCAATTAAAATTGTTATTTAAATTAATACAAAGATTATTTATATTTATATATAATAATTAACATAAAAAACTGTGTTATGATTTCAAGTTGAATAAATAAATAAATCAATTTTTTTTATTTTGACTATTAAGGTGATGATCTGATGATGATGGTGATGAAGACATTCATAAAAAATATTGAATAATTAATTATTGAGACAAATATATAATAAGAAAAATGTACTTAAAAACACATCCTTAAGACAAAAGATGACGTGTGGTATGACGATGACATGTCAATAAAGTTAATTTCAAAGTCACAAAGTCAAAGTCATCCACAGTTTATATTTAATGTTTGCAAAGAACAATGTATCTGACTTTAACATATTTAACGTTAAATATAAGTAAACAGTTATTATAATATCTTGCACGTAGTCCTTTGATAAGCTAATTTGTTTCAAAGCGACCAAACAAAAAGGGAGCGGTGGGAAATTGAAGAACAAACTTATTATAAAAGTTAATATTGAATAAGTAAATACCGGTGCTTCATAATAAAGAATAAAAATACAGAATCACTACATTGTTTTTTTTGTTTCTTAAACAATAAAAAAAAAAACAAAACAAAGAAATAAAAAAGAACAAAAAACTAATGACGTAATTAAAATTTATTGTATACCTATTTAATTTAAATTTTTACCAAAGACTTATTTTTACGAATTAACGAAAAATGCTGATCTATACTAATATTATAAAAGTTTGATTGTGTGTTGGTTTAAATGCTTCAAAACTATCAAATTGATTTGAAAAACTCTTTTTGAAGATGATTGCCAGTTTTTTAGGCCACAGGATATCTAACTACACTAATATTTTTAGGTATCCTAATAGAGTATAAAATCGTTCGTCCGCGGATGGAACCGCGTGTAACAGCTAGTATAACATAATTCGTATCAAAGAAACTAACTCCTAAGAGAATGACGTAAATCCGTTTTAGAAAACAAGGAATCATATTTGTTAAACCTATTCCAATGTTTTAAATAGTGTATAAAAAGATCTTTTAAAAATATATTTCTTGTTAAATTTGGCCCTATCGTCACGGATAATGGAAGAAATTACGTTACTATAATTAGTAAGGCATCCGGAACTCATTAGGAGCTGGTAGTAAAAGTACTGAACCGTGTTACTACTTCCGTTTCCAATCATCACAACTTCAAAAATTATTATCGAAGTTCGCATTTGAAATAGGTTTTAAAGTTCAGTCTGCGAACAATAATTCGTGAATGTTACTGGAGCAGTTAAAATCAAGTACAACATATCTCACAATTTGATCAAGAGCTTTGGAATATCGCTTATCTAGTTCAGATCATTGTCAAGACGTATATTCCAATCTATTGACTATACAAATATTTTCGAAATTGTTGATTTTAAACTAAATATATAGTAATGCATTTTTTTTTCCACTCCCACTAGACAAATAATAATCCGCCGCGAGCTGAACATCAATCTCTGAATCACACAAACATCTGTTTTTTGGGAATCGAACCCACTACCGTTGGCTCAGCAGACAGGACCCTCAACAAGTAACTACTAGACCAATTACCCCTGTTAGGTAAAGTTATATTGATGTCTGTTAAAAAAGTTTGTGAAAACAACAGTTAGAAGCTACTATCAAGATTACTATAATAGTCTTAGAAAGTCAAATTTTCTAAAGCATCCAATAAATATATTAGTTAATTTTTATATCAACTTGAAGTTTAATTAATAGAAGTTACATTTACTTTATCTTATCACTACTTACACATTAATAGCATCACTCATAGTCTTGATTATGGATTATATTAACAAAGACATACATATATTATAATTTATGTATATACTAACTGTATCTCGATTGTAACGCATCAGGAGTATAAAAAGTGGTGTATTTGTAGTTGATTCGTAAAGATGTTCAATGCACAGTAGTATATGGATGTGTGTAAGCAACAGTTTTAGGTCTGAAACACCTTCTTGTTATCTGGGGACGATAAGATGATTGTATTTCAAGTCCTCTACTTTAGTTTTATCAGATACGTTCATATACTTTTTTTTATCAATCGGCAATATACCTTTGGAGGTATAATGTACCCACTTCCTGTTACCGGAGAAGGTCCAAATTGGTACAATTTATGTTCTCTCATCAAGAGCTTTCGATTGACGTATTGCACGTGTCACAACGGCGTTTCGTTGAGTTTCGGTGACGCGACACCAGAGACAAACAAACCGACAAACTGATAGAATGCAAACAAAGGGATGCAATATATTCATCTTGTATTAACTGACCTATGAACGTACATAAGAATGCGTCAATAATTTGATGGTCTGGATATTTTTCCTGGAAACCAGAAAATATTTGTATATGTAATTTATATAATTTATATGACTTATATACTCCGACAACAAAACAACTATAAAGGAATCATTACTTAAAAGTTATATTTTCGTTCTTCCGCTGATTTTTGGAAATAATCATAAAATACTATACTTACACCCCTGACTCATCATGAACTTCATGAGATTCACCCTATTGATAGATCTTAACCTCCTGAGTACTTATCTCGTACTCAGGTCTTAGGTTGTGCAAATTTGTTGATCAAAAGTTATGAACGGTCAAAGTTGGAAAGTTAGGTTAGTGAATTACTTGACCGATTTTGTTCAAACTTAGAATTCTTTAAATGCGGGTAGTTGATTTATGAAAATCAAATCAATTGAAGAACGGTTTTTCGGTTTTGCCCCAGTAAACTGGTTATACTTTTTTTTCTATGATGGAAGCCAATGCTTGAATTCTACGTGATGGTAAATGGTATTTAGTCGTAGATGGAAAAAATCACTAACTTCGTAATAGATTTTTCTCTCGCCTTGAAGACACCCACATTTTGTAAAAAAAACTGTGGTTTTTAACCCAAAGTGGGGTAACGTTGTGGGTTAAGCTGGAGTTTCCATCATTCTAAATTAGTAATCATGCACCCAGCTGTGGGACATGTATAGATTAGTAATCTATTAATTCAATAAGCTGTTTACTATTGATGTATTATGTAATAAAGATATACCAATACATATAAGTTTTATATATACTAATATTATAAAAGATATATACTAGTATTGAGATATTCTCTCTGATTATGATAGGCAGGTTGATGAGTCTATAGCTGATATAGGCTTCTATCTACCATTACTACACTCGGTAATCTTAATAGTATATTAAATCAATTTTATTCGTGTGGAACCGCGAGTAACAGCTAGTTATATAACAATACCTACGACTCAGGATATAATATAACAACTCCATACGACTAAACCAAACATCGTTAACTAATCACTGTTGACTTCAGTTTACTCATTGTTTATAAATTATTAATATTTGCCGTTTGTCGCCAAGTCCGTCCGTTTACTTTGATATTTGTAAACTAATGTCGTGTTTTCTAAATCCAAATTAAGGAATCCTTAAAAATAACTCATGACCTCATAACGCACCTTAAACTAAACGCACTATAGTGTGTAATTGAACAATCGTATTCTGTACGCACGCGGTGAGTTATCTATAGACTGTTTTTATTGCACACCATACACGACAATGTGTTTTGACATTGGCTTAGAGAATACTATTTCACGAACTTTTTACTAATTTTTCGTAACACGTTACGTTGTCATATTCCGCTCATAACGAATAAGAACCCTGTACCAAAATGCTACAGAGTTAAGTTGAGTTTGGGTCTTTTTTGGGCTCAAAACTTCTTAACCAATCACGTATTTGAACTACTTGTGCAAATCGAACACTTTCTAAGTGCTTCTTTGTTCTCCAGAATTTCCAGGTCCGTACTTCAAATAGATTAATTTATGGAGACAAAAGCGTTTTAGATGTCTTACAAAATAGTTGTAACAAAGTGTGTTTAGGATTAATCTACCTACCTACATCTCTACCTACCTTGGTAGGTATGTTATATTTCATTAACCAAACAAAATGTGTTGCCAAGTGCAAAGTCAAACTCACGATCTTTTGATACATCTGCTAGACATTACTGTTTTATAACTATGCATTCTTATCTTCAGTAATTTGAAATAAGGGTCTCGTCACACTTACCGCGATGACACTCTGTACTTGCAATGGTACCAGCGACAAAAATTAAAATATATATATATATATTATTATTAATATCGATTTAAAATTGAAATAAAAATAATTCGAACATTATCTTTCAAAATTATTCAAGTCTTTTTGTTGCTAACATAACAAATAAAAATAAAATTAAAACTTTGAATTTTATTTTCACAAATAAAAATAATAATTTACATAATAATAATAATAATAAATTCTATTGTATGTTATGCACACCTCTGACATCATCTCTATGGCCAATGACTTCAGAGTTCGTGCGTTACGGCTTTTACAATAACGGCGATAACATTAAATAAATAAATAAATACATGACTCAAGATATTATTTTATTTGAAACTGTTCTTATTAAACTATTTTTATATACATTTTCTGATATTTCAAATAACTTTTTTGTTATTTTGATTAATTATTCAGTTATTCTCCTTTGTCGGATTATAGGATATAATATGCATTCAAAGATCAAGGTATTTCTAGACGCTTCAAAAACAATGAAAGCGGCAAATGGTATGAAAAAAACAAAGCTTGGCCCTTGACTTACATCGGCATCTATTCTAAGATGGATAAAAGTTTCAAATTGCAAAATTGCAAGTCTCCAATATAATTTTTTAATTTGTTTGTATTATAATCGGGAAAAATGGTTAACTTAAATGCCTGTGTCATTTTTTCGTTCAGTCTGGATAACAAGGTTATGTCGAAAAAAGAAATATATATTATTTTGTAGCAGATGTCAACTTCATAGCTAATTACTACATTACATTATAATTAAGACTAGTTAATTACCTATAACAATAACATATTAAAGTTACAATATATTTTTTACATATGCACTTCATATTGGTATTTATCATTAAATATTTTTTTAAGCCATCGTACGTCTAAAATAACCATCTATTTTAAGAAATGTAACTTAGTGCATTTTAATGCAAATAAAAATGTTAGTCACTACACAAATGACACCGCAGATGTATTGTGGTAAATATTGTAACAATACCGTGAAAAACTGGTTTAAATGCATTTAAATAGTTTCTTAAAAATGACACAGTTTAAATGTTCCCAAGGACAACAAATGATTGTAGCTGGTGTTTCGTAACCGGATTTTATTCGAAGGCATCCTCGTTTAGGGAGGAAACCGGCTTTGAGTTGGCCATAAATCACCATCACAGAGATGCCGCTAAAGATTATCCGTATGCTTTTATACGATTCCTTAAAATAATAATGTTTGCACCTTACCTCCTAGAACTCCTCGAGGGCGACGTCCCTTCACGCCAAACGAAACGGCCGCCGCGCTCCCAACATAAACACACCACAGCGTTAATCGAGACCGAAATAATCTTACAAATAACAACACTTCACTATCACAGAATTTCGTCACTGAAATCCAATAAGAATGCTTGTTTTTATTCAAAATATATGTAAATCTATTCGCGCATGTCAGATGAATTTAGTAATTTTATTCGGAGCTACACAGCAACGTCTCATAAGACTGTCGCTCGATGACTGGCGGGCGGGACTTTTGCATCGGTCGGGTTACCTCAGCCAGTTGGTAGTTGGTAGCAAAATATACGCGGTCCGGGGAGAGTTGCGGCGCGCAGAGGGCGGGAGTATGACGTACCTTTCCCCAATGGCAGGGTTATACCGGACATTGAAAATGAATGAATGAGTGAGAGTAGATATCTACTACCCTGCAAATTAATTATCATTAATACTGCTAAAAATTTACTAAATTTTGAATTGATTCATTTTTAAATTTTGGAGTATTTTTTTAATAAACTGTGTTGAAATGAATTGTAACTTTAAACAATTTAATTCTTTGTTAATTCCTGTGTAATTGTAGACTTGTAAACTTGTGCTACTGAATATATGAATGTCAGTCTGGAGAAGAGATTTTGCTTTAAAAATTAACATAATAAGTGAATTCAATCTATTTTTTTTTTACAAATATGAATTTAAGTAAATCATTATTTATTAAAAATATTTCGATAACTTCAACAAGGATGTAATAAATATAGAAGAAGAAGAAGTCTTTCAATTTTTTGAATAAAAGAGGCGTCTTTATCTGTAAGTATTTTATTTTGTTATTAATTGGCACAAAGCCATACCTAATATGGTGGGTATTATTTTGTGTATTATATTTATTATATAATGATTTCGTTTCATCCATATATATGTACTTTTTTTCCAAAAAAGTACATGTATCCTCTAAAATCTGCAGTCATAATTATTTAAAATTATTATGAAATATATAAAAATATCATGCAATATATTTTTACGTATAATGTTAATTTAAGTTTTTGTAGATAGATTTTTATAAATAGTAAAGAAAAATAAACTTAACATTTTAAATTTAATGACGACATATAATTAACTAACTGGGGTACTGAGATCGTAATCAGTAGCAGTTAGTACGCTAATTGTCATATAACACTATTTTGAGATTAAATAGTGCTTCATAAATTTAATGCACGAATGTAACATTTTCTTAAGAAGAAAATATTATAGGCAAATGGATCCAATACTATTAAAGTCAATTTTCTTCAGAAGAATCTAGAAAATATGTTTGGCTTAAATTGATTTATATTAAATAATCTTTAAATATAAACAAAACATCCCTGAATCGGTAATAATATTTATGGATCCTTTAATAAAGAGGTCATCGTCCGTGCTGACGTTCGATCAGCTATTTGCGTACTGACTGCTGAGTGTCAAACAGGAGATTAGCAAAATGCATGTCTGTTTGATTTACATTGTTGCAAACATTATTGCTCGTGACCTCAAAAAGCTTTATTATATTAGCTTTTGCACTGGCTTTACTCTCATAAAAAGTTTAACAAAATTTTTTATATTTTTTGTGTTTAAACTTTCGTGATACATGATTCCTCATCAATACTTCAGGAATTTGTCGGATGATTTCGAACCCATTCAGAGTATTATTCACGAGTTATGGTATCGCAGCGTGAAAGCTCAAATCAGACAAGAAACTAGTAGAGTTAATTTTGATAATATTGACATGAGTACAGTCGGATAATTATATATAACACTTAGATATGTTCTTCTGTTTAAACTTTCGTGATCCATAACTACTATTATACTTATATGTCAATTATTCGGAGTCCGTATTCATAAGCTTCGTTAAGGCGAGGTCTGAAGATTCAAGGTCATGAAACTAGTCGAACAAATTCTAATAATATTGACATGAGTACAGCATCATATTGACAAGAGAACACAATAATATTGACATCAGTACAGGATAATAATGACATGAGTACAGGATAATATTCACATGAGTACAGGATAATAACGTCAGTCACGACATCCTTTTATCAATACTTTACAATCTCAGAATTTCTCCGGCGGCATTGGAATGGTTCTCGACTTATCTTCAGGGACGTCAGCAGTCAGTTCTTGTAGAGGAATCCTTCTCAAACTGGTGTGACATTGACGCTGGAGTCCCTCAAGGCGGTATTCCTTCCCTATTGTTATTTTCTATATATATTAATCTCATAACTCCTTATCTTCAGTGTGCGTATCATCTGTATGCTGATGACTTGCAACTGTATCTTCAGGGAAGTGTAAATAATTTATCGACTGTTATAAAGGCACTCAACACCGATCTTAATATTGTTAAATGCTGGTCTGATAACTATGGACTATCTGTAAACCCGGTCAAATGCCAAGCTATTGTTATTGGAAGTCATAAAATTATCAGCCAAGTGCCATTAAAATCTCTACTGCCACTACTCTATGATGACACCATTATACCTTTTAGTTCGTCTGTTAATGATCTAGGGCTTTTCATTGATACTTCTCTACATTGGCGAACGCAAGTCAAAAATGTTAGCCTCAGAGTGACTGGCATATTACGAGTGCTTTATCGCTTTAAGAATTTCCTTCCTATCAGGACAAAGACTGCTCTTGTACAAACCCTAATTTTTCCCCTAATTGACTATGGTGACGTTTGCTATTTCGACCTGAATGCAGACCTTCTCAACCAGCTTGACCGTCTTCTTAATAACTGTATTCGATTCATCTTTAATCTTCGCAAATTTGATCATGTCTCTTCTTACCGTCAACAATTGAAATGGCTTCCTATTCGTCAGCGACGTAATTTACGTATACTTAGTACTCTCTTTACTATTCTTAACTCTCCCTCATCTCCCACCTACCTAACTGCCTATTTTCAATTCCTTTTTGATAATCATAATAAAAACCTTCGTTCAACTAACAACCTCCTACTATCATGTCCTTCCCATTCTTCTGGATTCGTTGGTTCTTCTTTTTTCGTTCAATCTATTCATTTATGGAATGCGCTCCCTTTAGAAGTCAGAAAGTCTAGCAGTCGTTATGTGTTTAGAACGAAAGTAAAGGAACTTTTGTTTAAAGAGATAGTGAATTCCCCTCAACAGTAAATGATATATAATATGTGTTTATGTTTGTATATGTATGTATGTAAATATATATATGTATGTATGTTATATTTATTCTATTACTTATATATATTTTTATGTACCTATATGTAATATATGGATATTATAAGTATTTAAATTATAACTATCATAAACTTCTAAGCGTTTATTATATAACTTTTTATTTTAGCTCTTTTCTTCTGTTTTCCTCTTCATGCACCTACTTCTTTTATCTCTACATCACCCTTGGTCGACTGGTAGAGAATGCCTAAGGCATTAAGTCCGCCATTGTACATTGTGCATAAATAAATAAATAAATAATAAATAAATAAATAATAATGACATGAGTAAAGGATAATTCTTGATGTTTTTTTCTACCTACTAGGTAAAAAACATATTACTTATTAGTAATATGCACATTTAAACAGCATAGAGGTGCATTCTTAACAAGTCTGCCTTATTCTTGGTTTACATCGTAAAATAATATTCTTTACAGTGTTTCAGGCTTCAGATCCATAGATTTGAGCTTACTGTTGATGAGTCAGGTATGACTGTACTAATAATATATCTAAATTTATAGTCAGTTGATATTTGGTTACCATTATTGGTTTCAATATGAGATAACTTTTAAAACATTCTTTGATTTTGAAAGTTTAGAATAAAAATTAATTAATTTCAGATGTAAATTATTAGTAGTATATTTAAAGTGTATTTTTTTGCATTTAATCTGAGTAACTAGTGTCTGTTCATCTGCTCATTAAATTGTAACAAATCAATACACTAAACTAAAAAGCTGAAATTTTTATTGTTTAATTGCGATTTCATCTACATTAGGTATGTTATTTTTTTTTTTGATTTTTTTCATACATACGTTTGTTGTTCTCATATTTCTATATATTACTAATGCTTATATACTCCCTTAATATTGATATAGGTTTTAATGATCGTAACGAACTCCTCTTATGTTTTTTAAGTATTCAATTAGAAATGAGATAAGATTATAAAGAGTATTAGCAACGAATTTATCAAATGTAAATTATATAAAATAATATATTAATAATGTGACATTTTTAACATATATTTTCTTCTATTTGTAATTGATATTTTTTGATAAAGATTTCAAAATAATCGTTTCGTTTTTTGTTTTCTTGATGTGTTTTCGCATTATTTAAAGACTACTGAATTCATTTTGATAAAGGTTTGATGTGGATATATTATAATTGTTGAGATAATAGTTTTATAACTTCAAAAAAATATTTTATTTTAATGGTAAATAAAAATTTATTTTATCTTTCACTACATTTTACTATAACTCAATGAATTCGGATATACCTATGTACAATAAAATAAGTTGTATGAAACTCAATTCCGTATATTGGTAAAAGAATTTTAAAGTGATTCTACAATATTGGTTTTGAAATATACTGATTGAACTCATTTGTTTCAATTTCAACTTTAAAAAACATATTTAATAAATTGTACAATATATAACTTTGTGAAATATTAAAACAGAAATTTGCCATTAATAAATTTTTAATAGAGCAATTCTGTCAATATAGCATAAGTGACAGTTAACAAAGTGTCACTTAGGACTGTGCTGGGGGATAGTTAGGAGATTGTTTAGGTGTTACTAGTGAAAACGTTAATTCCATTGCCCAATCCGTTGTTATCTTTTCCTCATTAAGAAAGTAAGAATAAGGTTAGGAACATGAAACACGCTGGCACGTCCATGTCAAATCGGAAACGAATGCTGGGCTAGTTCATAACAAAACCAAAAAATAAAAAAAATAACATTTGTAGTGTTGAGATTTTAAAAATCACATTTTTTTTTTCATTTATTAAACTGTCATAATTAATTTTTTATTAATTAATTAAAACATTAATTAAAATACATGAATTCAATTTACAGGAAATCTTGTATTATATCGACACCAGAAAGACAAAAACCTATAAATTTTGAAATGTTTACAAAGTCATCAACAGCGTATCTAAGGAAAAGAATTTCGTATTAAATTTAAACTCGGATCATTACGAATATATCTCATATTTACATTTTTCTAGTTGCGACAAGATTGCTCTCTAGCTTCAATATAGTAATAGATGTTGATAGCTTAATAGAATTAGTTTTACATTTAATAAGTAATAGGTAAATATATACTTAGATTAATTAGATTGGACAGCGATCCTTAAGCGAAGAGACTTGGAGAGACCATCATTGTGGTTCTTCAAGATGTCGTCTGACTGGACGTTCTACTGAGTGCTTCTGAAGTTTAATTGAACGGTTATAGATGAATACACTTTAAATATTTGACAATTAATTAATACAAAGAACTAAGACATATCTAATTGGTAACTTTTAATTCAATTATACAATTTTTATATACTAACTGTTTCTCGCGGTTCCACCTGCGGACGAACTATTTACTTATTAAGATAACTGAGAGCAGTAGCATATTATTAGACATCCTATATATATCCTTTCTCGTGAATCTGTCTGTCATAATCAGAAATATTAATTTCGAAGATTAGAGCTTTAAAACAAATAAATGAACTTTTTCACTCTATAATATAAGTATACATACTAAATGTACATTTTAATAAACTTTTAATATAAATTTATTTATTTTTTATCCAATAATAAAAGTTGTTTACGTACAATGAAAAGCAGAAAAAGTATTTTGCAAATATTTAAATTAAAAAGCTTTTAAATTTGTTTAAAATAACGTTCAGTGCACTGAGATGCATCATCTCTGGATGCTGGCAGAGTTAAGGGGTCAGTGGAATCGATTTACATTGAAACAAACTGACTATTTGCAAGTATATAAAGATAATATCATATCTTGAACAAATAACTGGTCTATAAAACAGAACTAAGAATTTTTAATTTCGTATCGAAGTATGCTGAATATATTTGAAAAATTCTTTCTGATTAAAAAAGACGTTATTTTTTGAACCTATAAAAGGGAATGAATTAATCCGAACTCATCCTATTTAATTTGGTAATTAAACAATAATAATATTTTGCAATCGGTAAGTAATTACTACAGACTACGCTACTCGTAAGATACTAACTCTTAGTCAATACATAATAGCTTTCTTCTGGCAGTTTGTAAAAACTCTTTAATATTAGTAATTAATATTGTGCGTTGTAATGATAAAAAAGAGTTAGGGTGAGCTTCTTGAGGCTTCTTCTTCCAGCTAAAATAAAGAAATCTTTAAGAAGAATTCTATACAGTTTCTATTTGCAAATAAATTATTTTTGCTTGAGTAAGTGAGTTTTGTAAAGTTGAGTTAAAAATTCCTTAAGATTAGTACAAGCATTCTTTTATTCGTCTCTTAATTTAAGTTTAAAACAATAAAGAAAATTTTTTAGTGAAGCCGTCAATTATAAAAACAAAAACTAATAACTATTTTGTTAACTCTTTACCGGCTTTATATCAATAAGCGTCGCGAACGACGTCACGGGCAGAGCTAGTACTAAATGAAATCAATGCGCGAGCAGACGCACGTGTAACAGCTAGTACATAATAAAACTTATTACTGTACATTAAATAAAATAGATTTGCTTAATAGAATTTAAGAAGTTTTTTTGCACATTTATTTCATGCATTTGATTTAAAATTAAAAGTAATATAGATATTTTTCTTTCAATTTATTTCAATAATTGACCCACTAATCAAAATATTTATATCCAGAACAAATTAGTCTTTGTTTTATCACTTTCTTACAAACGATTTACGTCAAAGGTTCACACCTTTGACGTAAATCGTTTGTGACAAGTGTGACAAGTTGTGACAAGTGACAAAACAGATAATATATTAGGAATATTTATAGAAGTTTAAAAATTCACTATACATTTATCTTGTCTATTTACTTATGCGTAAACATAGCATAATATTTATAAAATAAAAAACCATGCTAATTTAAATTCAAATGGATAGTTCATAGATACATTGATTCAAGATTTAAATTGAACACGTATTGAATAATATCGTTACCGTTATCCTAAGATAAGTAAATCTTTAGTGAAATTGAAGATTAATAACCAACCGTCTGTAATACCGTATGAGTAGTTATATTGTACTGTGAACATTCACTGGTTGCCTGGAAGAGATCGCTCTTAAGCGATAAGGCCGACAAATTTGTACCATTTTTTTGTTAAAATTTTTATTCCATTTGTATTTGATTCGTGTGCACAATGAAGATTATTATTATTATTATTGGCATCATATATCATCATTACCGTTCAAAAAATTGTCCTCAGATCAACATAACGACCTGTATATTGCATAACAAAGACATACATTTTAATAAAATAAAAATAAGAGGAGAAATACATAAAAGAGACAAAATTGTTCAGAGCCCGATTTGAAATATCAGATAACGTAACGTAACAAGTTACGAAAAAATCTAACGTTCTTAGATTTGAATTCTTTATGCCACTTGCAAATTTTAAGACAAGTTGTCGTGTGTTATGTGCATTCAGAAATAAAAACTGACCATAGATATCCCGTGTGGTTACATAATAACACTATAGTGCGTTGAAGTTTAGAGCGCACTGTGACGTCACTCGTTATTTGCAGGGAATCTCGAATCTCAAAACGAATAATGTTTGCTAAATAATATTATTATCAAAACATTTATTTAGATATATAGACAGTAGAATTGAATTATTTAGTTTTGGCAACACTCTTCATGGCGGCGATTGCTGTAAAATCGTACTTTGTAATATCTTTAAAAAAAACCTGGTATTGTATTCATTCGTTCATCAAATAATGGTCATAATATATAATAGTAATTTAAAAAAATCATATATTATATATCAGATATTGGCCGCTTTCAAGAAAGATATTTAAAGTTAAAAATTTCGAGTTGTGATTGGCTATTAGATTATCAACCAATCAAAACGATTAGCACGGCAAGTACAACAAACGTAAAATATTATATTTATTTTATTTCATTCTTTTTTCACATTGAATCAACTCCACTGATCACTTGCGTACGTCAAATGTCAGTCAGGACGGCCTGTTTTGATACCAAAGTTATCGAAATAAGACTTTTTGTTGAGACCCTCTCTAACATAAAGTTCAGGCTATAAGGGTTCCAAATACACCCCGGTATGACAATAATAACGCAACAAGCTCAGCCTGATATTATTATTTTTTTTCTATTAAATATACTAGGTCCGCCTCAGTAGAGCTGAGCGAAACATTGTTACTGAACGAGTTCGCATACTTGTAAAATTAGCAAAGTAAATAGTGGCTATTATCTTATGCCTAATAAAACTTCAGAACCTATAAGTCACTGTCCTCGACAACTCTGCCAATTTTCGAAATCCATTATTCGTCTAGGAGAAGCACTAGTAACGAAACACACTTTTGACCAAAAAGAGCTTCGCTTCGCACAGCTTATTTCAATTACGTTATAGAAATAACTAATTAATTTTTTATACACAGCCTAGTTAATGCTTGACTACATTCCACCTGATGGAAAGTGCAAACGTAGTCATAGATATTAAGGCGCATTAACTCAGTAACCTATTCAGTCTTCTCTTGAAAACACCCACAATGTATCCACACGGAAATACCGACGCAGGCGAGCTGCTCCAATCCTTCGCCGTGCGAATCAGGAAAGATGAAGCAAAGCGCATGGTTCGGATAGGTGGAATGTCCACAACGTAAGGATGGATACTCGCCGTGCGTCGGGACGTCCGTTGGTGGAAGGGGGATGGGGGAATTATATCATGTAATTCCTGGTCACACTTAATTCTACGCCTTCTGTGTTCTAGGCCTTGAAGGTTGGCGTCAACCAAATCACTAATATCCCATGACTGTTAGTGAGGGAGCTAATTATCATATCTAGATTTATGTAATATTTTTGAGGTTAAATAGTGCTTAGAAAAACAGGTAGAATATTAACTGAATTCATTTGTCAGCCTTCATGTTTAAAAACTATTATGTTATATTGCAACAAGGATTTTTTAACTTATATCCTTGGTTCTTTAGAGTGGGATATATCATACAAAGCGTGTATGAAACAATACAAGTACTAATTACCTGTTCCCTGTACATTATTAAAAGTCTCTTTCTCCTAACATGTTTTCAGATTACATGCTTTTTACATAAATGAAACATTTACCTTGTAATTCTATTATTCGAATAAATCCTATAATATACATTTAAAAAAAAAGTGTTACATTTTTTGTATTTAAACTTTCGTGACTGCTATTGACTGCTATTATAAACAAATATGCTGTACTTTCGTCAATACTATTGGTATTTACCAAACAACATTAGTCACTATTGCAGCCATCTGCTACTGCCCCCACTCCCTCCACTCCCCCACCTCTTAGGCAAACATTAATCCATTTGCCATCATATATTCTTCAAAAAAACAGCACATTTTAAGTTTATTCGCTTTATTATACCTCAAACCACAGTCCGTATTGTTCTTTTCTGGACATTCCTTCACAGACAATCATTTTCTTAGATACACAGACAAACTGTAATACAAAGTTCTATTGCTTAAGTCTATATCCTTGGCATGATTATATTTCTATTACAAAATATGTTTTTTTTTTTTTTGGAAAAATAAATGTGAATTAATAATTACAAATATAAATTAATAGAACATTTCCACACACTGCAATCTAAGCCCAAAATCTTGTTCTACACAAGTGATAAACATGCAAGTGCTTTTATAAAAAAAACATCATAAAATCGGGTTACTTGAAGTTTTAATTTTTTACTGTTTTTTTTTAATATAAACCAACAGGTGTCGTATCATTTTAAAATCCTGATTAAACGCGCCAACGTTTAATGTCAGTTGTCAAGGAGCTGTAGTACAATTTCTTTAAGCAGGCCCTGTCAAAGTCGGCAAATCTTAAAAATTTTAAATTCATAGTTCGACAAAAATTCATATTTCTAGGAAACTTGGAGCCATTGTGTTATTATCTTTGATTACAAAGTTTAAATGAAAAAAATACCAAATATTATCCACAGTAAAAAATGGTTACAGTATGATCATAATTCTGCGTTTTTTTTAAATGCCCATAATTTTCAAAATACAAGGGATAGAATTCTTTTCCAATTTTTCTCTTGAGTTTTACCATCTATCCTATGAAACTGTTTCGGGTTGACGTCGAGTTTAGGGATATCCTGTATATAAAAATACAAGCCTTATGGAGTAGGATCGAAACCGCGACCACCGGTAGAATATTTAGAATTACAACCAAATTAATGAATAGTTGCGAGAAAAAGCAACCTACTATTATGTAGTAGGTTGCTTTTTCTCGCATATAGTTTTTTAAAAAGTTGAATAAAAAAGGCTGTGACGTAACTTCATTAATTTAAAATCATTTAAAAATATAGATATTAGTTAATTATATTATATATTACTTTAATTTAAAATTAACCTTTATTCAAAATGACAAAAACAGCGCATTCCAACGCTTGATGTTTTGTTTTAATTAGTGCGTTTTCACTTATCCTACCTTTGTATATACATTATAAATGTGCTTGTGTGATCAATTCAATTCAATTATTCTATGAATACACTTTAATTAACAGATAATAGAATAGCACTTGAGTTTATCTTAATAAATCCGAGTAAATTAAATAAGAGAAAGAGCTTGATGTATGTATTTCACATTAGTAATGTATTAGTTTCACGCCGCGATCTAACCATGCTCAGAGCACATGAATAAGGCCCCAACGGGTTGGAAACTAATCGGTAAATATGTATATCTAGTATATGTATATCCGATCCGATAATTATATTTAATAGTAATCATGGATCAAGATAGTTTGTATGCAATAAAAAAATAAAAATATATATATATAACTGGAGAATTATTAAAAAGTTGATGGATGGTCGCATTTAAAACTAAGCTTGTTACTGAATATTAAAATATATATAAAATTTAAAAAAAATATAACTCACTCATTTGTAACAGAAGTGCACTGCATGCATCCATATTAACAATACTTTGAATACTTTTACTTATTGAAATAAAATCCACGCAGAAACGTCGGGGAAAACAAATCAATACATTGATAGCAGGATTCAATATTATTTAAATTTTATTTTAAAAAATCAAGACGAACATATAATACGGTAAAATGAAGGTCTTTAGTACTGTATGTTACCTTGAATAATATATTCTGATCACATAGAACAATGACAGGGTCCAATAGACCGTCAGGTGACTGAAGCCTCACATAATATGACGACATTGACAATGTGCAAGAATGAATGCAAATCAATAATAATTTTTGAAGTATAATACTCAGATAACAAAAAGAAAAATAAAGATATCATAACAGAAAGAAAATAAACAAAAAAAAATAAAAATAAAATAAAATAAACAAGAAAAAGAAACAGAAACAGAAACAGAAAAAAGAAAAAAAAGAAAAAAGGAAATAAAAAGAAAAGAAAAGAGAAATAAGTGAATAAACCAGAAAATTAAACAGAAAAAGAAAATAAAAAAGGAAAAAAAAGATGAAAAAAAAAACTAAATTTATTCGTCTGTCTTAGTTGTTTAGTTATAGTAGTAAGTATTCGCTGTAAACCTAGGAGTAAGTTAATATTTTGTTAGTTTAATACCATACCAATAATATCTCACATACCAAACTTATATTAGTATACCATACAATACCAAACTTATATTATATTATATAATTAATTATGTTTAAACATTTAGAGGCAGAGGCAAATATAAGAGGAATAGATCCAGGTCACAGGAAGCGCAGGAAACTGCTGCATCGGAATAGCAAATAATAGGACGGCGGCTTTCCTTATCGTATTCGTACAGAGGATGTAACTTAACATCCTCAATTCAAATTTAATATTGCTTTAAATTAAAATAGAATACTTTTTATATTTTCTTAAACTTCGAATACGAATACGAATACAAAATGTATGTGTCGAATACATTTACCCAAATATTCTTATAAATATTTTAAAATTCCTATGACCTTTTAACGATAACCATCCTCCATATTTATTTATTCATAGAAATTCATAGATAATGCTCTAAATCCACATCTAGCAAATCATTTGATACATAATTCAATGATATTTAAATTTAAATATTCCAATGAAGGTATAATTTCATGAAAATTTTGTTATGCATAGTTTTTTACAGATTAACATCAAACCTAACGTTCTGATAACTAATGCATCAAAACATCTCAAATACCTGGAGGGTGACAGACACCCTAAGGATGGAACAAGTGTAAGTATACTACAATAAATTTCTCACCTCTCCAAGAAGGGTGAATATTGTTAACAAACAATAGCGCTGTCACAAAGAACCGCAGTATCTCGAATCCATTAAGTAATCCAAACCTTAAACACAAAGAAACATATGTATTCAGACAGACAGAATGACAATGAGACATTAAACTATTTATTTTCCGCTTGTATAAATCTTTCTATAATATATTATAGATGTGCCGTGATTTACTAGAGCCTTCCTTATGAACCCGTCTAGGATTAGAAATAATTTTTCAAATTCTTCAGTACTTACGAAGATTAGCGCATTTAAATACAAACTTATTCGTTTTATAACATTACTAGCTGTTACTCGCAGTTCCACCTGCAGACAATTTTATTTATCATTGTTATAACAAAGATTTGTACCGTAATGCTAGATAGTATGTAACTTTACTCAGGAACCTGTCCAATTATCAGAAAGAATTCATCAAATCCATCCCGTTATTTCTAAAATAAGCGCGTTTAAAATAACAAACTTCTAATTTTTAATATTATTATTATATCTTCTGGTACAACTAATATTAATATTTACATGTTTTGAATATTTGAAAGCTAGTCTAATGCACATGCAACTTAGTATTAAACCCGCTGGCTTTTACGCTTTCAGTAACTTTGAAATACGTAACGCTTAAAGTTTTCAGATTCTAAAGTTGAAATTAAATTCAACCTACTAAAGTAGGTCAATAATTGTAATTACAGATACGGTCAAATAACGTATTTATAGTATAAATCTAGGTATATATAAGTTTAGCTTGACATTCAAGGTAAAATTTCGTAATGATTTGGCCCTCAGCGCTGCCCTTCACGAGTGTCACCTTCAGTGCAGACAATTTGTAATAAATAAATAAATGAATAAAGAAAACTATGAAATGAATTCACTCAACTTTATTGGTATTTTATTCGGGCGCTGTTTATTTAATAGAAAACGCATGTTTATTTTTTGTTTAACTATTCTGGTAACATTTTACAGAAATGTTTTTTTTACTGGTAACCAAAATAAAAGCAAATAGTTGGTTGAATTAGAATATATATTTTGAAGGTATGTATGAAAAACATAAATATTTTCTCTTCAAACAAATAAAAACTAATATTTAATGAGAGTTATGGAAAGTTAGACAAATTTACAAAAATTATTATGAGTATAATAGTCTGTAATAGCTTGAGTCAAATTAAATGTTTAAGCAAGTGTATGAAGAGACCAGCTTGAAGACATTGGCATTGACTAAGGTCGAAGTATGGGGTGGTTATCGTGGATAGCACGCGATCTGTCAATTTTCGAGGCCGAATAGCACAGCCCAAGGTGGGAATCCGATCAGCTACGAGGTTAGATTGAACATTATGATAAAGAAAATATACTACATTGTACTATTTTTAATATATATTGTTCTTTCGTCACCAGATAGAGGTTACAGTATGTTTTGTCTTTCATTCATGTCTTATGAAAATATTTATAAATCACAGTATAACCTATTCTCCTTTTGTCACTTTCTCACTAACGATTTTCATCAAAGGTGTGAAAGTGACAATTCAAAGAATATTTTTATTAGTATGTGAAGTATTGTTATAAATAAAAATATATTTACTTTCGTAAGTAATGTTATCTTTATAAAACTTATATGAACATTTGTTTGTTTCAGCAGAAAAAATCAATTTTGAATGACAACTTTTGATTTAGTTTTTATTTGTTTGGAAAAAAATTTATATATTTATTGAAAAGACACTTTGTCGAGTTGTTGTTTTGATTACGCCATGTCCTCTTTTGCCATCATTTGAAGCCCAAAGGATCTGAACAGCTTGGTTTTGAAAAAGGAAAGTGCCAGAGCTACAGAGCTCTCATAAGATCTGGAATGTTGGAAGGGGCAGGCTTAGTAGTAGTTGGTAGTTCGTGTTTTAATACCGGATGTTTTAAAAGGCGAATTATATCTACATAGGGTAATTTTAATTTCCTCTTTTATTTATTTAGTTAGGCAACGAGTCAGCCACTAAGAAATGCTTAGGCATTTTTTTTTGGGACCACTTAAACAAAATATATATAATGTCATACTCGTTATATTTCAGTAAAATTATATAAAATCACATTTTACATATTACACTTAAACCTTTCTGAGAGATCCCACTATCTCTTAGTAAAAAATGTACAAAAATTCGTTGTGTAGTTTATACTTTAATCACGTACTTACCACACAGACAGTCGCAGCTGCGGGATTTCATTTTATGATACGTATAGTCTTATACATTTATAAATCGGTGTATGGTATATGTATAATCAATTTCTTGACAATTCTGGCGAGTTTGCTTGGTTGTAACCACTTCCAATGATATACAAGTCTATTAACATTCTTGATGAAAGTTGAATGCAATTTTTATGTAAATTTTCGTGATCCATGATTACTATTATATTACTGTATAATTATCTGGTTGTACTCATGTAATAGCTATCGGAATTTACAAGTCTAGTTTTGAACCTTTTTCACGAGCTCTGAGCAAGGCGGAATCGCGGCGCGAAGTCCTACTTTTTTCGGCAAATTCCGATTCTATTATAAATAAAACCGGATAATAATATTAAATACAATTACTGTTATTTACAATAAATTATAATGTCTAATTTTAGAACCCTTTAAGCCCCAGTAAATACCAGAGCAACATAGAACTTGTAATGACGTGTTAAGTTATTCTAGTCTTCTTTTAGGTACCACGGTTAGCTTGAATTCTTATTTCTACATATCTATATTATTGTGACTCAAATATTCCATACTATGCTTTAGTGTCATTTTATAAATAAGTTAATCCGTTACAGATACCCCGTCGACCAAGAAGGTGATGGCCGGGAGGTTGCGTGGGACTACCTGGTAGAGGACGCTTCCATTTTTAAGGCTTCCCACTAAAAAACCAACTGTTGCCCTCAACGCCCTGGTGGGACCACGGGACCGCGTTAACACTTTCCGTGACTCATAAATGTATACCTAGGTGAAATGAAAAATATTGAATTTAATTTTAAGACAGTTTGACCTGCATGGAAGTTTCGTTTGCTAAATTCTAGATTCAGAGCCGATAAAGAAAATTATATCAATGTTTAAAGATTATATTATATATTAACCTAAGATGAAGTGGTAAGAAGGAGTCATAATCTGTAAATCGGAGCAAGGGAAATTAGTAGACAATACCGGACGGCATTTTAAGAACGAAAAACATTCCTGCATTCACTGATAATGCAATAATTGGTAGGCTGCACTGATAACCTTCCTTCAGGTGACTCGTATGTTTTAATATATATAAAAAAAAAACAAAGTTGAATACATACTTATATGAAATGAGCAAAAAACTAAGATACATATTATAACAACGTATAGACCAAGGACTTTACTAAATGGTATCCAGGAGCTGAACAATGATAAGACCCTGTCACCTTATTGGTCAGTCGAAATTTATTTATTTGTTTATTTATTCTTTGAAACCAGTGATAACTTTTCTACGTCAAATGGAAGTGACAGAAGAGCCAATTTTGATACCGTACTTATCGAAATTAGACCTTCTGTTGAGACATTCTCAATCTTAAAGCTAAGGCTACGAAGGTTCCAAACGCGCCCTGGTATGAGGATAACTCTAGATTAAACTCAGTCGGGAATTTTTATTGTGATCACTGTTTCCCAAACGCCATTATATTTATATACACTAAAGTCTGTTAAAACTAAATAGGACTTGCACTGGTCTCAATGATTGGACAGGTGGTATAACTGGAAGTATATGCATATTACAGCAGTGGGTTATTAATAATAATTATTATTATTATTTATTTCAACTTCAAACAGTCATACATATCAACAAAGTAGAAGTCTTCTTTTAAGAATAATATAATTAGCCCTGTGCCAGAAGACTCCGATCTTCCATAACAATATAATTATAGTAAAATAAATAAATTATTAAATTAAATATTACAGACTTAAGTGTGTGTGTGTGTGTGTATGTGTGTGTGTGTGCGTGTGCGTGTGCGTGTGCGCGTGTGCGCATGTGTTCGTGTATACGTGTGTGTGTGTGTTATTAAAATTATTAATATTGCCTGAGTAGGTAGATCAATTCTTCTATTAAAGCATCAAAACATTAATTCAAGACAAAAAAAAACTAGAATAAACCTTTTATATATATGTTACGAACTTTATATATAGAACATACAAAATCTAAAAGTTGCACAAAATAATCAAAATTTTAAAAAACTAGCTTAGTAGTTTGAGGATTTATGTTCAAACACTATGACATTTAATAAATAATGATATATATATTATTGTTACATATTAAAACTTATAAGCCAAAAATATACGAGATTCCGAATGATACAAAGGAGACGTACTAAAGGTGATGACTGTATAAGGATCAATACAGGAAAGCAGACACAAGCCGTTTGTGGAGCGCTGGATTATTTGTTATGTGACTCATATTTCTTTGATTTCAGAACAGAGACAATATGAATATCTATTATTATTTCAGCAAAATAAATATATCTTATTTGGCGATTACGTTTATAGGATTCATAAATTATTTGGTCTTAATTTAGACTAATTCTATTTATCGTATTTTTCTCAGTACGAAAATGTATCACTATTAATAATTGTAACAAATTTATACAACTACTAAATAAATAAATATAATTGAAATAATCCGGATTAATTAATTACTTTTAGCTGTTCTTTGCATATATTTTTTTTTAACAGTATCTTGATTCTGTCTGATTAAAACTGTCGCCAAATATGGTATTATTATTGATTCTTCCTGGACATAACAGGATCATTATCCTTATTTTTTTTAAAGTATACGTCCAAAGTAATTTAAAATAGTGTCCAATAATAAACACAAATAGTTTTATGAAATACCACTGAGATAAATCTGGAGCCTAAACATATTTAAATTAAATTACATAGTTACAAAATTGTGTGCATTTCTGTATATAACATATTATATTATCAAACGCATACCTAACTTGGTAATGGTTCACTAATATGGGGCATATAAAGGTCAAGTTCGTGGGGCAGTGGTGGTGGCGCGGGGCTCATGCTCCGCCGCCTGGCGCAAGGCCATTGAACATCAAAGCCTTCGATTCCAGCAAATTATCCCCTCCGACGAACAACACGAACGCTGTGCATACGATTTTAATATGAGAAATTTATAAATTGTTTTTATTTAAATGAAATAAAAAAGTGTACGCATTATATAAAACCCATTTATATTGACTTTTAATTTATGTATTTTTTTTAATGAACAATAATGACATCGTTTCCCGCCATTGTTATTAACTCAAAATTCTGACAGTTCAAAAACATACACTTTAATTAAATTTGAAAACCTTTTCTTTTTTATGTTATAAATTCGAGTTTATTTATCCACTTGTTATTTTTAACAGAATTTTCCACTGGCTATTAGTTAAAATTTGAAAAAAAGGCTGTTTTAAAATGGATTATCTGCGTGCAGGGATAATATAATTAATGACATTGAGAATGGAGGAAGCTTAAATGTCACTTGTCTGCAGAAAACCTAATGCAATAATATGATTAGTCATCGTAATTCAAGGCAGGCGAGGAAACAGGATTAGTTAGGAACGCCTTTTATGTAACTATATTTTAATGTTACAAAAAGGTTCTATAGCTTTAAAAATAAAATAGGAAAAAAACAAATAATAAAACTTAATACCTGTTGTGAACAGAGTTATATCAATATAGAGAATACAAAACAAAAAAATAACATCAAAAGCAAGAGCTCCTTCAATTTTCAATCACTCTCCCCCCACCACTCAAGTATCTGCGCTTGATACAGGGTTTATTATTTATCTGTAAAAGTACTGTTATTTTTTATGAAAAAAAAAATTATTGAGTTTTATTTTTATATTTACTATAATTTTTTTATCTGTGACCAAAAGAAACTATAATAAAAAAGATCAGGAAACTATTTCGTAATTTTGATAAATCTTTAAAATTAAAAAATGTAACTTCTGCTATTACACTGCCATCCGCCATTTTGTTTTAAATTAATACCTGAATACCTGCACCAACATATGCTGTTTGCGAAAAACATGACGTTTTAAGGTAATTGTTTTTCTCGTACGACGGCTTTTGTATTGGATTTATATTTTGATACATTCTGTGTCTGTAACTTCGTTCGCATTAAAAATTTTTTTCTCGCTAGACCACACAGTTGTTATACAAAAGGTTTTAGTTTATATTCAGCAACGTAAAGGTATTTTAGAAATAACATTAATACACAGCCGAAGGCTGCCAGAAATGAGTGATTATTACTTTTTATAATGTGCCCATTCATTAATATTCTGAAAGTCTGCAAGCATGTCTTTATATAATAATGAATGCTTGTTGTCCTTTGATTCAAAAACAATTAATATATAAAAGTAATAGTTTTCTGTTTATAGCTAAGAATAATATAGAATGTGTTTTATTTAGAAACAGCTCTTCGGATAAACGACCCTTCAGTGCATCCTGAAACATTGGAGTCACCAATAGTGGAATAAAGATTTTCATTTAATTAAAATTATAAAGCCGTAAACATAAAAAACAAATGAATATTTCAATATTCTTCATTCACGATCTATATTTATATTATATATTTAATATTTAATATTTAATAGTGATTTAATCATCTCAAAAGCTTGGTCGGTTTAAATATAGTCTTCTAAGTAGAAAACTGTTTACAAATATCCTCGACGATTTCTTTAAAAAAACAATTTTGGAGAGTTCACTTCATTTCACAAATAAATTAGATTTGATAGGTAATCAATTTTACTTCCAAATTGAACGTGATTCGTACACTTGTTTACAAATTTCTTTAACCTGTTTACTGAAAAGATTCCATTTTTACTCCCAAGTAAATTTAATAAATTTTCAAAGCTTGAATAAGTTGACTGAAAATATAATGTTGAAAATTATAATGTTGCAGCTTAATAGAACAAAATAGTGAACTATATACCTAGTGTAAATGATAATATGTATATATACATAATTTATGTGTTTTATGGGAATGGATTAAAAAATATATCTCGTGTACGCTCAAGGTTATCGTAGGTAGTAATTAAATTTCAAATATATTAAACTATATAACACTAAACAATTTTATCTCATTACAATAAAGTTCATAAAAATATGATATTTATTGTGTTGTGATAGATACTGTGCAACCTATCTAAGTAATTATTCGCACTCTCTTTAAAATTTTATATTCAACTAGCTGTTACTCGCGGTTCCACTCGCGGACGAATGATTTTATTTAATACGCTGCTCCACTCCTATAAGATATATCTTATCGCCTTCCTCAATAAATATTGAACACAAAAAATATTTTTCAATTCTAACCAGTAGTAAGATTACCATAATAAAAAATAATAGTAGTATAGATTATAATATGTAATTAATTTACCTCACGGATTAAATAACTTGCAACTTGCATTGAAATTATAGTATGATTTCTATGAATTTTGAAACTTCATATATTTTAATGAAATAAAACTCATCTTATTACTAATACATTTCATATATTTTTTTTATTCTATTTATTAATTTTGCTTAAATTAATTATTACGTCTATTAACCTTTTGATTTTAAGTTCTATAAACAGTCTTCTTACAAACTTAGTATTACCAACAGACATTTTCTTTCGCGGTATCTAAGATTTTAAAACAAGATTTCTTTTAAACAATTTACTTAGTCAAGTCAGCTTCGAAACCTTCAGCGTGAAGTTTTGTTAACATTTATACAAACTATATGTACATGAGGTGCAATAGTCGCGAGGCCAAACCTCAACATAAAAAAAATAATTGCTACCTGTCACGATGACAATTACTTTTAAAATGTTAACACAATTTTGGAAATGTTAACATTATCTGATATTTTAGTTGCAAAAGGGTTAATAGGGCACCTTGTATTCATTGTCAATCAATAAATCTATTTCTATTTCAATCTTGATTTATCATCACTATCATATATGAGGTATTTTAGACAAAAGATTCAATATGAAACACTGATTCATGAAATGAATAAAATAGCTTTAGAATTAAAATAAAATCATTATTTGTAGA
Organism: Mechanitis mazaeus; assembly: GCA_959347395.1. Lineage (NCBI taxonomy): Eukaryota > Metazoa > Arthropoda > Insecta > Lepidoptera > Nymphalidae > Mechanitis > Mechanitis mazaeus. The sequence goes on from OY365750.1 coordinate 17,916,598, forward strand.
GTCCCGTATTGCTATCAGCATTTACTTTTTATTTATATAGAAACTAGAACTATACAATAGTACTTCAAGCGGCATTATATTCCGGTGCAGTTTATCCTGCCCACAATGAAGCGAACCGTTCTCTAGGCCAGCTTCACTGGGACTATTCATAGTAAAAAACAATGCCCCTCTTTTTCCACGGTGTGAAACTGTAAAGCATTCAGCTCCTTTACATCGGTAATGAAAAGAATCTTTTTATTTCAAATGCGCCTGAAATTCCAGTAGTTTTGGTACTCTCTACGTACCAATATGTTGTTTAAAACCTTTGATATGATTGCATTTTCGTTAATTAATTCTCGCTTATTCTAACATCGTTGTCAATGTTGATGTTATAAGATTTATTTTAAATGTCTGGTTAATAATGTGGATAATAATCTGTGGTTAATAATGAAAAATAAACATCTTTAGATAAGCCTTTTTTTTCTTCTTAAATTGTTACTATTATCACTAAGCAATCTGCACTCCATTTGCCACCATCAAAGCGATCTGCTGCCACCCGCACAGTGAATCCATTGAATACTTAGAAGTTTCGTCTTTCATATACAAGATACATTGTTTACACACAGATTCAAAAGCAATATATAGGAGGCCTCACAGTATATTTAAATATTTAGAATATATTCAATATTATTCTGATATAATTTACTAGGACTACATCTAAGATACTTATATTAAAAAAAATGATTAGTGCTGAACTTACATGCATTGTGCAAAAATATGAAGTATTGATTATTTGATTCAGGAAAAACGACGAAATTATTTGCAACAGCTTGTTAGCATATCAATTTGTATAAGCCATTTAAAATGTAATCTTAAAATCTCTATTTATGTAAATTTAATCAAATTAATCTTAATTTGCACACATTTACATAAATACTCTATAAATTTAAAGTTGTATGATCATTAACTAAGTAAATAAAATGAAAGAAAAAACTATTTCAACTAACATTTACAAATTAATTCAAACAAAAAGGAAAACTATTCCAAAATGTAGGACATTTATTTAAATTTTACATTAATTTTACAATTAGTAGCAGTTTAATTAATTAAGACCATAATAGAGAAATTCCTTAAATCTTATTCATTAATTAAACTTGATGATTACCTTATACGTTATTTAAAGATATCTTTCCTCTGCTGCAGAAATGTTTGCATAGATTCGTTTTATACAGTTAATGAAGCAATTAAAATATATGTAACGTCTGTTTAAAGAATATAGACAGATCAATTACAAATATAATATATGTATTACATCTAAAAGGACATATTATTAGGTAAAATTGGATAGGAATCAGAATAACCTAGAAGAGTATAGCTATCCAATTTTGCCGAATGGAATAGATTCACAACAGCTTGGATTTTCTCGTAAAAGTAAACGTCGAATTCTATAAAATACGAGCAACACCATCACAATCTGTATATGTCTACTAGCTGTGCCCGCGACGTCGTTCGCGTTAAGTTTAAATTTAACGCCGGTTAGAAATAGGCAAAATAGTTTTTGTTTGTTTCATAAAAACAGCTTTTCTTATAAAATTTCTTAATTCTGTTGGACTTGTCTTAAAAGGTAGAACGAGTACTAATTTCTATAAATTTTTATTGAATTTATGTTAAATGTTGACTCAATACATTCAACTAACACCATACCAAATTTCATTAAAATAGGTAAAGGTATGAAAATATATATTTTTTAAGCACATAATACAATTTGGATGGAATGTATCAAAACTTGTATGTACGCGCATGTCATTGTAAGGCACAATTGTCGTTCGAAAAATTTATCTTATTGAAGTCTATGCGATTTTTATTTTTATATATGGAATTTTAGATTTTTTTTTCCTATGTTTTGCGTATTATTGTGTTATATAATCCTTAAAAATTTCAAGCCCATTGATCGCGCCGTTTTTGTGCCAACCTCGGACAAAATTGTGAAAAGTCTCCAGCAGAGCGCTCGCTTCGCTCAATTATATAAAAAAAACAAAGGAATAATTAAAAAAATTTTGTTTGAATATTAATTCAGGACCATATTGAAGAAGAACATTTCGTCTTTATCCAATGATGATTAATAGTATTAAATGTATTTCTATCCATATCATATATTACATCACATACAATAATACTAGGTCCGTCAGTGTGCACGGCGGGTGGGACTAAGCGAAGCACTGTTGCTGTAAAGTCACTGTCCTCGACAACTCTGCCAATTTTCGACATCCTACCATTATTCGTCTATGAGAAGTAGCATTAGTAATAAAACACACTTTTGAACAAAAAGAGCTTCGCTTTGCTCAGCTTAATAACACAAAATTAGATACAAGATCTCCGGTTTTAAAAGTCAATTAAGTAATGCGTAAAAACATTTCTTTTATTACACGTTCCAAGTGCTATGGTCCTTAGCCGAATGGCGCATTAGATTTCATAGGTAAGCTGTAGGGGAAGGTCGGGCAAAGTGAATAGCCTAAGATATTTAAATTAAGATATTTAAATTTCTAAAAGGAAAGGAAATAAAAAAACCAAAATGACTTTCATAAAACAGTCTTTATTTCAAATAAAACTATTTGTACTTATATTTCCTTGATTAAAAAAAAGCTGAAAATTTCGAAAGCCGAATATTCTTCATTCATGACACCATTGTTGACGAATCACATCACATCGAATCACATTATATCAATCACATCGAATCAAATGTCCAATCGGATTATTGTCTTCTTCAATATTTATTTCGCCGCAAATGAAGTACATATTTTTTCCCATTTTTTATTGAACTCGAGTCAGGCTTAAAAATAGAGAATCCATATCTTTGAAATATATTATTAAGTTCATTTTCTGATCTTCATTGAAACAAGGGAAGCATCTGACCACGTTTTGGAGCATCGCTGACTGATCTGTGCCCTTTATTGATTCTCAAGCTTTGCGCAAATTAATAGCTGTTTGCATGATCCCTTGTTTAATTTCTTTTTACATTTATTTACAATCTTAAACAAAGGAAGAACAGTGTAAGTGTGCAAACACCACAAGTTCATCAAATAATCAATACGGCTAGGTAACTTTTGAGTATCACACATTTTATACAAAAACTAACAATTCTTACCCTTCAATGAATATACTCATCATTATCATCATGATCTTTAATCAAGAACTGATAATACTGCAAATGGCACGCGACTTTGCCCCTCACTCTTGTTTTTGACGCGCACTAAGCCAAAATGGCTGAACGTTATTGTGCTGGCGTTTATAATTAGCGATTTATCTAGTAGTGAGGAGTATACATTTTTGCCGGCCGTAAAGAGAAACGTCACAAAACGTCCCCAGTTATTTTATCAGAAACATACCAATCCAAAAAAAGATACAACGATTTCACCACTACCTATTGACATGTCTGAACTACTTCAATTCTACACAAAATCACGGAAGCTTTTTCCAATCTTCTTTTTAAGCATTCTAATCCTTATCGCTTTTACGACGTCCTTACTCATAGTACATAAATGTGGAATAAATGTTAATATTAGTTATGTTACATGAGATTTATTTCTAAATCATACAAAATGTAATAATATTAATATGTATTGATTTGGAGTCTTATCTATTTATATTTCTTCTTTTTGACTACTCTTGAAGATAATAATACTTTAAAAACTGACCAACGTCCTTCTTGTTTTGACTATTCTAAATGATATTGGCGAAAAATAAGGATATTTAAAAAACATAAAAAATCTGAACACAGATTCTGATTGCCGCCTCTATTCTAATAATCAGTCTTTGTACGATTCTTACATATATACAGTCTACAGCAACGAAAACTATTATCCGTGTGGTGTCTGACGTTACACTTGATGGTGGATATGAATGCTCTAAATCTGATTTAGGTGTGCAATTAGTGGCTTATTCATCCTAGAGTCAGCCATGACTACGATATCTTGTATGTATTCTAGGATCTACCCAGATGAATACGACACATAAATAATCAAGCTCCTAGTCTAAGTTTTTTGGTAGTGTTTTATTCTAACTTAAAGTGGTAGAAATTTGTAACTACAGTTACTTACATTCAATTTAAAAAATTGACTTATCGGAAAAAAAAATAGTTCTATTCTAATTTCTATCCAAGCAAACAATTTAAAAGTAGAATAAAATAATGAAATTTTAATTATCACATCTAAGTCTGTCATAGATAATTTGATTTGTGATGGATAAGCCAGATAAGCTTAACTGACACACTTGTTTAAGATTTTATTTTCTATTTAACTAAAACTTTACTCTCAGTCTATAGAGGTCGGTATTGTGCAATTTACCTGCGACAGAACTGACCTTTTGTTATACTCTTCAGTTTCTTCGCGGTGAAAGGTAAACACTTGCTTAGAAAAGTCGGATCTGAATGTTCCCTCCCAACTATCAATTATTTACTTTTAAGAAATATAACTCAACATATCATTCACTCGAGATGATTACTGCAGGGCATAGGCCTGCCCGGAAGGTTTTCTAAAGCGATCGTTCCTGTGCTGCTTGCATCCAGTAAAAACATCTAAACCACGTATTGTATAGATAAATTTGTTTATGGTTAATGTAATAATTAGAATAAAAAGTTTATAAATGTAATAATAAGAATAAAAAGTTTATAAAGGTTTAGGGTATCTGCAAGAATTTTAACAGACAGAGAATTTATTTTTTGATCACCCGGTGAACACACTTACAGAGCCTACCAGAAGTAAAACGAGGCTCCTGGCTTTCATTTGTCAAACACATTGTAGTGTAAAACCTCAACATTGCAAGGGTTTCGATCGGCTGGGTTAAGGCACTTTTATCAAGCATATCCTCTTTTGGGTTATACGAGATCACATTTAAATACGAACATACTTTTAGGCAGAGTATACAGCATGAATACTTACTATTTTTGTGGTAATAGCGCAGACTTATATCTTTATAGTTCCTCTTACAATTAAAAAAATTAGTTGTTAGCCGAAAAAAAAATTGATTTTCTGTAATTTTTGCAGACATAAATGTCCAGGGAACCTTATGGTAAGACATAAAGATATGTTTCATCCTTTCTATTCCAAAAGCAAGATAGTTCTCTTACAAAAGAACTTTTTAATGGGCGGAAATATGATTCGAATTTGTAATATACATATAACATTCATAAAAATCGTAAAAAGTTTGAATTACTGGCTGGTACGTGCTGGTTGCTCGGCGCGTGGAACCCGGTTCACTAAAAAAAAACAACAGCGCGGTACATATGTTTTCATGCAAAAGGTCGTTAGAATCAAGAATAAAAGTTGCGTCCTCGCCGAAAAAATACTAATTTGTTTCTTTGTAGATAACAAATTGTTTATTTTTATCTTTTATGTATGTTTTTTTAAAACACTGTTCTTATTTAGCTGCCAACAAAATCCAATTCTGATGGGTCTTGAGGAACGAAAGAGATGGCTTTAAAAATACGTCGAATTAAAAATTAAACAAAAAAAGTTATAAATAATATACCTTTTTATAAATAATACCTTTCTTTTTATTGTCACTTAGAACAAGAACAAATTTCCAAATTCGTTAAATTACATAAAATCTGTTAGAAACATGTTTGATTAAATTGACAATTTAATATTTAGGGAATTTGAACTAATGATATTCATTGTTGGTCATGTTCAGCAGTTTTGATGTAATATAGTGTATAGCTATTTTGAAACTGAATATGGTCATCGACTTTTGAAGTAGGCTGTATCAAACGCATGACAGTGCCGAGTGCCAGTCAAATATAACATAACATACATATTAATGTTTACAGTCATGTAAACAAATTGTTATTCTTTCAGACTTTAGAGAAACGAACAGTAAAATGAATCGATTCTATAAAGAACGACGCGATCCGAAGACTATTGTATTATTTATGCTTATGGGCGGCTAAAAAAATTTTAATATTATTTCATTATATAAAGAACTAGTTAGAGAACGTAAAATTATTATTTCGTATTTATTATATTTTAAATAGTACTCGGTGGGGAGGCATATATCTATCTCGATCTGTCGCTCTATATTCGACCGGAATAAACTACCGATAAAATAAAAGATAGGAATACGAAATAAATAGGACAGCGGTATTTTTAACTTTTTTAATAGGGATAACTTATATAATATGCAAGGGATAGTCCCGAGGATTCCTCTCTAGTGACAAAAGGATGAAACCATTAATAAATGGCGAATCACATTTTATCACCCGCTCAATAAATACAGTCAACAGTAAGCATAATCTTAAACAACGTAATCCGTGGACGAGCGAGTCGTCTCGGGGCGGGGGCGCGCGTCGGCGTCAGGGGCGCGGCGGGCGCGGGCGGCGCGGGCGCGCGCGGCGCGGCTAGGACGACGACCCCGCCGCGAACAGACCCGCGCTGAACGACGCCGCCGCGCCCGCGCCGCCCGCGCCCGCGCCCGCGCCGCCCGCGCCGCCCGCGCCCGCGCCCGCCGCGCCGCGCGGCTTGGGCATGGGCGGCTGCAGGTACTCGTGGCGCGCCAGGCCGAACACGTCGATGCGCACCTCCTTGTGGTACGCCAGGCACGCGCGGATGAAGCTCTGCGACGGACGGACGAGACATCGTATCAGAAATATATTCATTATTTTGACAGTGCTCACACAAAAAAAAACCCGGCTGTCGGTTGTGTGTTATGTTGTTCTTTTTATACCAGAACGCGTTTGGAAGATTGTAATGTCACATATATCCTCCTGACGCTTCCATTTGACAAATAATCACTAGTATAAATTGAAAGTGGAAAGATATAAACAAATGAATATATGATAGTCGACAATATTTCTCTCCATTGAGTATTATTAAAGTATAGAAACAACTTTTCTTTTATCTACCCAGCTTTAATAATATTCAAATTCAATATATAACAAATTATTTTAACTACACTCACCTTAGCCTCGTTACTGACTGTAGGTTTGTTAGCAAACTGAACCTCGGTGGCTTTGAGAATAGTGTTCTCTTCTAGGATTGTGGCCTGACTCTGGTTGTGTCCAAACGGCTTCTTGCCGTACAGGCACTGGTAGAAGATGACGCCGACGCTCCACACGTCCACCTTGCTACTGATCTTTGGTGGGTTCTTGCCAACTACGAAGCACTCCGGTGGCAAGTACCTATAAGTAAAATTAAAATTACAATTCAAGATATATAAGTGATAATTTAAAACTTCACTAGACTAAGTGCACATATAATCAATTTATAACGTTAAAGTATATCATTTTATGAAAATTTTCAACACCAAAATTTTTTTTTTTTTTTAAATAATATATCACAATATTAAGTAGAATTAAAATCATATTCTAGGAAAGAGAGATTCATAAACTTTGCCATTTAAAATTACGAGTATAAAAAACCAAACAACATACCAGTAAGTGCCAGCACCCTGGCTGGTGAGATCCATACCATGATCAGGGTTGTAATTCTCTTCATCCATAACTTTAGACAGACCAAAATCTGTAATCTTAATCTCTCCACACACATTGCCCTCGGTAAGCAAGATGTTGCCTGGCTTCAAGTCATAGTGGATGACGGGTGGCTTGATCTCATTCAAATACTTCAGTGCTGACACCACTTGCATCACTATAGAACGAGCCTCACGTTCTGGTATTGTTTTATGCTGAAATATAAATTTGTATTATGCTAAATTCTTTAGGTTATACCAGTGAGAAAAATCTTTATAGATTTTAAAAAAATTTTAGGATTTGTTCTATGCTACTAGCTGATCAAATTGAATCAAATACTGTACTGTTTGATGATTAGATATTTTAACGAGGTAGAAAATTATGCCTCTGCTTTATAATTATGTTATTTTTTTTATTACATTCAATTTCTTATAATCCATATGTCGACTACACCCTTATACTTAAGGATAATCATGTGACTAACAAGATGACAATTTTAAAATATAGTAGAGTAATTGAAATATTTTTACTTTTTATGTGACATGTTATTGTAACAAGGTATTTAATCTAGAACAGATAACAAATATAAGCTAAATGATTCACAGTTCAATAGCAAAAATAGGACAAAAAACAAAAATCACCTGTTTGAGATAGAAATCGAGATCATGTCCATTGCAGTATTCAAGAACTGTACAAAACGAGTTGCCATCTATTTCAAACACATCATATAGCTTCACAATTCTAGGATGATCCAATGCTTTATGGATATTGTATTCCCGTAGAGCATGTCTGCAACAAGAGGAAGAAATTTAAATATTTAAAATATAATCATAAAAGACAATTTACAAAACATAACATAACATGGCTTGTAAAATATAATAAATACTAATAAATAAATAAAACATACAATATAATATTTAAACAAACAGTATAAAAAAGTAAAATGCAACAAAAATGCCCATAAAACATGACATTAGTATTGCTGTGGTTGTACAGACTCACTTGATGTAGTTGGCTTTCTTGTCCTCCTTCCAGTCCTTGTTCAGTTGGTGCACTTTGCACGCGGTGTAGCGCTGCTCACGAAGGTCGAAGGCTTTGTGCACTTCACTGAAGCCACCCTTGCCGAGCAGCATTAATAGTAGATATCTGAAAATTATATTACTTAAATGAACTAAATGACTCTATATGCTTAATATCATAATTGATAAATGTGGACATTAATAAATTTATTAAGTATTTTAATGAATGAGTAAAAAGTATTATAACATACTTTTATGAGATACAAATTAATTATCTACATTTAATTTATACATAATAAATATTAGACACCTACTTATTACATTAAAAGAACTGTTAAGTAAATTCAAGGAAATAATAAACAATATGTATAATTTTGAACTTATCTTTATAAATATCAATCCATCAACTTTGTTAGTAATAAATAAATAGTTTATAAGTATGAAAACAACATTTTATATTTTAATTATAATTAATATTTTTATGTTTAAACTAATTAGTTACAGATGTGTATAAGCAAACCCACTGCAAATATTAATAGAACTGTGAAATATGAGGAATTAAAAAAAGCTTAATCTACAAGTAGAACACTCATGTCAAATTATTAGACATTTTCAACACCTTTCATGTAGTTGGTTAGTTGCATCATTTATCAAGAAAATTGAATAATAATAAGGTAAATTCTGTTTTATTATGTCCAAATATATTTTTTATTTACTTCGGCACTTTCGCAATACAAAATAAAAAGTAAATACCTATCAGAGAGCACAGGATGCTGTGAGAAACGACTTTGATCTTCATTATGTATCCGTTTCAGTTCCCTAATATGTAGATTTCTTTCTCTTTCTAACTTCTCCATTTCTAGCTGCAAATCTGCATCCTCCTTTTTTAAGGCACTTTGCCTCAACTAAAAGAAAAACAAATAATGAGTTACATGTTATGTCAAATGGGAACTTTTAAGGTTCAATACTGGAAAATATGATTTGGGAAACTTCTTAACATAAACCTGTTACAAACATATTTATTGCGATTATAATAATATTACATCATCATCAAAATCACTTCAGACCAAGGATGTCCACAACTGAACATGGGTCTCCCTCTTATATTACATCATATTACCTTATTAATACAAAATAGATTAAAGACATAGTGAGTTCTATTAAAATACATATATTAATTATAAAGTTGAGTTATAGGTACAAATATAAATATTTTTTCACTAGATCAATAGATTTTATTTGAAATTAACTTTCATTACAATGCTTGATAACAATAAAAGTATTTGTTTATAATACTATAAGTTTAAATAGACATATGATAGGGTGTATCTCTACCCACTATACATATAAACCCTAAACCATAGTTTTTTAAACACTAATATCAGATTTTAATGAAGCTCAATGATCTCATTTAACATATTGTAGATCAGATTTCTGCATATAGCATATTTTTTAAAATTTAAATCGAAAAAAAATAAATTAAAAGTCACAAATTAATCTTATGCAATACCATTTAATATACAGTAATAAAAACCTTTAATATTTCATCAGCCTCATAATACTCCTGCCAAGTCATGCTGGGCAGCGGATCAGGCTTGAGGAAGGTGGGCGCGTCGGTGCCGTTGTGCAGCGGCTGCGGCTGCGGCGTGGAGGGCGCGGACGCACTCGACGTGCGCTTGCCGCGCCCACCGCCGCCCTCGTTGTTGGACGGCCGCTTCTTTAGTAGGAGCTTCTTTTGGCGATCTATTTCTTCTTTCTCTGTTGTTATATCTTCCTGCCGCCTGAGAATTGTTTTTATTAATTTATGTTTGTATTTTTGGATACTGTTAGTTGAATGAGATATTACTGATTTGTATATTCATAATAAATAAATAATAAGTTACAAGTGAAATATAAATATTATATATTAACTAAAAATCAATAACAATTCGAATTTTAAACTAATTAATTAATGTTTATAATTTGAATACTATAGATTAGATTCTAATCAATTAAAAAGAATTTGAAAAAATATAATAAAGTTCAAATTTCAGATCATACCTAGTGAGTTCTTGAAATGCATGACCGTCAGTCCAGTTCTCTTGGAAGGTGGCGCCGACGCGCTGTGTAACAAACTGACCAAGCCTTAATCTGTTTTGCATACACCTCTGTCTAGCCTCCTTCTTTTCAATAGTACTTTTTTCATTTAACAATTTTTTAACAACTTCTATACATTTGTTTATGTGAGACTTATGTTGATCTATTACCTAAAAGAAACATTAAAATTACTGTAAATATTAAAGAAACTTTTTTCCTTTTTATTGTTTTTAAGTATAGTATAAGTTAGTTAGTTTGTTTATTCCTTGCTATAAGTTAGTTAGTTTTTTACCTTGCTCTGTGCTTGAACTTGGTGTTTTAATTCTTCATTATTTCTTGTTAATTCTTCTATTCTATTATTTCTTATTTCTAAGTCAGATGAGGCCTGAGTTTCTAACTCTTGTATCCTCTCACAAGTCAGTTCTGTCTGTATCTGGTTATAAATTTTAAATACTTTAACAACATACAAAACCAAAACTAAAAACTTTGAAGATCAATAGCATACCTGTCTTAAAGAAGTGTGAGGTCTCTGTTGCGAGGCGGAACGTAAAAAGTCAGGTCCCGAAGGAAGCAGTGATGAAGGTGATGGTGGGTACTTTAAACAAAATACATTATTACATAATATAAACTACCTTCACTTCAGTTAATATATTACAAATATTAAAGATATTTTTAAGAAATGTAACTTACCATAGGGTAATTGGCGCCTTGTGGTGAGGGTGATTTGGCTCCAGCTAGGCGGACGGGGCTTGATGAAGGGTGCTTAGCGAAATATTCTCTGATATTCTTATCTGATGAATTATGCCTCTGTTTGCCACCTCCTCCCCCGCCTCCACCTACACCTTCTTCACCTGTAAAATATTTATAGCAAATTATTAGCAAGGATTAGTTTAAGCATTTCATTATCATTATTTTTAATTGACAAGTATCACTTCACATACAAATCAATATAGATAATATCAAATTAAGTCAATAATGGAAATATAGTATATTTATTGATATTAAAAATATATATTTTGATACCTTTTCGTTTCCTTTTCCTCTCTGGCATTGCTATAGTTGGTGTAGCACCACTGGGTGGTACAAGAGCACTGCCAGGAACTGCATTTGAACCTCTCATAGCAGCAGATTTTTCAGGTGTCAATGCATCCACTTCTTTATCACTATGCGAAGACCCTGGAGGTTTATATAACTTTAATCAAACTGCCCTAAACAAACACAATTTACATAAACTATACTGTATAATGTAAAACTACAGTCAAAATCAAACATTTTGATTAATTAAACATTTTTTGAACTTCTTATTGCAGAATAAAATCTATCCGAAACACCTTGAATTCGGGAATTTTACATCAACTCACTTTTCGACAAGGAGCTGAGTAGACCGATGTGGTTCACGTTAGTTCCACTTTTATAGTCATGCATTGTGTCACGCAATAGTTTCTGACCGCAGGAGAAAATATGACACTTTCACAGTTCCTATCCGGCATTATACCAAAAAAGTTGACGTCACAATCCTTCTTAGGGTGGAAGTTATCCATAGAAGTTTAGTCCTCAAAGTTCACCAATTAGGTTAGCCCCACAAGTATTTGTGAGTGTAAAAGTGCAAACACTTAACTTCACTGATCACATCACAAGATTATTCTGCACTTCTATCGTTTATTCACATTTTACCTGTGCTCATATTGGAGTCCTGATTATGAAGTGGCTGCCCCGTGTTGACAGTAGTTTGTGGTGCCATCTGAATTTGTGACCCAGCTGACATCTGTAAAGAAAGATGGCGTCTTTACATATGACTCGCCCCGTTTATTTCTTCTCTTATTACGATTCCAACGATTTAAACTCACAACAAACGCTACTTACTAGTTATATACACACTGTAAAGTCCATTTTTCATAATTTTGTTAACTAATAGTTTTAAGTCTCAATAACCTAACTTGTTTGACAAGTCGTAAACGCCAGTCGCGACTCGCGACAATCGGATACGCATCCGCGGGGAGCGTAGAAGCGGGGGGATGGAGAGCAGAGACCGTCACGAAGTTCGCTTCGAGTGTAATAATAATAACGACGGGCGAGGCGCCATTTTACAAGGATACAAGGCCAGAAGCATTGTTATTCCAATAAAACATGACACTGATAACTGTATGAATCGAAATTTTTATAATACACTTATATTACAAAAGGTAAGACTTGAAATCGTAATATTCTTCCAATTAACGACGTTACAATCTGCATCAACAAATTCGCAATCACTAAGCTTAATTTACAATTAAAAGTAATATTGAAAGTTTGTAAATCCCGCAATATTTAAGTACACAGAGTTAGGAGCTATTTAGGGTGAATTATTGAACTAGAATACGCTCACTAAGCAGGTATAATGAGAATGTAGGCATAAAAGTAGTCGGAATGAAATCGACTTGACCGATTATTCCCGCAACGAGGTGCGGTGGCAACGGCGGGTGGCGGGCGGAGTGCCACCGACCTGCGGCGAACGAGTACGTGATATCGGCGCTCGTGCCCCACAACAAACTGCTTACTGGACGTGTTACGTAGGCGTCTGTGCCGCGATGTACCGACATAAACAGAGAGGAAGGTATGTACGTATGGATGTAAGTAAGCATATATCTCACTGTATATAGGTATGTATGAGAACGCGACTGAAGTAACGACTACACGAGCGATAAACATATTTATGGAACATAATGTTGATTTGTCTCTCAAGATTGCAATTTCACTTTTTAAAACTTGACAATGTTCAACGAAAATATATTAGTATTTAAGGTAATAAATAAAAAAAGTGTTACTTTTGCTTTGATTAAGGAAAAGTAAATGGCTATGTGCTTATTTTTATACGATCTCATGACATTGGCGAAAAAAGTAGCGAAATTATCTTAACTGACACATAATTACACTGTTTATGAGAAAAAATAAAAAAGTATCAACATGCTGTTGATTCCGTAAATTATAATCTTTTGATGCTCAAGTTGTTTTTATTTTGTGACAACAACTTTGCTAATTAGAGTCAAGTTTTGATATTTAACTGTATGTATGTAGCCTATAAAAAAATATATTGCTTTATTTATGTCACTAGTCCTATCTGTATCAGAAACATTACACAAGCTAGGTCCTTAAGAACAACTCTTAAAGTCATTAAAATGGAGTTGAAGTTCTTAGATAACAATGTTACATAAAATAATGTTATATTGTTCATCAAATAAGTCTGATAAGTTAGTTTGATGGTATGCTAGATAATATGGGTTTGGTTTGGTTTGGTTACATTATCAACGAACTTGGATGGATTCTGGTGTTTAAAAAAATAATAATAACATACTGAATTACAAAGAACAAAATTATTACGTCTTAAATAAGTATTTGCCAACAGTTGTCTTGTTTTATTGACCATTCATCATATACTCAGCATTGCGATCGACATTTTTGAAGACCAATTAATCTTTATTTAATGCCCTTTATTTAAATATGGTGGGTTAATTTACGAATCAAATTTTGGTTTCACTAATTAAATATTCTTATACCATTATTTCGTTTGTCTATCTGACAGTTTGTTGATTTAATATTTTGTTCAAAGATTCAGACGAGTAGGCACATTGTAAAATTTAATAATACATATGAACTAACAATGTCTATTACGCACAAGAACAGAATAATAGTTCAGGACAAGTTAACATACGGTGAAAACATATCAACGAGCATATTAGCATTATCATTGTAACGTTGCCGCTCTGCACTCCCTCCGGTGCCTCCTTCCCCCCTCTCATCGCAACCCACCTCCTTACTAAACTAAAAACTGAGCGAATGCAACGCACTTCGCCGACTCAAATAAACGATAAGTAAAATTATTTTCATCACGTGATTATAACGCAAGTATAGTTAGAAAAATCATTTTTATTTCAAGGCTAACCGACGTAATATGATAACAGACCGAGCACGACAACTTTAGCAATCTATAACATTTTTATATAATTTTATTGATTGGTTATTTACTTAATCCTTTATTTAAAGTCTGAACATTAGATGTCTTACTGCACGGTACTTATTGTTGTCTATATTTAGCACACTAGCATGAGACGAATGGAAAGTTAGCGAGCTGGCAACAATATTTATCTACGTCGCTGCATATTATATGTCTATACGCTCAACTAAAACATGTAAGGTTAAACACCAATGGTCAAATTAACAAATAAATTTAATATTAATATCTAAAATTAATAACATTGTAACGATATAATATATATTATTTTAATAATGGCAGTCCAAATAATAAACTTATTATTGGGTAGCTGTCGCTGGATATTATCATTCTTATCATATTTCCGCAGTAAAACCAAACGTCATATTTGTACCTACATTTCATTACAATCTAAGTTAATATGATAATTAAAAAACATTTTTAACGTAACTGTAAACTCTTAGATATAAGTACTATGAAAATATCTATCTCTAACTAAAAAACAAGATATATATTTTAGATAGGGCGTGTGCAGAAATGCGCCACAGTGTTGCGTCTCGATGTAGAAGACAAATCAATACTCAGTCACATCTCTGTCCCGCATTCATTGTGGAAGCGCAGTTCCGCGGACCCCGAATTCCCCTCTTCCGGTGCGGTATTCAGCCGCGTGATGTTTAACCCAATTTTCTAGTGCGAGGGGTGTACAGGGCTCGAGGTGAGAGCAGGGGGAGGGGGTGAGAAGGCAGGGCTGAGCGCAATTTCAGCCACAAGTGTGCAGCGCCAACGAGGCGCTATGAGATTCGAATACAACCCTGCAATATTGATTACTTTTGCTCCTTACCTCTGTTCATATTGCACAAACGTACAATTCGAGCAGCTTCGACTCATAACACTCAATGCTATGACTTGAATAATAAGAATTAACATATAATATCTGTTATAATACAAATAATAAGGTTTTAAAATTAACTATTTTACAACAAATTTTCTAAACTACTTAACAATTATAGATGTAGAATAGATTAATGCAATTAGCCGTTAGAATTTCTGTAATATTTGGAAAGTGAATTTGTGCAAGAAGTGGTGGCAAAAATACGTATATGTATATCTTAAACGTATTTATAAAAGTATTTGAAATTTTAATTACATTACTCATAACTATACTCAACTAATCGTCTACTAGGTGTACCCCGCGGTTTCACTCGGGCATCTATATATCTATTGCCTATAACTTCATGAACCTAGCTAAATCAAAAATAATTTTCCAAACCTATTCAGCAGTTTCGAAGATGAGCGTATATATATTATAGAAAAACGAAAAAACTATTCCACTTTATAATACAAATATTATAAAATAGAAAAGTAGAAGGACAATGGAACTCATGAACTATCATAGAAATAATGTTCAAATATCTTCAGTAGTTTCGAAGATTTGTTTAAATAAACAAACATTTCTATATATTACTATAGATAGCGTTACTTTCAAATTGTTTAAATGATTGCTCCATATACTGGAAGTGGACCAAACGAGTTGATACAAACTACTTCTACATGAAAACCAGTATCTACAACTCTTTCATATTGGCAAAAGTATATATATATATAGTTGCTATTCGGAGATAGACATAATTCTTAACATATATATATATATATATATATATATATATATATATATATATATATATATATCTCCGAATAGCAACTATCAAGAATGGTCTATTTATTATTAAATAAGTTATTGAATCTGACATATAATTGTCTTAGGACGGTACGGTTTCCCACAGATCACAGCTTCGAGCCCTATGTAGAGGAATTTAACATTTATGTACACACAATATATATATGATATATATAGTTATTCATACAAAAGCACTGTTTATTTCATATATAAGTTTTTTCTAAAGGAACTATGAAAGGTGAGTTGGAAATGAAAGGCAATAAGTGTGCACTGAACCAATATATTAAATATATATATATATATATATATATATATGTTTACTTATTACAAATAATGTTAATATTCATAACTAAAATAAAATAATCTAAGCTAGTCATGAAAATACGCCTAAACCAACATATATAAATATATACATTTCTTTTTTAAGATTTGAGATGAATTTAGATTTACGTATGGTATTGAATTCCACAGTCTCACTATTCAACTGTAAATGAGCGAGAATGAAACGTCAGAAAAGATGTTGCCTACAGACTGATTGCGGATCGTATACGAAAGAAAAAAAGATCGCGCAGGTAACAAAATTTGGGTTATTTTAAAATATAGTAGATATACCTATTATAAACATAACATACATAATTATATTCTTGAAGTAATATTAATATAAACGATGCAGCTATGTTGAATAAGTTTTTACAATAGCATTGAATACATAAGCAATATCTGAATAGGTATGAGATAACTATCATACAAATAAGTGATAATTAAAATGAATATTATGAGTAATAGTTAACATTATATTCAGAGTAAACAAAGACCGTAAACCGAGCGTTGATATTTTTAAAATACAATACGGTATTCAATAAACAATTAATTACTTTATTTACAAGAAAGTTAGGTTATAAAAGTTTATAAGAATTCTAGTGTCCAAAGCCCGTAACTACTTAGTACTGCAATAAATATTTTGGTAATAATATAACGCGCGTGATATTTGGCCTCACGAGTTAAATACAACACTACAGCAAGTCAAGCAAGCGTAGCGAGCATGCGCGGCGCTCCATTCACAACAAAGTGACGTGTCGCCTTGGGGCGAACCGGCTGTCTAGTGAGCTCTACTAGTAAATATCGCCACATTGGGGATATTTTTAATATGTATAATAAAATGATAATCATAAGCAGCAAGAACTTAAAAAATAACGCAAGTCCGTCAATAACATAAAAGTAGTTTATTTGTAGCACCGGTAAGCGGCAGGCGGCACTATAAGCCGGCCGGTGCGCGCAGTGGGTCAGCCGAGGCGGTACGAGCGGACCTTGCAATGTCGCGGCGTGACGCTCAGCTGACGCATGACAGCCGCCCCGCCCCGCACCGCGCCGCCGACCCCCGCTCGCTACTTGCGTTCATTGCCTCCGCGGCATTCTACGCGAACAGACGTATGTCCCATGTTCGCTACATCGCAAATATTCATACGCTAATGCGATTTCACTTTCAAAAATGCATCGTTGGATATGAAATGACAGCATCACCTCTAGAAGCTGCATCCACAAATGTGTTCTCTGCGCTAGTGTTCATTGTATAGTGAATCTTAAAACCAGTTAGTGAGTGCGAGTTAGATAAATTTACGCTGGAGTGCGGTGACGATCGGTGCGAAAGGTCGGATTGTGTAAAAATAACTGCGGAATCGGTCGGCTAAGAGGTGGAATGAGGTTTGGCGGCACATTGTAACCGAGGCGGGGCGAGGCCGAGTGCACCATATTATAATTTCCCTTCGCATTGTATGTGCAAACCGAATAACTGAAACTGCAATATATACCGTCTTTTATACGTTTACTCTTGTTGCGTAGACGTTCCATATTGTAGTTATGAGGGCAATGTAATGCGATTTAAAATCAATCTGTTTTAATGCCATGATTTGTAATATTTCTCTAAATAAATGAATTTTAACCTGAATTCAATAAATACTTTCATGCTCTTTTGGCACTTTTTGGCATATTGGTACTATTTAGTACACAATTAAGAATCGTTTAGAAGTCTATAGTCGGTAATAGGCGCGGTGCGCGGCACAGTGTGTTGACCCCGAGTCCAAGTCGTTCGGCACTCGGCAGTCAGCACACTCGCTGCTCGAGGCCATTTTAACCGCCATGTTTGAACTCTTAACAATTTAGTCTACGTAAACACGACCAGCGGTCCTGTTGAGCTGGTTAATTGTTCCTTTATTGATATCTTTATTCATTTCTATTATGATAATCCGGTTTTTGAAATTGTTTACAGTGGTATCTTTAGAAACATCATATCCAAGTCACGTTAATAAAATTACGTAAATAAAACATATTGTTTTCTCTATTGTAAAGAGAACGTGAATTTGTATTACTAAATAAAGAAAAAAAATATCTAAGCAGATAATGATTTATCAGTGAACTAAAACATGAAGGTGACTGATCCACGTACAAGTATAGCACTGATACAATATTCTAAATTTAGCGTATGCCATCATGCAACAGATAGTTGTATAATGCGGGCGTCGGCTTTAGCGAAAATTAAAAAAAAAGAAAAGGCATACGAATGGAAACTCGAAGTTAAACTCACCGTTTTGAATTTGGGGACTCGCTGAGATTCTACAAGTATGGCCCCTGCGCTCACCTGCGAACACGCCATCAGCCCTCATAAACCAAACAGTCACCCCTCTATAATTATACCTCAATTCTATTTCGAGAATTTTCTACATTTGTCCTGCATCCTAGGTATGACATTCTTAAAAATGTTTTAGTATTAGTTAGTTCCAAATTTCAAACAGTTTTGTTCTAAAATTCATGATTGTCATTTAATAGAATTTGTATCATCAATTATTATATATAGTACAGAGAATTGGTTAAATGAGTCCTAAGAAATATTTGCAGTGTTACGTAGGCAGTTGACGCTCTGATTCCGTTTAGTCAGGCAGTGAGAGCAGCACCAATCTGTTTGTAGGTTGATAAGTCACAAACGTACATTTACCGACAATCTATTTATGTTCGGCCGCCATCTTGTTGTCGAATGACGAAATGCTAGGTTTATACCTTCTTACTTCTTACGTAGGTCATTGATATAGGTAAAATGAAAAATAGCCTAGAGACAAAAATATAACTTTGTTAATCATCCATTACTTATGAATAAATTTTAAAGGTGAAATTACTTACTGAACGCTTTTTATTAACCTTTTGAATAAACCATAAGAAAAAAACGTATAAAACCATTGCCCTGGCTCGGCAAAATGACGCGTCCATAGGTCCACGAGGGGAACAGAAGAGCAGCGAGGGACGGGGGGCGGACGGAGGCGAGACACATAATGGAATTACATATCTACATGACTTACTTCTCCGAGACCACAATACGTATAAGCTATCTATATTATATACTAATATATAAAAGCCGTCCGAGTTGTGCGACACATAATGGCCGGCGCTACAACTGCTCGGGTAGAGCAGCTCAAGTGAAAATATTTGGTCTAAATAACTTGGAAGCTGTAACGAATTACGAGTATCCATATATTTTATTATGACTTTTAAAAATAATACTTATTAATTTACAATACCTAAATAGCTTAGATATTATTATAGAAAAGTTATAAAATCAACAATTCTAGATATATTATAAACAAAGACTAAAAGATAGAATAGTAAACAAGCTGGTGACATCATCTAATTATATACAAGTTTTGTTACCGAGCCGTCTCTTTCCATAATTGTAGCGGCCATTTTCTTTTGAACACGTAAGCGTGAGCTCGAGCGCTACGTAGCCCAATGATACACGGTAACGTCTCGCTTACCGATAAACTGAACTGACAGAGCACACACGATACACACAGAACAAAAGAATCGCTACGAAAATATCATTTGTTTTTGTATCGGTTACTGAGCCCATGAATAATAATTTAAATTATAACTAGGTTTGTATAGTGCAATAAATAATAAATTAATATTATTAATAAATTATAGTAACAGCTACATGGTAATTGTCTAAGAAAAAGGACGTATATAACGAGATATATATGATAATAAATAAATCTGTCATGTAAATAACATATGGGGCTGGTTACACAAATAACTAAGGGAAAATTAGCTGACCTTGGCGCCTAGAAAGCGAGCCTCCAGAAGTTCCTGCTTGCGAGGGTCCAGCGCCGCCTGGAAATGCTCCATCTTGACGCCAGCGCCTAGCAACAAGAGGATAATCATTGAAAGAATTACCCTATTGATATACTATTCATCTCTCAAAATATTTTTTTTATAATAAGACTGTTTCAACCTAAAATACTTTAAAAGGTGATGCATGTTTTATAATTAGTATTGATATACAAAAAATAGAAACATTACTGACACAGATTTATTTACGACTCAAAACTACTCATGAAATGCCAGCTTCAAAACTATTTAATATATCGAATTATTATGTTTAGAAAGTTGTATAGTATAATATTTCACATATCAATTATTTTAATGCATTTCTCTGTTAAATTTATGTGATATTTTATAATTATTATAACGGTTAAATGATGTTAGTTTTAAATATCGTATTTTATTTGACTATTAGTTGAGACGTTGCTCTTATAAAACACAAAATATTCAATATTTAAGTATTTATGCCGTAACATAACATTTTATACTATTTGTATGATATTTGGTGATGTTTTTATATTAAAAAAAATATAAAGATATGCAATAAGAAAATTTAGAAAATGGAATCGGTTACATCAAGAGCGGGTGGGAAGGGGTTTTGCCGCAGTATCTGGAGCAGACAGTGAGTTGGGAGAAGTTAGGTACAGTTATTTATATAGGTATGTACGTACGTTCAATGTACATATTGATCGCCTCCCCGGGCCACTCGCCACTATGATCTCACCTCCATCCTCTGTTCCTCCCCCCTCCCCCCCACACCTACCGCATAGCCTTTAGCCTATTACGAATCCGCTGTCGAATTTACCCAACACAGCTAACTTGAAAATTTTACATTTTATTCATAATTCAAGTATTGTACGGAACCTTCTTACCTTATAAAATTTCTTATTCCTAGTTTTATCCATTTTTAAATGTATTTTTAATATAATTATAAAATATTATTTGTTTGTTTTTTATGACGTATCTTCAAGAACAATACATATTCTAAAAGTGACTTTGTGAAACTTATTACAAGTCAAGCTCTAACAAACATCGACTTCGAAGTCATCAACTATAAAACTATAAATTAAAGTAACTAGTTATTCAAGTCAAGTTTAGTATGAAGTAACTGTAAATATCGTAATGTATATAGGCTAAAAATTTATTGTCTTTTTTTTATTTAAATCATATTTTTTATATTTATATTGTTTTTTTTATGGTTCGAAAAAAGAGTTTCTTTAGCATTTTCTTAGATTTTCACAAGTACACATTTGAAATAAAACTATTTTTACGGATTTTAACTCGCGTATAATTTGGTTACATTTTGATTTTAACCCGACGTTTCGAATACTTTGCAGTAATCCAATGTCGATTAATTAACGGATTTTCTGACAGACACTTTAATCTCGTCTACCCGTGAACACGATTGCTGCAAAGCATTCGAAACGTCGGGTTAAAATCAAAATGTAACCAAATTATACGCGAGTTTTAATTCTTTAAAAATAGTTTTATTTCAATAGAGTTTCTGTTAGGCGAAAGTTAATAATTTTTAAGATATCTCTTTTTATTTTACACGTAATTATACAAGTATCACAAATCTTAGTCTTTAAAATCGTAGAAATATATATATTTTTTTTCTTACATTCCATATTATTGTAGATTACATCAAATTAGCTGTATTTAAATAGAATTATAAAATCTTGAACACGAGATAGTTATTGCAAATAAAAATTATTTTATTTAATAAAACAAAATGTTAGAATATTGAGTATTGTAAATATCAAAAAAAATATATTAATATTTTCAGTTTTTTTTTTAACACCGAATATATGTACTTGACATAGTTTTTAAAAGAAAACCAAGTTTATATTATTTTCAATGATAATAGTGTAATATTTGTAAATTCATTAAATATCTCTCTATAGGCACTTCAAGGAACTGGGATTTGGCGAATTAACCGAAGCCAGCTTATACTCTTTCATCTCACGACTGACTCAGAGAGACGATATCAATATTAGTTATAATTATATACGTTAAAAGAGTATCCATAAGTTTCTTACAGATTCTTTTCTTATCTACTCTTTAGAACCGTAAAGCTATAGACGATGTTCCATAAATGCTTTCTATGCCTAAATACAATAAAATTAAAAATTATTGACTTTAAAAATACTTACAAATTCTACATAGGAACATTTTTTTAATACAATAAGAACAAAAAATAAGGTCAGATTTTAAAAACATTTAAATAAACAGTATGAGAAACTATTTAGTATTAAATTTGATAAAAAAAAAATATACGTTTAAAAAAAACCTCATTTAGTATATATAAGAACGCAACCGGTAGTTAATTTCAGTTCCTAGTTATTTCAGTAACACCAACACTTCCAGTACTGATGTACATAACTGTCAAAGCAGTGTCTTTTTATTAAAACATGTACACGGATATTGATTTATACTAATACTGGATAAGACTTTATTTAATTCATAGTCAAATCTATACTCTTTATTTAATAATAAATGAATGGAAAAATGAATATTAAAAAATTTGTTTATGGCTATATTTTTGTTTTAATTAAATGAATTATTACAGAGTAAGCTTTACTATTTGCATAATATATTATAATAGTATATAATTCATACATAGTTATATATTGATTAGTATATAAGTTATTTTCTTATGTATGATAAAATAAATCACTATATCTTATATTGTGTTTTATTATTGGGATACATTCTTCATGAAAAATGTTGTCTGAGACTAATGAGAAAAATATTGATATTGGAACATTGCCTTTGCAAATTTACTCTCTCTCTTTCTATCTAAGTATATCTCACTCTCTCCCACTATAATAGTTTTATTTGTGTATCTTATAGAAGGGCAGTTTTAATTTATAGTTCAACAGCGTGACTAGAAGAAGATCAAAAGAGATGGACAGATAGAGACGGCTATATATAGAACGCTAAATGAACTAAGGTAGATCAATTGGTACAGCGGCGAGACTAGTTAGTTAGTAGTTAGTTTTTCAGAGGTCGCGGATTCTAATCCTGCTCGTATCGAAATTTTTTTATTCTAAATTTAAAATGTGTAAATGATGACGTAAAGGGACGTAGAGCTGACGGAAAACAGAAGATTATGTTAGAGGAAAACACGGGATAGACCAAGCAAATGTTGAGTTCGTTGATTTTTAATGAGATTAATATATTATATATTAAAAAAATATATAAAATTATCCAGCTTTGAAGTTTACGCTACGATTCCGCCATGCTCAGAGCTCATGAATAAGGACTCCGGAATGGCTTCGAAACTAACGTAACGGTAACGTGGTTACAGTCCGATAATTATACATAATATACAAAATAAACTACTTCCCTGAAATATATGCAGAAAATATATAAACTTTCGAGTTTAGGGGTGTGTAAAAATATTTACACACCCCTAAAATTTCACATCCAACTGATCCCAAGTTAAAAACATTTATACCTGGAACAATTTACCGGAAAATAAAAAAATATATAAAACATAATAATAGTGATGAGCGGAAACATGTTTGGACCATTGAAAATAAACTTCAAAAACCGGTTTTAACACACGTCTTAAGATAAGTGCATTTTAAGTAAATGCTTATGAAATTAAAGAATCCTTTGAAAGCACCTGGCATGGTCGATATTAATAAGCGATCTGCAATCCGAGATTCAGCCTTATATAATGGTCGGTTATTCTATTGATGGCTAACTATAACCTATTTTTATGTAAATGTTTAATAAAGAATTGGATCAAGATTGATTAATAATTTCGGTATAAGCGATTCAAAATAATATACTCAGGTATATTCCTATCATTAATGATGAGTATTTTATATAAAAAAATATATTAGTTCAATATTTTAATATTTACGTTATGATTACTGAATGCGATAGTTGGTGATCTGCCTTATTTATACATATATACATACATACATACATACATACATATAAATTAGACATAAAACAAAATAATACAATTCTTATTGAAGTAAAAATTTGTAAGAAATCTTTTATTGTCATTTTAATATATCTTTTCTTATGGATGTTAATGTCATGTCTTAAGGGGCTTATTATTACTTTATTATTATTATGATTTCAACACTAAAATATTGTTTTAAATGTCAGAACTTTAAAATATTTGACGAATTGCAATACTTAAAAATTATTTGTTTTCCTTTTATTGATCATAAAACAATATTTTTTTGTAATCACTTCTTGTGTCAAAATTAAGTCATGTTTCAATTACTTTTTTTATGCAAATACTTAAACTTAATAATAAATGAGACAAATGCTTCTCCAAATCATTACTTAATATCAACATGAACTCATATTATAGAATAAAAAAATATATATAAAACTACATTAAACAATTTTTTTGAAATTTTTTTACATATCTGTAAGACCTAATTGTCATACTGTCTATACTTGCTTACGTAACGTAAATATTCTCAACTATTTCCAACACATCTATGGTATTCGATACCTGTATTTGCTCAAAATAAACTTTTATTTTGGTTTGAATATATCTTTAAAATAACTTTATTCTAATTATTAGACTGTCACAATTGAATTATAGTTGATCCAACCGAATAACAATTTGATAAGGCTTCTTACAAACGGTAAAAGAAATTAATTAAATAAAATTATTTTATCATTTCTAATTATAGTCCTTAAAACGAAACTGACGGTGGCTAGTTCTTAAAATTATTTTTAAAGTATAACAAACCAAGTGATAGTGATGTTAATTAGTAATTTAATATTGGGTAATTATGTCGATAAGCAGTAAAGGCATGCGTCGTATTACCGCGCTGATATAAATTTTACGATACGCAAACATTATGAGCGAGAGACAGCTGTTAAAGTATAAAGTGTATGACAGTTGTGTTGAGCGATGAGCGGCGGAGCGAGCGCATAGCACTCGCGGCCGTCAGCGACAGCAGACAGGAGACACCCACCCTTGCAGCGAGAGTTGCGGCGGCCGCGCTCGTTCGGACGATCGCTCATCGTAAACGACTCCTTGAAATGCATCTTCCAACTCCACACCACAAAACATTCACATTCACGTCTCTCATCAGCACCCCAGTACACAATTTCAACACAACACAACACAGTCTTAATACAATTTCGATTTAATAAGGCGCGGAGCTACAGAGACGAGCTATCAACACGCAATGGTTTCGTCGGTCGCGAACCGATGCGACAGTCTGGCTCGGGCGTGGAGGAGAGCTCGAAGCGGCCTCCACCGCGAGACCGGACCTCGCGTCTCGGGGCGAGGATGCGGGAATCGGCTTCGGCGCAATACCCGTCACGAAAATAATAGGAACAGCGAGTGCACCTCAGAGCCGCGAGGCAACGCGCTCGGTGCGAGCGAGACGCGGATAAACACCAGACTGTTTACTTACGGTGTTGGAGAGCGGGGGCGGGGCGGGGCGCGGGGGAGAGCGCCTGCAATCCGCTCGGTGCAATTACTTACTTGTACTCTATAATTTTATCCTAACATGGGATCATACAAACATATCGCCAAAAACGAGCCACGTACAGATTCACGATCAGTGACTTTCCTTGCCTCATTTGAATCATATGATAGACAAAAATAAAACTATTAAAATTCCAGGTGTTAGTAATTAATAAGTATTATACAACTGTTGTTCCTTATAGGATTAATTTTTAAATCAAGGTTTTAAACATTAACTTTAGTCGTAAAGTAAGAAAATTTTCTTGGAATAGTAACAAAATACATTTAAGTAGTAAAACATAAAATTAAAAATGTTACTATGCTTTGCAAATTTGTACATATTTACGTATAACAGGCTTATATCAGTATACAATAGCCGTCTGACGGAGCAGCGAGGATGAGTTCACAATAATAATAATAATGATTTTGACCAAGTGAATTCTAAAGTGGTATGAACTAAGCAGTTAACAGTGAACGATCAATCGTCAAGCCGTGCATCGAGCGGTGGTGACTGCATTCCGACGCCCCAGCCTCGTCCCGCGATGCCTCACCCCCCATCCTTCCGGCGGTGGCCACGTGACGCGCCGATTAGCCGTCGAGTGTGCTACCGCGACCAAAATAGAGCGCACGCATACAAATCTCGCATCTCGTTCTACTTCACTAAACTCTCACGCCTCTTTTCAGCCTCTTGTCTAACTCACCCGACGACCGTCCGCACCACAATATCATTGCAGTTTTTACTCTGAAATATTCCACGGTGACGTCAACTCTCTGATTAAAATCAAATGATAATAGCTCTTATTACTATTATTGATTATGACAAAACTATTCATTTAACTAAAGTAATTATACTGTTTGGTTTCGTATCGATCGATAATCTGCTATGTAGGTTTGACTGAACTAAAATAAAGCTAGGATATAATGGCACGCACCCAAAACGGCAACGGTTCAATCGAGTGTAGAATATCACTACACGGTACGGCAATTCGCATGGGAGCGCCACGTCGACACCTGCCCATGCTACTGAGGACTGACATCGATAACATATAAAAAAAAGAAAGTAGGTAATACCTTTTATGTTAAAATTCCCCATAACTAATTGAAAACTTATTAAACTCACAATTCTTTGTTTATAACAATAATATTATATAACATTTAATGACGTTAATCCATTGCCATTATGTAAAAACATTAAAATAAATTACAATATATACAATAAGACGTTGTATCAGCTATACAAATATAATTCAAATAAAACAATGCTATCTCTTGAACTCGAACATACACAATTCTGAAGAGAGGAAATTTTAACAAGGGTTGAAAATTGTCTGAAATCACGCAGGGTTTACAGCATTTAGCAAGAAAAAGACGACAGGATCAATACAGGCTGCAAAATGTACACGTGATCGTGTCACTATATAGCAACTCCTACACCCGACCGCACCCCTAAACACCCACTGATTCCCCCTCCCCGAACTCGACACTAAAAGATTTTTCTTTTCCCTTTAACTTATCTAAAACGTACACTGTACTAAGCCTATTGACTCTATTCAAGTTAGAATGTAGCCTTAATGTCGGAACTCAATGCAAATACTATTACATGGGTACGTACATTGCAATGCTAAACCTGTTTCTGCGTGCGAAAGGCGTCGGACCATCGCAGCGTCTAAGGGAACGTCACATGAGCAAGTTTTTTTTTTGCAAATGATACACTCGCTGTGATTCCATCATTTAGACTTAGACAAATATTTTTTTTAATTTACACGTCTAATAAAGCAATTAATTCAGCTGAGATAAATAATCTTCAAATGGGTGTAGGTTAGACGCCATGGGCTATTAAAGTGACTCGTAAATAAGAGAAAGAAGGGTGGCAAAAGCCTCCACTCGGTACAAAAGGGTTCACTTGTAAATTACGATCCGCCGGCTCTGGTCGATAAGCGTAGCCTCTAAACCGCACAAAGTAACACCCAAACCTATATATATATATATTCTATCACATAATAATCAGAGAATGTAATATAAAATTTCTATTGAATAAATTATAAAGAGCTACATATATGGTACATAACATTCACAATGGCCACGTTACTAACTTTCTACTCCCAACATTATTACTTGTAACATGAAATTATGCTATAAATATTATCTTAACTAATATTGAATATAAATATAATATTCATTAATAATTATATTCAAATCTAAGCTAACGTAATTTGAAATTCAATTCTTATAAGGTTATTTGAACTAAAGATGTATGAGTCCTAAGATTGTACAATACAATATGAGAAGTACAATAATGAAATCAATTCTTACAGTATCCAAAGAATGGTGGTTACTTTCATTAAAGCTATCATCAAACGTCTCGCTCAGATCGATACAGAAAACTAAAATAAGGTCGCAGCTAATAATAACTGGATTGTGGATAATATTGATGTTATAAATATTATTATATTAAGTAAAATAATAATGCTACGTTATAATTGACATTGTAATTTAAAATGGCGTCCAATGCAATCGCAGTCAGTGCAGCGACTTTCTATTGCTAAGTCAACCTCGCTAGTATCTTTGTAGCGTCTTTTTCACTTGGGTAAGCACTAAGCAGTGAAAAACTTGTACATACAGTCGACAGAATTTGTGGCAACTACGATGCGCAGAGTATTTGCAACGGATGCAGCAAAATGAACGGTTCAATGGCCTCGAGCAGGCCGGGTTTCACTTATGCTTGTAAAACGCCCAGCTCAGTTCACTGGCCCTATTATAAGCTAAAGGTACTATTTTTCTATTTTCAAATGAACAATTCGTATTACACACGTTACTATACTTCATACTTCTTGAGAACATCATTGAAAAGATTATCTTTAATAAAATATATTTGGATATATTTTTTTTCTGCTCTTGATTCAAAGATAGAAACATAATATCAAATTTTAAATACAAAGAAAATAGAATAATTATTGTAAATAAAATCACTTAAACTCATATCTGCAGTGTACATTCTACTTTTAAAATTATGTCTTATTTGAGTATAATAAGTATATTAGTATTACTAAAGAGTTACAAAGTATTGTAGTGTCCAACATGATAATGATTTGAAAAGCTTCCCCTACCCCTAGCTGTCATTAAACGTCAAGGTCACAGGGGTGCGCATGTGCCGTACTTGTTGCCAAAGAATAAAGATTTCTTTGCTGGTATGATATATTCAAACTTTATCTTATTTATATAACCTTCATCACAACAAGGGTCAAACTATTTATGTATTATTTTTACGTAAATCATATTTAGATGATAAGGTTAATTAATATCACATTTTTGTTGTAAACAGCTGTTTACGATTGATAAGTAAAATAAAACTATAATATATATATATAATATAGTAGTTTTACGATATTGTTTAATACTTTTATCAAAAGACAGATAAAATTGGGTATGAGAGGCTGAGGGTGTCGGTACTGGTATCGATCGGCGGCTTATGTACCCCTTTATACATACTTCCTCGGCCCTCGCGACTCGCGCTATGTAAAGATTGAACTACAATGCATCCAGAGATGCACAGATGCACATCTAATATTCACTTCACTTCATATACTATATATGTTTATAACAATCTAGATTCTAGTCTTAAATTCTTGTTCACAAGTGACAATACCACGACGAAGAGTTCGTCATACGTTAGAGTACATATATCTATATAAAATGTTTGTCAGTTTAATAATGAAATATTTACGAATAAATAATAATAATCAGTTTTGATTTTAACCTTGAAACGAATAACTTTTGTAATAGCTACCGATAAGATGATTCGATGTATTATAGTTTTTGCATTGTCAAGTGTACGAGGTAGGTATTGAATATTAAACAGTTTAACATAATTAGCGCTTCCGTAGTAACAAACTATGCGAATTTATATTAATATTTACTTGTTAGAAAAATTAAAATATAGTTCATAAGACTATTAAAAACATATGATTACTATTGAAAAGATGATTCTACATAAAAACAATATATTTTATATATATTATATAGTATATTGTATTAATTCCGCAAATTCTTTTGTTAGAACGAATACCTACGCTACGGTCCTAAAACGGGCGTGTATTCGCTAGCAACTCGATATGTAGTCGCACTTTAAGTTATTCTGCGAACGACGAGAGTCTATGTATGTACATATAAATCAATAGTCAGACTGGAACAATCTAGAATCCGTATTGATTTCGTTGAGGCGACTTCATGACGCTGTTGTGAAGCGTATTGTAATATGGGGTTTCATTTAATAATAATACTAATACATCAACACTAGTTAACAAGGGGAGGTAAAAATCAATATGTTCCAAAACTCCAACAGCAATTTACCCCTTACTGCACTGGGGTTATATAATTTTGACTGAGGGCGGGGAAGTGCATTAATTATATTATTATTATTTTGTTTTCCAAATTATGAAAAAAATATATTCTGCAGTTGCTTTTGTAAAAAAAAAAACAAAAAGAGTTGTGGCAATTTAAAATGAAATACGAATTAAAATATAGACTTATCTAATGTTTAGATTCCATTAAAAATATCTTATTTTTTAGAACAAAGATTTAAATATTTTTTTTCTAATACTGATATATACTACGTATATAATGAATTCAATTATAACTTTTAAATAAAAGGTAGAAATAGTAGTTTGGATATTTTTGTCCATTATTCATCATAATCTGTAGTTTTAGTTCAAAGACATATATTTTTGTTATTCAGTGATCTTGTCAAGTACTGTTCTCATATTAGTAGACTACTTGCAAGTTACTGAATTTTGTATACATCAATAACACACCACAGAAGCGCGTCCGTCCATGCTCTTTTTGATATTAATTTTGTGTTTGTTTTTATTTGAGATAAAAAATATGCATAAAAAGCAGTTTGTTAGGATCCCTTAAAATATATTATTAAATCCTTTTGTATCACATTTATTCTATTGAAATAATATGAAATGGAAATGTTTATTGAAAATAAGTTTTTAAAAAAACATTTTCTTCATAGTCAAAGCTACCACCGGCTTGGAAAGATAAATGCTTCAGGCCTGAAAAGAGCCGGCGACAGAAACTGAGCGGACTTGTCCTATTTTTTTTTAAACCACCTTATTTGTTTTCATTTATTTCTTTTATACAGAAGTGTACTGTATAATAAGACGTTGTACCGCAAAAATAAATTATCAAGACTATAACTGAAACTACTTTGATGGAGCACGAGCATATGTATCAGAATACATCCATAAACCATCAGCTTCTGCAAAGCAAACGAAATATCACGGCTTAATCTAAATCTAATTGTACTTAATTTAAGATTTTTTTCAATATGACAGAACCAAAAATAATATTGAATTACAATCTTCAATATTATATATGATTAATTCTAGAGCAGATACTTTGAATTAATTATTTTTCAAAAACTCGTTTTTTTTTTAATAATTCGAAGTAGAAGAATTTATACAATATTGTAAAATAACAATAAATAATTTGATTATGTCATTTAATAATCTTAAAATTAAAATACTAAAGTTTGAGATTGTCTTTAAATGTCTATAGCCATGAGTTTTTAAAGGAATATAGAATTAATAATTCTTCAACACGAGCAGGATTCGAAAACCACAAACTTTGATAAATTTAGCATTCTATTGTATATGATATTTTATAAGTACCCGAAATCGAATAGCTCCGAAAAGCAAGTGTGAAGTTGCCACACTTCGGCAGACTCCACTCAGTCGTTTAAATTCGAATAAAAAGCGTGGCCATCATTGACCATTCAGACATCCAGCTCACAACACGAGCTTAGGAACAGCTTCACTGCAATCGTTGAGACTAGCTTTTGTTCTTTGGGAAGAAAACTATAATGCATAACGCACCAGACTCAAGCCTAAGAAGACCGGTCTATCCGACAAATATATATTACCGTCTGTATCGGGATGGACAAAACACTAAATACAAAAATTCAACTCGTAAGAAATAAAAGAAACAAAAATATTTAATAGATAAATAAAGCAGATTACTTTATCATACCACGAATATATATTAGAAGGACATGAAACTTGATACCAAATTGGAAGCACAACCTAATATTCAAGTAACACTTTCTTTTGCTTATCAAGGTAACAACATCTTATCTGCAGGATAACGTCCTAACAAACACGTGGATATCTAAACCAGTATTACTAGAGTAGAGTGAAGATCTTTAAATAATTTTGTAGAAAATTGAACATCATATAGATAATATAGTTTGTTCTGTTGCACTCGATCGGCTTTTTGTTATTATCAAATATTCGCTAATTACTGGTAAGTAACATTTACAAGATGAAGATTTAAAACAACTGTTTAAAACTATAATCAATCCGAAGTCTCGAATGTTTTAGAATCGAGAAAACAAGCAGAAAGTTTCAGCTTCCGATTGAAATAATAAAGATTCATGCAAACGCACAACAATCACCATAAAAAACTAGGAGTATCAAGAACTTCTTCCTACATCTTACTTTTTTATTAATATTAGAGTTAATAATATATTTTAGTAATTAAAATTTACTGAAATTATCTGAAGAAACATTCTTATTTCATTTTGGCGACAGATAACAATATTTCTGATATATAAATATAAATATACTAATCACTTAAAAGTAGGTGATCGTCACCACCCACGGTTTTTTTTTTTAATAAGTCAATTTTATACATACAATAAATTATTTTCATTCTAACTACTAAGAGAAATTATTCAAACGTGGAAGATTACAATCGCAAATAAGGTTTACATCAGGTGTACTTCAAGGGTCTCATTTGGGTCCTCTATATCTAATATTTTGCATAAAAGACCTCATACATTTATAGTAATAAATGCCTGATAAATACGGGCTAATTGACAATATCCTAAATTATTACCAAATCAGTGTTTTTACTAATCATAGATCTTAGAAACAAGACAAGTTTTAACGAAGAATTAGCTTTTGGCAACGTATAAAGGTATATTTTGTCGTACAAGACGCGAACAATGTTTGTATATGCTATATATATTCTTCATAATAACTTAAATGTAAATAAATTACATTAAATACCTTCGCTGATAAAACATAAATCATCTAAGTAGCGAAAGTAACGATACTGCTGTTGCAATTTTAAGGCGAAAATCGAGAATAAACTACTAAAATTGCTTTCAAAATCAGTTAACTGAATTACTTGGTAGTGGTAATTATTTAATGAATAGGCGTAAGAGACAAAATTGATAACATGCAACGTAGAGGGTGGTCCACTCGAACAGTGTTTAAAAGCAACCCCAGCGGTCCGTGGCGTGTTTGATCATTTTAATCATATTAAGGCGACACGTTTTAGTGTTCAGGTGAGTCCCGTGTTTGCCTATTATCGATAAATTCAAAATTCAATCATTAACAAATTATGCCATAGTAAAAAAAAATGTAACGTAAAATCAACATATCTTTTTTTAAATAAATAATTGTGTAATCCTAAAGAAACAACATCAATATTATATGTAGAGTTATATTGGTCAGTGCATTAAATATAAAAAAAATACTTAAGATTAAAAAGACTTGGTGCTTTAGTATTGAAATGATACGTAAAGAAAACCAAGGACGCCATCTTGACTACGCCTTAAAATATCTTTAAATATAATCAGCCCAATCATTTTCTCGTATTAAATTGTAATTATTTCAGATATACTTATTACATTATACTGCTTAATTC
Organism: Mechanitis mazaeus; assembly: GCA_959347395.1. Taxonomy (NCBI): domain Eukaryota; kingdom Metazoa; phylum Arthropoda; class Insecta; order Lepidoptera; family Nymphalidae; genus Mechanitis; species Mechanitis mazaeus. Next base: position 17,950,096 of record OY365750.1, read on the forward strand.
TTCAGACATTGTAATTATCACCATCTATAATAAAGGGTGTAATTATAGACAGGTCTATATATATTAAAAAATCTTTACATAACAAATTGGTTAGAATAAAGAGTAATGTAGATATTTTGTACTTTAACTTCTTCAATTCATCAACTTATTTTTTATTACTATAATTATATTGCAACTATTGTGATGGCTGCAAATATTTTTAGATTTTTGTCATATATTTTTAACATATTTATTTAACTATAATACAATCACGGAAAGGTTGTTTGAAAAAGATTTGTTAGTGTAATTTAATTGACTTTCTATTGTTAAGCAGAAGCAAAATAATCAGAATGTTAAATATTACTAATTATTTGTAAAAATAATATTTATCTAACTAACAGACAAACTGAGACTTACCTGGGTATAGCACCTTTTCAGTCATCCCGACGGGTCTAAATTGTTATCCATTGAAATCTGCAAAACAAGTTAATTCAACTTTATTTATGCACAATTAAAGTATATAACAAACGGCCATTTTAAGAATAAAACTTTTATTTTATTTTTAGGCTCGAATAATTTTACATTTAAATTGTAATAAAGGTGCATTTTGTTTCAAACTGAAGTAGTTAGCCTTGAGACGATAGGACTAGAACCTACAGCTGTATCACACATTGGTCTCAGAAAGGACATTCTAAAAAGATATATTATTTTTAAAAATAAAGTATTTTTTTTTCCTTTATTATAAATGAACTACATTTTATTTTTGTTATTTTTTTATTGTTTCCTAATTCCAAATGTATAATTTGAAGAACGTATTTTATTTAGATTATAGAATAGATAACACACACATACACACCTATACAAGAAAAAAATATTTAAGTTTTTAGATGCGTCATAAAAGAATCACAAGTATAATGGATCCCCAAATTGTCTATTTTTTATTATTATTATTTTTATTGCATTAGTTGTTTCATTTTAGTTTACATTATACTAAATTTATAACAGTTATATTAAATACATATACATGAACATTTTGTAAGAAATATAATAAAAAAAAACAGGTAACATTGTAATTAAACACATACCAACTGATAATTATTAAAATAAGGATCATAAATAAAATCCTGTTTATATGAATACAGTAATAAATGTTTAAGAACAATCAGATCAAAATCAGATTTTAAAATATTTTAATAATAAAATAAATTCCATGAAAAATTTTAAGTTTAAATTAACATAAAATAATTATTGGCATCAAAAAACTACTGTTTCTATTTACAAGATTTCTATTGGATGCTTGTTTTTACTAGAGGAATATAACAGTATCCACACCTATATGAAAGAGCTTTTCATTCAAATTGGAACATTATTTATTTCTATAGTGTTGAAGTCAAACCGCATATTGTAAAATAGACGTAAATGAAATAAATTACTTAAATAAAGCGACGTAAACAACTACAGTTACGTTTCTTAACATTCAGTGTATCATCTATGATCGACTTAACTACAAAAGATTACTATAAGAAATATTAGACATTGTTGTTACATAAAAATAAATAAACTTTTGAAAAAGTTTTTAACTCTATACTAACAAAACTAATTTAAAAAAATTTTACCTTGTCTACGAAACAATATCCTAATAATTTCACTTAACACTATGATATTTCGTTCAATATTGTTGCATTCACAAATCACAATGTAGTTTTATATTTGACCCACGAGCCAATAAAGTGTCACTACAAGTGCAATAAGTACGAAAATGGCGACGCATGGATAAATTGTAAACAAAAATACTTTTATAATAACCACTAAATAGCTAAGTTTATTAGTAACCGAGAAAGTTTTATTTTAAACTGGTCGAAGTAAAGACCTATGTCAATAGTAATAACCGAAAAATATTATCGTTTGTATCAAACAGACATTTGATTGAAGTCACAAATCAAATGCAAATTAAAAATTTTGCAACAAAGATACAGATTCAACATTTTTGAGTATACTACTTGAAACAGACTATAAACAATAAACTAGTATTTATTGTTGATAGACCATAAACTTAATTAAGCTTAGACAACGGGACGATAAACTGTTGCTTTTAATATATCATATTAACAAAAACCAACATGCAATATTTAGTTCATTCCGAATTATCTATAATATTTATTATACCAAGAATCCAAATTAAAAAAAATAATAAGAACCTATTTATACCTAATAACTTATATAAATATAAAAAAAAAAATCTAATTTATAAAATCTGCGCTAATTTTATGTGGCCGTAATGATTATTTTAATTACACTTAATTGTACCGATAAGTTAATTCAAAATCAGTTAAAATTTACATAACCGGGTTATAGAAAACAATTCTGAGAAAAAAAAATCTATTGTCACGTTATTAATGAATGCCACAAACTAGTCTGAGCACTGTTAAACCTTTTTATCAATGCTATATAACTAACATTTACGAATTACGACTACTAGTGTCTGTTGGCATAATGCATGCAAGCTTTGCCAGAAAGCTGAAGAAAGAAAGAAAGATTTACGACTGTCACAGTCAAAGTCAATGATGACTGCTGGGTACTAGTAAGCAACTTAACAATGTAGTTAACCTTTCAGAGTGGGATAGTTATTTAAAAACAGAAAAACAAACCTTAAAATTAGATATGAGTGTACAGTTTGTAGGATAATATATCAGTGAAGATGTCTTTTATAAATGAACCAGTCTTAAACATTATAGTGGTTGGCTTCCATCATAAAAAAGGTTGCCAGGTAGGCGTCATTGCTTTCAATCAATACTTATTGTAAGTTATATCTGGAATAGATTTGACTCATAATGCATAAATCTATAAAATTGAGTCTTTCACAGTTGTTAAATTCAAAAATATTAAATAACATTTTTAATATTTACTACTATGGGATAATACCACTGGACTTCTGCATATGCAATACATACAAAACATTTTTTTCAGGTTGAACATTGTTTCCCAGAATTAATTCCGGGTCATCCATCTGAATTACCAGCAGCATGGCGCTATCTCCCAGCTTTAGCTCTTCCAGATGGGTCTCACAATTATCTTTCAGATACAATATATTTTAGCTTGCCAGGGTTGACTGAACCTGCACATACTGTGTATGGTATATCATGTTTTCGTCAAATTCCTGTAGAGGTATGCATTTATAATTTTATGTAATGTTTTAACTTATTAAAAAATATTTTTTAGGGATTTTAAATTATACTGGATGAAAAAGCTTTAATATGTAATGAAGCTTATCATTTTTAAAACATAAGTTTTGTGCAATTGAGAACTTTCTTAAAATTAAATAACAACCTATTTTGATAATATGTTAGAACAATATATTTTCATATATTTTAAGAAAAGAAAAGTTGTCTTGTAACACTAAAAAAAATAACTCCAACAAAAAAAATATTATTGCAGCAAGTTGCTCAGAAGACTGAAGATATGACCAGGAGTTCAGTTCAAAAGAGTGTATGTGTTATATGTCGAGCTCCACTGTTTGGTAGACTTGCTGTGAAAATGGAATTAGTAGTGAGGGCTTGGTTCCTACAGGGTGACTTTTCACAGACCAAGCTTTTAGAAGATGCCTTTAAACATCTTAATAGTTGTCCTGTTCAAATCGATCAAACTCTTGAAGGTATGCTTTATTGTTTGTAAACTAAAATTAATTTTACATGTATTAGAACTATATTGGGACTTTATCAAATAAATAATTTAAAGGTTTAATAACTTTTATTAACCCAACTTTTGATTGATTCCACCGATTCATAGCTTGACTGACCTGACCGACTGACAGTTCACCTGTGACTATTGTGGTAAAAGCATTTAAAAAGTCATTATAAGTTATATATTTTTTTTAAACAGGTTTATCAGTGCAGAGGTTGGTGGAGAACTGGAGACATAAAGCCTTATTGCTATTTAAATTGTTACTGTTACGTCAAAAAGTACTTATTTATGGATCTCCAGCTGGTTCTTTGTCAGCTGCATTGTTGACTCTGGTCTCTCTCTTACCACAATGTTTGGAATTTGGATTGACTCAATCTGCTAACGTTGTGTAAGTCATATTAATTTAAACAACAATTACAATTACTATTATAAGTAGTTACAGCAATTTTTCAGTTTAATTGTAGCTTAATTTTGAAGAAAGTTTGCTTGTTTTTAAATTTGTCATATATAACATTATTAGTTTTATTTCGTCATTTTCTTTCAATTTTTCTTTTAGTTTATCAAGACCATTATCACCAACTCCTATTGTAATGATGGAAGACAAACATTTAGAAGATACTGTGGATAGTGCTTTGGATGTGGCAGAAGAGATTGTAAATGGTACAAATCAGTTAGAGGAAGAGCTATCCCCAAAAGAAACTGGAAATCTTTTAGAAGAAAAGGACCGAGTTAGCCGTCAAAGTTTTGATGAATCAATACTATCTGATGTTGTTGACAGACAAGAACTCTCCGCCGGAAGAGAAAAGTGTCACAGCATAGGCGAAAAATACAAAGTTCATAAACCAATATCAGAAGCACAGCAAAGCCCTACCATGGCCAGAGACATGAGTGTTGATGGTTTATATAACATGACAGGACAGATTGATCAAACTGAATGTGGATTTCCCTTAAACTTATTTGAAGATGGCTACATTTGTTTACCATATTTGTCATTGCAATATTTGGATCTTTTATCAGATTCATCGGTGAAAAGTTTCGTAGTTGGAGCTTCGAATGTTCTTTTTAAACAAAAGAGGCAACTTTTTGATGTTTTGGTGGAACTAAATGAAATGAGGATAGAAACGGCTGATATGAGTTTGAGAAGGCAGTTAGTTCTTAACACGGAAGACCTTAGATTTGCTGACCACGTTGTCCGTCACGCCTCCACCCAAGGTGACGCGTGGATACGGGACCAATTTGCTAGTTACTTAATTTACCTGCTGCGGACTTCCTTACTGCCAGGTAATGTGCTAAATTTATATTAATACTACCTTTTAATCTCAGTCAATCTGTTAATTTAGAATTCCTAAAATTTTGTCTCTAGGGCAAAAGCACTTCTTGTAAATACAGATAATAAAACTTTAAGATAAATAAAACATTCATAAATTTGCTTCATATAGCCTCTGCATAAAAGATTAAAATAAAATAATGCTACTTATTATGAAACATTTATATTTTTGTAAATAATATTGTAAATACCAAAACAATTTATTTCTTTTATCATGTCAAAATGGATTGGAATCCATCTTTAATGATATCTTAAGTGTTATTTTTTGGCCCACCTATATTACCGAGATATTAATGATATATTAATAATATTAATGATTAATGCTAAGGCATGTTTATTTTTACTAAATTAAGTAGGTGATCTCATAATAACAATCAGATATGTAGTCCTATTATTGAATGTAGTTTTCACATTTACAAAAAACCATTTATATTAAAAAAAACATTCACTAATGTCTGAACTTGAAATAAATAAATTATATTGAATGAAAAATTCTTTTAAAAATTGTCATATATGTTAAAATTATGAACAATATATATTTTTTATTCTTTGTAACAGAGCTCTAAATATATATTTTTCCTTGCAGAAGGAAGCAGGGAGATGGAGTCATATAATGCTCAATTTATGACAGCTTTCAAATCCACTCCAGCATACGAGAGGTGGCTGCAGACCACTAACAATACCAATATAGAAGCTTTTATGAATCTTACACCAATTCACCCCTTTTCTGGCCAACTATCAGTCGCCGATATGAAATTAAAATTGGCTCAGTAAGTTTGTTTGTTCCGTGATTAGCAATTACTCATAATTATTACTAAAACACTTTACTTATATTTATATATGTGATGATGCTTCGCGTAGTAGTCTCTCAATAAGTTGTTCCATCATAGACAATATAATAAATAAAAGTGGTTATATCGCAGCACCATGTCGACGACGGAGGGCGGCCGCAAGGTGTCGGCGGCTGTGGCCAGCACGGGGCGCGCGGTGGCGAGCACGTCGCGCGCGGTGGGCGGGGCACTGTCGCACGCCCGCGGCGCGCTGTCGGGCTGGTGGAGCGCACTCACCGCGCCCCCCCCGCCCGGGGGACACGCCGCGCTGGAGGACGCCGAGGACGCGGAGGACGCCGGGGGACAGATCGACGACAACAGACACCCCGACGCTCCCCCCGACCCCCCCGACAAGCTCCTCGACGACCCCGCCGCTACCGTTAGCAAAATACGAGTCATTTGAAGTGTGATACTTAATTAGTGAAATGTTATCGTTCCCCGCGTGTGTTACAATCATATGTTGCGACAAAGTCTCATATATTTTTTTAAATTGTTTTTTTGTATTTTTTACTGACATGTTTATAGCGTTGTACAGACTTCCGATTTCCCTTTTATGTGTGAATATTGTGTTTTTTGTTTGGGATATACTTACTGTTTTGTTTGGGATATATGTACTCATATTGATTAAGTTTTAGTTTTACGACGATTCAATTAGACGAGTAGATTCAGTAACGTACCGGCCCTCTTAGAGCGGATTAACCGTACCGTAAGTGATCCCTCAACTTATGTTATATATCCTCGTATAGCTTTGTGTTATTATTTCTTCCAAATAATGCCATATATTATTAAATATTTGTCAATACTGTTAATGTTTTAAACAAATATATAAATTATTTTGTCACTTAGATGTTCGTGCGATCTACGACTACAGGGATTTGTTAAATATGACTGTAAAAAATAATACTTGTCTCTGTACGCGGTCCGCTCTGGCGATTAGCAATTCAACAATGTTTATATCTATTAAGAATGAAAAAATGTTACTCTTCAAAGTAGGCAAACTAGTTGCAATCAAAATACTGCATTCATTTTTGTATTATAGTTTGTGATCTCTAATATATACTTATAAATTTGTTGGTATTATAATTTATAGTAAACGGAGAATTTGGTTTCATTTCATCAAGTATAATTTTTTTAAATCTTTTTATATTACAATTTTTATCTAAATAAAGTAGATATATATATGGGGGCAGCGGAATAAATTTACAGAAAATTTTAGATATAATTTTTTTGAGTATATTACTATAATTAAAACTAAACTACAAACTGTGTAACTGAAACAATTAGAACAAATGCAATTATGTATGACGAACAGCCGGATTCGTAAATTTAAGTACGGGCATTGGACACTATGAACACGTTAACAACGCCTATCATTCCATAACACTACGTGATAATAATCATGTACATTTTATCGTACACTCGTGACCATCTCGCCGCCGCGTCCCCATCGGGACGAGGACAGTCTGTTCGTGGCGGGCGCGCTCGCCGTCTCCCCGTCCCTCTCGCTCACACGGCCGAGTCCGACTCGTGCGGCCAGGGCGGCGCGCCCTCCGCCGCGTCCAGCGCGTCCTGCCGCCACAGCCCGCGCGAGCCGTCCGTGGCGCCCCGCGACAACAGCCGCACGCTGTAGGGCTCCGCCGTCCGCGACAGGGACGCGGCGCTCCCGCTGCGCGCTAGGTTTTGCCGCGTGGTCTCGCGACCCCCGCACTTGCTCGTCGGCAACAACTCCAGGTCCCCCGCGCTACCCCGAGGCGACTCGGCCTCGGTGAAATCCGACCTCGGCGAAAAGTCTGTGCTGGCCGTCATCTCCTGCGAGCTTCGGTCGACGCAATCTACGTCCAGGGGTCGCGCCCCGCCCGGGGCCGAAGGGGAGGGGGAGGGGGAGGCGGCGGGCGGCGACGCCGTCGAGTCGGAGCCGGGCGCGGGGGGAGAGGGCAGGGAGGGCGGTGAGGACACCAGCGGGGCGGACTCGTCGTCGCTGGCGGGCCCGTCGGCGGTGGGCGGGCTGCGCTCGCGGGCCAGGATCTTGTCCTTGAGGCGCGAGAGGCGCTCGGCCGAGCCGGCGGGCCCCCGCGGGCCGCGCTGAAGGTCTCGAGCGGTCTCGGCGGCGCGCGAGGAGTCCTCCGCCGACAGCGAGCGCGCGCAGAGGCGCGGCGCGGGCTCGTCGGAGAGACGCAGCGAGGAGGGCCGGGCGCGGCCCGCGCGACGGGAGCGCGGTCGCGCCGTGAACGTGATGTGTCCCTCGTCGGTCTCCTTCTCCACGCGGAAGCTGACGGAGGGCGCGCGGTCTGCCGCTAGGTGCTCTGCAACAAGCGCGGCGGTGAGGCCGGGGGCGGAGGCGGCGTCGCTCGCGCCCCCTCTCCACCCTCGAGCCCCGGTCGGGAGGAAATAAAACTACACATTAGAGTTACTTATCATATTTATTTACTTTAAAACAGTAGGAGTATAAATTCCTCGGAATGATATTATAAATGGAATTATTTAGAATATACCAATGTTTTATAATAGTAGTGATATGTGATGTAGATCACAATTCAGGAAATTAAGTTAAGTTTTACAAGTATTTTTCAACAGGGCACTCGGTTATCGCTTATGATATGCCGCGATATACGAAGTGTTAAATTGTTATCACAATGTAAATGTTTTGTTTTGAAACATTGAATAACAAAAGTTATTCTAACCTACGTTGAAACTAGAAATATATCTAACAATTATATATCTTTGTATAATTTTAATACTCGTACCTCATACACCGACCTCACAACGTATATATAGTAAAGATCATCCAAAAATTCAAATGGCACTAATTCTTAATTTAATTAAGGTTTCCAAATTCACAACCGGAAGGAAAGGACACAGCCAAAAATATTTATAATCTACACCAACGCAAATAAATAGGAATGTTTAAAATTAAACAAAACAATATATACGCAATGCCTCTCGTAATCTATATGTACATAAATGACAATATAATAAACGCAAATAATATTACAGTGGTTTCAAATCATAGTGTATGTAAAATGGTTAACATAAAAGTGTTTCATAACAATAAGCTTATACAATCAAACTTATGAAAAATATGAATAGTTATGAAAGTGCTAGAAACTAAATAACTCCATAACATATGTATACAATAATCGGTGAGATTTTTATAACATTGAATTTAGTACACAATTAAGTGTTTATTAAATATACACGCAAATGTGCTCGGTATCGATATGATGTACAATTATGATGATATAAAACATCTAAAAAAGGAACTACATTCTATAGGAACGTATTAAATACAATATTTGAACAAAATTTCGCTTAAACTTAGTAATGAATTATTCGAGATGGTTCCTTGGATTATAGGAAGACATCTTCTGACACGTTCACGATAATGTGTGGGGGGCGCGGTTCCTCGTCGGAGGGGGAGGGGGAGGGGGACCCACGGGAGGGGGAAGAGGAACGAGCCTCACCTGCGGGCTCCGATTGCAGCAGGTCCTCCATAGCCTCTTCGTTTAGAGTTTGTAGCGCTCCGCATATCATTTGCTCCTCCAGTGTTACCTGAATATAATGAAATGATAAACTTCGATACTTCGTTTTCTTTGTTTTTGATTATCGACTAATGAAAATCTACAGAAAAGACTACTATTTTAATATCTAGTGAATTGATCTACCATTCCTTCTACAACTTCTGAATATTTTGCTCATAAAATATAAATTAAATGATGGAAGATAAAATCGTATTTAGATGGCTACTGAACTGATCAAGTTTCTTTATCCAAGAAATCCAAACTCCGTGGTCATGACATTTTAGCAATTGTGACTTATACGTAAAGATATATAAAGAAATCGTTGTCTTCTGAAAAACAATATAACAATTTTGTCAAATTTTGATCTGTCATTAATTCAAATAAAAAACCTTGACCAGTTGTGAGTCACCCCTAGGATATAATAATTGGTGCACTCCCTCTTTTTTTTGCAATGGGAGTTTTTTAAGATATGATTTTTTTTGTACCTGATACTCCGCATAAGGCTGCAAGAGTAACACAAATGCGTTGGTTAATAATTTTATTCATAAATATATATATTGAGTAGTATATATATTTTGAATTACCTGTTTCTCGACGTTTGTTGGGCGGCTTCGTTGATGTTCTAACGATGGTCTTGGTTTCATTCCGTCAATTTCTAAATCAATCGGTTTTTCAGGAATAGCTAAATAGAAAGAAGAGTATAGAATTAGCCATACATATATTTTTATATAATAATGGTACACTCATATTTTTTTTAATATTTATGCAATATTTACCGTTCACGGCCGGAATGTTAGAGGGCAAGGTAGCTTCCACTTCTCTTAGATTTAATATAAGCATTTTGAAGAGCTCCCAGTCTCCGAACGGTAGCTCCAATATCTGAAAGATAATTTTTAATATACTTTTCAAGCTAATAATCTACGATGTGTTGAACCTGCCGTAAAACGCGATTAGCTAATAGCCTGAAAACCTGCGGCTATCAGATAAAACTTCGAGAATGGTGCGCTTAGCAAAAAAATAGGCTAAATTAGCCATATGAGAGACAAGAAATTTTTAGTTGACACACACACGCGATCAAAACGTACACAAACACACGTCTAGTACGCACGCAAGCACTTAGTATGTCCACAAGCGTTCAGTACGCATACAGGATCTGTGAGCACGAGCTCGCTCACGCGGTGCCTCACTAGTGCTGTACTCACTGGCTTGAGGTCGTCGAGGCGGCACACTGTAAGCACGAGCCCGCACACGCGGTGCTTCAGTAGTGATGCAGCGGCCGTGTTGCCTCCCGCGCCCCCCCCTCCCCCGCACAGCGCCACGTGGCACAGCCCACACACGCGTTCAGTACTCATGGTGGAGAGGCGGAGGGTGGACACGTCGCCCTAAAATGCAGTCGAATAGGATTAAAATCAAATTTTATGTCGCAATGGTAACTTGTTATCTGCATATTCTTTGAAATCCGTTCTGGGATTAAGTATTCTTTTTCTTCTTAATAACGCTGTCATAATTTTTGCAGCATTTAGATTATAAAAAATACATATCCGAATTAAATAATTAATTTCGAAAAAAATAACTGCTGTTTACAAAAAAAAAATTGCTTGTGGGAACCAAACTCATTACCTTATGTTCAGCCGGAAATTACTACCCACTATAACAATAACGTATCCAGAGTATTTTGATAAAATAAATCCTTAGTACACATAGAGTATTTATTGCATCTTGCATAACACTAACCAAACCAGGAAAGGCGGTTTTTAGCATGACAATAGGATTGACAGCCAGTTGGTGAGGTTGTGTTGAGTCCTGGGTGTAGGTCTGCGGCTGCGGCTGAGGCTGCGATGACGAGTTGTTCCAAGCCGACCACGCCGGTTGAGAGACAGCAAGCGCTGGTTGAGTTACGATTTTCTGCTGTAAATAAATGTGTATTTTTATTGTCGTTTCCGAAATACATTATTTATTATAAAACATTTTTTTATAATTTTTTCTTTTCTTTTGACAGTAAATATTTTTTACACAACATATTTATCTATAAAAATGTATATAACATACCTGTTTCTTCTGTGTGAATGGTTTAGAATGTGGTTTAGCATTCATATACATGGAGGCAGCGCCGCGCGCTGATACGTCTTCTTCGCCCACGGACTGTGCGTGCTCCTCTGAGGAATTTGATATTATAAATAAGTGTTAAATATGTAAACCACTCATTACCAACTGTTGAGCGATTTTTTTGTGATTTTTTGAGTAAATTTTGTATTTTTGACAAGATGGTCTTAGTGGTGTGATAGATTACGCTGTCATGTACACAACAAAAATTACTCAAGATTTTTTATGATTTCAATAAATATTTGTTCATCGATCAGCTATTTGCGTCTTGAGAAAAAGTAAGACAGCTCTTAGATCAATATAGTCTCATTTTGTTTTTAATCCTGGCTAGTATACTAATTACTTATCTAATATCAAACTTAGTATTGAAATTTCGAATCGGTGTTTGGTATTCAATAAAAAGAGTCATATGTTTTCATTCTTCTGGGATTGAAAAATAGAACTATTTTGATATTATAGATGTAGAATTAGTTAAATAATATTATAAATTATTTTAAAATACCTTTAATAACTTTTTTGATATAGGGATCCAGGTTGATAGTGAACGGAAGGAATATCTTGAGATCGGCAGCGGTGAGTGTGGAGCGATGGAAGCTAAGAAATACTTCTAGTTTCCTCTCGTCCCGGTCCAGCTCTATGAGCGTACCCGCCTCCCGAAGACCACCCATTAAAGGTTTAACTCTGTAATTTAAAATATTTTGAATTTCGCTCGAGAGGACGAACGACACGTTACATAAAATTAGAAGTCATATACGACTACGACTATATTTTGCAATAAAAATGAAAAATATATTTTCCACACTTGTCATATATATGTTTGAGCGAAACGGAGTCGTCGATGTGCTCCTCGAACGTTTCATGATGATAGATGATCCAGGAGGTTCGGAACGGCCACTGCTCGGTGAGATTGACCCACGACGCGAGCTGGTACCAATTGAACTCTATCTGGAAGGCCTTCAGCAGCCGCCCTGAAAGAGGCGATAACCTTAACGTTTCGGGGTCCAAAGATTTGTCGCACGAGTGAGGACAGCCGTACCGGTGACATACAGCACGTTCATGAGGCGCCTCATGCTCCTCGGGTTGACGTCGCTGAAGTAGTCGTCGGTGAGCAGCACGCGGCCGAGGTCGGCGGGCGCGGCGCGCTGCACGCCCGACGCCACCGACGACGCCGCCGACTCGGCGGGGCGCAGGCGGCCGCGGGAGCCCTCGCCCTTGATGCGCTCCTGACTCGACATCGGCTCCGACGCGGACGACAGGCGACGGGCCGACACCTCGGAGAATCATTTTAAGACTATATTAATAGTATAAGCCGGAAAAGTTTGTTCGTTTAGAAGAGCTCATTTTTAAAAGTGCCGGATGGAACTGAAAAATTCTTACCGGGTACTAGATAGGTTCGTGAAAAGGGTTCGGCGAGCATTACGCTCCTTCTCCTAGGTGTCTTATCGGGAAATAAAATCGCCAGTGCGCAGGAGAAACCGAGACTATCATAGTAAATGATAATAGAGTAACGAGGTAATAGTTATGTCTTAATAGGTTGTATAGGCTATATTTTAGTATTGAAAATTTTTGCGTAAGCGCCGGTAGACGTAGCACGAGTGGGACCCCCACCGGACGGACCTCCGACGTAGTCAAAATTTCATTAAGTCGCCGGATGCGAACAACGCAAGGCCGGTCGCCGTGGCGATCTTCGAGGAAGGCCTTTGCGTTTGCCTTTACATTTATAAGTTAAGATGTCGATTGGTTTAAACAATTACCGATCTTTGCAATGATGTGCTGAAGTCGTCCACTGCCAAGGCCTGCATCCTCCTCGTGGCCGTCTGCTGGGCGACTTTAACTCTTCGCAGCGCAGAGTTTTGTAAATAAAATGGCAGCTGCACCATGTTCCTTAGATAGTCCCATCCGCCGATGTTACTCTCGGAGAACGCACGACGACTGTTAATCTCTACCGCCTATTGAATATTTCAGTAACATATTTCATATATATAATATATTTCTATAGTAAAAAATAATAACTTAACCTTTATAAATATTTAAATACAATAATTATTTGTCAATTCAAGTTTAGACTCCTTTGTCATGCAACATCAAAGGCGTAATCGTCAAAACAACTAAAGTAAAGAGCCACAAACAGGAAGTCATGCAAGCACACATGAATTGTAATGGTAATATATAAGACTGTACGACAGTACTGTTGAACAACTAACGGGGACGACCCAACACCGAACTAACCTCCATCCAAGCAACCTGCGCATTATAAACCTCATAAATCAATATCTATTGAGTAAATTTAGTTTAAATCACTGTAAATAGCTAGTGCGATTACATTTTATTATTATATATTTTTTTAAGTCTTAAGTAAATACATAGACGATACGAACCTTGCTGATGATATGCGGGTCTATAGCCAGCAGCAGTATGAACGGGCTCCTGGGGTCCGAGCACAGCGCGTGTATAGCGTTGAGGAGCGCCAGCACCTTCTCCTGCTCGCAGCTGTCCAGCGCGTCCACCACCACCACCAGGCGCGTCTGCTGACCCGTGAACGCGTCCAGGCACGACACCTGGGAACGACAGATTTGATTGAAAATTTATTTTATACATGTATCATATACATACATTTATTACAAATTTTACAGCAAATCGTGGGACCTATACATTATTAAAATTTTAATTTTAGAAGGGTCTACGAAACTAAATTACAAATATCTAAAATTACGATAGGTTTACTCCTAAAGCAACTTTTTAATCTATCTTTGACATTATTTTGCGTAATTTTGTGTGTAACACAACATTCGGTAAACTATTGATCCGAGAAATCTCATACTTAAAATGGCCAGAAACGTCATATCGATCTCATAAGCATAGACGACGACTATAGTCTACAATATGGTGTATACTTCTCGTGACGCTTTTGAACGTCAACTTAAGAGTATTATCAATGGTTACTTATTGATATCTTATATATGTATTTCTGTACACCTGTACGTCTTCAACGAGAAATATATATATGAAAAGTAAGTGCAGTGACCGTGTGCGTGAGCGCCTGCACCTCCGGCCTGAGCGCGCCGCTGTGCGCGTGGTCCCGGCGGCGCGCGCGCGCGAGGCGCGAGCGAGGGCCCAGCGCCAGCGCGGCCAGCGCGCGCGCGGCGGGCAGCAGCGTGCCCAGCAGCAGCGCGCCCGCGCCCACGCACGCGCCCACCACCACGCCCGAGCGCACGTCGCGACGACTGGCCGCGGGGACCCACACGGTTAGAACATCGCTCGCGACGAATATTACTAAACTGTCTGTTCAATCTCTACTGTTACTTTACGTCGGATCCGTATCGATCGATCCTCGTTTATATAAAATTTATATTAAAATTCATCTGTTGAAATTGATCTGCTCTAAATGAAAAACCCCAAAAAAAAATAATACAAAATTCAGTTTATTTTTTTTAAACTTATTAATATAAAATATCTTAAGCTTGACAAAATTAGAAAAAAAAAAGCCACTATATTATAACAATATCGATACCGCATAGTATAATTCTCACCTCGGATCCGTTTCGGGGTCGGTCAGATACAATACGAGGATACATATCCCGAGGAGTACACACGTGAAACTTAATTCGAATGTTATTATGTTTGGAATGCAACAGGCTCGTCTCCATCTATAAAGAAAACAAAGAACGAATTTACAATATATACATTTAAAAATTATATCTCTGTCATCGTCATCATTTAATGTCAGCGGTACATGAGTCACATTATCAGTGTGACAAAACAACAGCACATACACTTGTTACTCTTCTCTTACATACTGTATAATAAGTACACTCTCACCTCTATTACACACATTCACCAACCACGACGAACATGTCAAGTTACCAGGTACAACACTCCAGAAGAAGTAACCCTCCTATATACTTACAAAGATGAACCTGTCTACGTCGCCATTATAAATCAACTGACGTCACAACGTTTGCCTTATTACTAAGCTATCAACTTATGAACTTTAAAATAAAACTATTTTTACGGATTAAAACTCGCATATAATTTGGTTACATTTTTGATTTTAATCCATTTTTGTCTGTGACACAGACACTTACATCTCGTCTACCCGTGAACACGATTACTGCAAAGCATTCGAAACGTCAGGTTAAAATAGAAAATGTAACCAAATAATACGCGAGTTTTAATCCGTAAAAACAGTTTTATTTCAAATGTGTACTCGTGAAAATCTAAGAAAATACTAATGAACTTTATTTAAAACAATATTGTTATTTGCGACATATATGTTTATAATCTTACTTCCAACCCGAAGTAGAAGATAGAGGGCGCGGTCGGAAGGCCCACGCCAGTCTAGTGCACACTCGTCCGTATTGACACTCCAAGGCTTCAGCGAGGCTACCCAGCATCTGTACCACCATGGCTTCACCTTCCTGTCCGGGCCCGCTTTTCATTCCTTCCGTGAAGTGGAATCTGTGAGAATTTGGATTGTAATATGTTTTTTTTTTCTAATTTAATTTTATTATGATGATCATTATAAATACCTGATAGGTGTAGCGGGTAACGCTCGAGGATCGTTCGGACCCGGCGGGTGACAGAACATAACCTGCAGGAGAAGTAGTAAAGAGCCGAATCGACGCCCCAGGGCTGCCACCATGCCGCCCGCCCACCACCACTCGTATCTGTAAAAGAGAAACCAGTTACAAAATTATATTACTTACACATATTTCGAAAACATTTAATATTTTATATAATCCATAGAGGTCGAAATCCGGTTAAAAAAAATATTGTACTGATTCTAAAAATCAAATGTTTGAATAGTATTGTAGTTGTACAGTGAGCGAGTACTGTACTTGCGTACCTGTTCCCGAGGTACCACAGCAGGTAGAAGGCGAGGTAGAGAGCCCCGAAGAGTGCGAAGAGCACAGCTAGCGCCACGTGCGGTCTCGCTCCCGCCAGGGCAGTGGCCGCGGCCGCCGCCAGCGCGGCGTGCCACGCGCACCACACCACCGCCCACGACCACGACCAGCCGGACTCAGACCACTGACGGGCGAAGTTCTTCATCTCCTCTGACGGGGCACGCACACGTTACTGACAGGGCACTTACTAGCCAATACAAAGTACGGTACAGTTGAATCACTTTCGAGACGCTTTTGGGTTTGTAGTAGTGTACGGTCAGCACATAAAGAAATAAATTATTACATTTATATTTTTTTTGTAATTTTTATAGTCACTCCATTAAAAATATTTAAAAAGTTAATAATATAAATTAACATTTTATGCTAATTTTCTTCAACCCCAGACATTTCGCATTCACTTTCCGATGAATCATTCGTGTTGACTATAATATTATATCTAGAAGCTCGCCTGTGCCTTGATTTTTTTTCCTCTTTATTAGCATGTAGACAAACATTTTTCCATTCCTCTACAGTTATGCTATTTATTTTTCCGTAGCTAATGTCATTGTAACACTACATGAACATGAGTTCTATAATGTGATTTTTTTTTTCAGACTGTACAATGAAATTTAATTGTTAAGTTTAAAATCCCTATAAATATACAAATATTGCTACAAATACAAAAACGTCTCGATATTTTACATGTACCTATACATTTTGATAGCAATAAACAAAGTGTAAGAGGTCGCAAATTCGGGTCCTGTTGTCGGTTTATACGTTCAATTTGCTTATGATACAAAATAATATGGTAGCGCATCTTCTTACCCTTAAGTTTATTAAGCAAGAATGATTTCCCAGATCCCCATCGTGCATACAGCCCCACGGTGATGGGCACGGACAGACTGGGCTCAGACAGCATGTCGGCCAACGCCGCGCTATACAACTCGTATCCGAGCATGTTTTCGTTGTCCTCGTTGGTGTTTAACTTCCGTGCCCCAAATATTTGTCCCAGTATAGTCTTGTTGTAGCTCATGTCTATGTTGTACGGCGTCTCGTTCATTTTATTTGGTTTGTATAGTAGCTGGCTGTTTTTGGGATTTCGTAAGAGTATTTCAACTATTTGCTGGAAAAGAAAAATATATATTGATTTCAGTCTGATATGAGCGACTATATATAATGCTAATTTCAACAAAATTTTTAAGGTCACTATAGCTCAGTATCGAGGAAAACAAATTAAACTTTTAAGGAACACGTTTTCAAATCCAGCTTATATTATAATTTTTTTAAATTAATATTTAATAAAAAATAAGGTTTGATAATATAGGTGTCGTTGTTACCTTCGAGCGTGCCCGCATGGCGACATGCAGCGCGGTGTCTCCTCTGTTGTCTGCGGCGGCCACGCGGGCTCGTCTCTCCAGCAGCAAGGCCACCACCTCTGCGTTGCGCGACCGCACCGCGCGCAACAGAGCTGTGTCACCACTCTACAGACACACATACTATTTTATACATTTACTATTTTGATACTTAATATTTTTTTATGATATACAAGATATACCTAATTCAAAAATTTTTATAATAATCCCTATTATTAACGTCTCATTTTTTAGTGTATAAATATTTTATTTCCTAACTAAAAAATTTCAATATTAAATTTTATTATGTGTGAATACTGCCAACCTTCTAATTCCGTGATGAAGTTGTGAGTGCGAGCAAATCCAAAAAAATAAACAAATTTAAATCGTAATACCTAAAAGACTTTATAATATTAATAATAGGCATCACTAGTTCAACTCACACTAGTGCAATGTTCTAGATCAGGGTTTGAAGCTAATAATAATTTCAAAATGGCGACATGTCCTTTCTCGACTGCTGTATACACTGGTGTCTTCTTCTCCTTGCCTGGTAGATCTACATCCACGTGCTTCTTCAGTAACGCCTCCACTATATTCTTGTAGCCGCCCTTCACTGCGTATATTAGAGGCGTGTCCTTGGAGTGGTCCTGGAATAAAATATTTAAAAGATGTTAATAAACAAAATAATCTTATATATAGTCGAAAATCGATATTGTAAGCCGATTATGGGACTTAATAAAACAGTTATGGTTTCATTTTGAAGAAAAAAAAAATTACTAGGAGCGCGAACCAGACCTCAATTTTTAATCGCTGCATCTCAGTATGTGTTATCAAATACAATTACAAAACGTCGACACATTCTGTCCTCAACAGTTTTTCAAGATCAGACTCATTATTACATTTATTACTATTTTACATTTATTATTGTTACATTTTTTTTAAACCACCACTACACCATCAGTTTCCAAAATTTTAAAATATTCGAATATACCGTTTTTGATTGATGCTTGCACAAAGGATGCTCAAAAAAAAAGGAAAAAATAAATATTTTGGCGGCAAAAGGAAACCTCTTATAGGTTTCTAAGCATTCCAAGAACATACTAGAACTCGTAAACATATAAAAATAAAATATAAATTTATGACATCACAAAGATAATAATAATATAAATTATATTATAACATAGAGTAATAAAATAATTCATAATGAATAACAGTATCAAGACGACTGACAAGTCATGAGACAATTTATTGAGCGAAGTGTCAATATTGGCACAGGAGACTCTCCCTCAAGGTTATGTCACACTAAAACTAACATTAATATAAATATTTATTTAATCACCTGCACATTAATATACGCTCCAGAGTTAATTAAAGCTAGTGCAATATCATAGTATCCTTCTTTGCACGCTATAGCTAGCGCTGTGCAACCGTCTTTATCTAAAGCGTTCACATTAGGCTTGTGTTCCAGCAACATTTGAGCTATTTCGAAGTGATTGCCTGCAAATAAAAGAAACTTATTAATATAATCAGAATAAAAAACAATAATGTATACTATATTATAAAGCTGAAGACTTTATTTGTTTGTTTGGTTAAATGCGCTGTTCTTCAAAACTGTTGGATGAATTTGATATTTTTTTTAAATTTGATAGTCAGGTCCTGAAGAAGGCTACAGGTTATCCAGCATTACGATACTGCTTTTAGTCATCCTAATCAAATTAATATTATAAAACTGAGAGATTTTATTAGTTTGGTTTAATGTGCTAATCCTCGTAATAACCAGTTGGATTTGGAAAATTCTTTCTGATTATGAGATTCATGAGGAGGCTCTCTATCATTGCGCTACTGTTCTTATTTGTAATAGTAAATTAAATCGTTCGTCTGTGTGTGGAACCGCGTGTAATAGTTAATAAGATATATTTTTACATCTTAACATAATATAATTGTTATCATTTACAAAAAAGGTATCCTTGAAAATATTTACATAAAATATAATTTAAAACTATTTTATTCACTATTAGTGAGGACTGTTTTTGTAAATCAACACATTTTATTTTTAATTCATATATTTTAAATGTATTCGAATAGCAATACCACAAGCAATTATATGTATTATAAAACAAAGTTTGTAATTTATCTAGTTATATCAAATTTTACCAAAATAAATGACGAAAAAAACAATGAAACTACTGCGTTTTTACAAGCTTCCTTTTGTGCAAGCAGATTCGAGTGCAACAGCTAGTAATATATAAATTGTCAGGTAATAATGAAATACTAATAAAATAAATGCACAAACTAACAAAGAACATCTTAATTGTTATCTTTAAAGTAAAGAAGCTAAAATTAAATTGGAGATGATACAAAGACTTTACGAGCTGAACAAACAAAAGTTTGGCCAACAACCAACTTTGGAATATGTTTTAGATATGACAAAATAAACAGCTTCTTTATCACTTGTGATACATAAAGTGCTATTACGATTTATTTAAAACATATTTTTTAGAGTCTTATTATAATAAATACTAGTATGCTAAGATCAGCTAGTCACAATAGATAATACAAAAAATTTGAAAGCGCGCGCAAAATTTCCCCATGCAAAGTCTATGGGATTTGAGAGTTGTCACAATTTTTCAGCAGTGTAGCATAATGAGACCTTTGATTTGAGCCATCAACGATATTTTTCCCTTTAGTGGTTCTCGAGCTACAGTGTGCCAACGAAATCGCTTCCTGCATTAATATATAAGATAATAAAATAATACTATGCTATATACTTACAACTGCCGATTAAAGCAAACATTGGTGACCAAAGCCAATTTTTTGTTTGATAGATCGACAATTCAATATTGAAGTCAATTGAGATATTTTGAGTGTGGTGTGGTGTGGTGTGGCGTAATGTGGCGTGTGGCAGAGTGTGGTACCGTGCGTGGCCTGCAGCAGCGGCGTCCAGCAGTACATCCCCGCGGTGTTGGCGTCCGCCCCCGCCCGCAGCAGCGCGCTGCAGGCGTGGGCGTCCCCCGCGCGCGCCGCCCACGTGAGCGCGGAGGTGGCGTACTTGTCGCACGAGTTGGGCCGCGCGCCCGCAGCCAGCAGGCGGGACACCACCGCGCTGTGGCGACGACCCGCCGCCCATACCAGCGAGCTGGACGATATGGACGATTTGCGATATTAACTCCAACATAAGGCAATATATTATAAAAATATTAGTGCAACCGTGGTTGGCTATTCTAGTCTACTGTTCGGTAGCACGCTTGATTAAAATTCTAATTCTTTCAAATATAGCTATTATGACTATTACTGAAATAGTCAATATTAATTATAATAATATTTTTATAACTAAGTTAAAGAGTATCTATGAATTACGGAGGCTCTGGTATAGTGAAACCAGAAAATGAAATTTTGTAAATACAATGCCTAATTCAAATAAAAGAAATATTTAAAATTCTGATAATTCAAGAAAATACTTATTAGGTCATAGAATAAAAGTCCCTATTATTTAATTTAGTATACTTCCGCATTAGCAGAATGAAAAGCATGCAATGAGAAGAGTCATAACCATACAAAAATAAAGAAAAAAAGAAGAAAGGCATATAAATAATATCAATAAAGAAGCCTCCACAGAAAGAAGGCATGACAGAAAAACGTAGAGGAGCTTGACATATTGCTGCGACCAAGAAAATGATATGTAGAAATTATATATTTATAATAATTCATATATTATTGAGAAAAGCGAAGCTATTACAGGTCAAAAGACGAATAATAGTAAGATGTCGAAAATTGGCAGAGTTGTCGAGGAGAATGACTTATAAATTTTGAAGTTTTTTGATGATATTTATGATTTTAATTTTTTATGAAATGGTCAAAGTGTCTCATACAGTTAACATGTGGAACGTTTTGACATCGCACACGCGAGCTCTTATTAGGCTTAAGATTATAGCCACTATTTACTCTTCTAATTTTGCAAGTATTCGAAACTTATTCAGCTGAATATAAGCAGATTTGAGTAGAAGAGACAATGAATTTTCTTAATATTCTTTCGGCTGTCATTACCAAGCGGTATTAAACAGACCAACTAAATGATTTTTGAATAATCTTCCACATCATTACATTTAAACGTTATTATATGCTAACAAATTATATATAAGTAATATCTTTTTAAATTACAACTCAGACTACAATAGGGTAATAATGTGATCAGTGTTGACATTTACGATGCGGTGAGTTAATATTTATATTTAAATACACAAATATAGATATGACTTACTTGATATTGTAATTGCCATGTGCGTGAACATCAGCACCCTTTTCCAATAACAGAGCTACAATATCTTCATGGCCCTTGTATGAGGCCCACATTAGAGGGGTCCATCCACCCTAAAAAGAATAGGCATATTTATCTCGATATATCTATAAATATTCCATATTCATCGATATCGATATGTTTCACATTCAGTATATACGTTATTTATGAAGCTTTTTTTTGAATTCTTTATGATCGAGTGCAAATCGATTTATATATCGATACTTTCTTTGTATTTAATAACTTAATTATTGACATTGTATAGCTTTATTATTATTATTAATTATTATAATTATTATGTTTTTTTTGTTTGCTTTTAACTTATTATTAATTTAAATTTCTGATATTCATATTTTTTAGCGCGTTTAAACAAATATACTTTTCCGCTTTATAATGTTAGTTGGATAATATACCCTTGCCCACATTAATTATATTGACTCGTTAATTGTATCACAATTTGCCCATTTAGTTTCAAACCCGGTCAGGATCCTTATTCATGAGTTTGGAGCATGGCGGAATCTTCGTAACTTCTTGATCGGGACCTCGAATTTATAAAGAACTTCCGGGCAAACTCCGATATAATTCAGGTAAGTATAGCTAACATATATATCGATAAGTTCATTCACATCTCTACAACTTGTGTAAACTTTACTAATTGTTCTATTATTTAGTGATGTGGCTGTCATTCCAAACTACTGAAGGGTAATTGATCCCATGAGTTAATTACAGCAATTAATTGGCTATGCATTAACACTATTAATAAATCGTTAATGAAAGAGGAACATTATACATGTGTGTGTGTGTGTGTGTGTGTATGTGTTTTAACCAGATTTAAGAATGTGGGGATGTCTTTGATTCTTGGCAGTGATCCAGAAGAAGTATAAATATATTTGTGGGCACTGTCCAGAATACATTGGTCATTGCTCTATTATTGTTTTTTGGGTCAAAACAGCGGTGCATTGTGTACTCTTTGCATTTATATTGACATGATATATATTATATATCATCATGTAAATATAAAAGCAAAGAAAAAACATTAACTCGAAAACTCGTGGCGTAAACTGTACGATGTTCACGTCGCGAATTCGCCGTACTCTAAGCTCATGAATATTGGGTTCGAGTGAGTGCGAAATCTGCAGTACATATTTACGTGAGCTCACCTAGATAATTACATATAATAGTAATAATCGATCATAAAAGCTCAAATATAAAAAAATAAATGTGTTATAAAGTTAAAAAAAAACAAATTTTTTGCAACATCAGCTGAATCAAATTTTTTTTTAAGATTTAAAGATATCTTTAAATAAAGTTATAAGTATCTTAATGTTAAACGAGTATTAGCCAGCAGCTGTGCTATACAACACAAAAACATACACTTTGTCACTACGGAATGATCCTACGGATTATATTTAACTCTCATCTTTCTTAAAACTGGTACAGAATTACAACAAACGAACATTTGCAATATAATCCTGCACCATGAAAAAGTAATTTTTTGTTTCGTTCAGAAAAAAGCTTATTATAATATTAAGAAAATTATTTTGATTATAGAACATATTTACTTTTTAAGTAATTCAAATTAAGATAATACGTCTAAGTTAACATCATTGTGTTATAAAAATTCATACAGGAAAAGCGAGATAGATATAACAGCATATGCACGAGTGAGATAGAAATAGCACCTATTAATAATTGTGTTGATATATGATAATAATATATAGACTAATTAATAGTATTGTGTGCTGGCAAATTAAGTTGTTCTGACACCTGCAACTCATGCACCATTGATACAGCTTAGTACCATATAATACTCTTATTTTAATTTTTTTTCTTTCACGATTTTTAGGTTTTTTAAAGAAAGTTATTGAGTTTGAATTTCCTTTCTTTCTTTAGGAATTATGGCTGTATTGTCTACTTTATTCCGGTAGAGATAAGCCATAGTCTATATCAATTAGTATTATTCTTATAAAACAATCATATACTAAAGCATCACTCACACAGTCCCTGGAGTCAACCGGCACTCCAGCGTCCAGGAGTTCCTGCACGACGGGCTGGTGTCCCCCCCTAGCTGCGAATGCAAGGCTCGTCCACCCGTCATTGTCCGCTGCTGTAGCGTCCGCGCCCGCAGCCAACAGCAGACGCACCGCTGACACTCGCCCGCACTCACACGCAGACATGAGCGCGGTTGTCCCATTCTGTACAGGGATTCTTACATATACTAAATCTACATAAATTTAGATTTTAGTCAAAAAAAAACTACAATAAGTTCCCAGACAACGTGAAATTAATGTGTATGTAGTTTATAACTAGTAGCTCGAACCAGACCTCAATGTTAACTCGCTGCGCTCACAAAATATCTGTATGTCTTACCATGTTGAGCGAAACGAGAACAGCACCGAAGTTGCATTTACAAAACGTCGACGCATTCTGTCCTCAACTATTTTTCAAGTTGAGACATATTATTACATTTTTTTTAAAACCACCACCAGACTTCTATCAGTGTGCAAAATTTTGAAATTTTCGGATATACAGTTTTTGATTGATGCTTGCACAACGGATGCAGTAAAGTGTCTCATAAAAAGCTTCGATCAATTATAAGTATTATAAACTATAAATATATTTTGTTTTTTTACTATATATATATTTTTATTTAGTTAATTCTAATGAAATTGTGCATGGACCTATTCCACTTTCTCACCAGCACCACGGGTTGACTGACACAGAATGCCACCAGTAAACCTTTTGGTTTATAAATAAAAATATTAAAATGTAAGAAATTTAAAAAAGAAAATAAAACATTTATGTGCTAACGGATATTATAATGGGTCCCAATATTTAAATCATATATTCTGGGAATGAGACCTTCGCTGTCAGGATATTTCAAGTTTATAATAAATTTTAATAGTCAATAAGTTAGTTTTATATAGACAAGCCCGCCGAGTTTCTTTTCTGTCAGCTCTTCTCAGGACTGAGTCAATTATCTTTCCCAGCCGATGGTAGTTTCGACTATGAAAACATGTTTTTAATAAATTTCATTTCATTTCAATAGATTGTCAAAGTAGTTGTAATTAGTGAACAAAAAACAAATTGTAATATAATTTATCACTAATTAGAATAATTAGTATATAGCAGATTAATTAAAGCGTTACCAAATTAAATAAATACAAAAAACATAATAATAATATTATATATAAGGAACAAAACGAATCCACTACGCATTATAGGTTAAAATTCAGTATAAGATCACAACTAGTCAAAGGAACTTTTCCTCTCATTATGGGACATGGATGGAACATTAATGGGACTTGGATGGAACATTAATGGAACATGGATGGAACATGGAATAACCTGTTCTAACAAGGAACAGAAGTGGTTGGAAGTGGTTAGTAGTTCGAAGGCCTGCCTGCTTAGATAAAAGTCACAGGTTCGATTTCTGGGACAGTTATTTGAGTGATGTATTAATTTTTGTTTCTAATCTGGGTATTGTTTGATTAATGATCGTGAGAGGCACGATACAGATTATATATCTCTCGAATAAAACTATTTTTACTTGAACCCGACGTTTCGAATACTTTGCAGTATTCGAAACGTCGGGTTAAAATAAAAAATGTAACCAAATTATACGCGAGTTTTAATCCGTAAATATAGTTTTATTTCAAATGTGTACTCGTGAAAATCTAAGAAAATACTATATATATCTCGTTTTCTTTAACTCTAAAAAAACTATAAATTTAGTTTAAAAAGGTGTGATTCTTACATCGTCTCTATCATCAACATTGACGTTTCTGTTAGAGGTAAGGTAGTTCTCGAGCTCATTGCCTTCACTGCTGACCAGTTGCGAGAGCGTCTTGAAGCACGCGAGGGACACCATCGACTCGCTGCGGTGGAGGCTCTGCACAAAATAACATAATTAAATATACAATAAAAAAATATATATTATTATAAATATATAATACAATATCACTAAAAACGCATTAGATTTTATAATCAGTTTTATTAGTAAGTACAAACACTCGGCAAACACAATACAAAGATTATTACAATGTAAATTATTTCGCAACAATTTTTTTTTTCTATAATAATATATACCTCGGAATGTTGAAAACTCCAATGAAACATAATAACTATAGAGTAGTTCACATTTATTTATAATATCCAAAAATATTAATTTTTTATAAGAACTAACAAACGTTCATACAGTACAGTTCAAACTCTAGAATGAATATTAATTATAGATAAAATGATAAGAAAAGATATCACAAGAGGACTTCTTACAATAAACTTCAGGGTTTCTAGTTAAAATTATATCATATTGTAATTTATATCTAAATAATATTTAAATAATGATATCTAGAATAATCTTAGCCAAGTCATTTATTACATTCATAAAAATATATTATATTCTACACGTAGCTGTCTTGCAGTTTCAACAGCAAAATAATAATTTTATTTATTATTGATAACTAATAGTAGTAACTTTATGACATGTAGCCGTCCTTGTGAACCTGCTTAACATATTCAGAAATAATTTTTCATATCCATCCGTTTTTAAATTAGCGCGTTCATACAAACAAACAAACTCTTTAGCTTTATAATATTAGTAAAGATAACATATATTTATAAAGCGTAGTTTCATTGGTTTTAATAAATGTTTAATCAAATTAACAACTCGTGCATTTTTAATAACACTCGGGATCATGCATCGTTAGTTGGTGCTTCAAAAGAGCAACAAAACTGTGTTGTTAATTGCTAATTACAACACTATAATCATTAAGGCAGACCGTATTTGAGTGGCGTCGGAGAGCAAAACCATGGAAGGGGAAACCATGGCTAAAACGGCGAGTTTCCCCAGGAGGCGCTGTGACTGTAAACCGGGGTACGTTGAGGTGGGGCCCAGCAGACAAGGGGCCCATGGTTTCGTTGCCACCACCGATATTAAATGGCAGGAATGAAGGCCGTCTTCGCTTGTTAAACAATGGTGGTGCTAGCATTGCTCCCGCGAAGCTGTTGCTTTTCGCGCGCTGTGTCGGAGGACCCTCTTCGACATTGTTGGGATCCACAGCATCAGATCTGTCGGACCTATCAGATCGATCAGACTCTGAACAACTGATATCTGTATCAGACGACACCGTCTCTTGCACCACATCCAACGGTAGTTCTGATACAGGAGGTCTCGAAACATTTCTAGGTTTGTGTATATTTGCAACGAGATATCTGATATGAACGTATTCATTTTCACTTGTTTTAGTTAATTCGTGATTGGACATATCGCGATTAAAAACATAATAATACAAGCGCTCCGCAAGACGTCCTGTGACAGATTTGCGAGCTGGGTGACTAAGCAGGGAACTCGGACTGTCTCGCGTGATCACCATGGGCGGATACTATTTACAGCGCGTTTTTAAAGGCGGTAGGCGTTTGCGATGAATGAACGGCACGATACGTACTAGAGAGTAGGTGCTGTGATTTCCTAATGAAAGGCGTTTGAGGATCGCGGAGGCGGTGCGATGGACTCGTTCTGAGGGCAGCATGTCGTTCGGTGGTCGGACACACTGTGCCGGTCAGTTGGAGTCGACGGTGATACCAGTTACCTATACCCTCCCCGCCTGAACCTCTCTCATCGTTTTTATTTAATCCTTTTTTTTAATAATTCACAAGAAGCATGACGTAACTTGTTGCAAGCCAATCAAAATATACTAAATAATAAGAAAAAAATATTTAGTTGGATTAAATGATATTTATATATTATTTTGAAAAACTAAATATTATATTCATAAAAATATTAAATCAAGAGCAATCTTAAATTTAATAAAACTACATTACGGATATAAGGCAGCCGGAACTTAAAAAATGTTAATTTATTTCCGCATACGTATAGCACGATCTAACTTGAAAATTATATATTTTTTCTAAGTACCAAATTTTTTTAGGAAATTTTTTTAAAGGTCAATGTCCTATATCAATCAGTGTATCACCAGTTCTTAGAATCTGATTAATTGATCACACAGATAAAGCAAATTAAAAAAGGTAAAAAATCAATGAACGAACGCAATAAGAATAACGGGGTTTCAGGAATCCACCCACCAGCCAGTCGAGGTACGACGAATTGAAAGGCACTAAAGTGAACGAAGTGAATCAAGAGACGTTAAAAAAGGGATAATAAGTATTTTAAGGATTAGTCCAGCTTTCAGAAATTTTCCATCATATAGAAAATAAATATTTAGAGTATTGGATTCTAAATCTTTAAAATTTAAGAAATAAACAATTTTTTAAAGAATAGTTCTTGATATTGTAGAAGAATAAGCTATTATAAGATCAGAATTAAAAAAAAAAACAAATTATAATATAATATTAAAAAATATATTTATGTTGGCGTTTAGGGTACTATTATATAGAATAGACTAAAATACAACATTACCGAAAACCATTGTGTTTTTAGTATATAATAAATAAAAAATATATAAGATTGAAATAAAAAATTAAGAAAATATTTTTGAATTAAACATCTTATAAAGCTATAACATAAATAAAAAACAAAGTTACCTGTCCGTACGTCCGAATAAAAGAAGCCGCACGCATCATCGTGTAACCGCTACCAAGACATAACAATCACAAAACTAAATTATAAATATATTAAAAAATATATAATAATTTAACGTTACCCAAACGATAAATGATAATGAATAATGAGCTCGGTAGCTGGTCAGCACCAACTTTTATATGGGTATAGAGAAGCTTACTGATATTGGCTCTAGGATAAGGTTAACTAGAACCAACATTTACCTGATGATTAGTGTTCTTACACCATAATTTACACATGCCCCATAAACACAGATAAAATAGATTAGGCTGACTACATAATGGCGGTAATAAGGCTGCTGTTACACTGTTTTATTTACTAAGTATTATGTGACCCCAAAAAAATATATGACAATGAGCGCACTGATGCTTTTTCTCAATGTAATATTAGTACCCTCATTTTCAGGTCTAGAAGCTTTTATGATGCTGCTATTTTTAATGTAACCCAAAATCAGACGGTTGCAACACCTTCGTGTATGCGTTAGCGTGTTGGCTTGTGTGTGTGTGTGTGAAGTGTGTGTGAAGTGTGTGTGAAGTGTGTGTGAAGTGTGTGTGAAGTGTGTGTGAAGTGTGTGTGAAGTGTGTGTGAAGTGTGTGTGAAGTGTGTGTGAAGTGTGTGTGAAGTGTGTGTGAAGTGTGTGTGAAGTGTGTGTGAAGTGTGTGTGAAGTGTGTGTGAAGTGTGTGGGAAGTGTGTGTGAAGTGTGTGTTAAGTGTGTGTGTGCATACCATCAAAGTCCACAACAAGCTTAAACTATTATTTCATTTATAATTTATAATATTTTCATTGATATCGAGTTGTTCTTTGTTTTTTTGTAGTAGCTAGTCAAAAAAAGAATGTTATGAACCTTGATGAAGTTAAAACTAACAAACAAAAAACTATAAAATAATATATTTATTATTTATATTATATTAAATAAACAATATATGTATAAAATTTAAGTATGAAGTAAAATAAAAGTATTAAATATAGCAATGTACTTCATGATTGACTAAATCTTTAAAGGTTTTAATAGTGTGTCGTCTGCGAAATATAACATTTATTTAACAGATTTTTTAGGAATTTCTAAACCTATCAGAGATTTTGTTTAATTTCAATACATTGTAAACTGCAAGTCACTTATCTATATTTTCTGAATATCCACGGCTGGAGTTCTTTAGAATAAGACATTAACTAATTTTATGTGCAGATATCTTCCTATAATCAATGGGACAAAACTTGGTTTATGCTATCAATATACGTATAAGATTTGTGCTGATGGCGACTACAACTGGCGGCTACTGTTTAAACTATCATAGTATAAAAAAGTTTCAATATTGAAATACTCTTTCGAGACTTAGTTTTTATAAGAAAATCATCTAGTCAAACTTAAAAAAAATAAAAGATATTTGGTAGATCAATATTGTTTTATAAATGTTTTAAATGAAAAGGGAAAGATTGTTGCAATATTACTTTAAGAAACAGTTATATAATGTTTTAGTGTACGAAGTAAATGATACTAATTTTTCCTAATTTTAACATACTCAAGATACAAAAAGATTTACTACTTTTTTAATACAAGTTAGTAAATATATTTATATTAAGTTAAGAGAAATATATTTAGTTTAAAACACTATTATTATATACATAGTTGATAATTTATATTGAAATAAGTCACGCGTCATACATACTGACAAGTTACATATATAATTAATAAACAAAACTATTTTGTGAAATAGGGGATAGAGAAAAGAAGAGTGCGGCGAAGGATTTTTTTATATCATTCACTCACTCACACTTACTCAGTCACAAATGCTTAACTATGAAATATTATATGTAAACCTTCATATAAATTATTATTAAAAGTCTGTTTTAGTTCTACTCAGTGACAAGAGGACGGTTATTTATATCAGGTCAATATTTATATAAAGATGCAAGTAAATAGGGCATGATCATATGAAGGGAAAGATAAAATAAGTCGATAAAAAATGTTAATAATTTACGATTTAAAAATGTGAGTGACTAAAAAGTAATCAATTTATTGATATTATAATATATAAATATTATTAATTTATTTTAGTGTAAAATAAATACATTATATATAATTTATTTGTTTATTATTATTTTTTTAAATTATCCGGCTGTACTCACTTAATTGCTATCGAAATTTGTCACTAGTTTCAAACCCATTCGGGGTTCTCATTCGGAGCATGGCAAAAATCGTAGCAAAATTTTTCCCAACGAACGAAGGAAACTAGTCGATCAAATACTAAAATGTAAACTGAATAATTATATATAATAGTCATCATGGGCTCACGAACATTTAAATACAAAAAAACGATATTTCAATCAAAATTATTAATATACATTATAAGTAAATAAGTATATCTAATAAAATAATAACCTCATTCGCAATCGGTTCACTCAGTGCGGTCCTCATGAATCTGTAATATGGGAAGACACTTCCATAACTCCTCGGTACTTTGAATGGTAGCACCAGTGGCCGTCTTTCTGTATTCAATGACGAAGATCCAGCCCTGCCTAGCCACGACATGTCACCAAATATCCGAGTACATTATAAAAAACACTTCACAATAAAAAAAGAGCGGGAAATATAACGTCAACATGTGGGTAAATTTAAAACGTTTAGGAATAATCGTCCTGCGTCCATTGCCGTCTGCTTGTGATAAGTTATAATATTATATTACACAGGAGTGCTTATCAAACTTATCAGTCTCATTGTTGATCCCTATACGACGTATATTTACTAAGTAAATAAATAAAGGTACCAAATAAAAAAAAACTCCATTTTTAATGCTATATTTTTTTATAACACAACAGAATGTCAATTTGTTTTTATTTCATAATATATTTTTAGAGATACAAAAATCCTATTATTATTGTCAAGTTTTCATTATTTATGTAGGATATAAAATAAAATAAGTAACGCCATCTAGCGGCATTCCTTAACAAAATCGATACACAAAGCTATCAAAATATCAAACACTACCGAGTAATGATATGTATTAAGTATAGATGGCGGTAGCGTCATGTTCCAATTTTAAAAATCCATATTATTATGAATTGATTAGTTTTTAAATAATCTTATATTATACACAATTAATACTTAAGATTGGTCTTCCAGAAAGATCTAAGGATATTATTTAGGCGGGAAGTCACCTATGCATAAAATACTCGACTAACAAAATGAAGTCTTATGAAGAGCTAGTAAAGGTTGACCTTTACCACAATCTAGAAAGAGCTTGGGTCAAGTATCTATCCCCTTGTGATTTTTTACTATATATTTGCTCTAAATTAATTGTTTCCAATATTTGTGCCATTGTTGATAATAATGCAAACATAGCTAAATTATAACAATAACATTAATCTTATATAAACAAACTATTAAAACCGATCAAACTGAAGGTGAAACCAAAATAATATTAAGCAATTTTAAATGTGTTATAATTATTAACTTTTAATAAGATAGCTGTTACACGCGGTTCCACACGCGGACAAACGATTTTATTTACTATTAATATAACTAAGAGTATTAATAGAATAACCCCATAAATCTGTCTATCATAATGAGAATTATTCTTAAATCCATCCATTAAGAAGCGCACTTTTAAACAAACAAAAATATATTCTGCTTCATAATAAATAATGTTATACTGCAAATTATAATGCATTGTAACTTTAATTAATATATTCTTTAATAACTATAATACAATACACTTTATCGTTCCACTTAAAGCCAATAAAGAAATAAATGATGAAAATCATTTACAAGATGGCAATAATTGTTGAGGGAACTGATGTCTTTAATGTTTCCCGCCTCATGAGTTATTACAACTAGCTGTTACGGGCGGTTCCACCTGCGTACGAACGATTTTATTAATTATTAATATACTTAGAAGCACTTACGTAATGCCAGATAGTCTATAGTCTTCCTTATGAAACTCTCTATCATAATAAGAAATTATTTTTCAAATCCATCTGCTACTAACATTATCTGGTTCAAACCAACAAACTTTTCCGCTTTAGTATAGATAAATAACTACACTAAATAATTATTGTTAGCGACTGAGTCATTATTCTGAATTGAATGCCAATGAATGTTGATTAACAATACATATGTAAAATAAAAATATATTATTTCAATACAATACAATATAAAATTATTACATACTTCTGTAAGCAACGAAATTTCCTTAATATTCTTTATAATTTGAGGCAGTGTATCCTCTGTGCAGGTCACAAAACTCCTGGCAACTTCAACACGAAAATAAACTTTAAAAAGTAAATAAAAATAAGGTCTAAAAATCATAGTTGTATTTGTAGATATGTGTGGTGGTTTGTAAAAAAAAAATTAAAAAAATTCATTGTCGTTGAGGAATAATGTCCAAAAAACATCATTCCCATAGACTTCAATGTAATAAAATTTGCGCAAGTGTAAGGTCTACAATTACGACATTCCATCAAGACGAAGCATTCAGTAAAAGGAAGCGAACAGTTTTTAAAATTTTAAACGGTTTTTACCAATATATCCTGAGAAAAATGTATTTATAGCTTTATGTAAATTGACTGAAATATACAGTTTAGTGTAGAAAAAGTACACACACGTATACGGAGGTATACACACGTATACACAATACACCAATTAATTAATAAAATATCAAATAACTAAAGCACTTTTGAATATTAACAATGTGGAGCAGTTACTGAAAACAATAAAGAAAACAAGACAAGCAATTTAACTTAGTAACAAAATATATTTTTTTCCTTTTTATTTTAATACCAACTCAATTATAAAACTTTAATATTATTGATAAGATTCGATGTAAAATGTGACACATTAAAATGTTTGCAATGGAACTATGTTTGTGTGTGTGTGTATTTTCTAATGACATCAGCCCGATAGCTTTTCGTAGGAAAAAGATAGCAAGTAATATTATATGATACTCATATAACGAGCAAAGAAAAAGAAAAAGATTTTTTGTTAACAAAAAAACGCTCGCTTTGAAACAAAAATGTTCTGTTGTGACGTCATATCATGCGATCCAAAACGCTCTGTGATTGGCTAAAAACTGAGCGCAACATTAAGCAGTTGCACATTTGAAACTAATATTTATATGAGGTATTAAATTATCTAAATTTATGATCGGCATTCGTATTTTCATACAAACTTATTAAATAATTTTGTTAAAATGTATTACAGAAACTTTTCAGAAATAGTCATAAATTGTTCGAGATATCACTAAAAGGATATATTTATAATATTATCAAAAGTGCATTGTAAGAAATTAAAAGTAAGTACATGACTTTTTATTAATAATATAACCTCTAGACATTACGTCAAAGTAACTGACAATACTCATATAGAGTCATATACATAATATTATAAAATATATACTACTAAATACAAACTAATACATTTTCTATTATTTACTAGCTGTTACTCGCGGTTCCACTTGCGAAATTATTTTATTTACTACTAGCTGAGCCCACGACGTCGATCGCGTGGCGTATTATTGTATGTAAGTAAACACAAGAAAGCTTGTAAGTATTAAATAACCTTTTTATTCACTTAGTTTGAATAGTAAACATAGGTAAAGCAAGGTTTGAAATTATGAAAGACAAAATGATAAAAAAACAGACGATATAGTGATAATTTAATTAAAACTAATTAACAAGACGTACACATGTTGTGTTTCTTCTGTGGTACTTTTAATCTCATGTTCAAAATATATATAACAATGCGTCCTTTATATGTTTTAATAGAATGAAGTTATAGACTTAGTATATTATACTTTTATGAATTGGACATTTTTATGCAGTAAAAGTAATCTTAAATGTTGATCAATACATTTAGCAATCACAATATAAAATTTCATCAAAATATGTCGAGTAGGTTTTGAGTTATGAGTGCACAAACATACACATAGACAGACATACAAAATTTAAACAAAATTGGTGATTTAGTATTCGATTACTTATTACACAAGCATTAAAAGTTTTAGAGTATATTCAATGTACAGACACAGGTTATTTATAGTTTAATTATATGTATAGATTATTTTCCGCATTATAATAGTAATAAGTACATGATATGGTTGTTTGAATGCTTCTGTTAAGTTATCCTCATAAATACATTAATTGATGAAGATAGAGTACCTTATTTCTCATTTTGCCGTTCTTCAGAAGTAAGTAAGTAAATAAACACATGTTAACTGAATAACAATTTAATTTTTTTTTAGTTTTTTTAAAACGATTTCCAGAGAGTTACAAACTATTTTATTTATATGCCATTAGATCATTAATTTAAAATAAATTAAAAATATTAACTTTTTAAAACAATAGAAATGTTTACTAGTTCTCTCTTTTTGGTTTATCTTTAAAAGATACACTTGCAATATTATTTTTTTTTAGATAAAACTTATAATATAAGTATTTCGACGGAACACATACGAATAGCTGACGTTAATTGGGAATCCCAGTGACATTGACAACTCCGCCATTTTAAGGTAAAAAAGTTAAAACTAACGATACTCTTAACCAATAGGTATGACTTCATGGATTCTTTTTCGAACTTGTATGTCGTCATGGAAGTAAATAACAGCCTTGACTTTGAGTAAGTATATCAATAATTTGCTATAAGTATAAAATAATCTTTTTTGTCACTTTCACATCTTTGACGTAAATCGTTAGTGAGAAAGTGACAAAACAGTAAGTTCTACTTGGGTATAAATTTTTTAAATATGAAATATTTTTTTGTTTGTCACTTTCACACCTTTCACGTAATTCGTTGGTGTGAAAGTGACAAAACAGAATAAGTATAAATATTTTTATTAGTAATTCAGCAAAAATTTACTAGGATTACAAAAAGTTATCGTTTGTAAATCTCCACGGCATATATATGCACTTTTCTTATGTACACAACAAATGAACGCTAAATATAGTTAAACTCGAAATGATTTTAAAGCAAAACAGGCTTTATTACTAATTTTTGTTTAGTTCAAACAAAAGAACACGAGTCTCATTATTATAATTTACTTGTATGTTTGTATGTTAGTAACAGTTACATATGTTTAATTAAAATGCACACATTTATAACTCAGGTGTTGTTGGCGTAAATCCAGGAGTTGTTACGATTGGTACTTAAGACTTAATTAAATTCCATTAGTCATAGTCACACGCCCAGCTAGTCCGCCCTTGTGACAGCGTTGGCTACAGGTGCGCCAAACCTATTAAAATTTCTTAACAATATTATCGATATCCATGTTTGCGTATTTTTCCTCAAATATACGTACAAGTTAATTTATTTGCAAGATTGTGGCTTATGTTTAATGCGAATAAATATTACTTTTGTCTGTATGTAAACACCTAAGATTATTTAGCTAATATTCAATATTATTTCAGGTAGGTAAATACATTTCGACGAAACCGAATTTCAATGGGGATCGTGGATTAATATTAGCATCGGCGTAGAAACTGGTAATTAATACTATTAACAGATACTATGAAGAGCTCCGAAGATGACATTAAATACATCTTTCCCGCAAGACTCACGGTCGCGGCGCACCCAGAGAGCGGTCGCATGCAGTTCACGACATGACAGACCTTTATAAGGACCCCGAATTTGTTCGATACAAGTTGGGCAAATTCTGATAATTATATAATCAAATCCGGATAAAATCGTATAAAATCGTTCGTACACGAGTAGAACCGCGTGTAACAACTAGTAAGAATATAAGACAGCTGTACGCCATAAGAATGTTTGACCTTGATCATAATAAGTTGATAAAAAGAAGACACAAAAATGTAATATTTATTGAGAAAAAAATTGTTGACAAAAAAAATCTTATCGAATCATTGATTTAAACCTTTCTAATCTATTGGATAAGCTCAAATGTAATATATTTATTTCTTCTTTATACATTAATTACTTACATTTATCATACGTATCACCGAAACCAAGTCATGCCAAAAAAAAAAAAATTAAATTAATAAAAATATCGGATTTAATAAAGGAATACTTTTACTCGATGCATTACTTCTGAATTCGTAAAGATTTATTATTTTATAATTATATTAAATATATTTAGTTCCTGTAATTTTGACTTATAAATGTACATATGCGTGCGTGCATATGTATATGTGTGTGTGAGCTTGAGACATTACAGATGTTTTTTTATGATAGGAAATTTGATAAAACTCGCAATAAAGTTTCATTTATCTTATATATTACTTGGGTTTGTAATCTTATCTTATTTGAACAATCACTCGTAATCATGACTTTGTTCCAATTTGAACAATTTTATTGTGACGTATTTGGTACGAATTCTCCATATTTGAAAAAGCAACAAGACGATAGAGAAACGGTCCATGTGAATTATGTAGGATGAAAGCTTTTTAAGGGTTTTAAGAAGTGCTGGGTGTGGTGATTGATCAGGGTAACCTTCTGGTTTTAATTAGTATCCTGTTCTATGCCGAGAAATTCCATACACCAGTACTCGCTATGAGCTGGTGATATCCACTTAAACTTCCACTTTTTTGGTAGGGAAAGCAACGTAAGTTAAAATTTCAAATGTCTGTATATTTTAGCTTTTGGGGCTGTACTTTGAAAAGTTAAAAGGCAAATCCAATCTAATATCGATGAAACTGAAAGTATTTTTTCATGGAAGTACAAAAAAATATATGCTTTCCAACTTATTTGAGTAAGTTGTAAAAGTGGATCTTTTTAAAAGCAAAAGCAATGCCTAATTTTGCAATCGAAATGCTTTTGAATTAGGGCGAGGTTATTGTGTCAGAGGCCTTCCAACATCTCTTATAAGAACATTACAATAATATTACTTTCCTTTTCTGTACCAAAACATCTATAAAACTATCTTGTTTTACTCTAATATCTGCGATTCACTTACTTATTGTATTATTAGATTACTTTCTTCCTCTAAAAACTGTCGGAAAGTTAATTTATAATACTAAGACAAGATTTTTTTAAAGTATGACAGTTTTAAGCGAGTTAAATGTTCATGGATACTAAATTGGGGCTAATAACCAAAAAAAACTACAACCTTGAGACTATCTCTACAACTGCTATAAACTTGTGATTTTACCTCTCAGTTCTCAAATCCCAGACGAGCTATTCTTAGGCTATATGCTGGCAAAACAACGACAATACCTACATTAGATCTCAATAACGTGTGATGTTTACTCAATGAGAAAGTTTCATGATATGGGAATAATGGCGATAGCTATAAAATCTGTGATAAAAAAAATCTGAATATAAAGAATACTGTCGGCGACAAGTGATTACGATGTACACAGTTTATTTATTAATTATTTTTATCTATCAATCTTGTTAGAATATTTCAATTATCTTATGTATATACAAAGTCAAAAGTAGTGTCTCGTTATGAATCATTCTTTTGTGAAACTAATATGTGTGACAGAGATAATAAGATGATAGCATCTATGTCCCAAACTTCGTAGTTTATAGTTATAGAACTAGTCTCTCGTTAGGCAGCAGTTTATTGTCAAACTGATGGGTATGAGAGAGGTAGCAAGATGTTGGCATCTTTGTCCCGCTCTTGAATTTATATGAAAATTATAATTAGATTTTCCTTTATTTTTTTTTTCGATTGAGTAAAGAACTTTAAGATGTTTATAAATGTGTAAAGATTATAGTTGTGAGATGAATAGTTTCAGATAATAATGAGTTTTAGGTTGTTAAAAGTACTGTTTTTTGTATAATGTATGTTTTTTACGAACTATTTTTAATTTAAGACTATTACCATTTTGTATTATATACCTTTAGATTGATTTAATTGAGACAATTATTTTGATGTATGATATGTGTAATTATAAGATTAAGAGAAATAAATATTAGCGAAAAAGCGGATCAGCCATAATGAAAAATGTTAGTAAAATGAGTCGATTACCCGCGGCTCTCTTTACGGTATACGTGGCGTACTACACCTGACAGTATGGCTCTACTTCCGACATTACTTCCGACTGCTACGAAGAACAAGAAAAACTCTCAAGAAAAAAGGAACTCTTAAGAAAAGGAACTGAAGAAAAAGGAACTCTGGAAGAATTGAAGAAATTGTATAATTGTTTCTGGTTCGCTATCACGTCTATAGTACTCCGGTGTTTTCAATCACGACCCCCTCCGCCGAACCCAGGATCCTAAGAGACGGACTTACGAACGCCCAACTGAGATAGCCATACTGTTTCACGACTTTCTTGTTTCAACTTGCTATTTCAGCGGCACCATAAGGTCTGTCCCTCGAGGGTGGCGCCAGTATTTTTCAATATAGCGCCCCACTTCAACAAATACAGTTGTCCAAGATAAATAATGGGCATCGGCTAACTTCGTGTTTCCGAAGATGACCGACACATTTAGGCAGTATAATGATATAGAGTCGATGTTACCAAATAGACATATCTATTATGTTTTATATGAGATATAATAATATAAAGTAAGTTCCTGTCACGAAACAGTATAAAGTAGTAGTTCATATTTGAATATTTCGGTTTTGATACGAACTTTTGGCAACTTACACTGATATGAAAGGCTTATGAATATGTAGACTGTAACAACTGTCGTTATATCTTTATCCCCGCTTTTTAGGTAATTTAAATATTTATAATGTAAAACAGAAATAAGTGAAACAAAATAAATCTTTTATTTTGACTTAATTGTTGTTTTAAGTAATACCTTTAGTGATTTTTTATAAGTGCGGGTTTGAAACTAGTCGGATAAAAACCGAAAATTTTTAGTCTGATAATTGTGTGTAAAAAAATTGCTAGTTAAGTTATTACTCTATCTGACGACTTCTTATTATTCAGATTTTTTTGACCAGTTTTACGGAATTCTTTGACCTTTGATTGGATAATCGTGATGAAAACATTTTAATGTCATACTATTTGGCTTATTTACAATTAATATCATATATGATATATTCTATTCTTCTTTAGGTATACATTGTTTATGTTTTTTTTTCTTTATAAAAGAAGTTAATCTTTTGCTTTAATATTCTTAGAGATGAGTTCGAATTTATCGCAAAGTAACAGAAACATATATATTGTTTAAAAACATATCTAATGAAGGGTTTTAAAAAAGTGGGGGTAGTTGGAAAAGCTATACTCTATACCCTTTTTACTATGTAAAAGTACTAGTTAATAAGTATCGTAATATTACAATACCTATCTATTGTCCGTCTGCGTATAATTTTTTAGTGTTTCTTACACGAAATTAAAAGTAACGATTTCTCAGTTAATTTATTTTGTCGTACTTTGGTAGGTAAAACAAATACAGTGCTTATGAGGATTTTATTCTCTCTATCGTATAATGAATAAAACGCTATTAGTAAGATGCAAGAGATGGTCTATTCACTTTCGCGAGCAGTCCGGACGTGTGACATCATGAACCCCACGTCACACTGAAATTCGTGTGAAGAAAAACCACAAAAACGTGAACGCAACTTTAAAATCCCATAACTTTTTTAGGTAAAGTAATTTTTTAAGACTTTTTCTTAAGATTGGATTGGTCTTTTAATTATAATACTAAGAAAAAGCAAAAATGGCACAATTATATAAATATTCTGATGTAATATTTTGAATAATTTAAAAGTCAGGTAAACTAATAAATATAATTTAGATTTAAAAGAATCAAAAAATTAACAAGTGATAATGGAGCGTCATAATAACTTCTTTCTAACACACACGCACACACACACACACATACGCGCGTACTTACATAACATACACGGGACACCTCAAGACATTAAGATATTATAAAAAAACGATTTTGAAAAACGGGATAATTACATTAAGCACGTTAATGTTAAGTTACAAAAAAGGAAACTAAACAAAAACAAATACAAAAAAAACATTATTGAGGAGAAATAATAAGATTTTTTATTATACAAAGTATATATTTAATGTATTATAAAGTACAATGTTATTGACTTTGTTATTAGAGGTTCAAAAATGTACCCTCAACTATATCAACATCTTGTTTCTTCACACAGTTGTATGAATCTAGTGCGAGTGAAACAACACGTACCGTTCAACATTAATATCATAACTACAATGATGTTTGTGTGTTTGTAAATGTTTTGGTATTAAATTACTTTTATATTGTTACCATAACCTGTAAACACTCATATTTATGAACACGCCTGTATTGAAATAGAAACTCGTGTTTGTATTGTACTCTAACAGTACGAACCAGACCTCAATTTTTACTCGCTGCGTTCGCAAAATCTCTGTATGTGTTAGCATATTGAGCGAAGCGAGATGCAAACAGCACCGACGTTTCATTTACAAAACGTTGACGCATTCTGTCCTCAACTATTTAAAAAAAAAATTAAAAATTAAAAAAATCTAAATGCTGTTAAAAAATTCGGCAAGATAAATTTTCGCATGAAAAGTATTCCCACTGAAATCTATGGGATTTTAGTTTTTCCATGATTATTTCTGAACGACATCAAATATTAAAAAAAATATATTTTTTAAAACTACCACAAGACTGTGTCTATCAGTGTGCAAAATTTGGAAATTTTCGGATATACAGTTTTTGAATGGTAATTGCACAAAGGTTGCAGAAAAGTCTCTCATAGAGAATTTCGCTCAATTATATATATACATAGTATTTTCTTAGATTTACTCGAGTACACATTTGAAATAAAACAATTTTTACGGATTGAAACTCGCGTATAATTTGGTTACATTAAGATTTTAACCCGACGTTTCGAATGCTTTGCAGTAATCGTGTTCACGGGTAAACGAGATGTAAGTGTCTGTCAGAAAGTCAGTTAATTAATCATCTGATGATGATGAACGTAACCAAATTATACGCGAGTTTCAATCCGTAAAAATAGTTTTATTTCATATATATATATATATACATACATAACTACACAAAAAGTCTTCAGCTTATCATAAATTGCTACTTTTTTTCTCACACTGTGTTGTGCATAGTGCTATCTCTTTAAGCAACTAGTTCTCGTTAAGGTAAACTTATACTTTTAGTAATATATTTACTAGTGGGTCGCCCGTGACAATTCGCGTTTATTCAGTTGATAGTTTATAGATATATCGTGTATATGTTATTTTATATTAATTATATATATTTTTTTTTTAAAGTTACGTCACATTTTATTTAAATTTTCATTATTATGGTTATATAATATTTACGTTAAGTATTCTTAACTAGATTGTTTTATTTCAATTTTTTTTTTTATATGTAATTTTTATTTTTATTTTTAATCTTATTATTGTTATTATTATTGCACGCCTACCAACAATCTCTCTTGTACTTCGTAAGGTTGGCTGGTAAAGAATGTTTTTGTAGCATTAAACCCGACTTTTGTGCATTATTCTGTATTTTGTGCAATAAAGAATTAAATAAATAAATAGTTTAGGAATTTCGATATCTATGACAGGTTTTGTTTTGATTTCATATCATTGTATATTACAAGTCATTCATCTACATTTGGTGAAAAAATAATGAAACATTTTACGTTTGTTATTATATTGTATTTACTCGTTTTTTTTCTGGACATC
Organism: Mechanitis mazaeus; assembly: GCA_959347395.1. Taxonomy (NCBI): domain Eukaryota; kingdom Metazoa; phylum Arthropoda; class Insecta; order Lepidoptera; family Nymphalidae; genus Mechanitis; species Mechanitis mazaeus. The sequence continues at coordinate 17,992,195 of OY365750.1, forward strand.
TAATGCTGGAGCTCTTCAAAATAAGACAACTGATTTTAATGTGTCAGCTTACGCAAAATCAGCTTACACTATTAGTGTATAACAGGGATGGCGAACCTTTTTTTATGTCCATGCCACAGTCTTATTTTTTTTAATTAGGTAACGCGCTACAATAAAATTTAATTCCAACTGTTAGCGTGGTGAAATTATACGTAAGTATAATTTAATAAACAAATAAAAATAATTCTTTAAATATTTTTTATCAATCAATGTTTTATAATTATTTTGTTTTTGTGCGTGCCATCAAAACTTCCAAACGTGCCAATTGTGGCACGACTGCCATTAGTTGCCCATCCCTGATATATAAGATTTCCGGTAAAACATAAGTACAGTATTAAACAAAGTATTTTACATAGTAAAAGAAGATATTACATAACAAGGTTTTCACTTGTAAGTAAACAGGAATTTAACATATATTATAATTTTTTTAGAAAAACAAAACTAACTAACTTAACTTCCCGGTTAAAAAAAAAATAATGTTAAAAAAAATATTTCATCATTACTCGCACTAAAATCATTAACCCAACTTATTGCAGATAAAACAATATATTAGATACTATATATTCTGTTATTTCGTTAAATATATATATATATATATATATATATATATAAATATATATATATATATATATATATATATATGTCGGATTGCCGAAGCTATTTGGATCTTGTGATGTACTCATATTGTATTTAAATCAATAACAACTTCTAATTCCTCTTTTAAATCACTTTATTGATAATGAAATAAATTTATTTTGTACAATGAACCTCGTGGATTTGCGAGTGTACGCACAACACCACGACCCAATGAACACTGAACTACCGGACTCTCTGCTCAACCCTTTATAACTCATTACTATGAAGTTGGCGCCACTCGCAACCCCACTCGACAAACTAACTGACGTTAGCGTCGGCTCCTTGCAACAATAAATTGACTTTCCATTTACAATTAAAATTTCTAAGAAATAAATTAACAAACATTTATCCTTTTCAACGACAATCAAGACATTAACTATTTTTGTTTATAAATAGTAAACTGAAGTAATAACAAAAATTATGAATTTGCCGTCATATATATATATATATATATCTATATGATATATAAATAGATGTTTAGAAATCTCGAATACGCGGTTTTCACTATTTTTATTTTAAACCGCTCGTTCGATGAAAAATTAATTAACTCTGAGTTACGTGAATACGCATCAATTAATATCAAAACGAAGTCAAATGCATAATCGGGTCGAGAAAATAGTGCCAATAAAATTCTTACACTCATACACACATACATACATAAAATAGGAACAGTGCCATTTTACTTCCATCTAGTGAAACAATGCGAGCCCTGTTTGCACTACAGGGACACTAGTTTGTCGAATTCGTACTCGGATGAAAAAAAAATGACTCGAGTCGAGTTACCGAGTTAACTCGATACTTCGATTTGATTTTGTCATTTAGGTATGTGATTGTTGGTAAATATATATAAGTAATTGCAATATACAACTCGAGTGACATTTTTTACTTGACAGACTCGAAAACTCGAATACGACTCGAGAGAGGTACGACGAGGTGAGTGACGACTCGAGTCACAAAAACTTCCACCAGCGACTTCCACAGCGACAGGTTAACAGGACTCACGCTAGCTACTGATTTAATTGCAAGCTCTTTTAGGTTACACAATTAAGGCAAGGCTACATGGCTACATTACACGTTCACCAAACAAGATGGCTGCTAAGAAATACATTTAATATCGTAGTGAGGTTAATAAGATTAGGTGTGTTAAGAATTGATAGCAATATTTCGTTATCCTTTTTTCTTTAAGAAAAAAGGTTACTCTAAAATGTTGTAGCTTTAAAAACTTATATATTCTGTGAATTACTTCTTAAAACTTATGTTTTTTGTATAATTCTTATTAAGAAATCTCTTCTTATGATTTACGTTTTAAATGAAAATCTCAATCCAATTGTTATGAATATTATTTTTTTCTCGTAACAATATAGTACAATATAAGAAATATTTAGAATTTTATTTACAAATATCTGCAATAAGTTGTCGGCGATTTCGGCGAGTTGCGTTCAATATAACATATAAACGAACACTAATTTTTTAACTGTTAACTGTTAAAATACTATATTTAACATCTAGTTATAACATAGTTAGTATGTGATAATTTTGTGTTGCATGAAACCCAAGCTGGATCAAACCAGTCTGTTATCTTGTAATAACGCTAGAACTTTCATACCAAAATATCTACATTTAAATGTATCTCATCTACTCGTCTCATACTAGTATTAATGCAAATTTGTAGGTTTGTCTGTCTTTTTTACTTTCATCATTCGCCTAAGCGATTGTGATGATATTTAGGTATATACAGATAGTTGATAGTAGATGACAAAACTACTAGGGGCGCAACCAGACCCTCAATTTAGACTCGCTGCGCTCGTGATATCTCGGGTGCAGTTTATATATTGAGCGAAGCGAGCAGTGAAAGAAAAAATCATTTATTGAAGCGCTCTATAACACTAATGTAGATGCGGTCATTAAGAAATATTTATTTTTATTTTTTATTTTTTTCACTCGCCTATAAATTTTTGCGCGAAATATTCGATTATAAATTGTCGCGCGAAATATTTTTACATTGCGGTCTTTGGGGATTTTTTATACAATCATTATTCCTCAACGCCACAGAATTTTTCACGAATGTTTTTAATCACAGTGTGGACATGCTTAACGTATGCAAAATTTCGTCTTGATCGGATGAGTCGTTTAGATGCCAACCCCGGACATTCAATCAGAAAAGTCTCACATAGAGCTCTCTGTTCGCTCTTCAATAACGAAAATTGAATAAGAACCTAATTTAGGGTTTTCATAAGAAATAACATTATAATTATATGTATGATATATTAATAACTATATGAACTCATTTAAAATATGTGTAAGTGTTAATAGTAGTAACAATAAGTGGAACCGCAGTGAAGAGCTAGTTTGTAAAAAAACAAATAGATAAAGTGGTATTGAAGAATTTGATTAAAGTAAAAAGTAGAGGGAGGATCAAAATAGTCCCGGGGGCTTCGACTGAGCGTTTTGTAGTGAATAAAATTTCACACAGAAGTTTAGATTTTAGGAAAAACATTTAGGTATACTTAGTTATTGAAAAAATTTTAATACAAAGTTTAAAAGTGTGTTAATAAAAAAAAATGTTTTATTGACAATAAGTTTGTAAAAATATTTTTTTACAGTCCAAGCTTTCACTGGCACAGAAAGATACATATGACATATATGAAGATGACAGACCTGAAAAACAACCAGCGACTGAAAATCCGAGGACTTGTTTTAGGTCAAAAGAACTGATCAACATTAATTATATTCAAGACCAATAGAGAAAATTTGTAATTTTTTGTAATTTTTATTATCAAATAACAAAAAATATCAAATTACAGCTCAAATTGTCACTATGTATTTAAGTAAATAAAATTCTTTTAGTGACAATAATTTGCGCAATACAAATTATTTTTCATATAAAATCAAGTATCTTTGATTTAAGATTTCTTAATTACTAATAACCATTATTTCGTAGTAAAATTTATTTTTGTTATAAGCTAATGCTGTAATTAACTGTATGTTTGTTTGTTTAGTCATAAGTTGGTGATATATTATAAAACAAATAATTTAGAATAATATAATTATGTAGTAACTTCTTTGTCAGATATAGTCTTATTTGTACTTGGAAAACGATTCCAATGATGAGTATAGAAAAACACCTGTTTACTAATAAAATGTTTTATAGCTAGTATAAAATATGTTCTGTTTTGACACTTTCACACCTTTGACATAAGACGTTAGAGAGAAAGTGATAAAACAGATTCTACTTTTTATAAATATTTTTATTAATAATTCAGAAAAATTGCATTGTTGTCTTTGTTGTGTTGAAAATAAATACTCACATATACTATCGTCATTTGAACTGCAGTTCACGCCGCAATTCGGCCATGCTCAAAGCTCACGAATAAAAACCCCGAATGGGTTCCAAACTAGTCGGGCAAATTCCGATAGTAATAACGTGAGTACAGCCGCATAATTATAGATAATGATAACGTATTCTATAATATTAATATACGAACAAAATTAATATATTTGAATGTAAATTACACTGAACAGTTCATTTTAAACTATCTACTGCACTTATAATTATTAAAATTAAAATTATAAATTAAGATTAGTTTAACAAAATATAATAAAATCTGTATATTATAATACTTTATCAACAGATATGCGTTCAAATATATTAAGTATTGTAAAGAAGGTTTGAAACACTTGTTATAATCAGTTTTGCGTATCGCATTAATTGGCTCTAAGGTTAATGAACTCTTTCTCTTCTTTTCCCGATGAGAAGTATTACTAGCTTACAAGCGTTATAATACTATGACAAAAATATCCCCATAATAGAAATAAAACTATTTTTTACGGATTAAAACTCGCGTATAATTTAGCAATCGTGTTGAACACGATTGCTGCAAAGCATTCGAAATGTCGGGTTAAAATTAAAATGTAACAAAATCCGTAAAAATCCTTAAAAAATAGTTTTATTTCAAATGTGTACTCGTGAAAATCTAAGAAAATACTATCTCAATAACAGTATAATATCAAGATATTGGGTATATCAATTCAGTAATCGAGATATTTAGTTACTGATAAGAACAAGACAATCTCTTATCACACTTTGAGTTAACGTTTTACTTAATGATGTACCAATGGTATAGGATTGAGATAATCAGAAATATTTATATATTTTTCTTTATTACATTATAAACTATCGCGTTTTATATTATATTATTACTAGCTTCCGCCCGTAGCTTTGCTCGCATGGTAAAAATTATCTTTATTGTTGCTGTCAATAAGAGTTATTTCTACTTAGGATATTTTCATTATTGTATATACATTATTATTTTTTTATTAATCGTTATATATATTAATCAATTTATATAAACCGTCCTCAAGAATCTATCTGTTTATGAAAACAGACAAAAAAGTTCGATAGATTGTGAGAGTTTATTGTGATCATACAAACAGACAAACTGGGAACTTCATTCTTAACTTATATGTATAGAATAATAATAACTATTTAATTAACCTCTTAAGACATAATCAGTCTGGATAAGTAGGTATAAAATTTATAGTTATTGCACGTAATGTCCGTGCACTGTGGCAGCATACATATATATATATATATATATTTCTAACCTTGACCAATCAAAGATATTACTAGATTCATTTTACTAGCAATAGGGATATGCAAGACATTTATATGTTGTCTATACATATAATATAAAGGAAAGTTTGTTTGTACGTCTGTAAAATAAACTAGAATTATAAATATATATTATACATAGTAAAAAAATTTGCAAGTGAGTAAACAAATTTGCGTGAAATATGAAATTTAAATCGTACATATTAATAGCGTAAGCTGATTTTGGTTCCAATTATAAGAGGATAGCTCATAAAAAAGTAGTTATGATCTCATTTTGATGAGCTCTAGATCTGCAAATCTACAGGTGCAGAAAGAGAACCAAAGAAATAAAAAAAATGTTTAATAATTTTGGCGACAAACGTAGAACGTTGCAGTTCACAATGAAATTTAAAAAAAACATGTCACATGTCTAAAATACAAGAACCGTAGGTGTGCAAAAAAAAAAAGATAAAAAAAAAGTAAAAAAAAACTAGAATTTTAGCAGTAAAACAAACTCTGTCACAGGTTTAGAAATTCCTAAAATATCTGTTATAAACGCGTAGTTTCGCGTTTCGAATTTACTATTAAAATCGTACCTAAAACAATGTAGTGACGTCACAGTTGTACAGTATAATAAAGTTTCGACATAGTATATAGCGTAGTTTGAGTACGTACTAGGTTTTAAGATAAGACTGAAACAATGACAGTAACAGCTATTTTATGGTGTACTTATTATAACTATTGTCACGAAATTATTAACATTAAGAAAACAAGACTCTTTAAACATATTTTTATTGTCACCTATATCTTATACGTTTATTTTATACGAATTTATAATATTAATAATTTTTTTTTTTGCAATTTATATTTTTATATAACCTTCGGTGACTTATAATAACTATTATATAGGTATATGTTAGAGATGGGCCGACTGTGACTTTGGCTGACTAGCCGACTAATCAGTTGATACATGGCCGACTAGTCGGGAAGATTGATCATTTTTTAACTCTTTATGTTCAAAAGACAAAAATGATCATATATATATTATAATATAAAAATATACATTTATTGATGTTCGACTGTTAACTCAATATCACCAAAAGTAGCTAGTTAGTAGGTGGCTAGGTAACGTGTAGGCAGGTTTTGTCAAAATAAGTACGGAAATATAATTTTCAAAATTAGTCTGGTTAATTCGTTAAATTAACACCATCCGGGTAAACAATAAACCAATATGATATATAGAGAAATAGATAAACATAAGCTTTTATAAAGGTTTATATTGTACTGTTTCAATGACGTTAATAATCACAATTGCTTTGAGTAGCCTCGGGATACTGAAGTTTTAATTGACATAATAAATAGAACAATTCAAACTCGTGAGTCTTTACACCCGTCTATTATGACTGTTTGCATCTTTCAACAATTCTGTTACTTTTTCTGATTAAAACTTTGATTTTAAACGTCATTTATAACTAAACTTTATATAAAGTCACTATATAATGTACTCTTTTATCTATCGCTAAATAAAAATAACCTGTTAACTAATACATTATTTCTAATTATCCTGTTTTTTTTTTAAGTCGACTTACGAGACATCCTGTATGTAGTGGTGTAACAACAAGCTGGTATTACAGCAAATGCCAAAGTCCCCCAACAACAAGGAGCTCCCAAGTATCAATTAAAGGTAACTAAAAAATCATTTATGGTAGAGTTTGTGTATAATTAATTTACAAAGAGGTTTAAAAAATAATATATATCGTTGGTTGATACTTTTTATATTAGGTAAGGAAGGGCCCCATTTGCTGAATATACCCCGGCCTTCACACAATACAGTTTAGGCCCCGCGCCTCACAATACAGTTTCGCCACTCTCTGTATACATACCTATATATTTTAGAAGTGATATTCACAGTATTAATATTTAGTATCATTTAAAGCCTAGTTTGCACTATCAGTACTTATAAATTAAAGTAGAAGTTAGCTATTTGTTGTTTTATATTGAATATACTACATTAACCTCTGCCTTTTAATATTATAATACTTATACCGCTTTACTATAAAAACATATAAAGACCTACAACAGTACAGAGCAAATATATACATTATTTTACAGTTTTTGTTAAAATAAAAAAAACGAGTCCAAGGCCAAAAGAGACAAAGAATAAGCCGGTAGAGTGAATAATGTAAATAGCAACTCGATAGTATCGACAACTCGATAAACAAACTTATTTAATACTGAATTTAAAATTTATCCCTGCTTCCCTAATTTATGTAATAGATAATAAATTGATTACAATATAAAAATACGTTATATATTACAATATACATAACAAACACCATATAAGTAATATTATTAAGAACATGCTGTTTGTATCGATGTTGTGTCAATAAAGAAAAGTTACCTCGTTTGGTTTATTGGGTTCTCCGCCCCAGATATCTCTCCAGTGAATAAAATGATGAAGGTGGTTCATATAATTATGTTGCCTATTATCACGTTTTTTCCGAAAATCGGGTGAAGGTGGTGCGGTAAGTGACTGTCTCCGACCACTACCAGCCGCCACCACGATCGGAGGCTGCTGCAAATTAAGCAACCTCTCCGTTTCTGGTTCATCAGATGAACAACTGTCCGTGAGTAATCTAACGGATCTCGAAACGCCTCTCAAGTTGTTTTGAGAATCCTCTTTCTTCATTTTGTTTCATATAACAAACACCCGACACAAACACTGTCACCAGAAAAGAATCGGAATTCAAAGTGTATCGGACACGCGAACTATGATAACATCCCGTATTTTGATAAGTGCGAGAGGCAACGTGTAGCGTGTGTCTCGGATGACGCCAGCCACAGACTGCGGCGCGGTGGCGGGCGCACGTGGACGCTGGGACCATACGCGTCAAAACAATGAGTGAACTTATCAATCACAGTTCAATGAAACATCGTCATTTTGCACTTTGTAATAATTGATATAAGCCATGGCTCAATTTATTATAAATTTAAGTAATAATTACAATATTGCGTCTGTTAAAGCAATAAATAATAAAATTAAATGAAATTTAGTATGTAGAGTCAATATTTTTAGAAAGAGTAATAATTATATTGTAATGTAATATCTTTTAATGTTTTTAATAAAAAGAAGATTTTATACCATATGGTTATACTTTATTTAAAAAATTTTAAGTGTAGAAAAATATTTGTAATTTATTGTTTAAAAAATATTCTAATAATAAATTTTAACTATTAACATATTTAAATATTAACATTACAATATATATCATATTAACATTAAGTAATCAACCTTGGACATCCAGGTTTCATTCTCAGTAATAGACAAAGAAGAAACAATAACTTTTATATTTCAATAGCTGTTTATGCTAACAAAAGCACAATTTTATTTTTTATTCATATATTGATAAATAAAGGCACTACAACGGTCACATTGTTTAATAAACGTATTTTTGACAAACCAAAAAATAACAAATACATCAGTTGCTCCAAAATTAAAGAACCCTAATTTTAAAAAAATGCAATATCCTTTCACTACTCCTGTATTACGGTCTTATATTTGTAAAATCAATTATTTTAAAAACCATTTTTTTTAATTCATTGATTATTACAGTATAATTAACATAAAGTCAATAGAAGTAAATAATTGCCTGGTTTTATATTCCACATTATAAATTATCTCTAGTTATTTATAAGACAAAAAATCATAAGTAATAAAGCAATATAGTTTGATTGCGCACATAGCGATAACGACTAGTGTAAAAATATATTTAATGAGTTATCTATAGAATTTGCAGCACGTTCTTTTACTTACCTGAACTTTAATCGTTTATTAAAGGTGAGCTGCATGAGATTTTACATTACACAATATGACACTGCTAAGAAAAACACTGTGTTACGTATACACTACTAATCCTTTGATGATTAACACATAAACAACATTATTTTCATTATTTCCTGAAAAGGAAACCTAACAAAATATTTAAATCTTACATTGGCTAAATGACATTAGAGTTTTGACAAACGAATGCAATGACATATAACAGCTACCCACTGTGACTGTTAAACTATCAATATTTTCAAATTGTTTATAAAATGCCTAGTCTACACAAAGCGCTATAACTTAACATTTGATTTAAAAAAATAGAATAGAATAATAAACTGGAAGATAATCTTCATAGTCTAGACAAATAAGTGATTATTTATTAAACAAATTAATTAACTCATGTACATTACAATAATATTAAAAAACAACCACAGAAATTACCTAATGACCTAATACTAATTATGTTATTTAAAACATTATCACTTATTAGTCTATGAACGTTATTATACGACGACACTTATTTAGTCACAAATGTCATCAGTGAGAAGTCATAATATAACATGCACTTAGGTTATAACCACTGAATTATTATTTTGTTTTCTAAATATCTTTATAGTTAGAATGGAATAATTTATAATTTGTGGCTAACATCAATTATTATAATGTCTTTTGTCAGTTATCTTTAGTAAGATTACATAACATAGAGTTTTTATATTTTAATTTACTTTAGTCACATGTTGATGTTGATTCTACATCTGTTATTATTAAGACAATTTAGCTATTCTTATCACATATAGTATAGGGGAGTATACTTGCAGAAATTTGTTTTAAAATGATGGCTCTTCCTCAAAAAAAGTATTATAGACAGCGAGCTCATTCCAATCCCATAGCAGATCATTGTTTTGATTAGTGAGTATTGCCTATTAATTACATTAAGTAATATTTGTTAATTGAAAAAATCTATATATCGAATAAATATTTCATATATTTTTTGCATAAATTATTAATTTATAAAATATGTATATAGATATCATAAATTTTCAGCCCGTCGCATCCTGATCATTATGATTGGTCATCTTTATATCCGATTTTGAAAACAGACAAGTCCAAGAAAAATGTTGAGTTCCTGGATGTGGGTTGTGGGTATGGTGGACTTTTAGGTAAAAGATATAAATATGTTGACTAAGATTTACACGAGTACTACACATTTCAATAAAACTATTTTACAGATATAAATCGCGTTTATTATTACATTTTTGTGTGTGTGTGTGTATGACACCGTCATCTCGTCTTACCGCGAACGTTTGCTGCAAAGCATTCGGATTGTCGGGTTAAATTTAAAAACGTAATAAAAAACACGAGTTATATCCGTAAAATAGTTTCATTGAAATAAATATGTTGAATTGGATGTTATTTCCTATCATCTATATTATTTTAATAAAAGTATGGTTGCTATTTGCAGTGACATTATCACCAATGTTTCCTGACAACTTAATGTTAGGACTGGAAATTCGAGTAAAAGTGTCTGACTATGTAAATGATAGAATTGAGGCATTTCGGAAACAATTTGAGAATAAATACCAAAACATTGCAGTGTTACGAACAAATGCAATGAAATATTTACCTAACTTCTTTCACAAAGGCCAGGTATATGAGACAAAATATATAATTATAATATATAACCACTTTTTAGACACTAAACTATCTTTACAATTTCAGCTTAAAAAAATGTTCTTTTTGTATCCAGATCCACATTTTAAAAAGGCTAAACACAAGTGGAGAATCATTAACAAATGGCTTTTATCAGAGTATGCCTATGTGCTTGCAGAACATGTAAGTATACATTTTGGTAAGATTATCAAAAGATTCCTAACTCATGAAGGCAGATAGCAACATAGTAGCTTAGTTGCCATAGTGACAGGGTCGGTCTGCCAAAGGTCATAGATGCAAATCCTAGCTGAGAAGATGAATCTTTCATTCTATATAATTTAAATTAAACTTAAAATGGCTGATGTGTTACATATGTCTTCGGTTCAATAATTTGAACCCTTGTTGATGAATTTATCAATCGATATTTAAATTGAAATCATGCATGCCTTTAAAATTTATAACATGTAACTTAGTAAATAGTTCTTATTTATCTTATTATATTTTAGGGTATTGTTTATACAATAACAGATGTGAAAGATCTGCATGAATGGATGGTAACACACTTTGAAGAACATCCTTTGTTTAAACAGATACCTGAAGATGAGTTGGTGTGTATGAAATAACATTCTAAATTTAAATAATTAACTTATTTATGTGCTAAATTGCTCATGGAAATTCTTTGTCATTGGAAATGGTCTTAGTATTGATTATCTATAATCAAATTATAATTTATGGCATTAAAGCACTATATGAAATAATAATCATATATATTTGTTTCAGAAAAATGATGTTATTGTAGATAAATTGTTTGAAAGTACTGAGGAGGGACAAAAAGTTACAAGAAATAATGGTGAAAAGTTTCTTGCTGTGTTTCAAAGGGTACCAGATGGTTATTTAGAAAATAATAAATAATTTTATTGAATATAAAATATTATTTATTAATGACATGTAAAAATGAATATACTTATTTCTATATAAAAAAAACTAAGACAATAAAAAAGACTATGATTTCTTTATGTATTTTTGGGTATTTGAACTTTTAAAAGCATAGACTGATATTTTTTACATTAGAATATAGATAACATTAGAAATGCCTTTACTATTTATTAAATTCTTTAAGGTACGCAAATAAGCATTAATATTTTAGTAATAGACAATATTTTTTCACATTTAAGTTATTTGTTTACTGATTTTCTTTTCTAATAAGTTGATCCAACGTCCAAGGCCCCTTGTTATATTAAGATTTTTTCTCATATGACCTGTAGCACTTAGCACCCAATTGTCTTGATCTGGTAACATTTTATTTGTTACAACTGATAATATTACAGCTGCCCATACCTCTGGGTGGTTGGGATACATGTGAAGACCTTGTTTAGCTAAAATTGAAGCTTTCTTCCTGTTCCCTACCACATGTTCAGCGATACTAGCTGTAGCAAGCATTTTAGCAGAATTGCTGTTATTTTCATAATTTGAAGCTAATGCTCTTTGAGCACAACAGCTTGCCAACTTTGCTTTAGTATTTGAATCCTGTAGACAATACTGAGCTAAACAGAACCACAATAATGTATTGTTAGGATGGTCATGGAGAGAATCACTTAAAATTTTTATAGCTTGGTCTGTATCTTCGTTTAAGAAGAGATATGATTTGAGAAAACCAATATCAAACCCGAAGCTGGCTTCTTTTTCGTAGTTTTTCAGTTCACCTAAAGCTAATTTAGATAATCCTTGGTCTGAATGAATAATACCCAGAGAACAAATAGAAAACAAGCTGTATGCAGTGGGTTTCTTTTGAGATACTTGAATACTATGGAATAGTAATGTTTTCGCATCATCTAGACCTTTAAACATATACACTATTCCTGCCATAGCTACAAGTACATCTGCTTTTTCGTCTTCATTATCAGTCAGCCAGTGTAAAGCAGTATCATAAGCTGAATAGGATTCCTCATAAAGGCCCTTTTTAAACAGTGCAAGGGCCAAACCACATGTTGAGTTCAGGCTGGCTTCTGTTATAGATTTATATGTGCTAATGGCGTCATCATATTTGCCAAGTCGTATAAAAATTCTTCCCATGTTTAAGAGAATTAAATTTATTTTACTATCATCTGCATCTTGTAACGCTTTTTGGTAATAATCCAAAGCACTTTTCAATAAGCCGCTTCTTTCATGTAAAATTCCCAAAATATTTGTAGCACAAGCATTATTAGGTTCAAAAGTAGAAAACCACATCACTAAATCCATAGCATATTGTATGGCATACAGGCCATCAATGACGTATTTTAAGTCTGAGCTATCTTTGTATAAGTCGTTTTTCAAAGTACGACAAACCCAATCAGCATAGCCTAGAGCGCTTTCTGGATGATAACCAAGACGAGCGGCGTGTCTGAAAAGATCCATAGCTTCTTCTTCGCGAATCACTTCTGCAATTAGTCCTTGCCCAATCCAACTGTAAGGATATGACGGCAAATTAGATTGTCCGCGCCAGAAACAATAATTTGCCAGTTTATAAAGTTTTAATTTCACATATAATGTTCCTAAATTACACCATATCTGTGCTATTGACCATTTGCGGGTTACTAACAAAGCCTTAATAAAGCAATGTTGTGCAAAAACATATTTCTTCATAGCATAGCACACTTTTCCAAGCAAGTTCCAGTTGCGCCAAGAGGATGGTTTTATTTGAATACACGCGACAGTCAATCTAAATGCTATTTGACAGTTTACAATATCTTTTGATGCAAGATAGTAATCGAGGTAAGATGTGGCTAAATCATATGATGATAACTGCTTCTTTTGTCTTGCAATTCTGGACAAACATGCTAGTGCTTGTGGATAAATATTAGACTGGTCTTTCCGGACTATATCTTCGCATTCATTTGTTAAATTTTCCGTTATATACACATAACTGTATTTATTTGGTAGTCTCGTTATAAATATTAAGGCATCTGCTAGTAAATTCCAAAAGCAAGTAAATTTTTTCTCTTTTGATAAAGCCATTATTAGATAATTGACGGCCGTCTGTGCAGTATCTCTTGCACTGCCATAGAGTTTGGCAGCATATTTTTTTCGGGCTATTCTCATCCATGTTTCAGAAATACCTTTTAATGCTAAGAGCGAAAAGGGATCTATCTCAAATACATTTTTAAAAGTTAAAATTGCTTCATCATATTGTCTCAATAAAGAATGTATATACCCAATTCTAGTAAGGCAGTGTAAGGCTTTGCTTGGATTCAGGGTCATAACTTTATTATACGCTTTAAGCGCGGATGTAAAGGATCCTCGAGAGTAATAAGCATCAGCTAAACATTCAAATGCTGTCACATTTTTATGATTATTTTTAATTACAAGTCTAAATTGTAAAATCGCATTTTCCCAATCTCTTTTATTTATATAGTGGAGCCCTAAACGGAAACCTATCCACTCGACATCTGAATGCACCGACTGATTTGATTTCTGCAATAATTCAAAATCAGAATCTTTCAGCCCTAGTTTAATATAAACATCACTTAGATTTTTAATTACATCACTATGGATATTTTCCAAGCTGTAGGCTTTTTCATAACATTTTTTAGCTTTTTCTAAATCATTTTTGAAATGCTGATAGAACATTCCCAAATATAAAAAAGTTTCAGCATGTTCAGAGTTTAGTTTTGCAGCTTTCAATAGATTTATTTGACTTTTTTCATATTCTTTTAATTTCCAATATGCTATAGCAATGTAAAAGAAATTCTGAGAATTATCATCACTTTTTTCTAATAAAGTTATTGCATCATTGTACTTTTCTTGTTTAATAAATGACATTGCCTCGAGTTGCAAAAAATAGTCAGTTGCCTCCAGATTTTTCTTTAACTGTTCATCAATTTCTTCATTATTTTGTATATAACATTTTGCAAGAGCTGCTTGCTCGTTCAAATCTAAGGACGCAAATGGAATCTCCTTTGAAACTAAAATTGCTTGCTTCCACCTTTGTTGTTCTGCTAATGACAAAAATAAAAACTTCTTCAAGGTAATTGCAAAATCTTTATCTTTTACTTTCATCAAAAAATTTGTAGCCAATTTCTGACAAACCATCCACTTTTTCAACACAAAAGCACATTTTAATATAAATGTTGCCTCAATGACATCAGCTTCATTGTAGTTCACAAGAGGAACTACCTGCTTATAAGCCTCCACATATAATTGCTTATTATAGCAAATCATACTTCGTAAAAGACCAGGGTATTTAGAATTTTCAATACCTACTGTTATTTCATTTATATACTGTTCAATATCAAACTCCCACAACTTATTTTGTATGAAATATGAACACAAATATTTACAAAGCCACTCACGGAATATTATACTACTATTAAAGAAAGACAAATTCATAATATCGTTCATGGCATCTACAAAATTGTTTGTTTGCAAAATAACTTGCCCAAGCAATATATAAAGTGAATCAATTGGTTGCTTTTCGATAACTTGACTTAAAATATTTATAACCTTTATATGGTCATCCTCTTTACAATTGACACCTGCTTTTAAAAGTTTAATCAATTCTGTTTCAGCAACTTGATACAATTCATTTTTTTTCTCCATATATGTTACTAAGATATTTATTGCTAGGTTATCTTTAAGATTGCAACCAAGTTCACCAACCTTTGAAATAACTTCCAGTGCTTTTTCATTATCTATCTGTAACTTTAATAATTCATCATATACTGTTAATAATTTGATTTTAGTTACTATGTCTGCTTTCTTTTCATAATAGTTAGCTAAACCTTGCCAAGCTAATGGATGTTCTGGTTTGGTAGCTATAGCCTTTTGAAATGCTAATGGGGCTTGATCAGATTCTGACAGAGATTTCCCAAGCAAAATTAACCCCAAATAATTGTTCTTGTCTTTGCGCAATATGTTTTTACAACATTCCTGGGCATCTTTAAAATTTTTATCGTCAATTAACTTTCTTGCTTCTTTTAAAAGTAATTTAACGTCAGCCATCTGAAAAAATACATTGTTGTTTAAAAATTTTGTAAGCACTCTTGAGATTGTATGTAATAAATTTTAATAGACGAATAAACTTATATTGAACAATTATAATAGATATAGTAAGAAATACCTTTGCAGACTGAAGTTTTTTTTTTATTCCTGGTACATAATAAAATATGAAGTATATTTAAGCAATATCAATAAAAACAAAATCTCTATTTCAGTTCTTCAGTTGTGGCTATAAATAACTTGAAGAACACTAAGTGTTATTTTTTTTATAATTAATTAACGTTTTCAGATTTTATTTTATTATAGTTGACAGCTATTATTTATCAGCTGTCGTTTGACACCCGGCAGTCAACAGTTAAAAGAACTAGACGAGACTACAAAAGATTTAATTTATTACAAAAAAAAATTACTAACGCTGTTGGAAGTTTTGTAAAAATTTTGTTTGTTTAAAAATAATCCGCTTTTATTTCTTCAAACAATCTTTTTTTATAAAACTTTGCATAATAAGATCGGTAAATTAGTGTGACAAAATATTATTAAATTTATCATTCAAATTAAATAATGTTTTAACCTAAATACAATCGTAGAGATTCATTTATTGATGCAGTCATCTTAAGTTATAATAAAATATATTTTTCTAAAGCATCTATGAAGCTCATTACCCTCCTCTACTCAACTGTCATGTTTTTCAAATATGTTTGCAATAATTATTCAGTCAACAACACCAAACTTATGAAATATATTTAAATGTATCCTATTGTGTAGATAATGATATTAATAAATATTTATTATTATTTTTCCAAAGGCTCCTCAATTTAATTTAAAAAATGACTTCCTCAGATATAACATCAGCTTACATAAAAAAATTGAGTACGTATTATAAATTGCTAATATTTATATTTGAAACTAGGTATACTAGCACAAAGTATTAGATTAATATGATATGGTTCTGCTTTCCATAGTTCACCCTTTGAAGGAAATACGCGAGCGGTCATTACAACTGTTGATAGCTAAAATAAGATTGGGATGGGAATTTGAAGATGAATTATCTGGAACTAGAGAGCTTCTAGAAGCTTTGATTACCTGGTTCCAGCCACAGGAACCTACTTTACAAAAAGAAGCATTAGAATTATTATTAACAACTATAAAGGTAAACAACTTGATTGTAAATTAAACAAAAATTTTTTTATTCGAAATATAAAACTAAATTATTATTATTAATATTAAACTAACTAAACTAAAAATGTCTTTCTTTTAATTGCAGACCAAGGCTGGTACATACATTGCCAAAGAGTTAGGAATCCAGAAACTTATCTCAAATCTTAATGTAGTAAAGAACAAAATTGTCCCAAATGCAATGGAAAGGTTTGAAGATGTCTTGGAAACCCTAAGATTCTTGAATACTGTGGATTCTGAAGTCAATTGCATTCCTCATCTGAGATTGCATTCTGAAAACAGGTAGTTTGCATCTGCTATTAATATTATAATGATTAAGCAATGAAGAGTAATGAGAACTCTAGACTAAAGATATTAATTTCATATTGATTGGTTTTAGTTCAGGAAGCAATGGTCCAGGTAGTGCAGTCTACAATTTAGGTCTAACTAAAGAATCCTCGAAAGAGTCTTCAGTGTCAAATGAAGATATTCAATTATATACAAATAATAATAACAAGTAGGTTCTTTAAAATTAAAAGTATTTTATATGGTATATGAATATCATTACATTATATTAATATACATTTTTGAATCAGACTTTTATAACATAGGGTTGTTTCTCTTTAACTATAATTTTGTATTGGAAAAATTGTGAAATCATATTTTTAGTTTATGTTTGAGGCAGAAAGTTAGTGCGACTGCTAGAATAATGTTATTTAATGTAACTACTGCATCGACTTTCAGCTCTGATTTTGATGGTGTCAACATGTTACTCTTTCCTTGGGTTGTTTTAAATCCATCCGATTTAAAAACTATGCTTTTAATTGAAGATTCTCTGAAACTCTTAAAGTCTACCAGGAGGTGCTGCAGATTTATCAGAAATGTATTTTTAAGAGACTTTCCACCAGAAATATTTTTGAATAGACCTGTTATAGTAAAGGTAACCCAACTAATTTGATTTTCTTATGCCTATGAACATGATATATGTGCATTAATTTAATGATAAATTTCTTTTTACAGACATTATTAGGTATAGCTGATGGTCAGATAAGCGGGAAACCTGGAGAGGCATTGCAAGTATTACTATGTATAACAGAATGTCTACATATGAGATTTCTAAAATTATTTTCTTTAGACCTGGTGTCGAAACCTCACAAGGTGATTTCTTTTGGATAAATTTTTATGTTATGCTCAAATTTTTAATATACAATATATTGTAAATAAACAGAAGACCTTTTTGTATATTCAGGTCTTGAGCATGGAAAGGTAAATTTTATATGAAAAGTTGTTAAATTGACAATTTTATATGTACTTATTACATTTAATTATAATTAAAACATTACCAGACTTAACTATACAGTAAAGAAAACATTTTTTTTTAAGAGGTAAGGGAGCTGTTGTAGGATGTATCAGATTTATGTTATACTATTTTTTTTTAAATAATATAGATTTTGTTTATTTTTCTTTTATTTTCAATTTTTAGCAAGTTCCAGATGATAACAGAGACTCTGATGACAACATTAATATAGAATTAGCCAACTTTGCTGATGGTAATTGTAATATACAACAAAATGAAGCTTTAGTAGCATTAAGACAGTTCCCGGCCCCTTTATTTGCATTGGAGTCTTTACATACAGTACTTACTATCATGGCTAGAAGTATTTTGTACATAGATACCAATCAGAATGAAATTTTGGATATGGTATATGTTTCTTATTATAAAAAGTAATATATTATAAAGTAAAAAAATAATATTAGTTTTTTATGACTTGATTGTTTTTTTTCAGAACGATCTTAACACATGTTTGTCTCTCATAGAAAGTCTGATAGAACTGTTATTGGACTGTGTAAATGAACATTTCTGGTCATTGGAACACACCTCCAAAACTCACAGAGATATGGCCCATAAAGCTTCTGTTTTGATGCGGATGTTGGGTGATCTGTTAACCAAATATAGGTTAGTATTTTCCGATATTTTGTAATAGTAGCAGCAACTACTTTGTATTGACAACCATTTGGATCGTTTGATCTAAATTTGAAAATGCTTACCCTTGTATTAAAAAATTTCAAGTCATATTCAAAAAGTATGGAAAACGAAAAAAAACACTAACTTGCATGCACTCAAAGGATCTTATGATAAGTAACTTGCACTGCCGTTAGAGAGGCTTGGTTTGAAACTTTGTTAAAATTTCAAATAGTAATTTCAAAGTTTACCTACCCACCAGTGGAACATTGACAATTTATAAAAAAAAACAAAAATGCATATCTTTGAATAAATGATGTGATATGTATCCCGCAACGCGGCTAGTGTGGCACGGTGGACGACTTTATGCAGAATTCAGATAGGTCCACATACCCAGAAATGGCACATTAATAATTTATAAATAATACCACAACCTTTATAATCAATATATATATATATAAAATAAAAGTAATATATATATATATATATATATATATATATATATATATATATATATATATATTACTTTTATTAATTACAGTAAATCCGTCAGTGAAGACACAAATACTATGCACCACAGATCTGCATATCTTCGTCTAGTTCCTTGTGGAGAAATACTTTTGAGTTGGTCTAAGAAATGTGCGTTGCCGCCGTCCTCGTTGGTAAAAGCTCTTCAACGGGCCCAGATAGATCCTGCCATCCAGCTGTTATATGGGGGCCTCAGCAAGAGAATAGAAAGAGTCTTAATTGTTAGTATTTACGTTTATTATGTTATTAAAACCGACCTAATACGAAAAATAAAAATCTTCAAATTAGGGAAAAAAGATAATTTCTGGCTTTAGAATTGTGAGGAGAATAGATTTTATGAAGGGACGATTTTGCAAATCCGGTTGCACTTAATGTTCGAATTAATGCTGATTTTCTTTGAGAAGGCAATAGCATTTCAATTAAACGTTAGTATTTATGATTTTGATATTACTTTTTGAAGATTTTATATATTTTTTCAGAGTACCAAATCATCAGTGGATCAGGAATACAATAGCAAATACAGGGAATTAAACAAATTATTTTTCAGTATTGATAATGCTGTTAAATTTATAAAAATGAAAGAGAATCACCAATTATCCAAAGACATACTTACTTGTATGAAACATGCTCTACCTGTTTTACAT
Organism: Mechanitis mazaeus; assembly: GCA_959347395.1. Taxonomy (NCBI): domain Eukaryota; kingdom Metazoa; phylum Arthropoda; class Insecta; order Lepidoptera; family Nymphalidae; genus Mechanitis; species Mechanitis mazaeus. The sequence goes on from OY365750.1 coordinate 18,012,204, forward strand.
TTAAATTTAAATGAACATTTTTTGGATACAGTTACCGTTATTTTGTTAAAAAAGTGTAAGGATATGGTTTTGCTCGATGCTGACTGGGAACTAGTCAGGAATGTTACCGTGGCTTTAATGGCTCATAGTTTATCCTGGGTTCAAGTTTACTTCTACAAAATGTTGGCTGAGATGGTGAAATCGGTGTTGCTGGGTGAAAATGGTAATCAGACAGAAAATGAGAAATGTTTGACTTTGATATGTGACGTTGGCATTTTTACTGAAATATGCTGCCACGGTCTGTCTTCAATCAATAAAGAGGCTAGTTGCAAATTTTTTTTGTATAAAATTATTATAAAATTAGATTCATATCATTTGTATCGACGATATTTTTTATAGGTACAAAGTTACGCCTCAGAAGTATTATTATATCTTCTGCGCGGGAGGCTGGTCCTAAGCGATAAATGTTGGTGGCGTCTACTAGCGAGCCTGTTGCCCGTTTTACCTTTACTCCACGTTTATGCGGCCCACGATACCGAATTAGGTGAGATTTATACCGGTTCGGGTCGGTGCTCCTTCATACGTTGTCAATATCTCAATACTCTAAAGCACCTGTATCCTCAGGTAAAGCAGTATGCAAGTCCCTGGAGCCAGCCATATTGCAGTGCATGGGCGTGCGTGGCTGCGAGCGCGCGGCGGGGCTGCTGCGGCTGCTGCTGGGACGAGCGCTGGACGTGCAGCTGGACGCCGCGCACGAGCTGTGCTCGCTGCTGGGTGACGACTTCACCTCATTACCATCTAGTTTCCTACCTTCGTCACCCTCATTTTAACCTCCTTTATCACAATCAGCTTCCCCTTCATAATCAGCTTACTAACTTCATCATAAAATTTCCACCATAATCACCATCATATTTATAACCCTTCATTCCCATCATTTTTACCACTTTCATCACCATAATTTTATCACCTTTATCGCTATCATTTTTGCCACCATCATCAGCATCAGCTTAGCACATTCACCTTCATTTTTACCTCCAACATCATCAGTTTATCACCTTCATCACCATTCTTATTATTCTTATTCGTCCGCATCCGCCTAGTAAATTCTTTTAATCGACATACTTCCCTCACCTGGGTACAACCATGTGTGGTGTTCAGTTCAGAGATCTGCAAGTATTGGTATTTAAGTTATTTATTTTTAAATTTCAGATGACAGTAAATATTTACCTCCTCAAGAGTCGTTGCGCTCGGATATACTACTGAATGCTTTAAGACGTATAGAGCCACAAGATTTTAATATTGACCACTCCAGCTCCCCATCAAAAACTATACAAGTAGGTACATATATACAATAATACTAAATTAATTTACGTTACTTTAAAGAGTATTTTTATAACATTAACGCAACATTTTTGATCATATCAAAATTTCAGACATCAGGCTTACTACAAATTCTAGAAGTGCTCAAACAGGATCTATGTCTGGATACAGAGTACATGCCCATGGTTCATTCGGGTCAGCCCACCCTAGAGCCGTCCTTACGTAGAAGTACGTTGCAACAGCTAGCGTTGATAATGAGACAGCAGGAACTACATGAAACATTTATACAATATGATGGAATTAAACTAATTGTTTCTATACTTAGGTAAAATATGATTTAAATTTATATTACTAGTAAGAAGCTTTTACTATTTTGTTTTATAATAAAGATCGAAATTTAAAATATATATAATATTAATGCAATCTGTTTTATAGTATTTTCTTCAATACATATATTTTTTTTATATTTTCAGACTATCCTTAATGGTGGATGACTACCTTGCGTTCCCTGAGTGCGCTGTCAGCTGCGTGTCCGTCCTCAACAGCGTGGCCTTCGCGAGTCGACACGCGCTCGCCGCCATACAGGACTTACCATTGCTGCTGTTACGAGGTTATAGGCTATTTGGCATAACATTTTTATTGTAGAAGGACGACTCTAACATTTTATTCATGCATTTATACTTTCGTCATTATTATTATATTTAATTCTATAAAACTCTCCGGCTCTACTCACGTAATTATTATCGGGGCTGCTCACGCCGTGTTTCTGCCATACTCCGAGCTCCCGAGTGGGTAATAAGGATCCCGAATGGGTTCCAAAATAGCCGGGCTAATTGCGGTAGTAATTGAGTACAATAATTATATACTTTTTGTTCGTGATTTTAATAATAGTTTTTCCACAGTTGTCTTAGTATTCCCGGCCAATGACAACAACGTGTTAATGGCAGTTCAGATACTGGCAATAGTAGTATGGGCAGGATTTATTCTACAAGAACTAGACTCATCCAGACGCAGGATACCAGCATTACCTCTTAGTGTGACTGAAAGAACCAATCTGCCATTTATTGTTAATAGTTATTGGAAAACGAGCCCTAACACTGAACACTCGTGTGTTGGTAAGGATTTTATACAACAGTTAAAAATAAAACTTTACTTATTTTTGTGTAGCTACCAGTTGTAAAAAAAATTTTAGATTGGCTGCTAGGCGATGAATCGTTTCGTACTGCAATCCGTGTTCGCTCGTGGTGGGTGTGGGGAGGAAGCGATCTCTTGAACACTTCAAGCACCGTCTCTCCCCTCACTCTTCAAGTCACCTCGCCAGTACCCGCTCCCCACTCCTGGGAATTAGCAGCTCTGACGTCAGCGAGCTTGCAACATGTGTTTTCCAAGTTGCTTCTGCATTTGGAAAATTCTACAAGCCATGATCAAGTTAATGAAGTTCTGGTTTTGTTGGAGAGGTTAGTTTCATAAACAGATATTTTTGTATTTTACTTTGTTCAGAAAAACGGGTCGCATTTGGAATTACATACATATATATTACATTTTGCTAATTAAACATGGTCATACCATTTTCTTATACATAGCATGAGCAAAGACTGCCCTCGTTGCTCTGATTTCTGAACTATCGTGTATTATTTTTTTGCAGCTACACAAGCCTAGTCCCAGTCTGTTCCTCTGGTGGTGCTGATGGTGTGTCCGTGTGTTCTGTCCCTTGGCGCGTGTGTCGACGGTTCCTTGAATCGTGTCCCGCCTCACCTCGTGACGTCACGTTGCTCGACACGCTTCTGCGTTTTGTTATTGCATATATGGACTATTTTCCTAGAAAAGGTTTGAATGTGGTATGAACCTATTTCCTAGATATGATATTGTAATAATGGCAAAGTGAATTTATATGGACGTTTTGTCCTAGTATAGGTATGATGGGATAGTTAATTTCAAAATAACACTTTTTTGCCTAGTATCGTACCAAATGATTCTTTAACCTGGTAAATTCTAGGCAGTACACTAGCTGCGCCTTATCTACAGGAATACTTGTCGTTTTTTGACGGTAAAGAATAATATAATTAGCAATTCTATGACATGTTAAACTTAATAACTTAATAAGTGTACATATTATATGGTCACTTAAACTTATTCTAATATATGAAACTTGGTTATGTTTTGTAGATTTATTTGGTAGTCGGCTAATTCCTTCTCCAACATCTTCTACTCTTTTCTTGCCTAATCCACGCTGTTCTTTGTCACACCTGCTATTTACCTAATATTATCATCACAATTTTTGACATCCTCTAGAATATTCTCGTGTTCATGTTACAGCATCGAAATGTTTTGTTTTAAGCAATTTTCGATACTTTATTTTAGTAATTAATACAAAACCTTCCTCCTAACAGATGGCAGTATGTCATGGATACTAACATCATTTATTGGCTCCGACCCGGTCGTTATAACATTATTAAGTAAAGATACTCTCTACCCTCAACAAACATCACAGGAGGACATAGAAGTTACTCAGCTGCGTATTCATATTGTAAAAGTGTTAGTACGATGTGTTATACTTTTGGAAGATCAGAAGGATTACAGTTGTAGGAAATTGGAAAGTCTACTAAAGATTCTATTATCATGCTTGGAGAGAATTGATCTCAAGAATTTTCATATGCTGGGTAAGTAGATATATTGAAAATATGTTGGAAGAATAAAAAGAAAAATAGAAATAGTATATAAAAAAAAATATCATTAAAAAGGTATAGTAAAAAAAAGGAACTAAAAATGTAATGGCCAAAAATTTTATTTGAAAATGATATGCTAAAAAATAATTAAAAATGGTGCAGTAAAAAAAATCCACTGATATAGTAAAAAAGAAAAATATTAAAATTTTAAGTTAAAAAAATATATTTAAAATGATATAGTAATAAACATTAATAATGATATATTAAAAAAATAATAAAAATGATATAGTTTAAAATATAATTAAGAGTATATAGTAAAAAAAATAAACATATTATATGTCAAAAAATATAGCTATAGAATATAAAATATACTTTAATTATTAAATGAACTTTCAAAGAAAAGAAAGATTAAAATAAATAAATTAAAATTGGTGTTTCAATTTAAATATTTGTTATGTCGTAACACTTCAGATATGATTATAATTTTTTAATACGGTTATAATAATGATAAACAAATAACTCTATAATCTGAGGAAATCGCACTATTAAGAGTTATTAACTGTCGATAAAAATTTTAACATTCTTTTTTAAAAGAGTCATCGATTTTTGCCAACAATATTCATATCTTAATGACAAAACAAGTTCATATATTTGTTTCTGAATAATTGTATAGAAAAGTTTGTAAGCATTTAAATGCTTTATACATTACTAGCTGTTATTTGTGGCTCCACCCACGAACCAGCTATGTTATTTATTATTAACCTAGCCTTTCTCACAAATCTACCTATTATAAGAAAGAATTTAGTAGTTTCGAATATTATCGCTTTTAAACAAACTTATGCTTTATAGTATTTATATAAATAACATCGACAGCTGTTTTAAATTAGGATATAAACATTTATAGCGATATCTTTTTTGTATGTTTTCAATGCCATATGTTCTAACTATGATATATTTATTATGGAACATATGTAAAACTTTTTTTTGTATAATTTTGCAAAACAAAGCTTTATATCACTTGCTTGTACAATTAAAAAAATAATATAGTTTTTTAATAAATATTATAAATCGTATAGGTGTAATTATATATTCAGTATCAGATTAAAATTGTAATCCTTATCCATTTGATTTACTAGTATTTTTAATAATGTCAAACCAATTGAGAGTATGAGTAATTTGAAGAATTTCCAGGATATCTCAACGAGTTGATACGCTGTGTTAGATATGTAATGCATTCTCGGTATTGTGAGTTATCTGAAGAAACAATAATTACAAGCTTAAAAGTGATTACGAATGTACTAAGCGGATGTGCGTCCGGGGTCGGGCGGAAGGGACAAGCGTGCAGATTGGACGCGCTGCTTGCATTGCTGGCTCTGTTGAAACAAATACATGAGACTTCTATACCTGTGCAGGTATGATATACAACAAAACTTCGCGTTTATTTAACATATATTTAAGGAATATGTATATCCATGTCAGTTTTTGTTATGATTTTGTTGCATTGTAATCTGCATTTCACTCATTTATATTTAGCGCCAAAATTATGAAACTTATTTTTTTTTGTAATTTTTTAATATTTTCTGCAGATTTACGGCTAAGGTTCCTCATAATGATACCATAACTGATTTTTATATGCATCTATCGTCCCGTAATCACTGGGACAAAATAAGCGTATACTATTCATATATAATATTGTTCTAACAGCTTATTTATAGTTGTACTTGTAATATCGCACTCAAGTTGTATGTACATACAATGTTTACGTTCCAACAATAAATAAGAACTATAACACTTGATACGTGATAAATATTGTGATAAGATTGATTGATTTTCAGAGATAAACTATTTTTCAAATAGTTTTTTTTTGCTTTGATAAATATTTCTTAATATCGTGACAAAAATATTGTTTGAACTAGTTGATTTTATATTTGAAAAATGTTATCCAAACGAACAGGATTTCAAACCACGACTTCTGATTATGACTATTCTGAAAGCTTAATTGGTAGAGCGACGGGATGGTTTTTCAGAGATTGCGGGTTCGAATCCTGCTCGTATCGATAAAGTTTTCATTCTATATATATTAAAAAATTAATAATAATTTATGTTTAAAGACAATTTAAAAATTTGTTATTTCATATTTCCTGCTTATTCATCGCTTTCAAATTTAAAAGTTTTCTTCTATAAACCGTTCTTTTATTTTATAGACCGTTAGTCTATTATTTTTAAACATTTCGGTTAAAATTTAAAGCCTTTTAGACTGAATTTTTTTATCCTTAACGTTTTCTTCTTTCTCGATATTATTTATTTTTCTTAATACGAAATTTATTGAACAGAGATGGAGCGAGTTCTGGAGTAGTGGCGTGGTGAGCTCCGTGGTGAAGTGTAGTATGGCTGAGCGCGCGGAGGTGCGAGCGAGTGCGCTGCACGTGCTGGCCTCTCTTTCACACCACACGCAGCTGGCGCCGCAGCTGCTGCAGTGTAAGTGAGAGAGTATAGGGATTTGTATGGAAAGAATAGAGATGGAAGAGGTCATGGTTCAATATCTTAGTAATTGATAAGAATGGATTTGAGTTACATGATTTGGATATTGGAGATAATTTATATAATGTTTTGGAATTTAAACTTTCATGATCCACAATAACTATTGTTTATTAATTACCATTTCACGTCGCGATTTTGCCAGAGCTCAGAACTTATGAATAAGGTATATGGCTTGTTGGCTAGAAATTAGTCAGGAAAATTCCCATAGCATTTACTTGACTTCATTCGGATAATTATATATAAATTTATATATTAGTTCATTTTATTTGTAGGTATCCCAAATAATTCTTTGCCTCAGCTTGCGGTGGATATGTTCCACCGTGAAGGCGAAGCGAACGTGGTGCGAGCGGCCGCAGCGTCTCTGTTGACTGCCGTTACAGCTAGAACATCTCCGCATTCACAAGTAAGCATTTCGTAGTTATAATAATGACTTTGTTACTGAGAAAAGACACTAAATGTTCATAACTCGTCCTTCAATAGTTACTGCACATGATAATTTATAAAATGTGTTTTTAAAACAACACAAAGCTTAAAATTCGCAACAAAAGATAGAACCTTCGCTCTGAAACCTACCTTACATTTGTCAAATAGGTCTGAAATTTGAAGCCACAAAATTCATGGATTCTTGGAAAATTGTGGATTTCTTTCTACATAGATTCTGAATGTAGATGTATCGTTCAATGCAATGTTCTCAAAATTTTAAAATAGAGGCTTGGTCTATATCTGTCGACGCATATTTTACGCTAAACATAAACAAACATACGCAACTTAAGGGTACTTGAAAATATCCAAAAGCTTTCCACCCATTTTTAGCAATGCTGTAAGCTATATTTACACTATTATAACGGTCTTACCACGCCGATAATGTATTTAGAAGAATGTCAGCTGACAGCTGCAGCTTCACACCTCGCATCTCAGCAGTTATGTCGTGACCATGATCCATGCAACTGGGTCGAAATATTGACATCCTCGGTAAATTATCACCGTGGTAAGCCGGCTATAATAAATAAATGTATTTTCCAACCACGAGTCATGTTTAAAGTCATTAAATTTGTAAGCTAATTTTCTTTCTGTAAGTTAGTTTTTTTTATTTTTATTTTTATTTTGGACAAAAAAAAAAAGACAAAATATTAGTCATGGGCTGATTATAACTTTGGCCGACTAGCCGACTAGTTAACAAGTCGGTTGCTAAATGGACGACTAATTGGCCGACTAGTCGATTAAGTCGTTCATTGTTTTCCTTTATTTTTTTTTTCTGTTAAAGTTTTATTTATTCCTTTACTTGGTTACATAATAAATTTGTACAAAAAATATTATACAAATATTATAAATTTAAAAATATAGAAGGATGTTTGTTTGTTTATTACTTAATCACAATCATACGAAAGTAGGTTCCGTGCAGGTTTGATCAAAAACAATATAAATAAATAATCTGGATATAATAAATAATCGATACATTTAATACTTTTTAGTGATCACTAATTCTCTAGGAACAGATTATAAATTAAAATAAGTCATAAAAAGGTCAAATGCTTTAAACTTAAAGATCTAATTGTAATTAAAGCTAGTTGTAAGGCTCTTTGCCGACTCATCGGCGACTAGTTGTCGGCTCCAAAGCTTGCCGACTAGTTATTTGGCTTTACTGACTAGTCTCTCTCTCTCATCTCTCCAGAACATATTGTTTTATTAAAAACTTGTATTGTTTATATTGTATTATGTTTTGCTTGTTTGTTATTTCGAAACGTGTGTAAATGATAATAATGTATCTAAAAAATTTTAAATTTTCGATATTATAACATGTTTAACAACGTTAAACTCATCTAAGTATAAAATGTGTTATAGTTAAATTAATGTTGGCTGATAATAGGCTCATGTCAAAAAACCTTAAAGACTAGACAGTCGTCAGACGTAAATTTAAATAAAAATAATAAATAGTCAATGTTTATAGAGATTTAATTTTTGATATTTTCAAATTCAAACTATGAAAGACGGTCGAATGTCGGCCACATGGCGACCACTAATTATTTTAATATAACTCCAACAAGTGCTCATAAACATTGAAACTTTGAAATAATGTTTATTTTCGACCACACGGAGACCACTTGCTAATAATGATGTACCTTTTTCAAATGATCAAACATTTAAATTTGAAATAAGGTCAAATTTTGGCAACATAGCAATGGCTAGCAACCTACTAGTAATCAATAGTTAATATTGCTGTACGTTTTCCAAATTTGACCTTATTTCAAAGTTTGAATATTTTCAAACTAAAATAAGATCTCGTTTGGGCCACATGGCGAATTAATTAATTTTACAGATGTTTATAGTAACTAAACAAATAACATTACATTTGTATATTTTTGCTGCGTCATTGAATAAGTTCATTCACATGCAAACACATAAATTAGTGTGCGTTTGATTGTAACTGACAAAGTTACTGAAACGTATTCCTAACTTAATGAGGACGTCATGATTACTAAGACTTTGGTAAGATTACGATTTTAAAAAGAATATTGGTTTACTAATATTTTGAAAGGGCTGTTAATAATTATATATACAGTTCTTCAACATTAATAATGTTCATCGACTAACTTGTTTCCGAAGATGACCGACACATCTGGGCAGTATAATGATATAGAGCTGATCTCACCAAATCGACATCATATTTTGTTCGAGACATAACGTTATTGTATATATTGCTTCTAAAAACTATTTTAATCAATCAAACTTAAACACCAAATAATAGACAAGCAGAGAAGGTATAATTGTTATTTTTACAAAAAAACGCAATAGAGGGCTATATATAGCATTACAAAACAGTAGCTTCCTCTTGCATTCAATACTAGGGGAGTGCTGAGCGAAACGAAAAACATGTCACGAAAACTTTAACTTAATATTATATTTATAATTAACAAAAAAATAATAAATATGTCAGTCGAAGTATGAATTTACCATTACGGCGTGTGTAAGAACGTTTCAATTAAAAATAGAGTTAATTGCAAATTGCTCTTAATCTACATTTACATTTTTTTTCAAAATCTGTCTACAGAAAGGTGGGTATGTGATAATCAACTGATCCAAATTTGGTCAGTGTAGCTTGATCGGTGTATTGGACAGTTGACAGAATTTGATCGAGTTGACCGGTAAAGAGCTTCACTTCGCTCAACTCAGATAATACTTCTATTACCGATGTTTTCCGATATTTTCCGACGCCTTTTACCTTGAAATGCTGTAGTACTGTAATTATAGTTTTGAGTTACTATTGTTTGGGCTGGGTTATTTTTATACTTAACTATTTATATTCACGAACGACCACATATTTTAAGAACAAAAGGCGTAATCGTTTATCTTTATATGGAAGTTTCGTAACGATCTATAAATTATAGTAACCGCAATTGTTCGTGTCGTGAATACATGAGACCACCTACGACGTATTCTGATATATTGAAGTTACAGCGCTTATAACTCGTAACTACATACAATACAATGAAAATGTTTTAACAGCAGTATGTAGAGTCGTGTATTGCAGTTTTTGTATTTTTTTTTTTATAAATTTAATGATTTATAAATTTATGTGATTTTTTGTTTTTTTTAATTAATTTGATTTGTAAGAGTTTTTTATCCGAATTTACATTTAGTAATTGAAGACAGTATTCTAGTAGAATATCAAGAATAGTGCTTATTATTTATTATTTTACTACTAAAAATATGTTATCTATCTTAAAAAACCTTAAAGTGGAAATAGGGGGTTTTAATTACTAGGTCCACGCAAGCGGGGTTGGCCTCGCGACGCAGCGCGCGCGAAACAAAAACGTCTATATCTTAACTATATGGGATACATATTATCAATTATCTCAAAAACTACAATTACGATTCGGCTGATTTTCAATCCAGACCGAATTTTGCTCATTATACGCATATGCGCAAAATTTCATGCGTGTATTTCGTAAATTGAAGGAGGAGTAGGGTAACAAAGAGTTGAAAATTTGAGTAGTAAAGAGCTTCGCTTCGCTCAGCTCAACAAATGACATAATGAGATGAATTATGTGTATACACACGTTACAGAATATGTAATTAAAAAAAACATGTGTATGTATACTATGTGTATGTGTACTATACTTTGACACTTAATATTTATTAACAGTATTTACGTATTTTAAACGTATCTACGTTGTTTAAAAAAAAACCTTAAACTTATTATTAAGGAATAAGTATTGTTCATCATCATATATTTATCGAATCAATTCCTAAAATAAGCTAATTTGTAATCTGTATTCCGGTCACGGCTGCAGCGCTTTAGCAGCGCTTATTTATCAAACTGCTCGTAAACCTGCCTGGAGAGGCAAGTTGTTGATTATATAGATTAAAATACTGCAATCCGTATTAGAAAATAAATGACATTTGCAACAGCCCAGGAATGGAATGTTAATTATTTTTTTTTGTATTCCTATTTGGAACACAATAGAAGTACCAAGAATATCTATAATAAATGTTTAATAAACGGAACTAGTTGGGAATTAACACGGTTTTAAGCGAAGTGAACAAAAGCCTTATAAATAATATTTATTATATGTACATACTTGATTAATAAAGTTTCATTAATAATTATTTTAATACAATTATAATATATGACTAGTTTAATTTGAATCTTTTTTTTTTTTTTGTTTTGTCTATACTAGATTAACTGTCTGTTATAATTTGAAATAATCTTATAATATGAAAAGTGCTCTTATAATGCTGGTCATATGCAAGTCACGGACGTAGTACGTCAACATGTGTGACCTTGGGGCTGCGAGTGGAGCTTATCTTGACGTTCGCTAGCTATACTCGCCATTCGCCTGCTGGTCGCAGTCGCCACCAGCGCTCTTACTTCCAAAATTATAATCATTTTGTTTTGTTTACAATACAACGCCGCGATAACGTTGTTTCGTTCGTGTTTTTTTCGGTTTTATTTATGATTATTTTTGTTATATTTAATTGAAAATGAGTATCAGTGTTCTACTTTTAGTGATTGTGCTCTTTTTGCTGTTTTTGTTGGCAATAGTTCATTATGGATCGGATGGTCGAAAATATTGGTATTACAAAAAGGTTCCATACAATGAGCCCTGTCCCATATTTGGTAATTTTGGTGCAACTCTCACAATGCGCCGGAGTTACACAAAAATGGTGCAATATTTTTACGATAAATTTAAAAATGAAAAATTCGTTGGAATTTTTCAAGCAAGAAGACCAGCATTGATGTTGATAGAATTAAAGTTGGTTAAATTTGTGTTGTCCAAAGAATTTCAAAATTTTAGTGATCGTATATCAGTTTCAACGGATACGCAACGAGAACCACTTTTGCGAAATCTTGCAAACATGAGCGGCACCGAGTGGCAGAAAATGCGGCATATTGTTACGCCGACATTCTCTTCGGCTAAAATGAAAGCTATGTTTCCTTTAATAGTAGACTGTGCGAAAACCTTACAAAATACTCTGACAGTTGAAGCGATTGAGGATATCGAAGTGCCCAAGCTGATGTGCCGTTTCACCACTGATGTTATAGGCAGCTGCGCGTTTGGCGTCGACCCTGGGTCTTTAAAGAATAAAATGTCGCCTTTCTTTATAATGTCGCAAAAAATGTTCAAAACCGACAGTAGTACCATTTTAAAAAGATACTGTCGTTCATTTTCTCCTCGACTTTTTAAATTTTTAAACCTCAGATCGTACTCTCTGGATGTAGAGATATTTTTTACTGATATCATCCATCAAGTGCTAACAGAGAGACGTACAACTGGAAAGAAACGAAGTGATTTCCTGCAGCTAATGTTAAATGTACAAAAAACTGAAACAGGATTTGCTATGACTGATGAATTAATAACATCCAATTCTTTCATATTTATGCTCGCCGGTCTCGAGACATCAGCGACAACATTATCATTTTGTTTATACGAGCTTGCGAAAAATACAGACTTGCAAAATAAATTACGTGAGGAGGTGAGAGAGTGTCTTGATCGTTATGGTAGTTTAAATTATGAGGCAGTATGCGCAATGCGTCTGGGGATTCAAACCTACCTAGAGACATTAAGACTCCATCCCCCAACTCCAATCACCACCCGCCTGTGCACAGCTCCCTGCATATTACCCGGTACTGATGTTAATATGAAACCTCGTGATGCGATCTTAATACCAATACACTCGATTCAGAAAGATCCAAGGCATTTTTCTAATCCAGATGAATTTGATCCCGAACGATTTACTGATGATTTAAATCCATCTGGTTTCTTTGCATTTGGTGATGGTCCTAGAAGCTGTCCAGGTAAGCAATTTTTTTTATCAATATTATATCGCATTGCATTATTTAAGTAAGTTTTTTATTACATACAATATAACGCATATAAAACGCATTTTAATCTCGCCGAAACATCATTGTAATTTAGTCTTTAATGTTTTCAAAACACTACATAGTAAGATAGTCACAGAGGTTTATCTCACGAATATAATGTTATTTAAACATTAGCTTGTTTCTTTTTGCATTGTAGGTGTTTTAATAACAATAACATTATTCAAACCGTGTTATAAATTTGTTACTCAATTAATGTTTATATGTTATATCTAAAAATTTTGAAACATTGTATCAAAATTTGCTCCACTACATTTTGCATTCGACCTCTAATGGGTTCAACACAAGTCAAATGCCGGAATACTTTACATAAGTAAAAAGATTCAGTACAAAAACCTTATATCAATTCAATCATCGAAGATATTCACTCACCTAGTTATGATTCTTGATCTTTTTGACTCTATACAAAACTATAATAACCAAATTCTCTACACCATGCGTCCTAATATATAAGTTGCGTGATATTAATCACGCATTAATAAATTCATGATAGTAAAAACAGGGCAATTTCTATTTAAGACGAATGGACATTTTCATAGTAAGGATTTATTTTAATGGCAAAATTATGATTTAGTTATTTATATTATCATAAATATTTACAACAGTATTAAAAGCACATTCATACGCACGCATGCAGGCACTTGCACGTGTTCTCGTTAAAAAAATATTTTTTTTGGTAATATATCGACAATTATTGTTTATCATATTACATTCGTAAGGATAATAATTACGTGGAAAGATAATAAAGATTTAGAATTTATAGAACTTGTTCTTCTTAAATGTAACTTAAATTTTTTGATTCTATGTCACAGGTGGTCGGTTTGCTCAGCTGATGGTGGTGGCTGGGCTGGCGTCTATTCTTCAAAGTTACTCAGTAGAGCCCTGCTCTAAAACAACTACCGAAATACAATATGATCCAAGAAGCGTCATGCTCAAAAACAAAGGCAGCATTTGGTTGAAATTTAAGGAAATATAAGAGTATATACGAAGAATCAATTTAGACTTAACCTAGGGCTAATAATCACAGTATTCGATAACTTGTTAAATCTATATTTAATTTTAAGAATTTATAATTTATCTGAATTATTCATATTTTATCTATATCTCTATATCATAAGGTATATCTATATCTCAATGTATAATTTATTTTAAGGTACAAATCGATTATTTTATTTAAGGACTATTATTACATCGCATCCTAAATAGCATCACATGGGTGACCGACCCATCATCCTTTTGGCCAGTGTGATGGTTGCTTGACCAGCGTTAACTTTTCAGATACGCTATCACTTTATATCTGTGACAAAATAATTTGTTTTTATTTATGACTTATCTAATTATAGAAATTATAGAATGTTCATATGTTAAAATTCATGATCCTTAGGCATCAGTGGGGTAATAATAGGGTAGCGTTACGACAAAATGTGACGGGCCCCCAGCAGGAAGGGGTCTCAGTTTAAGGTAAATTTAACTTAAAATCATTTATGGTAACGTTTGTTGGAACTACTTCTCATAGAGATTTAAATTAAAGTACTATATCATTGGTTAAGCTTATTTATATTAGGGAAGAAAGGGCCCCATCCAGTGAGTTTGTCACATATCTCACCTCACCTCATGTTAAGTATTAATATTAGACAAAAATTAAAAGTTACTTATAATATAAATTATTTTTTGCTATCGGGAATTGACTTATTATTTTTAAGCAATTGTACCTATATAGATAAGTACCTATTGTAGAAGCTGTTTTAATATATAATAAAATAATTTATGAAAGTTTTTTATTATTTATATTTTATTTTACTGAAGCAATTTCCATTGTAAAGGTTTTATGGTTCATATATGTTAACGTAATCTAGTTTTTGTTATGTGAATTTACTATTATTATTCTCTTTCGTTTTGCTTATTAAATTTCTCATTAACATGGAAACGGATTTTTTGTAATATCTTTACGATTTGACGTGTTGTGTAGTTCTATATATTTAATAATTTTAAAATCATATATGCATGTTTGTGTGTGTGTGTGTGTACACGTAAACGTGTTTTTCGGCTTCATGTTCCTGCGCTATTGCGATTGATATAACTTTTGTAGCAATATCTACCAAGCGGTAATATATTTTTCTTTTAAAAAAACTTTGAAATTTCTAAAACCCTAATTGCGTGATTAGGGTGGTTATGGTACCAACCGATGCATAGTGATGGCAACAAAAAATTATTACAGTCAAAAAAAATTTTCCTAGTTTCTTTGTTTTTTAAGAAAATGTAAAAAATCGATAGTATCAAATTTGTTGTCAAATTTATAAGATATGAAATATGCTGTATCTGCAAAAGGTTGTTTTAATGTCTTTAGTGAAACTGCTGATTGAATGAATTTTATGAAAAAAAGAATAATAAAAGTTTTTTTCATGTTTCGTTAACGAAGTTAGTGTCTCCATGAGGCTCGTACCCATTACTACTTTTTTATAACTGTAATATAACTATTGTTTGTTCCGACTTACAATAAAAAATAATTAAATACAATAAACAAATGTAGATGTAAATTGTATTACTTTGTTTTGTCTCAAAACATTAACAATGCAACGGTTTGTCAGGCCATAGACACTGTTTTAACCGACTCTAAATATAAGGTGGTAATTGGTTTATTTTTTTTATGTAATATCTGCTCATAGTCTATTGATTTTATTTTTTTCTTGTCAAGTTTTTTTTTTAAATTGAAGAAGATATAAATTATGATAGAGTTTGGCATATGGAGAGAAAAACTGATAAATTGATAACTTTATTTTATAAATTAATAAAATTAATTATCATATGGAAAATTAATTAACATCGACAGACATACAGCGAACTTAAATAAAATATCACTAAATACATTCAAGCAAAAACAAACGTATGGCTCTAACTCGTTCTCTAAGACAAATAGCGTTAGTAAATGCACTTGTACCTAACACAGTTTAGTCAATATCCATTTATACCTAGGAAAAGATTGCTGCAAGATATTTGCTCCTCTTGTATGTTAGCGTAAGGGTATAGGCAATTAACACCACCAGTCACGTATAGGTTTAATTTATTTCTGTGCAAGTAATGTGCAATATAATAAAACTAGCTGTTACTCGCGGCTCCACCTGCGGACGAACAATTTATTAATTACTATGATAATTAGAAGCAGTAGTGTATTGCTAGCCTATAGCTTTCCTAATGAACCTGCTAATCATTATCAGAAAGAATTTCTGAAATTCATCAGTAGTGCCTTCAACCAAACAAACCAACTCTTCAGTATTATAATATACGTATAGATAAATTTATTCTTTGGGTATTAAAAACTTATTTAGCAATAAAAGGTTATAATATTAATAGTATTTTAAATAATGTGCAAAGTCTGAAAATACGTTTATTCTTTCGGTATAAATAACGTAATTTGCATTGAAAGGTTAAAGATTAAAAACAGTATGAATCAATTTTTGTCTGTATCTGTAATAATATATATATTATATAATAATAGCTTAGTACTTAGCCTCTCACCTAATTATCATTACGACTTTTAAATAACTTATAAATCTTGCTATTAAATAATTTATTTTGAGATTGATAATTAAAGATTATATTTTAGAATATTATAATACCCATAAATATAGTATCATTAAAAAAATATATGGATAAACTAATTTGCAAAATTGACACTACAATACTCCTAAAAACATACATCATCTAGATTCTTGAAGCGAAAGGAATAGGAAAAGACTTCACATCTAGAAGGAGCAATAGGCCCTGGGTTACGGGACGAAGTTTATCCCGGAGTTAATTATTAATTCCGGATTAAGGCCGAGTAAGAGCAATGTCTTAAGAAAATTATTAATAACATAGTATTGTTTAAAATTAAACCATAAAGATACTTATACAAAAATGTATAACTGTTATATTTAGCAGTTTAGTGTAAATTTAAATTGGGTTTTTACATAAATATATTGAATAATAAAGAAACTAAGAAATAAGGAAAATTTGCTCATCAAACATAAAAAGTGCTATGACGTTATAGATACTTAAAATAATAGCCTTAAAAATGTCTGTTTCTCGTCTGTGCATCACGATAAATTTATTTGACGGAATAGAATTTATTTTGAATTGAATATTGTTTTAGGTATATAGGATACTCTGGGTAAAAATATATTTTTACGGTTACAAAAAAAACAAAATGACTCTTCAGATTTTGATGGAATTTGGTGTGGTTTTGGCTTATTTAGGTCAACATATAAGATGCCGGGGTGTCACGGTGTGTGCGAACGCGATCCCGTGACGTCCCATTACGACGCAGAGGGTAACCGTTGGTTTTTTAATGGGTAGCCTTAAAAATGGCAGCATGCTCTATGCTGCCGGATAGTCCCACATCACCCCCCGGCCGTGACCCCCTGGGCCGACGGGGTACCCGTAACGGGTTTTTCCAACGGAGAAAAAAAAAAAAAAAGGTCAACATATAAGATGCCTCTCAACACTATTTACATAAAATAGTAGTAGTAGTAGTTGGACAGACGATGTCGAAGACTATAAATGTATCGGCTATAAATACAACCGCTATGATTTACAGAATACACTTAAAGTGTTTTGTTTTTAGAATCATACTCATAATTTTATATTGACGTACTATGTATTGTATGTGTATGTCATAAATATTATTAATAATATATTTTTTATAGGTTTTAGAAAGAGACGTGCTCCAAGCGATGGATGAAGGAAATTTTATAGATGACTGCGTATCCATATTCATACAGTTTTGTAAAGACAAGGAATATATACAAAATATAGGTATGTATATACTCTAATTACCTTTTTTAAAAGGTTTGAACAAACATACAAATGTTGATATTTTACAGCCATTGAGTGTATTATTTTCTAACAGACCAAAATATTGCGATATTAGTAGTTTGGTTACGATACAAATTACCTAATGGTACTGCTTGATGAGACGAATGTAATGGGTTCGATTCCTACAGGAGACAGTTATGTGATTACTGTTTCAAGGCTGTTCTTTGTGTCCATGCTTTTAACACTTCCCACGACACATAGATTACTTCTCTAATACGGAAATTGTTTTTTTTTATTAAAAAAGAAAACATAAAAAACATTAATAGTACTTGATAACTGATAATATTGAATAACTTTAGCGGTGACAACACTTATCAAATGTCATTTAATTATCAGTACTAGCATCTGAAACTTTTATCAATTACAAGATAGCAATCTCAATATGTTATATACATATATTGGTAAATAATATATTTGTAATTGACAGCTGGGTCAATTATCAGCTTATATAAAAAAATGTTGAAAAAAGTCGTCAGTATTTAGGTGGGAGATTTCATTCGTTATACGACTAATTTTTTTTATTAAAGAATATCTTTCCATTTTTGAAAATGAAATTTCTAAAATTTCAATTCTGTATAAAGTAATAAGGGGCGAGTGGTCTATTGTTGCGTGGCCCTGGCTGCTGAGCCAAAGGTAGTGTTTTCGAATACAACACGGAAAAAGTTGTTTGCGCGATTCACAGATTGCTGTTTTGAATCAGAGTGTGTTTTTGTGTTTCTTATTTATATTTGTAAATTTTCTAGTTTGTGATTTAAAAAAAAAATAAGTCAAAATTTCAGCTTTCTAAATTCAATAGCTTTGGCTGTGAGGTGATAGTAGAAATGATTTTATTTTATTTTTTTTACTGTCTTAGTTAATTCTTGACTACATTCCACCTGATGGAAAGTGGAAATGTAGTCTTAGATGGTAGAGCAAATATACTTTTTCCTAAGCATTTTAAAGACCAAGAAAATGACCTTATTAAGTAATTGTTAACACTTCTGTAAACAAAACATGTAATATGCTCGTAAATTATATGTATTTTCTGTACAGAAATTAAGCGATATTTTTTTTTTTTTTACACTGTCTGAGTTAACGCTTGACTACATTCCACCTGATGGAAAGTGGAAATGTAGTCATAGATGGTAAGGCGTATTAACTCAGTAACCTATTCACTCTTCTATTGAAGACACCCACATTGTGTTCAGAAGGGAATACCGACGCAGGCAAGCTGTTCCAGCCCTCCGCCGTGTGAATCAGGAAAGACGATGCAAAGCGCTTCGTTCGGACTGGTGGAATGTTTACAACGTATGTATAGATAATCACCGCGCGTCGGGATGTCCATTGGTAGAAGGGGATGTTTGAACTACGTCATGTTATTCCTGTGCACACTCTCCAAAGTGTATTCTATAGAATACTGAGAGGCCAGCAATTCTTCGCCTGTGTTCAAGGCTTTGAAGGTTGGCGTCAACCAATTCTTGTTCGCCAATAAGCCAAATATAATTATATTAAAACTCATTCAAAATATCCAACGTTTGGAAAAATACACCTGCTCTTAAAATAACATATAGAAGCATTAATTATCCAGAAGAAATTAGAATTCTTATAGCGGAAAAAAAAGACAGAGACACAGATGGCAACGAACCAGATATCCTCCCGACAAAACACTTCTGAACAATCTCTCAAAACAACTAAGTAGAGAAATACAAAAGTTTCGAAATGAAACAATAAATACTTACCTCACTCAACTTACAAGTGATCGTACAACATGTTACTTACTATAGAAAGCCACTAAAAGCCTTAAAAAGCATATTATACAAATTTCTCCAATCAAAGAAGTAAATGGACACTGGGCCAGTAATAATCAGAAAAAGGCACTTAGATTTGCACGTCACGTAGAAAAAATATTTCAACCAAATGAAGATAATCATGGGAGGGGATGAAATAATTTATGAAGAAACATCAAAAAGAGATCCAACTTCTAAGTCAAAAAAAGTGCCCTTGCTATGATCTAATCATCGTGAAAGTCTTACGTAGTCTTCCTCGTAAAGAGGTGGTCAAAGTTACCACACTCATAAACTCATCATTTAGGCTGAACTATGTCCCAGATATATGTAAAGTTGCTGAAGTTATAATGATACCCAAACCCGATAAACCACCACATTAAGTAACTTCATATAGACCTATATCGCTCCTTCCGATAGTATCTAAATTATTTGAAAAACTTCTGCTAAAACGATTAAAACCAATCATAAAAGAAAAAGGTATTATCCCAGATCATTAGTTTGGCTTCACAGAAAAACACTCGAAAAAAGACCAAGTACATAGAATTACAAATATCATCGAGAAATCATTAGAGGAAAAAAAAATCTGCTCTACAGTTTTCCTGGATGTAGCGCAGGCATTTGACAAAGTGTGGCACAAAGGTCTCATATATAAATTTAAAAAACTGTTGCCCGGCAAATTTTCTGAAATCTTACAGTCTTATATAATAGACAGAATGCTTAGAGTAAGACTAGAAGACTTATATTCGGCAGTCAAACCGATCAAAGCTGGGGTACCGTAAGGTAGTGTATTAGGTCCGGTCCTCTACTTATTATACACCTTTGACATTCCGAAATTAGAAAACAACATCATTGCAACCTTCGCTGATGACACTGCTATCATGGCTACAGGAGTTACCCACGCAGAAGCTGTCGAAAAGGTGCAAAATACTGTTAATACTATTTTTAAGTGGACACAAAAATGGCGCATAAAACTCAATTAATTGAAATCGGTTCATTTTAACTTTACTAATAAAATGCCAACTTTTATTGACTTTACTAATAAAAAGCCAAAATATCATCTGGTATACATTAATAATTATGTCATACCCTATGCAAATGCTGCCAAATACTTGGGCATGACATTTGACGCAAAGCTTCGCTGGAGGACTCATGTCAAAAAGAAACGCGAAGAGCCTGGCCTTCGCTACAAGAAAATGCACTGGTTGCTTGGTAAGAACTCTGTGTTATCAGTGCAAAACAAAATATTACTCTACAAACAAGTCATGATGCCAGTTTTGGGCTTATGGTATACAGCTGTGGGGCTGTACCAAAAACAGTAATATCCTAGTTATACAACGTTTCCAAAATAAAGTACTTAGAGGCTTTGTAAACGCTCTTTGACCTAAGGTAAATAAGACCTGTCGACCTCCATCGGCACCTTGATGTGGATCTCGTGCTGTAGCTCACGAACGCAGACCTCATCATCACGTGAATGTCGAGGCTATCCAGCTTCTCGACAACACTTAGTTAACTTAAGTGAACAATTAGCGTAACTGCGCAGTGTGTTCAGTGAACGTGTATCATCCGAAAAGAACACAACAACAAAGTGTCTTCGCCTTAATAGAATCAATAAATATAGTGTTCTTGGACATATTCTTAATTTTAATTTTTTTTCTCAATTTAGGTTAAATTAATATAACTCATTAGTCTTTACAGACTAGATTGTAATTTATATGGTGCAGTGACGAGGGTCACTAAAAAAAATATATTAAAAATTAATTCATAAGTTTTAAATATTATCATTAATTTAATTTCAGAACCAAACATTCCGCTATCAGTATTAGACCGTGGTTCAGAATTAGAGGTGGTAGCTCAGAAGAGTGAGTTCCACTTGTCTCCGAGCGTAGCTTACACACAGCCGCCGCCAACCTCGACCCTTGTGGCAGCAGCCGCTGATGTTATCAACAACGTTACTATATACAAAACTGCTCCTGTTCAAGCGTGGAATGAAAATGGATTATACAGAATTCTGTTTAGGTTAGTATATGTACTGATTTGATTCTATTATATATATATATGTGTAATAGATAAGGTTGTCAACACTTCAAAACGACTGGAATTTCTCGCGTTTTCTAATTATCTCAATATATTTATTATCTATGTGAGAAAGATTTTTAATAGAGTGTTTGTGAATCGATATCATCGCAACAATTATATTTCAAGATTGTTAAGGTATAATAATTTGAAAAAGATTTTTTTATGAATCCTAAGCATTTCAAATCAAAATGTATTTAGTAAATATACATGGAGTTTGAAAAAGATCATTTAAGAATCAAGAGTAAATATACTTACAAAACAAAAAAAAAATAGGTTTTTGATCATTATGAGAATAAAATTTGTACTAATTCTAAAATTGTGTTTTTTCAGATGTCTATCTTGTTCTGACTCGCCCCTCGTCCACGCAGCTGTGTGTGGTGCGCTCGCTGCGTCATCAACACACAAATGCGTGCGTGTGACGCTCGCTAACACAAAGGACTGTGTGTATCACTTGCTACATAAACTCACCCCTGTTGATACAGGTAATTGTCATAACAGATTATTTATTATGCTCTTGTGTCATAAAAATAATAGTAAATGTTTATCTAATCTTAAATATGTTATAACATCTATTTATCACTGGTAACAATATACCAAACATATTTCTTCCATGACGAATCGTGATAGTAAATTATAAAACAAAACATCATTAAACAATACAATGATAACAGTATGTTAAATATATTTCAGTGAATGATTTAGAATGTTTATCTGCTCGAGCGCAAGCTATGCTCCTGCTGGCAGCTGTACTCTCTGAGCGAACAACATTTGCTACTGTGTATGAGCTGAAGGACAAATCTATAATTTTTAATGCACTATTGCAAGGATTGGAAAGTAATGAAAATGGTATATATTATTTTAGTTTCATTTGAATATTATAGAAGGATTTAAAACTATCTACTAACATAAAATTTATATTTTTTTTCCCATTTAAATCTTTTTGTATGTATACTTTTATGATCCATAATAAATAATTATCCGTCTGTACTGTACTGTTAATTCAAGACTCTTATTCAGAAGCTCAGAGCATGGCGGGATCGCGGTGTGAACTAAGTTTTCATGGATAAACGCCCCTAATACTCTCGAAAATAGTAGAATAAATTCGGACAGTATTTATTTATTATATATTTGATACATTTAACAGTATGTGACAAATCTAGTAATAATATATATCTGGCCGCGAACCATAAAAACTAGTTGTACTTTAAGAACAGAATTATGTTATACATATATATAATTTTAGTTGTCTATCATTACAGAGCTCCGAGAAGCAGCTATGCACTGTCTTACTCAACTGGCTCGTTCCATGCTACAAGTTCAAAATTGTAAAGGAAAGTATCACCGGGATATAAAGTTCTTAGATGATATGAAGTCACCTTATCAAGACAGCGGACAAAGACAGTGCGCGGGTGATGTTGAAGATTGTCAGCCAGAACTAATGGTTGAAGAAATTTGTAAAGTCCTTATTAATATATTCCGACGACTAATGGACAGCAAGAAATATTTATCTGGTCAAGGTATTTAAAAAATTATTTCTTATTAAATGTATATAAATAAATAACTTTTTTTTATTGCCTGTATTATCCTTTATGACGAAAATCCACCTTATTTATTTTCTATATATTGGTTTTATTTTATCATTACAATGTTCAATATAATTATTAAAGACTAATATCCCAGACCCCGCCTGGAGCCTGTCAGTGTCCTGTCTGAGCTCCCTCCTGTCCGTCAGTGCGGTGTCGCGCTCGTACTGCGTGCACAGACACCTCGCGCGAGACCTCACACGCGCGTTGCAGATGCTGCGGGATCATCTTACGCTCATGGGGAAACCAATAGACGTTATAAGGAATGCCAATCATGTATGTTTCTATAAGCGACTTGTATTAGTATAAGTTATTATTATATTAAATAACAGTATTGTATATTTTTTCACACATATAATATTGAAAATTTGATAGGTACTCTAAAGTAATGCACTGGCTTTTTGGGACCTGACAGTGGATATCAAATTGTTTAAAAAAAGATAGAGTCATAGAGTTATACTTTTATCGTCAATATCTTTATCCAAAAAGGACATCGTATGTTTAGTCCTCTAAGGACGACTTTGGCTAAATAAGTTCATACATTTCTCTATGAAAGTAAAAGCATATTAATACTTACGACTAGATCATGAGATTCATAAAATGTGTCTGCATCATTATTTCAGTTGAAATGTATGTACGATTACGTATGAATTACGTATTTGGATATATTTTAATGTATTTTTTTTTGGTTAAACTTGGTAAACAAAATTATAGTATATATGTATAATATTCCAGGAGCCAACCCTCTCAACATTGAACTGGATCCTCATATTAATGAGCAGTCTGATGCTCGACTACACGCCTGCTAAGGACCGTGTAGCGGACGACATCGCGACCTCCCTCACGCGGCTGTGGCCCTGGTGCATGATGACGGAGGTGTTACGAGATAGTGTTATGAGGATGCTGCTTATATTCACTAACGATTGTCCCAGAGGTATATATTGGTTTTTAGAATGAATCCCACCAAAAAGGTTATGGGATGTATGTTATATGGGTCTTCCCGGTCGTAGCGATTTTTAAGACTACCAACTTAAACCAATGGTTACCTGTAAAATAAAAACGATATTAAACTGGATTTTACAGTGTTAATTTCTCTTCGATAATTTTCCTGAGGACGGATTTTTATTCGTGATGCCACATTTAGGAACTGATAACGGGCTTATAATGTAAGACATAATTGCAGCGTGGTCTAGCATGTGCAGCTGCGTGGGGAGCCGCAGCCTGGTGGTGGAGGTGTGCTCGCTGGCCGTGAGGGAGGCGGCGCGCCCGCGACCCGCGCGCGCACTGCGGCACGCACTGCGCGTCATGACGCACTGCGCACAGCACCACCACTGCAGGGCTGTCATACTCAAGGTAAAAACTACCTGTTACAATACGCCCACTGCGGAAAAAAATATTTTATCTTAATTATTCTTATTCTATTTAGAAATAATGTTGCCCGTTCTCAGAGCGAGGTCCTGTCGTGCGCGTCCAAGCTGCGCGCTCGCTGCCCCGAATCGGCGGCCGCGTGGTACTCGCTGTGCGACGTGCTGTGTCTCCACGCTGAGGGTGCATGTGCTGTGCTGAGTGCGCTGAGGCAGCCCGCGCTGCGGCCCGCGCCCGCCGCGCTGCTGCCGGCGCTGGCGAGCGCCGCGCACCACTGCAGGCTGGCCTTCCTGCAGTCGCGTCAGTAGATAGTAGCGACATCACTTATAACCTTGAGGCACAGCCTGCGCTGCGGCCCAAATATAAGAATATTACAGCCTAATGCAATTTATCAGAGTTGTATCCTATTCCTACAGATTATTTTGTATAACCCCTTTTTTAATACTATATAAAAGTAGAAACCGCTCTTTTATCATCTCCTTAATCACACTCTGTTATAGATTTTATTTTACTCTTCCTTTTCAAATTATTTGGTTTGCTATGGATAACGATATCAATGTCAATAATTCAGTACATATTATCTGATAACTATATGATTCTGGCAATCTCAACGTTTCTGCACTCATAAGTAATAGGTTTCATCATACCTTATGGTCGTCAAAAATTACAAACACGAAACTACCGGTGTCCCTCAGGACGTTGTTGTATCTACCTTACTTATTGATAATTGAAAGAACTCATATATTTTCTGTGCACTGTAATGTCTTTGACCCCCACGGCAGAAGAAAGTGACAAGAAACAAGACGGGCAACAGAGTCTTGTGATAAGACTTCCTTCACTGCCGCCAGATTGTCAATCCGCCTGCCAAGCGTAGCGATTCACACACAAAAACCTGCCCCTAGTTCACATAAAAACCGACCCTAGTCATCGGAAACTCCGCTATTCCTGGCTACGGTAGCGGTCATCGTAACGGCAGGGCAAGGGGTGCTAAGAATACCCGGGAGAGACCAGGTAACCATAACCAGCGAAAACTGGCCCTGGCAACACACGTACCCAATGGACCGACGAAAAGTTAGTCAAGCTCGAGGAAGAAATGAGCTGGTTACGGTAGAACATTATAAGAATCTCTAAAGTCCGAAAACAGGGAGAGGATTTAGTAATCCTTAAGTCAGGTAACTTGTTCTAATTCCGGGGTTTGCGACCAGCAGTCCCAAGGTGGTGTCGAATTTATCATCCACAAACCGCTCGTACACAACGTGCAAATCGGCAAGGGTGGCGTACCTAATACTCAGAATCACCAAACTGTATTTGCTGAAGGTTATCCAGGTCTAGCATCAGCTGACAAACAACTAGGCTGACGGACGGAATAACAGAAGAGCTTTTAAAAGCGAGCGGACAGCCAATATTAGGGGTTCTGCAAAAACTATACAATTCCGCCACTCACGAGGGTGCCACGCCCCAGGCATAGCACAGGAGCTTGGCGGTGCTCTTCTTTAAAAAAGACGACAAAACCCTTTTAAACAATTACAGATCCATGTCGCTCCCGAGTCACTTTTACAAGCTGTTCTCGGCAGTCAACGCGAATTGACTTGCTAACAGTTTGAATAACTTCCAGCCTCACAAACAAGCCAGATTCTGAAAAGGCTTTAGTACCATAGACCACATACCTACGCTGCGGCAGGTTTTAAAGAAGGCCGAGTCTAGCATTTGTGGGCTATGAGAAAGCTTTCGATTCAATCGAGACCTGCTTAGTGCTCCAGTCTTTAATGCCTATACGAAAACGCCATCATCAGTCCGTCATGTCAGTTCGTCTCCCGGATCAGAACTCGAAACCTATCTAGCTACAGCGTGGCGTGAGACTGGGTGATGTAATATATCTGAAACTGTTCACCTCTGCACTGTAAGACGTCTTCATCAACAGCAACGGCGAGTATTTGACTGACCTTCGATTTGCCGACGATATCGTAGTCATGACTGAGAAGACTTAATTGCTATGCTCGATGACCTCAGTAGCATTTCCAAACAAGTGAGTCCCAGAATGAATATCATCATCATCATCATCATTTCCGCCCAAGGATGTACACTGCTGAACATAGGCCTCTCCTTTCGACCTCCAGAGAGACCGATCCATAACGGTCTCCATCCAGCGGCTTCCTGCCACTTTACGAATGTAGTCCGCCCACCTTGTGTGTGGTCGTCCAATATTGCGCTTGCTTGTACGTGGCCTCCACTGGAGAACCTTTCTGCCCCAACGGCCATCAGTTACTCGAACTATGTGCCCAGCTCACTGCCACTTCAGCTTGCTAATTCGATGAGCTATGTGAGACACCAAGCATGGCTCTCTCCATAGCTCGCTGAGTGACGGAGAGCCTCCTTATTAGAGCCTCCTTATAGACCCTTAGTTAGAGGCCATGTCTCCGTTCCGTACGTCATCACTGGTAACACAGAATTATTAAAGACCTTTGTCTTCATGACTGAGGTTTTTTCAGAACCTCTGAAGTGATGCCATCCTCGCCCGGTGCCTTGTTGTTTTTAAGCGGTCTGAGGGCCACACTAATCTCGTGCAAACTGATGTCCGGGATATCTTCGGAGTAGTGTATGGATAAGACAAAAGTCAAGTCTTACCATCATGTCAGACCCACTCTTGTCAAAATAGGAGACGCTATACTCGAAGTTGTCGACGAGTACGTCTACCTGGGACAAACAGCCCAGCTAGATAGGTCCAACTTCAAGAAAGAGTTCGCTCGTCGAATCCAATTCGGCTGGGCAGCGTTCGGGAGACCGGAGATGTATCGGAATACATCTTGTTTCGAATACCGCAGTCTCTCAAGACGAAATTCTTTGACCAGTGTGTTTTGCCAGTGTAGACGTATGGAACATACGCGGTCGATCACTCCCATAGTGATCTTAAAAGAAGGCTCAATGTCACTCAGAGAGCTATGCTTAGGTACTAGCTAGAACAGTGGTTCCCAACGTGGGGCGTACGCCCCACTGGGGGGCAATTTGGCAATCGGAGGGGGGCATTTCGATTTTTTTTCAGTTAAAATTACCCCTCTAGTTAAGGGCATTTCATATCTTTGCATGGATTAAAGGGGGCATTTTCATATTTTTGCATAGGTTAGGGGGGCATTTTCATATTTTTGCATTGGTTAGGGGGGCATTTTCATATTTTAAAATCTCGAAAGTGGGGCGCGTACCTAAAAAGGTTGGGAACCACTGAGCTAGAAGCTACGAATTGCCTTTACTACTATAGATCTTTCTTATTTATGTTAACTTAATCAATCTGTAATCTCCAAATAACAATCTTAATAGCATCGTTACAGCAAAACCCTAAAAATATACCTCACAATACATTTTTCTCCAAATCCTTTAACAAACATGAATTGTTATGGAATTCAGTACCAAGATATATTATAAATAGAATATTTGTCTTATCTAGTGAAGATTATAGCTTTACTATCGCTCCCACTTATAAGTAAATATATTAATTAAATATTTATTTTACGAGTAGTTTGCTTATATATATTGATATTATTATTGCATTTTATCTGTATACATATTGTGTTTGTGTATAGTTGATGTATATTACTATTTATCATATAAATAGTGTTATCAGTTATTTTTATGGATATATATTATAGTGTTTATAATATATATCCATAAAAATAACTGATAACACTATTTACAAAGTAGCTGGTGTGTATCTATCATTAGACAGCTTTTACAATTTTAAAAACTAATTGTTACTCGCAGTTCTTTTCGTTAACAAATCTTTTTAATTAATATTAGGATAACTAACAGTAGTAGAGTAATACTAGATAGCCTATAACATGCCTCATGAACCTGTCTATCATGATCAGATTTTTTTTTCAAATCCATCAGGTAGTTCAGAAGATTAACTCGTTTAATCAAAATAAAGACGAAAAAAATATTTCATGCCCTGGTTCCATCAAGAGATTCGAATTTGTAACTTTTTTCTGTAGGTCTTGCAGATACAGCCGGGAGAAGCAGCTATTTTTAATATTAGATATATATATATTTAGATATATCGCTGTTTATTAAATTATAATTATGATAAGAAATAATGTAATTAATTTTAGAAACTAATAATAATTATAAATAATTATCCAGCGGATCTATTGGAGCTGTTATCGAGTTGTTTGCTGACTGGAGACACAGCGGAAATAGTATCCGCCTCTAGGGCAGTGTGGGCGTTGGCTGCTAATAACCACAGGGTAAAATATATTATAGTCTAAATACTACAATTACAACTAAATAATACTGATTATTTATATATATATTTTCTGTCAATATCTGTTCCAAAAGTTCATTAACCTTTTCGAGTATAAGTAAAATATTGTTTTTTTAATGAGTACTTTTTATATATATTAAAATCAGTGAAAATTAGCATGTCCCCACCTCCACGGTTTATTCATGATTACTATTATATATAATTAATTATCCGGCTGAACTCATGTAATTACCATTGGCGTTTGCAGTTAGTCTTAAACCCATTCAGGGTCCTTATTCATGAGCACGACGAAATCGCGGCGTGAACATTATTCGAGATTGCACAAGAAGCGTTGCCTATAATTTAAAATTGATTCGAAAATTATATAATAATTTTAAATATTTTATTATTTTTTTAGGCAAAGTTGGTACTCCGCAGCGCAGGAATACAAACAGCAGTACAGACAACATTACAACGCTTGCAGAAGAGTAAAGATATACCAACACAACGAGCTCTAGAACTTCTCACGTATACCAACACCGTGCTGCAGGCTATATGACATACAACATTTATATTTTATTTATTGTTATTTAATAAACTGATCTGCTTTTTGTGATGACCAGAGTTTTATTTAAACCATATTAAGATTGATTTATGAAGAGTTTAAATCTTAGTAATTAAATACTTTATTAAGATATGAAACCAAGTATTAATAATAATCAAATATACCGAGAATGTTTTGTAAGTGGTCGCTAAAACAAAAATATATTTGGGGACAGATTATTGTAAGAATTGTTTTTTATATACAATTGCAATTTTACGTTTTTTTAAATATTTGTCATTAAAACCGTTTGGCAAAGTGTTACAAGAAATAGATATTCTGCAATTAGAATAATGAGAAGAAATTTTATAGTAAAATATTTTATATAATATTATAGTATTAAAGAATGTATTTTTTTATTAAATCTTTTTTTTATCAAACTTCGGTAAAAAAAATTATTAACTATTAAATACTAATTTCTTCAAATAAAAACCATGTTATGTTTCAAACAATATATTAATGCAATGTAAGGTATGTTAGGTTAAAACAATTCATAATGGGCACAGCTATAATTACAAATTTAAGATTACCTTAGTTTATGGTTGATATATTTTTTAACCAATGAACGACGGTTCCCTTCATATTTAGTTTCATAAAACACTGATGATTTTTCAATATATTTTATTCTATAATTTATATCATTTATCCTGCCAATATCTTTTTATAATTATTCCATAATGCTTATATACAACTATTCATTATGCGTTCAGTGAAGGAACGAAGTGCGTCAACAATGCTGTCAAGTAACGTTAACTTATTGTAAATAATGTAGGTAACTGTATTATAAATAACATCCGACAATTGGCAGTGGACAATACGAGCTATATATCCACATGGTTTGTCTAGCTTTAACGTCGATTAGGTAAACCGAGGCGTGTGTCCAATCAAAACGATATTTACGACGGTAAAGTTTGTATTTCTTATTATCGCTATAAAACGTGATAATCCTCTGTCGGGGCGCCGGCTGCGTCAGTGAGATGGCGCCCCTGCCGCGGCACCCGCGCTCGCTCCTAGTGCGGTCGTAGTACACATTCGCATCGTTGATCAATAAGGAACAATGAATCCGCGAGACGGTCGCGGTCTGCCATCTGACAGTTGACCTAATTTTTAAGGCGCCCTCGCGCCCTTCCGTCTAGCCGGTAGTGTGTTTTGTGAATTAGAAACATGTTATCGCAATTTAACTTTCCACCGGAGAGTTACTCGGCCGTTTATAATGTCAGTGGCGATGTGGGGAGTGAGAACGTAAGTATATTTCTACCGGCTAATGGCAAAAGGCGAGTGGCGACGTTATCGGCGTGTGGTATGCGTATGAGCACCGCCAAGGCCACGACGTTGTATATGTACACTAGTGCATTCAACTCTTTCAAAATATACACCAATATTATTCCTAACGATTGATACATGTTTTGCAATAATTAATTAAATTATTAATTTATACATTCAGAATTAAAATATCAATATTTGTTTCAGTATATTTTATTGGAAATTAAATAATAACAGACCTTACATCTATAACTTCTAAGTTTCGTCAGTCGGAAGCTACATGTGCTTTGTTGTTTTTTTTTATGAAGGTTAAAACCAAGATCGTTCAAGACGGAGTGTAGCTCGCGTTATGTGTGTATGTTATCACACTGCTGGTCAAATAAGGGAACTCAATTTAAATATATATTTATGTATAGTCATTCAACTTCCTTCGGCATGAATAAAATCGGGTTTATTCGATATAAAACTAACTTGTGCAATAAATGCAATTAAACAATATACATATACTATTGAATATTTATGTACACCAGAGATGAGCAACCTTTTTGATTAAGGAGCCGCATTCAGCTTAATTTTTTATAGAGGGCCGAATGATTAAAAAAAAAATTCGAAATTTATGAGGGAATACGACACGACGATGGGTTTAAATACCTTAAAGTTATACAAATTTGTTATTTTTATTAAATACATAAGTGTCTATGTGCTTTTAATTTCTAATTACTGAGATAATATAATGCTTCGCGGGCCGCAAAAATATACTTCGAGGGCTGCATGCGGCCCGCGGGCCGCGGGTTGCTCATCCCTGATGTACACTATGCCTAAATAAGGTCTTCAGCAATAAAAAATATATAATTTGATTTATCCACTCCTTCGTTCTTTTCCATTCATGGTGAAATTTTGTCTAATTAACTTAATCTTGAAGGTTTCGGGTAATTTTGCCAGAACTAATTAAAATAATAATATTATATTTTAAAACCTAACATAATAATTTTGAAAACTATGATACAAATTTAGCTCCTGTCTATTTTAATACTTTTAATTATATATAATGTAAAATTATGTCTGTCTTCCAGTGAACATGTTTGCAAAGAATTTGAAACGTCGCGTTGGCTTAAAACTAAAAACATAAAAAACGCTATTTACCTTAAAATAATTTTAGAGTAAAACTCATTGAAATCTTAAACAATATTATAATAATTATGTTTTATTTTAGATTAACAAATGTGAGACTGAAGCGACAACCTCCGCGCGGTCTAATGCGAGCCACTCCTCAAAATCACTTTTAAACTGTTTTGATTGTACCGTAAGTAGTGTTTTATTATTTGTTGGTATATGGAATGTATAATTCATTATGTACAGACTTAGCTTGTTATTATTTTTTTTCTTTTAATAAACAATAATCGCAATTTTCTAACAGCATCCCAGTGAGATTGATATCTTTAATTTGCTTACTCTTTTAATATTAAGTCTATAGAATATTTATTGTTTCAGTTTAGCAATAGTATTAAAGTGCTACGAAAGGATAAAAAGGCTAGAAAACCAAAGGTGAGTTACAACATAGATATTCGTAATAAAATTTCTTGATTTAGATAAACAAATTGTTTTTCCGTATCAGCTTTAAAATCAGGATCATAATATCTTATACAGATTTAACTATTTCCGGTTCAGATGTTTCGGCCAAAATTCGTACTTTTCGTTTTATAGTATTAAATAAAATAAAAACTGAGATAGTTTAAAAAATACAAATATGTACTTATAGTTTAAAAATTTAATTATTGACGTACAAGCACACATAAACGTACGCTAACACGAACGCACGTACACATATAAATACAAATGTCATAAACATAATAGATTGTTAATGATAATTATCTTTCTAAATTTACACAAATGCTTGAAATTAATTGGTACATTGAAACAATTTAAAATAATAGAACTATGTACATTGAAACAATTTAAAATAATTTTAACTTATTAAATTAGAACTTGACTGGACTACATTTATAAATAATAAATATGAGTTATTGAGCGAAGCGAGCGGAGCGCTCTACTGGAGAGAATTTGCATTGGTTTTACAAAGTTGGCATTAAAACGGCTTAACGGTTCGGTTTCAAATTTTGCACACATACCATGCTGATATGTGTGGTGGTTTGTACAAAAAATTTCAAAAAAATTCATTGTCGTTGAGAAATAATGTCCAAAAAACATCACTCCCATAGACTTCAATGTGAAAAAATTAGCGCAAGTGTAAGGTCTACAATTACGACATCCCACACCGAGACGAAGCCTTCGGCTTGGCTCGCTTCGTACAACATGCAAACTGCACCCGAGATTTCTTTTTTATTTTATTATAAATATTGTATTACTCATCTATTTATTATTGTCGTTAATAAAAATATAACATTGTTGTTTTTTCTCTTGTAAATGTTTGCTAACTTCAGGACCACTTGAATCAACAACAACATTTCATGAGAGAAACGTATTTTGTTCATGAAGAGACAAAGATCACTAAAAAAATTAAACTTTTTCTTAAAATATTTGACAATATTTCTTATTTATTTCAAAAAAAACAACTCCTACATTAGAGAAATACTCTCTGTCGCGGAGAGTTTAACCAATATAAATAACGGACATAAATAACACCCGGACTCGAAACGCAATCAGTGGATCACAAATAACTGTTCAATGTGGGAATTGAACCTACGCCCTTTGGCTCAGCAGGCGGGGCCACCGACCACAAACCACTCGAGAAATCGACTACCGCGCCGGTGTGTTTTGTATTTGTTAATTTGTTTATACTTTTATTAATATCAATATTGTTTTAATTATATAACATTGTTTATAATTAAATTAAGTATACTGTGTAGGAAGTATACTTTGTGAAATTGTTTAATTATTAAATATTTGATATATTTATTTTTCTTGCCTGAATTTTAAACACGTACACAATTTAAGTTTTTCATCAATTTGTGTGTTAAGTTTCGACTGACAGCCTGTATGTAACGGTATTTTTCTTTTATTGAAAACAGTTATATTTATAAAATGTACAGAAATATTATTTATAGTCATTTAACATTAATTTTTAAATAAAAAAAGAGATTTTGATGTTTCAAGTTACAACAATGACGAAATTCAGGAGTTGTGATAAAAAACAAACTCTTGCTATATGTCCCTTAAAAATAGAATGGGATCTTGTAGTTTAATTATGTATAATATATATATGTGTATATAATCTTGTAAGTGGCTTTTGACTCAAATAGTTAATACTAATATTAATTGTAATTTTATAAGTTAAAAACTATCCATAATTTCTTACCCATTCTTCTCTTACCTACTCTTTCGAACCGTGCAACTAGAATTTGACGTTTCATAAGTGTGTTATTTAGTGCTAGAAGAAAAACAAATAGGTTAATCTCTTATAAATATATATTATTTTATTCTATGAAATAAAACTTAAAATTTTGTTATAACATTGGCTGTTTTGTTTAAAATTAGCAAGAAGTTTGTTAAAATATGCAAACTGACTTTCCTAGTATTAACTGCACTACAATTTTATTTAAAAATATTCATTACAAAAAATTAAACATTTCGTATAATTGATCATAAGAATTGAATTTTTTCACAATAATTTTATTCAAAAAAAAATATTTAGAATAATATTTATTTCTATTATTCTTCTAGAATAAAACCGTTTATACTATATTAAAAAACAAACCGTAACATAGAACAAAGTACGTAAGTAAAAAAAAAAATCTATAAAAAGTGCCCAGTTCACGGCCCTCTTTAAAATATTCGAACATATTATGGAGGAATTATGCTTTTGATGGGAAATGTATGACTTTTTTTTAATATTCTGTATAATGCTGGTTCATACGCTTACGTCGATTGTCGGTGAGTGACCCGGTGCGACCCGGTGTGGACACCATCACGTTTCCTCCTCTGTGTAGGTATTTATACTTTCTTTGACTTACAAATCATAAGACACGTGATTACATAATATATTCAAATTATAAAAAAGGGTGTACGTGTAATTCACACACGGCAGAAGGAATTTAGAAATATTTATATAAAGTTAAAACTATAGTTATTTAATTCGATTGTTCGTTACTAAATGGTGTTGAACAAAGTAAACTTATATTTGGAGTACTATGTTAAGATTTATTGGAAATTATGTAAATTGTTAGATTTATTAAATACTTTAGTTCCACAATTCGTCACTAGATGGGGTTTGACCATCAACAGTCTTATATTTTAAAAACTGCATTATGAATTAGAATGAAATTAGTCGGTCGTTTGTGATTTGTATGTATTTATTGTGTATTTGACTTTATTCATAATACTCAATGTGTTTTTTTAACATTCATATTTTTCGTTTTAAATAATTCTAAAGAAGTTTCGCTTCAAAATTAAGTTAATTTTTGTCACCATTTTAATTATATATAGTTTGTTTTGAATTTTAACCTTTGTGAACCTTTGTGAAGATGAGATCTCTGAGATGGAGTGTCTTGACAGAAGGACTTATTTCGATAAGAATAGTATCAAAGTAGGCTCTCCTAAGCTTCCATTTGAGGTACACAAGAGATCAATGATACAAAGTGCAAAAGGTAAAAAAATTAAATGAATAGATATTGTTATTGTGATAATTTATAGAGGCTACTTGTTCCTGAAGGTTACATGTTTCTTTCATTTCCCACAATAGGCAAAATAAAAAAAGAATTAATAAAGTAAAATATACAGTAAATAATAGAAACAGATAGTCACATGTTTTAGACTACGGTACTTTTAATAATTTTTTTAAATATATATTTTATTGAGACTATTTAATTTAATTTTGTTATAAATATATTAATTATAGATATAGATATATACGGAGTAACTCACGTCAATACTATCCGAATTTGCAGTAGTTACGAACCCATTCGGGGTCCGTATAACTAACCATCCACGCATAAATTATAATTATTTGCAGTTTTAATTATAATATTTAAGAAATTGACCCTTAATAAATGACATGACAGAATCGATTTCCAAAATAAATAAATAATAATTTGGCAAGATGTTTTCGTATAGATTTTGTAATTTAAATAAAAAACCAAAAGGGAAATGCGACATATCCTATTACAATTGAAAATGAGTGAAACACTGATTTGAAAAGAAAATGAAATGTTCAGAAACACATTAATAGTAAACAGATAAATGTCACGTGTATTGAGCTGCTTCATTAGAAATTTCTGGTTTCGATGATTTAAATAGCTATCACTTGCGAACACGTGTTTTACGAATTGATTTTAATATTTCAAACGGATCATCCATTTCTTAATACGTTACTCACTTTTTTGCACACTTATTAGGTATACATATTTTTGGTAGCTTAAGTATAGCGGCCATTTTTGTTGTTTCTTGAACAATGTGAACCCCGTTAGCCAGGGGGTTACGTGGGTCTCGGACATTATTTTTAAGACTAACCACTAAAATACTAGCGGTCACCCTCATCGTCTTCACGGGACACCATGGGATCGCCGTAGCGCACCGTGACTTACAACACCCTATACAAGGTGAGAGGGTCACCTCCTCACCCACTAATGCATGATGAGGAAGTTGCGAGACTGCCCTGACATCTAGCTAGATTAGCTCGTCTTACACGAAAGTGGCAACAGCGGTACGAGCATGCTCCCTGATCCGCTCCTCGGTCTACTTCGCAACACTGACTTGCTCGCTGAAAGAGGACATGGCGCTTGGTTAATACACTGGACAGTAAGACTTTGATCCCGCCCTGGGACCTGGAAAGGTAAATCTGTTTGACATAAGGCTCTGCTCTTACTTTTTTTTGAGTTATATATGATCTTCTGTACTTTTATATGTTAAAGATAAAACATTAACAGTACTGAAGTGCCTAACTTTTAATATTTTTAATGTTACTTTACTATTTTTTTACTATTAATGGTTAAGATTATTAACACAATAATAATATGAATATCGTTTTCGTTTCTGTTGATTTCGATTTAATTTTAAAAATATTAAAATATAAAGAAATATTTAAAAAAAATGTTATAATTAATTTTTACATTATAAAATTAATTAATTTTAAACGGTTTTCCACCCTTTTTCTGTAATTAATATATATAAAGTTGATTAATCCACATCACTTGTTAAGAAGGGACGGGCGTTGTGAACATTTTTAATTAATTTGGTTGTTTATTATACATTATCAAGGGATCTCTAAATTATAACGTGGTTCTTATTATAAATATCTATCGCATAACATTGAATGTGATATTCAAGACAAGACATTGAATTAAACGGGGAAGTTATCAGTTATTTCACATTTTTATATTCCTACTAGCTTCTGCACGCAGCTTCGCTTGCGTGAAATTTGTTGGTCGTGATACTCTTTGTTAATATTAAAAAAGAAACTATATATGTTTAGAATAATTGCAATTTCCTTTTACAAGGCAAGGAGACCTCTTCAAATATATATCGTTATATTTCAGTCAATTTACATAAAACCGTAATGAATCTTACAAATTTTTCTTAGGAATCACACTATCCATTCGTGAAAACCGTACCAAAATCTGTTATTAATATTTGAGTTTATCGCACATACAAACAGACGCGGGTGACTTGATTTTTTATATGTAAAGATTTCAAAACTATGAGAGATAGAAAAAACTTATTGTATAGATTTGTATAAATTTTACTTGTTACCAATGTTATATAAAGTTGTAAACACATTACATAATGTTTATGTAATTTTTGATATACTTACCATAACCTATAAAAACACTATTAATTCGATAATATCTAGAATATCATTGTACAGTTTTGTATTCAGGCACTAAACTACGCATTTTATGTTGTAGGATACAAACACTCAAAGATGGGAACGTTTTAATTATTCTGCCTATTTATTTTTAAGTGAATTCTTAGCTGTTCTTAGCTAATAAGGATTGTAGGTAAGGATTGTGTTAATAAGAATTTCTAACTGACAAATCCTGAAGGAAAGATTTAATAAAAATGATTTGAGTGCACTGACAATGCCTGTGATTGGCTGTATTTTTTTCGCTGTCAATCAATCAGAAATGTTAATAGATCTGGACGGCAAATTGTATTTATTTCATTTATGAGCATAATAAAACGAACTCTAAAATTTGATCATTTTTCAATGACTTGCGAATAACTTTAAAATGTTCGCTTGGGACGTGCCACTTTAATATTGAAGCGAATTAATATTAATACTAATAAAAACTTATGACTGTGTTGCATAAGCTAGAATAAGTACGGCTTGCGAAGCACGAAAAAAAAAAAAAATCCATCTTAATTTGATAGGAAGTTAAATGGGAGGA
The DNA here is from genome assembly GCA_959347395.1 of Mechanitis mazaeus. Taxonomy (NCBI): domain Eukaryota; kingdom Metazoa; phylum Arthropoda; class Insecta; order Lepidoptera; family Nymphalidae; genus Mechanitis; species Mechanitis mazaeus. Next base: position 18,050,174 of record OY365750.1, read on the forward strand.
GGAAATATTGATAATAAAAGAATATTTTAAAATATATATGTATGTTTTTTTAATTGTTATTAATTCTATCTTTACAAAAAAAAGCGCTACGCTACTTAGAGCTAGAAATTAAAAAAAAAAGTAAAAGATAAAAACAAAACTGTTAAATTAATAGTGTGGATTAGATTAGTTTTAAGTCGGGCCTTTTTTTATTTATTTTTTTTTAAATAATAAATTAATTTTTTTTTTATTTCGTGGAAAAGAAGTGATATTTAAGTAGGTTCTAATTAAATATTAATAAGTAAGTATATGTGTTTTTATCTTTGTTTATATCTTTTCCAATTTGAATAAATATCAATGATGACTTGTGTACGTCAAATGAAAGTATCCGGACGACCTATTTTGATTACATACTTATCAATAAAAACTTGTGTAGATACTTCCAAATAAAAGTTTAAGCTATATGGATTCTAAACGCGCCCTGGGGTCTGACCACCATTTCTTAAAGTAATATTACAACAATATTACTTCCTATTTTCGTACCAGAACATCTGTAAAACGATAATGTTTTATTCAAATTTATGCAATTCACTTTTTAATGTGTAACTAGTAGGAAAGTATCTAAAATCTTAAGTGTCAGCATTTAAAACTATTGTAATATTGAAACAAAACTATTAATGAGGTCATGGTAGGTCATTTATTCTGAGAAGAACAAACTCTTTCTATGTATAATATATTATGTAATTAAGAAACATATATATACTGATCATAGATAATTATAACACTATTAGGTTATAATAATTTTCTTTTAATCTTCAAAAATATTTGAAAAATCGGTAATAATAAAGGCAGTTTAATAAAACTTTAAAATATTATTTCGACCTGATTCCGAGCTCATGAATAAGGACCCCAAATGAGGTTGAAACTAGTCGGTCAAACCCCGATAGTATTTACATGAGTACAGCCGGATAAACATAGATCACGAAAGTTTATATAAAAAATAAATTTTAAAAATGTTTTAAAATTATGTTATATTTTTATAGTTTTCATATGGATTTACTATTGTTTCAAAATCATAGTTTATTATTAAATGGCTTGCAATGTGCGTATCAATATCATCAGGAAATAGTTTTATATACACAAGTAAATGATAGATTGCTTTTATTTAAATATTTATTAGTCTAAGTTAAAAATGTATAACCTTCTAAATATAATAAACTGGTTAAAGACAACTAGACAAGTACTCTAAGGAAGCACTGTACGTACGTATGTAAGGTATTTTGGTTCAGATAAGCAGGCTGGCAAGCAGCAGAGGTCAGTATTGACGTCAATGGGTCACGTGATCCTGCATTGATATATATTTAAAAGCGCCGCCTCGCAATGTTATATGCGTGCGCGCATTTCTAACAGAATGTTTCAAATTTATGTAATAAATTGTAAAAATCTATTAATGTATTTTTTGATTAATTATTGTCTTATAGTTTTGTAAGATATACGGTATATCGATATATATAAGTGAACATTGTTATATGTATTTTTTTTTATTGTTTGCGTTGTATATTATAGTAACCTGCTGTTTTATCAATAAACGTGTATTTTCAAACCTGTCATAAATTTTTGACGCAATAATTTCGAAACAAACTTCTTTAGATAATGTCAAGGAGAGCAGCTTACTTCAAAATATTGCCATAAAATACAGATGTGTTTGTGATTATAAATGATAAAACATTTTTGTTGTTGAAATAATATTTGTTTTTCTGTTCCTAGTAAAATAATGATTGCAATGATTCAGATCGTGTTAGACTCACATTAGATTTTACGTCAGGCGCTGCTCATAATGTTTATTAGAGATATGTAGTGACGTATTCTCAAAACCAATTATGGGTATAAATATATATTTATAAATCTCTAAAAGTTTTGTCTGTTCTCAAAGATATTCTTAATTATTATAGTTACATCGAATTTATATAAAGATTATATTAATATTTTAATTTAAAAAAAGTTGCAAAATTTTAGGTGTATATTAAAATCAACTCAACATCAAAATTTTAGAAGAAATCAAATAATATTGATTAAATAGTGATATATTAAATATATGACCTACTTGATGACGCCCGCGGCGCCACGAATTTTGTAACTTCAAGCCCTTTTTCACTTTACTTTTAAGGGATATCTTAAACAAGAATAGGTGTTACTTAGCACTAGTTTTTTTTTTCACCGACGTCTAGGGAATACGTTACTGCTAAAGGATAACCTAATTTTCTTATGATTATCTTATTTAACCCCCAATTTGGTTATTATTAATTCTATAACAGAATTCCTAGTCAAGTGTCAGATTTGACAAATAAACAAAAGTTGTCATAATCGCTGGCACAGATTAGAAATTCATATTTGGTAATAATACGTAATATATGGTCCCTAAAGTTATATAGGTGTTACTGATGAAAAAGGAGATTAATCAGTTAAAAAATCACATACAATAACAACAAAGTTGGTAGAAATATTAATTCTGTATAATTTTATACTTAAAAAAACCAATCAGGTATTGAATATTTATGACTAATACTTGTATAAATTTACATATAATAGCAAAAACTACGTCTTTACATACCTCTATCTAGGTCAGGCCTTTACTACTTACTTGCTAATATAAATGACAATATTTTTTTAAATAATTGTTACAGAATAAAAAGATTGCTAGTTTTTTACTTGATATACTAAACAAAAATGTGTAAAAAGCAAAATGATAATTTGTCTCATAGTTTTTTAAACTAATTTTTTTTATAATATAGTATATATTTGACTATCATATAAAAAACATCAAAGATAATAAGATTAAATATCTTATTATCTTTGATATTTTTTATGTTTACGAAGTTATCATTTTAAGTAAAACAATATTCACGAGTGAAGTTATCGTATATAGTATATGTTATTCTTAAATGAAGTCTTGAAATATTTCAGGTTAAATAATTTGTTTTTTTCGTATATATTTTTAATGTTTATTATCGTTTTGGTTTTCATATAATAAATTATATATATCTTTTTTTATAAAATACAAAATTACATACTCATATTTAATGTTTCTAATAAAGTATTTTTTGCTTATTTATATTAATGATTTGATATTTTCAAAGCAGGGACTTTTTTAGAAATAATTCAACAGTACTTAATCTTATTTTAAATTGTTCGGTAATTTTGAATAGATATCTAAATGTAATGAACTATAATAATTTGTACCAAAATACCCTTGATGCAAAAACAAGGAGTTTTTAAGTTGAGTATTGTGTATTTGTGTATGTATGTATATTTGTGTCTGTTTTCGGGGTCATGGATGAACTTGGATTAAATTATTGTGCACGTGCTGTTATAAACGTACATCATGGGCAGATATTTCAAATAAGGAAAAATAACTTAACAATTTTATTCGTATCATTAAAAAATAATTAATATTAATTAATTATACCCTTAGACAAATGTTTTGACACACTTAGATTGTCACGTACGCTCTATAAAATCGCTTTTTGTATATTATATCTTAATGAGAATGCTAATTATCAAACATCAGTGTCCTTATAATCTGCAATAATGATAATTAAATGTATTAAAACCGCAAAATTAATTATTAAAACTATTAACGATTGACGTTTTTATAAATTTAAATGATGAAATGCAGGAGTACAAATGCGTTTTATTATCCGATTGTCCTGATATTAATACTATCGAAATTTGCTCCATTAGTTTCGAACCCATTCAGATCCTTATTCATGAGCTCGGAGCATGACGGAGACATACCTGAACATCATCACCTGAACTATCAGGTCGAATATCTCTTGAACGCGAAGGGCCCGGCTGCCGTGCGGTGAATACTAAGAAACTTCGTTTCTTTAAAAGTACTCATGGCTCTCCGAAAGTTTAAATATAGTTTCTTTGTGTTTTAATAATGTACGTATGTTTTAACTCTTCTTTATTTCGTAATACATTACAAAATGATATAAATATAAATCGTTTGATAAAATAATTGTATTTATGAATTGATTTTGAAAGTGAATGCAGATCCTGACAATGTCTCTTTTGGACATATTCTAGCACAACTCTTGAATTATTATTGTCTGACTTTTAGAAAGAAAATACTTAAAAATGTTTGAAGATCAAGTAATTAGGTCCACGCAAGCGGGGTCAGCCTCTCGACGCAGTCGAGCGCATCAATGTCTAGAGTTAAATATTGATATTTATTTATGGACAAAAATTATGACTTGTTTTGAGCAAATTTATAATTGCAAATAATATGAATCGAAAATGGCGAAAAGAGAATAAGCGAAAAAAAGTAGTTAAAAAAAATCTGTCAATACAAAATCGAGCGAAGTTGTTTACTGGTTAACGTCTCACACACGGCTGAGGTGAAAGCACGTGAGACGCCTCTGAAGTAGTGTAGTAGGAATAGTCGCGCGCGCGAAACAAAAATGTTCTATATGTTAACTATATGGGATATTTTATCAATTATCTCGGAAACTACAATTACGATTCCGCCGATTTTCAATCCCGACCGAGTTTTGTTCATTATGCGCATGTGTGCAAAATTTCGTGCGTGTAGCTCGTAAATTGAAGGAGGAGTAGGGTGACAAATAATTGAAAATTTAGGTAGTAAAGAGCATCGCTTCGCTCAGCTCAATGATTGATTATCTACAAGTTCATTGATGTTTAAACATAAATAATTTATTAATAACTAGCTGTTACTCGCGGTTACACCCGGGAACGAATTCTTTTAGTATTTTATTTCCTTTTAGGATAACTTAGAGTAGTAGCGTAATGCTATACATAGTCTTCCTTATAAACCTGTCTAATATAATAAGAAAGAAATTTTCAAAACTATCCGTTATTTTCAAAGACTAACGCGCAAACAAACAAACTTTTTCGCTTTATAATATTAGTATTTATAACTCATTAGTGATGCACATAATTGCATAAAGCCTTTTATCATCACAAGGGCCACGCGCCTTAGTATCGACAGACTACGTGACAGCAGACAGGAAAGAATCTAAGCATATGTAATAATGAATCAATCCGATCAACGATGACCCGGTTCTTAACGACGATTCTTAATTTAATATATAATTAGTCATGAATCAGAATAAGTCATGCATTGTCGTTACTAATATTATAAAGCTGAGTTTGTTTGTTTGGTTGATCACGCTAATCTTAGATGATATTGAATGGATTTGGAAAATTCTGATTATGATAGACAGGTTCATGAGTAAGGCTATAGGCTATATAACATCACCCTGCTATTAGTTATCCTAATGGTAAATAAATTCGTTTGTCCCCGAGTGGAACCGCGAGTAAAACTTATACGAGAGGCATTAAAACATGTTACTATAATAATAATGAGTAATACTCTTAGAGTATTGTAATAACGTAATTATAAAAATGAAATAAGTTAGAAGCAATTTGTTTAGAATGACTTTTTTTTTTAATTAAATGTTGTTGTGTGTTATCTTAGTTTTATAGTTTGACGTTAAATTTTGTACAATATCTTTACGATTGGCAAAATTTCAATATAAAATTTTATTACTATTATGTAAATCATATTAAATCTAATAACCTTATTAAATGTAACAGTATAATGGTAATATAAAAAGGTAGCTTCCTCGTTATTTAGTCGTTTTTGCCAGTAATGTGATATAAATTATATTTATTTATTTATATCTTTTCCACTTTGAATCAATACCAGTCTTCCTTTGTGTACGTCAAATAGAAGTTACAGAAGGGCCTATTTTGACACCATACTTATTGAAATAAGCCTTTCTGCTTAGAAATTTTCCGATTTAAATTTAAAGCTACGAGGGTTCCAAACGCGTCCTGGTCTGAGAAGAACCACACATCAAACTCAGCCGGGTATTTTTTTATTGTGATCACTTTTTACAAACTTTAAAACATTTAATAAACAAACATGTAATAAATATAATATATAAGAACATATAAGAACAAATCAAATGATATCATGTTAAAAGGAAAATTACAGTACCACTTAAGACGTAGACAACGAGGAAGAGAAGAGGATGGAAAAAATAAAGGATTGCTTATAATTGCTTCAATTAAATACAATCAGAAGATTTTTAAAAACTGCTAGTGATTGAGCGCGTGATTTGTTGTAACTTGTATATTTCAAGATCATCAGGTTTTAGAAAGAAGAAATGTGATAGCAACATTAATAAGTGTCGACAATGAAAGAGGAGATAACACGTTACCTTTCGGTACACCAACAATGTTTGTGGACCTCTTTGGTAAAAGTCACAGAGTTTTTTTGGCGGCAACCATGCAAGTAGTATTTTACAAATCAGTAATCTTACTATGAATACAAATATTTGCAAAAAAATATGAACCGATTTTGATGTTCCTTGAAATTTCTTAATGTTCTTAATTTTAACCTCATCTAGAAATTTGGACCTTCGACGTCAGAGAGTCACGAGTTATTCAGAAAACAGGAAATGTGTATTGATTAAAGATTTTTATCTTACTAAGTCAAGGATGTTTGATCTAGGATTACTTCAACTCAAAGCGACATTTTTAAAGATAACAGCTGAGAAAATTACTAAAGACAAAACTTCTTTAAAAGTCAAACTGACGTTGATCTAAAGATTTTCACAATTGATCGAAAATTCAAACCATAAATATAAAAAAAAAGCTTGCAACAATATCATACGGTTAATAAAATTTTTTGACAAGATATCTTTTTGTCAGAATTACGGGGCCTGAATACCGAAGGACACAATATAAGTTCTAATTGCTGATGTTTTTATTATTATTTTTACTGAAAATAGAAGACCATGCCGAAATCACATTTTGATCAAACCCATTAAATTGTATGTGGCTGTAATAACACAACTTGTTAGTAGAGAAGGTTAGCCAGTAGTTAGCCATTATAATATTCGAAAGACAGATAAAAATTTGCTAGGTGAAAGTATTTTGTCTGATCGACAGATCATCATAAGTGTGCACCGCCCTTAGATACATATGAAGCGTTAGGTTTGTTTCATAAAACATAGACGTTAAACTCTTAATGAATAATGTCCTGTATCCGTATGTGATATAGATTAATAAAAACAATAAATTTTAATTCCAAATCAGAATTGTCTTCGTCTCAAGTGGTGGTCGTGTCAGTATCTAACCTGATAACGATAAATTATACGTGAATAATAAAAAGTCTCCGTCTCAGGTCTGAGGGAGATATTATAAATGAAACACTATAAATTTTGATGTCGCATTGTTTCTTTGCTAGTGTAGGCTAAAGGGCAACGCTCAGGCCCTCGGCCCGAGCTAAGAATGCAGACGTTTGGGGTAAATGCACTGTCCGTGCTTGAATTATTCAGAAGGTACATCATTGACCCCTGATATCTGACTTCGTTTACTTCGATCGAAGATTCCCGGTAATGTAAATACATTTGCAAATCACCGCAATTGGGAATTTTAAAACGTCAGAATTACAACCGCTTCTAAGAATATATGAGGATAAAGTAATAATACGTTCAGTGTTTTAGGAAATTCAGTTTTTCAGGATTAAACAGTGACGTATTGTTTTTAATTTTACTTGTGTTGCTATTTTTTAAATGTTATTTACGTACGTCATCATTTTTTCTTATTATTTCCGAAGCTTTATAAATATTAGTTATTGTAAGTGAAACTAACGTAAATATTGTTACACAATATAACTCATCTCGATTAATGCAGCTTAGATTCGTAATAAACAAAAATCAGAAGTCGAAACTATGAATATTCTGAACGGTACTTGCTATTTCAAACGGTAAATATTAAGTATATCAATTGTAATGATACTTACAAATAATATACCAAGAAATAATAAAATCCATAATGAGAAGTAAATATTACTATACACATATTTCGTCAATAACCAAAAATTTCAATTTTATAAAGTATTCGTTGATATTTACGGGTAGCAATTCATACTTGTACTTTGTTTGTATGAACGCTTTTATCTTTGTTATCTTTAAATGTATATCATTTATTTCGGAAGTACTTAAGCCCCTTGTTTCTTGAATGAATTGTTGAGATTGTTTTCTTCCCTAAGGCTGTTTTCGTAACCCTGATATAATTTTGAGATTATAATGATTGCTGCAAAGTATTCGAAACGTCGGGTTAAAATTAAAATGTAATAAAAAAAAAGCGAGTTTAATCCGTAAAAAAATACTTTTATTTCAAATGTGTACTCGTGAAAATCTAAGAAAATACAAATAAATATAAAAGTATTTGTAATCTATTTTTGTATTTAAATTTTCGGGAAATTCGTAATCTTTATCTCCTTTTACAGAGCTCTTATTATTTTTTATATTTTGTAATGTTATTCTTAGGTAGTTACAGATTTATTTATAAAGCTGTAATAAAGTGTATATATAACAGATAGTATATATTTATATCAATATGACGGGGTAACATGATAAGTTATGATATCTTTGTTGATCGATACATAAAAAAGTCACTAAGGTTACCATTACGTTACGATAGGTCTCTTAGTTTTCCTAATTCCGTTTACGTTCCTACGTGAAACTACGAATAACAGCTAATAAACATAGAAAAGGGAATTTCCGGCGTTATCTTAAACTTTTAGGTGAAAAATTAATTAGATTATTAAATTTATTACATGTATTAAAATAATAGTATAGTTCTAATTTAGTATCCAAGTATCTAAAAATCACCTATGTTTTTAGTACAGTTGTGTCAGTAAATATAGACCTAAGTGATTGAGGTTAAACGTGGGTTAGCTTGTAATTGGGTGCGACCAGCAATCAGTTCAAATATAAAATGATGTGCGCTATGTCACGGTCTCAGCGCGTGCTCGGTAGGCGTACCGTATCTTTTCGTTATGTGGGAAAATTATGCATATTATATATATATTATATACATTACTTATTAGCTATAATTAAAATCATTTGTATTAAGACGTTCGTGATTACTATTATAGATAATTATCCGACTACTCAGGCTAGGTTTATCCTAATTTACCGAACTAGTTTCAATATGACAATATCATGGCTAGATCGCGGCGCCAATCATGAATAATATCCTCGTACGAGTTTGAAACTAGACGCTCAAATTCGGATAAAAAAAATGAGTACAGCCGTAAACTTACTAAAAATATTATAGATGAAATTTTAAATGGATTGATTCAATTTAATGTTATAAAAGATTTGTATTGATTAATAAAAGGAGCACATGTAATGATATGTTGAAAGGATAATATACACGTGGGTAGTCTAGTCGTGTGTCTCCGCGGGCGGGCGGTCCATCACCATCAATCACTCAATAACAACACCGATTGTGTGCCACTTAGGATGGTCAGACAGTAGTGGGAAATAGAAGTAAACAATGTTATAAAGATTGCATCCTTATAAATTGATATAAAATTGCTAGCTTGCTAAAATTATAGCTGGTATTAGTTTTTAAAACATTCATTTCGTAACTTTCTACACACTTTAAAAAGCCCCCGTTTTTTCAATATTTTTGTCTTTATATTTGAGGTTACTCACACGTCTATGTTTTATGAGCTTATTAGTCACACATTCACATTTTATGAGAGTATTACTCACACATCAATGTTTAATAGGAGTTTTACTCAACATCAACATTTTCTTTTCTTAGTATTTTTAATATCCACATTTTTTTTGCTTATAAATAGAAAATTACAATAATTTATTTATTTGACTGACGTGAAATAATAATTTAAAAAAATAAGGTTTACGTAGCCAATTTCTATTTTCTTTTATTTTTTTTTTAGGTTATATGTAAAAGATATCAAGAAAGGCCGATGCTTTTATTTTCTACATTACCATATCATTATTAAAATTACAGGCCTGAAATCCTGAAATAAGTATACATTTACATGACGGGATGAAATCGATATAAAATTATAATTAAGTATTTGTATTCTTTGAGCATTTATTTAAATATCTCATTTGAAATTAGTATTAAAAGATATTTCATTCAAAAGGCACGACTTGGTTTGCAAATATGGAATTAAAATTGAAATTCTTGGATCTTTGACGTATTTCAGTTGATATAATGTACGCCAAATCGGTTTTTACTAGATAGGTACATAAATTTTCACTTCAATAATTCATATTTATTTATTGATTTTTTTTTAGGTTCGGTAGGTTTTTTTTTTCAAATAATCTCACCCCCTTTTATTAATATTTTTGTATCCTATTTTTAGATGAAACTTTTTTATTTTTATATATCTTATATATCTCTAATGATACTTTAATGATATTAATTAGTGCATATTACTGAATTTTACTGTCTTCATTGAAATTAATTAATTATAATAATTTATAAATAATTGTTGTATTAGTGGCTATTAGTTTCTTTAATGAAATCAAAATAGATATATACTTATTAAATATTAACATTTCGATATAGTACACAACCTGTATAATAATAAGTGTTAAAAAATGCAGTATAAAAAAGCCAACCTAAAAGGAGTTTGACATTTTGAAAACGTCAGCGAGGGAGCATGAGGAGGTCAACGGCTCCTGTAATCTACATTGATTATCAGAGCTGGTCCGGTGCTGGTCCGCGTTTAGTGTTTTAAGAATCTGCTATTAATATTAAAGAGGGGCTTGCTGCATATTCAGCGCGACCTCGACTATGGAACGGTCATGCCTTGCCGTCGACCGCCACCTCTCAGTCACCATCGTTCATCCACCTCCAAGATTTAGAAGGAGATTCCTTGATTTTTTCTCATATACTTATAATTAAAAAAAAAATTTTTTTTTGACATAAAAAAAATATAAACAATTTACCTTTAGGCAGATTTTTTTAAGGAATTTTTAGTAGGCTAGTGCCATGACACTCTGAAGATCACGTTGGGTTCATTGCTCCAGGAGAAAATACTATAGCGACGCCATGAATTATTCTACCCCATACATAATAATAAATATTAAAGTGACCACACAGGAATTCTCTGTACAGGGAAAATGGTAGGTACATGAAAAAACTGGGGTCTCGAAATGAACTCGGATTCGAATAATTTCTTTAAACTTGACCTTTAATGAAAGGTCAAACTGAAGGTTAATCTGATGATAAAAAAGTCAACTTGAACTTAACATTTACATTAATTTACAAGTTTTCTTATAAAATTACTGCTTAATATATATTATTACATAATTACAGTATATTCTCATGCCTTCAGTAAAACTATTAAAAAACTACCTATCTACGAATATCTATGCCACGTGTTTTATATGAAGATTTTCGTATATATACCACTAATTTTTCGTATGCTTACATTACTATCGGATTTTGAACTGAACTATTCAATCAGTTCACGCCGTGATGCTGTCATGCTACCAATTTATGAAAAGTGTCCCGAAGGAGTCCGCAACTAATCGGACAAAAACCGCTATAATGAACATAAGTGATTGTACTTATGTTCATTATATCGGATAATTATATATAATAACATATTTTTTATATTAGAGAAGTATTCATATAATTGATAGAAACTTAGATTAATGATTTGTCATCAACAAAGTTAACAGTAGAATGACTAAATATATTTTTTTAATGAACTCAATAAACTTAAATATTTGTAACACGTGTTAAGATTTTTTTATATAGATCTTTTTTAGTATTTTTTTTTTATTAAATTGTAGTTCAACTGTTCGTCACGAGATGGGGTTGAACACATTTCCCTATAATTTTAATTACAAAAATATATGTCGCTTATGATTTTATATATTGAATGTTTGATTCGGTCTAAAGAAATATGGTGTTCCAATGTATTACCAGTACTCAATATGACTGTTTCTTTAACGTTCGGGTTTACGTGTCATCGCATTTAAAATCACTAATTTCTTTCAACAAAATACTAAGAAGCACTAACAGCAGCATGTATTAGAATATAACGAAATTAATCAAAATAACTATTTAATTTAAACCGGTCTGTACCGGTCTGTACCGATCTGTTACTTAATCATGCTTATTAACTACACCAAATTCTTTTCTACTTGAAAAATTAACAACACAAGCAAGCAAGCTTGTTCGTGGTAAGACGCGATGTTGGTGTCTGTCAGTCAGTTTATTTATCACCTCTTTCCAACAGTGCCTAAGTTCACGGGCATAGAGTTCAGGATGCACAAAAAACGCACTAATTGTGTCTATGGGTCTATTGTGTAGTACTCGGGTAAATCTTAGACAAACATTAAATATTAATAATAATATTTTTTATTTTGGTTATACGTAAGTATTATTACGTGTAAACCTAATTACCATTTAATTAGGGAGAGTTATGCAATTAGTGATGTCAACACTTAGGTATTTGACTATTTGACGTATTCGTTTTATCTTAAAAAATATTATCTTAACTAAGACGAAACTCTTGTCAAATATGTATATATAATTATCCAGCTGTACTCAAATTACTATCGGAATTTGCATAAATTTGCAAAAATGTTTCGATTCGGTCAGGCCCATAGTAATCATAGGTCACGAAAGTTTAAATACAAAAATATGTAGATGTTTCATATATATGTTACATTGTATGTTATTCTATACGCAGGTATTATGTCATTGACGTAATAACCTGTAACTGACCTGGCTGTAATTCTAGATTATTTAAGTATACTGCAATATGAGCTCTTGAAGTACGACAAGCGATTAAACGTAAACAAACAAGAGAATAATGTTAATGTATATATGACATAACATACAATTTGCTTTTTGGGACAATTTATTTTTATGTTTATAACTCGATTTTACATACAAATTATTTAATAGTATTGAACAATAAATCTTAAGTAACTCATACTATATTTATATTTTTATCTTAATTTCTTATATTACTGACATGTTATGTAGTTATTATTTTATATGTATGTTTTTATCACTTTTTACTATTACAAAACATTAGAAAATGAATACTAAAGTACCTAGTTCCTACAATGTTACATCTCATGCATACTGATTGAACATTGAAGTAGCTATTGTAATGAATTGCCCACCCATGGAGACATGAGCCATAGAAAATTAAAATACTGAGACATTAGTGGCGTAACAATATGGTGGCAAGACGGCAAAAATGCTGCGGACCCTCATCGGAAAGGGGGCCCCAGTCATAATTAAAGGTAATCAAACCAATTACGGAAGCGGTTGTATATAACGTCTTAATAGATTAAAATAAAAAAAAACATTGGGTGATCATATTAATATTATCGAAGAAAAGGCCCCATTCGGTTTGTTTGCGCAGGGCCTCACATAATATAGCTTTGCCATTATCAGCCAAAACACATTGTTGAACATGTTTGGATTTCTTCATAACTTATATCTGATCCTGTTAAAAATGCTGCAGAGAATAAACAGTCCATGGTCTATAAAGTTTTTACAGAATCTGGACCACACAAATTATTGTCCGTATGAGAATCGAAATCATCAATCAATCATTTTTGCAGTCAGGGACCCTGAGCACTAAACCAATAGTCCTCTCTTTTGTCCATCTAATTCCAGTAAGAATTATACACTCTAATAGTACAAAGATTCTTCGAGAAATTCTTATCGCAACTCATAATTCGTTGTATATATATTTGTCAAGCATTTTTTTAGATTGATAATTTCATTCTAACAAGTTAACAATTTTTTAATAACAATTTTTATTAAAACTTTTTTTTAATTTGTGTTAGTAATTTATGAACAATTTCATTTATTGAAGTAACTTTATTTTGCTACAAATAATATTAAACAAATATTTATCACTTAATATTAAATATTTAAACTTGTTTTGTTTAGATGTTTTTTGTATTTAAGCCAATGTGTGAACACAAACACACCTCCAGTGTACTTAATCTACTAATGTTGATTTGCCAATTCAAAATATTAGTTGAAGGTATTACAGCTGCGGCGAGATTAGACAATCTCTGTTCTAATATTTGTACAGAATAACAAAGGACTTTACATTTTTATTTACTGGTAATATTCCATGGGTTTTTGGAATTGTTCTTAGTTTGCTATGATTTATCTCGTTATCAGAGAGAGAGGGAGAAAGGGAGAGACAGAGAAAGACACAAAAAATAAGTAAACTTTGGCATTTTTTAAAGACAAAAGACATTAATAGAATCTTCAATTCTTTCATCTAATATTTAGAGAGTATATTTTTAAAACTAATTCCTTATTTGAGAAATAATCGCAATTGTATTACAAACAGAAAATAAAAAAAAGAACACCTCGAATTGCGTAAAGAACTGTCACGTGAGAATCAGACACACAATTCAACAGCTAGAACTACTAGACATTAGACTAAACTGCTGTCTGAAAGTTTTGTAATTTTTTGGTATTTTTATCCTCCTGCGCTACAAAAATGTAAATTATTATGTAGTTTCAATAATAAAGAGAAACGTTTGCTTAAAAGGTTACTTTTAAGAATTTTATCATTTGGGTCATCGTCATTGGTCAATTATTAGGTACTGACAAATGATTTTAAGCCCAATAAGGAGTAGGCGGGTATGCGGTTGGAATTCCAAACACTATTTCATGTAATTAGTAATTTTTCGTAACACAAAACTTATAAAATAATGTTATGTTTTTCGAACGAAGCGAAGTAGAAGTCACCTCAATCCTTATAAAGATGATCATAAATATTTCATCCTGTTGCTAAGAGCTATGCTCTTGTCTGTGGAGTAATCTCCATTTCTCTGTTTTTTTCTGTCCGCATTTTGATCTTCCTGAACCAATTCTTTTTTCCTCTTTCGCTTAATCTACGTTTAATTTTTGTTTGAACTCTGCTTGCTCATAATTTTATTTTTAATGAAGTGCTTATCTGTTTATCTATCTGTCAAACTATCTTTCTCTATAACTAAGTAGCCGCACCTCGGCCTACATTTTCCCCTTTTTCCCTCAACCTTTTCTTCTATAATGGTTTTTAATAATTCGTCATGTCGTAACACGTGACTGATCTTTCTTTTCGATTTCTTTAAGACATAAGTAGAATGCTAAATTCAAAGCTACGATATAGCTCAAAGGGTAGAGCGTGGGACGGTTTCTCTGAGGTCGCGGATTCTGATTTGCATCAATTCTAAATCAATGAATTTTTCATTATATATTTATGTAATGTGCTTAAGATGGCTACATACATATATGTTAATAGATAATTTCTAACATTACTATCTCATTGTTTTATTAAACTACACCGTTCTGATGTAATTCTTTAACAAAATTTTCAACAAAAAACATTAAATAATTAATTTATTACTGCAAGAAATCCTTCGTGCCTAGGCCCAACTCACTATTCAACACTAAATATATATAGTAAAGTTAGTACGAACTAGTATTTTAGAACATTTTGTTATATATATACATGTATATATAATATTTCTTTTAGGTATATGTGTTTATTTATTATATAGATATATATTATAATATAAGAATATTTTTAAAAATATGTCTTATTTTTAACCAAAATCTTTATCCTCCAGTTCGTTCTTTGCTAGTTCAGCTTATACAATAGATGTGATCTTGTTAGTATTTTATGTTTTATTATATATAATAAATTATAAATATAATTAAAAAATACTTTAAATAGTAAATATTTATCATATTATTTAATTATGTTTTCTGAAACTTAATATTTATAATATTCCCGGTTTATTAATAAACGATTATATTCTTACGATTATTTTACGATATGTAATAAATATAAATATTCCAATCTATTCAAAATATTACGAAGTATTCTCAGAGATTATTCGAGAATATTAGTATATTGGTTGGTAACTTAATATTAATAGGATTTTGATTTAAAATGAACAAAGTTATTAAAATTACAGTTTTTATTTGTGTCACGGGATATTTATTATGTATATCATATATTTACTATATAATTTCATTATCTTTAAACGAATAATATATAATTCATAATAAAAATGTTATCTTTTATTAATTTATTTTTTGTTTTTAGCATTTTTATTATAGCTTTTAGATATAAAATTTAGCTTAATTTGCAATAAAAATATGATTTGTATTATTGTAATTATTGATAATTTGAATAAAATTCAACTTTATTGTAACTTTCGATACCTACTGAATGATTGACGTCATTGAATATATTATATTGTAATTGTCAAACTTGTTTCATCTGTTTTTATAATTTAATTGGTGTTACATTTTATAATATATCTAACTCTTATAATATATTGATAACTATTTTTCGTCCCAGGGATTATAAGGCGATAAATGCACGTTAAAATAGGTTACGGTTTAAAAAAAACTTTTTAGAGCAAAAAATAAAAGATATCTTCATTTAAGCTAAATGTAGAGTGACTATATATTTTTATATCATTTACAATGAAATGAAATGAAAACAAAAATTTGTCATATTTTCGAAATTCGTAAAATATCTGTTGAATAAAAAGTTTCTTACTCACTATTTTATAAATATATATATATAAGTAAAAACGAAACATATAAATTAATGTCCGTAGCACTGTTCATATGCGTCATAATTACGATTCTGCTAATAAAATAAATTAAATTCATAAGAATTTATTTATATAAGATAACGTGCGGAGTCAACGATTGCGGTAAATGATGCGCTTGCGCATTGCGAGGTTTCACTGTGGTGTAGCAACCACTGACGTCAATGGCGACCGCTAACCAACACTTTCTCTTCAAAACAATGTGAAAAGATATCCGACATTAAACATACAGAATATTTTTATTATATATTTCAAAGCATGTGTATAAACTAATAAAGCGAAACAGTTTGTTTGTTTAAGCGCAATAACTTACTGTATAACATTTTTAAAATCATTCTGATCATTACTCTACTACTCTTAGTTAACTTAAAAGTAAAAAAAACCACGGATAATATCTAGTTTTGAAAAAAAACAGATAAATTTGCAAAGTAAAATCCCAAATTTTTGTAAAAAAAACTTCCTTCCAAATTTCATTGATTATTATATTTTTCTTTGAAGTTGGTTTATGGTTTATCCCCGTAAAGCAGGATATTATCATCATTACGTATAATAAAACCCGAAAAAATAAACAGCGTAAAATACGTATTTTTGTTACATGTTATCCCACACGTGGAGTCAATACAGACCTAACATGAACTCCTAGAACTGTCATAGCTATGAAAAATGTTTTCAATGTTAAAATAATGTTGTTTTTAAGACGTTTAAATTTTTATAAGAAGTCCAATAAGGCATACCATACACGAAAATCGCAGAAATTTGAGTAAAACAATATTTTTTATACATGTGTTACGAAAAGGGTAAGTAAGGTTGTTGTAATATTACTTTAAGAAATGTAATTCCATTCTATTAGAAGATACATCATCTCAAATGATTTTGTTAAATGTATTTTTTTTCTTCATATTGTCTGGAGCTTTTCAATATGAAAATAACTGAATTTTTAAGGGAATTCTGTCGTCCCATAATCATTGAGACAAAAATCTTATGCTATTAGTATATAAGATTTAATAAATCATAGTCACAAATTTTAATTTTTTTGCACAACCCTAAAATAAAATTTAACAATGTTTATATTATTTATTAATACTCCAGTGTAAATATCACACTTCGTAATGAATTTTATTAATACAATATTGTTGCTATCGTAAATTTAAATAACCTGTTATTATGCATTCAAAAACGTCAGTGTTTGTTAATGAAAACAAATGTACAGCAGGAATCACACTTATATACTTCTTGGCAATCATTGTGGGAAAGTTTTATGTTATTTATGTATACATGACTATTATCTATACTAATATTATAAAGGTAATAGTTTGTTTGTTTAAACGCGAAGAATAAAAAACTTTCTGACTATAATAAGTGGCTCCGTGAGGTAGGCAGGTACATCGGTCGTTCGTTAGCGAGTGGAACCGCGACCAATAGTTATTGCATATTTATTTCCAGTACCCGTAATTCATTTATTCTGAATTAATAATTAATTTTTTTTAAAATTTTATTTTAATATAAAATTTTCTGAATTACGTTCTCAACAACTAATGGGATTAAAAAAAGTTACTTAAAATTTTAATATTAATTAAATATATATATACTAAAACTATTTTTTACGGATTAAACTCGCGTATACTTTGGTTACATTTTTATTTTAACCCGACGCATTTAACCAAATTATACGCGAGTTTTATTTTATTATTATTTTTAGATAAAATTTACAATATCTAGTTATAATCAATCGCTTTCGCTCAATATAATTTTATATATAAAAAAATATTGTTTTTCATTGGTAGAATCAAAATATATTGTATAAATATATTGCATTATTTTTTAATTTAATATTTTTTTATTTTCCTGAATAATATACGAAAAGGTCCCTGTACTATTTATTAAGGTAACCTTGTACTTAATAAATTTATTGACAAAATTTAGACGTACAATTGAGGCATTATGAATAAATACAATATTCTATTAAATACTCGAATGAAACTTTGTATTGATATTGAGAATTCCGAATGTCTTCGTCACACGCAATCATTATGAAAATTTGCTATAAATAATCAGACAGCCTTGTACTTAATAAATCTATTTACAAAATTTAAAGTATACAATGGAACTATTATAAATTAATATTTTTTTTAAAACTTAAATGAAACTAAATTAAAATAAATATTGATTGCAACGAACCTTCACACGAACTCGTTATGAAATTTTGCCGTAGATTGTAAAATAGCCCAGTATTTAATAAATTTATTTTCAAAATATAAAGCGTATAATTGAATCATTATGAATGAATATTGTTTTAAAATTCGAATGAAACGAATTTTAATAAATCTTGAAATCTGCAACGAATCTTCACACGAAGTCGTAATGAAATTTCGTTCATGTTACCTAACCTTAGGTTATCTTATGTTTAGTTACATCAAACAGAAACTAGATTTTTACTTGGCACACATGTGACGCGTGCACCAGTGACCCCACTTCCAACATGCTGAGGTTATCAGTTGGTTCTTTCCACTGTCTTAGCGCCAGTGTCTGTCATAAAATACAGTAACATATGTCCCTCACACATCTGTTAATTAATTTACGGTGTACCATGAGCTTCTAAGTAATTATTAACTTACAAATAATAGCATCTGTATTGAAGTTTGTAACTTTGCTAAAGTTTATACAAAATTATTCGGATTTTTTTTTATGTATTATTAATTTATAAATTTCTCTTCAATAAGGCAGAATATATATATATATATGATTACTTTATAAATACAAGTATATATCAGACGCACTAAATTTTTTTATATCTTTTCGATTCAATTTTAATAAAATGCGTATCAACATATTATAATAAATTTCTTCTGAAGAACTAATACAATTTAAATAGTGATAAGTTTAGAAGCTGTTTCTTTACAATTAATACACGTTACTTCTGTATATATAACATATAAGATAATGTATTGCCCTGGCAGCCGCAGCATTCGGTAGGTTACGTGCTCGTGTATGGGACTCACATGACCTCAAACTAAATACTAAGTTGGCAGTCTATAAAGCCGTAGTTATTCCTGCACTGTTATATGGCGGTGAAACTTGGTGCTGTTACAAGAACGATTTGAGGAAGTTAGACGCATTCCATCTTCGATGTCTACGCTCCATCCTACGTATCAAGTGGCAAGCAATTGCTAGTAAGAGTCGCCGTTGTCGGATACGACAAGGATATCATCATCATCATCATCATCATTGACTCACGTTGCAACGGATGTGATGATAATTATTTGCAATTAGTAAGTACAAGGCATTATCAATATTAATTTTGCTGTAGGTAGTTGTTTTTAGCAAAATATTCAGTAGGGGGGAAATAAAAAATGGGGGGAAAATGAAAGGTTCGACGTTAAGGAAAATTTTATTTGGACACCAGGCATTTTATTTATTTTCTAATTTATATAATATTAAAATACACTAAATATGTTTGTTTCAAATGGAAAATAATTGTACTCCCCAACACAATAAGTTGCGCCAATTTATACAATTAAAAAACAAAGTACAATAGAATTAATATTGAACATGCCGTACTTAATTGAAAAAATTATACATTACTTACTAAAAGGGCCGTAGTTTAAAGTATTAATTAAATTCTAATTCTTCTCAATAGACATTTTTTAATTGAGAAATTGAAATTTTAGTAGTACATTGTACTAGAAATAAAGATTAACTTTTTAATACTTAGCTATGATTTGAAACCCATACCTCTTCTGCATTACTAATAAAAATATGTATAATAGAACTTGTTTCTTATTTTGTCGCTTTCGCACTAACGATTTGTCAAAAGTGTGAAAGAGAAAAACAGAGAATATGTATACTGGGTAAACATGTTTATTAGCAAGGGGGCTAAAAATTGTTGTTTTAAAATAAAATTATTCCTGCATCAGAGAATATCTGTGTTGAAGGTTACAAACACAAATTACCTCAGACTCAAAACAGCAATCCCATCCCGTGTGGGGCTCGAACCCACTTTTGGTCCAGAGCAAAGCCACTAACAACTAGACCACTCAGCGATCTTGTATAGTAGAATCTAGACTTAAACAAGTCTTAATTTATTATCTTTTAAGTAAATATAATAAGAACTAGGTTCCATGTTAGTCTGAACGACGTGTTATGAATTCAAACCAATTTATCAACAGTAAACATTCGCACGGTGCACGATCTTATCCGCTCCATATATACAATTCATTTTACATTGTCTGTATGTACACAGTGTTAGAACGTGAGAAATGGCTCTTGGACACGATAATGAGTAATGCAATATTTACCTACTGTATATAAAATAATATAAGAAAAGTTATTGTTACCCGGAACTATTTTTTTATTTTTTTTTTGTCTGTTGTTCGTAAAAACTATATAAAAACTACTAAACTATTTTGATGAAAATTTTATGGTTATTACTTATTATAAACTTTATGCTTACAATTTTTTTTAAATATTTTTTTGGAATTTTTATTTGTAAAAACTATTAAAGCGAATTTTTTGAAAATTTTATGAGTATTGCTTATTACCAACAGATACTATGCGCTTAAGATCTTTTTTTAAATTAAAAATACTGGTTTCATATCTAAGTTCAATAAATATGGTTATGTAGTTCTTATAGTATTTTTTTCTTATAGTAGACGGTGGCTTTTTTTGGTTTCAAAACAATAAATTCGTTGACAACAACTGTCAATAAAAACTTTAATTACAAGGTATTAGTACCCCATTCATGATCTAAACCAGGGGCCTTATGCCACAATTTTTTGCTTAACTTGTCTTGTCTCGTTTGACGTCACACGAGTTTTTAACATATTTCGTTCTTGTCGCAGACTAGACGACAAAAATGGAATTCTGTACGCCATACGATAGGTTATCGCATCGATTTACTTCGAGGTTAGGAATAACTGACAAATCCTTTAGAAAAGCAAGTAAAAGTTTATTAGTAGGTTCATATTCATACAATTTAATACATCAGTAGCACTGAGTATTTTATAAACCACTCAGCTTCATAAGAAAACAAAAGAAATACAATTCATTTAAAATCTTTGGCATCAACGTATCTTAAAATAAGGTGCTTTAAAACTCTAAATTATAATAATTTTTTACACAAATTAACTTTAAAAGTGAAATAGAAACTAACCTCAACTTTCCTCAATTATTGTCATAGACTACTTTGAAGTTACTATGGATATTTTGTAGTCATGGCTCGTTACGCAGGAACTTTGCTAAAGATAAATAGAAAGTGAAATTTCTTAAGTCTGCTTACGTCACTACAGTTAAGAAAATTGAAAATGGAGTACAGAATGTTGTAGACGAACTTATCACGGAATTTACGAATCGTAGGTGGGACAATGGCATCTAGCATATCTACTGAATCGAGATCTACTGTATACTACTCCAATAATTTTCGCAATATTTAGGACGGGAATAGGTACCGATAATTTTTTCCTTGCCCGTTATCGACTGGTCAATTGCGATCGACCGTTTGGCCTCCCTTGTCTTAGTTTAGATTCTTCACTACTTACATGGCACGGGCATCAACGTTGTAGAAGTAGGAGTAAACGTATAACAACGAATGTATATATTTATTTATTTTAATTTAATCTAAAACAAAAGAACAACAGGCGGACTTAATGCTATAGAGCATTCTCTAGCAGTGAAACCATAGAGAAAAAAAAAAAAGAAACACAGCAATTAGGCGGGAAAAACAATAAAATGAAAAAGGTTGAACATAAGCTACATTTAAATTAAAACTAAATTATTATTTATTTCTAAATACTAATACTACACATTTAAATAAATACATATAAATATTTATTTAATTATACGTATAGTATTAGTATATGTATGTGTATTATGTTGTATAATATTTATATAATGTATGATGTAAAAGTTGTATACCTCTTCCGTCAATTCTTGTAATCTCCTATAACTGGGTTACCTGGAAGAGAACGCTTATAAGCGATAAGGTCGCCTATTGTACATTTATATTTGTGTTTTGTTGTTACCTCTTTCCTTTTTATGTTGTAACAATCTTTGAGGATGTACAATAAAGGACATTATTATTATAAATGATCGAAAAAAGACTAAGGATATTAAACTTTAAGTTTAACTCTAATTATTAATGCATTAAATTAAAATAATGTAACTTATTTTTATTAAAATATTATATATTCATATTCTAATTTGTTATTGTGTTATAAATAAGCTTATCTCTATAGAGATAAAATTAAATTAAATGCCAGTTACGAGTTAATAACAGTTGACAGAGCATGTTAAAATGATTGGTATGGACTTTGGAGTTAAGTGACCTCTATTGATATCATCGCCCAGACACCTCCCAGACGAACGGTTATCACTTCTACCAAAAAGAAGTTAGCAATGGGTTTTAACACGATTAATTAACGTTTTAAAACGAGTAATTAACTTTTAATGCGATGAATTAACGTTTTAAAACGAGTAATTAATGTTTTAACACGATTAATTAACGTTTCAAAACGAGTAATTAATTTCTAACACGATTAATTAACGTTTAAAAACGATTAAATAACGTTATAAGACGATTTTAATATATCTAATTAAAAAATTATACGCAATAATAACAAGTGTTTTGTACAGTTTTTCTAATGATATTCATTAAACTGTCCTGAGTCATTCAGCTAATGTAGTATTGAATAGAATTTTGTCAATGACTGAAGGGTTATTTTAAATAAATTGATATTCATTGAATTATTTACTGACCTAATTAGTAGCTTTTTGTATATTGTTGGTAAAACATGTCTGTAATAATAATTTTACAGAATAAAAAAACGAACAAACATTACCATTAATATTATTTTATAATTTTTAAGTACTAAAATACTATAAGTGTAATAGATTTTTTTTATACAAATGGTGCTTAATGACATCAAAAGAAAACACATGGCGAGGCAAGTTCAAACTATAAATATTTAGCTATAATAAAAACTAAAGAAAGATTGGTAGAGTCTGTGAGGTCTACCATTACTGGATGTGATACATAATGGAAACTAGAGTATGACGTTTCATAAGTGCAATCTATGCCTATGTGTAATATAAAAAAAAAAAACTATCAAATGCACGTTATGCTTAAAAATCAAAACCATGCCTTTGATGTTGCCAGTTATTTTGAAGAATATGCATGTACAGTATCTCAAGAGAAATGGTCATCGGAAAACATCGGCAAACATCGGAAACATTCGTATTAGTATTGACATCAAGAACTTACTGCATATATATATTGCAATAATCAAAACGGAACAATTGACTAACATTTACATGAAATACCGTATCTACCGTTACTTATTCCATTATTACATAATATTATAATTGAGAGGTATCATGAACAAATTCTTATATTCACAATAACCTTATGAACAGAACAATTGCGGTCTTGATATTTATTTTTTATCTATATTATCATTATTTTATACTAGCTGTATCTCGCGGTTCCATCCTCTGACGAAAGATTTTATTTATTATTTTTATTACTCAGTAATATTGTAATGCTAGATAGCCTGTAGCTTTCCTCATGATCACAAACAAACAAACATTTTCGTTTTTTAATATTAATATATTAATAATTTCGTCGCTAATTATTATGGGATTTGTTAGTCGTAAGGAATTTAAGTATAGTTGGTGCGTCAGAGGAAACGCACACTCATTAATATTGATAGAAACAGCTATTATAACTCAATTTAACACTGTGGTTTGTTTGGCACCACTGTATAATTAATTATAATAATATATAAGAACATACACTTTTGTAGAATTATACTAATATTTTGATATAAATTTATTGAGCGAAGCGAGCAGAGCGAGCGAGGCTCGTTGTGAGAGACTTTTCTGCATCCTTTGTGCAAGCATCGATCAGAAACGGTATTTCGGTTTAAAAAAAATAAATAATTAAAAACCGAAAAAAAAAACAAAAAATATAATAATGTCTCTCATCTTGAAAAATACTTAAGGACAGAATGCGTCGAAGGTTTGTAAATGCAACTTCGATGCTGTTTGCACCTCGCTTCGCTCAATATGATAACACATACCGAGGATTTGTGAGCGAGTGAGTCAAAATTGAGGTTTGGGTCGCGCTCCTAGTTATATTATAACGTTTCCGATTTAATAACTTTAATATATAGTCTGTCTGTATGTCTTTACTTGTAAAATAGTGCAGCAAATAAACAAACTTGAAGGACCTTAGCCATTGACGTCATTACGCTGTCCAGGGTCGTCAGTATGTTATGTAATGTGTGCGTGTGTATGTATGTGTGTGTGAAGAATCTTTTTACTCATAATTGTCTATTACACAATAGTCAGTTTTTTTATTGTAACGTACAAAAAATTATACTTTATTATTATAATATGGTTGTACAAGGGCTTTATTATTCAACTGTTTCTTGTTAATCTTATGTTTTACACGTATAAACATTTAATTTGAATGTTTATTCATCGAAAAATTTGATTTAATAAACGTTAAATTAATATATCGCTAACATGACGACTTTATTGTAGTATTTATATATTTATTTATATAAATACTAGAATAAAGTTAGATTTTTAAATCATAAAACTGAATTTCACTTTTGTTAAAGTTATCTTGTAAACGGCTAACTCTCTTAATTATCGTTGGTTCTCGAGTGATTCCGCGAATAACAGATAGTATTAAATATACGAAGTTAAAAGGTTCAAATTATCTCAAACCCTGTCAGCAAATTTATAAAAGTTCTAAGAACGCTTGCAGTCAGCTGAGAACTCCCATGGAGACAGTTGTTATTTTGTTTTAAGAATTGTCATAAAATTAAATATAACTTGTCGTGTGTGTGTGTCTGCGTGTGTGTGGGTGCGTGGGCGTGTTGTGGGTCAGAAGATAATAGTAAACTCTTAGACGTCTGTTAGACTCTTTCACCCAACACTATTGAGGAGAAAATATATTTTTTTATATTGCATTACAGAAATAGTTGGTTCAATTGACAATATGTGTAGATTTTGTTGCTTATAATTTTTTTCAACTTATTTTGATAAAAATATGAGTAGGCTGTTGTAAAACTGAGTTAGTACGTTAGTCGCTTATTTGTTAATATATGTCAAAAAATAAAAAAAAAGTGGTTGTTAATTGAATAAGCTTCACGGATAACTTCATTTATGAACTTAGATACACATAAAAATATGCTTAATACTTTTGTGTTCGTTGTTGTTGTTAAACTCTTTGTTAAACATTATGTACATTACAATATAAACAATAATAAGAAAGTAATACAACAAATAAAAGTATCGAGGCGGATTTAAGGCTTATATCTTTTACACATAGTCTCAATATATAATATTATCTTAGCATAAAACAATGAATCGATGTTCAATAGACGTAATTATAAAATCTATTTAATCTAAAACATACACATATATTTATATAAACTTAACATTGTTCAAGTATTCAAGTACATAAAAAGAACTTGACATCCGTTGTTTTTCTCGTAATTACCATTTTAGATAGACCTTTTAACCATCTTAAGACTTAATCTGAATAATGTTTTTATAGAAGTAAGTATTTTGTTTATAACTTTAAAAATATTCATTGATCACTGAGTTAAAGCTTGAATTAATGAATGAATTAAACTTTCATTTCCTGTTCAATGTTTATCATAATGACTTTCTGTCACTTTCTCAAGATGGCCATTAAAAATGGCGTCACATCCATGACCTACCTCTTGAATTGCTTCGTTAACCAGAAAAAAGATAAGATAAAAAAAGTTTTATTCATTATTAAATCTTTTGTTACTAGCGACATCCTTTAAAAAAACTTGATTGAGAAATGAACTCTATTTCTTTAGATATAATTGTCATTTTTAAATTACTGTACAAGTTACACAAATAATTATCTATATTAAGAATAACCGCTATACTACCCGGAACGCTTCCGAACAGCGGGGGAATTGAAACCGGTTTTGCTATATTCAGGAGTCTGTCTGTTCTACTTTTGCAGTATTGTGTGTGGCGTCTCTGTTAAAATCTAAAATGTATTAAATTCAGTGCAAATTTCTCTAAAATATCTGTATATAATACATAGTGCAAAGCAGAAACATTGAGGTTATGTTGACAAAGGATATCTTTGTAAGTATGTTTTTATTAATGAAAAATATTTTATATTGAACTCATAATGGTGAATTATTTATTGAATATAATTATAATAAAATGTATTTAGAAAGTATCATTAGTCAATAACCAGGGCGAGTCAAGGGACGCTTTGGTGTTCGTTCAGTAATACAAAGATACATTGAAACTATAAGTACATCATTTCTTTTTCCTCATATATGATTATCACGTTAATTTATAAGTACATCTAGAGTTCAAACATTAATAATTATATATTTAAATTTGTTATTTAGTTAACACTTATTATGTCATACATTTCAATGGCGTTTCTATTGTTTTTTAATATATATGTCTAAATACAAGGTGAATATTGTATTAATGAATATACTTTATACTAGCATAGTTAATTAGTAAAAACAGTCATATTTGTCAGCAAAGTTATAAATATAAATCATATTTTAAGCGATATCTAATGCTTATTGTGTAATTTGATATTTTACATTATTTTTAAAAGCTCAGTTATTTTTTACTATAAGAATTTAAAAAGCTGTCCTCGAAAACCACATTATGGTACCTATTTATAGAAAAACCGTGTCAGGTCGGTGGCCTGACCACAGGGAAAGTCAGTGGCGTGGGTACATACTTGTGGTTTGTATGTAGTTCTTTTGCGAATCCGGTACGCATGCGCGGGGCGTCGTACGTCAGTGTTGCGTGATACCAACGTTCACTTCGGACGCGTGCTAGAAACTAATACATTTTAATTAATTAATGATATGTTCTAGTGATTGTTTGTGATCATGAGTGGTACGGGTCTTACATCCCGAAATCCTGAGAGTGTGTCAATGCCCGCGGACTTGCCTGTGCGTTTATACTTACGGGCGCTGAGACAGTACCAGAAACTGATCGACTTAAAGCGTTTCACTAAGGAAAAAGTAAGACATTGTTAATATTAAGAGTCAGGACGAGTCTTATTTTATAGATCGATAGTTCAGTAACCCCAAGTATATTGAATTCGTGATATAAATAAGGATTTCTCACAGTACCTACATCTTTTCTTAGTTTATTAGTTTATCGGGTATCACATTCTTACAAGTATGTAAATCACTATTTTTATATATTTAGCATTTATACAAAACCTGACTTGGTTTTATTTAGTAGTACCATTGTATACTTTAAATCGACTACTATCGCAATTATATGTAGTAAATAGTAAACAAGAATATATAATAATATTTTTAGTCCATCACTTGACATTCCCAATTTGATCAGATGTATAAAAAGAGAATGCAGAATAATATTTTGAGAATTTAATTATATCTTTCTGGTAATAAAATATGAATCACGCTGACGTCCACAAGCGGAATATGTCATGAATGTTTCCTTAGTTTTGTTTTTTATTAAACATTATATATTATAGCGTAAGCTGATTGTTTTTCCCACTGTTTATAACACGATAGCTGCATATAAAAATTAGTTTGTCTCATTTTGAAGAGATTCAGCAGTAGGTGCAGAGAAAAAATAAAACATTTAATCATTTAGCGCCAAATTGGCGCCATTTGGAAATAAAAACAAACCTGTCATACATTTAGAAATTCCTAAAATATCTGTTTATAAACGCGAAGTTTCATAAGTGCATTGAGCACTTTTAAAAAATTTACCGTTTTTTAATAGTGCATTGAATTACCTACAATATATTTTTTATAACAGAAATATTTTAATAAAAATACAATTATTATAAAGCTCACAATAACAAGAAGCTAAGAAGATTTAAAGATATAACTTGTGTTGTAGTAATAAAATATTACAAGTTCATTTGTATTATACAAGAATGTACGTCACTCGAGGTTATTAAGCATCGCTCGGTATCGCTGTAAGCTTGCTGTGATAATATGACCTTACTAGATATTATTACCATAATTAAAATATTTATCTTAATTAAACATATGTAACAAAATGTTTCTTTCAAAAACTCGTTTGTGATTGTTTTGTTTTTAATTCTAATTAGTAATCTAATATATTTAATATTAGATTTTTTACTTGTATTGATAATTTTAAAATTATATTTAAATGTTATATATTTTAAAATATATAATGCTAAAGAATCTATGAATTAACTTCACCATATATTTAATTATTATAGTAAACAATATTCTCATCTTTAGTGTTACTAATAATGAAATGAAAAGGTTATTAATTGATATCTTTACATTGTTTTTCTCAAAAATATATTTTAAGTTATGATTTGTTGTATTTTAAAATCATGGTTCCGTATTCGAAAGATTCTAGATTATTCCATAAAGATAATAAAGCCAAATGTCTGTATAAAACTCGTTATATGTTTCTATTATTGCAACAACAATCGTAAAATACGTAATAACTTAGAATTTTTGTTTTGAAAAATAGAAGAAATTGTAAAAGAAATAATTTAGAATTATGATTTTTTTTTCTTCGGTCTTCATCTCTTCTTTTTACTAATGACGTTCATAAAAGTAATTTTTTTCCAATATTATATTTAATCCCCGCTGAGTTCCTTATTGCTCTTCAACTGTATTTTTTATGCCGATTAAAAGCACTATCATATATATAATTTTTAATATATATCAATGTTTATTTGATTTTACTAAAAAAAAAAAAATTCTTTGGTTTAGAAGAAAAAAGACTAACAAGACTGTATTATTATTACGCAAAAAAATTTTAAGATACGAGTACGTTTGTTACTCAAAATGAAGATTGATTGTTTTTTGCACTCTAAGCGGATGAAGTCAGCTCACTGACCTAGAGAACATAAATAATTATTATTATATATACATGTATACGGAAGTTTATTTTAAGTTTAAGTCTTATCAGATTATACGGCATAAGTAGCTTTGTTATTAAGTTTAAAAACAGTTCGTGACTTGTAGTTAATACAGCTTCTCATTCTTATTGCTATACTAATATTATTAAGGGAATGGAATGGAATATTTGTATCGAATCAACTATAAAACTTTTTACCATTAGAATTCTTCATTAATCCTGAATAACATAGGTTACATTTTTTTTTAATTGCTGAATACCCAGCGCTTGCGGAGGTTGTTAGCTGAACATTTAGTTTGTCCGCGAGTGCAACCGCGTGTAACGCTTGTTTAATATGTATATGTAAATTAACCTTTATTGCTGTTATTCTGTATGGTCATTGTACAAATGACATGTCGTATAAGATAATAATAAAAATATTATAAAAATGCATTATTTGATAAAAATTTTATACCTAAATATTTACTTTTGTGTCTGACTCTTATAGTAATGTTTGTTTTTTGCTTAACTTCAGCATGTCTTATTAAAAAAGTAAAAGACAGGCTCTATATCATAGCCGTCAACCCTTCTTAGTTATCTGGCAATTTCTTCCGAGCTGGTGGTAGGTTTGACAACGATTCCACCTTACTCAGCTCAGTTAAAGGATTACAATTGCTTTCGAAACTAGTCTGAAAAATTAGTTAGATTTGACGTGACTATAGCTAGATAATTATTAATTATATACAATAATCATGAGTCACGAAAAACAAGATATAAAAAAACAGTATATATTTTTTCAATCTTTGAAAATCTTTTCATTATATATAATAGTAATCATGATTTACAAAAGTGAAAACACAAAATTTATATATTTATATACTTTTGTAAAATCTTTGAAAAAGGTTATTATTTTTTTTGTATTATATAAAATATTAATCGTTACGTACAAAAATAAAAATGATGAATTATATTAATGTAGGAAAAACCTTAGATCATGTACGTCACAAAATGATATTTTGTTTGAGTACCTCTTTGCTGTGAACTCGTATGTATGTATGTATGTACGTATTTATATATGTATGGATATGTGTGTATGTAGGTATGTGTACGCCCAGTTTCACTATCTGTTCTATTTCCTGTTAATACTTCCACCTACTATAGCAATACATACCAACCGGTTATAGAGTTTATCATCTAATACATATATGAATATATATATATATATATATATATATATATATATATATATATATTCTCTCTTCGTAACTATAATACTAGACCTATAATTGTTTTTCAAATATAAATAAAAACTATTTATATGGCATAGTTTTTCTGTAATTTGATTGCCTTTATTTATTTCATCATACCGCTAACATATTTATATTTAATTTATATGTATGTGTTATCGGCCAAACACGATTATAGGACAAATTAGTATTGTCTAGGCTAAAATAGTTCTTCCAAAACACGAAAGTTATAGAAATAAAAAAAAAAATATTTTCCTAATTTCCAATTAATTTATATAGGAAGTACTACACGAGTACACATTTCAAATAAAACTATTTTTACATTTTAACAATAATTGTTTCGGATAATTTATGAATTCTATAAATGTTAATATCAAAATAGTGGTTGTCATAAACAAAATCATAAATTAATATTGAAATATTATAATT
This sequence comes from Mechanitis mazaeus, assembly GCA_959347395.1. Lineage (NCBI taxonomy): Eukaryota > Metazoa > Arthropoda > Insecta > Lepidoptera > Nymphalidae > Mechanitis > Mechanitis mazaeus. Next base: position 18,081,195 of record OY365750.1, read on the forward strand.
TTTCGAGATCATGAATAAAACATCTCAAAGCTGAATAAGATCCCTTGTATTAAGTAAGAATGTTAATTAAAATCTGGATTTACTGAATAAATAAATAAATATATATGAACGATTTCAAAATACTAATTCTTATAAGAATTCTTCGTTAAAATTTATAATAAATAATTACCGAGCAATTTCAATGTGGGATCGCAATTTTAGAACCCATTTGGCGTCCTTATTAATGAGCTTTCTTCCGTCAGTGCTCATAATAAAGATAATTATATTTTATAGATTCTGCAAGGTATCGGGGTGTCACGGTGAGCGTTAACGCGATCCCGTGACGTCCCACTAAGGCGATGAGGGCAATTTTAGTGGGTAGCCTTAAAAATGGCTGCGTCCTCTATGCTGCTGGGTAGTTCCGTAGTCCCACATAGCCCCCCAGCCATCACCCTCTTGGCCGACGTAACGGATTTTTCCATCGAACCAAATTTAAAAAAAAAATTATAAAATATAGAAATAGCAATTTCTTTCGCATACGTTCCAACAAATATTAATTTAATTTTGAAAGTCTATTGCTCGTTATTCTGTTTACTCAAAGATTTCTTGAATGATTTGTCTGTTGCAACATATACACACATCACCGACAGGCGCACACACGTACACGCATATGCTCATTCACACGCACATACACACATACCCAATCACGTATTGATATAGTGTATCCGTTATAGTAGTCTGGCGAAAATGTCAAGCTTGAGTGTTTGGTACTTATTTTAATTCACTTTTATAAACATGTCTTGTCTGTATATCAAATCTTAACTGAGTGGTGAGAAGCCAGAATTTAGATTATATTTGTTCAGTACATTTACAAAACAGTAACTGGCTCACTAGATTACGTCAAAGGTGTGAAAGTATCAAAACAAAGAATATATAAAAGAAATTCTGGGTGTAAATGTTTTTATTAGTAGGGGGTATGACTACTGGTTGGACTTTCTTTATTTCACAAAACTTTCGACATTGCGAGGACTTTTAGAAAGTTGGTTAAGCGTGTGTCAGTAAAATATGTCTGACTGTCTGTATGATTGCGATAAAGCCAAAAGACACCAGACGGTACTTCATTTGTTTTCACCAATACCTAAATTGACCTATATCTAAATTGACAGAAATATTACGATTATTGTTGAAGTCGAAAACAGTGCCTAAATGAATAAATAATACATTAAAATTAGGATATGATAGTAGAAAGAACTTTTTAATATTAGTAAAAAGGATCACGGTTACCGAACTAAACGCGGACGAAGCTGCGGGAGGAAGCTAGTTTTGGAATAATCTGAACCAAAATATTGAAGAAAACTGTTCTGCAATTTTATCACAAAAAAAAAGAAAAAACAACAGCCACAATATTTTTGTACAACAAAAATATACAATAATAAAAAACAATATACATTCGTCTTTTATTTCTTCTTAGGTTGGTATTACCGTCCAAAGTAAGATTGCTCCTGCTATAATATTTACTATTGGCAATACAGAACCTCCTGTCACTTGTCAAGGTTTAGTGAATGTTACAAATGTTATGCTTTAGCACAAATAAATACTGATATTAATATGTACATAAAATGAATATTTGTTAACTTAGGTTGCAGTAATGATATAATATTATTTGATACTTGCATAACACGTTTTACTCAGTCGGTATAAAATAGAAAATAAGTTATTTTTATATAATAATATTTATATTTCGATTATTATAGATCTGTTGTTACCAAATCAAAACATGTATTTCAATTATTTTATGAGTCTGAGAAATTGGCTATCTCTTATAAACAAATTTATCATGTTTGTTTTTCACTTTCGGCGGCCATCTTATTAAAGAAATGTTTAATACATAACTGCTTATGTAAGAATAACAAATAAAATAGCCAACTTGTTTTGTAGACAAACCATTTAAAGTAACGGTACTCAATGTCAAGGTTGAGATATATGATGAAACTGTTTATTTTTCTTAAAACACGAAATCTATGTAATATTCTATAACAAAAAACTAAGAAGACATACAATTATTTTTGTATAAAAAATAAACGTGACTTTATTTGTTAATAATGTTTAAGTGGTAAAAAAGCGGATTAAACTTAATAACGTTTATTTTTTCTTAATCGTAAATTTGTATTATTTGTTTGCACTGTGATAAGTAATATACACTCTCACATATAACTTGCTGAAAAAAACGTTTATATACAGGTTTCAATAGTTTATACCAATTATTTAAATCAAACTCTTTATCAAACGTCATTTCTTTGTCTTCTATCATGCGTCATCTCTTTCTCTCTTGACTTCTCTTTCTATCATACGTCCAGCTAATCTCAGACTCCTAATTACTTAGTCAGGATATGTCAAACTCTTCCCAGCTTTTTATCAAACGTAATTTCTTTGCCTTCTCTCAAGCGTCATCTCTTTCTCTCTTGATTTCTCTTTCTTTCATACGTCATGCTTATCTCAGATTTAATGATCAATTTTAAATACAAAGGAAAATTATAATATGTTCCACTTTCACCATCCAATTCATAATGGTATAATCTCTTTGTTCTTTTGAATTTGATGCAGCGAATAACTTAGTTATTCACGACTTTAGGTTCATTGATATTATAATTATGAATGGACATTTTATAGTCGTGTGTGGGAGCGTCTATTTGTCTGTGTGTTTATGTGTTTATATATAATCAATATGGGCAATATCCATGTCTGTAGTAATGTACATTGTATGTATCTTTGTTTATTATATGACAAATCCTGGAACAGTAGACATTTTGATTAAAACATTAATCTTAAACTATTATTTAGAATTATGTTTAACTTTAGAAACTGATTGTCTGTCGATTTGTCCGTGAAAATTATGATTTATGACTAATATTGACTTATTACTTCCTTGAATGATAATGCATTTTACTGATTATAAGATTAGTAATAATAATTATAGGTATAGTAATTATAATTTTAGTAATAATAATTATATTAAGTTCATATTTTTAATTGTTATATAAACAATTTGTTTTAGTTAGTTTGACTTGATGAGTAGTGGATTAACTATACAGCGTGAGGCGCATGTCAAAATCTTAGAATGAGGCCCTCCGTTTTTCTGCTCGTACAATGATGCATTAATTTCTTTTTATATAAATACATAAATAAATAAAATTAAATAAGTAAATATAAAAAAGCTTGTTATAATAAATGATAGATTGCTTGAATGCTTTTCAGGCTTGGGGCCCCTTTCGGTTGAGGTCCCGTGGCATTATACCGTCTTGTATTACAAACTATTGTAATGCCACTGTTGAGGAACGTGCATAAAATTCAAAAATTTATTCACCATTAGAATATTCAATTTCTCCACAGTAACATAGCCTATAATTATATACATAATATAGTAAATAAAACCGTTGTTTTGCGTGACGAGTCGCGGGTAAAAGTTAGTTATTATATATAAATTAATGTTCATATGTTCATAAAAATAAGAAATTTCATCAGTTCAAAATTCTTTTGCTTATCAGAATCGTGCTATGTCTGACGTTCGATGATAAAATTCCATCGCTTGAGTAAACTGATCTTTTTCAGTGTAACAATATTAGATAACCCCTATATATAAATAGAATTATTGTATCTTTACCCTTCAGTTATCTATTGTATTATATTTTAATTTTATTTGTATTAAAGAATTATTTTTTGAATAAAAATATTTCTTGTATAACTCGCGTTTATTATTACATTTTTAGACAGACAGCTACGTCTCGTCTGCCCACTAAGACGTTTGCTGCAAAACATTCGAATTATCTGGTTATAATTAAAAATAATAATGACGAAAAACGAGTTAAATTCGTAAAATATTTATATTCAAATGTGAACTCTTGAAAATCTTAAATAATTATAAATTATTAAATTAAATTTAAATAATGTTCATACTTTTGTTAGTATTTTTTCTTGATATTAATTTTTGAATAACATTCGAAATGTTAGATTTAAAATACAAAATGTAAACGAGCTGTGTACGTTCAAAATAGTACTTAAAAGGTATCTGAACTGTTATCCCTAGTATTTATGTATTTATGAATGAAGGACAGCCTTGACAATTTTGCTTTTATATCTCTCCTTATCTGTTATTACTTAAAAGTAAGGGATGCAAGAAAAATAATAATACACTGCTTCACTGGTTCTAGTTTCTTTTGTTTCCATTGGCTATAAAATTAAATATTAAAAATCAAGCAACTTTGTCTTTTTTTAAGTTGTTTGACAGAAATCTTTGTTCTAAATACCCTCACAATTTGATGCTCCTCCCACTTTTAACATTAAATATCATGTAATATATGATATTGATATCATATATCATATATGTCATATATTAATAGCATAAGTCATATGTTAAATATTAATAGCTGATTTTTGTTCCAATGATTTTGGCACAATACTTGCACACATAAAATCAGTTATGTTTTCATTTTAAGGAGTTTCAGCCGTAGATTTGCACAAAAATAAAAAAAAATAAAATAGGAGATAATAAAAAGTTGTCATTTTGACGCCTAATGTAGATAAATGACTTGCAGTTTTCAATGAAATTAAGTGAAAACAATACCTGTCATAGGTTTAGACATTCGTATAATATCTGTTAAATAAACGCGGAGTCTCGCGTCGACTCAGTAGTATTTGATAATTATACCAAATTATAGAAACGACGTTGAGTTAATATGAAGCACTGCAATAGATGACGAACATATGACGAGAATTATAAGCAGCTATGATTACGTCATTTCCATGTTGGAATTATAATAACATAAACAGTTAATAACTATATTTTATATATTTAAACATTTTTTTGCCGGAGTAATTGGTAAAACGTTTTTTTTTGGCATGGTATTTTAAGTTACTTGATATGAATCATCTTATAACTCTAAGTAAAATATGTCCAAGGGCTGTAATCCGTGAAATGAATTCAAATCCATGTTGTTTTGTCAGCTGGGTTTACATTGCAAAACCCCGGATATATCAAAACTTCCTTATTTTCTTGTCTTTGGAGGAAAACAAAAAATATTAAATCTATATTGATAATATTTATAATGTTTATATTCCCGTATCATAATGAGTTCTACTATTACAAGCAAGAGATTGATTTTTTAAAACTGATGTCTTAAAAAACATCGGCCATTTTTATTAACTGTCAACCGTTGCAAGTAACAGTTACCAAATAATGGCGGATGCCAAGAATAGTCTTGCTAAGCTAAATATTAATGTCATTCTATATTAAATTAAAATGATAAAGCCTCATTATATTTTTTAATTATATTCTAATATTTAGTACATATTTTGTTTCGAAAAGCATGAGCAAAAATAATTTTATTTTGTATATAGAGTAACATAATCCTTGCTGTCACCATCTCGTTTGGTACCATTTAGTTGCCAAATGAAGCGGGGCTGAAAACTACAGTAATATTTCAAATCATCAATTAAAATAAAATACTGAACCCATATTTATAAAAAAAATATTCAGAATTGTAGACAAGCGTCAAAATCTTTTTAAAAAATAGTTATAAAAGACAAATTTTGTTATAACCTTACTAATTATATGTGCAAGCATAATGATTACATAAAACAAATTTTATTAACAAATCTTTTTAAATCTTTTAAAATCTTTTCAGCACTTAAAAGATAAAAAGTCACGTTTGGTGTTGTAACTGTTTGTCAAACGATTCAATGTCGATCAGAAACGTCAGTCGTGCACTATCGATAACAATTATAATGTTATCTTAACTTACTTGTCTTTCTCATGACAGTTTATCAAAAGTTTATAAAAATATTTTAAGTCTCCGGACACTCACCGCATTCTAAATGGAGATTATTCGAATAAATAAAACTTATACTTAAAAATCGTACTGCAAAAGATCTGCTATCAATCTTTAATGTACCTATATCATAAGGTGTCGGTTCGCAATAATTAACGGAATAAATATGGAATTAAATATGCTTTTCTAGGACCTAGTTGTATTTGACTGTAGTTCATATATGGGTTGACTCGACAGGCTCATCAGAAGACTGGCTTGGAGTAGTAACGACAACAGAAGTATTACTAATGGGAGAGCGGGATGCACAAATCATCTCTCTTCCACAGACATTTGCACATGTGCATTGACGTCAGCATTAATGAAGTTGGTTTGCCTCATCACATACAAAGTAGGGAAGCCCAAAAGACTTCCATCAAATAATTTCCAATAACAGTAAATATTAGCCTAGTTGTTTGTCTAAGGTATATTGGTTGTTCAAGCCTTTGTAAGATCAATAGGTAATGCCTGCCGTCCTGATAGCTCAATTGGTAGACCGACTAGACTTTCGCAAAGGTCGTGGATTCGAATCCAGCTCGTATCGATTTATTTTCTCATTTACAACCTTAACTATACATGTTTATAGAAATGTTTAGTGTTCATTACGAGAATGGTAAAATGTATGTGCAATTTTCTTTTTTGGATAAAAATCTTGAAATAAAAATCTTGATATTGATGTATAATTTATATATTTCCAGTTCATAAATAGCATATAAGTACATAAAACGAAATATTTCCCCAAATTGACTTGCTATCGTAACTACAGACGTCATTTGTGGTTAAAGCCCAGAAAAATGTTCATGTAATTTAGTTTTTGCTGTCCAATAAATATTAATTGATTATTTTGTTGTACTCTATAATTATAAGACATAAGATATTTTAATATTGATCGTAAAAATTTATGGCTTTTAAATGTCTTTATCAATTATTGATAGTTTTATAACTGATAAAATAATTCGATATATTTAACGGCAACATTGGTTAATAAAGTTGAGGTTTGTGCCTTTGTTAAGTATATTTAATACTAAAGAAATAAAAAATAAGTTATTTTAATTTAATGAATAAAAAAAATAACATTTTTATTTTATTATACTTAATTTTAGGATTAATTCAACATAATAAAATAAGGACCCCGAATAGTTTTGAAACTAGTCGGGTAAATTCCGATAGTGTGAGTACAGCTGAATAATTATATATAATAGTAATCATGGATCACGACAGTTCACTACTTTATTTTATTTATTGCCATTATATTATACACCCTTTTTAATGAAAACAGATTATAAAGGAATTATAATTATGTTAATGTATATAAAAAGGGAACGCATGCCAGCCTCGTGTTGGCGGGAAGACGCGACAAGTGTACATGACACAACAAAATGTCGGACTTAAAACTTTACACAACCTAATTGAATTTCACGTGTTTTATGAACAACACCAAAAAAAATGTTACGAAATGTTACATTCGGAATAAATATTTTTACATAATAACATACAGGGAATAAATGGTTGGTAGTTAGATTAATGTAAATCTTACTGAAGTTAAATATTTTGTAGTATTGACATGTGGAAACATACTTTATTTAAAAGATATTTTTTTTCTTTGAGTTCAAGGCCACTAATACGTCAATTTTACGATTAAAGCTATCCAATTAATTTACTAAATTGACGTTTTTCTTTATTTTTTCTTCTTATTATTATTTTTCTTTATTTTATTTTATCATGAGTTTAATCTTTTATTATTTAACAAAGTTTGCATTATATTTTTATTTCTGTCATAAATTAAGATAGTAATCGTAGATAGAAATTATATTATTGCTGTCTAAGCTAAAATTCCCATATGTATGATAGATGTTTTTTTTCTTATAAATCTTTGACGTCGTTATAAACAATATAGAACCTGTACTATACTAGAGGTGCAATAAATACCTTTTTCCTCATTCATATTATTTCTTAAGGGCAGAATGATATGGAAAAGTTTTAAGACTAAAAAAACTAATAAATATGTATATGTATTTGAGACCGGTCAATAAATTTAATCCTGAAAATGTCGAAACAAGTTTTGAATAATTGAAATATGACGCACTTGTTAGCCTTGCGAAGATGCGCTCTATTTTGTGATAAGAATCGCCAAAATAAAGATTCAATAACGTATTCTCATACATTCCCGTACATTCCTCTGCTATTATAGTTATTATATTGTTTGCGTGATGTGAATCATCATACAGAATGAGGAGGCACAATTAATACCTATCGCTATGATGTTTTTAATCGTTTAATATAATGACAATATGTAATTACAGTACTTTAAATGTTTTTAGATGACGTTTTTGTTTTGCACCTGGTTGCTATTTTCCTAGCGCTTTTATCATGAAACTAGGTGTGTTCAGCGGTTTCACTCGTGTATAATCTTTCTATTATAACTTTTTTTAAAGCCTTTTTCAAGCAATCCCTTACTTTTCACGATTAACGCGTTGAAACAAACAAACTTTTCTGCTTTATAATATAAGTATAGATAACTCAATACAGTAGAGAAAGAATAAAGTGAAGGTAGTTTGTAATGTAGGTAATTACATAAATTTGTCTATAGTTAATAGCCAAAGGATTTTGATCACTATAGTAAGGTTGCGTTAGATGCACATGGTATATAATAATATAATATTCCAATTTTTATACAGATTTCAATTATATATCATATATAAAAATTATTTAATTACCCTTTTATTTCTCTAAACATGAAACATTCAACATTCCAGAACAAACCAAAATCTTTAATAATAATTATTTTTATATTGTTTCTTTTAAAAGTATTTAATTTCTATTATATTAATATTATCATTTCTAACTCATAAAGACGAGTCTATTTTCTTGTCATTGCAACTGCATGCATTATGTACACTATCCGATTATAGGAACATGTCTCATGTCATGTTATAATTTGATTTAAATTAAACTTTTATAAGCTAAATGTTTGGTTCTTTCATATAAAAAATACATTTAATAATTAATTATAATATTGATAAGTTTTATTAGGCAAAGTGAGCGGAGCGAGCTAAGCTCTCTATAAGAGACTTTTCTCCATCCTTTGTGCAAGTATCAATCAAAAACGGTATATCCGAAAATTTCTAAATTTTGCACACTGATAGACACCAGTTTGGTGATGATTTTAAAATAATTTCAAAATAAGGAAACAAAAAATTTAATAATGTTTCTAATCTTGAAAAATATTTGAGGACAGAATGCGTCGACGTTTTGTAAATATAACTTCGGTGCTGTTTGCACTTCTCTTCGCTCAATATGACAACACATACGAGATTTTGAGAACGCAGCGAGTCAAAATTGAGGTCTGATTCGCGTTCCTAGTTATTTACTTAGTTTACTTACTAATAATAATTACTGAGCTAAGTGCTCCATTACCACCTAGCACCTTGACATTGTACACGTCCTCAAGTCCAGGCCATGGTGCCTTTAGAGTTCCGCTTTGGAGACTTGGTTTGTTATTTTGTATTCGCCAGCGTTGGTTTCCGCTTGCTGATATCATTAACATTCGACCCCGAATTGAAGAGAGACTTATTGATGATTATCCTCAAAGAGACAGAGAAACTATACGTCTGTATATCAAATTAAACTATATATATATATATTATAGTATATATAATTGGTAGCTAACACGCAAGGAAAGATGGAGGTATTTTTTGTTTTTGTATATATTTTTTTTAATGTTGAATTCTAACTTGTACCTAATAATATAGAAATGCTTATGTTATAATGAGGAATTCATATAAGTATATTATTATCCGTCTGTACTTACGTAATTACAATCAGCATTTGTCCAACTAGTCGTGAACAGTTCCCGCCGTGATTCCTACATTCTCAGAGCTCCATGTCCGCTATCTGAGTCTTTGCTGTGTGTAAATTGATAATGTTTTAACTTCATCCTGTTTGTGAAACTGTACATATTAAATAGTAGCTGTTTCAGCTAAAAGTAGTAGTGTAATGTTAGATATTCAGGAACCTACCTATCATAGTAAAAAAAAAATACAAATTCATCGATAAGTTGAAAGATAACTGAAAAGTTTTTTAGTTTTTACAGAGTAGTCTTCTACTACTCTGTAAAAACTAAAAAACTTTTCAGTTTTATATTATTAGTATATATAGATATAACAGATATATAAGTAGAAGTATTTAATATTTCCATTTTGAAGCTCTATACATGTTCTAAATATTTTATATAACATCTACTCTAATAATGAGTCACATAGGACCAAGTGTTGGTTACTTTAAATCGCAGCTGAACAAACAGACGCCACCTGCGCAGGCGCAACTACAATGTACTGCGTCATATGTCTAATTTGGACACCAACAAAGCAACAACCATTCAATAATATTACTCTCCCATTAAGCAACGATATTATTCATGGGCGAATAAGTGCCTCGTGACGTCATAAATGTGTTTTGAGTTGAATGAAAACCGATCACAATATGTTAAAAATATCCAAATAACTGTGAACTAATTAAAATTAAAGTCTTGGATATACAACTGTATATTAATTAGAAATTACATAATTACAAAATAACTATTTTAACAAATAAATTAAAAGTACCTTTTACTCCCGGACGATTATTCATTTATTATTAAAATAATTAACAGTCGTAGAGTGATGCTATATAGCCTATAATCTTCCTCATAAACCTGTCTATCATGATCAGAAAGAATTTTCAAAATCGATCTGGTTTCGAAGATTAGCGCGTTCAACCAAACAAACAAACTAACTCTTTATAATACTAGCAGTGCGAACCCAGACCTCAATTTTGACTCGCTGCGATCGCAAAATCTCGATATGTGTTAGCATATTGAGCGAAGCGAGGTGCAAACAACACCGAAGTTGCAATTACAAAACGTCGACGTATTCTGTCCGCAACTATTTTTTTTTATTGTAAAGCTGTATTTTCTCGTGAATTTTTTTTCGTATTGAAGTCTATGGACTTTAAGTTTTTTGTAATCATTCCTCAACAACATCGAATATTTGAAAATATATTTTAAAATACCACCAGACTGATGTCTGTCAGTGTGCAAAATTTTGAATATTTTTGATATACCGTTTTTGATTGATGCTTGCATAAAAGATGCAGAAAAGTCTCTCATAGAGAACTTCGCTTAATTACTGTAACATTAAATGAATGGAAGTTATATATTAAAAATATATAATTAATTACTCAATTTAGGATTGTTAAATTAAGTTTGATATTGTTACTAACTCATATAACTTTCTAAATTATAATACAAAAGATTTTCTTTCTTAATATATATGTTTTAAATAACATATATTAGATATAGCTTTTTTATATATTACTAGCTGTCTTATCCGCGGTTACCGATTTTATTTACTATTGCAATTAGTAAGAGCAGCAGCGTAAGAATAGATAGTTTTTAGATAACCAGAATATTTTTCTTTAAATTCATCGAGTATAATAATGAAAGTTTGATTGTGTTATTGACTATTATTTATTTCTGGTTCTTATTTTATAGAGCTGGTAACTTACCATGAACTTTAAAACTATTACTAAAAGTTTAAAAAGTTTTGTTTCAATACCACAAAAACTTTTTGAAACTGAGTTTTTTATAAGAGCTCTCGCAACGGACTGACAAATATGTTATAAGGACATTTTTTTAAGAAAAAGGAAATTACGATTGTTGTAATATTACTTTAAGAGATGATGGTAAGGTCAATGGCTGTTAAACAGATGCTTGTTTATATATGCTTCAATTGAAAAAATATTGCGGGAAAACTTATATGTACATATTCTTAACTAGCTGTTTACCCACCACTCCACTCGGGGATGCACGGTTTCATTTAGTATTAAAATAAATTAGATTAGTAGCCGTAACGCTAGATAGCCGATAGTCCATATATATAATCTTTTTGATTATGATAGTAAGGTTTATGAGGAAGGCCTCATAAACCTTACTATCATAATCAAAAAGATTTTTTTAATACATCCTTCAAGCGTTCAATCAAACAAACCAACAAATGAAACACAACATGAAATTGCTCTACAAAAATATTAGATTCATGCCGATTTATTAATTATTAGCATGTTTAAACAAACAAACATAATATTAGTATAGATAGGAAATATATTTTCTTAAATAAATTTATCATTATTGTTAAATGTGGATCTGTATGTGTTTAACATATAAGCTGGTGCTAAACAGACTTATTACGGACGTACACAAATACGTAGCAGTTCAGCAAACATCGGAAAAGTACGGGATGTATCGACGTAATCCACGTGTTTTGTTCCCATTCTTGTATAGGGAATTTCAGTTTCTGACGCAGTACAAAAATATATGTAAAAGATACCATGTATTATGTTTATTTATATATTAAAGCGGAAAAGTTTGTTTAAAACCGCTAATAAAAACTAAGCATAAATTTTGTATTTAATTAGAGAAATTTCATCTGGAACTATATGTATATGTCTGTTAAATTTCTATATTTCTTTATTAAGCGCCATTTAAATTTTAATGTAATATTTATGAATTTAAGCCTTTATAACCGCCGGAAAATAAATATTTAAGACAAGATTGTAAACGTATAACGATCTTCATTCAACTATAAAATTCAATCTTCAATCAAAAATATAATAAACGTTTCGGGATCCATGATTACTATTATATATAATTATTCTGATGTACTCACGTAAATACTATCGCAATTTACCGGACTAGTATCAAAACCCGTTCGAGGTTTTATTCATGAGCTCCGAGCATGGCGGATTCGCGGCGTGAACTGCGTGCTATTGCTCACTGGGTACTGGTATTCCGATAGAAATTACGAGAGTACAGCCGAATCATTATATATAATAATAATCTATACTAATATTATAAAGGAAAACTTTGTTTGAACGCGATGATCATCAAAAATACGCTGGATAGGAAAAATCTTTGTTTCTGATAGGCAGGTTCATGAAGAAGGCTATAAGTAGGTTTTTAATCAGGTGAAACCGCGAGGCACAGCTATAGGTAATATACGAAAAACGACGCAAAGATCTTTGTATGAAGAGAAAGTATAAGTGAAAGTTATACATCACATTTACAACAAACGTATTGAAGGATATTGTGTCATACGTCTGACCTACATCCTAAATCTGGAAAATATATAAATTAATATGAATGTATATCATTTCGGCCTCCAGACGTCTGCATAATGCACTGAATGCAGATCTGCATATGTCTAAGTTGCAATAACACGACCCTGACCTGGCTGCGGGTAGTTCAATAATCGGTTACTTTGAATTTGAAATGAGCAACATTAGTCAAAAACATATAAACCCTGTGCATAGTCAAGTATATACGTAACTTAGAGACAGGACAGACACTATCATACGAACATATATTATATATTTTTTCATCATTTTGTTTATATGTCCAGGCCAGAAAGCAATTTTATAGTATTTTGAAAAATGCACGTATAAATTATGTTATATATATAAAAAACAGCAAAAACAATTCACAGATAATTAAAACCTCAATCTTTCGATGCTTTTTTTTATCTGATTCGAATGTCATATATATCTAATTTTTTGCTAATATACGATTGCACTCTGTTTGTCTCGCTAAGGGAAAATTTGAATGACAAGCCAATAGTAAAAAAATACTCTTGATAATTTATAAATTCTATTTATATGAATTGTGAACAAAATTAATTTAATAACATTTATTTCATAAACTAGATATTACTCGTGGTTGCTCCCATTTTCAACAAAACAAACAAAAAAAAAATTAATTACTTCTTCATAATATTAGTATATATACGAAGTAGTTACCAGGTCAGCTCAATAAAATAGATCAAATATAACTTTTGATAAAATTAATTCAGTTTAATTGACGTTATTAATTACACAAATTTCCCGCGATGATTAAAGATTGAAACGTCTTGAATAAAGTGTAGCAGTGAGTGACAGAGTGAGTGAGTGAGTGACTGACTGACTGACTGAGTGAGGGAGTGAGTGAACAAGTGTTTTTGTGATACAATTTCATTCGCCCACACCTTATTGCTATTGTGGCTATTCATTATTGTATTCCACTATCTGAGACACCAGTGGGTGTGTGTTTGCGATTTGGATTACTTTCATGTGCAAATGTATGATATCATTTATTTGAATGATAAATTCGTTAACCTCATATTTTAATAAGAACCGCGTATGAAATAAAGTAATGTATGTATTTATTTTGAATAATATACATTTGCTGTTTTAATAGTATTTGATATCCTCAAGTGTCGCTGCTTATTTTTAGAACTGGGTCATAAATATCACAAGTTCTCTATAAATCTATATTGTAAATGAATATTTAGTCAGTCCTTTGAGCTTGAATATTGTGTGTATGTATGTATGTATTTTAGCAAAGTATATTTAATTATGATTATTGAGATGAGAGAATCTCAGCTCTTACTGGTTAATAGTGTTTCGTTACTAATACTACTCCTCCTAGACGAATAATGGTAGGAAGTCGAAAATTTTCAGAGTTGTCGAGGACAGTGACTTATAAGTCCTGAAGTTTTTTGGTGACATTTGTGACTGTAGTTTTTTATTAAATGGTCAAAGAGTCTCTTAGAGTTAACATGTGGAACGTTTTGAAATCGCACACGCGAGTTCATATTGGGCTTAAGATTATAGCCACTATTTCCTCTCTTAATTTTATAAGTATGTGAAACTAGTTCAGCAACCATACTTCACTCAGCTCCACCCGCCGTATACTGTGGCGGACCTAGTTTTAATTACACTCAAAAACAATTTTAAGCACTCCAGTGTTATTGAGATATAAATTTACTGAATATATTTTTACGGATGAAGTATATTTACAAGTAATCATTACAAGTCTGTGATAGCAATGTGGTTCATCAGTTAGTATTAAAAATTAAGATAAAATACTATATAATGTTACATAACGAAACCAATAATACAAAATCAGTTAATACAATTGTATATAACCTTCAATGGCTTAGGGCCAGTCACGTTTTAGACGGCGGGGCTCAGTTTAATTGAAAACATGTCTTAGTGCATGTGTTCAATGGATCAACTCATTGTAAAACACGTGCGCGAAATTCGTAGTTAATACGTCATGAGATATAGTTAGACGTTCGTCATGAATCTCATGATAATAGTGTCTTCCCTAAACGTCAGAGGGCTGGTTTACGTCAATTTACGTACGACTTCAAAGTTTATTAAACTGTTGTTTAAACCGGTATTTCATGTTATAGTATATATAATTCTACCTACAAATCCACATATAGACCAAATTATTGGTGAAGATTTAATTGGATTTGAGAATCTTCTAGTAAATATTAAATTTAATTTTGAGGTGTTGATTTATACTTTTTGAGCTATTTTGGATACAATTAAAATATAAAGATTATGTCCGTTTGTTTTCATAAGACCCTTATTATATTTGATGTACGGACAAAACAGTGAATATTATACTTACAAGTACATTATAATCACGAAATAATTTGTTTATAAGGTTTTTAACATTTTGAATTACAATTTTCTCCTCTTATTTTTTCTACTGTCTTATTTCACTTTTACAACTCACCCGCGTCTAAGAAAATGTAAAAATATGACAATAAATTTGCCTTATGGTAAACTAAATAGTAAAAGCCGGTATTTAATATATATTTTAATGCTAATAAAAATTACTCTATTTTCTTCTAACATTCTAACGATTAGTATTTGACACTCTTAATTAACATAATATGATAACGTACAGTATTCCCATTGGAGTAGATACAATAAAGAATTTAATTAATTAATTATATATAAATACAGAATATTACAACTTACGTAAATACAATAATTATGATAATTAAGTGTTGATACTGATTATATAAACCATGACGAATTCTTAAGTTTTAAATTAGGGAATCTAATTATAGAAATATGTACAATTTCTATTAAGATTTTCCTTAAAAGTAAGTACGAGTTACTGTCTTTATAGCGAAAAGATCAATACGGTCGTTTGTTGAATTTGGTATTAATGAAAAACACAGGCGCCAAGAAAACATTATGTATGTATTGGACTGCGGACGGCGAGCGGAGGGTGCGGAGGCCTCTACGTCACGAGAAAGCCGAGGTCTTTATAAGCACGCGTGTCCCTCCCGCTGGCATCACTCGCTAGCCAGCCATAGACAAGTCGAGGCTTACGCTTTCGTGTTTTACATCACTTCAGTACGCACTCTTGTCGCTAACACACGTCTAACATGACCGTCACCAGCAAAATGAACAGTGTCTCCCGCCAGTCGCTGCTGAGCCGTCTCGGCCCTGGCGGGTTGCTGTACGCAGCTAATAAAATAATAGCGGTACGTCTTCGCAGTGTGGTGTTAATTTTTTTCTCAATGTGAAAATTGTTCTAAGTGTTGCTGTGTTTAAACATGGTGTTTCAACTGGTTTTCCATTGTTCCCAGGTTGCTTGTAAGGATGAGGAACGCTGGCGGGTTAAGAGTGAAGGCGCTTTGTTCAAGCGCTGGAAGCGAAATAATTCTTCAGCTGAGAACACCTCGCCTGCTGCACCAGTTCCTACCACACCAGCATCGCAACCCTCCGATTTGCTGAAATTTTTAGCAATTGTAAGTACTATCTATTTTGTTTAAGTCATTCGATTTTAAAATTAAAATTAATAAATTTAAAATGTCAATTTATTATTTATACGATTTTAAACATTAAATTATTAATTTTTTTATTATATTTTTTTCTTCATATTACATTATATTATCATTACCTTGTAATATATTCAAAGACTATAACATCAATTACGTACTGTGTGCTAGTATCACAAACTTCTTG
The DNA here is from genome assembly GCA_959347395.1 of Mechanitis mazaeus. Lineage (NCBI taxonomy): Eukaryota > Metazoa > Arthropoda > Insecta > Lepidoptera > Nymphalidae > Mechanitis > Mechanitis mazaeus. The sequence goes on from OY365750.1 coordinate 18,097,880, forward strand.
TATTTCAGTAACATTTTAATTTACTTATTGTCTTTTATTGTTTCAGAATGCATTAGAACTTTCTGCACCGGCATCAGATGCCTTGCTAAAGTCTCGCTCTTCAGAATGGTTCCAGTTATCAGGTCATCCAGGATCTCTAGCGCCTGCTGGTCCTGGTACAGTGTGGAAACGCCGTGCCGCGGGAGATCATCCCGGCCACAATCCTGAGCGCGACGCTTATGAAGCCCTCGCAGCCTGCCCTCACATGCGCACTGCTATACCGCGTTTTTACCGAGATTTGGAATACGATGGTGAACACTTTATTGAACTGCAAGATCTTCTGCACGGATTTCGTGACCCACATGTGATGGATGTTAAAATGGGAACTCGGACGTTCCTTGAAGATGAAGTTAGCAATGCTCGTGCCCGCCCAGACCTCTATGATAAAATGGTACGTGTGGATCCTAATGCCCCTACCGAGGATGAACATGTCGCTCGTGCGGTCACCAAGCTACGCTACATGCAGTTCCGAGAACAGTGCTCATCTTCTGCAGAACAAGGTTTCCGTATAGAAGCTGTAAAAGTTCCTGGTCAACCACCCCTTACTGATCTTCAGAAAGTGCGCGAACCGGGCCATCTTACGGTCACTGTGGCCCGATTTTTTGGCAATGACAAGCGCGCCCAACGTGCTATCGCAGCTCGTCTGCGCGAGATAAGAAGTTTGTTTGAGAAGTCTGAATTCTTCCGGGAACATGAGATTGTTGGTAGTAGCATTTTTATAATATACGACAATGAACGTGTTGGTGCCTGGTTAATCGATTTCGCGAAAACCCGACGCCTGCCTAAAGGTATTAATGTAACTCATAGAGAAAACTGGCAACAAGGGAATCATGAAGAAGGTTTTTTGTATGGATTAGATAGACTTATAAGCACCATAGAAACAGCACAATTCTCTGAAACAATGACAGAACCAGACGTATCACGCTGAACAGCTGGAACGAGGAAGTCGGATTCGTTCCGCGGTTGCACCGTTCGCTTGGCCCTCGTGTGCCCCAGTGCCAGTCTCCCGATGCCAAAGTTGAGCTCGGAGATGTACAGAAGAACATTAGTATTTGTTCATATGAAAGAGATTGCGATGTATCACACAACAATTTGATCTAGTCCCTACAATATTATTAATTATAATTATAAATTGAACTTCTTGTTTTATTTTATTGATCAAAATAATTACATATAATCAATATAATTTTAAATAGATGACTGCAAATTATATGAATGATTGAAAAAATACTTTTCTTGAGATAATATCAATAAATATTAACTTATAATAATAACATTGTTGGCAAGAATACAATATATTAGGATTGCTCCTGGATTTGCAATATGCTGTTCCACATTAATTAAAATATTATGGAATATATTTATTGTAATAGTCTGTAAAATATTTGTGAAAATAACTTATCACAAAACGATTGTATTTTTGTTCTTGATCTTGTTATTTTTATTATATTATACTGTCAAGCAAATACATATATATAAGTGTAATAGTAAATACGTATACTATACTCATTAATTTATTTTATAATATTTATCAGATATTTTACACCATAACTGTATTTCGAAATCCTGATGGACTATGACAGGGTCCTACTTGTATGTTGCAGTTAAATATTTGTATAGACGATAGGCAAATTCGTTATAATATTTTAAAAAAGCTGAATTACAATAATCTCAGATTGAAATCATTAGTCATAAAAATTTTGTTTATAATTATAATTAAATTTTTAAAAAGATGCAAAAGAACCGTCTTCTTGCTTTTAAATAATATTGAATATATTTTGCAAGCAAACAAATATAAGGACGTTTCAAGGTCACTATCAGGTACTTAAAAATAGCAATTACTCTAATACATACGTATTCAATATAATCAGATTTAGCCTCGATACTTACGATTGAATTATATTTTATAGACTGAAAGGAACACTATAGTGGCACATTAGTAGTTCAACGCCATCTGTTGATATATTTTGTTATTAAGAAAAACACATTGTATAAGGAAATCATTTATATTATGTAATAATTATAAACTACAAATAACGAGTTACAATGATAACCGATGTCAAACCAATACTATAAATTGTGGTCAACAATGCACACGAAAGTAAAAATATAACTAACCAAGATGCCAATACTATACAGAAAAAAACCAAAAAATAATCATTTAGCATTGTTATTTATCAACTCTTAAAAATTGTTATTTGAAACTGTTTATCAACTTAGATGCAAAAATTAAGTTTATGACGATGATATTTTATTGAAAATAGAATATTTATAATTTATCATTTATGGATAATGGACATACAAATTATTTTTAATACATTAAAAATCACAAAAACTTGTCCAGCAGTTGTTTTTACGATTGTATACCGCATCACCAGCACTAAGATTGCATATTAATTAATACATAGATCAAATAATTAGCTTAAAGAATAATGTAAGAATGTAAGTTCTAAGTTAAAAAGTAAAGTTAAGTGTTCGGTGGAAGGTTATTATTTATTTGATATATTAATTTTAATCTACTCATTCCCTGCATTAGTAATTTGTGTTATGTGTGGGTGATCCTATAATGCAACTCTTATCCATAAAAATTATGAATCAAACATTGTTATATTTTTCTTAGCTTTAACTGTTTGGCAACTGTTAACTTTTGTAGCAAACCTCAAGGAGTTAAGAGTCTCGTTAAAACTTTCATCGAATTGGTTGATATTTACCAGCATAAGTGTTTTTGAATTCCCGCCTAAGCTGGGCATTAACAAGTGTGTCAGCTTTGAATTCCTGTAAGGAATATGTGACTGGTTCGTCTGTAAGGATAATATAACCTTAGATAACTCTGAGAGTGATCTATTTATATGTTTTGTTTCATCCATTCTTTGTGTAGTTTTACCACTCTCCGATCCAGCCAAGTCAACCAAATTTAAGTTACTCATGAACTTTTCTTTCCGTTTCTCATTAATTGCTGATATTTTTATTTGTGCAACTGAATGTGATCTTGAACTTCTTTCATTGTTCAATGTTGCAGCAGTTTGTCTGTTACGTTGAGCAAATATCAACAGTCTGATGAAATCATGAGAGCTCTTTACTTCTTCTTCTTTCAAATTAGATACATATAAATCAGTACCTTTAGAGTTGACCATTTTTATTTCATGATTCTCTTGATCCTTACTCGAGTTTAACAAATCATAAATAATTTCATTATAAATTTCCAAAAAAGAAGCTTTAATAGTCAGTTCCCAACCCATTCTTTTAAGATCTTCCATACAAGTGAATATCATATTAATAGCTCTGGGAATAATACCATACTTTTCTTGCCCACAGCCTCCTTCCATTGTATATGTTTTACCAGAGCCAGTTTGTCCATATGCAAAAATACATACATTATAACCATCTAATGCGGACTGAACCATGGGTGAAACTTCAGCAAATACATCTTCCTGTGAAGAATGTGGTGTAAATATACCATCAAAAGAAAATGAGTGTTGAGATTTACCTTTTTTTGTTGGATTTAATAGTTCAATTTTTTCTACTTCTATTGAACAAGCATCAAGAACATTTAGATTATACAAAGGTTTTGTTTTTTCAGAAACCAATGGAGGTCTCACTCTACAGTATACACGAATATTCCCTTTCAAATCTTGTACTGTGTTTCTTAAAACTCGTTGATCTCTATACATAGTAGCTAAAATATTCTGTAAAGCTTCTGAGTCAGATTTTGTTCTCGATATTGTATCAAGGACTTCATTATGGTTGATTTGTAATGTGTCATATTGTGCAGATATCTTTTTAAGATGGTCAGTTAATACTCTCAGAGCTTCAGCTTCATCATTAAGACTCTTATGACGTCGAGTTAAATCATCAAAATCCATTTTGAGTTTATCATATTCAGCAGTCTTAAGTTTGAAACTATTAGTCATATCTTCTAGAAGTCTAGTTTTAACATGAAGTTCCTCATTTTCACGTGATTGTATTTCATAATCAAGCTTTAATCTTTCATATTCACTAGATTTTTTTCTTAAATCTGTTAAAGTATTGAGAAATTTCTCTTTTATTGTGTCTCGCTCAGTAATACTGCTTTCAACTGTTTCTTTTACTTTTTCATACTCATCTGATACCTCCACATGTTTGTCTCTCAAATCATTTAATTCATTTTTAATGACTTTGTGTTTTTCAACTAAATCATTGAACCTAGCTTTGTAATCATATGGAGGAATTCTAGGTGCTACTGTACTTATTTTTTTTTCAACCTTAGCCGTTTTATTTGGGACTGCAGCAGAAGAGGGAGCTGTAGCTGATCGTTTCGTTCTCGGGGCTGCAACTGGGCGTGATGCTGTGCCGTGACATGGTTTCGTATGATTTAAAAGTAGATTTTTCTTATCAACATCACTAAGACTGCTACCAATTGTTCTTGATATTAAACGAGTATTTGATAATGCAGGTCTATTTTCTTTCGTAGCAGTAGCAGGATACTTAGGAATTCGAGACATCTGTAAATAATAAACCTTATATGTAAATAAACAACACTTCGTAGTTTACAAACATAAAAGTTTAAAAACTAAAAAGTATTAAAAATTTGTTTAGATATATCTTATATTCTTCATAAATGAAATCTTGTATCACAGTGCATAAAATGTTTTAAAAGATACTAATTTTACCATGAAAGCTTATTTATACATATTTGTAAATACAGATTTAGAGAAATAAGTTTCACAGAATTTCTCATGCATTTCATTATATAAAATACAAGGTACGTACCTTTTTAGAAAGAATTATTTTTTTCAAACATTTACATTAAGTTATAAACGAACATTCGTGTCGTTTGTCAAGTTCCAAACGGACATATCAATTCAAAATTCGAAAATGAACGCTTTAAACAAAATGTTGCAATTGGTCAAAAAGAAGAACTATATAAGTGAAAAATATAAATATAATTCTGGTTTCAATAAGGAAAACATTTAGAGTTTTAATAATTAGAGTAGATTACCTAAGTAAATTAAACAAAATTCTGTTTTTGAAGTTCATTTTAAAAGATCTATAACATTTTTTAAGTAGCATTGACAATTCAAATGAGCAATTTATGAATGCATAATGCAGAGTATTATAATATTTATAACTCAGAATCACATAAATTATTATCTTAAGGTGTTTTCCAAATTTTCTATTAAAAAGATAATTTATTTCAATATGTAAAAGAAATAAAACTAAATTATATATATATATATATATTTTTTAAATAAGTTATATATTATAATTTATTATAGAAGCAACGATTCGAAAACTGCTCAGTGGTACACTTTATTAATATTGTGATATTATATTTGTTCTATATCTACAATAAATTATCTGTGATATCTGTGCCTGAAATTTATTTAGGCAACATTTAGTCAACAAAAGTCAAATTGCCATTTTCTTATTTGTATTAGTGTGTGCAGTGTGTCTGGTGTGGCGAATTACTGATAGTTTATGGTTTTTTTATTGTGTTTAAGAGAACAGAGATTCCTTCCAAGTATCTTTGCAAGGGCGAATATTTACATTTTTTCATTGTTACAAATAGTTTTTATGGATAATATACCCGTCGTTAGACCTGTTTATCACCAGTGACGGATGTCCTTGTACATTTTGCAAGAATCAGAGTGGCGGTAAATTTGATTTTAATTAAAATTAAGACCTATAATGTAAAATAGTTTATATTACAAAATGGGCAGCTCAGGAGAAAATGTTGTTACCGATGAAGATAAAAAAGAGGTTGAAAACGTGGTAGGTGTGCCAAAGGATACTTCTGAAAATATCGCTACCGAAAATGTAGAAACTTCGCTTAATATTAGTGTTACGTCTAATCCTGCAAATGACGCAAATTCTTCTAAAGAAGAAGATGTAACAAGTACAGGCTGTCCGAAAAAAACTAAAAAGAAATCTAGGCATGGCAAAAAGCCTTATGTGCCAACTAAAGATAATTTGGAGAGAAGTGCGCTGCGAAGGGTTCATCATACTGGCACAAAGTTTAAACAAAGTAAAAAACGAGCACAAAGTTTTCCTTCCATTTCTAAATTCTTCCTTCCTTATAAGAGGCCACGCAAGGAAGCTTTTATTCCACCAACAAAGTTCCTCCTTGGTGGAAATATATCTGATCCACTGAATCTGAATAGTTTAAAGGATGAAGATGTAAACAGGGCTATGAATGCTGTGACACCAGAATCTTCACCCTTACCTACGCCACCGAGGCATAAGGCAAAGATAGATGTAATAATTCCTCCTAACATAAGAGATCCTCTCAATCTAATAGAACCTTTAGATAATGAAGAATATGAAAAAAGGCTAGGGATGCAACAACGCAAGCCAAGAAGAAAACCAAGGTTAAGACGTCGCACAACAGAATCAAATCCCCCAGTGGCTGAAGTGAAACCTGTAGTGGAGGAAGGTATTAAAGAGCCCCCCCCTCCAGAACCCTCCACATCTAAAGCAAGGAAGAGGTCTTGTAGTGATAGTGAAAATAGTTCCATAAAGGGAAAGGATGGCAAGAAGTTGAGGCGTATGGATTCATTAGATAAAATAGTGAGTCCAGTAGTTCCACAGCCTGGTGCATGGATGCGGGCTAGGCCTCAGCAGCGTGTTGCTCCACAAGAACGTCCAGTATCTCCTCACCGAACTAAACTTAAAAGTCTCTCTGAAGACCAAAAAATGCCAACTTTTCATCCAAAAAATTCTAGATATCAGTATGGAAATTATGACAGGTATATAATATAATGTTGTTTATTAGTATTTATGCATATTATCAAAAAAAATGCCTTATGCAATTTTATGCCTTAAAATATCTATCAATGTTCAATATCCACATTTTCTAAAGCTACTGTCTAACGATTCCAGGTATTATGGATACCGCAATCTAAATGCAATGATGGATATAAGACTGCAAGTATTTGAGATGCATCGTCATCTTTTTCAACATAAGGATGTACTGGATATCGGCTGTAATGTAGGACATATCTCTATATCAGTGGCTCGTACTCTTGGAGCTAAATCAGTTGTTGGAATAGATATTGATCCTGTTCTTATTGGTATGTATTTAATGTTTTTATTTTAATCACTTAAATTTTTAAAAATTTTATTTCAAATAGAATCGACTCACAATTCATACATATAAATAAATATTTATAAATTAAAGTAAATAGAGGTTAATATTATAATAGTTTACTCTTATATCTATAAACAACAGAGTTTCAATAATTAATCTTTTTAAGAGTGTATTCACTTTATAATTTATATATTTCCAGGGAGAGCAAGAAAAAATCTGAGATCATTTATACCGGTTCCAATAAGTCCACCAAAAACAGAAGATGACAAAAAAGTTGATGACGATGATCAGAAAATAGACTGTGATAAGTTTAAGGAGGAGAAAGGAGAAGACTGTACTTCAAATGAAAATCATGATAAGGATGATGACTCTAAAAAGGCTTTACCTGTTAGGAAATTAAAAAAACCAAGGAAGAATAGAAAATCATTTCATAAACAGGAACAAATGCAATGTTTCTTTCCCATGTCAATGTCTATGATGTTTGGGCCGCTGGGTGACCCAAAGACTGAGGAACAAACACCTGGATTTCCATATAATGTTACATTCAAGCAGGTATTTGTTATATTTTCTTTATGCATTTGAAATTTGTTGTATTTAACTCTGACTGTTCAAGGAAAGATATTATAAGACTTTTCCACACCCTTCAACTATTGATAATACATAAATATGACAACATAATTTTGTATATAGAATAAGTTGTTTGTAGCCATTCTACCAGCAGAAGATACATTTTACTTACTACTGAGAGTAGTAGCGTAATACTATCCCATAACATTCCTCATGAATTTTCCTGACAGAATCAGAAAGAATTTTGTAAAGCTTGAAAGAACATTAGCTTATTAAATGAATCTATTCACTATATTAAGTGTACTTTAAACAATATTTATATTTCATTCTTATTGGAATCTTTTTATTTCAGGGCAATTATGTTCCAAGAGAGGAAGTGGCAGTTGGATCTGGAATGGAAAGTCCACAGTTTGATCTTATTTTGTGCTTGTCTACCACTAAATGGCTTCATCTAAATTGGGGAGACGCAGGCCTTAAACGGGCCTTTCGTCGAATGTTTGCAGATCTTCGCCCTGGTGGCAAATTAGTGCTGGAGGCTCAGAATTGGGCCAGTTATAAGAAGAAAAAGCGTTTAACGGTAAGCGATCTTGTATATTATAAAATTCTTACAAAAACTGAAATGTCTTTACTCTCAATTGTACATTAAATTTGGTTAATTATTTTTACATGTGGAATTTTTGTTAAGAACTTATTTATCATATGTGGTTTTTGTACCAGAAATATGAATGTTGTAGTTTTATCACTTATTTTGAATATGTTTATTATTATTAAGAGCTTAGTAAGATATAAAAACTGGATTTATTTGTTTGTATAAATTATATAGAGAATATTTCATATTTATTATTTAAATTTATCGTTAAAATTAAATTTTAGTATATCCTATTTTAAGTGCCAATATCTTTAAATTATAACGGCTTTAACGTTCATTTTCCATACCGGGGTCGACGAGATTTCGAAATTATATTGAAATCGAGCGAAACACTAGCTAATATTTATTTTCTTTTTCATTTACAGCCAACTATCTACGAAAACTTCAACTCGATCGAAATGTTTCCAAACAAATTTCGGGAGTATCTTCTATCGCCGGAGGTCGGATTCAGCAAGTGCTGCATCCTGGGCGTGCCGCAGCACGCGAGCAAGGGATTCCGGCGGCCGATCCAGTTGTACGTGAAGGGGGACTTCACGCCCAGCAAGGCGCGGTGGTCGGACGCGCATGCGCCGTCATCGCACCACCGGCCGGAGGCGGAGCCCCCGCGGCGCACGGTGTACGCGCCCGTGTCGCCCGCCTACCGCCCCAGCGACGACGCGCCCTCTTGCGGGGCCGTCACGCCCTACTCTCCCAACCTGGACTGCTGCGCCGACGACTCGCCCTTCTACAACCCCCGCAGCGACTCCTACGCGCCCTCCTACCAGCCGCCGCGACCCACGGTGTACGCCACGCTGCCCTCCCCGCGGGGCGGGGCGTCCCCGGCCGCCTCCCCCGTCGCGTCCCCCGCCGCCTCTCCCGCCCCCCACCTCGCTGCGTCCCCCGCCCCCCACCACGCCCCTCACGCCGCGCCAGCGCTCGACCCCCTGTCCGCGCGGGGCTTCCCCCCCCCGGAGAGGATGCACGACGACTAGGCGGCCGCGGGATCGTCCGCCGCTCGTATTTCTTTGTAAATAACTGTAGATCCTATAAGATTATGTTTGGATAGGCTGAAAATATTTTATAATATTATATTCGTAACACATTAAGCGATTTTGTCTTTTATTTACACGCCCCGGTAAATTTTATATTGAGTTGGTGGCTTAATTTTTCCCTAAAGTATGTATATATATATTTTAAATATCTGCTTGAATTTCATTATTTACACAGACCAAAAGTCAGCGAACGATTGTCACCAGTATGGTGCAGGGACGAATCGCTAATCCGATTCTCATTTGGCCTCTTGCCAGTTTATATTATTTAATATTTTACTTTAAGTATACACTCAAATACATTGTTATGAGGATCAAATCACTGAGGATGCGGTATATTCCGGCCTTGCAGGTCTCTCTCGGGAAATCGTCGACGACTGACGTAAGGAACTTGTGTCTTCCATAGAGACCTCCCTGGGGATGATCTCAGAATGGGGTCAACTGAACCTTGTTCAGTTTAATCCACAAAAGACACAACGTTGCGCGTTTACCACTAAGAAAACCCCATTTGTCGTATCGCTGCTCTTCGAGAGTACACCCCTCAACGCCTCTCCAAGTATTGAGACTTGACATTTCGAGTGAATGTCAGTTTCGTGTTCATTTGGGGAGCAAGGTCAAGTTGGCCTTGATGAGATTGGGTGTGATCAAAAGAGCGAGGCAGTATTTCAATCCTGGCCAACGTCTTGCGCTCTATAAGTCGCAGGTCCGGCCACATATAGAGCACTCTTCTCATCTCTGGTCCGGATCACCCCAATATTAGCTTCTACCTTTTGACCGTGTACAACGGCGAGCCGTTCGAATTGTCGGGGACCCAGTGCTTTGTGAACGGCTGGACTCTTTGGCTTTGTGTAGAAGGGCTATTTGATCTGATGCCTGCCGCCGAATTTCAACACCGCACAGCACGTCACCGCCTTCATTATCATCCCTACCACCTGGATGCGTGGCGTTCTTCTACAGTTCGGTTTTCGAGGACCTTTCTTCCACGTACAACTAAGATGTGGAATGAACTTGCTTCGGTGGTGTTTGCAGATCGTTATATGGGTATCTTCAAAGAAGGCGTGTATTCCTACCTCCAGGGCTGGCAACACTTTTGCGAGTCTTCGGATGTTGCAAGAGTTCGTGAGCGGCGGTGATCACATTCCATCTGTTACCCGCACGCTTGTTTTGCCGTCCCCTTCCATAAAAAAAAGTAATATTATATGTATTGTCATTAATACGACAGGGTTGAAAACTGTTTTTCTATTTAAGGACTAAATTGTGTTCCTTATTTCTATTGTTTGTTACTATACCATAATAATACATATTAAAAAGTTCAACAAAGAGAACAAAATAATCAACCCTCTAAAAGAAACAGACAGCAAAGTTTAAGAACTAGAGTCCGGTTGGGGCAAAAAGGGATGGTATCGAAATTTTATTATTTAAATTCTGTATTAAATAAATCACTTCAAATATAATCAATAATATATGCTTAACTTATGCATTCAAGAAATATATATATAATCCGGAAATGTCAAAATCGTGGTCTGTGGCGTTGTAGTAGAAAGAGGACTTTTTTTCTTTGTGTAGGTCATGGGTTAAGCAACTGATTGAAAAGTCATAAGACACGATACAACTAAACTATAATAGGCAATATATAACTTTTACAGGTAAAAGAAATGCATACCTGGTCTGTCCGGAAAGTAATGCGTCGATTTTTTTGACGTGACTATATGTCGCAATGCGTTCGGATCGATTGGGGAGATTGGAGGCAACCAGCTTTCCAATGGTTGGTCGGTTAATTGTCTCCGTGAGTTTGGAGGGTTAGGAGGGCTTTTTTTGTGAACGTTTACGTAATAGTCGCATCGAACTTATGCCTAAGGAAGCCTTCGGGGACGATTGCCTTTACAGATTACAGTCCAGTAGATGGCACAAGATGTTTAGAGAAGGTCGAAAGGATATCACCGACAAGGCCCGCGCAGGACGCTCGTCATTGTTTTTTTTATGCAAAGGGGATAGTGCACCAAGAATTCGTACCTACTGGCCAGACCGTCAACGCTCAATTTTACAAGGAAGTGCTTCAGAGAGTTAATCACTTGGTTCCCGCATTCGGAAGGAGATCTGCGCTTCGTAGAAACTCCATAACGATAACGCGCTGGCTTACAGCGCCTTTGTTGTCACGGCCTACCTGACCAAGATCGGTGTGACAACGTTGCCACAGCCACTCTACAGTCCTGACCTGGACTTTTTTTTTTGTTTCCTCGGCTGAAAAGGAACCTCAAAGGAAAGCATTTTGAGTCGGTGGATAACGTGCAAGCTACTATAACGGCTTACCTGAAGAGCATCCCGCGTGAGGAGTTCCTGGAGGCATATAACGCATGGAACTCCCGTTGGCAAAAATGTATTGATGCAGAAGGGTCATACTTTGAAAAATTTTAAGTTGTTTAACCTATCCGATCAATTTTTTTTTAAATGCGACGCATTACTTTCCGGACAGAGCCTATACGTCTTTAATAAAAGTAATAACCTTAAAATTAAGTGTTTTAGCCATTATAAATTTTAGTTCAATGACATGATGGATATTTCCAGCATTTATTGTAATGCGGATGCGGATGCACTGAGGAATTAGTATATTCGGGTCTTGCAGGACCCTCCAAACAACATCTTATTTGTAGCATTACCACCCTTCAAGAACACTGACAGGCTAACTAACATGATCCAGATCGATGCGATATTACCATAAAATAAGCAACTTATCTTCATTTCGAAACCTGGTAACGCTCTTGTACCTTCCCTGATAATGAAAGAGATTGCAAGTGATGAATGCTCGTTGTTGGCCTCCTTTTAATATATAAAAGAAGTTTCATTTATTTGCTTACTTTGCATAGCTTAATAAGTGATAAGTCCTAAGTTGTTGTCACTACTTGTCACGACGGCGCGGCCTGGGGTGTCACTGAAAATCAGTGTTGGGTTTTTTATTAAGCCCAGTCAACATTGAGTGGCATACCTTTTTGGGGCATAACACTGGGTTCTATGTAATAGTCTTCGTTTTTTTTTTAATAAAGATGTACTTCACTGTATTTTATTTTAATATAAGTACAGTGAGATTTTAAAAAAAACTGTTTATTGTTTGTCCTCTACAAAGTGTAAAAGTTTAGCTTTTGAAGTGTCTTTTATTAGTACTAATGGTAGTAATACATTTTATATTGTTGCCCGCGACTCCATCGCGTTACTACTGAAATGTGTTATTTAAGTTAAAAAAAACAGAATCCAGCTTTATTTCCTATACATAGAACAAAATAGTAACGACGCAAAGTTTATCCATTGAATATTTAAAAAGAATAATGATTGCTATAGTTCAGTTTCGTATATAAAAGTCAAAAAACATTTAAAAACTTTTGCCTGATTTCTGGTTCGCTCATTTGTTTTTTGCATGCATCTTATAAGTACTTATAATATCATAACTTTACAAAGTAACTTCTTAAGTATTACATAATTGTGATAATCAGAAATGCGGAAACAATTCAAATCACAAATAATATAACAAAAACGTTGAAATCTTGATTTAAGCGTTCTCATATTTATCTTGGCAATTTAATATAGAGCTCTAACTTATAACATATAAGATTTTATCTCGTTTTTCAAACAATTTAATTCATCATATCCATATAATTTATATCTACTCATAGTTGGCAATTTCTAGCGACTATAAAGATAGAAGCCCTCCCGCAAACTCTCCCACGCAGTTCGATTAGTTTTATAGCAATAACTCAATAGACAATCAAAAACTGTCCGGGAGAGTGCTACTTCTAGTTCAGTATCCACTTGAAATTGATTTCCATATTTTTAATATCTATCTTCACTTTTCAAATACTACACTTCTTTATTAATATTTATTCGGTTGTACTCACGCCAATAACAAAATATTATATAATTTACGTAAGTACAGCCGGTTAATTATAATCATAGATAACGAAAATGTAAATATAAAAATTGCAATTTATTGCTTGTTCGGTACACAAAACTATTTACATAAATGAAATAAATTAGAGGAATATGAAAGATAGTTTAGGTATTACGGAAATAAAAAAAACTTAAATTAACTTTTTTTATATAAAATAAAGAAACAAAATTCGATATTGTTAGATGCCTGGTCTAGTAAGCAATTAACCTTATATAAGGGCAGGTTGTGAGGTGATCGTTGCTATATGCTCAATGTCCCTACTGACAATGTACGGATAATAACTCAGGGGGTTTAAAATAAAAAAAAAACGGGCTGAGATGAACTGATCTTGAGTTTAATTAAAATATCGCTGGCAAAGAATTTACATGCGCTCCATTTGATGTGAACTTAACTGCATATGGCATATTTGAAATTAAGGAAGCGTAATTGCTCAGATAAATTGAACGGGCGCTTGAAAATGCCCCCGGGCGTTGAAAAATGCACTTTCAACACGAATCTGAAGAAATGGATAATGGGCATATCTTATTAAAAGCGCGTCTGCAGATTCCTGTAGATGTCTTAATGTCCGCCACACGAATGACTCCATCACGTCCTGGATGCACAGCAACAATTCTTCCAAGTCCATTTCAAAGGTGGAAGTTCATTATCCTTTACGACTACAAGGGTATTTAAAACTATCTATACAGGAACGCCGCTTTATTCTCAGTTGTAATTCTGCAACATACTCTTTTGCTTCACCGCGCCCAGAAATGTTGACGTAGCTGCTCAATTTGTTGGAAACGAAAACGATTGGAGGAGTATTGCTGATAATTTGAGTATGGTAGGGAAACAAGCGATCGACAATAAGAAAATGACCATCTGTAATAAAGGGTGTAGTCTGCAGGATCTGATGATTTGGTTGTTTTAACACCTGCCTCCCAGAGACCGCCGTAGTAAGGAGTATAAGTGGGAATAAAATGGAATTTTATTCCGTCATTAGTCACTTTTTCGCTTAAGTAATCATGATTAGCCTTAAGAAAATTAATTACAATGCACGCTCTCCAACGTACGTCGCATGTGGTACGATGGATTCAGCTTAGTATATTACCACCAACAATAAAACAGACTCCGTCGCACGCCTGTTTGGCTGCCGATTTTAATAGCGGGGGCACGTTGAAAGGGCTCCTTCAGGGTCATCGTCTGGTTCTTCATGGCTATCCTTCCACAGTAGTCTTCACAGCAATTCTAAGCGGTTTCGCCGCCCCTCAACGTGATTGCCTTGAGAGAGCCCTCAGCCTTTCCCTCAATATCCAGCATTGATTTTGCTTCAATCAAAAGCTTGGCAGCATCTCCATATGCAACGATTGGTACTCCGTATAATGGCGGAAATAGCAAACAACTATCCTCAGTTTCTTATGAACTTGACAATGTCAATGTTGTCAATGTTGAAATACATATATTTTTCTATAAGCTAGAAACCAGAATCAGAAACGATTGTAAGAATTAATGTTGAAAAATAATCCGTCTAAGGGTCAACCCTATACTTGAAAATTTTTTTTCTTAAAATTTTATTTAATTTTTAAAAGTTTTATTTACAGGTACGTAGAGGACAAGTAAAAAAGTATTTAAAAAAAAGAAACAAAAAACACGCTTTTAAGTTTTTTTTATTGATAGTATATAGGATACATTGCCAAGTATAAGTCCAAATATCAATAAAAAAAATTGTATCCATACATGAATAGGGTTAAAAATTTGTTGTGACCAGGTGACAAATGATTTTTCCACTTTTATTTTCAATAAATTTTAAATTTTATAAACAATTTCCAGAATGAAGAACAAATGAAGAGGTCGTTTTTTCTTTTTTTCTATCCAACTGTCCGCTACCATTCATCTCCAATACCAAATCACGAACGCTTCCAATCTTTCCTGTTCGTTTTTAGGGTTAAAGTTCAAATTAGGCTTATTATACGGCCAGGATATTTCTGACATGACAAATACATTTTATAAATAATCAAGTCTTTTTTTGGTTGTAATTTGACTGTGAAAAATCAAAAGTGGCCCTTCTTTTGCAAAAGGATGTTTATATTTATATAATATGCGTTTATTTATGTATATATGAAAAGCTTCTCTTTCTATGATATATATGCACACCAACATAACGACATTTGCTGTCCTCATCCTCCACTTAGCTTATCCTCCACTTAGATTGCTCTTTAGCGATAAAGCCGCTAAACTACTACCATTTTGCTTGTTTCTGTAACTTTATATTTTTTTATATTGTATGATCCTCTCTCTTGCCTCGAGACGTAGGAATCAAGATTTTGCTACACTTCACAAAATCATCAATGCCAAATGGGACACTAATGAGTTAAATTTTTCACTAAAAATAGGAAGCACTAGCACTCAACATCTATTCCATGTACCTTTATGTCGCACTAACTTTTCTTATGATCCAGTGTTTAGAATGTGTCGAGCTCATAATGAAATATGTAAAAATTTGTACATCAACGCACAAAGTCTGCCTCTTTATTTAAGTAAATGTAATGCGACTCAAAGCATAGATACTTCCGTATTCTGTAAATTTGATTATATTTTTTAGTTAATTTTTTTATTATTACTATTATTGTTTTTTTTTTTTTTTATTATTATTATTATTATTATTATTATTAGTAGATTTTTAGTACAGATATATTAGATTATTAATGTTTTTATTGTTTAAGTGTGCACTTTCTGTCATTGGTCGGTGATAACCCTCTGGCACATTATTTTCGAAAAACTCAGTTTTTCCTTCCGATCTGTCTGTCTGTATGTGTGTCTGTGTGTCTGTCGAATTTTATTTTTCGAATTTTGAAAAACTAAAGATATATTTGGAATCAGCATCTAAATGTAAGATTCACTTTTCAAAATTATGTTGATTGTCCAACGGGAAGGTGGTCAGATCGGCCGCCGAAGTTACCGAAAAATGGAAAAAAAAATTAAAAATTAATTAATTAATTAATATAATTTATTTTTTATTTTTTTTTTCTTTTGTTTGTTAATTAATTTGGGAGTTATAATTTGCCGATTAGGAGTTTTTCATAGCGGCAAGCTCGATTGCCGCGTGTCAGATGTTTATATAATTATTGCATTCTGTGCGTAGCTGTCATCGTGGTTGAAATTTAACATGTCTCTATACTTATAACTATGTAGCCTTAAATTTTAATTTTAATGCCTTATAAAAAATAAAATAAAATTAATAAATAAATCCCGGTATATGTAGGAGAAAATTATTATTATTCTACTTGGATCGGGGTAGATATAAAAAAAATAAACAAAACAGATATTCAAAAACCAGTAAAGACTCTCATTCGTAGGTGAAAGTGCTTATTACATTAATGATATAATTAGCACCGACTGCTAATAACTATCAGACGGTACTTAGGAATAATTATCGTAGACACATATTTAGGGCTAAAGATGTTAATACAGGATGTTTATTGTTTCCATAGAAATACCAAAATATTTGTACAAGTTACAATTAATTTGTATTCAGTATACTATACGCAAATGTTTGAGTAGTTCATTTCTTTTTATATTACTATTTTTAATTTATCAACAAAAGTTGTTAAGAAGTGTTGCAAATTGTGATTATTAATTAGGATGATTAATTTTAGTAAATAAGTATTGTATTTTAAGAACGAGATATTATAAATCAAGGACTATGAGTGATATGGTTCATTGGACCTAGAGTGTCTCCTGTTTTATTATCCTGGAATATAGTTAATTATAGTCGTGTCCACTTTAGACTTGTTTGTTTATATTTTTGTGAAAATTATTCTCAAAAAAAATCCGACCTTTAGCTTGATTTCAATTAAGTGAAACTTCGACTCAGTATAAAAAATACCTCGCGGTTTTATTAAACATGATATCGTCTTTGGTAACCAGGGATAGGTATAAGGTATTAAGTATTATGTACGCCAATTTTGATGCTTTTAAACCTCATTTTATTGCACTAGAAAGGGCTGGTTATTTTAAAATCGTTTTTAGAAAAGCTACAAAATGGGGAGTTTATTTTCATAATTTCTATCGTATGTTGGTATGGACTGCTGTTATAATTTATAATTTGCAGCATATAATTCGTGCATTTCAGGTAAGTTTAACAAATGTAATACCCCACTTTCACATCTTTATCATTTAATATAATATGATAAAAATATATATAGGTAAGGAAATGTACCGAAGAACTGGTGGGCACATTGTTTATTCTATTAACAACTTTAAACGCACTTGGTAAACAAATTGCATTCAATGTTCATGTTGAACGAATCGACAAAATCTTTGATATTATTACAGGTAAGTTCCTTAATTATGTAGCAAAAGATATCGAACATGGCATATTTATCGAATTTTTATCTCATTGTGGTTCATCTGCTAGATTGTGAAGACCTAAGAGTGATTAGAATGTATATCTTACTTCAATTTTATTAGTTATTAACCTAATATCCGTTTTTCTTTACTGGTAAAAAAAATATCTTACTTTTTTTATGTGATATTTGACTGTTTATCGAAAATAGAAAACGATAATGATTGCAAAATTTTGTAAACATTTTATAGAAAATAATATTAAATAGTTTTAATTTCTTATCAATATGCAATAGTCACTTTCGTCATCTTTTATAAAGTCACATTAAAGGCGTACAGGACTAAGCCTGACTTTTATTATTTAAGAGTACATAAATCAGAAAAAAAGAGAAGTATTATTTAGGATAAAAGTTCACAAATAACGATAACAAAATCGCTTATTTCTTAACCTTAAGATATAACAATAAATTAAAAAAAACTATTAAATATATCTATCCGTCAGTCACAATCAAAAATGTCGTAGCGAATATATAAGTTTTGTTAAGACGCGTATTTGCTACTTGTCTATTAAAGTCTTACTTATATACTACCATCAAAACGCTACTTTGTACAATTACAAGTTGTTTTAAAACTTTCCAAGAGCAAAAGTGTCAAAGTTTCGGAGTGGTCACTACGTTACGGGATTGCTGTTAATTCCTCTAAATGTCAAGATATGCCAGTAGGTAGTTCTCGACTATTGGATAAGGTGGATAGCCAATCACTACCCTCTATTTACTACAACGGCAATATAATCCCCTTTAGCCAATGTCTTAAAAATTAAGGTTTAATTTTAGGTAATACTCTTACCTGGCAAGAGCAAGTGTTAGTAAGAAAGTAAATGCTACCTTGCATTCGCTTTATAGGTTAAAAAAAATTATTCCTTTTAAGACCAAACTCATGCTTGTCCAATCTCTAATATCCCCCATAATTGATTATGCTGATGTGTGTTATCCGGACCTTAAGCTGGAATTTCTTAATAAGGTAGAGCGTCTGAACAATAATTGTATCCGGTACATTTTCGGTCTACGTAAGTTTGATCATGTCTCTGAATACCGTCGCAAACTAAAATGGCTCTCCGTTCAAAAAAGACGTCACTCCCGAATGCTCTATATTCTCTATTCTATTTTAAATAATTCTTCTTTTCCATCTTATCTAAAGAAAAACTTTCAGTACATCTGTCATACTCATAACAGGGTACTTCTAATTTAATTGCATCTATTCCACCAAATAATTCTGGTTTCTTTCATTATTCTTTCACTGTTCAGGCAATAATACTTTGCAACGCCTTATCTGAATCTTAAAAATTTTCATGTCCCTTATCCTTATCTTATGGCTATTACATATCTGATGTTCACTAAAATTACCTAGTAAAAACCAGTTGAGACGAGGAGTACTCTCGTTGAGCTACGTCCGCCACCTGAGATAGTTTGTGACCTTAGTTGTCTCAGTATCTCCGCTGTGTGACCGTTAGATAGAGGCGTAGAGAATTTTCGCAATGGCTGTGTCCATCCGCATCCATAGCATCCAATAAATGTGGTTTACAAATGCACTTACACGCCGATAATAAACGCTGTCGCTGGCTTGTACGCATTTGCCCGCACGTGATTAAAATTATACGAGACGTCGGATGGACATCTGATTAGCGTCTACGTGAGTAACAGCAGCAGCAATTGCTTTTTTAGTTTTTGTATATAGGAACAAATATTCTTCTGAGTCGTTTATTTATAACTCTTGCTAAGAGCTATATTGACGTCTGTAACCTAACCTGTAACTTAAAACTAAAAAAAAAAAAATACTACATCGACCGACATCGACGTTTCGTAGGCAAATTGCATGAAATCATAAATGAAAATTATTAAACGTTCTAATAATCCCCTTCACTCGCCTTACAATACTTAAATGAAGCTCAAAATCTTTTTCAGGATTTAACTCCTAACCATAATCTACCTCTGTACCCAAAAAACGTAATTACTTCATCTCGCTTATTAAAAAGATTAACGTTAACGCTCTTAAAACTTTATCGGACACGTACGAGTATAGTAATCGTACCTGGTACCACTCTGATAAGATATTTCTAATTTTATATACTCGTAATATTCAATATTTACAGGAGAATCGTTTGCGCCAACAAACATATACCATGAAGAAATTATGAAAATTAATGCAGCATCGATGTCTGCTCTCCTTGTATTATACCACTTGGCTATAGGTGTATGTGGAATTTTATTTACCTTCTACCCGCTGATTAATAAAGCTTTGGGACAACCAGTTTTTATAACTGGATATTTTCCTTTCAATATTACTGAATCCCCAATGTAAGAGACGCTAAGAATTATAATATTTTTTTATTTTTAAAATTACAATTATCTTATTTAGTGAATATTGTTGTTGTTGTTTTGTTTTATGTCATCACATTTAACATTATGTTTGCTTTCAGATTCGAATTAGTAGTAATATTCATGGGAATTATACTTACCTTACAAGCGTATGGCCATGTCACAATGGACTGCACAATTGTTTCATTCTATGTTCAAGCAAAAACACAATTTCAAATATTTAGATATAACTTAGAACATTTTATTGACGAGTTCGAATTGGAAAAAACCGATAAAGCTTATATTGACGACAATATCGAGTTGAAGAAATTGTTGCACAAGAAATTCGTTAATTGTGTTCAACATTATGGGCAAATTATTTGGTGATACATTTTTAATTATTTAATGGAAATCTTAAAGGCACTTCATTAAGAATATGTAGCTTTAAATATTACTATTATTTTCGTTCCATTTTGAGTTTCGTTTTACATTTTACAGGTTAGTGAAAGAGGTAGAGTCTATTTTTAGTGGAGCAACAATAGTGCAGTTGTTTGTAATGTTATGGGTTATCTGTATGACGGTATACAAGATTGTCGGGGTAAGATAATTTTTAAATATACAAACAAAAATAAAACATAAAGTACCTAATCATAATAAAAGTGAAAAACAAAAATATTTACTAGAAAATTGCGTCGGTCACAACCAGAGGATCCAAAAAAATACAAATTTATTAACTTAAAATTTAATACTTATATTTAATTTACAAACTACGTGATCCCTGCTCAAAGTTGGAAACAAGAATGAATAAAATGAATTTATAATTAAAGGAATACAGTAAGTGTAACAAACAAGGGTTTCAGATTTACATTCTGGGATTTTAACATGATACAATGCACCTGTGCTTAATCAGCGTTTCCACGGTTCCTGAGAATAAAGTAAATGCTAATTTAACAATTTTATTATTAATAAGAATACAAGAAATATTTATTAAATGATTACATAGTATATGGTAATATAACAAGTAATATCAATTTTAAAAACAACTAATATGCAAGTATAAACTGCACCAAAACGGTATGCCATTCAGCATCAAGTTGGGTTATGACACCTAGTGCTTATTTTCAATGGCACCCTTATTGTTGCTGCGACTGATAACGGCGACATAGCGTATAAGTAAATTAAATCGATACATATAAGTAAAATCTAATTTAAGAAAAATATAAAATTAACCTAAACAATAGAAACAAAACACAAAAAGATTAAACATTAAACAAATACAATTATAAATACATTGATAAACGCAGTTACATTAAAGGTATAACGACGGAAGTAAAATAATATTATAAATCAATGGTGCCTGTGGCCGGTGGTAAATCACCGTCAATCAACCAAATAAGTAACCTTTCCTGATTAGCTGAATCTGCCACTAAATGGAACCTAAGCAAGTAGCATTGTCAGCCTACCTGTTACATTTTCAAATCGTTCTCCTGAGAATAGAATTAAAATACAAACTATATACGATATACTACAGATTTTGAAATCGAATTGTTTAGTGTTTTTAAGAATTTTATAGTATCGTGGGACCATAATTCTGGCTATCCACTTCTGTTATAATGATTTTTGACATAAGAACTCTGAGATAATATTTTATTTCTGAGATATTATTTTTTTTAAATTTCAGCTTTCTATCTTGTCAGCAGAGTTCATATCACTAGCAATGTACCTCGGTTGTATGATGGCGCAGCTTTATATTTATTGCTATTATGGGAGTCATTTAAAGATCGAGGTATGATATCTTATTAAACTGGAGATGGTTAACAGGTTGGCTAAAAAAATTATTCACACTACAGTAAATAAAAACTTATGTTTTGTTATAAGAAAACATATTTACAACTACAATATACAATTTAGTATTTTTTATGTATTTTTTTGTTTATGTTTTAATTTTTTTTAACTTTAAATATTTATAACCGCAATTCATTTATCTTATTTGAGACTTTTTTCGACGAACAGATCTCGATGAATCATAACAGATTTGTCTCGTATTTCGAATACAGTTCTGTTAAACGGTGGTATTGCTCTAAAGTGTCTAGCCCATTCATTTAACACTATAGTAGCGATGTTTTTATAAAATATTTTTCTATTATAGATTCTTTCTTCTTTCATTGTTCAATTGCAAAAACTTGTAACTGTTTACAAAAACGTTTCATAGGTCACGATCTAAAAAATTCACTGGCGGGATCTATTGTGTTTGTCCTAGACGAGGCATTTTGGCAACTTGACGAGGCGTTTTGGCAACTAGGATTTTGTCATACCAACATCACGGGCAAAATTATTGTACTACATATTTTTGTATTTGTCGTTTCAAATTGTTTTTTTTTTATTTTAACTAGTGACTTTTGGCAATTATCAGACATTTTGTGATTTTTTTTAACGTTTCGATAAATTTTTGTTATATATAATATGAGAAGCAATATACAATCCTTGAGGCTTATTAATATTTTGTCGTCTAGACCGGACACCCCCAAACATTATACTTTTAAGATAATCAAGTATATTGAACTGACCAACGAATGGCCTAGGAATAGGTATATTATAGTGTTAGGACTTGTTTTAAATGATACGGTGTATTGCAAAAATTTATAATAGGGAATAGTATTGGATTCTTAAATATCTTTTACTATACTATACTATACTATACTTCAGTAGTTAGTTCAATTGTCGTTCCTGTATCTAAATTATATACCGTAGCATCTTGTTGTTACAAGTATAATAATACGCAGCACTTGCACCTCTATGTTTTAGGTCCAAGAACAGAATGAATCTAGTCTAGCACCTAATAATATCCATCCTAGAAGAGCAACCTTATAATATCCTTCCTAGAAAATTTTTGTTACGGGAAAGATACAATATCGTTATCAATGTACAGATGTGGCTAGTTTTACTTTATAAGAACATCCAGTAATTAATAGAAGACCTGTATACTATCTTGAAACTGAAGTTCATATCCATTCCAATTTATTTGACATTTAAATTACTATAAACTAATATTACTAACAATAACCAGGTATATATATATAATAGGTCCACGCAAGCGGGGTTGGCCTGGCGACGCAGCGTGCATGAAACAAAAATGTTCTATATGTTTACTATATGGTACACATTTTATCAATTATCTCGAAAACTACAATTAAGATTCGGCTGATTTTCAATTCAGACCGCCTTTTGCTCATTATGCGCATGTGTGCAAAATTTCGTGCGTGTAGCTCGTAAATTGAAGGAGGAGTAGGGTAACAAAGAGTTGAAAATTTTGGTAGTAAAGAGCTTTGCTTCACTCAGCTCAATAAGTAATTTGTACGCTGTTTGAGCGAGACGTATAAAAACGAGTTACAACTTTTTGGAACTATCATATCTACTTAATTCTAAAACTATCATATCTAGTTAATTTCAAGAACCTACTTAATAGGTTGCATTAGTACCTAGGTTGAGGAGTGTATGCAGTAAAGTATGTATGTATGTATGTAAGTATGCCCATTTTAAAGGGGCTCCTTAAGCCTCCACCGGTCGCAAGTAACAGACATTGCATGTGTTATTACATGTTTGCATCACTTTCCCTGCAGCACGATGGGTTAGGCACCCGCATCCGCAAAATGAATCTTTGGATTGCTTAGAAACTTTCGTTGCTACTCGTATAAACAGCTGTTTATAAACATATTTACCCATGTGAAATGTATTTAAATTATAAATAATAACATAACCTTGAAAACTTAGATCTCAAGAGACGACATCTAGGAACTCGACCTGTTACTCTGGCATAATTGGCTATGTAGAATAATTGCTACATAGCGCTGCCCTTGATCAGTATAGCATTCATTTTCAAAGATTAATATCGAATGATTTTCGTGATGTCAAATATACGAGTCGTCGCCGTCCACAACGAATATATAAGACGTGGAGTGACACCTTAGCTTAATCCGATGATGGGCGATGGGCCAGATCTAAAAGGTTGTCTTTTAAAATCCCGTCAACAACAACTACTTTAAAATACACAGTTAATAATTTTTAATAACCATAAGGTTGGTCATCCAGAAGTTGTGGCCGTAAGGTGATAACATTATTTTGTAATTCTATAGTTGTAATATCTGTTTTTCTAATTTCGGAAAGTTTTTTCAAATGTGTGCTATAAAGTATATAAATATTATTTCACAGAGCGAGTTAGTTAATGAGTCCATGTATCAGTCAGCATGGTTATCTCTTTCGCCCGCATTCCGTCGTCACCTGCTTGTGCTGATGGAGCGCTGCAAGCGCAGCGTGGAGCCGCGCACTGCTTATATCATACCCTTGTCTATACAAACTTTTATTTCTGTAGGTGGTTCATTCTCATTTATCATCGTTATTATTTGTACAAAGTCCAAGTCAAGGTTCCATATTATTAAACAATAAATTCTAATATAATCTTCTGGCAGCTGGCAAGAAACTAGGGATGAAAAGATTTTTCTATAGTTTGCCATTTTAACATTTTAGAGTCTTAGTATAAAAATTTACTTTATTTTAATGTTCTGATCTTTTAAGAGTCTAACTCATATTATTATTTCAATCATAAGGTATTGTTAAGAAGTGAGTAGAAGAATCATTATCATTTTCCGATTACCAATCTTAGAATAAGGGATCTTGTAAATACATTTATTATTGTTGTTTATTTTGCAGGTGCTGAGGTCATCTTATACACTATTTACTATATTGGAGAGAAAATAAGAAGTGTACAAAATTTCTGTTCAATCTATATGTCAATATACTTAGAGTAATTCGATATAATTATGTAATATTTTATAAATATATATATATATAAACTTTTTGTTAAAATAAAATTCCTCTGTTACACTGATAATAGGTAATTTTTAATATCAACGTTTCTGAAGAGTTTCATGAGCAAATAAGTTATAGAGTTAAAACTGATGATACAGTTAGGCATATATCAATGATTTCATAATTTACATGCCCGAGACAAGGAGTTTTTTAGGGTAAATGATTAACCTTGAATGGTTAACCATGACCTTGCATATCTTTCAAAGAATTCCATGATATCCCACCTAAACAATCGCTGTCTATAGAGATAGTGGGTTTTACTGTACATCCTTTTTATATTTAGAACAAAGTGCAGCAATGAGACGAAGCAGTAATTACAAAATAATACTTTGCGTATAAATTAAAGTTTTTTTTTCGTGTTTGTAGATACGAATATTAAGCCTGTAAGGCTGAAAGTATTTTTAAAACTAACAGGTGAGCGTGCATTCCTTGGTAGTGACAATTTTGTTCACCGAGTTAGTTCCGATTTTGCAAATAAACTATTGTTGTATGTGTGATTGTAATAGCAACACTTATTTATTTTAAACTACAAGTCTCAAATTAAATATTGTTAAATTTAGAATAAGTCAATGAGAGATTCTGTAATAAAATAAACATTTCTATAGCACTAACAATATTTTAGCTATCGAGAAACGTAGTATTCCGGTACACTTGTAATTATTTTAGTAGCCGCATTATTGTGTATCGGTTTAAAGTTCCTCGACCAAGGGGGGCGCCAGTTGACTCACGCACTCCGGCAGACAATCCAGGAACTCGCCTCTTCAGTATTCCGAACGTTGTAAGTGCCGAAAGTCGTGTAAAAAGTTATAACTGGCCGCGAATAACGCGTGTGGAATTTCGTTTATAAATACGCGATAGCAGCGGTGTGGTGAGTAAGGGCACCGAGAAGTGTACGCTGCCGGGCAGCCCGCGGGCATGCGCGCGCGCCGATGATATTTACGGGCGGGGGGGCGCGCCGCCGCACCTCGCCCGCGCCGCCGCGCTCGCGCCCTCCCGCTTACCAGCGTTTGAATGCTGAAAATGTGAGTTTCACCACTGAAAATATCGGTACTACACAATTTTGTAAATATATTGTATGTACATTTATAACTATTGTATATAAAAAAAAAAACAAACAAAAAAATTTACAAACAACAAAAAAAAAACACTTAATTTCGTGTTTTGAACACATTTCAAACATTTGACCTCACTGTAGCCAAGATTCCTATAATTAAAGACGTTCAATGATAGATCGGTACAAAACATATGGTAATCTGGAACAGTACCGTCGGGAGAATTGGGTAAGATTCAAGGTTGGGTGGCGCAGTATGTAAGAGTAAATGCATGGATATAAATAGAGGCACTAACAGCGAGCGTTAAACGTTTGATGGAATCATTTTATGAATTATAGATATCTCATGGATATCGAGTGTACTAAACTTAAACCTGTAATCGTTGCTTATTAAATTAAATATTGTTCGGTGCATCAGACGTAGATCGTTCATTGATATATCGTCGAAGCAATAAAAAAACTACTACTACTACTACTACTACTACTACTACTACTACTGCTACTACTACTACTACTACTACTACTACTACTACTGCTACTTATGTATGATATGGAATTTATCCAGTATGCGCACTGCTTACTGTTTAGAGAAATGTGTGACCTTATTATTTAAAATTTATTTAAATAAGTTGATTTACAAAATGATGAAAATTAAGACGAAACACTTCATTTTATTTTACTGCACAAATTATTCTAACAAATACTTAAAAATTGATTGACGGATGTGTTCAGTTAACAATAATGCAATTAATACTAAACAAAAAGTCAATTATTGCAGTATCTTTTCCATACCTACTGTATATTTTTTATACCTTTCACCTTTGGAACTTTTTACTTTTGAATTCAATTCAGCTCATATGGATTAATTTTTAATTCTATATTTATTTCAAAAATACTATTTATTTTTAAGCAAGAGAGATGGATTAGCCAAACAACAATATTGCAGAACTATGTAAGGGTATTTCCAAAAAAGGTTTTGTAAAAGATTGCAATATAATGGATAAATCTCAAGGCTGTATCTCGGCTATCGTAAATCATAAGAATACGGTCCACGCTCGTTTTCCTAGTTCTAGTAATCGGCGATACACAAACGGTGGTAGGCTTCGACCGGTGCTGTTGACCAACCACCACATTAAGCTAGGTTATAAAAATGGGTTCTACAAGGCGGGTAGTAAAGTTCAACTCGACTGTTTCAGTTAGAGACCACCATAGCCAAAACGATCGAGGCTAACTTCTACTACCTCTCGTGCTGCTGACTTTTTCTTCAAAAGAGAAAACATCCTTATTTTCGTCTCTATTTGCGGAATCTTCACTCTTAGATTCTGGTAGACCTTTGTAGCTTGGTGGCAACAACAGAAATCTGCATCTGACAAAAAGAGTTTTGCATACTTAGCAACAGGCAGGTATCCTATCTCTAAAAAAAGGCTGTTTTTAAAAATGGAACTGTTTAGCGTAAATAAAAAAGAGTCAATGTTTATTTACTAGGAAACCTACATTTATTTAATCGACAAATATATATATTATTTGTTTTTTATGTAAAAAAAAAATAATTCAATAATAACCATTCATTGAACTTCAAAACTCAAAATGAATGTGCGTGGTTTTTGTACAAACAAAAAAACTAATAATTCCCAAAAATATATTTATATACTTTATATGTTTATCGATATTTGATTTTTACATGTTCTAAACCACAGAACATGATAATAAGAATATCGAAAAATATGTTAAGAATTGTTAATAGTCATCATTTCAATACAAAAAACTTTTATGGGTTAATGAGATTTTTTTTTTAAAAAATCTCTCAGAAATCTTTAAATTATTAACCTATAATAACTTTTAAACAGATATTAAAGAACTTTTATGTTTTAACGGGTATTATAATATGTCTGAATATTCAGATTATAATGCACCCTGAGAATGAAGCCTTCGATGCCAACATTTTTTAACATTATCTGTTGCCGGCTCTTCTCAGGACTGAGTCATTTATATCTTTCCGAGCGTGGTATCTTAGACTATGAAAAAGTGTTATTTTTAATCTTGTTTTCAATAAAGCAGTTTTCATTAAAAATACAAAATATTTTATCATTTTTTCAGTTTATTAATATTGCAAAATGAAGGGCCCTATTACGTAAATTTGCTATGCCAAAACAAGTATAGTTACACTTTTGAATATAACAGAAATTTAATAACCTAACGTTAAAAAAATTAAGTTACATTTTGGTTATTAAACTAGCCGACACTCTTCCTCCTCCTTTTGTCGTTAGGAGGGAAAGACATATACCTATTTACCTTACAAAGGATTTGGAGCTTAAAAATATTGTTTAAGTTCTCTTAAAGAAGTAAGAAAAATAAAACATTTAATTAAAACCAACGAAAAAACCCTTTAATAAGTTCACAGAATTAAATTGTCAACATTTAAAGTTAATACTACATACAGCAACATGAAGATAAGCAGTCATACTCTATAATCATTTATTCTCATATTTTATCTTAAAAATATACTCCTGTAGTCTGACCTATCTACAGCAATGTATATTTTCTTATCTTTGTTATTGACTTAGAAATATATAAAGAAATGGATTGAATGGATGCGTTTGTGTATGAGTCATAGCTATATAGTCAAGCTATATAGTCAAGCTTCTCAATAGTAGCTATCTGTACATTACAGTTGCAATCGGAATGATGCCAGGGAATTCAGAAAAAACACCTTGAGTTTGCGTCGTTTTCTGTGCGAATGTCGATTTAGTGTCGTCCCTTCCATTGTACCAGTACTATTTTTGTGTAAACAAAGCGTACATTAAATAATTTTATAGTTGTGATCTCGCTTTCTTGACTTCCGGTTTGGCGATGTATCGAGGCTTCACCTTTCAAGTCTTGAGATGTCGATCTTGTTTCGGGTATGTCACTAGTGTATATAAATAGAACAAAAATCAAATATATGTGTGTAAAAAAATTGAGGCAATTAAAGCCAAACTCAAAGTCGAAGTCAAAATCAAATCTTGCAGTTTTTTTATTTCAGATAGTCATAGATTGCACCTATGAGATGACAAACTCTATTTAAACGGTTGCGAAGAGTGGGTCCATAGAGGAGAGCAGCAAGAAATTTTTGGGATCTTTTAACTTATTTATTTAAAATCACTATTAATAATACTATCGATTTTTTCAAAGATGCATTTAAATGATTAAAGTATACAGTTTTCAAATATTTAATGACCTAAATAATTTTAGTAGTTAATAATATAAAAAATAAATTAACAATCTGCCGTATCAAGTAAATATTGTGCTAAATAGTTAGTAATCAGAGAAAATAAAGCTCAAAAGCTAATGAATGAAATAGGCGTATGTATATTCTCTTTAAATCAATCGCGATCCTAGATATATATATTCATATGGTTATATATCCAACAGAGTCGAAAGTAAGCATGGTAATTTATTTACTTTAAAGTCAGGTCGTTATATTTCGTAATAATTTATCGAAATAATTTTGGAACAAACAGAATACAACGGAAGTAGGCACATATTACCTACTTTAATACATTTATACAGCAGGGATGGACACTCGCTGACATATGAGCAGAAATAATAATAAATAATGTTTAAATAAAATAATGTTTGGTTGAGCTAATTCGTGCCAATTTTAAGCTGAATGTTCTAAAATTGTCCAAATAGTCTATACTGGAAAGTTTGTACTGACATAGCAGGATACGCGTAACGAATAGTATATTTTAAACTATCACGAAGTCTGCACATATTAAATACGGGTCTTATAGTCACCTAAACATTGAAAGGTAATAAAATGGTCTTGTATATTCCCGACGATTCGGCAGACCTAAACCGCCCGAGGCTACAAAGACAGCGCCAAGCTAACACCACTGATTGACACCACGCTTGACTACGGTCGGTGAAATTCTGCCAAAATCTCGGGAATATACATAGTATTTAATATCTCTCATTATTTATGAATAATAATAGTCTTTCCAAATGAATTGGGATACGCCTTAGGAAAGCTTTGTATACTACCAAACAGTAAAAAAGATAGGAAAATCACTTCGAAAATGATTTCACTTAGCGTTCTCAGTTTGAAAATGCGTATTAGTTCGAATTAAAATAATAACTTCTATTTTGTCAATGAAGAATCCTTTAAGTTCTTGTAAATGTGAGAAAATAATAGAGTTAGTAATTCCGTATTTAGTTGTTCTAGTCTTCTTTATTAAGTTGAAAAGTATTCATGCAGTTTTTTGCCGGTTCTTCTCCATTAATTCACGTTTTAAATCGCGTAACTAGAGTATGAGTTTCATTAGTGCAATCTATATTTATTTTATATATTTTAAAAATATTTTAGCATTATAATAATAATTATAATAATAATAAACTTTATTTCAGATTGTCCATATATCCATATATTTGTTAGTAGTGATTTTTTTAAGACTATGTTAGTTAATATATGTTATGCTCGCTTACTAACAATATTTAATTAAACGAAATATGACTGGCATTTAATTAAAGAATTTTTGTCTGGTTTATATTAAATAGTTTTGGCTCGTAAATAAATGGACAGATTGACAACGAAACAACGTCTTCTAAAGAAGACTATAGCTAAGGTTTCCTTTCAGACCCTCGTAAAACATTGGCAGAAGTAAAGGATCACAAGTAATCTTGCCTAAATAAATAATACAGTAATTGAGCATTAGGAATTAATTACTTTTTTTAAACTTAATTTTAAGCGTATGCTCATTAAAAGTTATTTAATAACTATTGAAAAGCGTGTTTATTACCGAAAATAAAATAACAATATCTCTTTTTATTTATTAACAAAAGGAATCAGGGTAGGGCGTAGCTGCGGGCGGAAGCTAGCTATCTTTTAAACACCAGCTTTCCTCTTAGTAAATAAATACATAGTTTTTAAATATCTTATTCATTTCAGTGGTTGCCGAGTGCAGGCGGCGTGGGAGACGATGTGCGCCGCTCCCGCGCCAAGCGCATCACGCAGCGGCGCGGCGCCATCAAGCACCATAAGTTAGTATTAAAATTCTTAGACGTATTAGAATTATTGCAATTATATATTTTTGGTTTTCCTTTTACTACGTAAATTCTAATCTGACTCCTTGAGTAAATGTAGTTAGAAAATAAATATAGATTTGTTAAAAAAAAAAATATTATTATTATTTCTACTCAGTTTGCAAAATTGTATATTCTATTTATTTTTCTATGTTGTAGGATTGGGACGTTTAAATAAAAGATGTATATCGAGGATATAAAATCACTATATAATTATCCTCTTAGACTTGGGAAGACTGTATCTTAACATTTTGAATGTTAAAACAATAATAATAATAGAAGAACAGAAACCTGTCCTTTTATAGTAAACTTTAGGTTGACGTGAAAGCTGACATCTGTTTATCATAGACTAAAGTTCTATTTACCACAGATTAAATTCTGCACTTTAAAACTATTCTTAAAGTCTAAAGTTTTTAAGTCGAGTTACGTTGTTCTAAAATCTTAATTTCTGATATATTATTATTTTCTTTGAAATGACAAAGTTTGTAATTACATATTCAATTCAATTACCATTTTTCTTACTAATTGAATTTACATTTTACATTACTAATGGAATTCAATTTTGGATACTATAACCACTTTTATTAGGTCGAGAAAAACAACACATTGTGGGCAGACATCGAGTGCAACATTTTTTTTTTTCAATTAGAAAACAGTCATGTTAGTTTGTAATTTATGTAAAAAAAATTAATCGTTACGAAATATAAAGAAATATTTAAAGTATTACTATCTATACCAATTGCTTTCTTTTTATAGGATCCATGAAGTAAACGGACATCGCTTTGCAGCAAAGTTTTTTCGACAGCCAACATTTTGCACTTTCTGCAAAGAATTCCTCTGGGGTTTCGGGAAACAAGGCTACCGCTGCATAGTGTGTCAAACAGCCGTCCACAAAAGATGTCACAACAAACTGCTAGGAAAGTGTCCCGGTTCCACCACTTATTCTGATGCTACTGTGGTAGGTACAGGAATAAATTGAAAATTTGTGTGAAAGCCCAAAATAAATAGGTTTTTCAGTGAAAACAACGCTGGAGGTACATTAAGACGTAGTTTACTAAAAATCTAAATTATACAAAATTAGAATAATTGGCAATAAATTGGCAATCGCTTTAGACCATTAGTTCTAAAACATTAGCATATAAACACGAATATATACTTAGTAAAAGATTTTCTCTTTTGGATGTCCTAAATTCTAATGCTGGTGATGTTATATCAAGTCCACATATTCGTGTAATACATAACAATACTTTGCCGCGCTAATGTATACGTTTCCATGAAACTTAGCCAAAAGAAAAAACCCTTTGTTATTAAAGTCGTGGTGAGAATCATTGAAAGCCAACTGAACTAATAACTGAATTAACCATTTTTGCCTGAATGGCTTTGGAACTTAATCACTTATCAAAAGTTCAATTCAACTTAATTAATCCTTGATAATTAGTATTTCCTTAATTATTATTCTTATTTATTGCCTTAATTATTATAATATTATAAAATTTTATTAACAAAAAAATCTCCTGTAACACTGGAAATTACCATAATCTTTTGGATCTAGTCGCTATAATGGCGAGTAGGCTGGCGCCCTGTTACCATTTCCTTGAACAGTACTTCTGTAGACGTTAATAACCCCCACTCAAAGAAACTGAAAGTAAACTCGATGCAATTTGACCCGAAAAAGCTGAATCTTGTAATGAGAAATTGAATATAAGTTGGATAAATGTGTATCTCTCATTTCATATTTATACCGTTTCATTAGAAACTGTTAGCTTGTGGAAGAACTACAAAGAATAATATGCGGAAATTGGTGTGTCCCATCACATTAACTTCCTGGTTAGAAAAATTTCTATTACTATCATATTTTAGAAAGTAAAACCATTCATTTTTATTAAATAATTAAAAAAAAAGTTTTTTTTTTTCTTAGATACACTTACATGCACGCACACTTATATACATACATGTTTTCAAAAGTGTCTAGTATTACCGAGGGTATAAAAAAAACAGGACTCGAAACAAATATTTTACTAGAAACCTATTTCAAAAATATGGGAGATGTCAATAACTTACTTAATTAGGAAGTAAAAAAAACCTAACAGCACGTATTATTCTTGCATTAAGTAACAACTGGACTGGCTTGTTTTCATCCAAAAGAATAAGCATTGCTATTCGAAAGTATTCTTAAACTGACATGGTCTATACGCTAAAATACATTTGTTAGTACTAATGTTTAGTTTTCGTTAAATATATATATATTCATTCACATACATACTATGTGATTGACATTTTGATTACGCCAACGGTATCTTAGTCAACCTTAACCATTTGACGGGAGCTTGACAGACTACGATTTAAATTTTGTGTCTTTAAAGCCATTTTTTTCTCCTTCTTTTGGATAAGATTACATCTTTGTTACAGTATTTAAGGGAGCGTTTCAAGGTCGATGTACCACATAGATTTCGTCCACACCAATTCATGTCGCCTACGTTTTGTGATCACTGCGGAGCACTTCTGTACGGTTTTTTCAAACAAGGACTTAAATGCGAAGGTAATTTTTTTTCTTGTGTTTAAAAATTGCAAGTATAATTATTGATTTATTAACACCAAGATTATACTTAATACAGCCTGGCTCTCCATTGCGGAGCACATTGGCTATAAAGGACAATTTTCAATTTTCCTCCGATTTCATTGTAATTGGTGTGCCGAATTGAATTACATAATTGTCTTAATTAAGTTTTGACTAAATCTACTTTCTTACTCATCCTTTGAAAGTAGACAAGCATTAATCGAGCATAAAACCTAGCTTATAATTGAATTTTGAATATTTCAAAGAGATTAATTGTCGAAAAACGTTCTAAAGCGTTAGCTGCTGTTGTCTCAATTTATATTTAATTTTATAAATATTTTATAAAAAAAATAATTTTAATATAATATACAAAGTGGATTTTCTTTATTTTCGAATTCTTAAGAAAATACTATTTTTTTTTATATTAAACATCTATTTATTTATTTTTTTAAAATATATATTTTGTTTAATATAGTAATTGTGTAATTTCCCTGCTGCTTCACGCCATCATCTCATCACTAACGCATGTTTAAATCATTTCTTTATGTTTCTGTATCTGTGTACGGTTACATACATGTGTTTAATTACACAAAAATATATGTAGATATTTATTACTGTGTACAGACTAATGCAATAATTTACCATAACTTAGTGCGTAAGTTTTTATTTAAATAGGCCTTTTAATATTTAATAAGCTGATAAATTTTATTTAAGTGTATTATTTCTCCAAAGTGTGTTAGGTTTTAAAGGCATTAAAGTCCGCTAGTTTTTTATATTTATTTTACATCTCATTTAATATTCAACTGTCAGGGGTATCTACTATATTCTTATTGTTATTCCTTTTATTCTAAGAACTCTTTATCCCACTTATTTATTTATATTTTGATGTTGTACCACACAAGTTTAGTTTTAAACGTAATATTTTTGAAGAAACATAAATATTAATATTTTCAAATGGGTGTGTAACGATTCTGTTTATGGACGCAGTATGGTACTGCTACAAGTGTTAGGAAGGTAGAAAATAAAAAGAATATTCCGGATCAAAACATTTCATTATATCTTGTTAAAAATATATATTACAAAAGCCGCTCACAGCGCTATTATTTGCTTGTTTGTTTGCGTATAAATCTACTACACTATTTCCAATAATTTATTGTTTTGATCTAATCAATTATTTATGCTCTAACCCACGGATGAGCAACTCGCAGCCCGCGGGCCGCATTCGGCCCTCGAGGCACATAAAAATTTAATTTATTTTAGTTTTTTTTTTCAAAAAATGCCGAAAAACAAAGTTTTAAGGATAAAGAAAGTGTATAATAAATTTTAAATTACTTGAATACGAACATTTATCACGTTTAATATATGATTTGAACCTTGTATATGCATTTTATTTTCTATATGGCCCTCTGTTTTTGAAACTGCGGCCCTCAGAGCAAAAAAGGTTGCTCACCCCTGCTCTAATCTATTACCGATGCGATTTCTTACAACAATTGACATTATTTTACAGGAAGTTTTAATTGATTTAACAAATTAATAATTTCTTAAGTACTTAGCTACTTTATAAGATTGTCTGGGATGTCTGTCTGTCCGTCCGTCCGTGTACATTATAACTACGAGGGTTGAAACTTAGCACGTTTAAGTCTAGTACGCTTTAACCAATTTTTGCAGTCAAATCATACTTTACAACCATTCCTTACTATAGACTTTCGTGCTAAATGCTAAATAAATATAACTGGTTTTTCTAAACATTTTAAAATGATTATGTATTAAAATTAACCATTTATGTCGAGCAGGCAGGTACTTGAAAATTTACCGTATTTTGTTCTATAGAATTTCATGTAGACATGATTATCAATATTCGTCAAGATTCAAGTGATGATTCCAGTTCGTAAGAAGAAGATTCCGACGATTCATTTTTATAATATTAAAGTATTTCAGTTATCAGACTTTTATTTATTTTTTACATTTTCAATATATATATTTTTTTACATTTTTTTATCTCTGAATTATTGATTAATATATTTTAATGAAATGAATATGTTTAATTTACACATTTTTTTATGCAAAATAAATTTGAATTTTAAATGCAAAAATAAACTTGAATCTACTTACATCATTACATAATCTGTTGACAGCTCGATACTTCCCTACTATAAAGAAAGAACTGTCTCCATTAGGTTATATTTCTTTAATAATGGAACCAAATTTAATTAAGTAATATGATTAAAATAATGAAATTGAATAGTGGAACGCATGCACATGACAAAACTGAAATAAATGATTGGAAATAGTATATATATATTTTGTAATATATTGCATACTTTTTACGGAAAAATATAGCAAGTGTTTAAGATTATATAACTGCAAAAAACCTACTGAAAGTAATTTTACATCAAATATTCGTTTGGTCACTCCTGAATTTCTTTCTTATTTTTGACGAAAAAAAAATGATTTGAACTAAAGTTACAATATAAGAAAACGTATCTACAGTAATTCTAATTTAATGACCCTCTTTTTACACTTCACAAACCTTCAACAACGTAAATTTGTTACGTAACAGCGGAATAAAATATTATATAATTTTTCGAAGTAAGAACTTTACAATTGCTTATTTTTTTTTTTTCAGTGACGTTTTCATGCATGTTACCTACAAAAATCCATATTGAAAGAAATATTTCAACATAAATAAAAAACCATATTGTTATTTTGATAAAACATATTATTCTTTTAATTCAATATAAAACTAAATAAAAAAAAAATATATATATATTTATGTTAGCGGTCAAGATGACCATACCAGTTATAATTTTCATAGCTTAATTGAATGAATGCTATTATTTTATTAAACTATGTGCGACTTGCGTGAGTAGACTAAAATGAAGACAGATGACTTATAATTACAATTGGGGTTAATGAATTGTTGAATATTTATCCGTGTAATTTAACGCAATGTAAAAAACATATTTTAGAGTGGTTGAAATCCCTAAGCTATGAAGATGCTGAAAATATAATATCTTCATTATGAATCTCCAATATGATACACACACTAACACACACAAACACACTCACGCACACACACACAGAAACACATTGATTTTAGTTTTATTATAAGTTTTTTTGTTTTAAAATGTTTATATCTGTAATTTTATTGCTTTGAGTTTTAATTGTTTCTATTGATTCTTCTTGAAAAATCTTTGTTTTGAGGGTGGGCGTTAATGTCTGCGACAGTTTTATAACTAACGCAAGCATTTTCGATCACTGTTTTATTTCTTTACTATTTTTATTGTTCAAATAAAGATTATTATTATTGTTATTATTATTAATTTAAGTCGAAAGTAGAGGGGGAGAACACACAACAACAGCAACAACTACAATAAAAAAAAAATGCTAGTTTTATGGTAAAAATTGTTTTAATGTAGATAATGTAATGAGTCTTGTACAAGACATAATTTCAGAGTAATATTATGCGAATTAATAATAATTTTGTAATAACACTATAGCGACAGAAAAAATTTTTTTTATTTAAATTAAGTTCGTCGACAAATTTACTTATATATACATACTTATAGTAATTGGGGAATAAAAAAAAAATATCTTCAAAAAAATATTTCTATATATCAATCGATGCGAAATTGTATACTAAATCTAAAAAACCAACACTCATGACGAGCCAAAATTTTCCCTAGAAGTTATGAGGGAAAAACTACACATTAAAATATGAAAATTTGTATTTGTGATTATTAGATCACATGTTGTATATTAATATTTTAAGTTTTAAAAATATATATTTTTATAGGAGCAAAATAAAAAAAAATGAGACCATATTTTCAAATTAACCTTACATTAATGTATTCAAGTCTTAGCTTACCAAAGTTTAATTGAAAAAAACGTAATGTATAAAAATGCTACTGACAACGATGATTTAGAATGGAAACTTAATTGTTTATCACCGTATTTTCTATGAGAAGTTGAATTTTATTAATTATTTTTTTTAAATAAATTTATTTTAAAACACATTATTCAACTCAAGCTATTTCTAATGTACATACATCAGCTAAATATAAAGATTTCGTGCGATGATTTATTTTCGTCTTTCTATACAAGAAGAGAGCCAACAAATGCATTAAATTTTAGCTAAATCATTACCTTATTTTCACTGTCTATTTTTTCTTACTAGTACTACGAATAATAAAAGAAACATTAAATCTATCATATGAAATAGATCATAAACTTGAATAAACAACGTGGTTCAAAAAATTTTGATATATCTG
The DNA here is from genome assembly GCA_959347395.1 of Mechanitis mazaeus. Classification (NCBI taxonomy): domain Eukaryota; kingdom Metazoa; phylum Arthropoda; class Insecta; order Lepidoptera; family Nymphalidae; genus Mechanitis; species Mechanitis mazaeus. The sequence continues at coordinate 18,135,649 of OY365750.1, forward strand.
ATACTCTATTAAAAAGTATCCATCACTCAGTTCAGTTCAGACAGTCGGGTGGGAGTAAAGGAGGCCGCGCACCTGTCCAATCACACGCTGGTCTAGCAGTTATTACAGCGCTGCCGGTCAGTACAGACGTTGCGCGTTCGTGTGAAGTGCATTATTATGCCTCTGTTTTCGGAACATATAGCAAATATGTATTATAGTGGATCCCCGTCTTATACAAGTGCAGCATACAGTTATGGCAGTTCGGTATCTCCATATGGTTCGTCATATAGTGCGTCGTACTTAAATCCTGGTGGAAACTACAATTCACACTCATCACTTGGAGGTTACTCAAGGACGTTAACATCCAGATGGCTTTCAAGTGGCAGTCGTACTTATTCACCTATTCTTTCTACAATATCAGAAAAAAATTCTTTAAGTCCTGTAAGAATTAATAGTCCAAGAAGAACACCGATTTCGAATAGAAGCTTTGTACCATCCCAGTATACACATCGACCAATTAATATAAATACAGCTGATATTGACGTATCTCGAGATAAATATAGGTATAGAAATTCAAATAACAATTTGGAAATTTCAACTAGATTGCCTCCTAGAAATGACAGCCCAAAGACTAATAACGAAAAGGTGCATGATAAACCTAACACTGGAATCGATTCCTCTCCAGGATCTAAACGTACTACAATCAAACGTGAAAGGACAGTCGTAAGACTGCATACTGTGAAACGTAAAGAAAGAGACTCTCCACGCAAGCCTATTGAATCAGTTCAAAGTAAAGATAATAATGCCACAACAAGCTCAGAAAATGTGGAAAATGAAAAGGATACAATAAAATGGCGACAAAAGTTAGCTGATGATTTATCATACAAAGTACTAAAAGAGAAAAAAACTCTCGGGGCTAAACTAGTGGAAAAGTTTACACTTAAGGATAAAGAAGATAATGAAATCAATTTGAAAACAAAAATGATATGTAGTGAAAAAGAAAATTTCAGTATATCTGATAATAAAAATATTAACGATAGTAATTTATTAAACAGACGATGTTCTATGGAACTATTAGCGGAACAAGCAAATTTATTTGACTCATTGATAAGGAGAGAGAATTTAAGTACTGTTTCATTAGATTTAAGTGAAATTGGAAAAGGAAAGGAATTTCCAGAAGAAAAACTATTAGGAAATACTACTAACAGAAAAATATCGGATCAGATAAATCCACTAGCAACAACGAAGTCTGATCAATGTTTACACTCTCATCTTATGGATAAAACTTTTAAACATAAGAAACAACAAAAAAGACGAAGTTTAAAGAAGTGCTCATCTGGCGGTCATATCTTTAAATTAGATTCTATAAAAGAATTACCTAAAAACAATGATTCATTGAGCTCAAATCAAGTGAAAGACATAATAGTATCGAAAAATAAACATGACAATGTGAAACTTAAACCAAAAACAAAAATAACATCTACAGTTGAGATATCAACACCACCTACACCTTTAAAATTGATAATCGGAAATGTAACAGTAGAGGAAAAATCTAGACCATATAAAAAAGATATTATATATAGCAGTACAGTAGAAGAAAATATTTCACAAGACCAATCAATTGAAATTTGTGAGGAAAATATACCAGAAATAAATTTAAAAACAGAAGATCATCTTGATGATGTTAATAATATATTATTAGAATCAAAAAAACTTATAAATAATACCAATAAAAACCTTCGACAAAGTATCAATTCCAAAATAAAATCAAAACCAATTTTGGAAACTAGAAGCGATGTAACATCTACAGAACTGGAAGATAGTAACTTTTGGGACAAAATAGGTAATCGCGAAACTGTTTATTTAAGCAAAAGAAAACAAAATATAGAAGAACGTCAAGAAAAAATTAAACGTTCATTTTGGTTCCCGGAACAGGTGGACTTTGCTTCATCAGATTCAAAAGCTCTGTATACGAGAACAGAAAACAATGATAATACTACAGTTGACATTAAAGATAATACTTTGTTAAAAAATAACGCCATTATTGCCAATAACAATATATTAGAGGATGATAGAACAATATTATCAAAAGTAAAAAACGAAAACGAATTAAAAAACGAATCTATTACAGTCAATTCTCAAAATGCAAATGTATATAATGACAAAAAATCGAAAGCTGTTAGCGAAAATACTCCCACAAAAAATGAACACAAAGACAGTGAAGATTGTTATTGTTTAAGAGACCAACATTTAGTGAATCAAACAAATATAAATATGAAGTATGTTAATAGTCTTGAAAAAATAGAATGTGAAAATAAAAAAGATGTGATTCGTGACGACGATGTTATGAAATTGAAGAAAATAAATGAGAAAATAGAGGAGCAAAAAACCCCTAACTTATGTTTGAAATCAAAATCTCCAGATCAATATAGTATAAGCGAAATTAATTTAAGTCTTAAAAAATCTTTTTTACCGGCAGCAGAAAGAAATAAAATAGATAACAATGATATAAAAAATGAGAAAAAATCAGATTTTCAGATCTCAACAGCAAAAAAAGATACTGATAATAAGGATAATTGCGAGTTCGAAGTACCCAATAGCAAAAAAGTTATATCCAAAATGAAATTAAAAGAAAAGATTGAAAATGGTAAAGGCATACAAAACGCCAATAATATATTATTGAAAACTGAATTACCAAACCACGAAGTAGATTTTGAGCTACAAAACAATTGTTTAGCAAATTCAAACAACACAGATAATATTGGAAAGAAAGAATCAACAAATGATTTGAACTTGAAAATAAAAACTAGTTATAATATTGATTCTAATAAAGTCCTTCTACCTTTAAAAGCGTCTCCGAATACAACCAGTACACAAGTGTCAAGTAAAGAAACAGAAGTTATTACACAAAGTTCTCCAAATCAGTCATGGAAAAATTTTAGAACAGAAGCAAATTTAAATGAAGAACCAAATACATCTAATTTTCCAACTACTTCAAAACAAGTCATTCATAATGAAAGCACTTCTAATATAACAAACATTCCAAATAATAAAGTTGAAAGTCATAAGTCAATTAAACAAAATAATTGTGATTTTAATATAATAGAAGTTCCAGAAAATAATAAAATAATTGAAGAAAATAAACAATGTATACTCCCCGCAAAAAATGAAATATCACCTCCAAGAAAATTAAAAGAAGAAAAGGGCCAATTTCGTCTAATAGCTACACCACGTCCTTTACAAAAGAAAAAAATACTAGTTATTCAATCATCTTCGTCTTCCGAAACGTCTGATGATTCATCAGATGAAGATGAAAATGAACAAAAATCTGAATCAAGTGAAGAGGGATCCACAGAATTTTTTGAGTGTGAGAACAATGCTGATGGAAGAACTTCAACGGGGTCTAATGATTCTGGATTTGATTCTTCGGCACCAAATTCTCCTGCAAGTTTTCTTCATGTTAAAAAAGGTAACAATTATTAAGCAAAGAATTTAAACACATGTAAATAAAGCACTTTAAGCACACTGTATATATTTTTGTGTGCATGAGAATCCCAAACATGCACGAAAGCTTAGCATGGCTTCAGCATATTAAAATAGTAAAAGTTAACTGAACCCGAGCAAGCAAAATGTCTTTATTTGTTGTAGACTGTGATGTAAATTGTCACCGAAAATGTGAAAAGTTGACTGCAAATTTATGCGGAGTGAATCAGCGACTACTTGTAGAAGCTTTAGCAACTGGGACTACATCAAAGAAAGGTAGGTGAAATGCTCATAAAGTTGAGAATAGTTATTTCATTACCTGACATTAGTGGTAACTGAGTGTATAAGTAGGATCTAATAAACCAGTTTCTAGAAGAATGATTAAAGTAAAATATATTTAACAGTGAAAGTCGTTTACGGTATCATTTTATCAAAAAGTTTAAGACTAATTTGATAAAATTGGTAAATTTGTATATTAATCACATTAATTAACATTAAAGCATTAATTTTTTTTATATTAATTTGTATATGCTCTTGAAAATATATGCGGATATGTATACCAACCCGACTATTTAGATTTAAGCCACTCAGTCGTCATTTGTATCTCATTTGTAGATTCTAAATAGAAACTACCAGAGTTGTATTATAAGGCAGCGACATAATGCAATAATTTGTAATATTATAAATACTATTGGATACTTTATATAATTAAATAATTACGATGCTTAAGAAAATTTATATCCTAAGTTATGTTTATTAATGAATGTTCAAAAATCTCAAATGTGTAAGGCCTTGTCAAAGCATTCGGTTGATGAACCTTCAACCACTCGTGATTAATCTTACAATTGCATTTTGTTGAATTTATTCATATCTAATATATTTTTGATACTATACATATAACATTCATTGAATAATTTTTGATATATTTTTGATACTATAAATTTTATATATACTATATATTGAATAAATTTCCACCACAATAACTACCAGTCTCGTCCATGTTGTACCCGCGATTATTAAATCGAAAGTTACGATGATCTCCGATTTATTTGGCGGGACTTCAAACGTCACCTATTTTTATCCATTAGCCACCTGCGTTTATGTTGGCAATGCTTGTTAGACATTTTGTTATATGGTGATTTAATAAATTTTATGCCTTGATTGTACTGATATTTATTGAATTTATAAACCACCGTATTTCTTCAAATAAGATTACTTATTGTCAATTAAACTATTTTCAAGATTGACTGGCTCTAACTATCTCCTTTATTAAAATGGCGATGTTTTTTTTTTAAATTTAGATAGTGTCACGAATCGGTCTAGGTAACGGTTTACTAAAGAGTAATTGAATCTGATATAATAATTGAAATTGTCAATCTTAAGCACATACACTGCTGATCCCAATGTAATGTAATGTAATGGAAGAATGTTGAAAAATGCCACACATCCAGATAAAAAACTTTTCTGAACTCTCCACGTGATAAATGCGATACAAAACGTAAAAAGATGCAACTTTCCTATGCAATCTATGCTTTCACAGAACACGGGGTCCCCGATAGTCCAGATGGCTTTTCGTTGCATACAGTCAAATTGTGGAATCTGAACACTAGGCGGTGGTTATGTTTTTTGGTGGTAGAACCTAGCCATAGATGAGTACGGAAGAACTTAGCCGTAGACGACTGCAGCTCATATTGGGTTGGCTCGACCGGGGAAGGACCACCCTCTCACAGAAGATCGACGTGCAGTAACCAAATTCATTTGGTTATGTTCCGTCAGTGAGTGAGAGTTTCCGGAAGCCCAACCCCCATCTCAACCCCATAAAACATGAATGCGATATCCCAGGAGGGTAGGGTAGGGAGGAGAGCCCCTACCCGATCAAAATCGGGGAAACTATTCTGCTCGGATTTTGCTCGGGATGCTTGTCGTATCTGGGACCGGCAAAGTATCGCATTTTATGTTTTCTGAGAGCAAACGACGAGAAATCACAACGGCACCCCGGTCCACTCTAAATGTGGACTTTTACAACATCCGGGGAATTCACTCCAACCTATACGCCATTTATTTCCATCTTGAGACGGCGCAGCCGGCCTTGTTATTTTAGACTGTTTATACCAACCTCGTTTTTGATGGTTTTTGTTTGGACTCTAAACCCGTGAAAGCTGGTGTACCACAAAGCTGCGTGCTATCCCAAACCCTGTTCGTCCTCCGAATCAATGATATGTTGGATATTTACAAGATACATTGTTAAGTGGATGACAGAGCTGGTGATGCGGTACATGCCGGCTCTGCAGGTCTCTCTTGGGAAAATGTCAATGAGTGCCGAAAGAATCTTGTGTCTTCTATAGAGACCTCTTTGGGGATAATAATGGGGTGAACTGAATCTCGTTCAATTTACCGTGGCTTCTTTGTGCGTCTTCTATCGCATTTACAACGGTGTTCCGAAAAGTTATTTGATATGATGCCTGCCGCCGAATTTCAGCACCACACAGCCATTCACCGTCACCGTCATCGTCCATTTTCATCCTGGATGCGTGGCAATCTTCTAAAACCGAGCAAAAACTATTAAGTACAACCCGCATGCTGTGCCCAGTGAGAAAGTTGATAATCGGTTTTCATAAACACTTGAGAAGCAAATAGAAAAATAGCATTATTTTGCTGTCTATGGCCACACTATCTATAGATAAACAAAAAACTTTAAATTATTAATCATATTATGGTTATTCATATTACCCTCAAAACATTGCTAAAGGAGGATTTGAGATTTATAAGATTTATTTATAACTATTGCTAATTCTTTAAAATATGTTTCATATGTTGATACATAAAAGTATATAGTAAGTAATAAGATAAATCATGAGTTTCCGATTTTGAACACAGAATAATTATTAAACAATTTTGGAATACAGCTTTATTATTTTAAATATAATAAATGTTTATATTTTGAAACCCTTTTGTTAGGACATATATTTTTATTGAGTTGATGCATAAAAAATCTATACTCAAATGTACTGTGAAGTGCTGTGTTGTTTTAGGGTCTTTGTTTTATCATATTTATCTGCAGGTGGCGAGAGTCCCAGTACTTCAATAGGTCCCGCACCCTCACAGACATTTAATGACATCTCAGAACAAGAGTTTGGTAAGAAATAATTTTAAAACTGTACCAAATATTACTTCTGTATATATATTTTATTTATTTCTATATAATTTATCTATCTATTTTTGCTTTGACTGCCTTTCCGCCTGCTTTTACATTTTTATACTAACTTGTGAGGAAATTACTACTTATTGGAAAAAATATCTACCATTATAAGTTACAATACCAATGCTAAGAACAGGTAAGAATAAACACAGGTTCTTTAAATCGTCGCATTTATTTTTGTCCATACAAACATGCTCCTCAATATATTTTATTTTAAGAAATCTTTTAGATGACGGGCAATAAATATAAATTTCCTCACACAATTTTCAAGAAGTAACTTCTATTATGGAAGCATCCAAAAATACCAACGCTGGAAGTGTCTCATGATTTTCTCCTAACAAGCTAGAGATACAGTTCACACCCGCGTTCCATTCCTATAAAAAAACCTGTATAAAAAAAACACGTCTCACGATAATAACGAAAGTTTCATAATTATTCCATATTCAGATATAAATAGCAATCCATATTTACAACCAGAGATGACTAGTATCTCAAACTTTGCAGTGCACTATTTTTCAATCAATAATAATTATTTAGTATGTTTTCTGTTATTTTTATGTTTCTAAATAAAACTTCAATAGCTGTCAGTATCTCATTACTAGGGATAGCCGTTATGCATTTCATTTTTATCGCTTACGATACTCGCAGCATAAATCTAGTTCATTTTAATATTGTTATGAAAATTACCGTCAATATAAATAATCAAAATCATTCGAAACCTTTTAAGCAATCTTACCCTATATATATCCTGTTGAGTCATTAATTATAAACTCTTTAACTTTAACTATATATGTATAATATCGACTGTGCATCGTAGCAGTACATCCTACCAATAAATCCATCTAGGGCATTACGTGATACAGCCGAAATACTATGTCATACTGTAAAAAACGCGGCAACTTTCAAGAGTTAAACGAAACATTAACGAAACTTTCAAAATGCTTCAGTGCAAATACTGTAAACTTTGTTATTTATGTAAATGCTTTGTCTTTTTAATGACTGATGTTAAATATGTATTAGAAAAGTATTTTTGATAAATAAACATGATAAATTTCCTAACATAAATATTTTTTAATAAGAGTGGATATCTTATGATGGTTCGTGGTCAAAAGATACCGTTAAAATTGTTACTGGTGTATCTTATTAGATACACCAGATTATTTGACTGATCCTTCCCACAGATTCAAAGAGTACTCTATGCACAACGGAACTTCTACTTTATTCACAATTCGCATCATCTAGAGACTACCGAAATGAGAAGGTTAATGGAACATGGCATGTCTAAGTCATTTCGGTGATACTGGCACATGCGTTTGATCATGTCTCAACATAACTATCTGCATACCCAAAGTTAAAGGGTTAGAGTTAAAAGTAGCACTCACCCTTGAGGGACACCGTCATTAATAGCCATTCGATTTCACGAGCAGCGCTCAAAGACGTATTTATCTACTGATTACTCAAAAAGTATGATACCAGAAGTTGAGCCATAAGAGGAAAGCTTGCGTATAAAAACTTCCGAACTTCTCAACCGTTTCACTCGTGTGTGTGTCGTACACTAGAAAATCCTCAGTTGATTCATGTTGCATAATTAATGAGAAGGTGATTCGATCCCAAACTCAGATCATAAACTCAGAACCTGCAATTAATTACGCGTTTCATACTTTTGCGGAGTATTTTTAGCTTTCTGCTTGGCGATGTAGCCATCAGGTTTCTGCAGCTGAGGTAGTGAAGGGCAGCAGACGTTTGCTTCGATTGCTTTGGCTAGAGATGGAAGGGCTTTGATATCCGCTGGCTAATTTAACCCATAACATAAGAGTGAGCTTGCTGTAATACCCAGACTTGGCAGCCTTGTTAATTTTTCCTTGGCTTATTTTTGTACCTCACCGCGTTCACATTCAGGTCCAAACCATAGACGAGCTGTACTAGTTTATGGCTAATCAGAAAATGTATTATATATTTTATACTTCATTCCTTTTCATAGCATATCAGAAACGGAATCTACCGAGGTACTATAATCAGGAAAAGAGAAGAAGATATAAAGAAAGTGCAGTCTTTGTTATTCACTAATTTGCTGACTTGTATCGCCACATCAGCTGAGTACTTATAGGGTTAGGATCAGACGGAGAATGTATGAAAACAGATTTAAGAAACGGGTGATCGGACGGACCCAGTGGCAAAGAAATCGTCATCGAGTATCTGTCTGAGTCAGTCGTCAGCAATAGGTCCACACAATTAGCTATATGGCAGTCAATATCGGGAACTCTAGTGGTGCTGCGTGGTGGTTCACTACACTCCAAAGCTACTATCAAGATCTTTCAATGTGCTTTTTATCACACGGTATACAGGCTATAAAGCTACTGATCCATCACGTCTGCCCATAACGGTGTCATTAAACAATTCGCCGAAACTGGTCTGGTGGGTTTTTAATAACCACAGCTGAAGGCGACCCTTTGGGTGTGGTGTGTTAAACACTACTTTAATTTGCTACATTTAAAAACGTATTAACCCTGTTCATGTTGATTCCCACTTAATGGTTTCTGAATATTTAATTTTTAATGTTTCTTTTTACAACAGGGAAAATATTTTTAGTGTATGTATATAGATAACTTTTTTCTTGTAGCAATTTAAAAATATTTCTGTACTTTTATTTACAGAACATTCAACGGCCTATGATCTCTTTAGAAAAACAGGACGATTCACACCCCCCGCTCGTAGCATCCCACGTTTCCGAAAATACACTATTGATGACTTCCAGTTCATTAGAGTATTAGGAAAAGGAAGTTTTGGCAAGGTTAGTAGCATAGAAATCTATTGTATAAGTAACCTCTTAGCGTTGCATAGATTTTATTTTTAAACATGTGACTAGTAGACTGGTTACATTAACGGTGTTTATTACTAATTCAACTTTTCATCGTATTGAACATCAAAATGAATGACTGTAAAAGTCATATTCAGTTCCTAAAAGTAGACTCAAGTTTTGTAAAATAAAACAATACCAAAAACAAAGTATTCTCTCAATGGATTAGAAATGTCGAGTCAATACCTGCACGACAGACCTCGCACTGATCTTATATGACTAATGTCGGGGTAACTGTTATTCAATTAGAATGCTTATACTACAATTTGAATAATTACATAAAACTGAAACTAAATATGCTCATTTTTACAACATGCGGAGGTCTACTGTTTGCCGTTGACCTAAATGTCAATAGAGGGGAGTGCCAGACTGACGTCGGACGTCGAGCGTCGACGAGGGCTAAATTTGGAAAATGCTACTACATTTTAAACAAAGAAACTTTTCTACAGAGATAATTTCCCTAATCTATTTGAAATATGTTCCGCCACTCCCTGTAATAGAATATAAAGTTTAAAATACAATCTGTGTATTTTAAGATAAGTTTAAACAACTGTTACAATAATAACACTAAGACCATGTGTTAATATTAAGACTATCCGATAGATTTCTAGAAATAAACATAAAAATAAAAATTAGAGAATTTGCCAAGAAAAATAGCTGTTATCGTCTACAACAAAATGTATTAGTGGAAACTTAGAGTTGAGACAGTATAGCTACTAATGCGTAGTCGCTGAAAGATGACGCTCTTTATAATTTATTAGATGTGGAAGACAGTTTATTAATTTTAATATTATTATTTAAATTAATATATTTAAAATGAATTTTATTTATTCTTTAGTCTTTTTTCCACACTTGATAGATGGTGTCCTCGTCTTACGCCTTTTCTTAAAGGAAATTTTGAGCTATCTCTTTTCATCGTGATTTTAGCTGTATACTTGAAATATATGTTTTTTTTTAATTTCTATATGATTCTGACCTATGTCTTGTTGTATATATGTAATGAAGCAACATCTTCTTAGTGCTGTTAGGAATCGAACACTTTGGTGTCGTTTATGATGCTTCATGGATGTATAGGTTCTCCTGGTATTCATTACATTTCTCTATAAATTGTATCATGAGGTGGTGGTAAAGGTGGTCGACCTTTGAAACCTTCCTGTGTAAGAAAACCTGTTCACAAGTTTTTTTATCATCTTAGGTTCTTGAAACTCTTTTAATTTTTTTTTTATGAAAGATGAAGGCAAATATCGTGTTGGTCACGGACGGAATGTGTTCACCGCCTCCCAGGAATTCTTGCAACATTCGAAGACTCACAAAAACGTTGCCGGCCTTGGAGGTAGGGGTATACGCCTTTGTTGAAGGTACCCATGGTGTATCTATCGGGACATACCGCCGAAGGAAGTTCATTCCACATCTTTGTGGAACATTCCCCGTCGTAAATGCGATAGAAGACGCACAAGGAAGGCATATCTCTACGAAATGCCAAAGAGCCCAGCCATTCACAGAGCACTGGGTCCCCAACAGTTCTAATGGCTCTCACGCTGTACGCGGTCAAAACGTAGATAGATATAGACAGATAGAGGTATTGATGTGAATCGTACCACAGATGAGAACAGAACAGTACAGAACAGATGGAGTACTTCATATGTGGCCGGACCTGCGCCTTATAAGTCGTTGGCCAGAATTGAAATACTGCCTCGCTCTATTGTTCAAACCCAATCTTATCGAGGCCAACTTGGCCTTGCTCTTCAAATGACCACGAAACTGTTAGTCGCTCGAAATGTCGAGTCCCAATATTCTGATTCTTGGTGAGGCGTTGAGGGGTTAGCTCTCGAAAAGCAAATACAACAAATGGGGTTTTCTTAGTGGTAAACTTTCAAACTTGTGTCTTTTGGGGATTAAGTTGAACGAGGTTCAGTTCGTCCCATTCCGAGACCATCCCTGAAAGATCTCTGTAGAAGACACAAGGTTTTTCGACAGTAATCACCGTTTTCCCGAGAGAGACCTACACGGCCGGAATATATCGCATCCTCAGTGCTGTCATCCGTATAACAATGTATGTTTGTAATATCCAACATATAATTGATGTGCAGAAGAAACAGGGTTGGGGATAAAAATGGTTTAAAATTTTTTAAATGAGAGTACCTAGCATTAAACATTTCAGGAAGCAGAAGTCATCAGGAAATTTGTAATAACAAAAAAATAATACGGTTATGTCGATAGATTTTTGTATAGCCGGAATAAAAGAGACCTAGTAAGTCTTTAAAAACCTAGCGCCTCGTATCGGTTTTACAATGTCTATGCTGTGTAAACTTCTTTATAATGGCCATGACAGCATACAGTATAACAAACGTAGGCGGAAAGATTTACTAAATAAAGTTGCATTAAACAGCTTCTTTTTAAAATTTATTACAAATGATATATTGTATATACTCATTATTCTTTGGAAGCTAAAACTAGGTAACTCCATATGATGTATGGTGAGGCGATTAAATTAAATAACAGCTTGAACTCGAGCCATTGAACGATAAATGAATACATCGTTAGATGTTGCGAGTCGCGGCTTTGGAAATGTCAACTTATATTCGTATCTGAACATAGGACGATGAACCTCGGAAGACTCGACGAGTGGTTTAAGACCTACCTTACACACGTTAAGTAGTGTACACATATTGATATGATAGAAAGGAAATGTAATATTTTACTTTAACATACCATAATAAGATTTATTATTATTGTTTTATAAAATATAAACAAGATTAGTTTCCCAAAAAAATCTTAAGTAGTTGGACTGAATTATATTAGGGTCAGGAATTTTTATTTCTAAAATGACACGAAATCAATCAAACACTTAAACACCAGTAAGAAACATAATTGTCTTTAATATTGGTCTTCTCAACAAACATAAATTATAGATAAAACTTTTTTATGGCATATAGTGTTGTGTTATGTACAGTATGTTATATTATTAATCAGGATCGTTGGCAGTGTATACTCGTACGTGGAGCCCGATGGCAGAATGCCACCGCTGCCACTGCACAGTGCACTTCTTTACTTATCATATCATACTATTTGCTCAGTCAGATCTATTCTCAGTTTTGACATCACTACCTTTGAAACGTTTCAGAGCACGTGCTCAGTTGACACTAAACAACAAGTATAATTAATAAAATAAATAATATGCTTTGATTTTAGTTCACAGTAGTAACTTGTAATATCAAAACTGTTTTAACTAGAACTTTTAAAACTTAATTAATGGTAGTAGCACATGTAAGAATAAATATATATATTTCAGGTGTTGTTAGCAGAACTCCGAGATACGGAATACTATTATGCGGTAAAATGTTTGAAAAAGGATGTCGTCTTAGAAGACGACGACGTCGAGTGCACGCTGATCGAGAGGAAAGTTCTAGCGCTGGGAACTAACCATCCTTACCTCTGCCATTTATTTGCTACATTTCAAACAGATGTAAGTTTAATAATGAAATCTATGGTTCATAAATACAAGTTTCCTTATTTTTATTTTATATCTGATTGTTTTATTTACAACTTCTATACTAAGGAAACTCAAAATAATACTTTTGAATTTTTAAAAATTTCGCAAATTATTCATTTTAAATTAGGTTTAAAGGAGTCTTTTGAGTCATTAAAATCTTAATAATTAAATAACGCGATTAACTCCCATAAACCTAATTTAAAATCATATTTTCACCAAACTCTGAGCCTGTTCCGTGATAGGTTTACTTTAAATATTGAAGGTAAAGAGCAAAATTGCAAATTCTATTCATAGTTTTGGACAATATTTGTAGATATTAAAAACCATTATAATTTTATCAATATATTGGGAATTAATCCACTGATCGAATAGGGACTTAATGGTGGTCACGGAGCCACAATCGGTGCAACTCTTCAATTATATTACTTACGCGAATAAGTCCCGATATATATCTAATATGTGAAGTGAAGAAAATTTTAAACCAATAACTATTATAATTGCTTGAATAATATCTGCATTCTAACACATGTAACGAACCTACTCAGATAAGTGATTAAAAATTGGCCTAAGTTTGGAGTGCCTATGTTAAATTGTAAAATGTTCTTGATTCTTGCAGTCGCATTTGTTTTTTGTGATGGAATATTTAAACGGCGGCGACCTGATGTTCCACATACAACAGAGTGGTCGATTTCCGGAAGCCAGAGCGCGACTTTATGCCGCAGAAATTGTGTCAGGACTAAAATTTTTGCATAAGAGAGGAATTGTTTACAGGTATTCATTAAATAAATATTTAAAGCTCACAGCATTAAATCTAGGCTACGTAAATTAGTAATTCATAATTAAAAACTACCGTCAACTTCATATTTTGTAAAATTGACATATTTGTTTACAGGGACCTAAAATTGGACAATATTTTATTAGACTTTGATGGTCACGTAAGAATCGCAGACTTTGGAATGTGCAAGCTTCAAATATATCTAGACAAGACTGCTGATACATTCTGCGGCACTCCTGACTACATGGCACCCGAAGTAAGACACATTATCATTTTATTTTATTTTAAATTTCTTTATTGTACCAATAAAGTAATCACCATCGTAAGAAACACAAGAAATAGATAAGTGTCACCTCCATTACAGGTGAAAACTACATGTATATGAGCGACATAGTGTATCAACATAAATCTAATTTATAATAAAAATTGAACATTTTAATTAACTATCAGAATATACATATATTGAAAAAAACTATATTACAATATATAAAATTAACAAAATGTAAGTCAGATTTAAGAGAATAAAAAAAAAACGTAATGAACGAATAAACAATAAAATAACGGTAATAATTATGATTGTAAAATAATACACACTAAAATCTAGATACAATCGGAATTCGAAAAAAATAAAAAATCTTTATCTCAAAATTTTAATTTTATTAAAAATAAGCCCTAAAAATGTAATATATATTATTCATACATTTAAATCCATTATAATCCATTAATATCTCATATCCAATCCAATCGTATATCCAATCATACATGCTTGCATAGATAAGGTGGGCCACTCTCCTGTAGTCGCAGGCACGGTGGGGGGGGGGGTTACCGTATCGCCGTAGCTAGCACCCGCGAGGGTGCTGGGAAGACGTGTCAAGTTCCCTCGGTATGGGGCTAGCAATAGCCGGCGGGTGGGGGTCCTGCGACGATCCGCAAGGAGTTCCGCGGGCCGTTGTACTTCCCGCCGAAGGCGGACCACTGTAAGATTTTAGTGGGTATTACCTCCGTCAAGTCCCACATACGCCAGGCTGTAGCCCCCGACGCGCCGGGAATGCGTAAATGCATTTCATGACAAAAAAAAAAGGTGGGCAACTCTACTCCAAATCAATGTGCCCTTGACTGTGTTTCAGATAGGAACTGCACCAGAATAAAAAAGGATTTGATATTCCTAAGACGCTTTCATAAATCTGTGTTGTTGTGGCACTATGAGGTGTTCTACTTGCCATGCTACTGTTACGAGCTGGATTCGTAAATGAATGAATACGCCGTACAATGAAACTACTAGCACTTTATTACTAGCATTATCCACACTCAACTTCTTAAATCACTCGCCGATTTGTTCGTTCCGATGTTGCTTCTATCTCCGCTATCACAAAACTAATTGACTGAACTTGATCTTTTACAGCGTTTGCATAGCACAAAATAAGACGTGCTTACGTAACACTACTATACGAACGGTCAGTTATTCAAAAAGAGGAATAATCGATATAGGCCTATAATTTATAACTGGGTATTGCTACTTTTACGTAATTGTATAACGAGGGACTTTTAGAGATTTTGAGAGCCGGAGCTAAGAGATTTATTTAACATACGACTAAGAGGAATCGTGAGAGCGGAGGCACACCTGATGACAAAAATATCGATATTATACCATCTAAACCTGTGCCTTTACTTGGGTCGTTTTTTTTTAATTCTGAAAACTTGATCTCTAGTTACATTATAAAAATAAAAATTAAATTTTTAAATATTTTACATTAAATATTTCCATTAAAAAGCTTATGTTCAGAGGTACTTTTTCAGTGTTGTAGGCCGACGAGAAGTTCTAAGCCTAAAGATTTCAAATATCTATACCTGCAAAACCAATGCTATCATCTAAATAAATTATTATTTTTTTTTAATTGCACTATACCGTATTCTGTTCTGATATCTTTTCACCTAAAGGTTGTCTGTTAGAGATTGCTTTTAGCAATAAGACCGCCTTTGCATATTATTCTGTTTCTCGTGTTCGTGTTTCATTTAATATTGTAAGTTTTTCCTTTTTTTTTTTTTTTTTTTTTTATTTTTGTATTGTCTAATATGCAATAAAGTGCTTATCTATCTATCTATCTATCTATCTAAAGACATTTGTGCTTGATAAGGATTAGATGTCACAGATGATTCCAACCGCTGTAAGACTTGTAGTTCGAGCTGTGTAATTTAGCACATCTCTTTCTACTTACAATAACACATTACAGGGATTTGCAAAATTTATTTCTATATTTTGACTTTTTTTGATCACTTTAATAAGCGCCTTCGAAAACTAGAGCGAATATTTCCTGTTGTTTTTTAGTTTGGATTTCGGTAAATGTTTAAAAGTAATACCTTAGTATTTTATAGAAATGTATTACCATATTTTATAAGCAAGTACGTCTAGTCATTTATTTTTTTAACAAAAACAGGCCTATAGAAATTTATATTTATAATTTTTTTTTAGAGAATTGTTGTTTAAGATGGCGTAAATGAATTCAAGGGGGGGCTGTAGTGTTAATGGATAGGTACAATCGTCCACATGGTATATTTTCGTTGTCTTCATAATCAGATCCAACATTCTGTTTTATTTATTGAGACAGAATTACATTGAGCATAATAAGTGACAAACAAAAATTATCAAACTATTTAGTAGGCTAAATGATGCAGTTCAGATGAAGCAGTTCTGTGTGAGATTGTTTATCTTTTGTCCAACACAAGCTACTTTAATGAAAGTCACCTAGGACAATGGTATATTCGCTGTGATTGTCTAAGACGTGATTTGAGTTACCTATGAAATGTTCAAGTATGTGTTTTTTGACAGGAGGCGGATATGCATACTATAGAAATACATGTAACTAGCTTTATCTATTATAGCACTCAATTCCACTTTAACCCAAAGATCTTCGAAATCAAACTCTAGAACAATTAAGAATTTAGATTCGATGAGAACAATTTTGTGCCATGGAACTTACTAATTCTGCGATCGTGCCTAAGTAACAGTAACAGTCAACAATTAGTAAATTATCACAGATACTACAATTCAACCACGTCTCTGTAAAAACTTATTGAAGTTCAGTAGTTTTTGTTCACACAATTTTGTTAATAAAAATTGCCCTTCAGTTTACTTTTATCATTGGCAACTATATGACAAAAGATTTAATAAATTAATACTTTATACCTTGTGCGCTGTAGCATGGAGTGGGTGACAGTCAGTAAGTAACGTTTCGTTTCTCTCTTGTTTTATTTGTCGCGATTTACAAATCATATTTTAGTATTTTCCTTATACCACATTCCTTATATATAATAACCATAGTAAATTAAATTAAGCCCAATTCGAATGTTCTAGTCTACAAATAAAATATTATAGAAAGAAAATTAAGTAGTGTTATCCGTATAACATAACATACGTTGGATAGTCGATGTTTTTATTATAAAAAACATATATCGTGCGTAAATAGTTCAATTTTTATTTTTAAAGGGTCTTTAATTGTATTAATGAAACAACAGAACATATATAGGGTAATTTGCTTAAAATGTTGTTAAGAAAAAATACATTTTATTTATACTAGCACTTGTAGCATCGAATAGCATCGCACGGGTAAACAAAATGTCTGTCGCACTCATGCGTTATAGAGTAAAAATGTTGTGACGAAAAAAACATTATTAGCCTATAAACATAAAGATTTATGTTTACAAACATTCATTATAACAAACTCAGCGCATCGAAAAATTTATTTCATTTTTTGTTAAAATAAAGAGGAAATATGACAGAAATAAATTTTTGTTTGAACCATTACTATTTAAGCAAATTTAATTGTTAAACTACCCTTATGTGCACTCGTTTCGACATAAATTATGTTAAACCTATATGAATTTTTATTTAAGGGTCTACAATTGTTTAGCAGACATTGGTTCAAATGTTTGAAGAAAAAAATAAACTTCGTAAACAACTAGCATATACCCATCATGTAGTAACCAAATTTGTTTCGATTTTTATCACATACATACGTTTTTAGAATGTTTTGACTTAAATTTATACAGCTATTAACTGCGTACATTTTTTGTTGTTTTTACAAAAAAACGGCCTTTTTTTCTAAAACTGGAACGAATCTCCGACTTTGTCCGTGTTTTGAACCAAAATCGTGATTCACTTTGCGTCGTTTCGATTTGCGTCGCATTTTTGAGGAACGAATTAAAGACGCAAATCGAGGTTTAGGTGTACTAATATCACTATCCCAATGAATAAAAGTCAAAAATATATGGAGCTTTGTACGATACGTACGATCGAAAAAAAATATATCTTGGATATAGCTGTAGCCGTCAATTCAAAGTCAAAGGCTCGACATTATTTTATTTTTTCCTTTTGAAGTCAAGTCTTACTTACAAACGTTTACAAATTTTAACTCATCCTTTTTTTTCTAACATATATACTATATCTTTAATTTTCAGATTATAAAGGGGCTCAAATACAATCAAACAGTAGACTGGTGGTCATTCGGCGTCTTGTTGTATGAGATGCTGATCGGTCAGAGTCCGTTCAGCGGCTGCGATGAAGACGAGCTCTTCTGGTCCATCTGCAATGAAATGCCTTCATACCCACGTTTCCTGTCAAAAGAAGCCCTCGGCATTTTAACTGGTGTAGGTGTTATAGTATTTATTTATAACTTTTCCACTTTGAATTGACGTACAGTGATCACTTGATCACAATTTAAAGAGTCAGGGCCCTCCTGACACCATACTAATCGGAATAAGCCCTTCCAACTTAAGAGTTAAGGATACAAGGGTTCCAAACGTGCCCTAATCTGAGAAGAACCACACAATAAACTCCGGGTATTTAATTTTTTTATAGTGATCACTATTTCTATCGTCAAAAAAAATTTAACATTTTTTTTACCAACAACAAGAGCTATCGCAATCAATTCAATATGAACTAATATTAACCTAGTACCTAAATAAGTATTTTATTTATGGTGTCACAAAATTACACATTTTAAATTCTAGTGCTGATCCTAGAAACGGCGCCGATAATGTTCTTTCATCTTCCACTATTCCTCGCTCAAAAAAGTAACAATCCAGTTACTGGTCTAAATCCGTTTTCATACTTCGGTACTTATCATTAAAGGATTAGAGAAATCGGGGCATTTGTAAACTGTATGAATCATTTAATTGAAATTTCACAGAAGGTATTTCTATAAAAGTCTTGATATTTCGAAGTGACCATGCGGACGACAAGTACCAACGATTCTATTAAATGTGATATATATGGATAGCTGTAGAGTATAATATAATCCGCCGCAGCTGCTGGACAAGGACGCCCGCAGGCGGCTGGGCGGCGCGGAGTGCGAGCTGGGGGACATCCGCGACCAGGATTTCTTCCGCCCCGTGCACTGGGACCGCCTCGAGCGCCGGGAACTAGACGCGCCTTTCAAGCCCAGAGTGGTTAGTTCCGTCTGTTATTAATTTTTTGGTTATATAAAAGTTTTCTCGATTACGGATATGGGTAAACTGTGACTGTGATATGAACGTTACAGAGGCATCCGATGGACACTCAATACTTCGATCGGGCGTTCACGGGAGAACGGCCTAGACTCACCGCGGTCGAACCGCAGATTTTGCGATCGATGGACCAAGAACCTTTTAGAGGATTCTCTTATACGAATCCGAATGCTACCGACCGCTAAAATTGTTTATACCTTCGTGGGTGAAATTCGAAAATTTGCGTCTTCGGTAAAAGGCGAAGGAGGTTCGGAATCATTGTCGTATTAGTTACATCTCAATCTACCGTCAAATTAATGCGACCTTAGTTTTAAAGAATATTTAGTGTTTCGAGCATGCGGGAGTTAAAAGTTACAGTATTCACGCTATGGACAAATAGCAGAACGATAATTGTGCATATCAATAATAGTTACGCTGTTAGCTGTGTCTGGTACACAAGATATCTTTGAATGTGAATAAACTAATTGTTATTTTAAGAAAATATAGAAATGATTTTTCCTGTGTTTCGAGTTGAATTTTAAATATAATATCATCTGTATCTTTCTTAAGAAGAAAATAAAGAAAAAAATATTTGATATCATTTTAATGTATATGTTATTTATCACCGGATCTCTCGTGCGCACCTGAATATAATCGAAATTAGCCCACCTAGTTTTTTTTTGTTTTTAAAGGCTTACTAATTTTATATTGTAACCCACAACTAATATACCTTCAATTATTATCATATAATAAATCTGTAAGTAACCTGTCTGTACACATTGCTTGTATATTTTAAAACTTTTAATTGTTGTTTAGTAAGTAATCGATATACATACTAAATCACCTATTTTTAAACATTTTGTCTATATGTCTATCTGCATGTTTGTGCACGAATAACGCAAAACCTACGCAATGGAATTTTATGAAATTTGACACAGGGATAGCTGAATGTCGTGATCAACATTTAAGATCACTTTTACTTGAAGAAAATCTATTTTTTTTTTGTAAATAGAGGGCCAACGAGCGTGCGGTTCAAGGTCAAATGTGATCACCGCTGCCCATAAACTCTTGCAACATCCGAAGACTCACAAGAGCGTTTCCGGCATTGGAGATAGGAATAAACGCCTTTTTTGAAGGTACCCATGTCGTATCGATCTGGAAACACCGGCCAAGGAAGTTCATTCCATATCTTAGCGGTACGTGGAAGAAAAGTCCTCGAAAACCGCACAGTAGAAGATCGCCACGCATCCAGGTGGTATGGATTGAAATGCAGGCGGTGACGTGCTGTGCGGTGATGAAATTCGGTAGCAGGCATCAGATAAAATAGCTCTTCGGAACACTCCCCGTTGTAAATGCGATAGAAGACGAACCAAGATGCCACGTCTCTACGCAATGCCAAAGAGTCCAACCGTTCGCAGAGTACTGGGTCCCCGACAATTCGGCTCTCCGTTGTAAGCAGGCAAAAGGCAGAAGCTGATATTGGGGTGATACGGACCAGAGATGAGAACAGTACTTCATATGTGGCCGGATCTGCGCCTTATAAAGCGCAAGTCTTTGGACGGGATTGAAATACTGCCTCTTTCTATTGATCGCACTCAATTTCATCATGGCCAACTAGGTCTTGCTCTCCAAATGACCACGAAACTTACAGTCGCTCGAAATGTCGAGTCCCAGTATTCTGATACTTGGCGAGGCGTCGAAGGGTGTGCTCTCGAAGAGCGGCGATACGACAAATGGGATTTTCGTAGTGGTAAACGCGCAAACTTGTGTCTTTTGTTGATTAAAGTGAACGAGGTCCAGTTTACCCCATTCTGATACCATCCCCAGGGAGGTCTCTATAGAAGACACAAGTTTCTTACGGCACTCGTGGACCTGCACGGCCGGAATATACCGCATCCCCAATGCTGTCATCCGCATAACAATGTATGTTGGAAATATCCAACAAATCGTCGATGTGCATGAGGAACAGAGTTGTTGATAGCACGCAGGCTTGGGGTACACAAGCATTCACGGGCTGGGGGTCGGAGCAAAAACCGTCGAGAACGACCTGTATGATTCGCCCATTAGGGAAACTGGTGATCCACTTGCATAAACTCTCGGGAAGCCCATAGGAACGAAGCTTCGAAAGACACCCCTTGTGCCATACACGATCGAAGGTTTTCGCTTTATCCAGACTAACTGCCCGACCCTCTCCCTTGCTTTCAATAACCGCAGCCCAAGGGTGTGTAAGATATAACAAGAGATCACGAGGCGATCGACCATGGCGAAAGCCATATTGCTGGTAATTGATCAACTGGCGATCCTTGAGGTACGCGAGGAGCTGTCGGTTTATGATGTTCTCCATTATTTTAGAGAAGAGAGGTGATGGCGATAGGTCTGTAGTTAGCTGGGTCCGAGCTATCACCTTTATTAGGTATGGGATGGATAAGGGCACACTTCAATGAGACAGGGACTACGCCTTTAAGACAGGAGTACCGAAATAGACACGTTAGCATTGGAGTCAACTCAGGGGCACATTTTCGTAGCACCATTGGGGAAATGCCATCCGGCCCACTCGACTTATGAACATCCAAAGAAAATAGAGAATGTCGTATTGTTTTTTGCCCGAAAATTGTTTCCAGCTTTGAGCTCTGACACTGCTGGATGGTAGACGGTGTTTTTCCTGATTCGTTCAAGGTCGAGTTTCAGACAAAAAAGTGCTTTAGCGATCGGTTTTCTCTTTTGCCGTAGTGGCCAGTGAATCATTTCTCGTGTACAATGGTGGTAGGGACGGCTGGGAAGTCACCCAAAGTGGCTTTAGAAAGCGCCCAGAACTTGCCAGAACCTGGTGGGTAGTTTGCCAACTTATCCCCAAGTTTGAGGACATGCTTGAACTTAGCTCTAGCGATTTACCATTTGAAGAATCTGGAGGTACGATTGTATTTTCTTTTTGGAACTCTAGAGTTCGGATCCTTGGTAGCTAACGCATTAGCCGAAACTTGATACGCCTGCCGTTTACCGGCTGTTGCAGCCTTGATAGAAACATCAAAAAAGACCACGATCTGCTACCAAGTGGTACCACAGAGTTTGGTACAAATAGTTCCGTTTCCTGTAATATCACATCAGCTACAGCCCCAGCGCAATCACTGGGATCATTGGAAAGGAAACAAAACGACTCCCATGAGTAGGAAGCAAAGAAAGACCGCATTCCATTCCAATCCGCTGACTTATAGTGCCTAACGCGTCGGGTCGCGGATCTTCTGCGACTCAATCGTTGAATGGACTACACTCCGTATCAGGCAATGACCTCGTTCTTTCCGGGTGTAGTCAGCAGAAGATCCAACAAAGAGTGTATGTGGCTGTCCACGTCCGGTAGACGAGTGTGTGTCTGAATCAACTGGGACAGACCATTTGCATGAGCAAAGTTAATCACAGATTCAGTGGAACGCGACCCTAGCCACTCGGCATTGTGCGCGTTGAAGTCCCCGAGGACTATGATTTCAGCTGAGGGCCAGGAGTTGCTCCGTTTCTGCGTTGCGTCCCAAAATGCGATACCTTGCCCGCCCCTTATATGATGGGCAGCCCGAGCAAAATCGGAATAACGTTTACACGATCTTGCTCGGGGAGTAATTATCCGGCTTCATGAAAGCCGGTACCCTCCTGGGTTATATTTGTTGGAACAAGCGCATTCATATTTGGCGAGGAGGGGGAAATTGCAGGAAAGTCTAATTCCTACCTAAAATGCGTCTAGTCAAAATGGGTTTCCTAAACTTGCTATCGTTTTGTTTTTGGGAAACTATATAAGAATATGGCTTAATCCGCGATTTCTCTTCATAATTCACACACATATTTAATAAACACAATAATCATACTAAATAAAAACATAAAGAAGCATGTTAAATGTGTCATCAACTTATTAGTAATTCGTATATGTTTTTTTCAGTTGCAATAAATAAGTGATGTCCATCTGTATCTTCATAGACGTCCATTGATTGTATTCTGAAAGACTGCAAACAGATGTACCACTGCAAGTAAAAGTACAAGACCAGCGCAGGGTCATCCTTGAGTAGATTATCTATTAGGAAAATTTATATCTGAACATATAAGCGAGTAGTCTAAAACACTATTAGAATAGAAAAAAAAATGTTTGCTTCACAGGTTAAGTAAATTATTATAATATCACAAATAATTTACCTTTCCGTTTTCATATCCTGTAATTAACACAGGATCATATTCCAAGCTACAGGTACCTGGACAGTCCACTATTTTTTGTTTCTTCTCTTTTTGTGGGTAAATGTTATATGTTCTATTGCTTGGGCATTCTCTTTTTTATCCTATTCTTTTCATTTCTTGTATGTCGTTGTAGGATAGTTTAATAGAGAAGTGCACATCAATCCAATTAATAATACTGTTTTCTAAGATTACATAAGACATTCCTCCCTCCTCTATGCCGAAAAATACTAAATTTCTCTGCCTTGATTGTTTTTCTAGAAAATGCATTCGTTTTTCTTGGTTTTATACAATTTGTTTTAATTTTTCATGTTTTTCATCCCATAATAAAAAAATTTGATCCATCAATTTGGTAATTTTTTGTGTACCTTGGTCTGTCACGTTTTTGCCGCTGTCACGGATGGCTGTTTTTTGTTCATCCAATTCTTTTTGTACTTGTTTAAACATTTTCATAATTTCTTCCATGATTTAGTTTTACAGTTTGTTACAACGCCCTCTTATGGCACCTTTTATTATTTTGTGCTGCTGTTGGTAACTATGTTGGGCGCTATGGAGTTATAGCAGTTAATCCCTTTTTTACTTAGATGGCGCTGTATTTATCGTTCTTAGAATTGTAACATTTTCAAATCATTCAGATTCTAGGTTATTAATTTTTTCACTTATTTCGCAATTTCACAGGGGATAGA
This sequence comes from Mechanitis mazaeus, assembly GCA_959347395.1. NCBI lineage: Eukaryota > Metazoa > Arthropoda > Insecta > Lepidoptera > Nymphalidae > Mechanitis > Mechanitis mazaeus. The sequence continues at coordinate 18,159,811 of OY365750.1, forward strand.
TTTACTATGTTTTTGTAGCTTTTAAGAAGGAGTCTAATATTTTCACTGAATTTTGTTGAACAAATATTGTCTGTAGTATTTTTTTAAATTTTCACGAGTACACATTTGAAATAAAACTATTTTTACGGATTAAAACTCGCGTATAATTTGGTTACATTTTTATCAGAGATGTTTAATTAACTGATTTTCTGACAGACACTTACATCTCGTCTACCCGTTAACACGATAACTGCAAAGTATTCTAAACGTCGGGTTAAAATAAAAGTGTAACCAAATTATACGCGAGTTTTAATCCGTAAAAATAGTTTTATTTCAAATATTGTCTGCTTTGCAATAAGTTTTGAATTCCGTAAACCGGCGAATCACACTTTGGATTTTTTAGGTTTTTAGTAACAAGCTGTTGTTTATTATCTTTGACCACAATTTACAGTTAAAAGCACTTCTTTATTTATCACTGTAGACACTATACTTGGCGAATCGCACTTTTAGCATTAATTTTTTTCGTAATTTCTACAGAGATGATGTTTAGCGTGGCAGCACTTGCGCCCCCTCTCATGTATATAGGTGTTTATATATACATATATAATTTTTTTTTCCGACTTTTTCCTTTGTATAGTTTGATAATTACAATGTTTAATTGTTAATTGTAAATTTAATTATTTATTTATTTAATTTTTAGTATTTCTTTTTAATTTTTAGTCCTCCAGGACAGGCAAAGGCTTTTACACCATGCAGCCTGGTCTTAAATACTCTAATCTTCATTGAATTTGCTTATCTTCAGTATTTTTCCTCTTCAATAAAGTTTCAAAGTTTTAGTCAATCTAATTCACTTCAGTGACCAATTGAAAAATTTCTTCAGTTGTTTAATTACCTTGAGGTATTTTCTAATAAGTCTTCAGTAGTTTTTTTTTCTTTTACGTAATATTGAGTATTCAATGTTTTTAGTCACAATTTGTGTTTTTGTTATATCCCATAAAATATCTTCAATGGAATTTCTTTCTAGTAAATCCAGTTTACAAAACTGTTTCGCATCTACTCCTTCTGTCACGTCATGTTTATGTCAGTCTATGTGTGCCAGTAACAGAGTACTATACACTAAACTGACAGAACTTGTCAAATTCAAATTGCATTTAACGATTTTTTTTTAAAGAGGATTTTATAAATTAACAGATATTTACAGAACAATCATAAACGAACAAGTATATACACAATACACATACAAACAATTAATTTCAGCTACAGTATTCAATATAAAATTATATAAGAAAGGAAAAGTCGAGGTTTTCTTAAGAAGATCCTTTAAATTAGACGGAATGGATTTACCATAAATTTCTGTAAGTTCAGCCATGAACACAAGGCGCTGAATGCCGAAGGCCCAACAAATAAACAAAAAGTGAGTCAAGGTTTCATTCTTTTGATGTTGACAATGTCTGCATATAGGACTATCGACCATTCTCATGCGGTGAAGATGTGAGTACTCGACAGTGACCGAAACTTAGCCGGCAAATAACATAGTAGTATTTCCTTCCCAAAATGAACTTCAGCAGAACCAAGGCACTTTATTGATTGAAACGTTTAAGGATGCATACCAAATACCCTTGTTAAGGTTATGGACAGAGTAATTCCAGTATGTCTTCTGCAGTGGTAGAACTTATAACTCTTGCTAAATAATCTGCATTTTCATTACCTGATTCATGAGATAGAACCCACATGAAATTGACAATTACATTTTTTTCACAAAGTTCCATGTAAATCTGTTTTATAGAATATATTATGTAATTAGTGTCAGCATTCAATTTGTGATTCATCAAATTTTTTAACACACTCATGCTCTCACTAACTACAACCCATTTATAATCACCATTACAATTATCCTGGATATATCTTAATGTAAACATGTAGCAACAGCTTCTGCTGTAAAAATACTGGCATTCTTATCAATTTTATAACTTAATCCTAAATTACAAGACTGACTAAATATTGCAAAAGAAACATTAAAATTATCCTTTGCCCTATCTGTATTAACAAATTTATGGTCAAACCACACTGTGAGCTTCTCCTAAACCTGTTCTTTAGTGGACAAATTGTGATCTATTATGACTTGCATTACTGGATATTTAGAAGCGTATGAACCCTCATAACAAGGCAAATTTTAAAAAGGTTTATGGATATTTAAGCTATTTAAGAATTGCAAAAAGATAAAGATATCCTGCAACAAGTAGATGATAACTTAAAGCTTGAGAATTTATTACATTATACAACAATACATTATTTGTACTATAGTTTTAAAATAAATCTCTCTTTAAGATATTGTAATTGTATGCTTATTGGTGGGAGATTACACTCAACCTGCATGGCATTGATGGGTGTGCTACAAAATGCACCTGTTATTAATCTCAAGGTTTTATTTTGAAATTTGTCCTGTATGTCAATTAACTTTGTATCTGAAATTTCGATAGTGAGACAACGGTCTCACTGACCAAATGGATGCAGACCTCTGTATCTAGACATAATTGGAAGGCTTGAATCTTCAGTTTGGATCCAGATACCACATCCTGTCTTTCAAGATGGCTAAAACACAATTCAGTATCCTTGGTTGCCATGAACTTAAAACAAGTAAGCTACGAAGATTTTAAAATAGCTTTTAACGCATCGTATTTTAAATTTTCATTTTACTAAATTTAAATAAAGCGTCAATTGAGCATGTCTTATGTGTACCGTTTTTTGCCATACTATTTAACTTAGTATTCAACTATAATTCAAACTCATTTGAACATCTTTTTGTTTTATTGATTCGCATATATATTGAATGTTTCGTAAATACATATAAATTTACATTTAAGTTAAAATAGGTTATGTTAAATAGGCTTCTTTCCCTGTGATTATATTTAAGATGGGTATAGGCAAAACCATGAAAATCATTATTTTCTTAATATAATTTCAAACTTGATATACTTTCTCATTGATAACTAAATTCTTGAATATTCACAAGTATTAATGTCTTACTTGTTATTATGTTTTTATACCATATTTTTTTTACACTTACAAAAATACTTACAAAAGTAGGTGCCCACCTACATACTTCAGACAACAAAAATATTTGTAATAACAATAGAATTTGTGAACATTATCATTTAAGAAAAAAAAATTGTAGAAATAAACCACTTCCCTGAAATTCATGTGGTGAATCCATGTAAACACCCAAATCGTCTTTTGGGGGTAATGATTATTCATTTTTAAAACTCACAGTAAAATAAAAATTGTTATAAATATAATTGAACGATTTTTGTTATTTAATATCTTTCATACTTTTTAGTGATCGCTATTTTCATATTATTGACGATATATAAATTTTATTCACAGAAAACAACTTCTTGGATCCACATCAGTGTCTAACATTTTTTTTGAGAGGTAATGTTTACTCGGATTAAATTAATATCTTGAATACTTTTTAAAAATGTAAAAATATTTTAAATTACTAAATATTCAAAAATTTTTCAGTAATCTTTTCTTTCATAAAAATTAGCACCTATATTCTGTTTTGTTGATAATATTCTTTAGTTTAATGTGGTATTATCTAATATGAAAATGTTACAGTTATTTTATCTTGTAAATATATTTAGATTTGTTTAATTTAGTTATTAAAATTTAGGACAACAAAAGGCAACGAAATATTGGGAATTTTCACAAACAGAAACAATTTAATATTTTCAAACTTACAAAGAATAGATGGAAATTGTAATTATTATTTTTCAGATAAAGGAGTTCTTCCCATAGAAGGTTAAGACTGCAGATGTGATTTTATTAGAAGAATGATTGGAATCACTATATGACAGCTACAACAACTTAAGCAAGAGAAGGAAGATGCTGCAGGGTCCTGTGAAGCCGAAGCATCATAAAGTGTGGGTAAGAGCAAAAAGGGTTTTACATTTAATATGATTTATAACAACTTCAAGTAAAACAGTAATTGCATATATTATTGTATTAATTTTATATTATTAATTTAAATGTTTTAATGATATAAAGATATTTCAATAGACATTCTTAAAAGGAAATGTTTTATTAAAGATATTTCCAATTACATTTTTAGAGTACTGAGCATTCATATAAATTATGAAATTTTTAAAATGTGCAAGACATAATCAGAAATAATTAAAGTTTAGCAAGATTTGTCATGTAACTGCTTACTGTACAGCTGGTGAAAGGATGCCATAGCTTATTTAATTTCTAGAAGAAAACATCACTCATTAAAATGATTGCTTATTTGATTTTATTAATGTTTTCTATTGTAAAAAAATATATACTTCTAAAATATGGTGCCTGTGAATGTTACTATATTTAAATATTAAGTTATGTGGTGTTACTTTTAATAGAAAAAAAAATATCATCTTTTTATTTGGTATTTCCTATATTAATAAAGCAACTTTAATTAATCTTTGTCTTTTATTTAATCTGAACACTTTACATGAAGCCATTTATTGTAAATGAAAAATGGTGAAATATGATATATCATAATAAATAGCTGTATGAAAGAAGTTTAATTGGAGGATTCATAGAAACTACAAATGCTTGTTATGTGGATACCAGGCATTCCGAAGTAGTTTTATCGTTCAGAGTATAGATGGCGCTAGTAGTCCAAACACGAAATCTGCACTCTATACATAGTACTCTGTGGTGCCTGCTACTGTTTTTTGAGTATCTTAATATTTCATATTGAAATGTCAGTGCTATAGAAAATATTTGCAAATATACTTTATTAAGACTACCTTCACTTTTATAAAACAAAATTATGAATAAAGCTACTAAATTTTTTATGAACTAAAAATTAACTCTTGGCTTGTTTAAGGAATATTTAGTAACATAATTTGTCAGTGAAAATTACAATCTTATTAAATACAAACTGGTAGCACTGTAATCTGTTGAGATAACAGAATTCACGATACAACATAGTTTGTGACTTGATATAAACATAAATTATGGTTATCAAGTATATTTTAAAATGTAAAATAATGTTATTTTGTTAAGTTACCTAAATTTAATTGTATACACAATAAGATTTTTTATATAAATTAATAAGTCAAGTAATTATTCTGAATCTAAGTTATTTAGTCAGGAGAAAATAATATCATGGCAATTATTAGCTGTCAGTTGTGTCAATCCTAAGTGGGTAAATTGAGTTTTATAGTTTGCGCTCCCTCGGTTGTGTCGTGTTACTTTTAATTCTTCCGTAATCTTCCTTTAATTTTGTTTGTAAATTGTGTTAAAGATCATTTGAAACATTTCATAAATGAAATCCTCCTTATAATTGTCAATTCTATAATTATTTAGTAAGATTTTATTGTTAAGTTTCTGTAAACTGTCGTTTCGTTTGATTTATTGTTATAACCGCAGTTATTGCACCTAAATGAAAATGGTGAGTATATATAGTTATATTTCTCAATAACATTTTAATTAAATATATATAAGTTATCTAATTAATTCATATTTACTATTAGCATGTAAATAGAGTAAATTATTTTTTTTATAAATTAAGTAAATTATATTAGTCCATAGTAATATTAATTTAATTATAGATTATTTTTGTTTTTAACAAAGACTTCTTTTTATATATAATACTATCAAAAAACTGATTATATTTAATTGAAGACAAAAGTATTTCTTTTATCTGAGATCTATTTATTGATACCACAAGTAATCATCTGTATATTTTATATATTGATTAGATAACTGATGAATAAAGTATATTCGTATGCTAAGTAAGAAGGAATGTCAGAAACTGAATGTTATAACATTTTTCATCTTTGTTTTTAAATGTGCAGTAGTTTTATACATGTCCGACTATTTATCATTATATTGGTTGGTGTATATTCTACATTATTGAATTAATGGAAATCCAATTTTTTTTTTTTTGAAAGTGTCATTAATTTTATTCAAAACAAAAATTTGTTATATTAAAGTATTTACTGTGGAAGGTCTGCATATCTTAAATCCTTCATACTGGAATTTGTTTTCACATTTTTTCTTGTTGGGGAAAAACTAGTTGATATTATGTAACTGTGATATCAAAGTAATATTATTAGTAAAAAAATCAAAGAATAATTTAACTGCTAGACTGGTACAGTAGATTAACCATTTATATATATATTATGCCAATATCAGACTAAGTAATATACATGTGGTGAAAATTGTTGACATTATGCCTGATATCACATTGATATCACTTGTAAAATAACTAAAGTAACTTGTAAAGACCGTTATAGTCTATAAATAATTTATATATAAATTAAAATTTTATATATATATATAAGAATATCTCAGGAACATATGGATGTGTGTCATTGTGTAAGAATTTATTTTATTACTCACACAGATAAACCTTAAGACTGAAACACCGTTAAGTGCTAAATTAGATTTATGTCTGCTAAGTGTCCATATTGGTTAATAAAAATATATTGCTATACTCATAAAATATATAAAATTATTTATATTTTATTACCTCATTAAATAACTGACTTTTTTGTTATATATTTGATATTTAATCATTTATCTGTTTTAATAAAGCAGAAAAGTTTGTTTTTATAAATGGACTTATGTTTCAAAAGTCCTTATGATTATTATTCCTACTTATTTATATAGTAAAAAATTATGCTTTCGTAAGTGGAATCAGGAGTAGCAACTAGTTTTACTAAAAAATTGCACCCTGATTCCAGATTAAAGTTATTTCACACAGTAATACACATAACACGATTTGCAATATATTGGCGCCGAATTTCCATTACTCGTACATCTAAATTTGTTTTTTATATATTGATATCAAGACTAGGGTGAAAATAAAAGTAAAAAAGTGTAAGAATGCTGAAAAATTCGTTGTTTTGACAGAACAGCAAAATACAAAACTTAAAATATATATAAAATCAGAATTTTCCTCAACTATTTCTGAATCTATATTAGGCCCTTTTCATGGCAATTCGGCCATGCTCTGAGCTCATGAATAAGTCCCGAAACAGTCCGAAAGTGTTCGAGCAAATTCTGATAAAATGAGTACAGCCGAATAATCATGGAACCCCAAAGTCGTAATACAAAAATAAAAATATTATTTAAAAAAATGCCATAACGTTTCTTTTCTTTCATTAAAATTTTACTCTTACCTTTTCCCATATTAAGTTTATTCCCTGCGGAGAATTGCGTAGGCGCATTGTAATTTGCAACTGTTCACTAAATCCCGTTAAGGGCAACGATGTCAAGATTAAAATTGACTTTCTAAATGACCGGAACTGAGTTTTGTTACTTTGTAAACAATACAAACTCCTCATATATAATTATCTGCTGTACTGCTGTAGATACTCACGTAAATATTGCGAACTTTGCTCTTTTCTTCTAGTTTGGAAATAGTTTCGAACCCATTTTGGTGTCTTGGGCTTTAAGCATGGCGTAATCGCGGCGTGAAAAGTTCACGTTCACATATTCCTATTTATTTATATCTTTTCTACTTTGAATCCATATCAGTTATGACTTATGTACGTTAATTTTAAAAGTCAGGGCCTATTTTGAGTTATTTATTTATTTATTTATTTTGGAAACAAACGGTGTTATAATAATAAACTAGGAACGCCACCAGACCCTCAATTTCGAATCGCTGCTATCGCGAAATCTCGGGTGCCGTTTGCATGTTGAACGAAGCGAGCCAAGCCGAAGGCTTCTTCTTGGTGTGGGAAAAAAAAATTAACAGCGGATACAGTACAATTCGATTAAAAAAATTCGGTACGCGCATCCACAATGAGACTTCAATTTTTTGCGCTAATTTTTTTACATTGAAGTCTATGGGGTTATGTTTTTTGGAAATTATTCCTCAACGACAATGAATTTTTTGAATTTTTTTTTATAAACCACCACACATCAGCATGGTATATGTGCAAAATTTGAAAACGAACCGTTAAGCCGTTTTAATGCCAACTTGTAAAACCAACGCAAATTCTCTCTAGTATAGCGTTCCACTCGCTTCGCTCAATAAAATAGCAAACATTAAAAATACTTGATACAATAATTATCAAAATAAGCCTCTCTGGACACTCTCAAACTCATAAGTTAAAACTAGGATCGTTCCAAACTCACCCTGGTGTGAGAAAAACCACACAACAAAGTCTACAGAGTATTTTTAATTTTGATTTTGACTTTTGCACAAACATCAAAACATTAAATATTTCATTAACGAAAAACGAGAGCCATCGCTATCAATTCGATATGAATGCTCAAAGATTTTAATTATAATAAAATTGGTTATAACAATTTAATCGACTAATTTCGAACCTATGTTTCATGAACAACCCCTAGTAGGAAACTATTGGGGAAAATAATCATTTTGTATTTCTTTCTTACGCTTAAAACATCGTCACGGAAAATTATTGTAGGTTAATTATCTGAACTGTATTAAAAACGTAGTAATTTTAAACCTGGGCTAGATAGTACATTGGTCTAAAGGCGCAGTTGTTTAAGCACAAAAACACTAATAAATCATTTGAAAAAATAGATGCATCAATCAAGGTATAACTTCTATTCTACAATCCTATTACATACTGCACCAATCACATATATGCATCTATAATTAAATTGAAGCTATAATCAATAATGTAAAGGACGTTGAAATAAAGCTGATTATATGTATTTTATTATGTAAATGTTTTATTTGATTATAATAAAGATGTATATGTGTAGCACAAAGATGTATTCTGAAATGTACGTTCTAAAACGTCTTTTAGAATTACAGTGATGAAATTGAATTATTATGATATTTTAAAATATTTGTTATCTGATATTGGACTATCACATGCCAGCTTGAAGAATTATTAATAAGATGGATACAAAATATTTAGACTAATAACTCAGAAATTAATGAGAGACTTTTCTGCATCCTTTGCGTAAGCATCAATCAAAAATGGTAAATCCAAAAATTTGCACACTGATCTGATCTGATCTTGAAGAAGGTTTCAATAAGGACAATTTACAAACCACATAAAAAAGTTAGCCAATTCTTGAGACCAGTTAAGAGTAATATTCCCTTGCAATGTGCCGGTGTATACAAACTTGATTGTGATTGTTGTTTATCATAAATTGGTCAAACAAAGAGGAGCATCGGTACTAGAATCAAGGAACACATCTCAGATTTAAAAAATAGGCAGTGTATGAACACACAATAGACAAGCCCAACCACTTTGATAAACCAAAGATCCTCGCTCGTGAACACAGATATATACCAAGAATGATTCGCGATTCTATTGAAATTAAAAAACATCCTAATTTTAATAGAGAAGATGGTTGGAATCTATCGAACACCTGGGATCCTATCATGAAAAATATTAAATCCCATGTCCATAAACAGACTGCCAAGCCCATAGACACAATTAGTGTGTTTTGTGTGCATCCTGAACTCTATGCCCGTAAACTCAGCAACCGTTGGAGGTAGGTGACAAATAAACTGACTGACTGACAGACACCATCATCTGGTCTTACCGCGAACACGTTTGCTGCAAAGCATTCGAAACATCGGGTTAAATTTAAAAATGTAATAATAAACGCGAGTTATATCCGTAAAATAGTTACAGATTCAAATATTCGATGTCGTTGATGAAAAATCACGGAGAAACTAAAATCTAAACTAAAAAAGTGTATGGATACTTTAGTGGGAAAATTATTTCGCGCGAAAATTTAGCTTTACAATGAGAAAAAATAAAAAAAACTAAAATAATAAAAAAAATAGTTGAGGACAGAATGCGTCGCGTTTTTGTAAATGCAATTTCGGTGCTGTTGCAGTTCGCTTCGCTCAATATGCTAACACATGTCGAGATTTTGTGAGCACAGCGATTCAAAATTGAAGTCTGGTTCGCGCTCCTAGAAATTATTATGTTGGCAACAAGGTTTCGTTATAAATAGTTCAGTCAAGTGTAGTTTTTTCTTAGAACAATCTGTCCTGTCAGCTCTTGTCAATCGTTCCTGGAAGATCTTGGCACTTATTTACAAAAGGAAGTGTCAGATCCATCTCATAATATATGGCCATTGCGGTACAGGCCAGTGTCGAAGAATGCTGGAACCGTTGCCAAGTAATAGCAATTTGGCGAATATCTACCCCTTGTACTTGAAGGCACAGAAAGTAATACTATACAACATGCAAGTTAAATTTTTTAATATATGTGAGATATTTAACGTTTTTTTTTAAATAGTACAATTTAAATTATTATTATAATTTATTTCTTTATAAGAACAAATTCTGGAATTTGTTCGTCATCTCAAAAAAATGTGACAATGACAGCTTGCTTGGTGAGTTGCCATACTAAAAAAAAAAGAAAATTTTATATTTATATATATATATATTTTCTTATTAATTGTAAAGTTATACAAATCTTTTTAATTTCTTAGTATCATATTTATATTATTTGATCTTACCACGGTATCTATGAAGGCGTGTATAGAAATCGAAACTTTTTATTATATTCTTTTTGTAATAGGGTAAAAAACAGATACTTTTAAAAAACACATATATATTTTTTTTATGTTTACATTTTCATGATCCATGATTAGTATTATATATAATTAATCCGATATACACATGAATTTTATAGAAATTTGCTTGACAAATTTTTCACGATTAGAGCATTGCGTGGCGTGAACTATTCGAGACAATTTCATAAAAATTAACATGAGTGCAGTCAGATGATTAAATATAACTATTTAATGTACATGATGGCCTTGTCTCTTTTATATTATAAAATATACGTATACGCATATATATTTAAGAAAATCACGTTTCCGCAAGTTACAATATGAAATAAAAAAAGACGTTTTGCATTGATAAGTACTATACATTTATTGAAATATCAGACCTATTTTAATACCAATTAGGGTTATATTTCATTGCAATAATTAAATCAAACCTATAAAACAATTAAGCAACATAAGAAATTAATCGCGACGTTAATCAGTGCCTATGTAACGTCAAAAACGCATTTCCGTAAGTGGGGGGATGCACGCGCATAAAAAATCACATCCGGGTTGTAATTGTTCAGCAATTCTGCTTTGTTGTATATAATTCTGAACATCTTGATATAATTACCGATATTTATATCTAATTATGTACTTTTCAGAAGTAAGCAACATTTTTTTATATAATTTTGTAATTAATTTATACGTGAGTATAGTCAATAATATATTACATACAAAAAACTACTAAAGTCGTATTTGTATGATATATTAATAATGTAATAACTAGTATCTGTATAACAAAAATAATAGATATTAATAATATAATATATTTTTCAAAGTGTCCGGTTTCCAAGGACTCTTCTTCCATGTACTACTAAGATGTGGTATGAACTTCCTTCGACGGTTTTCTAGATCGATACGATTTTTCATTAAAAAAAAAAACTTTATTGCACTGGATGTGCCGAAGGTAGTGGAAACCACTGACAACCTCCCCCCCGCAATATGTGCCTCATAATTAAAGGCATTGCGGCTGTGGTTGTGTTTTCTGGTGTAGAAAATTAATAAAATACCATTAAAATATTGATTAGCGTTTAATATACTTGCGGTTCCATAAGGGGACGATTTTTTTACTATTATAATAAATAAAACCAGTAGCATAAAGATTGATAACCTTCCTCATGAATCTGTGTGTCAGAAAGAAATTTTAAATCGAATAGTTTAGAAAATTAGCGTATGTAACAAACAAAAAGAAATAAATAATATTAATATAGCAATTGTTCCCGAATTTCATATGTAACATACCTTTTTGTATACCTTTAACAAAACACGTAACTTTCACAATTATATCAGTATTTGAAATGAACTGATTCGTTTCAAGTTATTTGTTCCCAAGCGAACTTTCACCTGTCGAACTAACAATGTAACCACTTATTTTTTTTCTAACGCCGAACGTGGGACTAATCAACTATGCCATCTATTCACATACGAGACAGGCTAAAAAAATTATAACAGCTTTTAGTTTATTACGTAAAATGGAATCTAAACGTCAAATGTGTTATGAATCGACAGTGACAGAAACTTTCCGTGAAATGGAATCGGTGAATCTTTACGTTAAATATGCTGTCATAACACAATGAATTGATGGTGAGATTTTTTTTTTATTAACAGCTTTTTTTATAAAAATGTGTGAAACAGATTATTGCTTTTGTTATACAGCCATTATTATTGTGAAATGCTAATATCAGTTGACTATTTTGCGTTTTATTGAAATAATGTTTATCTTAATGATAAGGTATATATTTGTATTGTATAAATAAAAATTCATTTATTTAATAAAATTTCTGAAATATTTGTTTCAATTTTCAGTTTTTAAATTTTTCATTCCAGTGACCTTGACCTCGATTGAAGCTTTCAGTGACTAAGTAGTTCATATTTTAGTTTCCTTTTAAAGTTGTGGCAGCCTACTTCAGTTTCCGGTGTTTTCAGTTTCAGCTAAATGATCAGATATTTATGAAAGCATGAGGGTCGTTAGCTAAGTCTTGAAAGGCTGTATGACCTCAGCGATGACCTCAGCGAAACTAATGAAAAAGTTCACATATTTTATACTATATATATTTTAATTACTACCACATAATAAATTTTATATAAAAAACATCTTTATTTTAATTAGTCATTTAATTGACTTACTGACAGACACTTATATCTCGTCTACCCGTTAACACGATTACAGCAAAGTATTCGAAACGTCGGCTCCAGAATCCAAATTATACGCGAGTTTAATCCGTAAAAAATAATTTTATTTCAAATAAGTACTCGTGAAAATCTAAGAAAATAAAATTTACCCAAATAGTTTTGATCTTCGTTCACGAATAATCCTGAATGACTATAAAACTAGTCAGTAAAATTCTGATATAGGTAACATGCGTAAAGCCGAGTAAATATATCCTATACAAGTAATCTGACTAATCTCGTCACACAGAAGTTAACAATTTCCTATCAGGGATCATTACTCATTGGAAGCTTATAGTGTATATGAATAAGAAACACATTCTTTACTCTTTACCAGGGAAGCCGAATCTTTTTTGATATCTGTGCCCCAATAAAAGTTCATTCGAAATGCTAGCATGGTGAAATTATACGTAAGTATAATTATTATTTAATAAAACAATTAATTTTTAAATATTTTGTATCAATCAATGTTTTACAATTATTTTGTTTTTGCGCGTGCCAACAAAACCCTCAAACGTGCCAATTGTGGCACGCGTGCTATTGGTTCGACATCCCTGATCTATAGTAAGAGCAACGAAGATAATTTCATTATTATAAAGTATATTTTTGTATTAAACTTTCGTTATCCAAGATTACTATATTCGAAGTGCTTATTCTTGAGCTTAAAGACCGCGAATAGGTTCGAAAGTAGTCAAGCAAATTTCGATAATAATTACGTGAATACAGTCGGATAATTATATATAATAATACAGTATATTAACTAATTTACTTGGTCATGTACTAATATCATCAAGTTGACGAAATCGTGGTCCGCTAAGGTAATGATTGCATCCGTTGATGGTTTAGTGGGTAGTCTATTCCATGTGCGAAAGACGTACAGGGAGTCTTTCACCCCCAAACCATTCCCTGGGTTCTGAGGGTAGTTATAAAGCACAGTAGTCCCACCGTAAAAAAACTAACATTGCATTGCGAAAAGACTGGATAAATTTTGTCTATTTAGTCACTATTTTTAGTAGTTAATAATTGCATTAGTAAAGTCAAAACGCAATAGCAATCGATTTCCATATCAATAGACAAAAAACATACTCCTTGTAATTGTAATACAGACCAAAAGCATACCAGTATACAAAAATAAGATAATCATAAAACTTTTAAAGATTCATCTTTTAATATCTACAATTCTTGTCTCAGCAGTTGTATGCAATCTACTTGGAACTGCTTGACCAATTCTAATGAAATTTTGTTTGTATATTCAGTATGAGATGCGAAGTAAGATATTTTTCATATGCCTAAGTTATAAGAATGGTTTACACCAATTTTTTTTTTTATTTTATTTATTGTAAAAAAAACAACCCTAGATTTTCACCATTCACCATCAACCCCTATTTATAATAGCGATATAAGATTTTTTTTTTTAGTTTTATAATGAAATTATGTCCGAGTCTGCTCTATAAAATACAATATATTTATATATAGCCATAAAATAATAGACGCTAGTAATATTTTTCTAACTTTTATAAGTGAGAAGTTCAAATATCTTTATATTAGCTGAGTGGTCTACATTTGTTCCGGTTAGTACTGTCTACGTCCTATTCAATATATACATAGCAGTCTCTACCAGAGACATATGAAGAAAATAATAGAAAGAAGAAATGACCAATGAGGCGGGAAAATTAAATATAAAATTAAATAAAAGTTTCTAACTACTATACAACAAATATACACTAAGCTATTTAATATACTCAAATATATACAATTAAAAATATTATACCGCACATAACATATGTACAATTGTAATTGTAATTGTATATGTATAATTTTTTAATTGTATAAATGTCTAAATGCTCTCAAAAAAATACTTAAGGACAGATTTATTAAAAGCGTTATTATACACACACATATATATATACAAAAACTGTTGAGTTTTATTTTAGTTATTTTCTTATAAATTACTTATATTTATTACTACCTATAATTAAACCTAGATTTTCCTCACAGAACTCGATAGTTTAAGTTTCAAATTAGGTTTAAAATAATTTTCTACATTTATTATTAATTTTTCTAGGTTTAAATTAATTTTTCTATTACTTAGTAAGTAGTTTGTTGAGTGTCAATGAACTGCGAAGATTGCAATAATCCAAGGTTGATTTCAATCTCGGATTGCAGATCAATTATTAATTTCGGTAAGATTATCCATGCAATATCTGCTATGCAGTCACGTTCACTCCGATGTCAGAGACGGACGCGTTTCAGCCATTCTGTTACTGTGAAGTTTTGTTTTTATTACACTGTGACATTTAGTGTAAGTTATTTACTCTGTGACAATTATATTTGGGTCAAATGCAGTCTATTTTATACTCTGTGAGTTTTGTTTTTATTTATTTTTAAAAGTAATTATATTTAGCATATGGTCTGTACAACTGGAAAGTTATACAGACCATATGCTAAATATAAGGCTTTGTTGGTAGAACCGGAAGTATAAATAAATTTGTACCTTTTATATTTGTCTGAATATATTTAAAAATGTCAATTTTTTAATCTATCTCTAATATAATATTGCTATATAATAAACTTTGTATATTTCAATAAGCTAAAAAACCGTTTGTTAATAAAAATCTTAAATTATATATAATTCATGATAAATAGAAACGTGTAATATATAGAGGGCTTATGAAGCGTCATATTCTAGTCACAGGAAGTCAAAGGTTCATAGAAAACAGAAAAGAAATCCACGGCTACTCTTTTAAGTTATTTATTAAGTGTTAAGTTTACTGTAATTAAAAAATATTCCTAATTTTCTCGTAACTTCTATGGTTCTATGGTTCTATGGTTGACAACATTGAACAAAAAATAATTCTTAATGCTATACTTTTCACAGAAATAGATTTGTATGTGCTCTTAGTTATATTATTATTTATTTTATTAACCGCTAAACAATCCATTCCAAATTTAAATATTATTCAAATTTGCTTTCTTTTCAAAGCTTTCGTCAATCATTTGTTATTCGGAAAATTAATGTACGCTTTCCCAGAAGCTATTATTTTGTAGGTACCAATAGCTCTTAGCATAAACATTTCTAACTAGGAAACTGGATTTCCAAGAAGTAATGCTTTGAACTGCAAATAACTTTTTATTATTGTTCCTGTTTTCAAAATAAGAACATCTTAAATGTTTTAAAAATAGAATTTGTATTTAAAAGAAAATAACAAAGATTTTTATAATTAATCTAAGTCTCATGTTCTATTTTAGAAATAAATATATTTTCAAAAATTATTAAATATTTCTGAAATAAAAATACTGAATTCTTTGCAGCAAACATCATTAAATAATTTAAATTAAAAATTTTCCATTAAAATAAAATAAAAAATTATAAAAATTAATTTACCTCTAATGTTCTATATTCGAAATATATATTTTGTAATAAATATTTTTCTTATTGAATTTGTATTTTAAATTTTATTTGATTCTGGAACAAAATATTTTATTCATTTTTAGTAAAATATGAATCCTAAACAGATGATCCTGTACAAGTCAATCAAGAAATGATATATTAGAAATAAATTTATTTTTAATAAATATTTTTTATTGATTTTTAAAATTCAATTTATTCAATTTTAGTAAAATATGAATTCAGAAATAGATCTTATATTTCTATCTTATCTTGCGTACCTTGCTTTTCATAGTAATGTAATGAGAGTAAACAAATAGTAGCGTAACTACCGGTCATTGAACTCGCTCTGTTGCTTTTAGACTGATGACCTTTCGAATCAAAATTTAGTTCAGGTTTTTATATTAATATTTTTATAAAATATTAATATTGTTTTTATTTTATTTGCACTTCATTTTGTTTATTGAATGTTTAATATATATTTTTTTATCAATATTTAAAACATTAATATGCCTATTTTTTTTTTGTTTTACTCTTTATGATGTTTATTTTTATAACATTAAAACACTAATGTTTTTATTTTATTTACACTACGATGTTTGTTCAATGTTTTTTTATTTGTTTATACTATTATTTATCATATTAATATATATTTTTTTATTTAAGTAAATATTAGTTAGTTATTTGTGTAACTTGAGAATATAAATAATTAGAATTGTTATTATAAAAATAACTTTCTTCATTCTTCTTCTTATATAAATTCTTCGTTCTTATATAGATAAGTTCCAATCAATTTCCTTACAAAGAGGTTTCTGTCCCTGGCCTATAAAATGTAGTAATCTAGCGGACGTCGCCTCACCGTCTCGTTGTTCCTGACATCTGACATCCTGACATCTGACTAAATGACTATATATTGTTTCCTCAATGTTCTTGAGAACATTTTTTTACATTTTACAGTTACATTTTTTGGTGTAATGCATGTTTATTTTAAAGAATTTTTCTATAAAAATATAGATATACTACACATATTATAAAATGAAGTAAATTGAATGAAGTACATGAATTATTAATATATAAACGCAAAATTTTTCATTTAAATAAATAATAAACGTGTGCATTGAGAATATTTTAAGAAGTAACTTACTTTTAATTAATGATAAAAAAGAAGGGTACCAAAATTCACGTGATCAAAGATGCGGGCGGAAGCAAGCTTATGATATAACTATAGTTAAAATAAAATTAATATTTTTTGTTTGTCAATTAAAATATACCTTTGGTATCAAGATAAACAAAGTGAATAGCAAAAAATATTGTTTATAGATGTACGTAGGGAAAGTAAGATTGTTGTATTATTACTTTTAAGGTGAGGCCCCATAGTATAAACTGAGTACACCTGCACAGACTATAATCAAGTATAACATGAAACGTCTGGTATGGAAACTATGTTTATATTTAGTGAATATTTTGAGCGTGTATCTCACTATGTTTACAATCTATAGATATATACATCTAAAGATATATATATAGATAGGGGCAAGTCGTAAACCGATTACGACTGTTTCTTGTTTCACTCGTTTGTTTAGTTTCGAATAATTTTAGAATTGGCCTCCATTTTGAAATTTGTCTATTTATTAATTGTTTTTATTGAAATTATTTGTATATATACTATTTGTTATATGCGGTTTCACTTGCTCACAAATGATTTTATTTGTTATTAAGATAAATTAGGCATTGTACTCGGTATAATGTAAAATTCGAATACTGAAATATTTTTTTTAAAAAGGGTTCAGGAGTTCTTGAGTTATTCGTTACAAACATATAAACTTTTACTCCTTGTAATAACTTCGGATTCTACACGCAGACGAACGATTTTATTTATTATTAGGATAACTAAGAGCAGAAGCATAATATTAGATAGCATTTCTCATTAACCATAGACATATCATAATTATAATTCTTCAAATACATCCTATAGTTAAGAAGATCGTTTAAACAAACATACTTGTCCGATATATATTAGTATTGATGAATTGTATGTATTAAATGAGCGAAGCTCTCTATGAGAGACTTTTCTGCATCCTTTGTGCAAGCATCAACCAAAAACGGAAAAAAAAAAAACAGTTAAGGACAGAATGTATTGACGTTTTGTAAATGCAACTCCGGTGATGTTTCCATCTCGCTTCGCTCAATATACTAATACATACCGAGATTTTGTGAGCGCAGCGAGTCAAAACTGAGGTCTGATTCGCGCTCCTAGTTACAAAAGTATGTTAAGTTAGATAAGTCATTCACCTTTCTTAAGATATTTAGTGAATAGAGACATTGTGTGTCATCTCAGTTACATTGTTCCATTCGGTCCGGATTATAAGACCCGGCTCCGGATTGTCGCCGGATTGTCGAAATCTAGCAGTATTGTTGGTACATTAACATTATTATTGCAATCTAACTAAGCAACATTAGCACGTCACCGCTGTTGATGTCTATTAAGCAAGCTTATTTTTAAATAATTCTTGAATGAACAAAATTTTGGTTGATTCATGATGGATGTTATATTTTGTTGCTATTAGGAAGCTAATCTTTAGTTGATTTTAATCTGGGATTGTAGATCAATTATTTGTTTCAGAATTTTAATTATATATATTGTCTTTCTGTATAAAACTAAATATGAATGAGTCATAATTGGAAGATTTAGTTAAAAAATGCGTTTTATAATAAATTATAAGCTTTTAATAAAAATGGTGTTAGTTATTAAATGTGAATGGCGCCACATTGACGCGCCTTAAGTTGCGAAAACTCGAATTTGGGTTATTGTTACGTGACCTTTTGAAATAATTCTCGAGGGAGACCGGCCGTTGATAGGTCAGCGTTTGTCATCCCCCGTGATTTATGGGTAATATTATGTCAAATTCTATAGAAAAAATGGATCTATGGAGTTTATCAATGATTCCATGGACTCATGCAAAATCAGATTTTTTAAAGTTCAATGTGGTTAAAATATACTTGTATATAAATATATTAAAATATTTTTAATATAATAAGTATATCCAGACCTCCAATCGTCTCAACAATAAGTAGACGTCTCCAGTACTTTCATAGTTTCATTGTCTTCTTAACAAAACTTCAACAATTGTATCTTCAACTTTATGACATTTCAAAGTACTGGCATAATGAAAGCAAAGTTGACAATTCAAAATGGCGTGGAATATACTAGAAGCTTCAATAAAATAATAAAAATTTTAATTTCGAATATTGCTAACTTAAAACATCAAAATATAAACAACAATTTAAATTTCAAACAGTTTTCCGTAACTTGAAACACCAATAATATGAAAAAATGATTTGAATTTCGAACATTGTTAACTAAAAACATCAAAATAATAATAAACAATTATTTAAATTTCGTAAATTGCGTTAACTTAAAATATCAAAATGGCAATAATTATTAAATTTCGAATGCTAAAATGGCTGCTAATTTTGAGAGTAGATGATAAAATGTCGTATTAGGTCGTAGCTGTATTTTTGGATAAGAACCGTAATTGCCTGATTTTCCCGGATGTGCAATTACTCTCAACCAGCTATTGTATACACGTAACCAGCAATCATTGTGATCTTATATAAGATAATGAGCTATACAGCTTCCAGTCTAGTTGATACTTAAAAATGTTTTGCAAATTCTTCTAAAAACTTCTAATTTTTTTTCCTTCTATTCGAAAAGTGTTGTCTTGTTCCTCTTTAAACGCCAGCAAAATAGCACTTTTCCGATAGGAACCTTTAGCGGGCGGAAAAGTGATTTGGACTTGGAACATACATTCATAGAAAACGAACGCAAATTGTATGAATTACTGACTATGTGTTGGTTTCACGGCGTTAACCAAAAAAAAAAAAAAAAAAGAAACGTGCCAATGACGTCTGTGTTCTTGTAATCAGTAGGTAAATATTTTCTCATAGAAAGGGGATGAAAGTGGAGTGTGTGACTCGAGAGCAAAATATTCTTCCCTCGGGCGATGTACTTTGAATACACTCTCGCCGTAAATATACTACTTTGTTCCCTTGTGAAACAATCTACTATTTTACTACATATGTTCTAATTGGCCCAAGTGTAAAAACGTATACTAGAAGCTTCTTTTCATTTTGTTTTTTTTTATTAACCTTTTTTTTTAATCATGCATAAAATGCACAAGAACCAATCTATTACGTGTATAATATGTAACAAATTATATAAAAATGTCTGTCATAATTTTAATGTTTATTACTTTGGCATTTCAAACAAGAAATAGTTAAGAAAAACGTACAAAAAGAATAAATATGCAGACAGCGTCTCGCAAAACAATCGAGTGCCAACGAACTCAGGAACTACCATAATTGAATTGAATCGTTTTGAAATGTATCGAATTGCCTGTGATTCATGTGTAGGCCAGTTGTATAATTATAAATCTATTATGAAATCGGCTAATTAATTCAATGATTTTATTAATTAGTAATGAACTTGTAACAATCCGGCTAGACATCATTACAATAAAAATCGTTTTTATAATTAAATATATTTAGCTAATTATTATTTTAATAAAAAGAGTATCGAAAAGATTTCATAAAAACCGATAAAAAATAGAAACAAATGTACAACTTTAAAATAGAATTATTTTTATTTTAATATTATTATAAATTTGAATTTTGTATTTGAATTTCGAATAGTTGTCTTCACTTTAATTTGGGAAGTATATTTCTGTTATATAATTGGATATCTGGTACCGAACTAACACACGTGAGGATAAGAAACACGTGCAATACACAGCTGACGGTACATTTTTTGTTAATAATATATCAAGCAATCGACGTAAAGAATACCGCCAATTGAGTTCTTTTTTTTTTTAATTTCGAATGAAACGTGTTTTATGCCAATATTATTTATATATATATATATATATATATATATATATATATATATATATATATATATATACTATTTATTATTATAAAATAATGACGTAAAGAATTCCGTCTATTGATTTCTTTTTTCTTTTTAAATTTCGAATAAATGGTGTTTTATGCCAATATTATTTATACATACATGATTTATTATTATTAAATATTTATTTAGAAATATTATATTAACTAAAATATACCTTAAAAATATATATTTATTTTTTTGAAAGAAACTTAATAGACGTCATATTGTTCAGATACAGATATATAGAATACTTAAATCATCGCAGCGAGTAACGATAGCTTAGTTTGTAGCGCCACGGATTGGTTTCCCAGAGGTAGCGTGTTCAATCAAAATTTTTTTTATAAGCGTACTCGTTTAAACACAATCTTAATCATTATGTTCATTAATTATTTTAATGAAATGATATAATATAACATATTGAATATAATTAACCCATACCTTATCAACATTTTAATAATAATTCTGAATAATTTCCTGTTAGTGTTACACAATGGTTGTAATAAAATTATGAAATGAAAATTCATATCGTTTTTAAATTATATTATTATAATAATCTTAGGTCTACACATTTCTCTACTAAATAGTCTTTTTTATAGATAATTTAATGAAGTTTGTTTCCATAATATGTTTCGTGGTAGGTAGTTCCCTATAATACCAATTTTTCGTGGTATATAGTTTCATATTATAATATTTCGTGGTACATAGTTTCATATAATAAATGCTGGTGTGTGGTCACCCAATATCAGCATCTTGCGCCGGACGTCGGTCGTTAAGCGGCTTCAACCATTCTATATATAGATAAAATTTACCAAACTGTGAGTTTGTCCATATTTAATAAAGGTATTAACAACTAGTTTCCAAAGCGTTACGTAACTTTCACAGTGAGGACGACTTTGGAACTCTACCGGGATGTTTAATGAGAATTACAATCTAGG
Source organism: Mechanitis mazaeus (assembly GCA_959347395.1). Lineage (NCBI taxonomy): Eukaryota > Metazoa > Arthropoda > Insecta > Lepidoptera > Nymphalidae > Mechanitis > Mechanitis mazaeus. The sequence continues at coordinate 18,181,784 of OY365750.1, forward strand.
GGTCTTCAAATCTAGATTAAATTGGATGTTTCTACAGTGGCCTGTAATTAGATTATAGTGTTAAAGTCTAGCTGGCTCTAGAGTAACATCCTAAGATTATAGTGATGTTTAACATCTAGCTGGCTGTAGGGGGACATACTACATTATAGTCATGTTTAACATCTAGCTGGCTATAGAATAACATCCTAAGATTATAGTGATGTTTAACATCTAGCTGGCTGTAGGGTGACATACTATATTATAGTCACGTTTAACATCTAGCTGGCTGTAGTGTCACATTCTAGACTATAGTGATGTATAACATCTAGCTGGCTGTAGTTTAACATCCTAGACCAAAGTGATGTTTAACATCTAGCTGGCTATAGAGTAACATCCTAGATTATAGTGATGTTTAAAATTAAGCAAATTTTTTTTAAATACAGACCTATTTTGCCTAAACAAAAGTTATTATAGAATTGTGTGAAACTTATACTGATATTATATAGCTGAAAAGTTTGTTTAGTTGAACGCGCTTATCTTAAAAAAAAACTGAATTGATTTGAAAATTCTTTCTGATTATGATAAGTAGATTCATGAGGAAGACTTTCTAGCATTATGCTATATTCTAATTATCTTAATAATAAATAAAATCGTTCGTGGATGGAACTGCAAAGTAACGGCTAATTCATAAAATAAAAAAAACATTACCAGATGTAAGAACACATCTGCTTTTAGACGTCAGATCCCAGAATTGCAATAATAGCACAATAACGTCCTGGTCTGAAGGTCAGTCATCATGTCATTAACCAGTTAGAGCACAACGTGTCAATGATTATAGACGAGCTGTAAATTGATTACTAAAGAGACCAGATGTAACTTCTAAACTATCCATTATATATAATTATCCAGCTGTAATCACGTAAATACTATAGACATTGCCTGACTAGTTGCAAACTCATTGTGGGTCCTTATGATCTCGGAGCATGGCAAATCGCGGCGTGAACTATGACCAGTTCAACGACCGGATCAGTAAATAAGGATGGCCTATGGGTTCAGAAATAGTCTCACAAATACCGATAGAATTTAGGTGAGTATAGCTGGATAGTTATATATAATAGTAATCATAGATCACGTCAAAATCAAGAAAATTACACCCAATAATTGATTTGTTTTGAAAATAATCCAATTTAACAAAACTCAAAACAAAAAGAAAACATCATAAAACAGAAATAATTAAAGACTGAGAATTCTCGAACAAAATTACGAATAGGACTTTTATTGTGTTAAAAATGTTAAAGCTCAAACTCCACCTCAGTTTAAAAATTCAATTAAAGCAATCATCACATTAAACTGGAGCATTAGTTAATTACCAGTATAATACTAGCTTGAGTAATGCGGAAATTCGCTGGAACTGTTATACAGACTTTACACTTTAATAAGTCAAAATAAAACTAAAATGCAGCTTTGAATTTATATAATTTTAAGCTCTATTTCCTGATTCGTAGGTATGTTAATTGCTAAATTAACTTATTATTTTGCAACTAATAAACTGTTGTCCACTATTTTGTACTTTTAAAATAATTTTGTATATTTATACAATAATACAATTTTTTTTTCATAAAAGAAGAAGTTAGTTTGTTTTTTGCGCAAATTTTTGAAACTTATAGATAATTTTTTGATTATGATAAGCAGTGTCATGAGGAAGGCTATAGGCAAAATAAGCGTAACGTTAGTAATCCTAAAAGTGAATAACGTCACTCGTTGGGATTAGAAACTGCGAGTAATAACTAGTAAAGAAAGAAGAGAAAGAATGAAAAAAAAATTCAAGAACAATACACAACATAGTATATTTGAAATACAAATAATGATAGAACAGAAGTTTCTAGAAAACAAGTATTTTTAATGTTTTCATTTATACAATATAGTCATATGTAGCAGTGTTCTGGTGTAACAGGTACGAGACAGGCACGCTAGGCACGCGACGGGGGACAGCCGCTCTAAAATTAGATCATGAACGTTCTGGTTAACCCTTGGTTATTTGCTAACAAAAACTTGAAGCGTTTTATCATTTTATCATTTCGCATTTTAACATTTATCATTTTATCATTTAGCATTTTATTCTGACTTTACTTTGTAAATATCTTATTTTTATAACACTGAAACGTGTTCAAGTCCTTTCACGTGATATGTTTTACACGTTCAGCATCGTGACTGAACTACGTGATTGAAATATTATTTTTTTTATGTTTAGCTTGCATTTAAAAAAGTTATACGATTTATACTTATATTAAAATACGGTTAAGTTTGTTTCTTATAATATAATCTTAGAAAGATAATCCTAGGGCAGATTTTTAAAATTATTTCTGATTATATTATATACATTTTAATAGACGGTTTCATAAAAAAGGCTATACAGTATTACGCTACTTTTGGTTATCCTAATAGTAAATAAAATCGCATATCCACAGGTGGAACTGCGTATAATAACTAAGAATAAATAACAATTAATAATAAAAATTAAAAATAAATAATACGAATGGGATGGACATGTTTTTCGAAATTTAGTCGAGAACTCTCCGTTTACAAGAGAGTCTAGTGTTTGTTAAACACACTTTGTTTAGTTTGTTCGAAGCTAGATTTTATGAAAGTTTCCGAAGTAAACTCTCTGTTCCTTTTATCGAAAGATTGTTTGTAAAACGATAATAAACTATAATTTATACCGCTACATACATAAATCTTACTAGTAGGTAACGATGCGACTCGTGCCCTGTTTTGACTCGAATAACTTGTATCAGTTTGTCAAACTCGTACTCAATTGAAAAAAAATACTAGACTCATTACGTCGACTTGATTTTATCGCTGAGGTATTTAATTTTTGGTTAGTATAAGTGTTTGAAATAAAACTATTTTTACGGATTAAAACTCGCGTATAATTTGGTTACTTTTTAATTTTAATCCGACGTTTCGAATGCTGTGCAGTAAGATGTAAGTGTCTCGTGTATATCTCTTCTACCCGTGAACACGATTGCTGCAAAGCATTCGAAACGTCAGGTTAAAATTAAAATGTAACCAAATTACACGCGAGTTTTAATCTGTAAAAATAGTTTTATTTCAAATGTGTACTCGTGAAAATCTAAGAAAATACTAAGTATAAGTATATAAGAAATTGCAATATGCCACTCGAGTGACTCGAAAACTCGAATATCGAGTAAGTAAAATTGTTCGAGTGACTCGAGTCACAAAATCTTACTCTAGGTGTATGGTCTAATATGATACTCGTGTTCCAATAGATAACGTCATGCCCTTTGCGTCTGAGATCCAATTGCATCAACAAGTAGACCATTCAACTTGAGTAATCTTGATATTTGATTTTATATAATGTATTATATCATGGGAGACTCCCATCCTGTCATAATTTAAGTTAAAAGTTCGTCTTGATAAAGTCTGAACAAAATGTTTGACGTTTTTGAAACACTGACCTGAATTTTCAAACTACTTATTTTTGCACTTATTAAGGTTCTCTTCTGTACATCTTAAGGCTGGCAGAGAATGCATAGCATTAAAATCGTGTACAAAAATTTAAAATATGTGTAATAATGTATTGAAATAAAATAAATATTTAATAATAGTTTTTGAAACAGTTATTGGAATTGGTTTTGTTTTGTTGTACACAACAACTGAAGAATTGAAGAACTACAGTTCTTCGCAGAACAGAGTGGGATTGAACTCTTAGCTGTAATTTGAAGGAGAGTGACTTTATATAAGGGGTTATTTCGATACGTATGTTAACCACAAGCCACAAATGATCACTGATATTTAAAGTTGAAAAGAAATAAATTCATTAAGAATGGTCAACTATTGCACAATTTATTCAATGTCATCAATGAAAATCAAACTAACATTATATATATAACTCATTAAATCAAGGATCATATTTGTTTTGTTTAATCATACTATTAAGATGTTTTGCTTTTTAAAAGAATATCGGCTCATTCTGATAGCTATATAAAGGACCTTACAATGTATTGGTTTAAAACAGTAGTGAGTTCTTTTGTTCTTGCTATAGCTATCATCAATCAATCAATCAATATTAAATTACAAGTCTTACCCCTTACTAATAACAATATTTATACCCCAGTATTACATATTTTCTATTTTGTCACTTTTACACCTTTGATTTAAATCGTTAGTGAGACAGTGACAAAACAGAGTTCTTCTGAAAGATAAAAATTTTGATTAGATTAGCAAGTGTATTATAGTATATTTTCATTTGGTGTACAATACATATAGATTTCAGGAGAATTTGCTGCAAAGCATCTGAAAGGCAAATATATATATATATATATATATAATAGTTATTCAAACATATGTACTAAGTTCTTGTTGAGCAGAAGCATTTAAGCCAAGCCGATTGTTTTAAACACATCTTTTCTAGCCTCTGATGCCAAAGATACGCGAGTTCAATGATTTATGATGCATATATTCTGCTGCAGCAAATATTTTAAGAGAGTCCAAATATTATGTCTACTGATATTACTTTTCTTACAATTTTTTAAAAAACATCACGTAGCTAAAAACCTGATCTTTTAGTCTAGACTTTTTGCTATTTGATTTTAGAACATTTTTATGTTAAGCTAGCAATAAGATGTTTTGAAATAATTTTATTAACATTTTAATACAATGATATAAATGTTTTTCGTCTGAGAATAGGAGCGGGGGGGAGGGTGGGAAGAACGTATGGATGATATTGTCTAGCAATAGCTACTCTGTTAATAAAATTCAAAATTAAACATATTCAATCAAATTTTGAATTATTTCAATCAATGTTGCCTGATATTTTATTATTTTTTTCATTAAAAGCTGAATATCTATTTATGAAGTCTTTATTGTCTAAAAATAGGCACAAAAGGCTTAATTAATGCTACAGAGCTTTTTCTGAATATCTACTAAAATCGGTTTATTCATTTAGGATTTTTGATACAACAGACACAAATGCACATGTTATACTTAAAACGAATGTTTGAAAATTATGTTTTTTACGAAAGAACATAAAAATCGTACATAGAGAATTTATTTTTTATCTACAGTTATAGTGACGTCTAGACTTAGTACTGACAGACGCAATGACAGCTGTCATTTCTTATATATAACATATACAATACATTCATATGTCGAATTATTTTCATATCAAAATACAAATTCCTCACAAATTCCAGTGGTTGTTAACGTTTAATTAAAGAATTTAAACCATTTTTTGGTATTCATTGACATAGATGTGCTTGGTTGCGTCATGAGTTGTAATTTAGTTTTGCAATACTCACTTACGTCACGCTCAGTTAGTATGTAACCGAAATCTGCAACGGTCTGAAAGAAACGCGGTCAATCTTATATTAGGTTGGACTGAAATATTTCTTGTATTAAAAGAAAGTTTTGAGCTATTTGATGAGTTAAAAATATGTATTTTAATATCTATATTAATTAAATAGAGCGTAGAGGGTTTGTTTATTTCAATGTTCTAATCTTATATATATGTGAGTAGCTACCCGGCTGTATTCACGTTAAATGTATTGAATTTTGCCAGACTATTTTCACATCTGCCCGGTTCTCGGAGCATGGAATCGCGGCGTGAAGAGTTCACAAGTATTACGAAACTAGTAGACAAATTCTGATAAATATAACGTCAAAACTAAATAAAACGTAAAAAACTTAGATCTATAAATCTCCAGTTATAATGCAGCTGATGATTAAAATCAATCACTTTCCAATCGCCACCGTCGTTGACACGGGAGCAATGACCTTTGACTTTAAACTCATTTTAAACATTACTAAGAAAGTTCATATCTCGTTCTTATTTACATAAATTATTTGGGGATAGGTAAAATAAATAAACTAATGCTTTTATTATTATTATTACTTTATTATTTTAAGTATTTCATCTCGTCGAAAATTCCTTCTCATCATATTACTTATGCACTATTTTGATTGAACTAATTTTCTCGCATTCAGTCGCATTGCGGAGATAACGTTGCTTTGATAGTTTGTGAAGAACTTCGATACTTTATCTGTTTTTTTTAATATAAATAATTTTTGGAGAAAGCTTCTACCTAAAACAATATTCGGCTGTACTCACTTATATTATATCAGAGTTTGCCCGATTTTTTTCGAACCTATTCTGAGTCCTTCACGAGCTTTGGGTCCTTATTCATGAGCTCCAACGATGGAGGAATCACTATGATATGGTGATTTTATCAGTCAGGCAAACTACAAGTATTTACGTGAACTGGAATATTATATAGTAGTAATATAAATCACGAAATACAAAATCTGTTCAGAGGTTCTGAACTTTTCAGTCTTTTCGACCTTGACCTCATGAGACCATATGGTCTGATTCATGTCAAGCCCTTTTTGGTACTGCATTTGTTATACTAGAGACAGAGGTGTCAAACCTGTCTAGTATTGAGGTCGCTTATGACAACTTATAAACATTAAAAAAAAATTGTGTCAAGTTTAGTTAATATTCGGTGTGAACCAGATATAACTGGTTTCACGAGATGTTACTATATATATGTATGTTATAAGAAGAAAGTTTTCTCAAGATTAATATGATTTTTTCGCATTTGGGAAGTAATATTACTAATTTAATTCAGAAGTATTGGCATTTAATTCGTTTATTAAATTTGTATATAGTTCGTTAATGTGTATGAAGTCAATGTAATTATTTTAATTTTCTAAATCTTCACGTTACTTGATTCTTACCAGCAAAAGATAATAAATAATTTTTAATTGAATGTCTTGTCAGTAGATGTATTTTGACTGCAATACTCTTTTATTTGCTTTCTACTACAAAAAAGTAGTTTTATTATATTTTTGTTTTATTTAAACAATATTTATTATCTATTGTTTATAAACTTGCTATATATAACTTTAATTTTATTAATACTGAAATAATTAGATTTGTTGATTTTTTTTAACTAGCTGTAACTCGCGGTTCCACCCGCGGACGAACAATTTTATTAACTATTAAGAAAAATAAGATTATATGCTATATATATACATAATGTTTAGAGCTTTACCCGTCTATAAGAATCAGAAAGAATAAGAGAAGATGAGATGAGAGAAAGATATATATGTCTGGATTATATTTATTTATATTATTTGCACACCATAGATATAAAAAATATAAAACAAATAACACATAACAACAAATAAAGATTTATAACAACAAAAAGAAAATAAAACGGAAATGATATATTGGCTATGCACTGTTTTTAATTAAACTTAAATGATAGTATTCTCAACTCCAATTATCTTTATTTTATTAAACTCAGTCTAACCTTATTAAATATCTCAAGAGTTTCTTTATAATTATTTAACATTAAATTGATTTAATAATTAAAGAAAGAAGAAAGAAGAATTAAGAGGCAGTCATTAAAAACTTTCAAATGAAATAGTTAATTCAAAATGTTTTTAAATTAAAGCGAAAGCATTTAATATAGGCCTTTGCTTATTGGTGTTGCTTCTATAATTTTTGTTGCTAAAAGTCTAGCATTCTATAATATTTTATTAGGTTTATTTTCTATCAACACCTAGACTTATTTGTTGTCACAGTTTGCCAATCCTAACATCCATTATAATCCAATCAGACTGGCGATGTAATCAAAAGAGGGCTAGTAATGTAGTTATGATGGAAAACATAATAAAATTACGGACCAGGCCCAGGTACATTAACGTGCTTCCCGAGTCTAGCCAGGATATTGAACATTTGTCAATGTTGGCCCATGTTGGCCAATTAATTATTTGTACCCTATCGAAAATCGAATTAAATTTTCGAAACATGAAGCAACTTGTAACATTTGATACTAAATTGATATTTTCATAAAAATTCGATTTGTGTTGAGTTTTATTTACGTAAATATTTTTCCAATGCCTAACTAATTCTATCAAAGATAAATTTAATGTTTTATTGGTTTTACTATTGCATATTTATTATATGTTATTAACGATTCTTAACTTTATAAATTGTTTGATATAAGTAACCGACATATTAATTACATAATTGATTTATTTTTGAACTTATAATATATATATATATATATATGTAATAGAAATAAATAATCACAATTACTTTTGTAGTCATTATTTATTAAACATATGTTATAAAACTGAGCAAATACAAATAGTAGACAGACAGATAGTACACATTTTTTAGTGGCCAACCGAATGTTGGTTTCGGCCAAATGTGGCAAAAAAAAAATAGTATCGGTTTTAGTTTTGGTTGGCCAAAAAACGGCCGAAAGTTTTGGTCACGCCGATACTCCAATATTCGTGAATTATCGTGCAACATCGTTTTCATCCTCTTTTTTAAAAGTTTATTTTAAAAAGTTACGTTATTTATTTCATTTATATATTAAATATAAAAAAAAAGTATTTGTTACATAATTCAGTGATTATCTTTTTAATCAACAACATATAACTATATGCAAATAAATTTATATCGAAATATACAATAGAAAACCTAAACATTGTATAAGTTTCGGCTGAAACTTACACAAAGCAGAGTTTCGGTTTTGGTTTCGGCTTCAAAACCTTTTTAGTCGGACACTATGTTTTATATACACATAATGTTCTAAAAGTTGTATGAACATAATATATATGGACAAGAGGACAGATTATATGAACATATTTAGTTATAATAACTATGTTTGTCGCTGAGTGGGCTCTACTTTCTATCTGACGCTGCACCGTTATGAACGATTGTTTAGACGGTGGCCTATTAATAAAAATTATTCTCTGTATCATGTGATACTTTCCACACTGAGACTTGATTTTAACAATTCATTTAGAATTATAATCTAAGTTTTCTTAAAACATTACCTCGATAGACTTTGCATCATGTTTTCTGAAGGTTTTTATGTGTTATATATCAATCTGACCGTACCCACAATTCTATCAGAACTTTTTGGACAAGATTTGGAATGGCGGTATGAACTGTTCCCGATTCTATGATCCGAGCTCATGAATAAGCCCTGGATGGGTTTGAAAATGTGGGACAAATTAAGATAAAATAAATTTGCATATAGCCAGATAGATATATATTTAATGGTTTTCTTTGTTATAACAAATAAAAATCAGATTAACCCAGAATCTCTACATTTATTCATAAGCAAGTTTTCAATAGAACAATTTGTTGCATATATATTTTTTGTAGTTAAGCGCCGTTATCGGTGAGTTTTGAAACGCAATTCTGCGAAGTATTTGAATCAACAATATTTTTAGCTTTTTATTACACAAATATAAACAATGAAAAGTACAATAAGGGGAATAACTATACCACAACTGTAGTACGTCGAAGATAGTAAATATCAAAATAATTTGATAGTAAATTCGTATTTATTGTCTTCATAATAAAGCATATAGTTGCATTCTTACGAGTTTGACAAATAATTTAATATATTTTTAATAGAAAGATTTGACGGCCTAGCTGTTAGTGGTTCTGGCCCTGTCCTCTAAACCAAAGATCGTGGGTTCTATTCCCGCACAGAACAGTTTGTTTGATCCACAAATAGCTATTCCGAGTCTGGGTGTTATTTGTGTTATATCAACGCTTGTAAAAAGCCCCCACGAAATATTTTTTTTTAAATGATTTTTTATGAAAAAAAAATGTCAAAATAAGACTGCCATCCGTCTGGATTCTCCGGATTTGTCCTAATTTTCTAGAGGTCTGGTTGAATTTTAAACAAATAAGCAGGGTTTTTATACATTTCGTTCGGCTTCTGTATTTACCTATTGGCAGCTTTATATCAAAATAACCTTGTTTGTATCAAAGGCCCTGCAAAAATTGAAGCAGCAAATGATATCATCATCTCATGAATCTCATCTCATAAATCTCATCGCACAAATCTCATCTCATTTGATTAAGTCTTGCCTGCTTGTGATGCAAGAGCTACGAATCATAATATTCAAATGCAATTCATAATTTGCATCTATTTGTTTGAATCTCATTTTGTGTCTCATAAATAATATCAGAACAATTTAATATATATTGTTGCAATTAATTTTATATCTCATAAAAAAGCATTATAAAAATATACATTACTTAGAATAGATATTGTTATAAAACAAAGAAACAAAACTATATACATATATATATAGTTAAATATATATATACATTACTTTTCATTTGTTTTGAACAATGGCGTTTAAATATAAATATAATTTTAATAATTCTCTCTTTTTTATGCCACGATCAGTTCACGCCGCGTATCCGCCACGCTCCGAGCTTATGAATAAGTACCAAGTGGGTTGGAAACTAGTCGTGTAAATTCTGATAATGTTTACGTGAATACAACCTGATAATTGTATATAATAATTTTCTTTTTATTTGAAACATTCAGTATAAGTTAAAAAGTACATTTTCAAACGCTAAAATAATCAGAAGTTTATTAAAAAATGAAATTCTAGCAAATGTTAGCATTACAATTTGTCATCTTGTTTAATGTTGAAGAATCATTCGGTGAGCGTTCTTGACCTTTTCAAAGAAGCTGTAACATTTCAACTTGTCATGAACTACATCCTCCATTAAATAAATGTTCTAAAAATTTCAAATCCATTCAAATTTAAAAGAGACATTAATTTCAAAGAAATCTGATCGACAGTATTTAGGTTTTGTATAAACATTTCAAATCCATTCAAATTTAAAATAATAACTAGGAGTACAAACCAGACCTCAATCTTGACTCGCTGCACTCGCAAAATCTCTTTATGTGGTAGCATATTGAGCGAAGCAAGGTGCAAACAGCACCGAAGTTGCATTCACAAAACGTCGACGCATTCTGTTCTCAACTGCGTTTCAAGATGAGACATTGCATTTTTTGTTTGTTTTTTTTAAATTAATTTTTAAAACTACCACCAGTCATGTTTATCAGTGTGCAAAATTTGGAACTTTTCGGATATACTGTTTTTAATTGATGCTTGCACAAAGGATGCAGAAAAGTCTCATAGAGAGCTTCGTTCGCTTCGCTCAATAATTACAATGAAATCTGATCAACAGTTATGTTTAAGCTGCGGTTAAGTGTTATTAAAGAAATTCCTGTAAAACAATCGAACTTCAATTGTGAGTTCTCTATCAAGAGTATACTTTTTATTGGCCACAGCTGCAGAACTAATCAGCGTGGGGCATTACAACCTTGACAAATGTGGTTGTACAGTTCTTATATATGATTGCTAATAAAAGAATGCGCTTGAACGGTAGTTGGGTTATCAAACGCACCCCTCGGACGTCGGTCGTGAAGTCTCATTTAGTTTTATTGGAGCTTGCGTCGCGTGTGGACGTGTCTGCGGAGTTTTTTTTTGTTATATACGTTGCATTTAATGTTATTTGTTTCATAGTGTGTGTTTATTAGTTAAGTTCAAAGTTAGTTTAAAGTTGTGTTTTTTGAAGGTAAGTTTTATTATATTTATAAAAGAACGTAATTTAATCTTATCTTCATTTTACTGCCATTTTATTCTAATCTATCGGATTTAGCTATCATTTGATATTGGACTTGTTTTTTATAAAAATTAATGTTTTTCTTGATATCAAAATATATTTAACATCCCAGTTCTTTCAAACAACTTCGAATGTTTTATAGGTGTACGATTTTATAGTAAAAGTGCAGATGCAACCAAAAATATTCTTCTCAGAAAATTACTCGAGTGCCGGAAAATTCAAAACTAACCACGTGCTTACTAAAATCGATCTCAATGCATGCCTGAAGCGAGGGTGACTGTCGAGGGGAGAACTGTTTATCGTAATAATAATACTGTTGTCCGTAACAACAGACAAGTGAACATTGTTATTTTACGTCTCAATCGGGAGAATATTCATAGATTTTCTGAATAGTTCCACAAAGACTAAAGCATTTTAAATTAAAAACTGGTAATTTTCTAATATTTGTAACTTCTGAACTTAAAACTTTGATAAGTACCAATAAAAAAAGTTTTTCTTATCCTTGGATTAAAGCGATTAAAAAAGTATTTTAATTTAATCTTCAATCGTAATTTTCATCTGTAAAATGAGATCACAAAAATAGGCTTCCCTTACTTGTTTTCAGGTTTCAAATAAAAGTATTTGTTACGGTTTAAAACTTGCGTATAATTTGGTTGCAGCAATCGTGTTCACGGGTAGACCACGATTGCTGCAAAGCATTCGAAACGTCGGGTTAAAATAAAAATGTAACCAAATTATCCGCGAGTTTAATCCGTTTATATGAAATGTGTACATGAAAATCTAAGAAAATACTTTGTTTTCAGGTTATTTGTATATAATTACAATTAGCGTAATACAATATGAAAGGATTAACTCCAATTTGAACTTAACCATGTTGTACGAACAATTATAATTGAAAGAGTATTATCTGGACTTGTGGGGCTACTGAGGATTGGACTACAGGGGCTTATTGCAGTCAATTTGACTTTACTTTGTTTGGGAAGTTCTGATATGTCTGTATCATATACTAGCTGTTACTCATGGTTTCACACGCGGACAAAAATATTTTATTTATTGTTATGATAACTAAGAGTAGAAACGTAATATTACATTGACTAAAATCTTCATCATAAACTTGTCTATCATAATCAGATTTTTTAAATTCACTTGGTAGTTTTGAAGATTAGTGCGTTTAAACAAACAAACTTTTCCGCTTTTTAATATTAGTAATAATAATAAATATTATTATTTATGTCTGAGTTCTTATTACAATATAATATTTCTTTTAAGTATACTGTAAAGAATAATAATACTCATATAATAATAATCTTAGTGATAATTAAAATAGTCATAACAGGTCCTTTTATATTGTTGCATATAGCACTGTTCACTTCCGGTCGCACCCTCGTTATTGCCAACCGGAAGAGAGTTTCAGTCGAAAGCAGCGCAAAATGTTTTATCCATTATAAATACGATTTAAATAAAATAATCAAACTAAACGACTTATTGATATAATAAACTTTATATGGTTACATGTTATTGCCTGTTATAAATAAATATAAGATGCAAAAATTGTCGATGTCGCATGATTCCAATCCTTGACATCTTAGGAACTGTCTCGCCATTCTACCAATTGAGCTACAGTGTCCTTCTCACTTATATGAGTTCAACAAGGTATATATTACCGTTATAGAGATGGTGGTGACATATATTAGGTTAATCCTAACCAATTGGTAAATTATATCAATACAGTAAATCTTTATTATTGTGTGAAGCGGATATTGACTGTGTGTGCGTGTCAGGGCCGAGCCCTTCGGGACGGGCCTAGCACCGTTATACATGTCCTCGTTACACGCCTGTTACTGATGAAAAAACATTAAACTGTTGCTATCTCACTTCAACATTCATAATAAGAGGGGCACAGTTTTAGAAGTCTTTACGTATACATATTGTCTAAGAATTACAAACTAAAGGCCTTCCAGATTGAATTCGATCTAAATAAGCGTGTCATATTTTAGAATACAGTGACGGTAAAATAAGGCTGCAGACAACCTATTTTGCCGTAAAACTGCTACAAGTTATACAAGTATTCTTATATTCTTATAGTATTTGGAAAATTAAAAAAATAGATATTTCTATAACAATCGATGCTAAATTTTACACTGAATCTAAAACAACACTTATGACGAGACAAAATTTTCCCTACAAGATTTAGGCAAAAATTACAAATAATCTTAAATAAAGTGTACACAAACATTTTGCAATACTATAAGTAGTAAAAAACTTTTAAAACATCCAAAGTAAAAACCAAAAAGGGAAAAAAATTTAAATAATGGTTCTTTGTGTTTGTTTTTGCCAAATAACAATTGTAGCTAGAATGTTAAAAGCTTATCTTATATAAAGCTCAGACATAAGCGTTTTACGAGATGAGATGAAAAGATAATGTGGTGGCAATGAACTTTAAACTAATATCACAACTGTTGTGTTGTCTTGATGTGTATGTTGGTTGCATATTTCTGATCACTCATACGTATTGTTTTTCTGTTTATGCCATAGGCGATTCTTTTTAGATGTTAGGTTTTTTCCTTAAAATGCAATAACAAAGCAGCAGTTTTAATGAATTTTTACCATTATGTTGTTGTTGTTACTGTATATATATATTTTGTATAATCCGTACAAAAAAGAATAGTATATTATTACACTTTTTTTAAAAATTAAATTTTACGCACTTAAAATATTGTCTATTAGAATCTTCTAAGCTTTTATCATTTATTTTTTTATTTGTCCTATGAACTATAATTAATGTTTTTTTTTGCTTCATTTTATATATAAATATTTTATGGTCCATTATTTCACTTCCTTAGTAACAATAATTCTAGCGAAAACCTTACTGTCAGTTCGATTCTATTTTTTGTCAAAACTGCTATGCTGTTCATCAAAACATCGACACACAGACATTCTTATATATATATATATATATATATATATATATATATATATATATATATATATATACATTTAATCCAGTGAATGTGTCCCAGTTACAGTCCTTTACACCTTACTTATTAATAGGTAAAATCGTTCAAATCACTATCGCTACTAGCTAGCTACTAGCTCTAGCTAAGATAAAGCCACATCATGGACGGGTAAACAAAATATTCGCGAGCATCCGGCAGGCATCGAACCCGCCATCATCGAGGTGCAACGACCTTGCCATGTTAACACGTAGAGGACGTACTGATATATACATTTATTACATTACAATAACGAAAAATATCTTAACATAGATGTTTATACAAATATAATAATAATAATTTTAAATTATTATAGGAAAGTGGAACTTGTAGTTTATCTATACTAATATTTAAAGAAGAAAAGTTTGTTTGTTTAAACGATATTTTTTGAAAATACTTCGGTTTGTAAAATTCTTTCTCATTATGATTTGTTAGTATATGTTGAAAGCTATAGGCAATAACATTACGCTAATGCTCTTAGTTATCTTAATAATAAATACAATCGTTCTTTATGGGTAGAACCGCGAGCAACACCTAGTAATTTTATACAATATAAATATGTATTCTTTTCTTCTTTTCTTCTAATTAAAATATAATGTTACAAAGTACTATTATAACAACAAAGGGGTGTGTGTGCGTGTGAGTGTGTAAGCGTCTTTATATATGTGTGTGGGTGTGTAAGCTTCTATATGTGTGAGTCTGTGTGTGTATGTACTACCTGCTAAATGTCTTTGAAGTGCCAAGCAGACTGCAATGTTCCAGCCAAACAAGTTCCTCCAGTAGAATGCGTAATTTCTAACATTCCTACTATTAGTATGAGAAGACTCACCTGCTTAGTGACACGTTCAGATACTTACATCTAGGTACTGGAATTTCTACTAGGAATACTTAACTCGTATTTTGTTCCACTTCATAGAAAGAAAGAAAGAAAGAACAACTCACAACATTACAATAGTAATATAGATAAAAATAATTCTAAAAATTAAAAAAAATTAGAGAAAAAAATATAACATAAAATGAAAAAATTAAAAATTGTTTGAATGTTTCATCATATAAATGTATGTTTCCATGTTCTTAGGATAATTATGTTACAACTCTATTTTTGTTTTACTGATTATTTCGGCTATCTTTATCCAATGAAAACGAGGTACTATTATGTCTATTTTCCTGTTACATCCATTTTCCTTAATATATTAAGATTAAATATAATATTTATGGCAAAAACATCGTTTAAATTATCTAAAATATCATTAACAAGATTTTTGTTACACCCACAGCCATGTCCACACATGGTGTGTTATTATTGAACAGGTTAAAATAGCTAATCTTTTATAGTTTTTAATATATTAAACTAATGAAACTGGATTTTAAATTAAATGGTTTAATCACCATGATCTATAAAATTTTTCTTTTTTGTTTCTATATCATACTTATAACTCATAATAATAAAAATATTAATAACTAGTAAAGCCCCCGTTAATTCTTAATGATCTAGACGGAAAGATAGCTCTTAACAGAATTTAAATTAATTACCTTACAAACAAATTGTGGTAAATTATAAGAATTCCGTTTAAAAGACATATGTTGTAGTATATTAGGGCTTAAAATACAACATAGGAGTTTTCTATAACATCTTAAACTACAACATATGCCAAAACTGCAAGGAATAAAAGTTATAGATATATAAACCTATAAACCTACTTTTTCATGTGCATATATATTAGATATTAACTAACGTTATTAATCTAAACTTTTTTCACGTTATCTGAAACTAGGCAGAATTTTTTAAATTTATACGCTGTATACATACGAATATTACAACCAGCTTTGCCATCATCTCTTAAAGTAATGTTACAATAATCCTACTTTCCCTTTTACGGTGACATCAATAACACAATACTTTTATATTGAGACTTTCGTGGTACATGATTACAATAGTAAGTTGTATGTGAACTGATCAAACCGCCTTTCCATGCTCAGAGCTCATGAATAAAGGCCCCGAATGGGTTTGAAATTAGTTTGACAAATTCTGATAATAACGTGAGCACAGTCGGATAATATAATATTGTTTTACTCAAAGTACTCTCTCTTTCAAAATGAAAATACAAAATAACCTTATTTGTATATTATTAAAAATAAACAATACGAACATACAATAGACTTAAAATACATAAGAGATTCACTGAAAACTTAGAATTATAAGTACTGAATATATGTTGGAGTTGTTAATACTAAGTACTTGATATTATAAAACTCTTCTTAAAAGTAACATTATTACATATAAACAACTTATTTAAACTATAATAGGTTATGGCGTCTGTATTATAAATAAAAAATACACTAAAATATTGGAATGTCTTTGCTTCTTTATATGCCAGTTAATTTATGTTACTAACATGTGACTCCATTTTATAGTTCAGACGGAGTCGCGGGTAACAGCTGGTACATAAATAATGACACTTAAAAGTAATTATTGATACTATTTTATAAAGTTTAATATTATAAATAAAAAAAGTTTTTATTCTATAAAACTATTAAACTAAAGTAAACTAAACTAATAGAAAAATTTATACCAAGTAGAAATAATTCTCTGTTTTGTCACTTTCTCGCTTATCAACTACGTCAAAGGTGTGAAAGCGACAAAACACAAATAGCTGTACTGTACTGTAAATAAGGGTTTAATATTAAAAACTATTTTATGTAACAGTACATGTACGTACCGATGTTTTTAAACTCAGCTAAAAGGAAAATAGGTTTTTCCTTGGCATGATTATTGTTAAAGATTGTAATAATACAAATTTAGTATATTATAATTAAATTATTGAGCGAAGTTCTGCGTCCTTTGTGCAAGCATCAATCAAAAACAGTATTTCCGAAAACTTATAAATTTAGCACACTGATATACTGAGTCTGGTTCAGTTTAAAAAAAATCTGGTTTGGCTTTTTTTTTTAAATTCAAATATTCGTTATCGTTGAGAAATAATCACGAAAAAACTAAAATTCCATAGACGTCAATGGGATAACTTTTCGCGCGACAATTTAGCTTGAAAAAAAAAGTTAATAAAAATATAATTGAGGACAGAATGCGTCGACGTTTTGTAAATGCAACTTCGGTGCTATTTAAACCTCGCTTCGCTCAATATGCTAACACGTACCGAGATTTTGTGAGCGCAGCGAGTTCAAATTGAGGTCTGGTTCGCGCTCCTACTTTATTGTATATACGCACATGTTGAAAGTTCGTTAACGCCTCCACTCGTCTGGTCTATATCGAGATATGACGAATACGCTATAAATTATTGTGTTTTTTTGTTATCTAAGTTTTTTACGAGCTTTAATATCCGCAAATGAAATTGCTTATTTTTAAGTACACTCTGAATATCTGAAATCACTTTATACTTAGCAGGGATGGCATGCCAATGGCACGGGTGCCACAACTGGCACGTTTAAAAGTTTTGATGGCACCCAAAAAAACAATAAAAAAATTTATAATGAATTTTGCTTATTTTGCATAATGGTTTTTGTAAATATTGATTAATAGAACAATGTTTATAAATTTGTTTTTTCTGATAATTTAATTATACTTTCGTATAGTATCACCACGCTAACATTTGGAATGAAATTTTATTGTGGCACGTTACCTATTTAAAAAAGATTTTTTTACTTTGTGGCACGGACTTCAAAAAAGGTTCGCCATTCCTGGCCTAGAGGAATTGAAGTCATATTTAACGAAACAACCTCTGTAAAGATTTCCAACTTTAAGTTAAAACTAGAAGAGTTATGCCCTTGTATGGGAAGAACCATACTCACTCAATACTATATGCTATTCAAAACAATTAATGTTTTATTTCAAGGTCATACAAGAAGGTGTAGTTTTGCAGTTCTTTACTAGAAAAATGAGCATACTATATAATAGTGTGATAAACATATGTGTATTTCTATATATATGACGTCAAGCTAACTAAATCTTCGAAATATTCCGTCCAATTTCAACTATCATATATTGCAAAATGTTAGTGTTTAAGAAACTTAAGATTTTTAGTTTTTTTTTCTTAACTTCTAGGGAAAAATTTGACTCGTCATGAGTGTTGTTTCTTTAGATTAAGTATAAAATTCCGCATCGATTGATATATAGAAATATTTATTTTTAAGATATTTTTTTTTATATTCCCCTAATATTATAACTGTATGAAATACATTTTGAACAAACATACCGCAGAAGCGATAAGTCATCATGTTGGTGGTTCTAAAGTATTAAGACATATATAGTAACATATAATAAGAGTTTTGAAAACTTTGTAATTACTTAAATGTACTTAGATTTATGTTTTTTTTTAATTTGTACTATTTTTTATATTTCTTGTAGTTTATTATTTTACTCCCAATGTGTAATTTTCTTCTGGAAATGTAGTCATATCGGTTTTGTTTTGATTTGTGACTACTAGACTATAATGCTGTTTTTTTCAATAAATATAAATAAAATCAAATGAACTATATATAATTATTTGGTAATATTTTTCTGTCAAGCCTTAGTTATAATGCTATATTTCGCAATACTATAAAAGCACTTTGTGGAACAGATGCCTTACAATCCATGACGTCATCAAAACATCAAAAAATATATAAGCCATAGTTGAGGACTAGTTAAAATAATTGCAAAAAAATTTTGTATATTGCGAGTGAATATTCCTATAAGGCAAAAATACTTAGAGCTGGGGTCTATCTTTAAATAATATTGCAATAGTCTTACTTTTAGCAAAACAAATTATGTTTTAACAAAATGTCTGCTTTTTTAGATATTTTTCTTCTAAAGTTTATGCTTTTCCTTTTAAAAGGTCACAAAACGTAAAATTATTGTAACAAAACTTTGTAAAGCTTAAACAAACATTTTCATAAATATATAATAATAATAATATACCATTGTTTGTTAATTGATACTCAAGTGAGTTATATACAAAATATCCTGTGCAATATTTGATCCTAAAAATTGGGATAAAAATTTATATATTTATTATATATTTGCACTTGTGTACGTCAATTGAAAGTATCAAGACGGCCTATGAAGATTCCAAACGCGCCCTGGTGAAAGAAACACAAAAAACTCAGCCGTGTATTTTTTATTTTATTTCATAAACGTCAAAATATTTAATAAATTATTTGTGTACTAAAAGTCTTACCAATAAAATATTCGTAAATTGTTTAATGTAATATCTTTAATAGTTGTAAAACTTGAATATACATATATTTTTGCTTATATGTATACATTTTTAATACTTTCTCCAACTTTCTTGGCTAAATTTTTATTTTTTATTGCACCCCTTTTAAAGTCTCTATACATCCCCAAGGTTGACTATTAGAGAATGATATTTACCAATAAGTCCAGCCATTGTAACATTTTTTTGTGAAACAATAAATAAATCAATAAATATAATCTGTTGACATTTAATGTCTTACATTTTTTGTCATCTGTCATTTTGTCTGTTATCCTACACTCTGTGTTTAGTCTCAGTTTGCCTCTCCATTTGGCGAGTTTCGTATTTCAATATGTTATATACTAAGTTCATTTCTTATACTACTACTATATCTACTTTTATAACTAGCTGTGCCCGCAACTTCGCTTAAAATTTCATAATTCTATAATATGTTATTCCTTATTACATTATCTATCTGTCCGTGAAAGTCCTGTCAAAATCGATATATCTGTTCCAGAAATTAGTGTGAACAAACTAAAAGATTGGCGAAAATAACTAAAAATTATATTTTGGTATATACATACACAGTAAAAAGTTGTTATTTTATAAACAGACACTCCAATTTTATTTATATTTAAAAGTATTTTAAATATTATTTCAATTATATATTTAAGTTATAAACGTGAGTTCGTATATTTTTAAATGTTATCATCCAATATGAAACCGCAGAACAATAACAACGGTTGTTGAAAATTATTAAATCATTACATTATATATTATATGAATTATGTAAACTTTCGTGATTCATGATTACGGTTACATATATTTATCCGGCTGTATTCTAAAGTTCACGCCGCGATTTTACCAAGCTCATGAATAAGGGCCGCGTATGAGTTCGAAACTAGTCGGGCAAATTCCGATAGTAATAATGTGAGTACAGCCGGATGATTATATTATATATTATACAAATTACAACATGCAACATTAACCTACTTGTAGGCTACAAGTCGATTTGAAACTCTTGTAATATTTAATACTAAGTTATATAACAATTTACCTATGCATATAATAAAATCTAAATCATTAATTTTTTGAAAGAAAATTAAAAGAATGTTTATTACAAAGATTATAGTAAGTATCTTTAGTATACACACATTTTCTTATAATATTAAAATAATAGAAAGGATTTGAAAAATTTAAGTTCCGATGAAAATTATTACTTTTAATCTAAATTTAATAATAATAATAATAAAAATAATAATAAATATTTATTTCAGAAAAGATCCATATAGTGTTAGTACGTTAGTAACAATGTTTACTTACAAGCTAAGTTAGTTATTGTTAGTTACATGATACAATAGTTAAATTAGAATTTATTTAAGTTTTCTCTTGTAAGTTTATAATATTGTAATGTTCTTTTAGAGAACTAAAGTTTTTTAAACTGAATATTATAAATCTGAAGAGTTTGTTTGTTTGAACGTTCGAAACTGCCGTACCTATTTAAAATATTTATTTTGACTTTCTGGCACGGACATCAAAAAAGGTTCGCCATCCCTGGCCTAGGCATAGTTTTTTCTAAAATCGGGTTGTGTCTTTAACATAACACTATGACACTTCGACCAATATTAGAACAAACTAAAAATATCAGTCTGTTATTTTATAAACGAAGTTAAAGTAACCAAATTAACAATGTCGACAGTCCACACACACATATACAAGAAAGTACAAGTACATTTGTAAAAGTCACACGTGATTTGATTTAAATCAATCAAGATATAAAAAGAATACTAATATTTTATTAAACAAAATCTTTGTCTATTATCGAAAATATCTGGGATTCACCCGATACAAATTTCTCATTAAGAATATATTTATTAATACTTGAATTTGCGATGAAAATATTTTAGTTTGGCATGGCATTAAGCTAACGAGTAAGCATTGAGTGCCATCGACAGGCCCTTCACCGTGGCATTTCACACATTTAATTAGCTGTCCACTTCATATTTATAAATAAACATTAATCTAACCTCGAACTTCTCGAGCCCTTTTTAACTCGAGTGACTCGAGTCAGTTTGACAAACTCGATTGAAAAAAAAAAATTACTCGAATTGTTGTTGTTTTTTTGTTGTTTGTCATATAATTGTCGATTTTGTTTTGTTGTTGATTTTGTCGCTTAGTACTTGATAGTAGGTAACTTACTATATAAGTAATTGCAATATGCAACTCGAGTGACATTTTTTTTACTCGAGTCACTCGAAAACTCGAATATGATTTGAGTGTGGTACTAAAATTGCTCGAGTGAGTGCTCACAAAATATTTTTCGAGACGCATTAATAACCTAAGCACTGTGCAGACCGTGTCAGTTTTATTAGTAGGTGGGTTCTCCCCTCTCACGTACAATGACCCCATGACAATGCAACAAGATAATTGTCTGATTGAGGCCTAAAGTTACATGTATCGTACTCTATAATATACTTATCGTTATTGCTATTGAGATAAGATTGGATTCGTTAGTGGAAATACTTTATTGACTTTGTATGCAGACGGAAATAATATCAACATAGCATAGAAGAACATGATAAATTATATTTGATAAAAAGTGATTTATGTTTAAAATGAATTCTATAAGAATCTTTATTATAAGATAGGATTAGTAGATTATTGCAAAACATAGATGTCTGTGTGTGTAGGTACATGTGTGTGTGTGTCGCAACTCAAGTCCTTTGGTTCTGGGCGTGGGAATATAATTTGTACGCTCCATGAATATGTGCTTTGTTGTACGTTATTGTGTTTGTATGTGTTTGTATATTAGTGTATTATATTGCTCTTGTACATCTCAAAAGAGTTACCAAAAATGGATATCTATCATGACCTCTATAACTTAAAACTTTTAATATTACAATAATTTTACTGTAATTGGCTAATTTGATAAAATACATTAATTTATTCGTCATCAAAACAATGAATGACATAAAAAGAAATTATTATTAAGGATTAAACCAAAATCGTAGGAGTAAAATAATAAAAATTGGCTAGAGGTATTCACCTATACAAATATAAAACTAATACCAGATGGCCTGCCATGAACTCATTAAAAGTACCACAGTTTGAAAAAGTTTAGTTGAGTTTTTGAGACTAGGGTTTTAAGAATAGCATTGAAAAACATTTGAACATAGAAATTTTGAGAGAACAATATGGTTTTATAGATTTCGTGTTCGAAAAGGGAAAGTAAGATTATTGTAATAATACTTTAAGATGTTCTTAAGATCCTGCACATGGTTTATAAATTATAAAGAATTACTAATTGATTTTATATTTAAGTCTTTAATTAAGACAGTAAAACAACTTCAACCTCATAACTGAATCATATCAGGCATTTCCATATTCCATTCATTAAATTCGTGCACTTCTTAATGACAATGTACTGAATAGTTGAGAATAGGCAAACGCAAACAATAGAAATAAGCTCATCTGAGAATTTGACCCTCGGCCTCGGGCTGCCGTACAATGGACGCTTTATTCCACTGCGAACTGATTATTTGGCAACAAATTTGTCGGTATATTTTCGGCATGTTTATTGAACAAAGCGAGAGGAGCGCTCTATGTGAGACTTTTCTGATTGAATGTCCAGGAGACCAACGTCTCTAAACGACTCATCCAATCAAGATGAAATTTTGCACACATGTTAAGCATGTCCACAAGGTGGTTTAAAAAGAATCGTAAAAAATCTGTGGCGTTGAGGAATAATGGTTTAATTAAAAAATCCTCATAGGTCCTTCTTCTTTCAATGCCCGCTCGCTCAATATTTAAACGGCACCCGAGATTTTGCGAACGCAGCGAGTCAAAATTGACGATCTGGTTACGCCCCTAGTATTTTTTTTGTAACAATGTGCCCCATTATATGACTTTCCTTGTACAATGTTTTTATTTTTTAGTTATGGGTTACTGGAAAAGATCTCTTTTAAGAGAGAAGCTATCCAATGTAAAAAGTGTTAGTCTTAATACTTGTGGTACATGAATAAATAAATAATTTTGTTTCAGATAATGTGATTAGAAAAATCGATATGGAGGAAGAAAATATAAATCCTGACGTCGTTTGTGATCCGCCTCCTAATTCTAGCAATTTAGAAATAATCAAGAGTGCAGACCAATCTTTAGATAATGAAAGTAATAATATAAGTGATAACTCAGTGGTTACTATTAAGGATGAATGTGATATATCTGAAATATTTCATGACTGTAAAAATGAAAGTGTAGATTTAAAAGAAGTGTTGATAAGAAACGGTTCTTGTGAAGCAATAGATGACGTGCGTTCTTTAGGTGATCTTGACAGTTTGCCTGCTGGAGATGAGCTAGCGCTTGGAGCAGCAGGTAGTGATAGTGGTGTAGAAGGATGTGGCAGAGCTCTTAGCAGCGGTGGTGGATCTAGATCTTGTGCGTCTAGTGTTGTTTCATGTGGGTCGGGATGCGGTTCAGAAAGCTCATCTTTAGCTGGAGCTCCTCCCCGACCCCGTCGAAGGGTAAATGTTACCGTTCAAGAACCTAAGAGAAGTTCACCCGTTGGTACATCTCGCCCAGCAACTGCCCCTCGTGGTCCTAACTTAGCGACTCGTGAACGAGCTAGAAGTAGGGAGAAACCAACACCACCAGAAAAACCAAGACCTTTAACACCCAAACCCCGTATACGACCCACAGCCGATCTCCCCAACTTAGTTCGAGAGAGTCCAGCTTTACGTGCCAAACCAACTAAAACTTCTTCAGCAAGATGTCGGACCCCAAATTCCCCGGTAGACGAAAAGAAATGGCCGACCAATGGACATGCGCAACGTCTACCGCAAGCGAATGACGCATCAGCGACCCGTGTGGCTGCCGATAAATACGGAACCTTACCAAGGAGAAGACGAGACGCCGACCAGGAATCATCCCCAAAACATGAAAGCATACCACCAAGAAGACCTACCGTCACACGATCTGTTTCTTCTCGATCAGCAACTAAAACTCGTGTAAGGATCTACGCTGAAAAAACTTCACAGACTGTGCTTATTGGAACTGATATCGAGTCGGCGCTCGCTGGAGTCGTGCCAAACATTGAAAGGTATGTTATCATAATAAATTTGAAATTCATATCTAATTAGATTAGATTATTCTGAATCCGACGCTAATAGCTATGTAAATAAATATCGACCTGAACTAATAGAGATATCTATTAAAATAAATAGTCCAAAAAACAGCTAATGAACCGATTGAATGACTGATTTTTGTAGATCCTCTTCTCTTAACTTTTCTTTCAATCTTTGGCACTTTTTTTGTTTTATTATGTTACTTTAACTTGTACAATGAAACGTATATATTTGATTCATATTACATATATCCGGCTGTTCTTATATAAGTTCTATCCGAATTTGTCACACTAGTTTTCAACCCATACTGGGTGTTTATTAATGAGCTCAGAGCCTACCGAAATCTCAGCGTGAACTATAAAGTACAGTCAGATAATTAAATATGGATCACGATTTTTAAGTCTTATAGCAGACTGTCGGTTGGAAACAATAAAAAATATGCAATATGTCAGTCGTGAGGTGAGTCGATGCCACCGCGGGGTGCAGGCCAGCTCGCGCGACAGTGAGACGGCGCGTCTGTCGGCGGCGGTGGCGGCGGCGGAGGCGGCGGCGACCGAGGAGCGCGAACGTCGGAGACACGCGGAGACGCAGCTTGCGGCAGAGCGCTCCGCGAGACTCGCAGCCATCTCCGAGCTGGAGAGGAACTCGCAACGGCTGCTGGAGCTTGCTGGTGCCGGTATGAATAATAGCTTAATTATAATTAGTGTACAACACTTCTAGTTTCGGCTCGGCTGAAAAAGTCGGCTCTTTTTAGCCGAACTACGGCCGAAACTACTATTTTTGACCGTACTTAAAATCGAAATCTAACTTCATATCGGTCATTCATTTTGATTGTATCTGAAAATTCCAATGAGGCAATTTTTGTACGTTAAGTCAATACATATATATTTTGTGCTGGTTTCAGATCTTTGTCTAGACTTATATATAATTATTTCAGGCGCGGGAGCGGGGGCGGATGGGTGTCTGCGGGCGTTAGAAGAACAATTAAGATCTGCGAGAGAATTGTCGACACGGCAACGAGCCGAGATTGACTCACTCAGAGACCACTGTGACAAATTACATGCGGTTGGTATAAATTATTTATATTTACAAATATTCACCAAAAAATTTAAATATACATTCAGATAGTTTTGATTAATGCCATAGCCATATTGTTTAATAATGTGACATTTCTCCACTTTTACAAGTCTGATAAATGACATCCACTCTGTGAACATCCTGTCTGTTTAACATTTGTTTTATTAGGTCTGATTAATCTCTTTTCACGATATGTGAATGTCATGGGTATATTTTGAGTTGATTTTTGGCTAATGAGGTAAATTGCTCATGAACTGTCCAGGAGTCTTCCCTCGTGCGCGAGGCTCGTCGCACGCTGTGCGCTCGTCTGGGCGAGGCGGAGCGCGAGGCGGCGGAGATGCAGGACTTCCTGGCGGCGGAGACGGGCGCGCTGGGGGACTCGCTGAGGGAGGCAGAGGCGGAGGTGGCGCGCCTCACTGACGAGCTGGAGCGCAGGTTGTTAGATTCAGACGTTTGACGATGTCACAGCCAGACTAAATATTAATAATGTAATTAATTTTGTATCCCTTTAAGCGGGAGCGAAATAGCTCTTTTTCGATAGGAACTTTATAGTGGGCGGAAAAGTGATTGGTTTCACGGCGCTAAATAAAAAAAAAAACAAAAACGCACCAATGACGTTTTTGTCTTTATAATAAACAGGTACATATTTTTTCATAGAAAGGGGATGAAAAGTAGAGTGTATGATTCGAGAGCAAATTATTTTTCCCTCGGGCGATGTACTTTGACTCCCTAGCTGCGCTCAGGATTCTGTTTTATTTTTGAAGTTGTACTCGGGGTGTGAGAGGTACACTGTGTCGCTAGGTTGAAATATCTGCGTCTCCCCGATTTTGCTCGGTGAGGGATTTTCCAGCTTAATGAAAGCCGGTACCCTGCTAGGATATATTTATTGCAGTAATCGCATTCATGTTTGGCGGGGGGAGAGGGGGGGTTGAGCTTCCGGAAACTCTCACTCACCGGACGGAATATAAAGAAATGAATTCGGTCACTGCACGCCGATGGTCTAAAATCGTCGCCGGTGTCCAGGCGCGGCGAGTGTCGCCAGCTGGTGCGCCTGTGCGAGCAGCGTCGCCAGGAGGCGCTGTGCTGCGCGGCGCGCGCGCGGCGCGGGGCCGGCGCGGCGCTGGCGCTGGACGCGCTGGCGCGGCGCCTGCACAGACTCACTGACGCCGTGCGCGCCGCCTACCAGCTGCCGCCCCACGCGCTGCAGCCCACGGTCTACCACAACGAAGCCTACTGCAGGTACATCACCCCTCGCACTACTTTCAGTATAAACTTCGTTACGTAATACGTGACGGCTCTAGCTTAGCAGCAATAGACAGGCTCCTCCTCTCACTCTAACCAGTACAGCACGACTTATACCGTGTATCGAAATATACTATGTATAGTGTGCCACATTTTTTTTTTTATTATTAATTCAATAATGTTAAGACAGAGGAAAAATATTCTCAATTTCAATACTTTATTTGGACAAATAATACTAGACAAATACAAATAACGTTCAATAAAAATTATTACAGCCGCAGCGATAGTGGAGAAACACTGTCTCCCGAAGAGGAACCTCGCGGTGGTCTCCTGGGCGCTGTGGCGCGTGCGTTGCGCTCCGCTGCGACACCCCTGGCGCAGGCCCCGCCCCCACAAGCGGCACAAGCGACACAGGCTACACAAGGGACGCAAGCGACACCCCCGGCACCCGACGACGAGCGTTCGCGTCTGTCCGACGAGAACGATAACTCCGCTGACTTACTGGACTCGGAGACCGAACCCTGTCTCGTCACAGACCCCGGTAATTATTGTAAATACATGTAGCATGCGCCGATCAAATAGTATAGTTAATCTAATTTTCTATATTTTTATTTACACACCTCAAATTTAGATTTCGATAGCGAAGAATCAAAATATATTACTTATTTATCATTCATTCATTGCCATACGGTCAGTAGTAACGCTTTGTAACGTAGAGTACGCGGAGGAGTGGTGGTCGGGGGCGGAGGGGGCGGAGGGCGCGGCCGCCTGGAGCAACGACGACCTCAGCCCGGAGAGGGAGTCCGCGGGGGAGGGAGACAGAGGTGACACTCTCATAGATGCCGTTATATCTTTTATTTAATATTTAACATGATTAAATCTTTATTTTAAATAATTCATTTTCATTTTTTCATCATAAGATATAACTAAACTATTATCGATAATTAACCATATAAAAAATGTGTTCAAGCCTCTATGTAATACTCGCATATTCAGAGGGAGAGGTGGAGGGCTCGGCGGAGTCGTCGGTGTCAGAGCGCGAGTCGCTCCGCAAGCTGTCGGCGGCCATCTCCCGGCAGCGCTGGGAGGCGGAGGCGGAGGCCGACGAGGCGGCGCGAGGAGCGCTGCTGGAGCGCGTGCTGCTGCTGGACCTGCGCCTCGCAGAGCTGCTGCGCGCGCTGGCCGCCGCCGCACAGGCCTCCGCCTCCGCCTCCGCCTCCGCCGCCTCGCCGGGGGACTCCACGGCCGCCCTCGTCACCGCGCTCAGGTCTGTCTTACTAGTCCAAATATCGTCCTAACAAGATGTTGTCCGTTAACCTTCCATAAATTCTTAATCAATTCTTTTAAAATTTCCGTGATGGTAAAAGAAAAAAATACTAAACTTTCAGAGATAAAATCGAGGTGACAGAAAAAAACGTTGCAGATGTGGTCGTGAAGAAACTCGCAGAACTCGATGCTTGTAAAAACCTCATAGAGCAATACCAACAAAATATAGAAGTGAGTTAAATATAATAATTAATTAAGTATTAAACTAACATTAAAAAAGGTAGATTAATTTTATGTGTTCTAAAATATTTTAGATCCATAACAAATAATATAATTAATAAAACAGAGATTACTTTAAAAAAATATCCGGCTCAGTTGAAGAACAACAGTGTGGTTCTTCTCAGACCAGGGCTTATTTCGATAAAAATAGTATTAAATAGGTCCTCCTTATATAATAATATTAATATTGATTCAAAGTGTAAAAGATACAACATATAATATGTAGCCAGTAGTGTTAGTGCCGTTAACTGATATAATATCAACCAGGTATTTACACCATTCAGGGCCTGCTTGGCGATCTCGAGTCAAGACTGACACCAGGTTAATACACTCTAGCGCTTACACGCACACAGTGATGCATTCAAAAACCTCCCCTTAAAATTAATAAAAAAATATATAGAAAAATCTCAACATACAAAATTATGAAATTACTTTAAAAAAAAAAAAAATATCTCACCAATAACTACTAATGTACTACACAATGATTTTTTTTTAAAACGAGAAGCACGCTACACCAGTCTTCATAGCACTAGTGCATATTGGCTAAGTGTAAATAACACATAATTTTATTTTTCTTGCAATATTTTAAAAGTACATAACAAAAAATTAAAGAAAAAAAAATCTTCTTACAAAATATTGGATATTATAAACCTTATCTAGTAGCTTTGATTATTGAAAAAATATTATGAAATTAAAATAAATAAAAATTATTAATCCGTTTTTTATTGAATACTATTTAACATGAATATGCAAGTCCAATAAAAACTAATAAATTATTTTAATCACATATAGTAACGCTTAAATGCAACAAGATAAGCATATATTATATTTATTTGTAATGTATATTTTATTGCATCTATATACAATGCTGGGAAATTAAATATTATGAATTACAAATATTAATTATATCATATAAAGCTAAGCTTATTTAATTATTTTCATAGCTTGGTAAAAATATATAAATATATATACAAAGTAAACACCTACCTAGATTTAGTACGTATATTACAATCTAGTTAATGCTTCTAAATAAAGTTCATATTGAAAAATGTGGTAATATTGACTTTATCGGTTTTCAGGCGCTCAAAAGTCAGGTCGTACAGCGCGCTGAGGAGGATGACACCGAACTAATAGAGCAGGTTTGTGTTAAAATAGTATGTAACTATTAATTAATAAGTAACAGTAAATTCTCAATTGAGCCAACGATCTATGAGAGACTTTTCTGCATCGTTTGTGCAAGCATCAATTAAAAACGGTATATCCGAAAATTTCTAAATTTTACACACTGATAGACATCAGACTGGTGGTGGTTTTAAAAAAATTTTTCGAAGGTTCGATGCCGTTCAGGAATTATCATGCAAAAACTAAAATCTCATGGACTTCAATGGGTAAAATTTTTCGTGCGAAAATTTAGCTTGAAAAAATTAAATTAAAAATAATGGTTGAGGACAGACCGCGTCGACGTTTTGTGAATGCAACTTATGAATATATTTGTATGTACTTTAATTAAATAAACTGTTACAGGAGCTGGAGTCTTGCGATGAGAGCGAGCGCAGTCGTCGCTGCGAGGCGGTGGAGGCAGCGTTGAGCGCGCTGCCGGCACGTCCGCGCCTGCTGCCGCTGCGCGCGAGACTGCAGCGCCTCGCGAGGGCACTGGCGCCTGAGCCCCCCGCGCCCCCCGCGCACACTGCACACACTGCGTGCACCTAGACAACTAGAATAACTAACTGGAACACTCTAGAACATTCTTAGTATATGAGCAGGAGGCGATTGCTAGGAAAACGACATTTGGCCATTGTTAGTGCTGTACGTATGTAAGCAAACGACGAACAAGGATACAGTTGGCTGGGTACTGTGGATCTATTCTAACTTTCGAATAGAAACTATATATATGACGTCATCGAGGTACTATAACGTCACATACTTAAACCTTATTTAAACTTAAACTATTCTAAACTTATTTAAACTGTAACTAACTCCGAGTATAATATTATAACAATATAATATATAAAATTATCACAATATTTGTTCATTACTCTTATCATACTATGCATTTTCATGGTGCTTATTTTTATATTAAATTGTATTATTTATCAATAGGAAACACGGTATTACAAAATTACTAATAATATGTATAAACAAATAAAAACCAATATATATTTATCATTTAATATTATATCAATAAGGCTTATTCGTATGATTTATTATAAAGCTTTAGTATATTTATATTTAAAAATGACCATATTTTTTACGCCATAACTAAATTATTTAATTATAAATTAATCAGATTTTACTTAAGCAATATTTAGTTTATATTTTCTATATACTAACTAATATTAAGAGTGACGACAGTCGGTCAGTAATAACACAGATTAACTTAATAATATCCTTATATGAATACTTTATTTAAAACTTCCAGATAGATACTTAAAAATAATCATGTCTTATGAACAATATATTGAAGTTTCAAATCATTATTATAATCTCATTTAATGTGAACCGAATTAATAAATTATTTAAAGATTAAAGCTGAAATTTGTAGAAAAATTCTATTAGCCAAAATTAATATTAGTAAAATATTAAACGTAACAGTCAAATTAAATTGTGATAAATAAAATTCATCATATAATTGCAATATTTTGGTAGCCATTTTGAATACGTTACAGATTATTCAAAACACGCAATATAAAATCATCCGTCCCGCTCTCGTGTCAGCTTGCCATTACGACAAATAATTTTATTTAGATGAAGTGTTCAATTTATTAATAATTGGGATTTAGATAGTTTTGAATGGATGTGGTCGCTTGTAACCTACAAATATTGTAGTTAGTAATATATAGTAAGCACAAGGTAAAATAATTGCCTATGATTGGATATATTGATAATAAAAATTATTATTGATCTCAATCTGTTTAAAGCAATGCGTTTTTGTATTTTTTTTTATACTTCAATGTATAGTTTTTATTTTTGTGTTTTCGTTAACATTCTAGGATGATTCTTCATTCCGAAAAGCATTTAATTATGTATAATGATAGAAATATATCATTAAAGTTCTCTGGTTAAAATAATGACAACAGGTTTGTTTTGTTTTTGAATAAATACTGTTAAATAAACTTCAATAAAAAATTTCTATGAACAAATATAACCTATATGATGTTTTTTTTACTTTCTACAATAAAGTGTGTTAATAATAAAAGGAAAATATATAATTATAAAATAAATCTTGTCATGTGCCATTGAAACATACAAAAATGTACTCGTGTTTCTGTCAAGGTGAATGTGTATGTAAAACAAATAATTGTAAATAACAATATTAAGAAAAAACAATATGGTTATTAGTCTAGTCAATGAAGTTGTCAAATAAATTATGTACTAAAAGTTTGTATAATGTTTTTGAATAACTCTCCCCAATGTAAGTTTCTGTATGAGCGTTGCATTCTTTAATTCATTTTAAATAAATGCAACCGACACCATGTTACGTTTGTTTCCTACGACCTGTGTACGAATTATAATTGTATAAAATAAATTTTTAAATATGAATGAAAACAGATGTGTTTGTTTTTATTGAAATCATATTTTGTTTGTATTAAAACAAATACTATTAAACATATTTATATCCAGTAAGACATTGTTTTGTCACTTTCAAACCTTTGACGTAAATCGTTTGTGAGAAAGTGACACAGCAGATAGTTTTACTGGTTAAAAATATTTTTATTAGTAAGGCAGTTAATGTTGATTTCTTTTATTCAGTATAACTATTAATAGTTCTATATAGTAAAATATGCTTCGTCCATAATGCTTGCTTTAGATGCTAGGGCTTCACTGTATTTGTTTTTGTACTAATAACGAATGTCACATTATTGTATATAATGTGTAAATATATTAATTAACTTAATATTTGTTTCATTTATTCTTAAATAATCCTAATATAAATAGAAAAAAAACCAGAATAGTTTTGAAACATTTATTTGATACTCCATTTTAATAAACATTTAATTTATTCAGATTTACATTGTTGGAGGTACATTGTGCCTCAGCCTTCAATAATTTCACTAGCATTTGAATTTGGGGCCAATATGTCATTTTTTTTAGAATTACAATATATTTGACAATAATAAGAAAAAATGTTTTAAGTTTCGATCAAAAACATTGCAATTTGTATTACGCTTAATGCAATAACAATATTTGATGAAAATTTAGAATATTTTAGTTTATAAGTTGATATAATATTCTATGTTCTATATTGGTCTAAAGCCCCTACTAGTTATTGACGTGCCCTGAGTCTATATGAGCCATATTTATTTAGGCTGATAACTAAAAAGAAGAGTGCAACATCTTTTTAATACGAACACTTTACATTTGAACTATATTATTACTACATATTTGCACTTGACTGGAAAAGAAAAGAGTGAATAAAAATATAATACTACTATCTAACCAGTTTAACAAGAAAAATACAAATTTAATGAAAATTCTTATAGCTCTAATATCTCAGAAATGACCAAAGTTTATTTATTATTGTTATATTCTCATATAAATTGTATCTATAAGGAAAGAGCACAATATATTAATAATATAATATGGCGTGCAAATGAGACAGAGCTCCTATGTGTTACATCTTATAGCTAAAAAGGCTGAGGTAAAAGCGTACTCTAGAAGTCACTTGTTTACATCAAAATGACGAATTGTTATAAATTCTTGTATTTAATCTTTCGTGATCCATGATTTATATATAGTTATCCGGCTGTACTCACTGGTGCCTTTTTTAAGGACCCCAAATACTTTCGAAACTTGTAAATTCCAATAGTATTTATGTGAGTACAGCCGGATAATTATTATAAATTTTATGAAACTGCAAAATCCTTTGCATAACATTATTGTATAATTCAATAAACGTGTTACATTATTTTGAATGAGATATTTTTTCAGTGAAATTTAGTAGTACAATGTAAAAATATAAAAAATACAAATAACACTGAAAGAAATGCAGTGAAGATTGAACCCAATGAATGTTATCTCTATAATATATCAGTCAGTGGGCTGTCGTTAGTCGTTGCTATATTTTCCTATCTACAATAACTACAAAACTTTATTATGGACTTACAATATTAAATACTAAATTATAACAAAGGTAAATGAGAAATAAATGAAAAATTTGTTATTATACATCTTATTAATGAAAATATAAGAGAATTATCAATTATTTGTTCCGGCAAGTCCATAATAAAATGTAAATTTGTAACTTAATTCATATAAACTAAACAAAGTAACTAAGTAATAATTCTCAATATACAATAGAAAACCAACCCACATTCAATTGCAAAATGTAATTTCCTCACACAATGATTAAGTTTATAATTTATATTTAATTACATGGAAAGTTGAACTATAAAATAAGGAATGAAATATCCACCGCTTCTTAACTAAAATGTCATATTATTAAATTATGTGTATTCACATTTTTGCTTAGAACATACACAGAAATGAAAAGTTAATACTTCTTGAACTTCACCATTCATTATTTAATTTATAGAAATCCAGTGGAAAATTTACTAACAAGATAATATCAGTCAGTTATTAGACGATTCCGAACTTTTGTCATATGTAACTTCCATACATCACAACCCTATCCTCAATTATTCCATTCAATACTGTTTCGCTGTTTTCGAGTCGTTAATGAGATCAAATTGAAGACTACAATTTTCACGTTCAATTCAAACTAACATTAGGCACTATACAAGAAATGTTTATCGAAATTTTTGCACACATTCAAAATAACGCTTATAATGATTTCCCATTATATTAACATTAAACATGATAATAAAGTTCCACATTTTTCTACTTAATAATAAGGTTATTACGATTAGTTTACTAAAACATACATCATATGAATTGTGACACTAGCATAAAATAAATAATTTCCAAAATAGTGCAAGATTGATATTACCCACATTAGAGATGACCATCCTATCACTTATAAGCCGAATGATTGAAAATATTCTCTAGATATAAACATCTATGACTAAGATAGCAAAGGTTTTATCTCCAGTCACCAGTTGTATGCTACACCCAGAGTTCTCTAGAACCCAAACTCAAAGAGTCCTTCTAAATCCAAAGGATCATCCACATTTGATTAGGTGGAGAGGTACAGCCTGTGGTAGTCGTTGGCTCCGAATGCAGCATTGCACTTGGGACACTTGCGCTGCCTGGTCTCGTAGCGCGTGCGCAGACAGTCCCAACAGAACACGTGGAAGCATTTTGATAATACAGCGTCCTTTCTTTTTACCTGGAATTTGGATAAGTGGGGAGGAATTACAAATTATATGATGGTTCTTTTTATTATCAATATGTATTGTTGTCTTTGTTATGTGGGTGTATTTCTTTGTATATGAGATCCGTACCTTACACGAAGGACAGGTGAGTGTCTCCTTGTATTCTCGTATCTCCTCCAGCAGCACCTCGTCCATGGAACTTCCTGCTTGTTCCATCTTCTTCATGCGCTCTGCTTTTCGACGTAAAACCGCTAATTCCTCCTGCAAAAAGTGATAGTTCTAAATACACAAATAATTACATCAACACAATTATAAATTTCTTTAATTTTAATTATACAAGAAATACAAGTATTTAAACCAATTTTATATATCTCACATGTAATCGTTTAGTCTTGTAGGCTTCCGCCTCGAGGGCACTTGTTTTTTCTGCGACAACTTGTTGCGCCTCCTTCATTTGTGCGTGATACTTTTCTGTAATAGAAAATGTTAAAATGTAAATTGGCTAAGAAGTCAGCCACCACATTTGATTTGAATCAAATGTTTATGGTTCTTGGTCCGAAACATGTTCAAAATGGCATCAGTGTTCGTTATTAAATATATTATAACAAAACTGTAACTGTAAATTTCACTGAATGTCTCGGGGCACAGGGTATCCTAGTGAGATATCCAGGATAGTTAAAACATTCAAACCATCCTTCTTACTTTTTACAAAATATTATATATTGTATTGTAAAATGTATCTTATAATTATGTTTTGTAAAATAAATAAATAAATTATCAGTGATTAAAACAATTAAGATTGATGTTTATATTCCATTTAACTCTCCAGCCAAAAGAAAACAAAGTTATTCTTTCTTTTTATGTATGTATGTTAATTTCTTTATTTTTTAACATTAGCCAATAATGATATAACTGACTGATGACTTCAAAACAAACTTTGTTGTTTCTTTATTTACTCTACAATTAAATATTGTTAAAAATAGAATAATTAAACCCTACTTTCCCAATGTACAAAATTTTCTATATTTTCTTTTGTGGCAAAAATATTTACATAAATTATGTTTGATAGTGTTTTAAAACATATATAGTAATGTTGAGATTATTAAATTATAAATAAATGCAAAATAAAAAATTTATTAATATATATAATGCTAATATTATCCAACTACTCAGTTCAATTGGTAGAGTAGTTCAATTGTTTCCCAGAGGTCGCGGATTCGAATCCTCTTCATATAGATAAATTTTTCATTATATATTTATTTAAAATACAATATAACTTATATTTTTTACCAAGATGTAATTTTAGATCAGCGGCCGACTGTGCAGACTCTATAGCCTTTCTCTTGTGCATCTCCATGGCCTGTTGTCGCAGTAACAGTTCTTTCTCTACTGCTGATAGAGTGTTCTGTAGGAGACGCTCCTTCTCCTCCAGCCTCCTCGCTACTAGACCCATTGACTCTATTTGCTGGTCTCGGGTTACTACCTGGTATTGATAAAATTTATTATATGATATAGCAGTCATTATTGAGCTGAGCGAAGTGAAGCTTTTGCTGGTCAAAAGCGTGTCTCGTTACTAATGCTACTCCGCTTAGACGAATAATGGTAGGATGTAGAAAGTTGGCAGAGTTGTCGAGGACAGTGACTTATAACTCCTGAAGTTTTTTGGTGACATTTATGCTTGTAGTTTTTTATTAAATGGTCAAAGAGTGTCCCATAGACTTAACATGTGGAACGTTTTCTAATCGCACTCGCGAGGTCTGATTATGATATAACCTGCAATAATATCTTAGAAAACTAAGATATAAACTATGTGTATATGTAATGAAGTACATTTATTTATTATACAATAATTTTATTAAGTTGTTGAAGAATGTGAAAGTTACCTGCTCCTGAAGCAGTTGTTTTTCTTCCCGTAGCAGTTTATGAAGAGAATTCGCCTTTATTCTCTCTGACATAAGTTTGAAGTTAGCATCATCTTTTTCTCGTAATTGTTGTATGAGCCTAGAGTTCTGTTCTTGCATATCTTCAAATGCTTGTCCTGTTACCTCCATCTCGTTTAAAAGAGCCTCTTCTTCCTAATACAAAATAGGGTTTTGGTTTATACTACTCTGTGCAATCCAAAAACAAATATTAAAGTAATATTATCAAATACAAAATTTTGTCACAACAGCAGTATAAATATGGGTACTTGTATTTGTGGGTGCGTATGTATGTGTGTGTATGTTTGGATGTTTTGCGTTTATGTGTGCATGTTGTACATGTGAGCTGTGCGTCTGTGTAGGTTAGAATACTGGTACTGCTTAAAACAAATTAAAAAAAATACTACTATATGATATTTAAATACATAAAGAATCAGTTTAAGTAGTAACAGTATTCTAACACGTGCATTTTGTGCGTGTATGTGTTCACATCGTGCGTGTCGTCCGTGGATGTGTGCGCGTTTGTGCGGGTGTGTACGTGTGTACGTACCTGTGAGCCCGCGAATGGTCTCTGGAAGGCGTGCAGCGGGTCGGCACTCGGCCTGGCGCACGACAGTTGTTTCTGCAGCTCGTACTTCTGCTCCTCGAGCTGCTTGATCTTCCGCAGCGCGTCTTCGTCCGCTACTCGACGCTCTCGCTTGCTCTCCTAGGGGTTGAAGTTTAGTGTAATATATTTTGTAGGCACAGACACAACCAGGCAAAATCCAGTGTTTCGTTATTTTTTCCATTTGTATGTGCATCACGTCAAAGTAGGGGTTGGTTTTTTTTTTACAATAGTTTTTAAGATTAATTTAAACTTGATACCGACTTGTAGGGGGAAAGAATCTATATCATAGAAAGATACATAATGCATATTAACCTGAGCCATTTTGGCCTTCTGGCGGTGGTCTTCCAGCTCCATCCTAACCTTCCTCTCGGCTGCCATAAGCTGTACCTTGTCCCGCTGCTCCTTACCCACGCCTTTGTACATATCTAGGAGTAGCTTCAGTTCTTTTTGCTCGTTTACTGCTTTTCTATAGGTTTTGGAAATAAAGTTATTAGATTTGATCTATAGTCTAAAATGTGCTTGTAACGAAAACGTAGGTTAAGAATAATCGACCAAGGCGAGAACTGTTACTGGAATGATGATGAGGTCATCATTATCAGATGATGGCATATAAGATCATTAAAAAGTAGAAACATACCATATATAACAATCCACTCCTAGCAAATTAATGGTAAGAAAGAGAATATGATCTATATAACTCTTTTTTTGGCTAAACTTTTATAACTATTAGTTTTTCATTACAAGAAGTCATGCTGACTTACTTCAGTTGTTGTTTTAGATCCTTAATAAGTAAGTCCTGTTCGTGTAACTTGGCGCGTCCATGTTCCTTGTTGGCGCCCACACCCACTACTGGTCCTACCCCTGTGTTGGGTTTAGTTTCAACCCCGCTGCCACCCTCCTCTGTCTGTAAATTGAAATTGTTTATACATATGAATTTTACGTTTTGAAATGCATCCCCGTTTTTCTATCAAATAAACTATCGTATCTAACAGATCGTAATGAGCTGTTGCGATTCAGGGTCTCGGTCACCAACCAACGAACTAAAGCAGTCCAGTGCACTCGTCGGGGTCCCCTTCGATCACCGGCCAGGGCTTTAAGGTGGTGGTTAAGACCTAAATGAAAGAATCTGGACGTTACCCTACACGATGTAGGCGGCGAGGAGAGAACCTGCTGTCACCACTGTGAAGACCCGGCGGATTTGGCTTGTCACACTCTGGAGAATTGCGAGACATTGGAATGCCGGCGCAAAGTGCTGGAGCAAGTCAATTCCGCGAAAGAGGGCGCAGAGAGTATAAAGGAGCTCGCATCTAGGGCTGGCTCCGTCGTGGGAGACTCGGTACACGGATGCGAAACTAGGCCCGCCGCTTCCTCAACTAATCTGCAGTGCTGTTGTTGAATGGAAAGATGACCTCTCATCTTCTATAGGTCTACGTCGCGTCACGAGGGTACTCCGAGTTTTCCAGACGTATCTCCTGGGCATCCCATGGTAATGATGGCAACCATACGTTTTTAGTGGATAGAAAAACTGGTAGCGCCCTCTTTGGTGTCTGTTAGTCTCAGATAATCGCTCGGCCATAACTGTCTTTTACGACGGGGTGTTCAAAATGGAATTTCCAAACGAGAACAACGAAAATGGTGGCACAATATATACGAATTCAAAGTGAAAACAAGTAACAAAGTAGTTCAAGTGATTTATAGTATACAAAACACTTCATTAAAGTCTACAGAATTATCAGTACAAAAATGTGGTCTGGTCATTGTAAGATAATCTCATGCAGAAGAAAAAATCCTCATGCAGGTATTATTATATGGCCATAGTAGTAAGGTAGTACTTTAGCGGGTAGGTCAGGATCGGGCTCCTCTTTCTTGACCAGTGGCTTCTCGTCGGTTTCTGGTCCAGCAGAAAGACGACTGCTGGCCTCCTCCAGCTCCTTACGAATCTAAGGACAGGTTTATTATTCAATATTTTTTTGTATTACTTATAATTATTTCAGTTAAAAGAAATATGCATATTAAAAAAAACATTTTAGAAATATTAGTCACATTCATTGCTAGTCTTTTTTTTAAACAACACATTATTTGATTTAAAATAAATTAAACTTTATTGAGCGAAGCTCTCAATGAGAGACTTTTCTACATTCTTCGTGCGAGCAACAATGAAAAACGGTATATCCGAAAATTTTGCACACTGATAAGACATCAGTCTGGTGGTGGTTTTTAAAAAATAAAAATAAAAAACAAAAAATGTAATAGTGTGTCTAAATACAGGACTGTTTACTCCTCGCTTCGCTCAATATGCTAACATATATCGAGATTTTGCGAGCGCAGCGAGTCAAAATTGAGGTCTGGTTCACGCTCTTAGTTATTTATATTGAAAATATTATTTAAGATCCGATTCGGCCAAATAATTACTTTAATTATAGTCAGTGCATCAAGAAACATTTAACATTGTTGGGTTCAAGTCAAATATGCAATTTCAATATTAAACGGAAAATAGTGTACTCTTTCTTAAAGACATTAACTTACTGCAAGTAAATACCTTATTCAACTCCTGGCTCGTATCCTTATATTTTCTCTTATACCTGTGTACTTCACCCTTCAACTGCTGATTATGATTCTGTAGTGATGTAATAAGATGCCTCATCTCTCTGTTAATTGGACCAGTTTGTTCATTAGCAGCGAGATTCTGCTCAAATTCTATTCTTAACATTTCATATTCTTTTCTTAGTTGACCAAGCACATCTTCAAGTTGGATCATCTCGGCTCTTAAGGCTTTTTGTCTTGCTAGCTCTTCACTCTAGAATAGCATAACACATTAATAACAGAAGTTATTAATAAATCTCAAAAGACTATATTAAATGCAGTCCATAGACCAAAAAAAAAGTCAAAAGTAAACTTAAAACAATTTCACAAAAACCTAATTCAACATATATAGTCAAAAACCTCTACTAAATACCTCCATCATCTCAATCTGCCTCATATGCAAATTCTTAGCGTTCTGAAGCTGAAGTCTTGTCTCGTCTAAGGCAGTTTTCATTTGCATAGATTCGTTGTAAAGTACTGAGAATTGACTCTGTAGACATTTGTACTCTGTTGTCTCAACTATTACAGATTCTGGGAGTTGACGTATCTGTGGAAAATTTAGACAAAGCTTCTTAGCATTCTATAGATTCACCGTGCGAGTTGGGCCCATCCTATTGCAGGAGAGGACTGCAAACAGTGCCTAGGACTTGTGACCCAAATGTTATTTAAGGGGCACCTTTAAAATACTGTTACATGACCACTTTCACTGCACACTGGTCTCTCTACCTAACCAAATTTGAAAAGAACCTACTAATGCTACCTTTGAGTACTTTTTAAAAATGAATTGATGATAGTTCACTAATATACTGGTTTTGAAGACTAATGTATTTAAAAACAGTTTGTTCTAAAAGCTTTAGAGCATGATGGAATCCAGAAATACTAACACATAATATTAATAAATACTAACATCCATCTTAAGCTTTTCTAACTCTTTCAGAGTATCCCGATGTTGTCTATGTAGTCTATCCAACTCGGCAAGTCTATTGTTTGCAAGCTCTCGTTGTTCTTCAAGCTCAGCAGCCACATCTTCTAACTTGGCGCTTGCAGCCGAGTGTGGGGGGCAGGGCGCCGCCACACTAGTACTCACTGTAGTACCAGACTGGTGGTAGCTCTTCAGCTTTTCTATAGCCTCTGCTAAATGGTTTTCCAGTTTATCATTACGGGATCGGACCTTAAATTACAAATATCATTATTTTCTTATATATTTCTAAATTAGAAGTGATATTATAAACATATTTTCAAACCTTATTATTACATTACTTCTAACAAAACTAATATAATTTATACAGTAAATACCACATTAGTACCTTCATAAGTTCATATTGCAAATCATCAATTTGGTTCTTTAGTTCAGCATTCTCTGTGTCTCGACTATTGACTGCGTCTTGTAACTGCGCCACTCGTAAGGTCATAGCATGATGGCTTTCATGTAAAGTTGTACAAAGTGCTTGTAGACGTCGATTTTCTACAGTCACCTCCTCATTGGTTGCTCTTATCACTTCATCGAGGGAAGGAGCTGGGGTACTATCTGTGTTATGACAATATAGTATACAATATTTATTTCAGAAAATAAAAATTAATTAGAGTATCTAATTACATACTGAATTGTTTAGGTGGCAGTAATATGAATCTTTAATAAATGTAACGTTATATATATCAAAATTTAGATTAAAGATTCAAGCAATGCAAATGAT
This sequence comes from Mechanitis mazaeus, assembly GCA_959347395.1. Lineage (NCBI taxonomy): Eukaryota > Metazoa > Arthropoda > Insecta > Lepidoptera > Nymphalidae > Mechanitis > Mechanitis mazaeus. The sequence continues at coordinate 18,223,492 of OY365750.1, forward strand.
TAAATAAATAAAGCTGATATTACATATATTTCCTACCTTCACTTTCTCCTTTGATAGCCCTCCAAATTTTATCATTTCTCTGTTGCAGTCTATCAAAGGCCTGTAAAACTTTTGCAACTGCACGTTTACTGACTTGTACTCTATTTGCCAGCTGAGCATCGAGTTCCTCTTTATCCCAAGTAGATAATTGCATAAGGAATGAAGTGGTTGCTTCATTCTCATCTATAACATGTAAATTCAGGTACAACTACTGAAAATAACAACATAACCTAACCCTCAATATGAGACTAAAAAAAATAAAACATTTCACAAAATTAAATAATAATTTTACAATATAATATGTATAAAAGATACTACTTAACAATAAATTTGAAATAATAAGTATAAATTTACTTTTGTTTTCTGATTCATCAGCCGTCTCTGCATCAAATCGTTGCAGCAATACTCTTATATCCTCGTTAAGCAAGTTCCAATAACGGTTGACCACACACAACACAGCATCATCTTGTGTCTGACGTTTCTCTAATTGCTCGATTCTAGCACGAAGTTCAGCTTCACACCGGTGCCTTTGCTCTATTCTCTGTCATAAAATCAACCACCCTTAATCTTTAAATAATGTTGGAACACTAAACATATGTGTGTAAACATAGTGTTATTAACATGTCAGCTTGTATTTAATATAACAACTCTAAAATAGAAAAACTCTGGCTTTTTCTATTTTTAAAAATTATAAGCCATTATTGAAGTTATCTTGTATTATAAAACCTATATTTAAGATGTTAAACAAGCAACAAAGTATTTTTGTGTAGCAAGGCAATTTTTATGAATCAGCTGATGGTGACATAGTTTACATGTTTTATTGTAGACATAAAATCATTGGTATTGATGTCAAGAAGCCCTGAGTATTACCTGTGCTAGCTTTTTATTCTGGAATTGAAGGACTTTAATGTCCATTTCCTCAAGGGTGGACACGGGTCCAATAAGGTGTGGTTCGAAGTGAACCTTCTTAATCGGCGGTTGACTGCTCCCATTTCCACTATCTTCTGCTGTTCGCTTCGACATTATGATCTGAATATAACGTTAAAATATCATATTTTCTGCACAAAACGTATTGATTTCGTTTATAATCTAATCAATAAAAGAGGTATGATACAAATAACGTTAAAGAACACAAACATGTATATTTTATTTGGTCGGATAATATACATACCTGCTTGTCAATATTGACAAGATTTAATTTCTTAAAATTTATGGCAAATCTTTGAAAATGTTTTATTATTAGGTATTTCAATAGCAGCTAACATCTTTTAAAAGTTCATTTAATTGAGGTCAAGTTAATTAAATAATAGCTAGAATTTGCTTTCAGTCTACAATACCAGTACCACCTCAGCCAACCTAACCGTTCTCCAGAATACAGGTTAAAATAAAATGTCAAAACGTTTTTAGTACAGAGTATCAGTTCAGAATGTTGGTACTTGAATAAAGTTTAAATTTCAATTAAAATAAGGTCTAAAATATATAAGATAAACGTTGAGGTTTTTAGTAAACAAGATTAAAAACAAATTTATTAACCATTACAGATTCACGTTATTTTATCGACAACACAAAGATACATTTTCTAAAAAAGTTTGAAACTTATATAGACCTTAATTTCTCTAAATTTATTTTTAAAAATTTGGCATAAAAAAAGTAACACTAAAATAAACTCTTTATTTGTAAATTATACAAAAATATAATGATCATAAATACATATTTAAATCTTAAAATAATACTTTTTTTAATTATTCATTATATTTCTATAGTATAACTGATCCTGGAACATTTTAAGGAAAACCTTATATTTTTTATCATGGAACAATTTGACATTAGGGTTTGGAGGTACAACATCTGCTTTCCCACCCATACTTTGAATTGCGGCGTGAACGTTATTAAAGTAGCGTGAAGCGCATGCCCCTAAAATGGCAGACCCTACCAATACAGATTCTTTTTCATGAGACAATAATACAGGCAACCCTACAGAATCTGCCTGTATTTGAACAAAAAGTGGATCCTTGGTTATACCTCCACATATGGGCAGAGACTTAAATGGCTTATACCCAGCTAGTATTAGAGCATCTATTATATGTCTTGTGCCATACTGTAACATAAATATTTATTAATTTAAAATTTCACTTCAGTATTGATTAAAAACTTTTTAAATATTAAATAGACAAATATTATTAAAATGTAGGTACTTACAGAAAGAGCCTGCATAGTAGCCAAATAAGTAAGAGCTAAGTTTTCTTCATTATTGTTGATAGTTAATCCAATAATCATTCCTTTCATAGTAGGGTCTGCTAATGGTGAACGATTGCCATGAAAATCTGGCCACACATGCAAATCCTTGGTCAGCATACTAACATCTGAAAGGCCTTGAATTTTTGCCATTTTTTGTAACAATCTTCTCAAATAATTTCTTAATCTAAAAACAATGTTTTATTTTACACTAAATAATAATTATTATTATTTATAATAATTATTATTATTTAGTGTATAATAATTATTTACTTACTCGCCAGTATTAAATTCTTTTAATAGCTTTCCAGCAGATGGATGACTACAGATAACATAATCTAATAACATGCCTGATGCACTCTGACCTGCTTCATTTAACCACATATCAGGTACCATGGCACTATAATAAGGTCCCCACACTCCTTTCACAATTATTGGGTTTATATTAACAGCCATATGGCAAGTAGAGGTGCCACAAATTAAACCTAGCCTGGTAGACATATCTTGGTCAATGTTTTCACCTCTAGCCCCAATTATACCAAGCCCGCCAGCATGAGCATCAATAATAGATGTAGCTACTGGAGTACCAGATTTAAGTCCTAAATTTTGTGCAATATCTGCACTGAGACCTCCACAACATGTCCCTGGCATTAACACTATGCTGCCGATTTTTTTAAAGTTCTCCTCGACCAAATCTGCAAGACCTATGGTTTGTAAGAAATCTTTATTCCAGCTGTGAGTACTATTTATAGAATATTCATAATTCCATTTACAAACCAATGAGCATAGTGACCGTGTCGTAGCACCAGTAGCTTTCCATGTCAGAAAGTCTGGGAGATCAAAAAAGCATCCATAATCTGACCAGTGGTTAGACATGTTTTTCTTTAACCAAAGAAGTTTGGGCATTTCCATTTCTAAGCTCACTTTACCTCCAACATAATTAAGGATATCATGGCCAGTTTTGTTTATCATGTCTGCCTCAGCTTGAGCACGATGATCCATCCACATTATAATGTTTTGATAATCACTGTTGGAATCACTTACAGCTTTTGGATTTCCATTATTATCCAAAACTACAAGTGAACATGTTGCATCAAATCCGATACCTTTTATACTTTCTGGATTTATATTTTCACTCACAGCCTGAAAATGTTATATTCTTATTTAATTACATGATATTTATTTTATAAAATAATAAACAGTACAATATCGCTTGCATATTGCAATAATGTTTTGTTTTATATTATGTACTTAAAATAAACATATAAACCTTATTTCTTATTAAAAAGGTAAATTAGGAGAAATATTTACTTTAATAACATGTTCACAACATTCCCAAACATCGTTTGAGGATTGTTCATAAAAATCTGGTTTGGGTTTCCAAGTTTGCAGATCCTTGACAGAAGATTTCATAACATGACCTTTTTCGTCTACCAAAGCAGCACGCGCACTTCCTGAGCCCACATCAACACCAATAAAATAAACTGGATGCATCATTGCATATAAAATTCACCTGTAAAAATTTATAAAATAAATGTTTATTATTAATATTGAGACCGATTAAATGAAATTATGTCAATATAGATATATTTTTAACAATAATTTACCTTTAGAATTTTTGCAGAAATTGAAAATAATTAACACAAATGAAATTATAATGCAGAAGTTTAACGTAATAATGATAGGGTTTATAACTTTAACCTTGGCGATAAGATGGTGATTGGCGGTTGTAAACAATCTTTGTAAACAATTGTAACCTCTTTATACTTTGACCTACTACTTGAAAATACATTTTAAATAGTGTTATGTAAAGGTAAAAAAAAACGTAGTTACTAATATCCTCCTCGTTGGTAAAATGTTAAAAATTAAGATACAAGATTAGAGATAAAACAATAAAGAATACTTGTAGAAACAATATTTCAAATAATGCCGCCAATTTCTTAATTCCGGTTATATGGCAGTAAATAGCTTAAGTCTAGACTCTAGCAGGACTCTTGCTATGAAAATATTAATATACATCTTAGTCCAAAAGGATCGAGAAGCATTTCAAAATCCGAATCGATCATATGAAAAAAATATGATTTTTCCTTTCTCATTAAGATAACAAACTTAATAAATGTAACGTTACTTAATATATCTAACGTTATTTTTTTGTAATTTTAATATCTCAAAGAAAGAGAAGTAAGTTTTTTTCCTTGAGATTTGGTTTAAAATTATAAAAACTACGGCTACTTAATACTCTCTCGAAAGTCATAAACAAATTAGCTCTACCGTAGTGGCATAATCCTCTCGCATCAGAAGATATTTACATTGACTATTAAAAGTGTCTTAACATCTTACGACACAGTTAATAGTCAATGTAACAATCTTCTGAATAACAATGTGGAATAGACAAAACAAAACGGAATTATCCTTACATTACATATTTAATTTAATGTTTTTAATTTTTCCCAATTCTGTATTATTTAAAAAATATCAAATCATTCAGAAACGACAACGTGTCGTTCACCACGACCTAATTTCCAATAAGTTTCAATAAAACTATTTTACGGATATATGTAACTAGTGTTTATTATTAAATTTAACCCGACGTTTCGAATGCTTTGCAGCAAACGTGTTCGCGGTAAGACGAGATGATGGTGAACGTTAATCTTACATAAAATGTATTTACTCCGTCATTCGTACCACTCTTTATAGTATAAAGATAAGTTGAAGTAAGGAAAAATATATAACTACAGAAGTATTGATCAAATCATGTACAATAAAGCCAAAGGTCGCATTGTCACCCTTATTGTACATATTTTGGCAGCGTAAGATACATTCTAAAAGTAGCTTGTTTTTCCCCTAGTTTCTGAGCTCATTTTTAGCAAAACTTTTAAATAACTTGTAATTATTGTACCTCTCTGTCTGTTTGTATTTACTTAATTATTTTAAAATAAAAAAAAATTTCGGTTTTGTACATCATTAAAAAAAAATAAAAATTTTTACCATAAATCTTTAAATTTTTGTAATTCCCGCCAATTTCATGAGACTGTTTCTCATAAAATAAACATATTTATATTTTTAAAATAAAAGTTACTATTAAAATAATATAATACAAGTAATTTCAGATTTAGTACTTATGCGCATATGATAGAACTTGACTTTTAAATAAAATTAAACTTAAACAGTAGGTTTGGTGACTTTTTTGAGGTTTTTAAAAGATCGCTTAATTATTTTCTTGAAATATGTAACAATTAACTCAAATTATTAGATATTATGTTAATCATTAACAATAGGCTGCATTGCTTTGGACTCTTGCTTACCTTTCGGCGATTATAAACAACATTCATAAACTGAAAATATATAAACTAAGTAATCTGTGATATATAAATAATTGTTGTGAATTGTCATTTACTTCATATAGCAAAATCCAATGATTGATATTATATGTTCCTTTCATAATAATAATATTTTTCAATATTTAATTGTTGATTGGTTAGGTTAGGTCATCTTTTTTTTTTGTTTCTTTAGCCAGTAGTTAGTGTACTTATCTTCGCAGAAAATTTGATATTGTAGGTTAACCGTTACAATTAATAAATATGGTCCGGTTTAAAAACAGGTAGATGAGAATCTCTTATTTACTTTCATTTGTCACTAAGATTTACTTATTTTCTTCCTTATTTTCTTTCATAGATATGTTACTGTAGAAATTATGTCACCCACTGTTCCTGACAACAGACCTCTGCATTTAAAATCAAAAATATTTCATGACACAGTTATCGAAAAAATACAAAATTTACATGGGGATTTTGGAGTTGCAGCTGTGAAAACAGGATTCTTAACAAAATATTGTAATGAAAATACAAGAATAGCAATACTAAAATCGAGGCATGGTCCACATAGGTTTGTCACCAGTGCCTTGCCATTTATTACTAAAATAGGTAAATTAGAAGTAAACTTGAGGACCCTTCATGTTGGTGCTACCTTGAAGCACAGTTTCAAATACATACAAAAGCATCAAAGATCATATTTGGACTTGATGTGGTGTAAGCTTAAAACTGATGAGGAACGCAAAGCTTTAGAAAATGCCGTTATGGACTTTACAAAAACAGATGTATCAATAAACCTAGAAAACATTGGATAATGTTTATTTTTTAATAAAAAATTAAAAATAATGGTGCTTTATTTATTTATTGTGATAATTTAATCACAAATTTACAAATTTCTCTTAAATCTATTCCAGATAGTATCATATGGAACTAGGTTTTGTCAGTTGAATGTTGTTTTAATAAATATACTTGTTTTTTCTTTAGAATGTTCACTGCGGCCAAACCACGTATGTGTAAATTTAGTTTAAGAGGATTGCGCTTCACTCACAAAATATCGTAAGTTTAACTTAATCACAATTGGAACTAAAACACTGGTTAGTTATATAGCGTATTTTGAATACGGCGAAACAAATGCTTGTATGAATTTTGAATGACTGCTTGCTAGGCATAGCTACATATAAGATACAAAAATATAAAACCTCTATAATATATAGATTACTGTAATTCCACTTATAAAGTTATTTACTTAATCACTAATACATATACATATAACATTAATATCAAGAGCCAATTTTTACCAAATATAAATATAATGGAAAAGATAGTTATATTTAATAAATTACCTATATGGTTTATTCTTTAAATAATAATACTAAAAATGTTTATTTACTGTTTTTTAAGTCAGTAAAAATAAATATAGATTTTGATGAGTAACAAAAGAAAAATTTACAAAGTATCTGGTAAATAAGGATCAACTACAGAAAAGGTATATTTGAGTATGTCATATATTTTTTATTCTTCTATATTTTTATAATTCATATATTTACATAATAATAATAAAATCAGATTATTAAAAAACAGCAGAATACAGAACAAATACAGTATTTACAATATTATTTATTGCACTGAAATATTGCATATAAACTTATCAATAATTTTTATAAATTTCTGACTTTCATGTATAATAAAAAAGATGTTTTACACTTAGTCTAGTTTTCCCTGTAGCTTTAATAAATGATTCATTATTGTTACTCAGGTATGCTTAAAAATAATTTTTTGGCCAGTGTAGATTTTGAAAGCGGAACTTGAGGTCTATGTAGTTTAGTGCACAGAGCAGTAACATGACATGTTACCTTAGTAAAAATATCTGTGAGGTGTTCATGTTTAGCCCTTTTCTTTATCAGAGCACACAAGCATTGTATAAATATTGAACCCTTATCTTCAATACGAAAAGCTTCATATTCTGGAGCTGTGGCCCAATATACTAAAAAATGTGACTTCTTCAGGTAGAAATGTTGAGATGATGGGCTATCTGCTACTAATCTATTTTTTATCTCTGGCTCAACTTCAACCTGACAAGCTTGAAGAATAAGAACTTTAGGGATACCATGGAGGTAGCGAGCATCCTCAGAATCTAATAAATGTTGTATATCATCAATTTTGATCCTGACTGAATCTGCTGCATACACCTGGCCTCTTACTCCATGTGACAGTATGCAAAGCATAAAGACACTGTCTTCTGGGGTAACATGATTCTGTAAAACATCCTTGATAAAATGAAATACTTCTTTATGATTCAAATTACACTTACTTTTTACAACAAAGTTTAAAGATGACATTGTTCTCTCTAAGGCGTGAAGGTCTAGAGTAGAACCCAATCGATTTTCTAAGTTAATATTGTCCTGGCTTGATATACTTTGTTTTGATGGATGAAACTTTTCTTGATTTATTATACAGCATACACCAATTCTATTTTTGTTTTTAATAATATAAGCATCTTTCCATAGCTGTTTATTATCTGATTTTAAGTTTGTACCAGGTTCATCCTCTAAATTATGACATTGATTCATAAGTTCAAATATTTCATCAAATCCCTCGTTATATCTGTCTTCTTTGACTTTAGGCAATGATGATTCCGCGCTGTTATATACATTTAAACTATTAGTACTCTGTTCATTGGAGTTTCGATTATTTATTTGGTTTTGTTTTTCTCTCAGAACTGATGCTAAAATATTGCACTTTGGGAACTTCTCAATAATTTGTGCAAACTCTTCTATGTCATATTCATTAGTGTATGATTTTTCTTCTATATTAAAGTGACCCAATTTAATAAACTTTTTGGACATTAGTTCTAATAGAACTAATTCACATGTTTCATATTCAGAAACATCATAGGTGTATGACTTGAGAGTTTTTTGTATTTTTGAAAAGTTCTCAGAACTTAAGCTTTCACAAATTTTGTATAAAACTTTTTTCATAGGATCTATATATACATTAAAATTAAGATTATCTGGTAAATAATGTTTTTTGACATTAGATACATTGAATCCTAATTTTCTCACTATATTATATAGTCGACAAATTGTAAGTGCTTCTAAAAACTCATGCCTCCATGTGTCGCGCGACTGTGCATGCAATGCCCAATCATAGAGTAGGTTGATATTATTACGTGCTTCGTCATTAGATATCCTTTGATAAATTATTAATCTTTGAAGTGCAGTGTCTGGCGTTTCATATAACAAAAACACCAATGATATCATGTCGTCGGGAACAACATCGTTTTGTATTTTCAACATTAAATCAACACTTATCGTATTAATATTTGTAAATAAATTATCATTTTGTACTTGCGCTTTAGCATCAGAACGCAACATTTTAAAATATAAGTACTACTGCACAATATCCACTTATAAACTTATATCACTTTATTCACTTTGTATCGTGTATCCTATTTACGTACTTTTGATAGTTGTATTCCGATTTAAGATGAGATAAATTAGTAACATAAAATGTATGGCTCAGAAAAGGGAATGTACCTTAAAAGTTGCCACTTGTATCGTTCCATAACCATAATTATTGCTCAATAACCAATTGCAATGTCAAGGTTACGTTATGAAAATATAATGTCAACTGTCAATTGTCAGGTGTTAAGGTATTTTGTGTAAATATCCAGTTTATTTACATTACCGAGATGATATTATCTTATTATAAAATTTGAAAAATAATTTATATTAATTTCGATATTTACCTCTTCTGAAATTATAAATCAACTGGAAATATAGACATACATTACAATGTTTTACGGTTCTTATCAGATTTGTTAGTCTATAGTAAATCATCAATTATAAAATTGACATTCTAAACAACTGACGTTTTTTTAAGGTTATACTGAATTATGAGGTTACGAACATATTAATGTACACGTTATTAAAAAAGTATTTTAATAAACAAATGATATTTAATTTATCATGTCAGCTTCAAGAACAGAGATATTAAGACTATACAAAAATTTACTATTATATTCAAAATCATTGAAGTTTACTGATATAGAATATTACAAAGAAAGGATTACAAGTGAATTTAAGAAAAATAAGAGTTTAAATAATCCGAAAGAAATTACTTACGCTATTAAGGTAATTGTGTTGTCATTTGATTGCTTAAAACATTTGTTAGGGTACTTAGAAAAAAAAATTGTCTTTTGATTCCATGCCTTGTAGCGTCAAATAGTATTATTTCTCTATATTTCAGAAAGGCGAAGCATTGCTTCAACGTGGTACTGTTGTATAGAATGCTGAATTTAAGAATATTATACAATATCCAACGAAATATTGCACCAATACTCCAAACATGTACAGTTTCAAAACATACCATAGACTTTTCCCAAGTACCTAAAATCAATGAGTGTGATCTCACAGAGCAATTTGTGAGAGGATCTGGGCCAGGGGGATCAGCAGTTAATAAAAATTCTAATTGTGTAGTTCTTACACATATTCCCACAGGTTATTATGGATACTTATTAATATATACTTTTTCCAATGTGTTTTAATTAATTAGTAATTTTTAAGTAATATACATTTTAATTATATATAATTATCCAGCTTTAACTATGTTTATTTTACTGAAATTAGCCTGATTTGTTTTTAACCTGAAGCCCTTATTCATAAGCTCCCAGAATAGTGTTCATAAAATCCATTAAATCTATAGTGGATTTTACTATTATTAGAATTTGTCTAACTAGTTACCCGCACATACATGAAATATACTTAAGTACAGCTGGACAATTATATATAACAGTAATTATAAATCACTGAAATATGTATAGTAAAATTTTTACAAATGCTTTATTACAGGTATAGTTATTAAATGTCACCTTAGTCGAAGTCAAGATGATAATAGGAGAATGGCTCGTGAAATGTTAATAGCAAAGTTAGATGATGTAATAAATGGTGAAAACAGTGTAGTAGCCCAGAAGAAAAGAATAGATGAGCAGAAGTTTAAAAAAACAGAATATAAAAAGAAAAAAAGAGCTGAAATTAAAGAGCAATGGAAAAAACGTGAAGGACTGCTTTAGCTACTGATTTAGATATAGTATTTTGTTATAGAAAATGATAGTAAAAAAATATAATTTTAATGACTGACTGTTTCTCTTTTATCTTTAGAATTGATACTATTAAATGTGTAGCAATAATATTTATTTATCATTAACATCTTGCTTGTATTGATAAATTTGCCATTACATATGGTGGAAATATTAAAAAAACAGATATATCTTTCCTTCATCCACTACTTCCTTTTTTCTATTTGTATCCGTTTTCCTCTAACGTAGAAACTGTAACAACGAAGTTAAAGTACCAGCAACGTAAAGGGGGGTCCGCAATTATCGCTAATCAGTCGGAGATGAGTGATAAGAGTTGAAGCACCTATCAATTACTAATATAATAAGCTTGAATATGTGTGTGTTGGTTAAAGAGAAGAAACCGAGGTTTGAAGACGATAAAAGGTACTAAGCGTGGCGTTATCCTGTCCAGGTCAGTCATATTGCAATTATTATTATTTTCTCCCTTCATTATAGCTGTTTTATTTATTTTTTTCTGAAATAACTTAGTCTACAATAAGAAATAAAATAATAAAAGGACCACCATATATATTACAAAATTTATTAACTTAACATGGTTATATGTGTTTAAAGATAACATCAAACATTTTCGCAATAATTTATAATTAACAATTCATATAAAATGATTTCGCAAGTTTATTTATCTAAAAAATATAGGAAAAAAAGCCGTATGTAGAACCGTATAAAACTTCATTTGAAAATTTTATAATAAACTACATTCTTACTAGCATTAGTGAATCGTATCAAATTTCAAATAATACCTCTAAAACATAATATGTAGGCCCCTCAAAGTACTAGCTGTGCCCACGACGTCGTTTGCGTGTTTTGACGATTTAACGCTGCTAAAAAATGTTTCGTAAAATTGACGGCTTAACTAATAAATTTTCTTTATTGTGTTGAGCTTCTACTAATTAAGAGGCGGAGCTCGATCTAATTTCAAAGGAAATTTCGGAACGCTTTTTCCGTAGGAAACAGACATTTTCCTGCAGTTAAAATTATCTTATATGTTGACCAGGATATTCATCTGTCACCAAGCTAAATTTTATCAAAATCCGTCGCGTAGCTTTTGCTTTATATGTGCACAGACAAACAGGCAGACAGGCAAAATGTTCAAAAATTTGTAATTTGGGATATATATCGATTATTTCTTACACACCCATTAAAATGTTTAAAGTATAATAGAAATTATTTACTGCTTTATAAAATGTATAGAATAGATAAAAGAAATTCAAAAAATCAATTGTGTAATAAATATGAGTTGAAAAGTTTTCAATATCAAAAGCTTACTTGAGACATAAATTCAATCACGTGTCTGTCTACTCTGGCTACGTACGGATAACTAAATAATATAGACTAGTATCAGTTGAGATTTGTTTTAAACTCTGGTTGAGTAATGCAATGCCCTAACTACAACGTAGTGTAACTATTTGGCATTTTAAAGTTAAAAACGTATACAATTTTCATAACTATTCAAGTTCCTGCTTTGTAATGAAATTCTTTTTTTTAAGCTATTTAAAGTACAGTGTATCAATAGCTAAACGACTCACGTTTCTTATGTGCTGGGGTGTTAGAGGACAAACCCTGTGACGTAGCGCTTAATGACAGATCATTAAGCGCTTTTTACTTGAAATTTAAATAATATCAAGAGCGATATCGTTTTTATGAGTTTTAAAGACTTATCAATACCATTATATACCATTATATATATATTATATATGAAATAATGGTATATCCTAAAATTTCCAAATTTTGCACACTGACAGACGTCAGTCTGGTGGTGGTTTTAATAAAATATTTCAAATATTCGATGTCGTTGAGGAATAATCACAAATAATAATAATCCTCGCTTCGCTCAATATGCTAACACGTACCGAGATTTTGCGAGCGTAGCGAGGCAAAATTGAGGTCTGGTTCGCGCTCCTTGTAATAATACGAATGTTTCCGATGTTTTCCGATGTCCATTATTTATCTTTACGTACTGTATTTTATAAAACTATTCCTTGTGTATTAATTAATAATATTAATTTTGTCTTTGTAACGTAAACGAAAAAAAGGTATACCTCGTCTGAGGGTCAATTTAATGTGAAATCTCCTAAAACAAAAGTCACGAATTATTAAGTACAAGGTCGAGCACTTTGTTAAACTTTTCTTTTGTTTTAAACTCAAGGGGATAAGCGGAAAAATGTAAGTTAATTAATCAAAGACAAGATTAAACTAAGAATAATTAAATAAGAGACTTGAGTTTATAAATATTTAACAATTTGTTAAATAATTTATACTTATTTTTTACTCTATGTTACTTTGTAAAAAGGGTTTTGTTAGTAAACTATGAATCCGTGTATTTGTCTGTGCATTATATCTTCTAATAGATAAACCGAAATAGAGAATAACAAAATTAGAGTACAGTTTTTTCCTTCCCGCGATCATCGTTTCAAAATAGACGTGTATTTTGTTATAAAAGTAATTAAAAATAAATAAAGTTTTGAAGTAAAAATAAAATAAAATATTTTAATATATTAGGAGTTCATAAAGAGCTGCTGGTGAGTGATAAAAGTCAGCACACAGTGACCAATTAAGCCCGAGAGCTACGCATATCTCCACCTTAAAGTATGTGAGGAGTAAGGACTAAAATCGCTTAAATTGCTGTAACAAACACGCCTGGTGCTTAATTTGGAATCTAATTTATACGGTTATCACCTTAAGGGTCACTTTCTTCTGGAATCGCTTGCTTGACTTTTGTAATCTACCTATCTGCACTTTTTCTGTTGCCCTGGTACTATAACAATATGTGTAGCCGCATGAAGTCGTCATCAAGCGGTACTCCCTCCGCCGTCCGTACTATGCAATAACACAGCGACACCGAGATGGCGAAATGTTTATCTACCGACAATAATATTAATATTACGGCTCGCTCGAAACGGAATGTTGCCGGTAAGGAAGACAGTAATATGCCGCACAGTATACTATCAGAGATGCGTATGATGTTTCAGACTTTCACATTGGAACAAGATAAAAAGTTATCGGGTTTACAGGACATTATAAATGATATTAGATTACAAAATTCAGAAATAATAAAAAATATTAAATATTTATCGCATGAATACGATGAAATTAAAAAACAGTTGTGCAAGTTCGAAAGCAAGCGTAAAGAACATTTAACATTTAACTTAACGTATATACGTTCACTGGAAAATAAAATTGAAAACCTGGAAGGAAAATCTGTAACTTCTTGTGTGGAGGTTCGTAATATACCAAAACTAAAACAAAACGAGTCGAAGGACGACCTACGACTTACTATTTTGAATTTGTGTTCTAAATTTTCTTTGAATTTACAACCTTCAGATTTCAAGGACAATTATAGACCTTTTTCAAAATCAGAGGTCAACAGACCGATAGTTGTGGAATTTACTAGTGTTCTTACTAAAGAAAAGTTTATCCTGAGCTATAAAAAGTATAAAAAACTAAACAACGGGCAGGTATTAAATACTACAAATATTAATATCGCAGGAGATCCCCGTCAAATATATATATCTGAGTTATTAGCCCGTAATAGTAGAAGAATTTTCTACCTGTCGCGCGATTTTGCAAAATCAAATCAATATTCTTTCTGATGGACTGCAGGGGGATATATATACTTACGTAAACAAGAAGGCTCACCGCAAATTCGCATAAATTCGGAAGAGGACCTTTTGAAATTAAAATCATCGGCAATTTGACTAGTAGGATATAACAACTGTACAGCGCCAGATTTTACTGTCATCATTTTTATCATTTATAATAATTTGTTAATATTAACTTGTATCATTAAAAGTAAATACTTTATAAAACTCAACTCATATGACACTAATACACTTTTTTACATCAATACACAAAACACAATTTTAAACACAATTACGTTAAATCTTATATATAAACATAGATATATATTGAGCAATTGCGTATTATTTTCAAACTACTCAGCCACTATTTATTTATACACAACTTCTGCATTCAACATTAACCACTTACCCTCAATCTTATTGAAGATCGACATATATATTCTGCATGATTCAAAAATTGTTTTTCCTTATAATATAATAACTGTATGCTATATGGCCTTTAGGCAACCGACTTCCTATTTTTATTTAATTTTTCGAAACATTTTAAATGGATAAGAGTGAAATTAATAATGAACTTAAACAAATACAAGTATCAAACCTTTTTTTAATGTACACCGGAACAATGTAATTTATATATATGTGATAATGTTACTGGCATAAAAATAATTCATGTCAATATTAGAAGTATCAGCTGCAATTTTGACAAATTTTTATTATTATTGCATAGGATACAAATTCAGATGGATGTAATCATACTGTCAGAGTGTTGGTTAATCAAATCTCCATACATTCCTTCTTTAGCCGGCTTTGTATCATATACATCTTCTTTTAACAGCCAGAATGATGGTGTTGTGGTTTATATAAGAAAAGAAGTTAATTTCATAGTCGACAATTCATCCTTTGATGATGCTAACTGCTTAATTTTAAAAAATAAAAAATTATTTGCTTTAGTTGCGTTGTATAGATCTCCTTCCTTTAGAAATATTGATAACTTCATTAATTCTTTAGATAATACCCTACAATTATTAAACAACTTTCAAAACATTGCCGTCGTTGGAGATATCAACATTAATATTGCTAAGGAGAGTCAAGACTATAATTGCGATGCTTACCTAAACACTCTGATGTCTCATGCCTTAATGCCAGCTTTTACTTTGCCAACTCGCCACAACAACTGCCTGCATCACGTTATATTAAGAACAAAAAGCAAAGCAACAACGCTTATTTTAAATTCAATTATCACTGACCATGCTCCTGTCTTACTTAGTTGCGACGTCAGAGTAAGAACAGCTATACTAAAACACATTTCTCAACGTATAGATGAAGTTGCTTGTGTATCAGAGTTGGAAAGTACAGATTAGAGCCAGATACTAGCTAGTGGAAATGCTGACATCGCCGCCAGTCTTTTTGTAAATATTATTATAACCGTCCTCAAAAATAATACCTTTACAGTAAATATCTCAAATAGAAAGCGTATATTGAAGCCTTGGAGTACGCCTGGCCTTTTGCGATGTATAAGAAACCGGGATAAATTATTTAAAAAATTTAAGCAGAATCCTGAAAATATGACTAATAAAACTACTTATACCAGAAACCGAAATTTCTGTAACAATTTATTAAAAAAGATAAAAACAGCTTATGAATGTAATGAATTTCAACGATTAAGCAAAAATCCAAACGGTACATGGAAACTAATCAAAAACGTTGGTAATATAACTAAAGAAACTTCTTGCAACAAAGACCTTTTATCTGCATCGTCAAACCCTTATAAGACAATAAACTCTATAAATAGTTACTTTGCAAATATTGGGAAAAATTCAGTTTCAAAAATTATTTCTTCTGTAAGCGATTCAAATCTTTTATTAACGCCATCACCTTCAACTTTGATTAATTCAATGTCTCTCCTTAAAACAGACAATATAGAAATTGAAAGCATCATTCTGGGTCTTAAAAATACGTCTAGCACCGGTTGTGATGGTATACCTGTTTCTATTATAAAGGCTTCTAGGTTCTTCATTAAACCTTTAATTGTTCACATTTGTAACCGGTTTTTCGACGGGCATCTTTCCAAATGTCTTTAAAAAAGGTATTTTGCATCCTATATACAAGGGCGGAAACAGAGAAGATATAGTCAACTATCGACCTATAACAATTTTGCCTACATTGTCCAAGATTTTAGAAAAACTACTTAATAATAAATTGAGTAGTCATCTTAATAAAAACAATATTATTGCAATCAATCAGTGTGGTTTTAGGAAAGGTAAGTCTACTGAAGACGCAGTTATGGATCTCACAAAATTAGTTGCTCAAAATTTTAATTCTAAACTTAAAACTATTGGCATTTTCTTAGATTTATCCAAAGCCTTCGACACCGTCTCTATTCCTATTCTTCTTAAAAAATTGGAGAATATTGGTGTTAGAGGAATTGTACATGATATATTTAAAAGTTACCTCACAAACCGAACACAATGTACTAAAACTGGGGATACAATTAGTCAAGATATAAATATTGCATTTGGTGTACCACAAGGTAGTGTCCTTGGACCTACCTTATTTCTTATTTACATAAACGACCTTTGCAATCTCAAGTTATTGAATTGTAAAATTATAACTTATGCCGATGATACAGTCTTACTTGTTCAAGGCAGTGATTGGCTTGCTGCTAAAAGACATGCTGAGTTGGCGCTATCTTCTGTTATATATTGGCTATCCTCAAATTTACTGACAGTTAATATTGACAAAACTAAAATGCTAATTTTTGCACACAACTCGGTATCAATGCTAAGCCTACCTTTCAATATATCTGCTCATACAAGTAGTTGTAGCAGAGGCCTAGACTGCGCTTGCTTCAAGATTAATAGTAGCTCCAAAATAAAGTATCTCGGTGTTTATATTGACAATTATCTTTCAGGGCACGAACATATTATGTTTACGGTATCTAAAGTCAGAAAACTAATGTATGTTTTTAGAAGCCTTCGAAGTTATCTTGATTTCCCAACCCTTAGAACAGTTTATTTCGCTCTTGCACAATCAATAATTTCTTATTGTATTTCTGTATGGGGATGTGCCTTTAAGACAAAAATGCTAAGACTAGAAAGGGCACAAAGAGGATTATTGAAAGTTATTCTTTTTAAACCTGTACGCTTTCCAACTCATGAACTAAACCATCTTGCAGGAGTCCATTCAATAAGGCAGTTATTTATTTTAAATACAGTTTTACGTAAGCACAGGGAAGGTTCCTTTAAGCCTAATACTAATAAACGTAGACAAAAGATCTGCAGTATTAACATAAGCAGACTATTGACTTCAAGAAAACAATATTGCTATTTAGCATGTCGGTTGTACAACAAAGTTAATGAATTGTTGAATATTTATCCGTGTAGTTTAATGGAATATAAAAGACATGTTTTAGAGTGGTTGAAATCCCTAAGCTATTAAGATGCTGAAAATATAATATCTTCATTATGAATCTCCATTGTGATACACATACTAACACACACACAAACACATACACACACACTCACACTCACACTCACACACACACACACTCACACTTGCACACACGCACACAAAAGCACATTGATTTTAGTTTTATTTTAAGTTTTTTGTTTTAAAATGTTTATATCTGTAATGTTATTGCATTGAGTTTTAATTGTTTCTATTGTTTCTTCTACAAAAATCTTTGTTTTGAGGGTGGGCGTTAATGTCTGCGACACAGTTTTATAACTAATGCAAGCATTTTCGATCACTGTTTTATTTTGTACTATTTTTATTGTTCAAATAAAGATTATTATTATTATTATTATTAATTTCATTAAACCTAAGACACAATTTCATTAACGCCTATAAACTAAGGTGGTAGTCGCATGACTGAAGCTCGTATACGTAATTAATATTATAAATAGGTTTTATAGGATTTGAGAGTCGGATGACAGAACTCTTTCCTGGTATCTTTATTCCTTTTTCATTCCTCTTTAATTGCAACGTATTTATAATCTCAAACAATCACCCAAGCTAAAATTAAATATAACTAATGGTTTGCTAGAATATTTTATAAATATATACCTATATAGTTCATAACTTTATCGAAATAGATACATAACATTAGTTAATATATCAAATCTATCGTATATCTCTACTAATATTATAAAGCAGAAAAGTATGTTAGTTTTAACTCGAAAAAAAAAATGTTTTTAATTCATCAGGTACTTAGGTTAGTCCCACATCACCCCCGGCCGTCACCCCCATGGGCCGACGGGGTACCCGTAACGGGTTTTTCCAACGGAAAAAAAAAAAAAAAAAAAAAGGTACTTAGGTTAGTGTCTTGTCAAACCCGCGTTAACGGATTGATTTCTTTTCGACAATAATATTCATGAGGAAGGTTATAGGCCACGTTACGTTGCTATTATTACGTTGATATTCTTAATAGTAAAGAAAATTGTTCGTCTGTGGGTGAAACCGCGAGTAATAGCTAGTCTTTTAAAGAGGTTTTATGAAATTATACACAAGGCATACGTATGCAAATATGCCTACAGGACCTTTTCATTACGCTTAACTTAGAATAACATTTGTTTTACGTTTATTCATTAATATTCATACTTTATAAGGTTGAAAAATAACAAATTTATTTTGTAGGATCATATATTTTGTATGAAAATGGTTATATAAGAAATTTCAAATAAAATGTTTATCAACTAATTAGTTATCTGTGCATGGGACTGTCATGTAGGTGCTTAGTCTTTAGTTTAGAGTTAAACAGCCATCACATTTGACAATTTACTAATCATTATTTGACACTAATGAAATTGACAGTTAAAATTTTAACTGAATAAATCACTCATCAATTAGTTTCATGACACATTAGTACCATAGTACTGAATTGACGTAATGAGTAAATACTTTGATACTGTATTTAGTGAATATTTTTGTTTACTTCTGTTTATTGTACTGTCTTATATATTTTTACATTTTTTTTTCGAGGTTAAATATTGTTTAATAAATTAGTCAGTGTATTAATGGTTTTATAATATTTAAAGGCGGCAATACTTTTATGCATCCCATAATTCTACTAGAGACCTTGGGGGCGATGATCATCTTATCTTGACCCGTAACTCCTTTGCCCCACCATTTTAAAAAAATATAAATATATAAATTTCAGAATTCAAACAATAAATTATTTGAAACTTTTGTTTCTTTAAATACAATGTTTATTTCTAACTTAAATATAAAAAAAATAATTTTGATTAATAACGAAAAAAGTTAAGGACAGAATGCGAAAGTCCAAAGTAGCAAAGGATTGTTAAGTGCGATTTAGACTGCAAAAATTGGGTCCAGCACAAAAGGAATAATAATTCGTAGTCAAAAACTAGCTGCAACTGCAGTAGCATTAATTGTAAAGATCTGTTTGAAATTTGTACATTTGCACAAATCTAACAAGTACTACCGATAGACAGCTGGGAAGCTGAAATTTATGACATACTCTACACAAAAGTATTAAACATACTAAGTTTCAACCCTAACTATATTTGTGTCGTGAGGGTGCCCTAAGTTGCTCGGAGCACCCTCTGGGGGGGGGAACCGCCGGGGCGTCACGGTGAGTGAGACAATATTAGAAAATAGCTTTTGCTTAATAATATACGGGTTGGTTATAGCGCAAATGGTACATCTTTAAATAATCTAATTAACTCTGTTTTTTTTTATTTCATACATAGAAAAAAAAGGCATTACAATGCTAAGAGAAAAACTATAACAAATAATTTAATGCTAAAATATTATCCGTAGGTATTGATATAATATTTTAAGATCATCTTAAATATCATTTTTTATTTATAATACTTATTGATCTACATGAGTTGTCTTAAGAATGGAACTTTTGCTGGCTTTCCTAATGAAATTTTTCAACAAAGTGTTGCTAATAATTAGATTCGTAAAAGTTATAGGTACGTGAAAATTATGACAAGATACTTAATAACGTAATTACTTTCCAAAAGAGAAAGTTTTTCAAGTAAACTTCCACAATGTTATAATTATATAGCAGATGTAATACAAATAACTCAATAAATATGTTGAGTTATAACAGGTATTCATAGTGATTTTATGTTAATCTATAGATACTGTTATCAACTTCCAGTCCGGCGTATACAGCTTCACTTCATAATAAGAATACTACGAGCGCGAACAAGACCTCAATTTTGACTCGCTGGGCTCGCAATATCTTGGTATGTGTTGGTATATTGAGAGAAGCCAGGAGCAAACAGCACCACAGTTGCATTCACAAAATGTCGACGTATTCTGTCCTCAACTATTTTTCATATAAGCGACATTATTACATTATTGGTTCTTTTTTTTAAATATTTTTTTGTAAAAACCGCCATCAGTCAGTAATAATTGTGTCATTGTTTGACATCATCCTGATTACGTCCTTTTATAATTCATACGAGTATAATAACATGACGAAAGAAAATCTGTGCATATAACTTTTTTTTTAATGAATTGCCGTGGTCAAATAATATTTTATTATATCATAAATATGTTTTATACTTCATTTAATAAAACACCAAATTACTTTTATATTCACATTTTATATTTTTATTATTACAAATAATCTCAATTGGACTATTGAGTTTTGTGAGTTATATTGAAATGTGAAACTATTGTTTCAATTACTTGAAAAATCTATGTCATTACGGCAACAAATTGTGCTGAAAACTTTGAATAATTTTCTTTATTCAGAAAATATTATATTAATTTTTGAATGTTTGTTTCTTTAAATTTGTGAATATTATAAAAGAAGCTAATTATGAATTTTGGTGAGAGCTAAACCTGCAAAAAATAAAACATTCAATAAATAATTAAAGCAATATATTTCTTGTAACTAAATTACAAACAATAAATTGTAACAACACAATCTCTTATCATAATTAATAAAATAAAAAATAATACTTAATAATAATGATATTGTGTTTTACCCTTTTTTTAAATGCTAGAATCCTTCTTGCAGCTAAAGGCGACAAATATCCAAGTTATTCTTGATTGGGCTGTATGGAACCAGTTTGGACCTGCTGCCTTTCTAATGTCGATATCTTATTTAGTTTTGGGCGTGTGGGTGTATGAGGGTAAATCAAAGATCGCTATTTTAATATTTGGAATTGCCACTAATAGCTACTTTTTTAATATGAGCCCTACATTCCTTTCGTACAACCTATATACTGGGGGTGGCCAACTCAATCAGACACGAGATCTACGGTCTGCCTTTCCAAATCTTTGCAATCTACCTACTAGGAATTTTTAACTATACTGGTGAGAAAGGTGCAAAGTTACTAGCACTCCAATAATTTTCGTAATATTTTGGACAGGAATAGGTAGGTACCGATTTTTCGACTGACCTAGGGGCCATGATCGACGGGTTGGTCTTTTCTGCTATATAATCATACTGAAGCAGGTACTCTACTAATTAGGCTATAAAAACATATAGTCTTATATGTTATAACAACGCTCATTATTTTCGCGTGTAATGATCCGAGTTCTTGATGTACAGTGCGCTTAGTTTTAGTTTAATCACCTACTCGTTAGCTTTGTCGTAAACTTGGATTTGTATGAAATAAGATCAGTGCCAGCTTACTTGAGACCATGCACAGCGAACAAATGGCACGCGTGCCACAAGCCGACCGGCTATCTTGGTTTCGAACAAGCAGCCGGTCAAGTCTTGACTGGAGGCGGTCGAGGATTTCCGGAAGTTATCTCTTTTCCGAAAAGCATCTACGCCCCTGCCAAGGTGAGCAATCTGTCTTATATAGAGCCAGGCGGATTGCGATGACGCCCTCAGCTGACTGCGCAGCTTCTCGGACGCGTCTGTGACAGCAGAAGCTGCCAAGCGTCAATTCTCACTCAGAATTTCGAACTCTCCACTTTCTCACCCGCAGATCTTTCTTTCAAATTTAACAATAACCGCAGCTCAGTACTCTACAACGCTTTTATACGAATTTAATATAAAAGTGAATTCATTTTAACTCACAAATTTACTTGTTATAATTAAACTAAATATGACTTCATGTGTTGAAGTGGTAACAAACACAGAGTGAATGATTTATTATAAATTATAAAATTGTTAAATCTAAACTTAAGCAAGACACACAGAGTTTCTGGAAACGATGAATGGATGTGGTTCGATGTTGCGCAAGGGTTGCCGGAACGAGCCATAATAGGTGGTCTCGGCGAACGCGGTGTCGCAATATCGTAATGTAGGGTTGTCACGTACGTAACAAGCGTACCTGTTTGATTGCATTGAAATCATCATGAGAAAGTTAGAGGATAACAACATGCCTATAGAATATGCAGAACTGCTTAAACATTGCTCTGGATTACATCTAGCTATTTAATGTGGAATGATGAATTCTATGAGCAAGTTGATGGAGTAGCAATGGGCTCTCCTGTGTCTCCTGCTGTTACCGATATTTACATGGAGGCCTTCAAGGCAAGGGCTTTTCGCTCTGCACCGGTCTTACCTAAGATTTATAAACAATACGTAGATGACACTTTCATAATACTACCTAACAACCAAACTACAGTTTTTCTACGCGTTCATTTCATTAATACTAAAATCCAGTTTACAATGGAATTGCAGGGTAATAATAACCTAGCTTTCTTTGATATTTAGTTATCAAGAATCCTGACAATACACTGGATAAGGATCTCAATGGTCAATCCCATCACCATCCTAGCCGTTAGCTACCGTTGAAAAATCTTTGTTTTAAAGAGGACAATACCTCTGTTACGCTGAACACCTAGAGAACGAATTTCGGCATACCAAGCATGCCCTTATCAACAACAAGCCGCCCGTACCTCGCCAGCGTCGCAGGAACCATACGACCACATTTGAGCGGCAACCAGCATTTCTACCATATGTGAAGGCAGAATAGGCAACATCTAAAAGGACAATCTATAAACCACATAAAAAAATGAGCCAATTCTTGAGACCACTTAAGAGATTCCCTTGCATTGTACTGGTGTATACAAACTTGATTGTGGTTGTGGTTTATCATCAAAAAAAGAGGTGCCTCGGTACTAGGATCAAGGTACAGGTCTCAGATTTAAAAAATAGGCGTACGTCGTAGTCGACAGGGTCGACAAGCTTTACCACTTAACACCGATATTTAAATTAAAAAACATTCTAACTTTAATAGCGAAGATGGTTTGAATCTATCGAACACCTGGGATCGTCTCATGAAAAGTATTTAATCCCACATCTGTGAATACAATGGCAGACCCATAGACACAGTGCGTTTTATGTGCATCCTAAACTCTATGTTGTGCATGTACTCTATAACTCTAACTCTATGCGTAAACTCAGAAACCGTTGGAGGTAGGTGACAAATATAGTGACTGACCCGCAGACACCAACATCATGTCTTACTGCAAACAAGTTTGCTGAAAAGCATTCGAACGGGTTTTAATTAAAAATGTAATAATAAACGCGAGTTATATCCATATAACCCCTTATGTGGCGTCTATTAGCTAAGGAAAATCAGGGTTTAGATCAACTGGAATAATTCCAATTAATCCGGACGTATTCACAGAAAAATGTTTTCTAGTAGCAGAAATTCTCCAATCTGAGATTATTAAAAAACATGATTGCGTTTCCTTACTAGTCCCGAGCACATCAAAAGAAGTTCAATCAGCAGTTCCGATCTCATCAAAAGAAGCTTATCCCACAGTACAGAGCGCACCAAAATAGGTCCTAGCACTTCCATTCAAATTACAATATATGACATAATCAAGTTACCAGAGAAAACATATTATTAATACAAGGTCGAAAGAAGCAACAGGCAATCTTAACTTTAACGCCAGTGAAAGAAAACTAAATAGGGAAAGAAGATAAGAAAATAAAGAAAAAAAGAGCTAACGAAACACATACAGAAAATAAGAAATGGAAACGGTAAGGGCATTCGGAGGAATTATTTCAGCTAGTGGTAACACAGTTCCGTCATTGTTCATCTTTCCCAGGGTTCATTTCGAGGATCACTTCATAGAAGATACTCCAGAGGGTAGCTTAGGAATGGCTACAGTATGATCTGATAAATTCCAGTATGTTTTTGGAGGTCCTAAGCCATATTCACAAAAGAACAACAACAAGTGTTATTGTGTTATGTTTCTAATTTTAAATTATAAAAGTAAAAAGTATTTTATTCAAATTAGTTATAAGTATTAATTATTATTTTTAAGTTTATAAGTATTAATGATTTCCGAATTTTGTTTGTTTATAATAACGACAACAATATAAAAATTATTTATTATAGTTATATATAACAATCAATTACTTTTTAATTTTATTTCACTCTATTGCATTTGATATTCTTTTCAATTCTTCTGTTTTCCCTATTACTAACAGAAATTATATACTGACTACAAAGACAACATAAAATGAAAGTGTTAGCATGTTTTTGAGTGCCTGTTATTGTTTTAATTTGTTTTAGTTATTTTACTTTAATTTAAGTATGACACCGATTGTAATATATTTTCATTATAATTTTGTTCTCATGTAAGTGATGTACAAATTATGTCTTAATAAGAATAAATGTTTAAACCTAAACCTAACATGTTACTCCAAAGATAATTCTATTCTTCCCTTACACGACAATCACGAAAGTCACGTTACAATAGAAGCGGTCGACTATGCCCCTGATAATGGTATTTTTATATGTTATTTAATACCCACACAACACACCGTCTCCCGTTAGATGTAGGAGTATTTGGACCTTTTAAAGCTAAATAAAAATATAACTAAGTGGTATATAAATAACAAAACTGTATCTAAGTATATATTATATTTCGAAACTGACCTTGCGTATTTGTAAGTAGATGCAGTTAACAAGTCATACAGTTACAACATACAGTAAAAAAATCAATATGTCAGTCCCAGTCATCAGCATAGTCCCAGTTATCAGTACAATCACAGTCAGAGTTTTAAAGAAGCTCCCATAGGAGTTTCAATACTGTCTGGTAAGCAATATTCATTTCATTACGAGTTAGACTTTGAATGTTCTCTTGTTAAAAAGTCAATTAGTGGTATGTTTTGTGGTAAGCGATTTAGTGACATTGTAACCATGACAGGCACTGTACAGACAGTGGTTAGCAAACATAGAACTCTCACTACTGTAGAAATCGATAAAATTTCTCTTAATTTCAATAGACAGAGATATATCTTTAGAGCAATAATTTCCAAAGTGGTCCAGGAGGACCCCCCGTGGTCCTCCAGGTCTTTACAGATTTAGAAACATGGACAAATGTAAGAAGTGTCGTCAGTAAAGTGTTGAATATATAAAATTTGATTTTATTCCATCAAAAGCAGACAAGCGATACCCGCATGCAACAATATGAAACCATTTTGAGCAATGAATATGAAACCATCAAAGTTGGAAGATCATCTAAGTAAGTCTTATCCTGATGAAATAAGTAACGATTTCAAATATTTATAAACATTGAAGGAAAAATATGAAAATAGACCAACCGTGCACAGTATGTTTGCTTTAACGTCTGAAAGCAACAATGTTCTGACAATATTTTCATTTCTTATATCAAAATCTGAAAAACCGCACACCATTGCAGAAAAGATAATTTTACCTGATGTTAAATAAGTTTAAAAAATTGTTCAGTACAAATCTAAATTTGAGATAGTTAAAAGAATCCCTTTGAGTAATAACACTGTTACAATAACCAAATTTTGACGAGACTTTTATACTGACAACAGACGCATCGGAAATAGCTCTTGGTGCAGTATTATTGCAAGGACCCGTAGGTAATAAACTGGTAGATTATGCATCCAGGACTTTTTATGACACGGGTACTCAACAATTGAAAAATAACTTTTAGCTATTATAGGTGCAGTTAAATACTTCAGACCTTACTTTTACTTAAGGAAATTTATCATTTATACAGATTATAGGCCTCTAACATGGTTAATGTTACTAAAAGACCCTAAATCTAAATTAACTAGATGGAAACTTAAATTAGCTGAAAATAACTATAAAATCATTTATAAAAAGGACGTCAAAATACAAATGCGAACGCCCTCTCTTGAGTCAAAATTTGTCATAAAAGCATTGATTCTCTTGCAGTAAATTTAGATGATAATGATGATGACGATATAATCAGTAGAATATTTGAAAACGAAAGAAAAAAAAACGATAATAATAATGAGGACAGTATGTAGTAGTAGTATGTAAAACTGAAATTACTGAAACCGCATCTGAATGTGAAAATCTTGTTTCAACTAATCATACCCAGCCTGACAACGAAAATCAAGGCATACTGATATTAGAAAATATCACGAAGGTAAAAAAGTTCATCGTGGCATTGAGGAAACATATAAGAAAATTCACAGGAATTATCATTGGCCCAATTTTTACTTACTATACAAGCGTTTGTAAATCTATGTAATATTTGTTTCCAAGACCCGCATTATCTTTAACGGAAACTCCTACAAAACCTTTTACAGCATATGTTTATGGATCTACATTCTACAGGTGTTACGTTTTTAACAATTATAGACAATTTTTGAAAATATGCACAAGCGGTCCCTTTAAATGCTACTATACATATTGCTGAAGCCCTTTTTGATGTTTTTCAGTATTAGGAATACCACTTAAAATTACAACTGGCTCTGACAGTAAGTTTGAAAATGATGTTATTAAAGAGTTAAGTGCCTTACATGACATTAATATTCATTTTACGACTCCGTACAATCCTATTTCGAAATCACCTGTAGAATGTTTTCATTAAACTATAGGAGAAATTATTAGAATTCAAAGAATGATAAATAAAGACGATCCTATTCATTCAATAATGAAATTTTCAGTAATAGAATATAATAATACAATACACTGGGTAACAGACTGTACTCCGTACGAGTTACTTTATGGGCAACAGCAGCTAGAAATCCCCTTGAATTACATTATACTAAGCAATTTTACCAAGATTATATATAATGCGGAAGCCGTATAGGAGTGTGACGCAGCGCACATGTCCAAGGACAAGGGAAAGATAATAGAAAAACGCAAGAGAGCAGACGAGATAACATTCAAGGGAGGTGATGTAGTTTATAAGGTGGCCAAAACTGCAAGAAAAGAAAAAACTAAGCCGATTTTTAAAGGTCCGTATAAAATTTTCCACCTGCACTCTAACAACGTAGCAGAGATCATTGGAAGTCACCCTAATGCTAAATCTATAAGAGTGCATTTTAAACTCTTACGATAACCTCATCTTGTTCCAAAACACTCTTCTTCGGATCCCAAGTACTCATAACAAAATCCGAGATAACCTTTCAGTCCACCGATAACACTAATGGCATCCTTTTATTTAAACAAGGATATATTCTCAAACACATCAATTTATTTAATCTTGCTTGTTCTTACAATATCACATACTTAAATTTAATTTCAGTAAGTTAATGTCACTATACGCAAGTACAAAATTTGCTGAAATTAACAGTTTCAGAAAATATTCATAAAATATATAGAGATCAAATAGAACAACTTAAGCTTAATTAGTGAAAAATTTATGTTCATGGCACCTAGAAATAAGGTAAAACGTGGAATAATTAACGGATTAGGCTCTGTAATTAAAACTATTACAGGTAATCTCGATTTAATAAATCTTGATTGAATCCGTTTTCAAAATAAATTAATAAACTTCAGCAAGCAATCACTATAGCTAGAAAACACAATGAATGAATTTTCCAACCAATTAAATAAATTAAATGAAAATCAAAACAGATTAGCGTCTATGTTAAACAAACGCAAATAAATTTAACAGTCTAGTTAGTATACTTTTTAGAAATATACGTACAAATAAGTTTTACTTTACAACTTTTAGTAGATAAGTTATGGCTACTAGAAGATGCTATGACATTTTCGCAATTAGGAGTAATGCACCATAGTATTATGAATCCACGTAATTTAGTTTTAGAAATAATCAATTAAAATAAAATCTTCTATAAAACTGGTTACAGAGATAACGGTAGAAATAATAAAATAGAAAAGTCCATAAGCTTAAAAGCGTATCGTAGTACAGAACACTTTTTAACATTGATTTTAGAGATACCATCTATCGATCAAAGCGTATATGATTATATACATATACATATTCCTAATAAAGAAAACCTAACTGTTATGCCTAAATCCTAATTCCTTGCACTTGGAAGCAAAGAGTACGCTTACCTAGAAGAACCCTGCAAGAAGCTGCTGCTGTTGCATTTTGTAGGACCAGGAAGTGACCGCCGAAAGGAAACCGCGGCATGGGGTGATTCGATCTTCCTCCAGTGCTGCATCGGGGTCCGATCCCCAGACAGGTGTTGCAGTGGCTAAGTGAAACACCGCTCGATATGGACGCTTTACGGCCAAAGGACACAGTGGTCTTGCCAGGCGAAAGCCGAGTTTCGGGCCCTCAGTATGGAGGCGTAGGAGGCCGAGTTTGAGCGCAATTTGAGCGCTCGGGCCGTTTGCAAAAATCCTGCAATGTTTGAGTGTGTGCCGGGATCCAAGGAAGACCTTTCCTTGGGATCGCAACCGGCATACGCTCCTACTAGCTTGGAGGAGAGACGTACTAGCATGAGAGCATCTGCGGGTTAAAGCTGCGGTCTCTCCTGAGATGCCCTCTCTCAACTCGGAGACGCTCGGAGAGTTGAGACGCTCGGTCATTTCCTTGGTAGGCGTTATGCCGTAGAAACATTTAAACAAGGATATCTAAAATTTTGGATGCAGGCAGAAATACTCCAGAAATATCCTGGACTGTGGCTTATTGTGCAAAAGCTTCTGATAACGTTTTCCTTATCATATCTTGTCATTAATTTTTTATTCCGTTATAAAATTAGTTACAAAAAAGAAGCAAATTGAATATCACAGAACGCGGATATTGGCGGTTATTCCTTACAAAACTCAAGCCAAAGATTGATACTGTCAATCCATCCAATACATCCCTCTTATTAAAATTAAGTATTTCTTTTATTTGCCATTGCGGTAGTTACACCATCATTCGGTATCTGTTGCTGCGAAGAAGTATGGGCTTACGTTGCCTATTTTTGTAAAGTATCAGCCTGTGTTTAGTTGCATGATTTTATATTCAAGTGTGATAATATTTTCTATGGTATGGTCTTCTAAGATTTAGTCTAACATAGAATAGTTTTTAAAATTTATTTACCAATGTGCAATTAAAAGAACATAAGGTAAAATGGTCAAGCAGGGAACGACTGGTTTAAAAAGCGATTACCAGGTAGGTGTAGTGCAGGTAGGTGTAATTTCTTGTGTAGAACAAGGAAGACGGTTGTCTGTTGTTACAATGCAGCCGGATCATTCCACCATTCCCCATTTTCGGAAGAAAGAAAGAAAGTTGGAAGTTTATTAGTTGGGGCCCCTCCTAGTACAGCCGAAACTTGTATAGACAAAAGCTGGATTAATAGATCTACGTTTTTGGAGCGGTTACGTCATTTCGTTGAAGTTACTCGTCCAACTCCCTACAAAAAGTATTGTTGGTTATGGACAACCACGAATTACAAATATCTTCCAACATTGGAATAGGCCTCACAAAATATTGAGGTTTTGTCTCACTTCCTCCACACAACACAAGTTATATTCCGCCTTTAGATCAAGGTGTATCTGAAGTGATCCTCTAAAGACTCAATTGAACAACCAGTTTAAATTTTTTAAAGGAGCCATGTGGAACCATGACGAGTAATTTCTCAATAGGAGGTTTCAAGGCTTTTTGGTGAAGGTTATACGAGCTGCTAGTGTGCAAAGTGTCATTAACGGCTGTGGTTTATGGCCAGCGAATTGTCAATTGTTTGATAATTCAAACTTTTTACCTGCAGCTTTAACGGACCGTTCAGTATCACCTCAACCTCAAATGTTATAACTTTCTAAACCCACGATTCTGGAAGGCAACCTGCAGTAACAGTAGGTAAGACGTCACGTGCCCGTTTATCCATTGAATCTGATCTCACCGTCTCTCCATTTAAAATAAAAAATATATATTATAACGCTACAAAATTCTATGCACGTCCTGCAATTCTAAATGAAACAAAGAAGAATATGGATCCTGTACTTGCTGAGCCAATTGTAAACAGGTAACACAGCAACATTCCTACATAAGTTAAGGTATTTAATAAAGCTGAAAAAAAAAAGGATAATGACATTAATATAATGGCTAGTAAACATTGTGTCTGATAAAGAAAATTCAATTGATAATAGAATATCGTGTGCTACAACAGTGAATGAAATTTTACTTCGTCCAGGATCTTCTCTTACGTAAAAACTGCAGAAGTCAGACCTTTGGCAACACTAAGTCCAAAAAAAAACTAATGCAAGCGTAACATTCGAACTGAGGTGGTAACCGGTACGACTATAAAAAAATTGGTGTGCTTCAAAGTCAATGTGTGAACAAACAATAAACCAAGATAAACCAAGACTCGCTCGAGAACAGTTATATTCACAAAATATAGAAACCAAGTCTCGCTCGCGAACACAGTTATAGTCACACTGGATAAAGGACACCCAAATACACAGATAGGTATCTCAATGGTCAATCCTACAACCACCTAGTTAGCTACTGTTTGAAAATCTTTACTTATATGTACATTTGTTTTAGAGAGCACAACACCTCAACGACGGTGAAAACCTAGAAAAATCCTTGACATAGGCATTTGTATGTCCTCGGAGAGGTGAAAGTATCCTGGCAATATGTTTAGCCAGTTTGTAAGTTAGTGTATCAATCTGGCTAACAATAGGACGTAATGGTGTGTTTTATGTGTATATTTTTGGTAACCTATACAACTTTGCTGGTTTTGCACAAGATGAAACCAGTGATTTCACATCCAAGTCTAGTTGGTTGCTATATTTATTAATTAGTTCGGCGGTTTGTTTTGATACTTTGTTAGTAGGAGGCAAGGGCTCTTCGCTCTGCACCGGTCTCACTTAAGATCTATAAACGGTACTTAGATGACACTTTCACAATATTACCTAACAATCAAACAACTGCTTTTCTAGAACACCTCAATTCCATTAATACAAAAATACAGTTTACAATGGAATTGCACGCTAATAATTCCCTGGCTTTCCTTGATATCTTAGTTATCAAGAATCCTGACAATACATTAGGTCGCACTGTGTATAGGAAACCCACACACACTGATAGGTAATCCTCTTAATGAACAATCCCACCACCACCCTTGTCAGTTAGCTACCGTTGGAAAATCTTTGTTTCAGAGAGCACGTAACCTCTGCGAGGCTGAACATCTACAGGACGAGCTGCAGCATGACAAGCATGCTCTTATCAACAACAAGCTGCCCGCGCCTCGCCAGCGTCGCAGGAACCATACAAAACCACCCACAGTTGAGCGGCAACCAGCACTTCTACCACATGTGAAGGGGGTTACTGACAGAATAGGCAACATATTGAAGTTTTCAATAAGGACAATTTACAAACCACATAAAAAAGTGAGCCAATTCTTAGGACCAGTTAAGAGTAATATTCCCTTGCAATGTGCCGGTGTATACAAACTTGATTGTGGCTTATCATACATTGGTCAAACAAAGAGGAGCATCGGTACTAGAATCAAGGAACACATCTCAGATTTAAAAAATAGGCGTACGTCGAAGTCGGCAGTGTGTGAACACACAATAGACAAGCCCAACCACTTTCTCCGTTTTGATAAAACAAAGATCCTCGCTCGTGAACACAGATATATACCAAGAATGACTCTCGAGGCTATTGAAATTAAAAAACATCCAAATTTTAACAGAGAAGACGGTTGAAATCTATCGAACACCTGGGATCCTATCATGAAAAATATTAAATCCCATGTCCGTGAACAGACTGCCAAGCCCATAGACACAGTTAGTGCGTTTTGTGTGCATCCTGAACTCTATGCCCGTAAACTCAGGAACCATTGGAGGTAGGTGACAAATAAACTGACTGACTAACAGACACCATCATCTCGTCTTACCGCGAACACGTTTGCTGCAAAACATCCGAAACGTCGGGTTTAATATAAAAATCTAATAATAACCGCGAGTTATATCCGAAAGATAGTTTCATTGAAATGTACAAGCTGTCAAGTTATCACGATGCTTCAAGGTGCTTCAAGCGAGCGCTATCTATTACAAAACTAAGCTAAGCCCACAATTTTACCATCTATAATTTAGCTACTCATGATGTAACCTATTACTGGTTTGATGAGACACAAGCAACTCTAATCTTCAGTTTTTTTTTCTTGCTTATTGGATCATTTAACAAGTGTTTAAGTTAAAATATTACTTTCAGTTATAATTTATTCAGATGGATGTTGTTTCCAAAATCCAAACGTATATTTGAGCGACGCATTATTGCGTTTAGCAATGTAAAGGAAAAAATTACCCAGAAATTACATGAAGGTAGATACTTGTCACGGGGCAATAGAAAGCAAATTAGAAGGTCAGGAAATATATCTTCCTTGTCAATATTCATAACCCCAAGCCTCATGTATCCAAATTACTGAATTATGACTTTTTCACAAACTCTTCCCAGAGGGAAAGATCTCCTCAACCATTCCATAAGGCCAGCAAGGAAAACCTAAGATTCTGTAGAAACAGATTTAAGAGAGTTAATCTATACCTGATCTATTTGTTTTAAATTAGATTTGATGAGGATTCTAAACCGTTGCTACATAAACCAAACCTTAGGATACGGCAATATCTATTTAGTTGTTGACAAAGTTATTCTTAAGTCGATTGTTTATACCAGAATTTAAGTACAGACATCTTTAAGAGTTGAAGAGTGACTGACATGACTTTTATGATAACATTCGATACAAAAATAAAAATTATTAAAATGTTTGTGATCTCGTGACTAACTGAAAGTTCCTATAATATAATTAGTTTATTTTTTCCTGTTTTTGACTGTTTAAATTGTCATTGTTTCGATTTTCTTAATTATGTACAGAGACTGTATAGTTAAAGAGTAACATTAAAAGTTTATTATTTTCTTCAACACCTTATAATACCTAATAGTATATTAACAACAAGTACCCTAAAGAATATTTTTTTAAATAGTGTTTACCTTCTCCTGAAAATTTTTAATG
Source organism: Mechanitis mazaeus (assembly GCA_959347395.1). NCBI lineage: Eukaryota > Metazoa > Arthropoda > Insecta > Lepidoptera > Nymphalidae > Mechanitis > Mechanitis mazaeus. The sequence goes on from OY365750.1 coordinate 18,256,897, forward strand.
ATGACTTACGCGGTGTTGTTCCTCGGGCGATTACATATATATATATAACAGAACATACATTGGTACATTTATTGTTAGTATTGACAGTATTATTATTATTATTATTTAACATATAGCGCGTTTTATATATATTTGTATTCGTATATAATTAAGTATATTTAATTATTATATAATATATTTGAGATATTTTGTACACAGAAAGCGAAAGCAGTAATGAGTTAATTTCCTTATCGTCTTGTGATAGTTTTCACAGTACAATCGTCCAACCTCTTAATGTCCCTCTTAACTCATGTTTCTCAGACTCTCTGAAAACTTTTAATGTTATCCATATCAACGCACAAAGTATCCCGGCACATTACTCTGATATGCTTGCGTCGTTTGAGTCCCCTAATATTCACGCTATCCTAATATCTGAGACGTGGCTTAAGCCCTGTCTTCCTTCAAGTTCTTATGCACTGCCAGGATTCCATCTTATTCGAAATGATCGTATTGGTAAAGGAGGAGGTGGAGTAGCGATATACTTACGATCTCACTTACCCTTTAATATCATTAGCTTATCTACTCAACCTCCTGTTCTTAATTCCACCGAACACCTTCTAATTGAAGTAATTTTAGGCAAGATTAAAATTCTTCTTGGTGTCTGTTATTGTCCTCCCGCTATTTTAAATTATTTTAAGTCATTTGAAAGTTTGCTAGAAAAGTATGTGCCCCAATTCAGTCACACTATTATAATGGGTGACCTTAATACTTGCCTTAATAAAAATAATTCTCGTAGTAATCAGTTGCTGAATGTTACTGAAAGTTGTAACATACAAATTTTACCTTTAACTGCCACACACTTTTTTCCTGGTAGTGTTCCTTCTCTTCTTGACCTTATAATGGTTTCTTCACCTACTTTTGTTATAAAACACGGTCAGCTTTCAGCTGATGCGTTTTCTTATCACGATTTGGTATATCTCACTTACAATGTACGTCCTCCAAAGTTTAAAACAAGTACCCTTCTGCGACGTAGTTTTGGTGGTATTGATAGAGAACGTCTTTGTGAGGATGCTCAGCTAATTGATTGGTCTAATGTCATCAAAGCAGATACAGTTGACATCAAAATTGACATATTCAATCATTTAATAATAGAACTCTATGATAGGCATGCTCCTATTAGACCTGTTAAGATAAAAAACCTTCCAGCCCCTTGGTTAACACAAGATTTAAAAACGTTAATGAGGAAAAAAAATTCGGCTAAATATAAATTTAAGTTAAAAGACAGTGACACCAATCGCCTTAATTATAATAAAGCTCGAAATCGCTGTAATACATCTTGTAGAGACGCATATCGACGCCACATCCACAAATCAGTTGAAAATGGTAACACATTAAAAACATGGAACTTTCTAAAATCACTTGGAGTTGGGAAATCTTCAGATACTACTTCTCTCAACATTGACATTGAACTCCTTAATAAACACTTCGCTTCTTCCGACGTCATAGACAGTGCCGACAAGGAACGCATTGTTAAAGCTCTATCATCCCTTACAGCTCATGATTTTTTGCCTTTTAAGTTTCGTTCTTTCACTGAAAGTGATGTTAAGAGGAGCGCATTATCCATTCCATCGAATGCTGTTGGTGCTGACTGTGTTAGTAGAAACATGATCCTACCTATCCTAGACATTATCGCTCCTACATTAAAACATATCCTTAACTATTCCATTTCCACTAGTAAATTTCCTGATAGTTGGAAAAGTGCCCAAATTGTTCCTATACCCAAGAAAACAAAGCCTTCAAATTTTAAAGACTTTCGACCTATTTCTATTTTACCTTTCCTCTCCAAAATACTTGAAAAATTAGTTTTTGAACAAATTAGCATGTTCCTTAACCAAAACTCCCTTCTAAGTCCTCTACAGTCCGGATTTCGGTCCGGTCATAGTACGGTTTCAACACTTGTCAAGGTTACTGACGACATTCGGTTGGCAATGGATAAAAGACAAGTCACAGTACTAATTCTGTTAGATTTTAGTAATTCTTTTAACACTGTTGACTATGACATTTTACTTGGTCTTATGCGGTCTATTAACATATCTCCATCTTGGTGATAGATTGGTTTCGGAGTTACCTCACCGGACGTAGACAGCGAATCGTACAGCCTGACAAAACCTTTTCATCTTGGTGTAACGTCTCGGCGGGGGTACCTCAGGGTGGCGTGTTATCTCCTTTATTATTCACATTATTTATAAACTCTATCACTCAACATATCTCTTCTCTCTACCACATGTATGCAGATGATGTTCAAATTTACCGCCATTCAAGTCTCGAAAATATTGGCTCTGCAATAGCTGCCATTAATGATGACCTGGGTGCCATTGTAAAGTGGAGTCAACTGTATGGCTTGCAAGTTAATCCTTGCAAGTCACAGGCCATTATTATTGGCAGTGCCGGGTTGATTTCGAGAATTGATAAGCGGAACCTACCTTCCGTAATTTACAAAGATATAACGATCCCCTACAGTGACTCCGTTAAAGATCTCGGTATTCACTTAGATCAAACTTTGTCTGGATCTGTTCATATTAAAGAGATTAGTCGAAAAATGTTCATGTCATTGCACTCGTTACGTCGACTGAGATATTTTCTTCCAATCCCTACCAAAACTATGTTAGCCCAATCTCTTCTTCTCCCTATCATTGACTATGCCGATGCAAGCTACCCTAACTTGACCGAGGACTATTTAAACAAACTTGAGCGACTTCAAAACATGACTATACGGTTCATATTTAGTTTGCGTAAATATGACCACATTTCTCATCTTCGTCAACAACTCAAGTGGCTTCCTATTCGCCGACGCCGGGATTTACACCTTCTTTCACTTTTGTACTGTCTTTTATTTCACCCAAACTCACCTTCATACCTTAAGGAGAGATTTAGATTTCTTGGTTCACCCCTGGACATGCGTTCAACACGACATCTCAAATTAGAATTACCCGTCCATAACTCTAAATTCTACAAGCACTCCTTTACTGTTTCTGCTATTAGATTATGGAACGAATTACCTTTAGATGTACGCAAGTCCAAATCCATACAAATATTTAAAAAATCAGTCAAGAATTATTATCTTACCTTAAATAGTTAGGACGACTTATTACTAGAATTTATTTACTTAACATATTATATACATAATTTTTAATTTTAAATATTGTTTAGTTTATTATATATATTTATAGTATAAAGTATATATGTATATTTATACGTATTAGGGTGTAATTATTTGCATGTATGTCTATTGCTTATTTATAATTTTGCACCACCTACCTTCAAAAGAATTATTTCCTTTATTATGGTTGCCTGGAAGAAATCGCCTAAGGCGATAAGGCCGCCCATTGTACTGTGTTTTTTTTTTGTTCTGTTTTTTTTGTAAATTTATACTGTTATTGGTGTACAATAAAGAATATATAATAACATATGTAATTGCTACTTGCTAGGTGATTATGGAGACAGATCATTCTCCTCATCCCCCTGATCCAGGGGGTTCAATAACGACTGAAGAGTTCTCAAAATCGTAAACGACTTGTAGCCCGACTATAGAATCAAATGACGAAAAATTAAAAAAAACTAGACCCGAAGCTTCGAAAAGCCTTTTCTTCGAATCAGTCTACTTATACTCACCCTTCCATTACTAGCTCCCCTAAATCTTGTAACATTGATGATAAAAGCCCTTTCATTATACATATCTCTCGTGAGGTCTCTGACCTTTCAGCTGCAACTACAATTAGAGTTATTAAAGTTGGTCAGTTTCTGCATAACAATAAAGTACAGGCAATTCTAAATGATGGTGTTAAAAATATTGGAAGAAATAAAATATCTGTAGAATTTAATTTACCTCAAGATGCTAACAACTTTATAGAGAACCCTATTGTATCCCCGGGAACGGATGCCGGGCCTTTTATTCCTTCATACAATATTACAAGAATGGGTCTTGTTAGAGGACTTCCTGTTGACTTATCCATACCTAACTTTGTGGAGCCTTTATATCTTCCTCCTGGTTGCGGAGAATTTCTCAAAGCCAGAAGATTAAATAGAAAACAATCTACTTTCCAAGGTCAAAATCTTCCTTCTTACATTTGTTCTTTCCACGCCTCTTACCCAGTTGAAATGTACCGTGTTCCTACTATCCAATGCTTAAATTGTTGTAGATTTTGGCATATCAAAAATCAATGCCGCTCTAGGCCTAGGTGTTTTAAATGTACCCAATCCTATGAAAATCATGGCATCCGTGTTTTGGGACTGTCAAGGCATAATTCTTATTTAATATTTGCCTCAAGGGGAGACCATCAACTCTGCAAGATATTGTGAGACCCTAAGAAAATTACGGAGGGCGATTCATAGCAAGAGGAGAGGCATGCTGACAAAGGGAGTCTGCCTGATGCACGACAATGCCAGACCACACACGGCTAACATCACGAAAGACTTGCTCGCCTCATTTAAATGGGATGTCCTGGACCTTCCCGCGCATGCCCCTGACCTAGCACCGTCAGATTATTACCTCTACCTCCTTGAAGCTGCACATGGGTGAAAAAAGGTTTTCAACCGACGAGAAGGTGAAGGAGTTGGTGAAATGGACGAATGGATTAGCGGGAAACTACTTCGAGGAGGGCATCAAAAAATTTATACCCCGGTACACCACCTGCATTGAGAGAAGTGATGACAATGTCGAAAAATAGTTTAGACATGCATTAATGTAAACAGGTAATTTTTTTGTTCCAATAAAAATTCTTGGAATTGTTAACCTTTTTCTGATAAGATTGCTCTTTCCTTTGTTCCTTGTGAAGACGTCATTCCTTTTCCTTGGAACAATCCAATGACATAATGGATTCAAATTTTACGTTTGAAGAACTAAAATGTGTTTTAACAGGACTTAAAGACTCTAGTCTTGGTGAAGATGGCATCCCATATTCTTTTCTCACCAAATTAAATAATAAAGCAAAAAGTTGTTACCTTAAAATTATTAATAAGTTTTTTTTAAACAGGGTATATTCCGAATGCCTGGAAATAACAAATAATCATTCCAATTTTAAAACCAGGCAATGACCCCTTCCTTCGAAATTCCTACCGTCCTAACGCTTTAACTTCAACTCTATCAAAAATAATGGAGCACCTAATTAAAAATTGTTTCACTCGCCCAGGTTCGTCCCGCCCAACCGCTCCTGCTTCTCTAGCCGCGCTCGTACCTTCACGGCGCCGCCCAGGCAGGCACCGGCCCCTGCATCTGTCGTCACTCCTTCTCCAAACCGACCGGCGAACTTGGTTTCGGCCAAGCAGCCGGTCAAGTCCAGGCAGGAGGTGATCGAGGCTTTCCGGAAGTCCATTTCCTTCCAGAAAAGCACTTACGCCCCTGCCGAAGTTACTAACCACTTCAACAACAAGATCTGCGTCGAGTTCGACAGTCAGGCGGACCGCGACGACACCCTCAGCCGACTGTCCAGCTCTCCGGACGAATCAGTGTCGGCGAAGCCATCAGCAAGGGCATCAGCTCCGACATGGCCATAGAGGATCTGGTGAGTAATATCCTCACACAGGATCCCGAGCTCTCCACCTACACATCCGTAGACCTCATATACAAATTTAAACGTAGCAATAACCGCAGCACATTACTGTTCTTGTGGCTACTCCTGCTAGCTGGCACGTGCTCGTGGAGATGGTTCGGGTCCGCCTGGACCATCAACGGGTACACGTGGACCCATTTTTCCCCTTCCTACATTGTAGGAAGTGCCTGCAATTCGGGCACGTCCTCAAGCACTGCCGATCCGAGGTCTCACACTACACTCATTGCGCGTCCAACACTCACATCATTGACACCTACCCAACTAAGGACGACGAAAGGCAAAAGTGCCACAACTGTTAACAACACAGTACAAAATTCAAGAATAAACACTCCACCACTCACAGGGCTACGTCACACACATACGCCATAGTCTCCCTAGTCAAATCCAAAGTTAATAGTATCGTAGATTATGGATATCCCAAAACTTAGCAACACTACCCGCATCCTTCAAGTTAACATCGATCGTTCCGAGACTTCCTTCCACCAATTCATATCCTTCTTCATCAGCAGCCGTCCGTCGCCCTGGTGTCCGAGCCGTATACGGGGATGAGGAACGAGGTCAAGGCCCTAAAGGGGCTGGGCATACTCCAGTTCCCAAGTATTAGTTCCCAAGTTGCAATTCTTCATATACGTTTTTCATGTCCCAGAGTCACTTACCAACTTTATGACAATCTTCCAACTAATATACCTCGTCCCTTAAATGTTGAATGTTTTCTAAACTTTGTGTAAAGTCCCTTTGCTTGGTTTGTATGTAAATTTATAAAATCTAATAATATACAACTATAATTATATCTTTGTACTCTCTGCTACTAAATTCTTTATTTTATATTTATATATTATTAACATTGTGTTTTGTATTGTTCAGCAATATAACTGGGATCTCAGATATTCACAAGTCATTAATTACCAATCTCCTTCATATTTTGTCCGCTTATTGCTAAAAGTACCAGAAAATAATACTTTTACACAAAAAATAAAAAAAAACACACTAAAAACTTGAAATTTGCAAAATATTGATATGAACCCATAAATAAAAAAAAAATAAAAAAATACTATATGCCTCTTATTATCTCATCAAAATGAATATCGGTATTATCCTAGTGCACCATATAAAAAATAAATTTATGAATTTATTTTATTACAATTATTCCGAAATATTGTAAAGCGGTATCTACACTTGTAACAAATAAAACCAAAATAAAAAACGAAATAGGTAGTAAAGTTAAAGCAAATTTTTTAAATTTTGCATCTTACTCACTAAATTATTGAGTGTTGCTTTGCTGTGCATATCATCTTCTAGATCTTCTTGCTCACTGGACTCGGATAGATCAGCTTGAACATCATAATCATCAGATAACTCAACTAAATCAATAGATGGTAGACAAGCTTTAAGTGATATGTTATGTAATACACAACATGCTGATACTATTTCACTGGCAACTCGAGGATGGTAATAAAGATTTCTGTCTTTCAGCAGACACCTCCAGCGTGACTTAAGTAATCCAAAACACTGTTTAATACAATTTCTAGCCAGTGTGTGCCGTTCAGTATATACTGCTTCTTGAGAGCCAGGTGCAGCATACAATATAGGTGTCATTAGCCAGGGCCTCTGAGGATATTCCGAATCACCTACAAATTTCTATACTTTTGAATATTAATTTGTGAACTGATACTTGGATTATTATATTTATTACCTAATAACCATATTTGTTCACCATTTTGATGAAGTTCACGGATATAAGGTTCTACTTCACTGCTTAACCAAATGAAAGAGTCATGTGTTTCTCCACCATATTTTGAATTTACATCTAATATATTTAAATTGTGATCACAAATCTGAAAACACAAAATTTCTGATGATTAAGATAAGTTAATAAAAACAGTACAATAACATTTCTGTTGATAAAGTTTTTACGTTGTCTTTAAAATATAATTTTATACATTATATAAAACTTACAATCTGTACATTTAATGAGTGATATCCTTTTCTATTTAAAAAAAGATGGTCATCTTTATCCGGTTTAATTATTGATATATGGGTGCAGTCTATACAACCTATTACACCAGGCAAATGATATTGTCTTTCAAATCTGGTAAACACAAATAAAATATACTTGTATATAAACAATATTAAATAAGTATTAGCATTTCATTTAAAATGTAAAAATTCTTACTCTTCAATTATACTATATCTTTCTTGTTGGGTTTGAGGAAATTTAATATATTTATTATAAAAGTATTTATTATTTAAAGCCGCTACAACTTGTCTAATACAGCGACTTGCTGTTCGTTGTGGCAAATGTTGTGTGACACCCACTATTCTTTGATGAGATCCTGTGGCAAGAAAACTCAATGCACATAAAATCTATAAAAGAAAACATTATGTACACCAATGTAAAATAAATTTATTTAATGTATAATTACAAAAAGATATTCGCTACCTTTACTTCTAAGGGTATTTCTTTAGTTCCTCGTAATGAGGTATGAGTACGGAACTCTACACAAAGTTCTCTAAATGCTTCCTTATCCAATCGGAATTTGTCTATAAATAATGAATCCGGCATTTCGGTTATTTGTACCAGGCATCGACGCGAGATATTTCTTCGCTGGCGCCTGAGCCACACTTCTTCATTGTGCGCAGACCACAAAAGCCGAAGAGTGTGCATTTAAGAAAGTCAGTTGTTAAACAAAAACAATAAAAAAGCACTATATGTTTATAGACCAAAAAATTATTGTTCATCTTGATTTTCAAAATGAATTTGTTACTTTTCCTCCACTATCACGAGTAAAGTTTGCATCCTCATACACTGTATCAAACCATTGTAGAAATAGTATTCTTGTAAGGAATATATTTAAACACAATGTTCAAACAATCAAAGTTCGTTTTTGAGTTCAAAACAATTATTAAGTATATTTGTTTCATATGGTTCAATTCTTTGACAGTTTGTAAAAATTTTAAATCACACTTAGTTTTGCTGAACAAACGAAAAAACCGCTAAATGAATGGATTAAGGGAGAACATATCATATTGCTGTCTCTTTTTCACACTTTAATGTTTAAATTTATTTTTCTCATAATTTCGTGTTGACGCAAAAAAGAGAAACAGTTGCTATAGTTGCTCATCTCTATTTCTACGAACGATATAGATAAAACATAAAATGTAGCGATAAGCGAATATATTGTAGAATGTTATTATCTTTGTTAACATCAAGCAACAAACGGTATACTAATCAAATTTTTAAATATATTTTTTAATGTAGCTAAAGCTTAGCTTTCTGCTTTTTTCGTAACTACATTAAACTTCAAATAAAATAAATTGAATTTAAAAAAATGCAGCTATTATTATTTTTTTAACTTATTAATTCTTTTTTTTGTTAACATCAAGCAACAAACGCTATACTAGTCAGATGTAGCTTTTTTATATATTTTTTAAATGTTAAAAGGCTTAGCTTTAGCTAACCTTTTGCTGATCTCGTAGCTATGTTAAAATTCAAGTAACATAAATTGAATTTAAAAAATGCAAGTACTTTTATTTTTTAAACTTACCAATTCTTTTTTTGGGATTTTTTTTTTTTGTAATTTAATATCACCATAATTATTATAAAAAACGAATACAACGATAGTCACATATGTACATCATAAGTATTGGTATGGTTTCGTATAGAATATAAATAACCCGTTCCGTTTCTTTTATTAAGTAGAATTGATTAAAGATTTAGGAAAATATGTTAATTTTTCCCCATTTTTCTAGTGTAATGTGTTATATTAATATTTAGTTTTTTAGTCATTATACATAAAAATATTTTATCATTTGGTGTGAGTAGCATTTATGCCACTTAATCTACAGTCTAGTCTCTTCACTTTTGCCACTTGTCTAGCGACTAGCCAAATCAGTACATACTAAATAAGTGATAAACGCTCGGTGTCGATTCAATTCCTAATGATCCTAAAATGTTGCTAAAGTTGTTGCCGCTTTTAATGTATTGTTTTTTAATTCCAATTCAATTAAGAAAGAATAAAGATAAGGAAGATATTTTATGTTAAATTAATAATATTTTTGTGCACGATTGTGGATTCTTCGCCAAACGTCAATTTGATAGACTACATAGATACCGCGATCTTCAAATAAGTTGGTAGTTGTGATAATTTTTACTTTTATATTATTAAGAATTATAAAGAATAAGCACTTTGTGGGGGTAAGTTCAATATAAGAATAAGTTACCTTTGTCTTTAAAAGTTGATATTGATTAATTTTATATATTATATTTGTTTATATCTGTAAAAGCCTACTAGGTTCCGAACTTTAAAAGTTTTTGTTTTACCTTTTAGCTATGGAGCCGAGGTTACGGGCCAGTCCGAAGCAATTTGCAGTACTAGTAGAATTCATGGAAAGGTTCTCTTCGAATATTTTTTTCTTATATTTTTATTTTGTTATACAAAACGTTATACAAACGGTTGTTATATGTTATAGGCATGGAGATCTTTCGCGACCCACAGGAGGAGCTCAAGGTCGCCTAAAATGTGATCGACTGTGGTCAAAACTAAGTAATCTATTAAATTCTGTTGGTGGAGGTGTCCAAAAATCAACAGACAAGTGGAAAAAAGTTAGTATCACTAATACTCTTTATATAAATTGAAAAAAGGTTACAACATTGAAAAATCTTAACCATACATAAATACTCCGTTTATTCTTTAAAATATTTTTTGTAATATTTTTTTTTGTTTTATTACAAAAAATATTTTAAATTGTTTAATGTCCCGGGAAGACACTGGCCCTTATAAAAAGGGTTTTAATAGTTTAAGTCAGGATTTCAGTGGTGTACTAAATATATGTAATAAAGTAATAAATAAAATATATTATTTGTTATTTTTTAATTTTTTTTTGTAGGTTTGGGCCGATTGGAAAACTAAAACAAAGAAAAAATATTTGGGTATTAGACAACACTCCAGAGCTCTTAGTAGTTTTACAAGTAGTAGACATTCTTTAACTGCTTTGGAAGAAAGAGTAGTTTCAGTTACCGGAGTATCTGTTGTGGACAATCAAACCAGCATCCAGGAGGACGGTTACAAAGTTAGTATTGTATGTTTAATATATTCCTTCCGATACTCCTAATATTTTATGATTTATCATATAAAACATTTATTTTATAGAAATATAATATTTATTTTTCTTTTTCTGTAATTAAGAATCCTAGTAATATTGTAAATGTTAATGTTTTTAAAGCAATTATGATAAAGTACTGTATGGATTTGTATGAAATATTGCACTGATACATAAATACAGTTCTTAAAAAAATAGTTTCTTATTTTTTATGTTTTTAGATAAAGTTTCTGTAAAGTAAAAGAAATACAATTTCTTACTCCTTAAAAATGTTTTCATATTACTAATACTTATAGGGAACATCTGGCACTGCTGAAAGGCAGACTACACCCTCTCCACTCTTACCATCTACAAAACCAATTCGATCATTATTAATTCCACGAAGAAACCGAGGGTTAACTCCATTCGACCGAGCAGCCAGTGAATTTGTGGCCATTGAACAACGCCGTCTAGAACTTGAAGAATTACGAGACAAGCGACTTCATGAAAGGGAGATGGAGAGGCTGAGATTGGAGTCACAAAGGATTGAGGTTTCTCGAGAGAATAACCAATTATTACTTCAATTAAGTCTCATTGGTCAAAGTCTACTTGATGTAGTTACTGAACAGAGACCATTTTCTGTTGTACCCCCTGCAGTCATACTTCCGGAAACCGATTAAAAAAGATGACAGACAAAGGACAATTATTTTTTTAATGTTTGTGAATTCTAGTCTATGAATATATTACTATGAGTTGGATTTCATTGGCATAGTTTAAGAACATGTTATCACATTTTTATTTATTGACAATTAAAGTTATATTTATTATGTATAGGTAATAAGACTGCTAGTCTAAGGATTATTATATTTCTAGGTATAGTTTTTAAGTTTTATATTTCTAATAATTATGACAGAACAAATGAATGAATGAATGAATGAATGAATGAATGAGCGAATGAATAAAATCCAAAAATTTGTTTTAACGTTTTCGTTTGGAAATATATTTACAAGTACAAATATGTTATTTAAATGTTAATTATAAAGTTAATTGTAGGTATTATGTTTTAAAATAATATTGTTCTTATAATCTCAAAAGATTTAACTAAATATAAAAGTAAAATTAAGTTTTCAGAGTTTCAAAATAAAAATATTTATTCTGTATTTCCAATACTTTTAAAAAATACTACAATCTCTGTAGTTTAAGATATTTAGGACTTATTAGGTATTTAATAGTAGATTGTATCCACAAGGGAGCAAAATATTTTTACGCCGAGGGCGCTATTTTGTATCACCAGCGAAGCGAAGGATTCTAAGTACATCGCCCGGGGGACAAATAATTTGCTCACGATTCATACACTTTATTTTTCATACCCTTTCTATGAGAAAATATGTACGTACTGATTAGAAGTACAGAGACGTCATTGGCGGTATATCCGAAAATTTTCAAATTTTGGACACTGATAGACATCTGTTTGGTTTTAGTTTTAAAAAAGAAAAATTTCAAATAATCCATGTCGTTGAGGAATAATCTTCTTAATTTTAAACGGAAAATCTAAAATCCTATAGACTTTAAATGTAAAATGTTTTCTCACGAAACTTTAGCTTTACAATGAGATGCGCGTGCCGAATTTTTTTAACAGATTTTAGATTTTTTTGCACACTGATAGACATCAGTCTGGTGATAGTTAAATAAAAAAAAAATCTAATATTCGATGTCGTTGAGGAGTAATCACGAAAAAACTCAAATCCTATAGACTTCAAGGGAAAAATTTTTTCGCGCAAAAATTTAGCTTTACAAAAAAAAAAAAGACTTAGTGTGTCGACACTTTGTAAATGCAACTTCGGTGCTGTTTGCACCTCGCTTCGCTCAATATGCTAACATACCGAGATTTTGCGAGCGTGGCTTGTCAAAATTGAGATCGGGTACGCGCTCCTAGTTATTATGTATCTGTTGGGGCTGTATGACATTCATTTAATAATTAAATTTTATTATTTTTTATTAAATATTAATTAAATTATTTAACACCGCCTGTAATGTTTTTGTGTGATACCATCACCGTACGTTTAAATTATAAAACATAATAATTAATAATTAAAACAAAATATTATGCTTGAATTTCGAAAATATGTTTTCATAAAACTTTGTTTTCTTTATAATAAATTGTTATTTTATAATTAACTGTCATTAATAGATATTTTGATGTTTTAAACGTCAATCACAAATATAGATTCTAAATAGTGTTATATGGGTCTTGGGATATCTCTACATCTATATATCTCGTAAGAGCAATTTAATTAAGTTTGTTTAATTTACACACAACAGAAATAAAATTAGAAAAGTTATATATTAAACAGGAGAAAAAAGGCGTATATGTGTCATAGGAGTATTATATATATATATATATATATTGCACAAAGAATTAAACTAAAAATAAATCTTACTATTATCATAATACTCCTATGACACATATATATATATATTTTTATCTACGTCTCATCATCCTCTAACATACAAGTTCCCGCTTTTGCGAGAAGGGAGGGGGAGTGAAAATAAATGTGACTTCCTAAATTAAATTCCAAAGGTCGAGAGCCCTGCGGAAAGGACCCTTTAAAAACCCCACACAGAAAATATCTAAAATTTTACAATATTTTTTTATATTTTCACGTTACTCAAGTGTATAATATTTTTTTTATATAATTATTTAAAAATAATAAACATAATTAACTTTTCTACTATATAAATAAATATTATCTTATTGATTGTGAGAACTTGAAATAGTTAAAAACTGGTTTTCCTTCATCTTGTTTTGTCTGACTTCATATTGCTTTTATTCTATATTGGTAATTGCTTTTATTCTATATTCTAATCGGTATATTGGTATCATAGATGATAAAAACATGTAATTTTTGATATAATTGTATTTTTGTAATTATAATAGAACTATACACCTACTAGTAGTGTAGCATAGAGTAGTAACAAGCCCAATATTACCAACAGTTAGCTGTGGAACTGAAATGACCTGGATTAAAGTAATTCCGTTTGAAGGTACATCATACCAGGTCTAGCTAACATGGTTTAAGCTTGGTAAATCTCTTACGTACAGCAAGATTCATTCCAGGTTTATTGGAAGCGTTGTTCTAAACCTTTTACGACTTGGTCTTTTCGTAATGAAAACTACTATCTACATATACTAGGAGCGCAAACCAGACCTCAATGTTGACTCGCTGCGATCACAAAATTTCGGTATGTGTTAGCATATTCAACGAAGCGAGGTGCAAACAGCACCGAATTTACATTTACAAAGCGTCGACGCATTCTGTTCTCAACTACTTTTTTTTACAAGCTAAATATTCTCGCGAATAATTTTTAACATTGAAGTCTATGGGATTTTTAGTTTTTCCGTGATTATTCCTTAAAGATATCGAATATTTCCAAAATTTTAACCACCACCAGACTGATGTCTATCAGTGTGGACAATTTGGACATTTTCGGTTATACCGTTTTTGATTAATGCTTGCACAAAGGTTGCAGAAAAGTGTCTCATAGAGAGCTTTGCTCGCTCTGCTCAATTATGTATTATTGGTAAATAATTAACAGTTACATACTTTTGATGACTGAAATTAAAGACAAACATTAAAAGGGCGCTACAGTTATATATAATTGTTTTTAATATTATATATATATTATAGACAGATAAATGACTGGCAGATTTAATATACTCGTTTATTCTGGCGTTACGATGACAATAGAAAGAAATTGTCGAAGCGCTTTCATTCACAATGCTTCTTGATCCCTTATTAATCTTTCTATATCTATATCTATAATATATATTATGATATATCTCTACAATATCAATGCTTAATGTTTCCTGTAAAGACAGATGAAATTATTTTGCCTAAAACTTATTGCCTATAAAATTCTTTCTGTATTAGGTCTTTTAATATATAGACGTAACAAACTATAAATATTTATAAAACTGTTTAAAAATGTTGTTTTCAAACGATCTTCTTGTATTACGATTATTGTAATTCAATTTAAGTTTATTTATTTTATTTTGCCAGCTTTAACTTAAACGTTCTTAAAATATAAATATACGTTATAAATGTTCTTAGATTGGTTATGATCAGAAACTCAATTTAATTTTACTATTTTAAATAAATATTTCGAAGTTAGACTCCATTTCCCGGTTATTTCTTACAACGAATGACTACTTACTAAATTTCAATGTTTTAATTGTTTTTTCTAAAATTACAAGTTGTCAGTTGACTATACTACAACTACATATTATTTAATGGTTTAGGTATTATTCACATAACAATATTAATTATTGAGAGTTTTAATAAAAAAGTTTTAGATAAATACGGTTCTGTTCTTTTTATTAATATTAATGAGAACATCGCAAAAGTTTTATGTCAAATTTAGAATCAGCTTCGACGCGTGTTATTGTGAATAAGACCCAGTGTGTTGAAAGAAAATGGAGAAAGGTACACATGTTTGATCATAAATATGCTTGAGTAATAATTAGGCCAATTATAATTAGGGTCTCACTATCATCGTATATTGTCACATTCAGAAATAGTCCACAATAATATATAGTTATGTAGTTATGTGTTAGTGACTACAAAAAAATACAAAAATACAATTATATTTAGTCATTATCGTAAAAGAAAAATATATTATGTTTTAATTTATTATTAAGACTGAGACGACATGAAGCTTTTTATCATTCCATGAATTAACCATACGGGTGCACAGAACCCATCGTTTTTCTGGGAGAGGAGTGCAAACAGTGCGGAGGACTTACGATCCAAATATGGGTTTCAACCCTCTAAAGTGTATTCATGCTCACGTTCACTTTAAACACTCCTCTGCATACCTAACCAAATTTGATTGCAATGCCAGAGGTTCGAAACGTAGCCTTTCACGTACTTTTTAGAAATAAAATAATGATAACTTCTACATATTATAAAAATATAAATGTCGCAGATTAGGAATAAATTTGAAGTTACTTATTACTTGTAACTAAAATCATGAAACTGTTTATATTAATAATTATGTCAATTATTTATTTTTATAACACATATTTATAACATAACTAAAAGATAAAAGATATCTATATATCTATATATATGGAAGAGAATGCTCTATAGCATGGATGGCGAACTAATGGAACGCGTGCCAAAAGTGGCACGTCTGAAAGTTTTGAAGACACGCAAAAAAAACAAAATAATTGTAAAAAATTGATAGATAAAAATTTTTTAAAGAAGAATTGTTTATATTTGTTTATTTAATTTTTCTTACGTATAGTTTCACCACGCTAATATATCGATTGAAATTTTATCGTCGCACGTTACCTATTTAAAAAAAAAAGTTTTTTTAACTCTGTGGCATTGGTAAATACGTAATTATTAACAGTGATTGAAGAAGAACAGAATAAAAATCTAAATCTAGAATTTGATTCTGTAAATCCTTAAAACAAAGAACAGCTTTTATTTATATATATAACGGACCAGGCACAGAGAACTCAGCGTTCAAGGATCAAGGACATAATATATAGGCCAATGAATTATTATTGGTCGGTGAGTTTTGTAATTATTGTAATTATTATAACTCCATAAAACAATCAACCGTTGATAAATAAATCACTTCTCTTATTAGTCTAGTATATTAGAAACAGCTGTTGTTGTAAATCAGTTTTCAATTATAATATATAATAACTATTGAACATTATTCTATTTATATATTATTAACTTCTATTACTTATCGTTTTACTTTTAAGCTATCGGACTTATTAAGTTACAATTAATTATTGATCGAAGCTCTCTATGAGGGACTTTTCTGTATTCTTTGTGTAAGCATCAATGAAAACGGTATATCCGAAAATTTTACAATTTTTCACACTGATAGACATCAGTCTGGTGGTGGTTTGAAAAAAAAAATCAAATATTCGCTGCCGTTGATGAATAACCACGGAAAAACTAAAATCCCATAGACTTCAATGGGAAAAATTTTTCGCGATAAAATTTAGCTATACAAAACATGCCGAATTTTTTTAACAGAGCTTAACATTTTTTCTTCTATTTTTTTTTTTTTTATCTTGAGAAATAGTTGAGGACAGACTGCTTCAACGTTTTGTAAATGCAACAAGCGCAGTGAGTCAAAATTGAGGTCTGGTTCTCGCTCCTAGTATAATATATTTTGTTTTGTAAATAGTTATGCTACAAGTCATAGTATGTTCCTTTGCCACGGGGAAATCTCAAACAATCTCTTGGCTTCCCACTACGGTTATGAGGGAGCTTTAGTTTTTTAGTGGGTAGCCCTAAATATGATAGTATCTTCTATGCTGCCTGGTAGTTCTATATAACTCCACAGCCTTCTTTTTCTTCTCCGACTAGATATCCGTGACGGATATTTTTTACGACAAAAGAAAAGGAATGATATTATGTACATGTACACTAGTTAGTATATTATTATATTATAATTTGCATAGTGTTAGATATATTGATGGCTATTTATATGAAAATGTTTATGCTGATCTGAAATCCTAAGTTAATGGTTTTAAATACATAGACAATAAAAAATGAAAACACCAGACCAGAAATCCAACTTATCATATCTTAATTATCCTTGATGAATCAGGCATTATATATTTAATCATTTTTATCCAGGACGGTCACGATATCTATAGGGGTTTTTATTAATTAAATTCAATTAATAATTTTGGTAGTATCATATCTACATTGTTATTCTATACTGCAAAGTGAGAAACATTAGACCAGTAACAAAGGTGATCTAAATTGTAAATTAAGTTTTGAAGTTAATATTACTAATAATAGAATTGGTAAATGGTTTTCATTTCCTCAAAACTATACAAAATTCTGAACATATTTAAAAGTAATAACGATTCATCTATTAATGTATTCTTTCACATTATTTTTGTGTATTTAGATCAGAGAACATCATTCAGCGAGCTATGAATACGAAACGAGGTCTCATATTTTATTTTTATGAGTCATAAATATTTTAAAACTTTTGTATATTTCGTATTCAAGCGGAATCAGAGGACATCGTTTCAGAATGAAATTACCTTCCGACGATAAAACTATATTCAAGATTGAGAAGTTCATGAATTTAAAATGAAGGTGATAAAAACTTTTCACCGTGATATTGAATTTTTCCCATACTTTTCTACATTAATACTTTTTCGTGTGTTTTTGTGCCTGACTAAATAACAGCACTGATCAAGCTTACTTTTAGCACACAGATAGATCAAATACCGGCGGGGGTTTAAGGGTATGTTTGAATGATATCAACCCCCACCCTCACACTCACGCATTTTCTATAACTATTGAACCGTTACAACGATATCGATTTAGTCTTCACTACTGTAACTTTTGTCAATTTGTCCGTGTATTTATCTGTGTATATGTAAATAAAACGTATAATAAATATGTTTTAAAACTAAGCTGAGAAGTTTTATGTTAAAATATTCTGGACCTGGACTATTCCAGACCCTAAAATATCTATATACAGGACTTTCAGTCAACAAACCAAACAGGCGAAGCCGCGGGTAGAACTTAGTATCTAATAAAATTAATAGGTGATATTATTTATATTATATGAGAGAGATTACTTAATGATGTTGTTTTAATATAAAACATAATTTTACGAATACTTTTAGTATACTACTAGCAAGCTTTTATGTATGAAAGTTCTAATGCGTATTTATTTTAATATTCATGAATTTTTATTAATATGTATTATAGAATAACTCGATACATAAACAATTATTTTTATTTATTATATATATTATTGTTGTAATCTCATATAGATTTTGTAGTTAATTTTTTTTTTTAAATAGTATTGTCGAAGGATGTACAATAAAAAAATATTATTAATTATATACGTACAAAAATTATACACTAACTGAAATATTGAGAATAAACAAAAAAAAAATTAATTACAATCTCATAAAACTACATAAAACTACCGTACTGTATAACGTCTCTGTCTTGTAAGGCACTGCAATCTTCAACTCAGAGAAATGTATAAAAAAAACCACTTAGTATATCTCTTAATCTTTTATTGCTAGTAAATAATAATATTAGACAATAATATTTATTACTTTTACTTACCTTAGACTTATATATATTAAAACATGTTCAAGAAACCAAAGGTCGTCGTCAAAATACTATTATATTTTATGATCATATTACGGGGTGATATAGTAGGGTAAGATGGCCAAAGATCGATCATATGTGCTGGTAATTGGCTGTTTTGACGCTTTATTCACATAACCTTGGTTTAAATAGAAATTAAATTAATCATAACAGCACTCCAAGCAGACTTAAATTTTTTAGTGTCTTAATATACGATACGATTGATTGAACTACATTAAAGACTATGATACTGAGTCCCATCACATGTCCATTACATTTTCGTTGTAATGTCTGTGCGGTATAGTCAATTAAACTTTAAAACAATATTTTGTGATCGCATTTTGAAATATTTAAATTTGATAATATTGTAAATTGTTGTTAGTAAAGTGCTGTTTTTACTCCCCTTTACTCTTTAAAGTCTTCAATGGAAATATATTTGTAACTTACCATGATTGAAGATGTTTTAAGATACAATTAATCTTATTTGATCTGTTGTATGTTTTTTAAATCCGTTTATTAATCACTCACTGAGTCGCTGTTGCTAAGTCTTATTTCTAATAGGCTTAGATATTTGTTAATGCGATACATATAACGTAGGTTATACACATTATAATGATTTACACTTTTTACCATTTTAATAACGATATAGCAAAAGAAATAAGTAAAAATATGATAATAGAGTTACTGAAACGTTTCAGATATATTATAGAAAAGTATATAAAAATGAAGTATATATTTAAAAAATTACAATAATTTAATATTTCAGTATTTCAATCTTCAAAATATTAAAGTTATAATTTATCCGTAATATAGAATGATAGTGAAGTAAACATAATTAAGTAGATTGATACTTTTCAAATAACAATTATTTTTTTAAGGAAATCAATATTTTTTTAATACAAATATTATTACTGCTCATTTTCTTGAAATATCAAAGAATTTTTGTATTAAAAAAAGAGTCAAAATAACTAATTTACTAAAAAATATAAAAGTTTAGAAGAAATAAATGTGTTTGTGTCCTGTAAAGTTACAAATAAAACGATTTCATAAACAAATTTAAAGAACTCTAACAATATTTAATTGTATTAAAATATTCTTATAAACTTAATAATTAGCTGACAGTAGTAACGTATCAAATGGTAAAAGTTACGAGTTACGTCAGATGTCACCGCTAAGTAATTAGAGTTATTTATTACGTGTCGTACTGCAAGAGCTATATGGACAGTTACACTCTAATATTTTACAAATTATCAAATTAATATTAATGAAAATATTATATTCTTGTTACAGTGAATTTATTGTGGTTACGTTATTGTCTGTCTTGTTGTTCGTTTATTATTATATGTTTAATATATATTATTTTGGTACTTATATTCCGAGATATAAGTAACTAAATGCAAGACACTCTGAAAATCTCTTACAATAAGTTGATCAAGTTATATGAAATTATTCATATATATAAATTATTGAATAATTTAATAAATATATATTAATACGATATAAATTAATTTTGTCAATAAATTGGAATATTAAATGTTTAAAAATAAAAAATTACATGGATTGTATATATTTTATTTAAATACCTATTATATAAAATAATTTGACAGCGCATCTATAAATGATATACATCAGGTTGAATTGTAGCGGTCAAAGTCAGAAGAAAAATATTATATTATGTTATTATTATTATATATTATTAAACATTATGTATAAAACCAAAAGATTACAATTAAGTAGTGAAGTAAAGTGAAATCTTTTAAAACCGTTTTTTAACGGTACCGAGAAAATCTTTTTTAAGCGGATTAATTATTATTGGGCTGCAATATATCATATATTTGTGTTAAAACTTATATAACAATATGTGTAAAACTTTTACGTTTATGTAAAATAAATCTTCAAAGCTTCTTAAAATAATTATTACTGAAACTTAATTTCAAATTTCCACAGCTTAAGGCTAATTGTTTAGTTAAGACTCAAGTTTAAATAGAACTTTTGTATATTGTTGTTTAAGTGGTATTATATAATAATTCGGATTATTGTCATTGTTCAAAAGATTTGTTCAAAGTTCTCTCCCATTTTGCATTTAATAATAATAAGAGATTGTAACTGTATGATATTTATTTATTTATTTATTTTTATTTTGGAAACAAACGGTATAATATTAATACATAAAATAAAAAACATTAAAACACTTTACCGAAAACAGTTTCCAATGTTACAATAAAACACATAATAAAATTAGGAAAAAAGATGCACAGCGTTAACATTAATTAGAGAATAAATAATAATAAAAACAAAGAATTGGTAGGTAACTATTGAATATACATAATCTGAATAATAAATAGAGAATGGGAAGACTACAACTACTAGTTAACAATAAAATTAATAAAATTAAACAATCACAATTACAATTCAATTACAATATTTGCTAAATTAATATTAATTAGAACATAAGTTTAAAAAGAAGATTGCTTAAAGTTAATTTCTATTTCTGAAACTAAAACAAATAAAACAGTCGAACTGTATAGAGTAGTTTGTTTAAAATAAGTAGTAACAAAAACTTAAGAGTGACGAACTTTTAGAATTAAATCATCAACAATCAATCGTCAAAAGTCAAACATACAAACAAAATCACCGCTATAATAGTACTATATAATTAGTTTAGTATATTTTAGGTCTTACTAGCGCCATCAGCATGCAAGCGAGGGAAGCTGAGCGAAACTATCTTCAATGAGAGAAACAACGAAAAATATATGACGAAAACTTTAGGTTTTTTTTTTATGCTATAGGGGGCAAACGAGCAGGCGAGCCACCTGATGGAAAGTGATCATCGCCGCACAAGAGCACTTGCAGGTCCAGACGGGTCTGAAGTGTGTTGCCGGCCTTTTAAAAATTTGTATGCTCGATAAACACTTCTCATTGTCTGAAATTAACAAACAATAATACATAGGTCGGTTACCATCTGCGCGTGCAATAGAACGTTTTATTTAAAAATAAAGTTAATAGCAAATTACTCTTAATCTGCAATTAGAATTTTTTTCAAAAACTATCTATAAATATGTGATAATCAACTGGTCCAAATTTAGTTAGTATACCGTGAACGGTGCAGGAGGAGATAGGGGACAAAATTTGATCAAGTTGACCGGTAAAGAGCTTCGCTTCGCTCAGCTTTTACACTTTCATTTTATATACAATATTAATGTCTTATAAAGATAATGAGACTGAGAGTTTTAATCATCGCTTCATATTAAACAAGAACAAAATACTTGTTATAAGAAATTATAATTAAGTATAATTAGATATTAATTATACTTAATACTATATAGCCATTTATTTTGGGATAGTATTTTTATAGAAATATCTCGTTCATTCTTAAAAGGATTTGAAATCTATACTAATATAGTAAAACTGAAGAGTTTGTTTTTTTTGTTTCGTTGAACGCGATCTTCTTTGAACCTACAGGAAAATTATAAAAATCAATTCAAATATGATTATTTCTTCCAAGTTCATTTACTTCTTTGCATGCTTTGGTACTATATAATGTTAAAAGTTAAGCGTATTTCATATGTATATATTAGATAAGTAATAACCATCATGATAATTCATTTTACCCATCAAAGTACCGACCCTTAAAGTGCTAGGGGATGACCGTAGCTATGATATATTAGGTCTCATAGAAATGAAACATGGGTAGTATTTCCTTTTACTATAGGGTTCAGACTATATTTGAGCGAAGCTCTCTACGAGGGAATTTTCTGCATCCTTTGTGCAAGCATCAATCAAAAACGGTATATCCAATAATTTCCAAATTTTTCACACTGATAGATATCAGTCATTATTTCTTAATAGTATTAAATGTGTTGCAAACTATTTTGTTTAGACAAATTTTGTAAAACTTTTGATAATTAAATGTTTTAAAAGTACATAATAATATGAAACGCAACATACAGTAAGGTTGTCTGATTTGATATTTATTATTTACAACCGAGCAATCAGAATCTAATATAATGACTACTTAACTTAATATATAAATTTAAATCGAATACTCCAAGTGTTAACACTAAAGAAATTTCTGTTTAATCTTGTTACTACGAAGTGAGGCCAAGTACAGATGAGTAAACAAGGGGTTAATCAATCTTTAACATGATATAACATGTTACGAATAGTTGCCCCACATTGCCCCCGTAGGGAGAAGTACATATACAATCAAAATTGAATATTTATTAATTGTTTTATATTTTTAGTTTAAAAGTCTTAACAAATAAAACACGTTAATTGGTTTTTAGTTCATATTTATACTACGATATACTTATATAATATTATATTCTGAATTGTTAATTTAT
Organism: Mechanitis mazaeus; assembly: GCA_959347395.1. NCBI lineage: Eukaryota > Metazoa > Arthropoda > Insecta > Lepidoptera > Nymphalidae > Mechanitis > Mechanitis mazaeus. Next base: position 18,280,066 of record OY365750.1, read on the forward strand.
TATTTTTAGTGGAAATATTACCTTAGTAGACTACTATATTATATCTTGATGAATAAATAATATAATCGTACATAAATACAAAAATACTTTTTATCAATCCCGCTGTTCATTAATGAAAATATATATAATATATTTTATATTTACTCTTAGTAATCTAAGCTCAGTGAATAACAAAGTACTAATCTAAGCTCAGTGAATAGCAAAGTACTAATCTAAGCTCAGTGAATAGCAAAGTAGTAACCTAAATAAACGATAGACTGAAAAGTTTTAATTAACTCTTTCATTAATACTGAAACAGTAGTAGAAAGATATTGCAATTAGTCTGGAAAGAACCTAATGCATCAATTTAAGATTTGCTAACGTTATTTTATGTAATTTTTTATATTTATAAGTATATATGTGTCGTGTTGTATGTATGTTTACGGCGCGTAACGGAAAATAGTTTGTTCACACAGGTCTATTCCACATGAGTTCTGTAACGCTCGCGGTCACGAGTTGGCACTACCACTTGATAGCGAGAGACTATAACAATGTCTTCACGATCCCGAAGTGCAATATTCAAAGATTGGGCGGGTAGCTGGAGGTGAAGACGGAGATGTAGGGCTACGTCCTCTGCCGATGAAATCAGAGCTATAAACAATGCTCGACTGGTGAATCCCGGAACTATAGGAGGCACTGGTGTGCCTGGTTTTTAAAGATGAGTGAAGGAAATGGTTTGCGAAATCACGTATAATTAACTCACTCATTAAATAACAAATAAAGCCAAAAGGTGGCCTTACTAGTGTCAGATTAATTTATATTATTTATTCTTTATACTTGATCTTTTATGCTCTAATATACTAGTAAAACAGCCTATTACTTATTATGGGGCCAAGGGAAGTGGCGGTCTAGTGGTTGGTAGCTCTTCCTACTGAGCCAAAGGTCATAGATTTAATTACTACATAGGACAGTTGCTTTGATTCACAGCTTGCTATTTTGAGTCTGGTTATTATTGGTATCTATGTTTGTGAAACCCTCGGGACACTAAAATTATTCCCCTAATGGAGTTATTTAAAAGTAAAAGCTTTTAGCATTCTTGGTTTTTGTATCTTTCCTTCTTTCGTTGGTAATGTATTATATACATAATGTTTTTCGGTACTTAAATATAAATACCTAATCGATTTTTAAAAGTATGTGAGAAACATAACGATATTTGCGTAAGACATTTGAAACAGGTTTCAGAAAATATCAGAAAATAGCAACACGTACCAAATATGGATTTGCCTTCAGGCGATACTTATTTGATAAAAGTGTCTAGTAACAGAAGATAGAAACATTTAACAGCTTTTTCCTGTAGCTTCGCTATCTTTAGGATCCACTTCCATCCTTTATCTAAGAGAGTGATGTCCTCAGGGTATGATTTCATAAAATACTAATATTGATAGGAGGTATGTGTTAAGAGAAAAGAATAGAACTAAAAAACAATTTGTGTGTTTAAATATTAGCATTTTATCATTAAAATGAACTAGATTGCGATAATAATATGGATGCAGATGTTCTACAATATAATATATGTATATTATATTGTAGATCAATATAATATAGAAAATATCTTCTATACTAGTTTGGTTTAAACTAGTTATAAAGTAACTCTTATCAATATTATGCACATAAGTAACATTCTCTCTACTTCATAAAATTAAATATAAAACAATCTACTCAGGAACATTATTGTATTACTAGTTAGATATGTTTTTATTTATACCTAAGTCTTACCTAAGTTTAATGTTCAATTTAAAGCTTCTTGGAGCCGCTATACGTTCAAAGACCAGTAACTTTCAAGTCTAGGAACAGGTGGTATTAAATTATCAAGAATAGAAACAAGATCAGAAAATATTTGTAATAATATTCATATTAATTTTAATTATATTGACTGAATTAAAAACATTATATATTAGGAGCGCGAACCAGAATTAAATTTTTACTTGCTGCGCTCGCAAAATCTCGGATAGTGTTAGCATATTGAGCGGAGCGACGTGCAAGCAGCACAAAACTTGCATTTACAAAACGTCGACGCTTTCTTTCTTCAGGTATTTTTCAAACGTAAGACATATTATTTCATTTTTTGGTCTAAATTTTTTTTAAACTGCCACCAGACTGATGTCTATGAATGTGCAAAATTTGGAAATTTTCGGATATACCGTTTTTGATCGATGCTTGCACAAAGAATGCAGAAAAGTCTCCCATAGAGAGCTTCGCTCAATAAATTATAAATCCAATTATATTGTTAATAATTTAAAGAGAATATCAATTTTGTATACATGATAAATTCGTATGTCAAATACAGTAAAGGTTTGTTCAAAGTTTTGAAGTTCCTTTGTTACTTTGATCACAGTAACACATCCTGTGACATTTACTTTTTTAACATGGAGTTTTATTTTACAGACGAGCTTTTGGCATTCCCTACCACTTATCCATTGTGTATTGTGAAAATTTTTAAAAAGCCTGAAATAAAAATTAAGACGAAAGGACAAATGACAAAAATATTATTTATGCTTATACACATTTGAACATAAAAATATATAAAAAACTGATATAATTTTTCAAATGAGAGTTATATTTTTATTCTGCTGTCACGTCGATTATTATCAAATTTAATTATTTGTTTTTTTTAACAATGTACATATATCACCACTTATATATTTAATAGTGATACATATATACTCATATGTATTTATATATTAAAATATAAAACTCTATGCAATATATTATAGTACGTCGGTAAATACTTTGTAGTAATTTTACCTATACCTTTTAGTAATTTAACTTTAAGTTTTAAATTTAACCTATACCTTTTAGTAATTTTGTTAATTGCTAAAATTATTACAACTTACATGTATATGCATTTAATATTCAAATATAATACAAATTTAACAAAGATTCATAGACACCAAAGTCACTGTTTAGTTCTTAAAGAAATCTCTTCCTGTACAATTGAAAGAACGAGTGAAATACCAAAAGCATACGATTAGAGAGTAACCCATTAAATTGTCTTTTGTCTAAATTAAAGAAAAATTATCATTGAATATATCATTCCGTAAAAATTACGTAGTAAAAGCTTTCTCATAATATTCAAGAACATTATAATCACGAGTTTTATATGAAAAACGTTATAATATGAACTAATACTAAAGGTTTTGAAGGTGAAAATCAGTTAAAAGAAAAATCACATCCCCATTTAAGACTAACTCTCTTTTGGTAACAGATTAAAAAGTCCAGTGCAAATAATATATTATTTCAAAAGTGCAAATAATATATTTAAAACATAAAGAATTTTTTATTATTATTTATTTATGTACCTAACTTTTACATATACATTTTAATTATAAAATATGTGCAGGATAGCTCATCCCTACAGAGAGATATCTTCCAAATACCCTTAAGTTTGAGAAAGTTATTCATACAGCAAGTAAGTGGTATTGTACAATAGAAACTCAGATAAAATGATAATGTTAACAGAAAATTAATTTAATATTATATAATACATACAAATATAAATATATTGTCAACACAAATACACCAATATACTTCTATTTGTGAACTGAATGACTCATACTGCATTCTTATAATAAAGTATTATGTCCTAAAAGTGTTCTAGAATCAAATATAAATTCTTATATATTAAGTCACGAGGGAGTTCTGAATATGTACTTTAATGTTCGATGGAGAGGGAAACCACTCTCAATGAAAAGTAATCTTGACAAGTACAACATAAAATACAAGAACTACCAACAAAGTAACATAACATCAAAACCTTATAAGCAAATGTATTATTGTTGAAAAAAGTTTATTTATTTCCAAATGGAATCAAGTATTCTGACAAATATATTCTCAAGATATAATTCGTCTGCAACTTATGTTTGTCTAAACTGTCAGTTTGAAGAAATTTACTTGCAACTGCAAGATTAACAGTCTTCATACATCATGTAGCATAATTTATGTTACAATACGTACTATGAAGTCAGATGTTACCCTCAGTAACATCTCTAAATTTACAACAATTAACATCTCTCTGACATTAGATTTATTAAATGATGAGAAATGAATTATTACGAATAATGCTTATGTTTTCAAAATAATAGTATACAGTTATCAATGTCACCATATTACCAAGTATACAGTATATAGTGCTACTAATTATATCTATACTATAGTATTATAAAGCGGAAAGTTGGTTTTAAAAAGGCGGTTACTTTAAAAACTACCGGATAGATTTGAAAACTTCTTACTTTAAGAACTACCGGATAGATTGTAAAACTTCTTTCTTATAGTAAATCACACCCAATATGAGGTCAATGACGTATGTAGGGTTTTATATCGGACTGACTTCATTTTAATTATTAAATTAAATGAATTATATGGTTATTTAATATAAACCCCTTTTGTCTGTGTTATTTTTTCCAAAAATATTAGACGGAACCTGCTTCTTAGATTATCGATTATACGTATCTGAGATTCATTTTTTGAAAGACATTTACAAGTTGTATATTTTGTATTATTTTACGATAGTTTAATATAACTTCATATAGCATATGTAAGGTCTACAATTACGACAACCCACACCAAGACGAGGCCTTCGGCTTGGCTCTCTTCGCTCAACATGTAAACGGCACCCGAGATTTCGCGACCGCAGCGAGTCGAAATTGAGGGTCTGGTGGCGTTCCTAGTTAGTTTTATTTACATTTAGTACGACTTAGTGTAAATTTTAAAAATAAATATAAAAAAAACAACCAGGCTTATATTGTGAGTAATTAAATAACACATTTTTTTATATCTTATTTTTTAGGAAGTTTTATTTTAATGACTATTAAATATTAAACTTTCATATTCCTAGTATTTTAAATGAAAGAAATCTTAAGAGTAAGATTTAACTTTCTTGGAATGTCAAAACTCAATCATTATACTAAATTACTTTTACTTTTTGTTTGATTTATTTTCTATGAAATCATAAGCATATTATTTTTTCTTAATGTATAAAGGGCAAATGAGAGTTTTAATATAGATTGGAAGAAGAGTCATCAAAAAATATAAAAAATAAATATATGTCGGAAATAAATTGCGCTGCTGTGTCGCATTCAATCAAAATTAAGAATGTCATTTGACTCTTAATATCTAATTAGTATCTAATTTGACCACTTAGTATGTGATTCGACTCTTAAAATAAATCTTTTTAAAGGAAGTGGAAACGTAGGTGATTTTGATTGGTTACTTTTAATTCAAGTCAATTCGCTGGATGTGGTCTCGAACGTTTGTAACGACAAAGGGCCGGTATTTTCTAAATTTGGTGGTGGTGGTGTAACCGCTGTAATATAGTGAAAGTGTGTTCTATTACTACGTACCCTAAAAATAAAATTAATTATGAACAACGAAGAAGAAAAGAAGAATATGACGGGAAATATATTTTTTTGTTTTATTATATACATGTTTCCTAGTTTTGCTGAAAACTGAATGATAACAAACTTGAGGTTGCTCGATCATATTCTGATCATTTATAGTAGCAGCGACAGAGAGTAAATAAGTTTAACATATTATATATTGTTTTTGTAAGTACATCTCAATTAGGTAATAAATTGAGACGAAATGCACAGTTGTTGGGTTTAGTAATGTATAATAAAGTATTATCTAGTCTTACAAATAATTTATTATGCAACTACAGTAAGTTGCATTAAACACGCGATGGAGTTTTGTCTTAGCCATAAGGCTATTAACAAATGGAAAGCTTTAAAAATAAATTCGAACAGATTGTTAAAACTTCAGAATGATTTAACATAACTTCAGAACGACTGCACCAAATTGGATTATTCTTTTTTTATATGTTCCTTATTGTCAGGACAAGGTTTTCATATAAAAAAAAAAAGATTTATTTTTTTCTACATTTCAAAAGGTTAGAACATAATAATAGTAATTTTCACACAAAGACGCGTTTATAAGAAACAAGAAATCGAGAAAAAAAAAATCGAGCTTATTTGGTTTTACTGGAAGGGCTATATTTCCTCAGTCGCGATTAGAGAAATAAAATGTGGTGGTACGAAGTTCGCCGGATCAGTTATAAAAAAAAAAAAAAAAAACTATAAAAAACTCAGTTCATTTTCTATTTTCGCAGTATTTTTACGGCATGAGAGATACTCCTGTGTCATAACTATTTGTGATTCATGACGTATGATAATTCATGATGATAATGAAATTCAGTTTAGAAATTAAGTTGTAAACGATCAAACTCACACAAATACTAAATGTCAGTTAGAATCACACATATTTTAGATTTTATTATAAATAACCAAATCAGATTTATATGTTTATTATATTTATAAATTGATTTCGTTTTGGTATTGATCGCGGAACGTAGTTTTTCAGGGCATTGACCCAGACACTTTTTAAATAAAAAAAAACTTAAAATCGCGTGTTTGCACATATATATATAAATTGTTATACAATTATTCGTTTTTATAGAATAAGTTGTTATAAAATATATATTTATATTTATATGTATAGACAGAAAGATTTAATAAATTTAAACTAATAAATTAAAATAAACTTCCTCTTAAGTTGAGATTTAAAAGTTTCAGTACATTATCAAACTCTAAATTATAACCAGTCTGATATGTTAATACCTTGCAGCAAAAAATAAATATATATTATTTAAATAATTAAAAATTAACGTTTCAAACATTATCTATTCACTAAATAAAATGCGAATAAATTTTAAAACTATCAAATCAGATAAATTATAAATAAAATAAATTGTTTTATTATAAATTAATAAACATTTAGTATTATTTGCACTAAAATATTATCTAACTAATTAAAATTAAACTAACAATCACAAAATCTCAAAAAAGCTTAAACCAAAATTAATCAAACTATCAACAGTAGCTGAACTAAGTTTGACCAGATTTAAAATAAAAATTCAAATTATGATATTAAAATAATCTATAATTCTAAACAAAGAAGGCATGTTACACCAGTTAGGAAAATAAAAGTAAATTCAAATTATGTCAAATATATTTTTATTATTTATAACGAATAATTAAATTTCTTAGTAAAATACCTGACATTACACACACAAGAAGAAAAAACAAAAATATTATAAATATAATTATAATGTTCGAGGTCAGAGCCCGGAGGGCACGGTGTTGTAATTGTAATGTTATTTTATTTCCCAGGGGAGTCCTGATAATATGAATTATTTAGAAACATATCAAAGTACAAAAGATGTTCCTTTCAATAAAAAATTTGATTAAAAAAAAATAAAAATAATCAAATCGACCTATAATTACTTATAAAATAGAATTATAAAAAAATTAAGATATTTATTTCTGAGAAAGTGTATGCTGTATTACGGGAATTTGGAAATAAAACATAAAATGTCATGTTCTAATTTAATGCTGTTCTTGTCTAATGGTTTTAAATTCAAATTCCGCAAAGAACAATCTTTATAATAAAGAATAATACAATATATAACTTCAAGATAATTTAGTTTATATCCCCTGAAAACAATATTCTGTTATTCAAAATGAAAGGAAAACAAAGATATCAAGAGTTTATTATTTTATTATCAAGAACAAAAATATTGATATAAAATATGATTCACATGTTATAACTAAATTTATTCAATATTTATATACGGTCGATCATTATTCGAAACAATCTTAAACATAACAAGAACAAACAACCAGAGCCCTCAACTCTTGTTACTATACTTTATAATGAATTATAATTAACTAACCTAACCTAACCAGAGCTCTTTATGTCTCGCTACGTTCATAAAATTTCTGTATGTGTTAGCACAGGGATGAGCAACCTTTTTTATTAAGGGTCCGCATTCAGCTTACTTTTTTTATAGAGGGCCGCATGATTAAAAAAAATATAGTAAAATTCGAAATTTATGAGTCAGTACGACGCGACGATGGGTTTAAATACCTTAAAGTTATAAGTGTCTATGTGCTTTCAATTTCAAATTGCTGTGATAATATTTTGGCGGAAAATGATAAATTAAAATTTAATGCTTCGCGGGCCGCAAAAATATACTTCGATGGCCGCGGGTTGCTCATCCCTGTGTTAGCATATTGAGCGAAGCGAGGTGCAAACAGCACCGAAGTTGTATTTACAAAACATCGACGCATTCTGTCCTCAACTAGATGAGACACATTATTACATTGTTGTTTTTTTTTAGGAATTTTTTTTAAGAACCAGACTGATATCTATCAGTGTGCAAAATTTGGAAATTTTCCGATATACCGTTTTGATTGACGCTTGCACAAAAGATGCAGAAAAAATCCTCAAAGAGAGCTTCGCTCAATTAATATACTGTTTGTACTATTACTAAATACCAACAGTATTTTAATTTTCTATTAAACTCGAAGTTATTTTCAACTAATGAATAACTTTATCAATATCTTATATTTAAGAAAAATGAATTTCTCTCCCATTGTCCTTAATTAGGAAATTAAAACTATTATATTATAACTTTAACATGTTAGACAATTATAGTTAATATTTAAATATCTTAATTACATCAAGATGCCCCATACGTTCATGGTTCTTGCGTTCAAAAACAATTTAACCATCTAGCCATTACCATAATCTTCATCTAAAGTTTTATTAGTAGTTTTAAAAGTAGTGCATGCTCTAGTAAAATTGTTGAATTTTTGACAATATAAAACCTTAATATATACTAAACATTCAAACATAATAAACGTGCTATAATAGTGTAAAACTTTAGTTCATGCATTATCAGTAACGGGTTATTAAATATAAGAGTTTTTAATACATTCTATAGATTTTATCAAATATATAAATGTAAAAATGATTTGATGGTAATTTTTTTTAAACATCGATATTATATGCAATAAAACATTGCAAAATAGTCGAGCTCTTTGGTAGAGAGGTATTGTAACTAATGAGAGAATATTTTAATGTAAGATTTTTATTAAGACTAGTTTAAATTAGATATAATTTATATTGTATATTATTGTAATTAGAAAGCTATAATAATTATTATTCAATGTACTAAAATTTATAAATGAAAACGAATTAGTTCGTTTTCATTTATAAATTTAAGAAGATGATTAGTCATCTTTCTAACGGACCACTAGTAATAATTACATATTTAATTTATTACTTTAACAATAAAGGTATACTTTGAGAAATGTAATTTTAATAAATTTTATTACGTTATCGGATTGCTAAAATAAGACAAAAATACAAAGGTTGAAAAAAGAAACGAACATACAACAGTGCAATAAAATTTTTTGAAGAACATACATAAATTTTTGAGAGTAGCGTCTCTTATTTTAAAGCTAAATAATTTTGATGTCATTTGTTATGGTTATAATAATATTTATGTCGAAAGACAACCGGTCCTACTTCCATATATTAAGGGAGTTACTGACAGCATTGGCAATATCTTAAAAAAGATTTCTATGAAAAGTGAGCCAATTCTTGAGACCTATTAAAAGTAATATCCCTTTACAATGTGCCGGTGTATAAAAACTTGACTGCGATTGTGGTTTGTCATACATTGGTCAAAAGAAGAGGAGCATTGGTACAAGAGTAAGGGAACACATTGGATATCCGGTTAAATTAAAATGTAACCAAAATTATACGCGAGTTTAATTCGTAAAAGAAAATTGATTATAATTATAGTAATATTCCTTTGATTTTACTTTTAAATATAATTTTTTTTAATATTGGTGGAAGTTACGAAAGAAAAAAGGTTTTTCTTTTTATTTTTCAAAAGGTTTCGTTACAAAAATTCACAAAGAGTCTATTAAAGGATATTGAAAACATTTGTACAACATTTTTGGTCCAGGAAATTGATCAATTGGTAATATCCTTTTATGAAATATAAATATTTTCTTTATGAAATATAAATAGTTTCTTGTTTACGAGTTTCTACGCAAGTAAGTTTCTAAATAAAAGTTTTTTACGTAAAGGCTTTGATATAAAGATATTTTAATTACTTATAATTGTAGCTTCATTATTTGTGCTTTAATATTGATAATTGTAATCTGTTACTATCGGTCTGTCCGTTCGTGTTACACTTCCGTGGTCAAGGAAGAGGAGGCCGGGGAAGCACGTATCAAAATATTTACTTCAATTGTTTTCTTAAATGAAAATTTTATATCCACGTTTTATTTCTTTATTATTTTCTCTTATTTCTTTTTCAGTATTCCTCCTGTGTCTGTATGTATTAATCAGCCAGTTGTATTTTCTCATAAATTTATTAAGTAATCATGAGTAATCAGGAAGTTATTGTAAAAGGATTCACAGCCATCACATCTTTTTTATGTTTCCATTTATGGTTTACAGATTTATTAAATTGTAAAAGTCTAAAGTTAATTAACATATTTTTTAAGATTCAATTATTGATTGCTTCTAAAATCTTAAGTCTCAAAAAGAAAAATTATTGTAATATTGAAACAAATATTTTTGTAATTGTCATTTCAAATTTCATAATAGGCCACCTATATTAGCTAATAATTACGTAACTATAGAAAACATGTGGCATCATAGGCTTGTTATATACAATATAGGATATAGTACACAATACAGGACAGGAAAGCACTAAAACTGTTAATGTCATACAAATATAAGTCTATTATTTCTTAAGAAAGACTAAAATTTCATCCATTTCAATTCGTTTATCAATATTTAAACCATTCTCTGATTGTGATTCTGTTCTTATTATATCAAATTGTAAGAGTTGATGTCATTTAGCAAAGTGTGATAATACGTTATATTCAACATTATGCTTAAATACATGCTTTATTAAAGTAATAAAAGAAACAGTTCTATGACAAATAGCTTTCGTTATTATATTCGTTTTATTATTACAATCAACTTTATTAAAACGTATGTATGTAGGTAATTCCTCTGCTACGACGTATGATTATCCGGGTGGCTATATTTCGTATACCTATATAACTTTCTTTATAAATCCTATTATAAACATAACATACACATCGGATTGTATTATCATTTCAAATTATATGTACAAAAATGTAGATGTTATTTTTCAATGTATTTTGTGCTTGTACAATATAAGATTAGGAATAAAATAATTTATGTAATTAATAACTGCGTTTGTTTCTGTCAATCAATATTATATTAAGATATGATTATATATTAATTATATTTATTTAGAACTCAAAAAGGTATGGCGTATACGATTCATTAAACTGTGTATTGGAAACAGCGAATTAAAAAAAATGTTTTTACTAGGAATTTTATCTTTATACGAATAATTGTAGGAAACTACAATAGTTGGAAACTAGATCTTTGACTTATAGACAGATAGATAGATACAGATAAAAGGATGTTAATGTTTCGTTTGGAATCCGGATAATTTCATGTTGCGACTGAGAGAATACAAATACATACTTTATTCAAAAGGTAGTTGTTTTTTATGAATGACGTAGAATAAAAAAATTTAAAAAAGAATAGAATAGACTAGAATACGATATTCTTATGCAGTAAATAATTCTTTAGTAATCAATGGTATGCATAGTTACTTTGTATATACACTACCTGAAAAACGTTTTGTCTTATAAAAGGCTACTATATACTAGGAGCGCAAACCTGACATCAATTTTGACTCGCTGCGCTCGCAAAATCTTGGTATGTGTTAGTATATTGAGCGAAGCGAAAAAACAAACAAATAAACAGTTTCTGAAGTTGCATTTACAAAACGTCGACGCATTCTGTCTACATAACTATTTTTAAATTTATTATAACTATGGGATTTTTAGTTTTGCTGTGATTCTTCCTCAACAACATCGAATATTTGAAAAATTCTAAAACCATCACCAGATTGATTTCTACCAGTGTGCAAAATTTGGAAATTTTCGGATATGCCGTTTTTGAATGATGCTTGCATCAAGGGCGCAGAACAGTATCGCATAGAGAGCTTCGCTCGTTATAAAAATAGAAGAATGGTGAAAGATCCTTAATCTTCTTGTGTATGTAACTTTATGTCAAATTACAAAAAAAAAAAAAAATTTTTGGGGAGGACCATTCTTAACACTTAGGGATATGAAAAATAGTTTACTACATACTAATGATCTACTTCTCTACTAATATACACACAAAATTTCATAACAATCGGTCAAAGTGTTTTGGGAGGAGTTTATATACAAACGCTGTGACACGATAATGTTATAATAGATATATAACTTCTAACATAAACATAAAGTTAGAATCTTACGCTATGACTAATTAAAATAATATAATTTACTTTATAATCTATTTCAGTATTACTTATTAATATTTTATATCAACATATGTATTTTAAGAGATTTGATATTTAATTTTTTATAATAAATTAATACAAAAACAAAACAAACAATGTTCTATAACAACACTTCAACAAATTGCCTATAAATTTCAAGCGCGAGCTTATTAAACTATAAAATATGAATTATAAATAATTTTCGTTGTTAAGTAAAAATGTTATGAAAAAATTATTATATAAAAAAATATTTTAAAAATTGTATACATATTCTAAAGTTTTTTTTTGTGTAAAAACAATGTTGAGAAAAATCCCATTTTGTAGACAATAAATTTAGAAAAATATATATTTTATTCATATATCTTTAAAGTTTATTCTCAACTGGTTTTTACTGTGTTTTATATGTATTTTCATATAAGTTTCTATTTTTATTAGTAATATTTTATATGTGGAAACTACTTATTTATATTATGTATTTCTACGTCTTATAATTATTATTATTTAATATCTTTTTCCTTCAATAAAATAACGGATTTACGGATAAGATCAGGTTATTGAAAAAATAAATAAAATATTAAAGAATTAAAAGAAATAAATGATTAGTTATTTATTTTAAAATTTTCATACAAATAACTAGACAATTTATAAAAAATAATTTTATAATTATTCACTTTATATTTTATTTTATTTCGGAACAAGAACGTCAATTAAAAAAATAGTTTAAAAGTTAAAAGAAAAAAGTATCCAAAATTCTTCTATTAATTATAATCGAAATAACAGACATCTAATATATCTTTTTTTCAAACAAAATACGAAAATATAGTCTACAGTTACGTTAATTAATTAGACATTTGAAACTTGTTAGAGCTTCGAAGTTAATAGAAACAATACTTTAAGAATCTCATATTGTTAAGTATAGTAACTGAGTTAAAAACTTGTGACTTAAACCTTAAAAACAATACTAATATTATTAAGAATAAGATTTGTATGTTTTTAAAAAATAAACTAAAATAACACTGAACTGATTTCATTAGTTCTATTTTATAAGAATGCTACATATTTTCAAAACAACATAGGCTATAAAAATATATGGTAGGCTATATGTAACTATATATAATAAGCAAAATCATTCGCTTGTAAAATAAAATAGAGTTGTATCTCTACATTTGTAGACAGTCATTTCCATATCGTATGGAGCACGGAGAGAATAACATTTTTCTAAGAAACAGAATTTCTTGTCTTTGTTTTTATTGTAATAATTATAATCGAAGCTCTACTTTCTTTTTCAATTTGTATTCTATGTTTTGATAATTTTTTTGTTGACTTATAATTAACCAAATATTTTTCATAGCACAGATTTCTTTAAATGTTATTTAGAACTATTTCGTCTTGAAAATGTTTAATAACTTTCAAAGGATAGTATCTAATGATGCGATGCTTGTTATAAATAAAATAACATAATGTATGGTAATGGATATTTCAATTATATGAACTCTGTACTGAACTGAGTAAAATTTTTTTTTTATTTAAGATGTTTCAGGTTCTGATCCTTTAAATCGATTCTTGTTATCCAAGCAACCACTTACTGTAAGCATTTTGCTGCTTACGTCGTACCAACAAAGATGTAAACAGCAAAATGCTTCAGAAAATATTAAATATCGCTGTCTATGGTGTTACTTATATGAGCTTCTAACTAAATGAAAGTGAAAATATTTATACTGTTAGCTAAAGATGTGTCAGACTAATGGAGGGGTGATGATCGTAATAAAAATGACTGCGCACCCATTTTTTAACACAATTACCGTCAGATATTGAGATATAGTGGAAGCTCTGCCCACTTGTTCAGTGAAATACCTAAACTGTAAATTTATCCAGTTAACCCTAAGTTTTGACATTGTTTAAATTGTCTTTGCTACTTATGATTGTTTATTTTTGTTAATATAAAAATAGTTGTAGTAAAGTAAAAGTGTTAGATGTCTTTTTTTTGTCATTAACCACCTCTGGTCCCTAAGAAAACAATATATTTTTTGTAAATATGTGTGTTTTGTAAATCTACAATATGTGTATAATAAATTTATATCTCACATATCTATGTATAAATATAAACCTTTAGTCACTTATGGAACTTTTTACTATTTTTATGAATTCATAAATTGTTTGTCTCTTTGTTGTGTATAGTTATAATCGTGAAAGTACTCACCGAGTCGTTTACCTAGTCAACATTTTGATTAAAGTTGATTACGTACTATGTATAGAAGTTAAACATAAATATAATATGTATTAAAAATGTTAGAAAATGAACTGGTCTCTAAAAGAATTGAGTTTTAGATAACAATTAATTTTATTTTTTATATTGTTTATATTACAATAATAATATTTAAATTTCATTAACGCTATATTGATATAAAGGCATTTAATTTTATACATTGTAATTATGTTATTATTTTATTATGTTCACGAAAATTAATTACAAAAATAACTAACATCTTTTGTAGCTAATAACATTTAGAGTAATTTTTAGAGTAATATATCAGTATGGCTCCTTTTATTAAGAGTCACAACTTAACAAAGTTGCCGGCCTCCAGCACCATTACAGCCTTGACCTAATTATAGACTTCTCTGTCTATAATTGTTGAGTTCAGTCTCATTTCTAACAGTAAAGGTGTATATTTTAGGGATGTAAGGAATTACCGTTTCTTTTGTTATATAATATAACTAGATTATCAATTATCAATGAATATAGCCTTATACTAAACCCTCGGTAAGGTTCTAGCATCTAGGTGTTAACCCAAATAATATGTAATATAGTGAGGAGACTTTTGTCTCGGTTAACACAAAGATAAAATTGTCTTCGTACTTCACTATTTCGCCTTAGGTTATCTTAATTTACTGTTTGTATGATTTTTTTTTCAAATTTTTAAGAAAATAATATTTGAAATGTGTACAAAATGACAAATAATCCATAAATATTTTCTTATATGATATGTCTGATCCTAATTATTATAGACTTATATTTGATAGACTCTTCACAAACTTCTTTCTTTACCTCCTCTTGCCAGGGCCGCTGTACGCAAGCGGGGTAAGCTAAGCGATACACAACCTTTAATACAGGAATACAGGATAGAGTGACTTTAAGATTAATATAGAAAACTCATTTTCAACATTTAGCGTGAATAAGTTGACATAGGCGTCTATACAGCGATTTATAACTCGCGCGTGCAATAGTGTGTTCTGATGTTCAAGTTAATCCTATGAGACAATTTATTAATTATATTTAAAAATCTACAATTACAATGTTTTCAAGTTAAATTCAAAGTTATAGGACATATACATATATGTGAAATTTCAAAGTTCTATCTCGAATCGTCTTTGAGGAGTGACATACAAGATTGATATTTAAAGAAAAAGAAAGAAAAAAGATAAAGAATTCCCAGCTTCGCCCAGCTCTATAATTCACTTTGTAACAACGTAACGTAAGTTGTTATAAAAGTAATTAAGTAAGTTTTTGAATTGCGTTAATTGAAAGTAAGTTAACTTAAGGGATGTAGATGTGTTCTGAAACTAAGGCTCATGAATAATTCAGGATCACCTCACTTTGTACGTTCATAAAGCTGACAGGGATTTAATAATAAACTAATCTAATATATTACATTATTATATCTACAGAAAATAGATACCGAGAACATTATACGCGGGAAATTAAAAACAATGTTTTGGAAATAATAATATATATAACTTTGTAAATGTTAAAGATATCGTCTTTATTTAAATAATCATAATATTAATATAATTTTATTTTATATGGTGTATTTTGATTTATTGTCAAAACAAAAATATTTAGTTTTAATTATATAAATCTTATAATAAATGGTTTAGTTTAAACGTGGATGTATGTGGATTTAAACACAGCAATATCATAACGCACCTACGAGCGTTGCTTTGAATGAGATAAATTTATGGATAAACTATTTGATACTCTTGAAGATTCCGTAATAATAATAGGATATTTTGTTTTTGTAGCATGTAAATAGTGTGAAATTATAGATATAAATATATATACCAGAAGTGTATACCTCTGCTAAAAGTGTTATAAATAAGCATTAAATGTATTAACTTAACTTCATTAAATATTTAAATAGTGTCTTTAAATAGTTTTTCGATGTGGTAAGGTTGGCTTTAAATGTGGTAAATATCAGGGTAACATAAAAACATATTATTATAGAGAAAAATGAACTAGGATAAAATGTAGACCTTTGAGTTTACGATGTAATGAAGTAATGTGAAAACCTCTATTGATTTCTTAAATATATAAGTTAGTAAGCTTAAATATATTTAAGCTTCACGTCTGAAATTGGTCCCCAAAACCGTTCCCCATTTTACGTGATCTTATATTGAACAAACAAACAGAAATATATATCGCACTCGTGTGAATACGATACGATAGTTCTGAAACATTTCTTTAAAAGATTTTTTAATTTGAACTTAAAAGGATTTAAACATAAAACTAATATTATAATTCTATTCTAATATTAAAGTTATGTGAGGATATTGATAGGATATTTTTTGTATAACATAAATTTTTGTATTTAAACTTCCGGGGTTTGATGATTACGTTTATATATTATAATTTGGCTATACTCATATAAAATATATGGATCGATAAAAAGATCGGCGGCTGTTCACACTGTCGGTTCTGTCATACTCTGAGCTTATAATTCATGGCTCTGAAATGGTTTGAATCTAGTCTGTTAAATGTCGATAATCTAGCCAGATGAATATATTTATATATCTTGTATTATATATCCAAGAAAAGCGTATACCTTCTCCAAGGCCAGCATCGCTTTTGCAAGCGTTCGGATGTTGCAAGAATTCGTGGGGGGCGATAATCACATTTCACTTATGACCCGTACGCTTGCTTGCCCTACTCTTACATAATTTTTTAGGCAATGATAGTTTATTACGATGAAACCTTTAAAAGTAATTATGCTTTAATCTTTCTATAGATATAACTGTCAGCGTGGAGGTTGTTGTTTTATAAACTCGAAATAAATAAGTGGAATTTGTTTTGTATATTGTTGTAAATGATTAACTCATAACAAAAAACTGAATAAAACTTTGATATATTTGTTAAAGGTTAGATGTATTTCGATAATAATTAGCGCATACTGTTTATACCATGCTACATTCTTTTACCTTTTTTTTGTTTTTATTGAGCGAAGCTCTTTATGAAAGACTTTTAGGCATCCTTGGGCAAGTATCAATCAAAAACGGTATATGCGAATATTTCCAAATTTTGCACACTGATAAACATTAGTCTGGTGGTAGTTTTAAAAGAAAAAAATAAAAAAAAAATATTGAAGACAGAATGTGTTGACGTTTTGTAAATGCAACTTCGATGCTGTTTGCAGTTTTGTATGTATGTATATATGTATGTATTTTTGTAACAATTATTTAGTTAGAGTTTATTCTGTTTATTTAGAAATAATTTCAAATTCTGTTCAGAATTTTCCAAATACAAATAAATATGTTCATAAAGTATTATAATGAGTAAGTAGAAATAAAAAAAAATAGTATTATGATTTAGACTCGTATATAAGAATTAAAACTACATTTGTGCTAAATATATTATCTCCAACAATATTGCAAAAAAAAAAACGATAAAATTGATAATCTGCCAGTCGTTTTATCAGTTAATATATAACAACAACAATTACAATGCAGACCGTGACGTAATGCTTTCTGATTGGAGTACATTGTCACGTGATCAAATAACAATTTTTTATTTAAATAAATATTTTAATATCCTAATTAAAATATACAATACCTTTATGCCACTTGAAATGAAAATAAAAAAATAGCTTTGACTATGAAAAAACGGTTTTCAATAAACATTTTCGTTTCATTTGATTTAATTTTAATTCCAATTCGTCAAAAAAGGTCGACAACGGTTAGGTTACAAATTGGACAGATATATCAAAAAATAAAAGATATATCCGACGTTTGTTAGACACAAAAGAAACCTTTTCAGGACATAACAAACGATACATTTTTTTTAGAGGTTGAAATGTGAGTTTTCATAGATTTGATATAAAAGAGGCGAATAAAGAGGCGAATGCTATGTGTTTGAATGCCGCTTCAGCAAACCATGTCCACATTTTTTTTAATTATGTCTCCACAGTTGGGTATCCAATAGCCGCAATTTTGACAGAGTAAAATTATAATTACTATACAATAAAAGTAAAAACAATATACATTTTGCAATTTCTAAAGCAAATTATACGCGTATCCTATAATTTATTTGGTTGGTGTTAAACTTGCCCCGAAATGAGTAATATTAAACAAAATTAAATTAGTAATTCCAAAAATGAATAAAGATAATGACGTCTAATTGAAAATATGAGTAATATTTCATCTTTTTAACCAACAGATAGAAGATTAACTCATGACTTAAATTATTGAAAGAGATTAGGACACTAGCCGTATGTCAAAAGACTTGACTAACACACTGGTGACTGAAAAAAAATATTCAATAAAAAAATATACTCAAAACTTTAACTTATTACCGGCAGAGAATAATATGGAGGTTTTTATGTTATTATCACTTTAAAACACCGATTTGATCAAACCTAAAACGTCATAAAACAAACCCAAAAGCAAGAGCATTTAAAATATTTGATTCAAATTCAATGACAATATGTGTTTGATTTTAATTATATACATATATTTTAAGTTGGGTACCAGGTAGCGACCAACACACAAAAATTTTGTCATGACATATACAAAAGATGAATATAAAAATATAAAAACATCATATTAAATATTTTACAAAAAATATATACACGGTCTTCAAATTCCAGTTATTATTAAATGTGAAACTGTTCTATACCAAAAACAATAGTTATTTCAATTAGAATTCTATCAACTTTGCAGATTATACCCAAGTATCTAAGATGAAGTCTTTACTTAGGGCTTCTTCCCTCTAGTTTGGGCTTAAGGATTGTGTACACTGCAGCTTTCTGTAAAAAAATCTTATCCTCTTATGGTCTATGTGAGCTACACAAAGTAGACATTTTACAACATGTTTGTCATTATAAATCTTTGCGGTAGAAATAAAATATTCTTTATGTGTCTTTAGTAATTCTTTGTCTTGAGTAAAATATTCATGTTCTATTTTCATCTGAATGAATTCTAGTTATCTTCGCGTATTTTTATTTATATCTTGAGGATCAGATTTTAATAATTTTACTATTAAAGAATTGAGTTTATGTTTAAAAGATTTTGCAGGCATTATCTTTATGTGAAAAAAGATCAAATTCTAAGAATTAAGAATCTGGAATTTTTGGCATATTTATGATGTAAACATGAAAATATTTTCAAAGATTCCACTTTTAATAGTGTTAAATAAAGGTTAAGTTGAAGAATTCCAAATAAGACACGCGGTGAGGAGTGCTAGCCTCATCACACGAATTTATGGTTAACAAAAATGTTATCATTATTTTAAAAATTTTTGTTTCTATAAATTCTATGTCATCAGTACATTCTTTAAAGTCATTATTACAACTTATAACATTTAATAACTTTAAAAAACTTACAACATTTTGATAGTAGTTAATATTTGAAAAAAAAAATTTTTTTTTTTCAAATATTCGATGTCGTTGAGGAATAATCGAAGCTAAAATTCCTTACACTTCAATACCAAATATTTTCGCGCCAAAATTCAGCTTCACAATAAAAAAAAAATAGGTGAGGACAGAATGCTACGACGTTCTGTAAATGCAACTTCGGTGTTGTTTGCATCTCGCTTCGCTCAATATGCTAAAATACCGAGATATTGCGAGCGTAGCGTAGTTATATTAATACGATTAAAATACTATATATAACTATCAGACAGTTGGAAAATGTCGTGTTATCTTTTCATTAATTGCGAGAATTACTAAGCGGCCATTTTTTTATATAGCAACGATGAACATTACTCATTTACTTAAAAGCTTCACCACTTTTACACTTCATTAATTAATTCTAACATAATGTTTTCTAAGATTTACACGAGTACTGCACATTTCAATAAAATTATTTTACAGATATAACTCGCGTTTATTATTACATTTTTAAATTTAAGCCGACGTTTCGAATGCTTTACAGCAAACGTGGTAAGGTCTTACACGAACGCGTTTACGCACGATAGTTATATCCGTAAAATAGTTTTATTGTAATTCTAACATACTACTTATTATAACCAGTGACTTTATTTTAGTTAATGGCACTATGTATTATATAGCATTAATAAACTAAAAGCAATCATATTGCTTCAGAAATTATATAATTTCACTCTATTACCATTACGTAAATTTTATAATTTCACTCTATTCTAAGAAGCACCTTAAGTGAATCATAAATTTTACAATTTTAAATCTTAATTATCACAGTTAGTTTAAAGTACTTTATTTCAAAGTCTGAACAATTAATTTTTTATTTAGATATTTTATTATTGTATTTATCTAACGCCAAATTCTGGTTACATGGTCCCAATCTGAATAGTGTATAGAATGTGAATGTGAATAAACTGGTCGATAAGAAATGCAATAAAACTCCATAATTATTTTTTAAATTATTTAAATTTCAGTACAGTCAGTATCGTCTATTGAGTAAGTGATATGTCTAAACAAAGTATCCCTAAAATATATTTAATAATAAGACACTACTTTAACGCTAAATTAAATATTATAATCTTAATAATGCATTGCAATGCATTTCAGTTTTGTGTGTTAACTTAATTTGAAAAGAGATAAATCTTTCAGTGATTAAAATGCAAATATGGAGCACTCCAGAAATAAAAATGTTCATTGCCACGTCTTTCTTTTTTTCAATTTGGATCTCTTTTCTGGTATAAAGCAAAATTTACTTGTCAAGAGTACTGAGTAGTTTTCATGTTATTTATTATAAGCTGTATCTAAAATGACACATAATTTAATGTTTTATAGTATTTTTTTGTTGTCTAATTCCAAATGTGTTTTAAATAAAATTTTATAAGTGAAATACTTAGCAAACGAAAACAAATTGCATAATACTTATTAACTTTAAATTAAATTTAAAAATTTTACATTTTGTAATCAGTTGCTGTGTTCAATCATTATGAAAATCAAATCAACAAACTTTTAACAATGTGGATTCGTTTTAACATGTCTATATGGAATCATTATAATATCGAAATTTAAAAGGGACTCGTTAAACATAGGTCTTGGCAAACTCGTTTTATCGGGTTGAAAAAATTGATTTTATAAAAAAAATATCTAACTGATTAATGTGATTGATGGAAAAAGTACAACTGATATGTTTTTTAATTTTATTTAAAAAGCACTCTGAATTTTTTTTTTTATCTTAAGTACAACAAAAACCAAAAGAAAGAAATGTTGTTTAGTTTACATATAGCAATTTAATTATAAAAAATTTAATTTTATTTACATTTTAATGGTAATTTATTATTTACTTAACAAATAAATAAATACTGTAAATGGTTTTACAGTTCGCCTATTTTACAATCGTCACAGTAATTATCTTACTGAAATAACTGTGCTTATCGTTGCGAGAAAATTGAAGTCTACTGTTATAGTAAATAATGAATCAATGGCAATGGTTTGCGGAAAACATGGCCACTGTCTGATAAGTACTCTCGTTTAGTCAGATTTTAAATTAAAATGATTTTGAATTTACCAATCTCAGACTTAAAATTTAAAATATCATTTTTGACATTGTAATAAAATATGATAATAGTGAATAATATATATACAAAATATAGCGATTAACAAAGTATGTAGAAACATTGATAAATTAATATTGTAGGTAATCCACTAAATGATATGATAGAACTTGAAAATATTTAAGTCAAATTATTATTAAACTACAACTCTTTAATTTTAATAAGAATTGTGTCTTTCTGAAGAAAAACTTTAGCTATTAAGTCCTTTGTATCTCGAAATATTTGTTAATCTATTTACTTTTGAAATTGTTAACATTTTCCATAAACCAACATTTTATAACAATTATTTTAAGATATAAAACTGAGATATTTGGTGTTGTGTACATTTTTATTAAAGCCATAAGTAATTAATTATTTTGTTAAAAATTTTGTACCTTTATCTAGAATAATACCATTTTTTTTTTATATAAAGTGATTACTAATTGAAATAGAAATTTACAAAAATGGAAATAGAAAAATTGTTTTTCCAATTCGACCCGTAGTATCGAAGATTATTACGATCATCTAAAAACACAAAAAATATTCTTTATATATTAGTACAGAGATGGATTTTTCAAATCTTTCGCAGATCTAGATGTGTTCATTCAGTCATATAATTTAATTTTATACTACATTATGTCTTAAATGTAATGAAATGAACATTTAATAACATACATTTTCAGTTTTTAGGTAGTAAGTAGCACATTTCAGATGAATTTGATAAAAGTTCTTATTTCAGATGCATCATGGCTTAGCGAGCCATATTGAAGCTTACATTCAGAATATATATTTCTCTTCAAAAGCCTCTCTCACTGAAATACGTTCAGTAAATACATCCAGCACACAGATCGTACACTGACAGGACTTTAACTATTCTCAATATTTATAGAGAATAAAAATTTTGATATATTATAAAATAAAAATATACTAACTTTTAAGAAAAGTTGTACAATATTATGTAGATTTAGTTTAGCAAGCAGCATTACTATACCCTCATAATTTTTGTTCAGTTTTTTTTTTATGCCATATAGGACAAATGAGCAGGTGAGCCACCTGATGGAAAGTGATCATCGCCGCCCATGAGCTTCAAGCCCAGATGGGTCTGAAGTTTGTTGCCGCCTTTTTAAAAATTTGTAAGCTCGTTTCTTGAAGGTCCCGAAGTCATATTGGTTCGGAAACATTGCATGAGAAAGCTGATTCCATAAGGTGGTGGTGCGTGGCAAGAAGTGTTCAGTTGTAGACAAAAAAATTATAATAACATACAACCTTGTCTTAATTTTATATTCTGTAATTTATTTTAAAGATATTGTCAAGATTTTTATCAGTCTATACTGGTTCTAAGCTGGTACAGGTCTAAGCTGGTACAGGTGTGAGATTAATTGTTCAAAAAGTACGTTGGTAAGTAGTAAAAGTACTATAAGTTTTTTTGTTTCAATTCTAGAAAGTTGATGAATTTATCAAACGCTCTGTTCAATTACCAGGAAACAGTTTGAATTAAAACAATTATTTTATTACTCTTTTTAATTCAACTCCCTTTGACAACTTGAGAATGAATCTTAATTAGAAAAAGAAAAGAAAGGTAACACATTTCTTAATTGAAGCATATGATCTAACATTCTAAAATATTCTGAGAACGCTTTTACTTAAGTAAAGTTATTACTTACGTCTTTGTGAAATTATAAATTAGAGAAATCAAATTGTCTTTGAAGCAGTCGGAGAGTTACATTGCATGAATTTCAAAACCATATTATGATATATTTCTTAGATTCAACCATTTCTTAGATTTAAGATTTGTATATAATAAAGAATTTTAATTTAGTAATGTTAAACCATAGTTTATAAATTAGATAAGATATTAACAAATTTTCTTTTTCTCTTTACTATTTTATTTTACTATCACTTAATCAAGAGAAAAGTACAATAAAACATTAGTTTCTTTACTTTTAATAATAAAAGTAAAGAAAATATATAAACAAGAAAGAAAAGTAAACATAATATATACATTAATGAGGTGTTTTTGATCAAACCCCAGAGGACGTACAGCTGTTAATTCTATTGCCCAGCGAAGTTGTCATAATACAAAGTACTTAGAAACAGTTCAAAAGCCC
The DNA here is from genome assembly GCA_959347395.1 of Mechanitis mazaeus. NCBI lineage: Eukaryota > Metazoa > Arthropoda > Insecta > Lepidoptera > Nymphalidae > Mechanitis > Mechanitis mazaeus. The sequence goes on from OY365750.1 coordinate 18,304,178, forward strand.
TAAAAGTTATTCGTTTTATATTAAGTTTTTATTAAATGTTGGACTTTATCTAGTTAAACAACGAATATTTATTTAATTGTAAAAAATAAAGATATACTGTTTCAAGATTTTCAAAGGGATTACTATTTTGTAAAGAATTATATTTATATACTTTGATAACATTGACGGTGTTCATATTCAATATTTGTATTATATACATCTAAAACTATATGTAATGTAGATACATCGATGTTAAAGTATAGTTTGACTAAACATCAGGAGAGGAATTTGAAATACTATTTATTATAATTAGTACCTATTTGTTTAATAGAAAATTCATTTACGGATAAAGTTAGTGTTATTTTGAAAAACCTAAAACCTTATAACATTTATTTAATATTAATATAAAAAAAGGTTTAATTTTAAGAAATATCTGTAAGATTTATCATAAGCATAACATATTTTTTTAAGAATGAAATCATAAAAAATACAAATATCTTAAAAGACTACCGATTTTAAAATTACATTTTTCCCAGAAACACTAATACAAATGAAGTCTTTGTCTTAGTCGAGCCGCATTGTTCTGAACGAAATCTATTGTTTGGTCGCGTTTGGAATGATGGTATTGCTGTTGTAATAATAAATTTTGGTAAAACTAAAAGTTAAAGTCTTTGTTTAATCTTTGCAAGAAACAATCTCATTACAAAATATTATAGTTATATTATTTTTAATAATTAATAACCTATGATCCATGTTTTTATTTACATTGCATTGTGTAGTCATTCCAATGAAAATACTATTTTCAAAGAATACCTTAAAAACACACATGTAGTTACTATGTAAATCTCAGTAAGTTATGAACGAAGAAATTTATTGTAGTTCAGTAGTTCTCTACTCAGCTGAAACTACTGAGCCGAGCTGATTTACAGTTGTACGTGAGAATGTCAGTTATAATATATTGTTAGAAGCACTGCAGAAAGTGCAGTCTGTTACACTATATGACGTCACGATATAGTATATAAATGTATATCTCTTATATAAATATGAAAGTACTCTTAATTTAACATTTACTTTAATATTATGGAACGTTAATAAATTATATAATAAAAGTATTCTTCAGAAACTAATATTAAATAATATCAAAAAAATTTAGTAACAAATTTTTATGAGTTTCTATAACAAATTCTTATACATTTGTAGAATATATTTAGTTTCAAAGTTTTTTATAATGTGATTACATTTTACATAAAAGTTATTCATTTCAATATTGATAACTTTTTAGTGAATAAAATCATAAACCTCTATAAAATATCATAAAAATATCAAGGATTTAGAATCCACTACACAATTCATCAAATCTCTCTTTAATAATCGTGAATTACAACTTTAAAACAGTAATGCTGAGTCATTAGTGCTTTGTATTATAAAGTTCTTTGTCATTGGAGATATAAAATTGATTTTCATGTCACTCAGTCTGTTGGAATATACGACAAAGACGACAATATAGTATGAATATAGTTGCAAAACAAATTATAAATTGACCTATATTTTTTATAATTGAACTCTTTCAATTAATGTAAAAATGGTCAGCTCAAATCAAGATAATGGAACATTGAAGATTCATTTTATTTTATTAAGAGTACATTTTTCATGCGAAAATAGAGTTCTATTGTTTGAAATTAAAGCAAACAAAGACCTCAAGAGTTCAATACTTCATTGTCAAGAAAAATATTTTTTTATATCAATTTGTTTGAAATAGTACAATATTTTTCAGGTAAATTTTTTCTGAGTGTAAGTTATATACACAATAGATCAATAAGAAATATTTCAGAGGTTAATTAAAATAAAAAGTATGTAGTATGTATGTACGTAAAGTGCTCTAAGCCGTTCTTGTACAGAACTAATTCTTATAAATGAATTCAGTTAATAGTAGTTAACAAGTTATCTTTTGCAAGCGACTTCCTTCGGTTTAAACCTTCAAACACAAGCCAAGTATTTAAATGAAACTTCGTAATAAAATGACTGTCTGAAAAAACTCGTTTATACGATTTAGAGTTATCAACTAAATTGATATCGTCTATGGAAAAGTAACGGATTCCGAACATTATTAGTTGCTTTTTCAGTAATTAAAGAAACACATTTTACTTACATTTTCCTAAGTTACTAATTGGAAAGCTAAAACTTATTTTTTTATTAACGAACTATTTAACAGTTTTCGTTAAATCAAGAGAATCAATCTCTAAGCAGGGTATCTATGTTTAATCTTCATAGTGTTAGGTAAAATGAAGACTAAAATTCATTCCATCAAAACATGATAAAAGTGAAACACATAGTATTTAATAAAATAATGTTTAAAAAAAAATTCTTATCCTAAATGTGTTTTAAAGTGTATCTTTCCAAAGATAAATATTATATTCCCTTTTTGTCGGACCGAAACCATTTATAAGTTATTAATATTATTATTACTTTATTGTTTTTCATTCGCTTGCAATGTTACGACCAATGGATATAAGACTTAATAAATTTTGTACTGGACACAGGGGATAGCTAGACAGCTACGATTAATCATAAGAAAACTACATAATATACTGTATAAGAACGTAAATTTAAAAACATTTTCCAAGCTGAGTTGACACAGACAAAAGTAATGAAATATTAAGTAATGAAATATTGAGCTTATTTCTATACTTTAGTTTTATTGATTTAATTTTATTTATAATATCTTAAAATTATATCTAAATGTACGTTTCTGAAAACTATTACATGTTATTTTTATAAAACCCATTTCTTGATTGATGAAAGCAATATCAAATCAAAAGAAAACCAATGATTTAATTAACCTGGATATAATACAATTACAAATCACTTGTAGTTGCAACTGTTATTCAGAAACCAATTATCTTTGAATTCCATAGATTCACCTAGCGAGTGCCAACCATCACGTTGCAGGGCGAGGAGTGTAAATAGTATCTGGGACTTGTGACCTAAATGTAGGTTTAAAATGAATGCGCACCTTTTTTGTTTGTGCTGGTCTCTTTACCTCACTAAATTTTAAATGAACTTACTGATGCCGGCTTATGTGCTACAAATTAACTAATGATGGTTCTAGAGAGGCTAAGATCTTAGAGAGTTTTCGCTATAATACCTCTTGATCCCAGTTATAGATTATTGCTCTTGAATAAACATTTAAAACATGCATTTCAAATAAAACTCGCGTATAATTTGGTTACATTTTTATTTTAACCCGACGTTTCGAATGCTTTGCAGCAATCGTGTTCACGGGTAGACGAGATGTAAGTGTCTGTAAGCAAATTATATAGTTTTATTTGAAATGTATACTCGTGAAAATCTAAGAAAATACTAAAACACGTATGTTTGTAATAATATATGCTAAAGGAATAGTTTTTAAAAAGAGCCTGACTATCTTACAAACTCAGTGCAAATTCACTGAATTTTCGCCAACGTCTTATTACTGCAGCTGCGTCTTTATGTTACTTGAAAAAAACAACTCTGCTATTGCCTTTTCTTTACTGAAGTATCGTATCAAAAATGTTGTATAATGATATGTATAGATAGATTTTTTAGAACAATAACTAAGATAAATATTTTTGTTTATATTTGTTCAAATTATTTTATTAATGTTCCTCGATTGTGATTATGGAAAATGAATGTCATAAAAATCTTGATTATGTGTTAATTACTAATATTTTTAGTGTCAAAATATTTTCTGTAGATTGGAAACTAGCAAGTAACGATCTTGGTAAATATTTTTTATTTCTTTTATATTTGGCAGAAGCTTCTTCTTTTCTTGGCAAAATCTGCTGAGCTTCAGCTTTATTATTATTAAAGCATTAGGCTTTTACAACTAAATAACTTATGAAGCCGATCTATTTGATGAAATTATTATTTAGTAAAGTTTAGATAACCTTGAGAATTTTCTCGTTAATACAAAGTTATTGTTGTATAATCTTGTTATTGTATATAGAGCGCTCTAACGAATTCCCGCGTATATTCTTAAATTTTTAAATCATTATTACATTAAAAATAAATTATCTATTTTCAATGAATACAAACTTTTTATTATATATTTTATAGAATAAATTAAATAATTTATTATATCTTATCATTTTGTAATTTTGTCATACTTGGCGTTAATGAATGTAATCATAGCATAATATACATTTAAAAATTTAATATATCTTTGAATTTAAGAGCAATAAGCTGTATACAAGTTCAAAAATAAATAAATCCAAAGTATAACTAAAAAAAAATATTATATATATGTAATACGTCTATTTTCTTATCAAAGTTGTCGACAAAGTTATTTGTTTAAAATTAATCACAAACAGTACATAAAACTTTTGTTCTACGAAATTTTGATTAATTGAGTAATTAGACCTGTATTTAGTGTTATAAGTTGTTTCTAATTGATTAAATAATAATTATCAATATTCTCAATTTATATTATATTAATGTTTAATTTAAAATCCTTAACAATAATCATATATTTTTATAAGTTTTTTCAAAATTTCAACAATTATATTTTTAACGTGCTTTTAACAACTTCTTAACCAATTAATAATAATAAAAGAATAACAACATAATACTAGTACATTTATTATACAATAATTGAATAATTGATAATAGTAATTATATAATTTAAATACAATATTTTTAGTCCTAGTAGTATCAATAGTTTCATAGTTTTAATGTTGAGATATTTTTAAGCAAACCATTCCAATATATAATATACTTAGTTGGTATTATTGTTTGATTAATATAGATTGATTTTTTTATATAAATCTTTTAGAAGGCGCAGTTTTCATTTTTTCCTTTCAACTTAATTGTCTTGATTTCTGAATTATTCAAAAATATTTTTTTATCCATAAATATAAATATATTTGTTATTTTTTATTATATTCGAATCTATTAAAGTATTTTTAGATTCAAATTCTAAGTAACTAATTCATCTTAAAAAGTTATTTAGTTCTTAGCGTATTAAAATTTGAGTTATAGACGATGGCCTAAAGAGATTAGAACAAAATAGAAAGTAAAAAGCTAGTAACTACGTCATTACTACTCTAAACTCAAATTATTTAATGTCTGTTGAAAACAGATGTTATAATTTTTTTTTGTCTTAATAGAAGTAGAATAATATGTACTAGAAACCGTTTATTTCTTACTAATTAACAGTCGAAACTATATTGTCACGAGAGTGGGTTATAATAGGATAAAAATTCATAACTGTCTGAAGTGTTGCCTTCATTAAATAGCTTGAATATAGGCAATCGAAACCGCAATCCGGTTCTCAGAGGCGGTGGTTATCTCCGGCCTGTCAGTCTGTCAGTCAGTCAAAGTTATGATAGAGTCACGTCACGTCACATTATTGATTCGCACGAGAACATAGCTGACATATTACCAAGTAGTCCCGTTTCGCACAGACACACACACTGATACACTTGCTGACACACACAGTGCAGTCATGACGTCATTAAGTCACTGATTTTATTCCAATTCTTTATCTTATTCTTATTTTCGATTCCATTGTTCAAACAAAACTAACGTGAGCCAGTTTTTTTTAATTTCTGGGGTTTTTTATACAATTCAATTACCTTGTTTTAAAAATGTAAATATTATATCGTTGTACTTTATCTTAACACAATAATTCATAAGAGAGAAAAATCCAAAATTTTTGGTAATGAAGTAATAAAATTATTGTTACCAACCTTATTTACGTAAAGTAATGAGGAAGAAAAGTACATTACATGGAAAATAGCACATTGTTAATTTATACAGGTTAATTAACAGTTCATGAACTTATGTAATGGTAATTTTTATATTTCTAGTGGTTCATTTAAATAAATTAATGTTTCTATTAAAAATTTGGTTGTCGTGAAATATTTTGACAAGCCGTTGTACATTGTCGATTACACTGTAGTAACTTATTAGTATTATAAACTATTTTTGTAGAAGTAGAGTAATTGAGAGAACTGAATAAATAAAATCAGACTACCATCGTTACATTTATAACTCTTTGTAAATGTTAAAGCATCATAGAGATAGAGGTCACCCAAAGTTTAATTATTCTATAATAAGTTTTAAAAGTGTACAATTTATGGTTTCTAAATACATATATACTCATAAAAAATAAATATACCATCTGTTAAAACTAATTTTAGTTTACTAACGCTTTATGCTATAAGTTCCTTCTACTTTGTTATAAATTTAGAAGTATGAACTTCTTTCATTTACAAATTTAATATCAGCAATGTATTAAAATTATTTATTAAAGAGTTAAAGTGATGAAGCTTTTAAGCAAATGAAAATTATTCGTCGCGTTGAGAAAATTGTTAACTAATTTATTAACAAGGTTTAGAGAATAGTAAAATTGATTACTAATGGTCTATACTTTTTATATAACATTCAAATTACATTACATACAATGCAGAGTTCAATTCAGTTCCGTCACATGTACTCTCATAGATAAGACCTTTGAAATTCTCTTAGATTTCGACTGTAAGTGATTAGGTTTGAATATTTAATCTGTTATACATTGAAGTGGGTGATTAATTATATAGTTTTAGTTAGAGATAATATATCTCTAAGTGAACAGTTTTAGGATATTTTTATATGTAATTAAGGTATTAACAATTACTGGAAGACATTTTTGTGCAAGAATACATAATATATTGTTTAATAAAAATATTTTGTTACATCTTTCATTTTGCATATTAAGAACTTGATGTTTTAGTATTAATCTTAATTTGAAAATTAGTACTAGTAATAGTTTATAATATTTATTTAAATACAATGCTTGAAAAGCCTTCAAACTTAAATTAAACTCTTTGATTTTATAAAATAAATATAGAATGACAAAATAATAATTGAGCGGAGCGATTCGAAACTCTTTACCTGTCAACTCGATCAAATTTCTCCTATCCTCGCTATCTCCGCCTACACCGATCAAGCTATACTAACCAAGTTTGGACCAGTTGGTTATCACATGCCCACCTTTCTATAGAAAGATTTTGAAATTAAAAATCTAATTTTAGATTAAGAGTAATTTGCAGTTAACTGTATTTTTAATTGCATGCGCAGATAATAATTTCTTATTATAACTGAAATATGTTTAATTTCTCGATAATTGCAGACAATGGGGAGTTTGTATTAAGCACAAGTTATCGTGATACATTTTTCATTGTTTCTCTCATAGAAGAGAGTTTCGCTTAGCTTCCCCCGATTGCGAGCTGCGGCCCTAATAATTTAACTACATGAGCAGGATTCGAACCCGCTACCTTTGGAAATCATCCCGTCGCTCATTCAATTGAGCTGCCATATTGCTACTTGCTTCGATTATTTGTATGTTGTAAAATGTGTCTACTCTATGACCTAAGACCATTAGGGGATTTTATTCTGTAACTAAATGTTGCAAACACAGTCCCTAAGCGCGCGACTTTACCGAGAAGCACGAAGTAGCGATATTGTCTTGGTACTTATGTATAATCTGTAATGCTGCAGAAATTGAGACTGAAATAGTTACTAGAGATTTTGCATTATAATAAAGTAATATTTAATACTTATATTTAATCTCAGCAGTTTTAATATTGGTTTCTACATTTTATCTGATTTTTTTTGGCAATTCTTAACTTAAGGTAGTAAGTTTTATTCCTCACACTTCAAAAAGTTTTATAGTTCATTAAACTAATCTTTTTTACATTTATAGATACGAAAGAAATTGTGTGATGAAAGGTTTTAATTTGTTTAGCACTGACTGACATTTATAATAGAATTATTTATAAAATTTTAAACAGGTATCCTCAAAAGATATTAAATTTATTTCTATAGAGTGAAATTTACAAAAAAATTAAATAATGATTAAAAAAAATTTTTTTTGTTGTATTTGTTTTGGAACTTGTAAGGAAATAAAAACTGCAACTTTGAAAAGTTATCTGCATGATAAAATATTTTAATTAATTCTGTTTCAACTTTTAAAATACAAAATGTACATCAAATGACAAACATTTTTTTTAATATACTAAATAGTATTTAATAAGTGCTAATAAAACAGCATGTACTTTTATTATATTTCTTGGAATAAACAAGAGATTTACATTAAATATATTATGCCTTATCCTATCTTTTGTAAACATATAATAGATTGAAAAAAACATCAACAATGTTTTATACATATTTTTAATAATAACATCTTGCATGTTTGTATTTTATGTTTGTAATAGGCTTATTTCAAGACGGGTTTTACAAGAAAAATTGTAAATGTACACGTTGAGAAAATATATTACTTTTTCACGCAGTTATCATACGTTAATTTCAATTAGACTTAAATTTCTTAACAATAATACATGAGCGATCCTTCGACTGTAATCATTTTTCCAACACGCTTTTAATATTATTTATAAAATCTAATCATAGAGGTTAATACTAGAATGAGTTTTGTAATTTAATACTAAAAATCTTTGTATGTATTGGCATATTTAGAGAAGCGCGGTGCAAACTGCAACGAAGTTGCATTTACAAAACGTGGACGTATACTGTCTCCAACAATTTTTTCAAGATGAGACGCATTATTACATTTTTGTATTTTTGTTTTTGAAAATTTTTTGTTTTAAAACAATCACCAGACCGAAGTTTATCAGTGTGCAAAATTTGGAAATTTTCGGATATACCGTTTTTGATTGATGCTTGCACAAAGAATTCAGAAAATTCTCTCATAGAGAGCTTCGGTTGCTCCGCTCGCTTTGCTCAATGAATACTGTATTGTAATAATTATTTCGTATATATGATGTCCCGCAAAAAGTATTACTTATCGTTAGTATTATATTATACTCAGAATAACCCATTTTATAGCTAACTAAATGTATGTATATAAATATTCAACACAAAGTGCGCCACTTAGACATACAAAACATACAATGAAATATTTTTTTTTGGCATCTGGACACATAATTCTAAACATAACGTTAGACAAAAAAACGAGAGACTTATGTCGCGGCATTATCATTTTTGAAGTGTGTGTGTGCGTGTGTGTGTAGGTTTGTGTTTGCAATACAATATTAATTTTTCAAACCGGACAATAATCCAGCAAAGCACGTAAATGTATTTTTAAGGATTCATAAAATCGTGTTAGTTTCTATATAGTTGCTATATTAAAGCTCGTGATAGCTGTGTGCGATGCTATTGTCAACTTAATTTTATTAACGTTAACATTTAATAAAGGTGTTTTGTCTTAGTTTAAAAAATAATAATAAACTAAGAGAAACAAAAAAAAGTTACTGAAAACAGTATGCTTCTAAAATTAATCCGTTATTCATGTTCGTTTTCTATATATAATATTAACTACAATTTCTGAGAGAGTTTTTTTGTAACTTGCACAAAATGACTTTACACAAAAATTTTGATAATATATAAATTTTCTCGTACAAACAAACGATAATTGTAACCAACGTAATAAGGGAAATCCCTATTTGAGCTGAGCGAAGCGAATCTCTTTACCAGTCAACTTGATCAAATTTTGTCCGCTATCTTCTGATAGAACGATCAAGATGTACTTATCAAATTTGGAGTTGTTGATTATTACAAAGAGAGATTAAAGACAGATTTTGAAATTAGATTAAGAGTAATTTGCAATGAAGTTTATTTTTAATTGATACGTTCTATTACAGTTAGTGCAGATTGCCAATGCTTACTATGACTGACATATGTATCATTTTTTTGTTAATTGCAAACAATCATATCAAGCTAAAGTTTTCGTATAATTTTTTTCGTTGTTTCTCTTATTGAAGAGAGTTTCGCTCAGCTTCCCCCGCTTAAGTGCTAGTGGCTCTTGTTATACTAGTTGATTTAAATTTAAGGTTGTACAATCGTTACATCTTATGACGTCTTATGTATGAGGTGATGTTTTAATTCACAAATTAACATTTAACATTATAAAAACATGTTTAATAGTGTTTATAAATTGTTATTCTTTATAATTATTTTTATTTACTGCTTCTTATTAAGGTATCGTGGTCGTAAGAAAGAAAATAACACACAATTCAAACCAATTTCCGATTAGATTTTTGATTACATTTGATACTCTTAATTTTAGGTTTATATTTTGTGTGACGCATGGATAGACGTATCGTACATTTTGAAGTTGTAATAAAAATAAATGTTTATATTTACTGACAACAGTAATGCTAAGTTTTTAATTAAAGTTACATGTTTATTTTTGAATCTAGTTTAAAAAAAAAAACTTAAATCAATATATAAAAGTATATTTTTTTTATATACCAGGTTGTCTTTTGACAAAGGTCACCCGTATTTTTTCACTCATGTCTGTCATTAGTTAATTGTCTCCTTCGTTTTATTAGGTTACCTTTTCTTTTTTAATTACTAGTTTCGTTTTCCTTTTCCATTTCAACAAAAATATTCTAATATTTATTTCGTTCATTTATCATTCTCATAATGTACTCAGTGACAGTGCCATTAGAGTTTTGTATTTTAGTAAAACATATAGCTTATACTTTTTCCTAGTTGTATTTTTCATATTATTTTGACAAACTATCAGTACATTTTTATTTTCACTCGTTATAAGCCTCGTTTCATAGTTATTTAGAATTCATACATATATTATACAAGTTAAGACTTACAAAAACTTATGATTTCGTATTTGATTAGTTATTCTTAGCGTTTTCAAGGGTTGTTTATTTTTTTTCTTCTCTTTTTGTTTTTCTAATATTGTTAGTGGCATTTACTTTATGGTCTACGTTGCTCGGGGCACCCTCATTTGGGACGGGACGTCCCATTACGGCGCAGAGGGCAACCACTGGTTGGCATTTACTTTATAGTGCTTTTTGATTTTATATTATATCAAACATAAATTTTTAAATGATTCTCTATGTGATCCAGAGATTGTTGTTTCGAGTCTGTGTGTTATTTCGGTGTTTGTGTAATCATCCGCGACACAGAGGTTGTTTCTGTAGTGAGTGAAAATTTGCATGAATATTAAAAAAAAATTACAACATGTTAATTAAAAGATTGCTGCTGTTAAAAACGCGAGAATGATAAACGTTCAGAAGGACCAACTATATATATTAATACTATGCTGTAGATTATATTACTGTAACAAACCTCTATTGACTTTCTAAAAGCCGTTTGATGCTTAAAAAATGATGGGTAAACAAAATTTTGGCTACAAATTTTGTAACGTTTCAAGACAAACGAACAGCAATTGTTCTATATATATTAAGAGATTAAAATATGTTATTATCTAATCCTAATAAACATATTTTTTTTATGTTTAACAAACTGCAGGTACCTATATATTTTGATATCTGTCTAATTTGTAAATCGGTAATCGTTGTCAATCTTTGTAGTAGACTTTGTATTTAAAATTACTTTTAACCGTAACAAAGGTATTTTGTATTCGAATTGCTGAATATCAAACTAAAAAATATGCAAAATACATGCTATATCCTCAATTATCTATACTTTATATGCTGATTATGAACGAAATAAATAAAGTAAATGATAAATATATATAATATAACACGCTAGCTGAATTAGTAGAGCGACAGGATGGTTTCCCAGAGGTCGCGGATTCGAATCCTGATCGTGTCGATGAATATTTCGATATTTTTTTAAATAAGATATGCTATATCCACGCCTTAATTTGTGATCAGCAAGATATGCAGATGATTATAAATGCAGACACGTATTATTATGTGTTATTTCGATGGTCGCAACTGGATATTTACGATTTATGGTCAACTTATTACATACAAACATCTTATATGATGCTGAATTTGTCATCGTAAACTGGCTAATTTCCAAACACTTCAATTATTAACATGCCGCTGCTAATATGGGTTGTATTGATTAGGTGAAGATGTCTTTTATAATTGGGATATGTGAAAGGATATGCAAAAAAGGACACAATTTTTATCAAAATAGAATTCTCGGTCTACTAGAGATTTTGATAAAGCTGTAAAAGTTTTATATTTTATAGTTGTAAAGTTTTGCAAGAAATTTTCCATTGTTAAAACGTCTTTTTATTAATATTTTGTTCTATTTTGTGGGTTTTCTGCTTTGTGAGTTTTGAGAAAAGGTTTCGTTTAAAAAAATATCGTTCTCTTTGTACGAGCGCTCACGGATTACTTGCATTATCCAGATTCGAACCATCTAACATCCCCAATAGGACATATAAGTAACAATGTACTATTAGAGACTCAAAATATTGTTATTTTAGTTTGTATCTTAAATAACAAAATCGTTTGATTAAAATTTATAAAATATGAATCCGAAGCTTCAAAACTTTTAAATTTTAGTACGGAAAAGTTCTAAAGTGGTGACTGAGAACCGGGAGACGCAACGTAGCCCAGGTCCCCAAACAGGCCCCTCACGAGAGGGACCGACGACCTGGTGAGGGTCGCAGTAGTCCGATGGATAAGAGCGGCCCAGAACCGGTGCTTATCGCGCTGAATGGGGGAGGCCTATGTCTAGCAGTGGACGACTTCCGACTCAAATGATGATGATGATGACGGAAAATATATACAACGAAAGGTTTCGAAACTAAACTTTCAAAATAATTCAAAAAATAATTTTATAATAAAACTACATTTCTAAGTTTTGGTAAGCTTATAATAGAAACAGGGGTTGTGGAGATGACATTTTAATAATTTATCTTTGAAAGCGATATCATTTTCTACAAGATCTTAAATTTAAAAAGTGAAATCTTTTCATAGAATCAATAAACTCAACTCTGTCTAATATATTTTGCAAACAAAATTTCAAGCAAAAGTTCAAATGTTTGGAAATTCGTATGTGCATTTTTAAAATAAAAAATATTTTAAAGATTCTGTATAAAAAAAAAGAAGAGTATATCTTACCTCATAAACAAACGTAAGCATTACAAATATGTACTTGAAAATTTTATTGTCTATAAAATATACATCTACCTTCATCTGCACTCAGGGAATAGGTACTCTTATTAATAATATAGATCATGTGCCCAGAAATGTAAAGACAAAAAGGAAACTTGCCCTTTACTATCAATTCTGAATGCTAAAACACTTTTCCTACATAAAAATAATATGCGTTGAATCATTTTGCATTCGAAATTCTTTAAATTTAAAACCTAAACTTTTAAAAACTTAAAAGTTACTGATTTCATAAGGCATTCGGTTTTATTACAAGCTAAAGATGATTTTCAAATATCAGATTCAAGTCTATAACGCTTGCTTTTTATCCTCGACGAAGAATTTACGCAAAAATGACAAGTGCGATTCCTCTTATAGACAGCAGTTGATAGCTACTAATGATTTTTGTTGCATACACGTTTATAAGATGTCGATAAACTTATCCCACATATACCTTTATAACAAAATCACGTCGCTCTAGAACTGTGCTATGATAGGGAATACTGTTCAAGTTAACGGTTTTTGTTCTACTCGTATTTCTAAATAGTAAAACTAATAACGAGTATATATAAATTTTATTATTGTATTAAAAACTAAATATTTAAAAAAATATAGTAATTTATTAACTAAGTTTTTTCATAAGTACTAGTTGGAATGATAAATATTCACTATTGACTTCAAGAGTTAATTAAGTTACTAAAATATTTCCCGATTAAATAACTTTTAAAGTTTTATAGTCTGACACAATACAAACTTTTTATTTTAGTTTGTGTATCAAGTCGGCTTTTTCTTTACATTTATGGTTTAAAGGGCAATGAAGACCAATGTTGTATTAAATTCAATAAAAAAATAACAATAATGCCACTAACTATTCAGATAACTAGTTCATCAACAAATCAACCAATCAACTAGTCTACTAACTAATCAAACAACTAGTTGAACAACTAGTCAAGCAACTAATTCACCAAATAGTCGAGCAACTAATTCACCAAATAGTCGAGCAACTAAATGAACAACTAGTCGAGCAACTAGTTAACCTACTAGTCCACCAACTAGTTGAGCAACTAGTCGAGCAACTAGTCGAGCAACTAGTCTACCAACTAGTTGACCAACTAGTCGAGCAACTGGTTGACCTATTAGTCTACCAACTAGTTGAGCAACTAGTCGAGCAACTAGTTGACCAACTAGTTAACCAACTAGTCAAGCAACTAATCTACCCACTCGTTGAGCAACTAGTTGACTAACTAGTTGAGCAGCTAGTTTTCCACCTACTCGAGCTACTAGACCAACTAGTTGACCAATTGGTTGACCAACTATTCCACAAAACTTGTCCAACAATTAGTCTAGTAACTAGTTGAGCAACTAATCGAGTCGCCCAATTACTTTACCAACTAGTCGGCACACTAGTCAAGCTACTAGTCAACCAAATACTCAACCAAGTAGAAAAAAAAATTCTACTTTTTGCTAGACAAAAATTGCTACCAACAAATAATCGATCAACGAGTCAAGCAACAGGTCGATCAACTAGGTACAGTCGAGCTATAATTCAAATGAAAAGTCAAACAACTAGTGGGGCAAGTACTCAACAAATTTTTTAGACAAATAATGCAACAATAAGTTGACCAACTATCAAAAACTTGTCAAAAATATGGCCATCGTATAATTTTCATGTAAATAAGAGATATATAGAGGCTATAAATGTAACGCACAATATTATAAATATAATAGCCTTAGTGGGAAAAAAGGGGAACTAGTAGATATAATTAATACTTTCAAAGCCTCACGTAGGGAAATATTATCGTTTATGTCCTAAAACTTGCTGTCTCAAGGTTTCTCTTTTTGACTACGCTTTCTTTGCTATTTTGATGCGAGCCATGAGCTGCTTGATAAATTAAACCGACTTTACAATTCGTGCAGCCGTTTTATTTTTGGCTTGCACAAACTTGGTCATGTTTCAATAATCACAATAAGTTAGAGTGGTTCCCCATTTCTTTTCACCAGCATATGCATCTGATAACACTTGACACTTGGTGAAAGAAAAAATGTCGGTCCTAACTTCAGGAACGATTTTAATATTTATAATAACAATAATCAACTTTAATTTAAACTGTCCCCATCTCTGCAAAAAAATCTGATTTCTATTTGCTTTGTTAATTGTCTAAGATTTGAATGATTTCAATTTATGATAAATCAATCTATCTGAAATCCATCATAATTGATGTTTTAATGGAAGTTAAATAATTAAATCTAATAATTAAATTATATTTTTTTATCAGAATTTACCTTATATTTGAATAGAATAATGAATGAAACAAGTTGCTTATATTTCCGTAATTTGAAACAAATCTTAAAGATTAACCATACGTCATAGCTCAAATGTTATATAAGTATTCCATCAGCGAATTTTCAAAGACCCTAAAAAATAGCAGTTGCCACGAAGGGTCTATAGTCATGTTTTATAGGGAGTAAAATAATTCTTATATTAAGAACTAACGTACGTGCAAAATATTTATTATTTCAAAAGTATAAAACACCTGAAATATGTGTTTTTATAATTATAAATACTATACATCTAGAAATAAATTTTGTGTACATCTAGACAGTAACCGAAACCTTGCACAATTACTTCTAAAATTTGAAAATAAGTCATAAATTATATCATCTTACTTAATAAAAATGTAAAGAATGTTACTTCTCTACTCTAAATATCAAATAATTAACACTAAGCCAAACAAACCTTTATGATAAATTATAATCTTAAAAATTAAAAAACTAAAATCATGTATAAAATATACATTACAAAATAAAGAAGAGAAGAGATGATGAATTATAATAAAAATAAGAACAAGATATTCTCTCAGTTTATTGGAGAAATGGTTATTCCATCCGTTCTCTATACAATATGGATTTGTTAAGATAACATTAATCTTTAATATATTTATCCATATATTTCTATAAACGGGTTTTCGGTAAATATGATTATAGATAATTTCAAACATTAATTTCGCTTGTGACATCTTGTCAATATTCTATTATAGTCCGTAAATATATAATGTATATTTCCGAATATATGTTTCCGTTAGATAAAAATATATTGATAAGTAATGCTGATGTTGAAACAATAACAAGGTTTATATTTCGAGTTAGCATAATGTTTTTATTATAACAGCATTGTTCAGAAGCTGTATGTGTATATACTCGTACTAGTAAACCCCCGTTAATTCTTAACGGTCTAGACGGATAGAGAGCTCTTAACAGAATTTAAATTAATTACCTTACAAACAAATTGTGGTAAATTATAAGAAATTCCATTTAAAAGACATATGTTGTAGTATATTAGGACTTAAACTACAACATAGGAGTTTTCTATAACATCTTAAACTACAACATATGCCAAAACTGCAAGGAATAAAAGTTACAGATATATAAACCTATAAATCTACTTTTTCATGTGCATATAAATTAGATATATAATTAAACTCGACGCATACTGTAAGTATTTACTACACAATACAACTATTTTAATGCACCTTTCTCGCCAAAATCATGTAATAAGTTACAATTGATTAGATTAATTAAATATATTATTCAGGGAAGTCTAAGTTTTAATGATGTTTTTTATATTTTTAAACATCTCTTTTCTGTCGCAGTTGAGGTCGTTCAAATTTTGTTTATATATATAATTTATTTGTTACATGTTTTAAAATATGAATTGTATAGCGTTAGCTATAGCGTTTGAAATAAAGTCTGGATAACGAATTTGGTCTATCTCCAACCCAACATTTATTACATTACAAATAACCTGTTAGGGTTCTTTTATAAAAATAAATAATTGTTTTAATTTTTTTGGATTAATTAAATATTTGAAATTTATAGAGTATTTAATCTGTATAATTATTTACACAAATGAAACGTGTATAAATAAATAAAAGGAATGAATATTGAACTTTAATCAATTACGGTTACGACAGTTCGTAGATAAGAGCTATGAAGTTCCGTGCATGCAACTTTAGAACTTAATTATAGTACCTTGGTATGTAAGTATACCAAGGAACTATAATTAAGTTCTAAAGTTGTGTTTCAATGTTGTATTTATTAGTAGTAGTAGTAGTAGAAATTAGTAAAAATTGAATTTGTAGAATTGTTAAATTAAGCAATTCAAAGCTTAAGTACATTAATGTAGTTTAGTTTTCCTTGAAAATAAGATACTTTAAAAAAACATGAGTTCGTTCACATATTAAACTAACACTGTATAACAAATTTACTCATAGCAGTCGAATGCTTTGCAACAATCGTGTTCACGGGTAGACCAGATGTAAGTGTCTGTCAGTAAGTCAGCTAAATAAGTCATCTTAGATTATTGTGTATTATTAAATTATACCTATTCGTTATTCGAATATTGATTTAAGCAAATGTGAAAAATGTCAATTTAAATTCTAAATGTGCCGTTTGAAAGAGTTCAACCACGTGACTAAATGACACATGACTAAACAAATATCAAGATTTGTTTTAATGATGTTTAATTTAATGTTGTATGAATTAATGTTTAAGTCCTTTTTTTTTTAAAGAAAAACTCTAAATTGAAATAAAACTATTTTTGCGGATTAAAATTCGCGTATAATTTGGTTACATTTTAATTTTAACCCGACGTTTCGAATGTTTGCAGCAATCGTGTTCACGGGTAAACGAGATGAAATCTCGTGAATCCGTAAGAATAGTGTAATTTGAAAAACTTTAATGTTTATTAAATTATATTGATTCTACATTGATTTAAGTTAATTTTGCGATAAAATAAATAATTCATGATTATATTTTTCGATATATTATCAATGAATAAGTAATTCGTTCGTTGTTAATAAGTTTATATCAAATTATTAAGTAACATGGATGTAAACATTGTGTCAATAAGAAATAAGGCACGGCAAACATTGTTTGTGATAAAGAAATAACTCAGATAATTCTAAGATTACATCTCAATCAATCAAAACCACTCTGTATAAAGGTTTTATATAACTCAGTCACCAACTTTGAGTCATAACTATTATTTATAGTCAAATGTTCTTTTAGATTTTATTTTGATTATATTGACCTACTTTTAAAGTCATGAAAATATAAATTAATAATATATATTTGAATAATTTTTTTGAAATACTAACAATATAAAAAATCCAAATTGTAAAAGTAAAGTTTAATTGTATAATCGTGTTACAAAACTAAGCCTTTGTAAATACTGAAATTATTAACTAATTTAGTAAACAATTAGCCTTGTGTGTATTCCTCAGACCGCACTTTATACAATGATAAGATTAAACAAGAAGTACTTTTAAGTCGCCAAATTTGTACCATGTTGTTATTTCTGTTTTTTAATGTTTATATTTTTGTATAATCCGGGTGTACAATAAAGTATATTATTTATTTTTATTTATTTACTTTATATAAAACATGCCCAAGAGAATAAATATGTAAATGTTTTAATTCTATCCTAACATGACAATCAGACTGTTTAAATTATATTATTATCTCTTGGTACTTGTTTCAATCTCAGTTTCAGTAGTCTTAGTAAAGTTGTCTTTGAACAATAGTTGTAGTTTTAAAAACACGGAAGTTGAATAGGAATGGGATTTGTTTGTTCGTTGTTCTTATGTAATCTTTATTGTAAAATGTAGTTTTTGGTAACAGGTCAGAAATTAGGGAAAAGATAAGACTAAAGTTGTTATATCCTTGCTCTTGTGCTCTTAATATTCTTAATTCTTAATTTTCTTAATATTCATCTTTTATTTAAAAAGAAAGTTTGGCTAAAGTGACAAACTCATTTATTTCAAAACAAGTTATTGATTTTTTTAAAGATGTTTTATAGAACCATCTTACTCGCTTTAACATTTTGTGGATTTGAATGTTCTTCAAATCCATTATATGTTCTATCCATTTAAAAAGGGGTGGTCTACAATTTGACGATGATATATAACTTTACAAACTTATTACTACGGATTAATTACTTTACGTACGCTAGAATATCCTTCTTAATTGCCACTTGATATGAACAATATTTTTACTGTAAATATTATTTAGATAATAAAATAATGAATAATTGAATAACTTGTTTCATTTATTTTATATAACAGAACTTTATAACACTTATTGGTAATCAATCATGTTTTAATAAAATATAACTAAATGGCTACGTGTCATAAATATATATAATAATATTTTCACATTCAATCAGAGATTAACTTCACTCGTAAAAAATTTATATATTTATATTTTAATGGACGTCAGATTTAAATTATTATCATTGACCAACAGACTGAATAACACTTTGACTATCAATATATTATGTATTTTATTATAAATATTAAACACACCAACCCTTTCAATAATCAAAGTATTTAATTGAATATGCTTATTACTAAAAATGCTAAATGCTGTTTTTTACGAAATTTAATTCAAACAGCAACTAATTAATAATAAATTACTTAATTTTTTAATGTAGCTTATTAAGACACATTATTAAATGGAATTCAATGTTAAAATGTTCTGAATATATTTCGCTAAGAAATGAAGGCCATAATTGATATAAAACTGGTTCGCTCAATGAACAAAAATCTACCAGGTCCGCCGATATGCACGGCGGGTGGAGCTGAGCGAAGTATTGTTGCTGATGGAGTTTCGCATACTCATATAATTTGCCGAGTAAATAGTGGCTAAATAGTGGCTAATAAAAACTCGCGCATGCGATTTCAAAACGTTTCACATGGTAACTTTATGGGACATGGTAAAACTACAATCACTAATGTCACCAAAAAACTTGAGGACCTATAAGTCTCTGTCATCGGCCACTCTGCCAATTTTCGACAACCTACCATTATTCATCTAGGAGGAGTAGAATTATTAACGAAACACTCTTTTAGCCGGTAAGAAATGACTGTGAACAAATTTAGAGCTATTTATTATAAGTCGATAGACATTCACTCAAATAATTAAAGCTCCTTTTCTTTCATACAGAATAGAATAGAATGAGATAGAATGGAATGGAATGAAATAGAACGGGATAGAACGGTATAGAACGGGATAGAAAGGGATATAACTGGACAGAGCGGGACAGAACTGGGCAGAACCGGACAGAACGGAACGGAACAAAACGAAACAGAACGGAACGAAACGGAACGAAATAACTAATATTTACCTACTATTAATAAATTATTACAAAATGTATTACTTATATACGTTCAAAGTAAAGATTTCGTATGACAGAATTACTACTAACAAAATGACGTCATGAGGTGACGTCACAGGGTCAATGCAAAATGGGAGAAGCAATAGTTTCAGTAGCAAGACATAATTGACATCTTGTGCAACTACACATTAGTAGAATAGTCTTAGCTTAATAGCACATTTCTGATGGACCATCCAGCTGGTACTCCGACTTTCAAGAAATACTTTAATATCCTTCTTCTTTCTTATATGTCAGTCATAACAAGCTGAGATTACCATAATATTAACCATAGCCGTACTGAGTATCCTTTTACTTGTATAATTAAGAACATAGGAGAGAGGTAAGTTGCAACTTTATATCTTCTCATGGGATATTAGCATTATAATATATTTTATTTATATACTAGCTTTTTAAATATATATAATAAAATTAATATTATGAAGCCAAGAATGAATCTCTGAACCAAGTGTTACGTATTTTGTTGATTTTCGTACTTTGTATAATTTCATGAGAGTACGAAGTTTATGAAAACGCAATCTGATCGAATAACTGCATCCGTTATGTATTCGATCAAACTCTCTTAAAATCAATCAATCGTTAGTCTGTAAAATAAAGTGCAATTTTTCCCTTTTTGTTAAATATTCGAGACAGTTTTACCCAATTTAGCTAAAATTTATTGTCGTGTTTGAAAATTATGGTTGTTATAATTGTTGTTGTATATAATTACACAGCTGTACTCACGTTATTACTATCGGAATTTGTCTGACTAGTTTCGAATCCATTGGATTCCTTATTCATGAGCTCTGAGTATGGCGGAATCATGGCGTAAACTGCGTGCAGCTAGCCGTTGGGCGCGCCTTGACGGTGGCGGGCAGAATGTACTTATAATAATTTTTATTTTAGTTTAAATTCAAAAGTTCAAAATACACTTATATGTTTACTGTACTGCAATTTACTTAAAGTTAAATCAGACACATTTATGTGTTTAAATATTTTTCATCAGGCTAGCAAAATTACCATATACGAGGTCATGAATAAGGGCCCAGGAGCTGTCGAAGCTAGTCGGAAAAATTTCGATATATTTAACTTGAGTACAGCCGGATATTTAAAGTTATTTCAATAAAACTATTTTGCTGATATAAGTCGCGTTTATTATTACATTTTTTTTTTAATTTTTATCACCGCGAACACGTTTGCTGCAAAGCATCCGAAACGTCGGGTTAAATATAAAAAAAAATGTAATAATAAACGCGAGTTACATCCGAAAAATAGTTTTATTGAAATGTGTAGTACTCGTGTAAATCTTAGAAAACATTATTTAAAGTTAATAATAATTATGGTTAACGAAAGTCTTAATGAACAATTTTAATCGAGTATATTCTAGTTATAATTTAGTAATTAAATTTAATAAAGTTTTCAATACGCAATAAAAAAATGATAATACCGTACTCATTTTTCTGATCATAGAATGAGTATTTATTAATTCTCAGTCATTTCTGAGTATGAAATGAATAAAGTTGTAGATATCAGGTCAAGGACGATGAACTGAATTGTGAGTCTTCCATGGAGCTGGAAAAGAACTCAATACAGCCGTGGCCTATTTGACTTTGAGTATTCATTTAGGGAAGACATGCTCACTTGTAATTAAAAATTTTATTGTCAAATTATATTTCTACTATTTTTATTTGCAAGGTAAATCACTCAAATGTACACTTCAAAAATTTTTGCGCAGGCTAATTGCCTTAAATTGTATAAAATGTCTTATATATCACAATTTATATATCAAATCTGCAACATATAAAAGATTTATGTAAGTTTACATTCCACACAAAATCTCATAAACATACCTACGTAGTTCATTTGATTGTATGTTAATTATAGCCTCAATGATTTTGTTTCTTCGTTTCAAATTGAAAGGTCCTCCTTTTTTAATTACATATAATATACTATTATATTTCCAATTTATTTGTTTAACCGACCAGTAGAAACTGTAAAATGTGGCATCTCTTATAAGCTTTTTTTTTTCTAAAAGTCATGATAATGTTTTTAATTTATAATATTTTAAGTAATATGTTTTCTTCCAAATTATTTTAAAAGTATTCATAACTTGTAAGGTCTTCTTTGTAAGAAAATAAAACCTTGAGCTCACAAGCAAAATACATTTGCTAAATAAGGTCTTCTTGAGTTTTATGTTTTACTTGTCAAGATTACATTTCAATGAGAGTGGTTTCATCTCCATCGAACATTAAAGTAGATGTTCAGAACTCCCTCGTGACTTCATATATAAGAATTTATATTTACTACCAGAGCACTTTTAAAAAAACAACATTTTATTACAAAAGTAAAACGTAATATGTAGTTAAGATATAAGTGTATATATAGTATAATAATTTAAGCAAGTCGTAAATATACTTATTGTATAAACATACGTGCTTGGTTCTTTTATCAAAAGAAAATTAAATTATTTCATGATTTCATTATAAGGAAGAAAAGTGGAACTACATATTCTTCAACTATTTGGAATGATATATAAAATAATATTTTACAATTCAAGTCCAACGACGAGAATTTTCAACTAAAATATTAATATTCTTTTGCACTACTTATTATAATCTTAACTTTTTAGCAGGAAATTTTTAGAAGAAAAGTTATATAAATTTGTAATTTACATATAGGTATGAACACTCATAGAAATCGAACGCCAGTTGTAAAAATTACTGGCTGGTACTTGTTGTCTGCATGAGTCCAGAGCAAAATACTTTTCCTTCAGGCGATGTAATTCAAATCCTTCGTTGTGCTTGCGATTCAATATAACGCCCTTCCCGTAAAAATACTATTTTGCTCGATTGTGATACAATCTACTATTACACTTTCTTAATAACAAAAAAAAATCCCTCACGCTCACGCGGTTGTTGGATTTTCAAAATCATAAAAATCCGCTTTGTGCATTTCGTTGAATAACCAATCAGCTCTAAGTTATGTGTATAAACATCGATTAGAACCAAAACAAAGTCAATTACATTATTATGTCGCGACAAACATGAGTCAAAAAAAAAACATACATAGATGGGATAGACACCATCATCTCGTCTTAGCGCGAACATGTTTGCTGTAAAGCATTCGAAACGTCTAGTTACATATATCCGTAAAATAGTTTTATTAAAATGTGTAGTACTCGTGTAAATCTTAGAAAACATTATCCATAGATATGTTTAAAATAAAAGTGTTTAGAAATAAATACTCAACACAAAATTAAAGATATTACAAAATATATTTGTAAAATTTCTTCGTTTTAATTACTTTTCTTTTAATATAATAAAGCGTCTGCCTGCGAAATATGAAATTTAAGACTTAATTACATTATAATTTTAAACTGTCTGGATTAATGTTTGAACAGAAAATATTATTAAAAATTTCTAGAAAATATATTACATTTAAAATGAGTCAAATATATAATTCAAATTAATGATCATTAATCTTGATACTTTAAAACCGTTTCTTTCTAGACTTCAAAGTGACTAGTATATTAATGTAAAATTGCTGCCAGGTAAGGTTTAGTAGATATCTGTTGAAGTATAATTTAGAACATATTTAATGAACAATACCATAATATGTATCACTTTTTATGTATTTTTATTACTTTCCATTAAAAGCGGATGGTAGAAGACCACGAGGGACTGGGATGTCTGGAAAAGTTTTGGGGAGACTTTTGCCCAGCTGTGGGGCGATATAGGGAAGGAAAAAAAACTTTTTTTGTATAATATATACTGAGTAGATTGTTTATAATTTGTTATGTAGACAAAGAATGCTACTTATAAAAGCACTGTTATTGAATGTATGTTAAAACTAGTATATAGGAGATATATTCAATGAAATTGTAATTAAATTAAGGATAATAAATGTTTAACTATCAACATTAATCAAATAACAGCATGTGATATAAAGACAATATTTGTCATATATTATACCATTTATATACCAGAGGCTCAATAAAGCCATCAAAGCAACCTCCATCCCTTTTGATGTCCCTTAGGAGTAAAAACAGCTATTGTTTCGTCGTTTCAAATATATTATAAAACTTAAAAGCGCTTCATTCAGAAATTATTGGTCTTATACAAACTTTTAACCATTGAGTAATGCTCGTAACGGTTGAATTTCACGATCTTTTTAACCCAATTTGCATCTTAAAGAGATCAGTATATCAAGTTTCTGGGTTTTGGGGATTGGAATCTATGTTAATGAATAAGTCATTCAGAGTTTATTGTATGTCTTCATTATAATACTAGCTGGTGTATCTTCACCAGGCTTGAGTCCGGAAACTGTAATCATTTTGTTAATTATTAAGAGTTAGTTATTTTTACTAAGGATATTCTCTTTTAATAGGATAACGAAGTGTACATAGTTTTAGAGTCATACAGACAGACAGACGCAAACGAGAGGCGTCATATATAAATATATTACAATATATATAAATAGATAGGTATTTCAAATTCTATCGTTTTTTTAAAGTATATTCATTATTAAATAGATATTAGACATAAATTTTAACCGATAACATCTTTAGCTAAAATATTTTACATTAATGAAAAAGGATATTTATTAAAATTTAAACATTTGGTGAACGAAATTACAATAATTACAAACTTCGCTGACATCTTGGGTTGCCTGATTTTGACCTAAATATGTAGTTACTCCCTTCTCACTACTATAATACATAATTGCTTTTAGAAACAGACTATATTCAAAGACATTTGTTAATTATTAGAGTGGAATTTTCCTTGTTAAAGAAATATTTTATGGTTTTTGACTGTTAAGAACGCTCGAATGTTTGAATGCTCGAATGTTCACATATAAAATTCTTGAAGAATAATTTATCTTAATACATAATGTATCTAATATTTCAAACTTAAGTACAATGCAATCAGTTAAATCTGATAAGGCTTATGGATGATGATTTGCTTGACTTCTTTATTTTTGTTTTTTTATAATTATTTAATGCTTATTTCATCTAATATTACGCAGGTCCATTGAGAGAATATAAATTATATTAGTAATTTCGTATGAGCTGAGCTTCAAAACAATATTTTTTCTCCTACAATGAATGTTTTCGTGTACAATAAAAAACCTGAACCTTTATTTCGCTCTAAAACCATGAAATAAAACGTTCCATCGTCTCTTGTTTATTTTTGTGGCTCTTTGTTATTCATCAAACACAAATATATATAAATATATATTATGAGTAGTTAATAACAAACTAATATTTTACTTTATGACAAGCGAGATTGATGGGATTTATTAAGTAAAATTAAATACATGTATTTATTATTATCTTTCGTTATTACTAGCAAAATAAATTGTTTTCACTAGAAAATATAAAATAAATCACAACGTCAATGTCAGTAAAAATATCATCTAATACATAAGAAAATAAAATACCCTTTTCATATTACTTCTCATTCAAAGCTATGTAAATAGACTAATTAGTAATCATATTTAAACTTTTTAAAACATAAACATATTAAATTTTTCTTCTAACCTTGTTTAAATTTAAATTTCGGTTTTGTCGTAAAGGTCGAATGTTTTTCAATGATTGATATTAAAAATACCGAAAATATTGATAATGTTGGTTTGTTTTTTAAAGGGTTAATATTTTTTGAGAAATCAAATATAATTGAGATTTATAAGAGAAGTGATTTAGCAACGTTTGATTGATTCATGGAATTATCTCTGCCATTTCAAAGATACAAACAGATAATATGTATGATCGAACTTGTGACTTGTGTTGTGTGATAAACTAAGCAACCGGCTTAAAGTAATATCAAATTTTTCCTCCCTTAAAAAACTAGATATCTTTCAAACATATAAACTTTCTTTAATATATTATACCGTTTGAGAAAAATTAAAATTTTAATTTAAAACATATTTATTATTTTTGAGTTATAAAAATTATCTTAATTAATCGCAGAACTTTTTTATTATTGTTTTTTGTTATTTTTTATTCAACCGAAGTCAATGCATGACTTATATAGAGATGGTAAATAACCATAACTTTGTAAAAGCTACTTTCGCCATGAAGACACTCACATTATAATCAGTAGAGAACACCGACAGGTTAGCTCTTTCGGTCCTTCGCTGTTTGCATAAAAATGTCGAAACATAACGCTTCTTTCGAACTGGTGGGATGTCAGATCATCCCATGATGGAAGGGCGATGAGAGAATTAAGTTATGTACTTCCAGAGCACAGTCATACAATATATATGTTATAGAATACTGAGAGCCAAGAAATTCGACATCTGCGAAGGAAGGAAAGTTTGAATAAAATATAATGTGAAATATAACTAAAATTATTCTTTTTTTAATTCATTTATGACACTAAAATTTATGCATATATATTTTTTTATATAATATAACTATATAACTGCGAGCTATGTTGAACAAGAACTCGAAGATAATTGATACGTGCAAGGTACGTACACGTGTTCTAAAAAATTATATCTTTATCCATACATTCTCGAACGTAATTAGTAACGGTTGATCACAAGGGAAGGTTAATTGGCTATTGAACTCCAAAAGCCATTGCTCTCGAAACTAACTTAAAATTGCTATTAGCTAACCTAACTTGTTCACCTAACTTGTACATTAGTGGATAATAGTTACGACTTCGAATTTGATACATTTAAATACAGAACTGAAAACTTTTTTTCAATATACATTCTCCTTTTAGATTCAGTGGATTTCTCTGATGCAGAGCAAGTTCAAGAGCAAGTGCAAGAGCATTATCTTTTTAACGCAATTGTAACAAATTGCTATTGTAAAATTTTTTTGCTAAATGTTAGACAAATTACAAACATAAATACAATAGTTTGTGTAATCTTCAATTCATTGTTATATATATGGATGACAGACGCCGCTTTTGAACAGCTCCTCAAGGAATTAAGAAATTATGCAACTTAGCCAGATTAAGGACTTCATATCTAGAATTTTATGAGTTCATATGTTCGGGACACTGCGGTTGTTTCACTTATTAGAGAGATATATCATCCTTTAATACTACTGCATACTTTTTATTTTAAATATATATATTCTTACTGAATGCTAGATTATAAAATTGTTGCAAAGGTTTATTAAACGGAGAGGAGACAACGTCACTGGCAGCAGCCAGTTTGAAATATAATTAATGAAACACAAAATAAAATATTTATGCTTTTGATAAAATTAAAATGCTTCTCAAAACTTATTTTTTTAACCAAAAAATTAACAAATGTTAATTAAATGAAGTGTATTAATATTATTTTTTTAATTTTCCATTAGGAATACAGTTTCATAAGAGATTAATTTACAATATATTAACTCCGAACGTATTCCCCCCAACCACCCATTTTTATTCAAATGTACAGATTTTTAACTCAATTTAATTCAAATACCCTTCTTGAGGGATTTCAGATAAATCGAATGTCTTTCAAATATCCTCTTCAGCGATTAAACAAATAACAAAGCTTGTTTTTCGAGATAAGGATAAAAAAATGTTTGATAATTTACTGTACAGTACAACAATGACAGATCAGTACAGATCTGTACATGACTTTACGATACATGTTTATTATGTAAATATTAAAGTTGTCAAAATACTTTTTATAATAATTACATAATTATTACATAGTAATTATACTAAGTAAATATTACAATTTTTTAAAATGCTAGAAGAAGAAGATGAATTTTTTTTTTTGATATTTTATAAAGTCCAGTGGTACATTAAAAGTTTATAAATTGTAATGAACATTTGATCTAGATAACTTATAAGGACTTTATTTATTTAATATCTATATAAGATATATATGTAACGCAACAACAAAATTTACGTACATATTATAAACTTTGAAACTAAATAAATTTTTGTACTTGTAATATTATAATTTATTTTTCTCAATATCAAAATTCATCAAAATTGTAATAGAACAGAGCATTGATAGCTTTGATGGATGATATAAACGTTCTCAGTACAGATGGTGATTGATTTTTATTGAATTGTAGTCATCTGTATAAGTAATACAGATTTCGTAACAGTGGGTGAGAAGATAATAGAATTGACAAAGAGAATGAATAGCGTTCGGAGAATTTGTAAAAATATGAATACCCTATTTCTGAGTACAGAAGGTTAAACGGTAATCGCCCAAAAATAAGGTTACATCAGAGCAATGTCCTCTAAGAAAAGATTTCTTTCATCGGAATGATTATCAGTATTATTGTATAATATTATATATTATAAGTTTAATAAATTAATATTAATTAAATTTTTCTTTTCGTCGTTTCGCTCTTGGTAGAGTGGTCATGGTCATGTTGAGGTGTCCATCGTTCTTCACGGAGGTGTGAAGCGGGATCTAGTTGAGAGATAATTTTGTAATCATGGAAATATAATCTCAGCTCCAAAAGACCATTCGACTTTTTGTCATTTTGTTGGTATAGATTATATAAGGATTTTTTTGGTTTGAGTTCATAAACAATAATTTCTTGTATATTTCTTTTTTATCAAACGAATACTTATTCTAGCAGTTATTGAGAGAAGTGAGCGGAGCGCTCTACTGGAGAGAATTTGCATTGGTTTTAAAAAGTTGGCATTAAAACGGCTTAACGGTTCGGTTTCAAATTTTGCACACATACTATGCTGATATGTGTGGTGGTTTGTAAAAAAAATTTCAAAAAATTCATTGTCGTTGAGGAATAATGTCCAAAAAACGTTTCTCCCAAAGACTTCAATGTAAAAGAAATATATTTTTTTTACTCGAACTGTACTGATAAGTTTTAGATTAACGACATCCCACACCAAGACGAAGCCTTCGGCTTGGCTCGCTTCACTCAACATGCAAACGGCACCCGAGATTTCGTGATCGCAGCGAGCCGAAATTGAGGGTCTGGTGGCGTTCCTAGTTAAATGGTATATGTGGTTAGATTATCAAAGAGTGTTGGCCTCTTTAGCTCTAACGCTGTTAAGAGCAGGAGTAGGTAGATACTTAACTGAAATTAGATTGAATCCTCAAGGGTAAATTGAACGAGTATCGTGTGTGATGGATATAATAATGAGAAATATACACGTAAAGATATTAATGTTTATGGTGCGATTTCGCATTCATGCAAGCAAAGTACGATAGTAATTACGTGAGTATAGCCGGATAATTATATATAACGGTAATTATGCGTAACGAAAATGTAAATAAACAAAAATACTATTTCAAAAATGGTAGCAATCTTCTGAAGCTTAAACGATATACTTATTAGTTAATTGAAGTTATTAAAGACGCAAATAACTGGAAAAAACATAAAAGAACCACACTTTAATTTAACTTTAATTATGTAATCAAGTTTTCTGAGCCAGATTACCAAAGATTTATTAATGTATTAGCTTATACCTTATTAAAAACAAATGTTTTATCTTAATAAATTTGAAATTCAAAATAAGTTATGTCTTTCTGAATTTATATATTACTTTTATATTATAGTACTACTTGACCCTCATGATTTCGCTCTTCGGGAATTCCTGAAATAAAAGAGCTTTTACTGAAATATCAGAACCTCTCATAACTAAAAAAAAAAAATGTTTGTCTCGGTATGTCAAATGGAAGTAATAGCTTAAACTAATTTTAGTTGAACTATTTAATATTAAAATTATTAAACTTGAGAAAAGCTTAGGTTATTATTTAAATTTTATTTATGAAACGGCTGTACTATATACCGAAATTTATGAAATATACTGTGTACACAAATACGGCTATCGCTGTGGCTTAGAATGAAAGAGAGCCTGCCTGTCGTAGCTGTATACGTGAAAGAAAGGGAAGTCAGACAGACTGGAACCCTCTCGAGTTACGTTACGAACTGGTTACAGTTCCATAAGAATTATTTATTTTTGTATAAATTATCGTTATCTACGACATCTGTTTTGTGGTACCAACCGTTCACTTACATATTTGTTAAGTGGTAGTTTTTATATAGAGTCGTAAAAGCATATATAACAGCAGTTTATCATAGTAGGAGTCTTAAAAAGTATATCAGTGAGAGGTTTAGTTTTGTCACTAATTATATTTGTATATAAGTAAGTATATTTGGTCTTGTTGATACATGGTTCTGTTTTTTCAAAACGAAAACCTATTTATGATAAACTGAATACATTAGAGTATTAAATCTAAATCACTGTTTGTCCACTTTCGCTCGAGTTTTTAATAATGAAATTGTTTAACTTATAGTGACTAATGAAAATTTTATTATTATAATTGTTTCGTAACAAGTGATCTATTCTATCCTATCTCCCCTTTAGGTAGGCAGGTAGGTAGGTAGGTAGATAGGTAGGTAAAGGGAACACCCTATTTCTAGTATAAAATTGGTAGTTTTTCTATTTATTAATTGTAGAATAACATAACATAGTGTAATATTTTATATTAAGGTTATCTGTGTCATTACTCCTGTCGAGGTCAATGTTAATTTTTGATTGTTACTTATTTTTCGTTATAAAAGCTACCGAATCTTTAGACGTTCGAGAAGCATGATAACGATAGAATTAAGATTTTGTTATTCGAGATAGAATGGTGTTCATATTTTTTTTCAATCTATCTATCTCTATTACCATAATTAACATTCTCCATTAATGTAATGAAATGAAAAGCTTCCTATAGAAGATAGTGTGTATGAATGTAAAAATGTAAGTTAAATTTATATATTTTTTATATTATTATTTATTACTCTTAAAAAGTTTAAACTTCGGATGATAGTGATTTGTCACAAAGTGAGAACGACAGTTACTTCATATAAAATAGGTTAATTAATAAAATTAATAAAATATAAAGGTTAAAGGTTTGAGTATATAAAAGGTATATTTAAAATGTTTCGATAATAATAACATGAGTACACCTGTTGCAATAAAACGAAATCATTTTTATTGTCTTATTAGTGTTTTAAAATGGGATATAGTTTAATTTTCATTTCAAATTGTCCATTAAGAAATTATAAAATAATTAATACTTGACCTAGCGGCAATTAGCTACATTTTGGGAATAAATGCTAAAGTTCCTAAAATAACATAAACAGTCACACGGATTTTTAGTCTGCGGTTTGTTATGTAACTATATATGAAGAAGGTTTTTTTTTTTTTTTTTATGGAAAAGGAGGGCAAACGAGCATGCGGGTCACTGATAAAATGTGATCACCGCCGCCCATGAACTCTTGCAACATCCGAAGACTCACAAGAGCGTTGCCGGCCTTGGAGGTAGGAAAGTTTTCTGTCATTCTTCACAAATTGCTCATTCACTTATTGTTAGAAACTTGCGTGTTGGTTTTAAATTTATAGTACTTTATAATAAAAGAACTGAGTCCAGAGACGGTTATGTAATATGCTTCCTAAAACAAGAAAATTTTAACTTAAATAATGAAAACTATACATTGTTAAATTAAAAGACACTTAATATGTTATGACTAATTAACTGACTTACTGACAGACACTTACATCTCGTCTACCAACACGAGTGAACACGAGTGCTGCAAAATATTGGAAACTTCGGGTTAAAATAAAAATGTAACTAAAAGACACTCTCTTCATTAATAATATATTTTATTAACACTTGTCACTCTTGCTAACTATTACCATGTAAAACACAGCAATACATCGATAATTATCTTATTGGCCCCCAGTAAGTTATTTTCAAATAACAAGTCCACCATTGATTATTAGAATAATATTATAACATATTTACCGCACGTCAAAACAGATATTAAATAACAACGGGTTAAATTCAAAAATGTAACCAAATTATACGCGAGTTTAAATCCGTAAAAATAGTTTTATTTCAAATGTGTACTCGTGAAAATCTAAGAAAATATTAAATCAAATACATTTTTCTTAATTATACTTAATATTTATTAAATACTAAAATATATTATTGAAATAAATAGTAAATACATAAATAAACAACAATAACACTAGCTATATATTAACCCCCAAAAAAAAACGTTTTACAATAAAGTTTTTAAAACTTCCTTTGTGTCCCTTTTAAGGAATTATAATAGAATAAAAAATAGTCTTATAAACCAAATGGTTTATAGTAGTTTATAAATAATATTAATTAAATTATAATTAATATTATTTATAAACTTTTTTATAACCTAATGTAAAGTGTGGTCGAGTATTATTTTTTATACCATGCTAGTAAAATAGTTCTGAGAGCACACATGTCCTTAAAATTTTAAAAATTTAATGTTAACATTAAACCAAAAAATATTTATTTGTCGTGTACATGATCGCGACGATATGTTTTCATTCAACATTTTGCCTTCAATTTCAAAATATATACTTTGATAATAACATAGATCACACGACACAATAATTTAGATAACATTTCATTTATATCAATTACGGAGAGAAAAATATCTAAAAACTTCATATAGAAGCTTGTTCCGGCGGATCTTTGCGAAGACAATACGAAGAAAATGGAGTTCATACACGACATTCCCTAATACTTGTTGTATATCAGATCTGTGATTAAACGTCCTTATATAACGTTTTATTATGAATTGGGATGTTGATATCTGTATTAGGTTTTATACTCCATGAATAGAATGGAGTGAACAATATATAATGTTATGTCTGTGAAGACTATAATATGACTTGATCCTATAACGAATTCAGAAAAGTATGTTAGATCTCACACATTATTAAGCGTTCAAAATAAAGTATAATATTATGTTTATAAATACATTATTGTATACAGATTTACTCGTGTGGAAGAATGTACTGACATGTGAATGACTGTACTTATAAGATAAGAGCAAAGTGAAGTGAACTGGAACACAATGGCAGTGGTGGATAAACTTTTTCCTTTTATGGTACAGCAAAGTTAATTGATTACATTCGAGATAAATACCATTTTCAGTATCTTTGTTTTAAATCTGTTTTTCTGAATAAGTAATCTAGAATCATGTTTAACATGCATTTAATTATATAATGAACATTTCATTTAAAACTCAAAATATTTTTGTAGATATTATATATAAATATAATACAAAATGACAAGGATATTATATATTATAAAATTAAAAAAAAAACATCTGCATATCTCAGTTTAAGTCCAAGAGATATAATCAAGCCCTTCTTATCTCGTGTGGATTAACTGAAATGACTTTGATTAATTGTCTAAATGCCTCATACCGTTTTCTGTGAAGGCGTATTAGAAGGGAGAATAGTAATATATTATTATACATATTAATATACTATTATACCTAAAGCCAAGTAGAATGTAATCATTCTACTTGGCTTTAGGTTTGTTATACCTCAATCATTAATTAAACACAAACAATATTTTAAGTAAAATAGTATTTTATAAATAAAAATAATGAATTCACATCATAAATTATGATTGGTTGTAATATAAAAATTATATATGGTTGTATATGAGATAAAATAGAAAAAACGAAGAAAAGGAAAAACAAAAGATAATAATAAAATAACAAAAGAGAATAATAAAATAAAAGTTTAACGGAAACAGAAACAAAAAAAATAATAAATAAAAAGTAAATAAATAACGGATTCTTATAAAATTTAATATTCTGACATTCGTAGGTCTGAGGTCGCCATACTTTGTCTTTCTTAATAAATAATATAACGAGATATAAATATATGGGAAGATTTTAAAAATAATTTATATATCTTTATTCCAAAAGATTATTAGAATTTTATGATTTTTCATGTCAACATTTTTATTTCATAAAATGTAAATTATTTATTTTCTTTAAATATTGTCACAAACATTTAATTTTCAAAAAATGGATTCTAATCAATAAAGAAAACTATATTCCATTTATCATTGCATCGACATTTTTACATTAACATAGTACTTGAGACTTTTATTTTTCATTTTGTCTCTAATTTTTTTATCCGAAGCACAATAAGCAAGCATTTTATAAGTTATAGTCGATAATACCAAGTTGAAATAAGGACGTCATTTCTCGTATTGTAAAAATAATAAATCTTGCCTGTAAAAGGGGTCGGTTAAATATGAAAACAATATTGTGTGTAAGACAATAACAATCAAATATTAGAATTTTACGTTTTCAATTTTGTTAGGACTATTTATTTATTAAACTACGAAAATTTTCCCATATATTTTAATGGTTGAATAATTAAAAATATTGGTTGCTATGTTTTAGATTATGAGTGTAATGTCTAATCTCTATTTGGTTTATTTTTTTTGATAATGAGCACTACTGTCACGTATATTCATATTAAAGATTTAAGTCCAAATAAAATATGACAATAAACACGACTGTATGTGTGTGTGTAAATAAAAGTAAGTTTAAATCAAAAAGGGATTAACTCGATGACTCGTCAAAAATGTTCCTCAATTTTCATATGCAATTCCAAATTATTCCATTTTAAATTTTTATCTATATTTCTGTTAGAAAACCCATCTTGAGCTTTGCTAAGTGACTTTTTAATTATATCTATAAAAGTTGCTAATTATTCAATCATGCGTTATAAATAAGGTTTTGAAAGTATAATACATTGCATAAAATTAGGTTAGAAGGATAGCGAAGTGTACTTAAAACTACAAATTACATCTGATTCCTCTTCCTAAGTCAGAGCTTTTTTATAGTAGTTACGATATCTATTAGAATGTTTGAAGTTTATGTAATGTTTTATTATTACGAAAAGGTATTCGGTTGTTTGACTCTTTTCCTTTATTATTAGTCTAGGTCTGTTGGTCGACTGCTTAGAGGCTTTGATTATTTAAAATAGATTTTATAACAGTTGTAATGAGTTCTTTATTAATATAGTTAAACATTATTTAAAAAAAAAATTGTGGCAATGGTTTTGTTTTTTTTTGTCTTTTAAAACTCCTTAATTATTTTTAATGCATTATTAGGCACGTCCTCCTTATGAGAACGTGAATATTTACCTAATTTATTTCAAAGAATCTTTCAGGAATTAAAAACAACTGTGTAATTCCACTAGTCAGAGATACATTTTCTTAGTTCTACGAATATTTTACAAAAGAGAATCATCTTTCAGTAAAGGAATTTAATATCATATCTGTACGTTGAAGACGTTTCACCGTCTTTCAGATCCAGTCCATTGTTCAAGAATACTATTTAGGAATATATTATTTAGAAGATGCTTTCCAATGTAAATTATAACACTGTATTGTATTTAATGAAATAAGATATACTTATATAATATTCATATTTTAAAATCTCTCCCCTGAGCTCTCTCTCTCTCGCTGAGCTAAACTCTTCTAACTTCTAAAAATTTTAGCTTGATACGATTTCCCCAATGTCTGTAATTAACATAAAACGATACATATGCCAATCATTGAAGATTGAACATTTGCGCGTGGAATAGAACGTTTCAATAAAAAATAAAATTAATTGCAAATTGCTCTTAATCTACAATAACATTTATTTAAAATCTATCTATATAGAGGAAGAAAATAAAATTAATTGCAAATTGCTCTTATCTACAAAAACATTTATTTAAAATCTATCTATAGAGAGGAAGAAAATAAAATTAATTGCAAATTGCTCTTAATCTACAAAAACATTTATTTAAAATCTATCTATAGAGAGGAAGGCATGTGATAATCAATTGATACAAATTTGGTTGATGTAGTTTGATCGGTGTTAGAGGAGATAACGGACAACATTTGATTTGTTATTTTTGCTGCTTATAATAAGAATTATGTAACTAATTACATATATTAAAGTAACATGTACTTAGTATCTCGTAATGACACAAAATTGTAGCAGATAGTTTCTCGAAAACTGAACACAACTCAAAAGTTCTTACCTTTAAGCAACGAGTAAGAAAATCTTTAGACTAAGATTTGAAACTCAAAAATGAGATACATATTATGCTAAAAAACTTTATTTATTTATTATTAAATCTTTACTGGCCCAAGAAGGTACAATAGGCGGACTTAATGCTTAAAGCATTCTCTGCCAGTCAACCAAGGAAAACAGAGTAAAATAAAAAAAAAACAGTTAGTCACTAAATAACTTAAACTAAGTAACTAATGTGACCACAAACTAACAACTTGAAATTAACAAAGTACTTAATTGTAAGAAAAATCAATAAACTTATGCTGTAATAAAACTTGAAATGGCTTCACTTCTAAAACGATAAGGAATTATTTCAATAGTGCTTGTAGTTTCTATTGTGTTAATTTCACTAACTCTTTACCTAAGGACAATACAGTTAATATGTCATGAGTTTACACTCATGATTAAAAACACAGGCTCAAAGGATAATTACGTTGGTGGAGACGAAGGACTCAAAAAAAAACGAATTTATTTTAAAGTAAATTTATTTTTAATTCACAAATTTACTTATAGTATTAATTATCCTAATAATGAAACTCCATGTATTGAAGAAGAATGGCGAAATGAATTACAAATAATAAAATAATCTTATGTTTAAACTTAACATTAAGACACACAGAGTTTCTGGGAAAATGAGTCGTTGTTGCGCAAGGGTTGCCGGAATTGGGCCGCAGTGGTTTGTCGCGGGGAACGCGGTATCGTAATGTACCTAGGACAGAATTTTGTAGTGTAAACAATAAAAGTGCTTAAGTAATGAAAGTCGTAAGGTCATTGCAAATTCAATGAATGTCTGCTACCATCTTGATACTGCTTGATCTTGATGCTGCGGCTTCATACTGCTTTAATATACTCCTACAGCATTTAGTTATTATAAATAGCTCATGGAAATATGTATAATTTTTAAATTAAAAGAATGAATATATAAAACTCATTATTGTTATATTTAAATAGTGTATATTTTTTTGTCAATTGTACTAGGAGGAAAAGAAAGTTAAATTAAAACATGTTGAAGCGGAGAGAAACCTAAAAATATCTTATATACCATCTTGGGCCTCTTCTGTTTAATTTATTTATAATGATATTGTTAGTTTCCTTGACAATTGTAAAATTTTACTGTATGCTTTACTGTATGATATGAAAATTTTCAAGCCTATAAAATCTTTACAAGATTGTATTGCACTACAAAGTGATTTAAATAAGCTTGCCATTTATTGTGCGCAAAATTTTCTTTATTTAAATATAGAAAAATGCAGTACAATAACCTTCACAAGGAAAACAAATCCCATTTTATATGAATATAAAATAAAGAATGATATTTTGAATAGGCTTATGGAGGTTAAAGATATAAGTGTAATATTAGACAGCAAGCTAACTTTTGTTTCACACATTAATTATATATCTTCAAAGGCTTATAGTATGTTAGGTTTCATTTTAAGAGTGGGTAAGGAGTTTAAAAGGGCTTCGACTTTTATTCTTCTCTTTAACTCTTTCGTATGCTCAGTATTAGAATATGCTTCTACGGTTTGGAATCCTCAATATAAAGTTCACATCGATACAGTAGAAAAATAACAAAATAAATTTATAAAATATTTATCTAATAGAAGTGGTTATTCTGGTGTCAATTCTGAATGTGTAATTCCCAAAATTTTAACACTATTTTCTCGAAGGCAATTAAGGGACCTTATATTTTTGTATAAAATTGTCAATAGTGTTGTGGACTCTAATTATCTTCTCGGTAAAGTAAAACTTAAATGTTTGGACATTTAAGTTTTACTTTACCGATTACTATAGAATAGCTGTTGATCTTTTAATAGTCTAGAAGGAGTCATTTTCTCTCTTGCCTTTTAACACAATTATTACAATTTCTGCGATTTCCATAAAGGATAATCCGAATTATTAAACCTAATTTAGTTAAAAACAAATTTTTGTATTTAAATATATTAGTTACATTTTATTATATTTGAATCAGTTAAAGTAATTTTAGTTTAAAATGTTTTCTTTGACACTTCCAAAGATATTATAAAGAATTTCTAACACGTAAAGTTTCTCGAGAAATTTGAATAATTTAAAAAGTAAATGAGAACTTAACAAGTATTCTGAGACACAAAGGATTCAACGTCTAAATTTTGTACTCGTAGAGATAAAATTTCACTCCGCGAGTGCGCCATGCTCAGAGCTTATGAATAAGGACCCCGAATGGGTTTCAAACTAGTTGGGAAAATTACGATAATAATAACGTGAGTACAGCCACATAATTATATTTAATAGTATATTATTTTTATATAATAATTATTCTATTTTTTTTAAATAAAATATTACATTACTTATATTACTTAGAAATATAGTTTTAGATGTTTTTAATAAAACCTTTCTAACTAATACAAGATGGCGTTAAAAATAAACCTTTACATTCATATGTTTAAAGTCGTACGTGAATTTCAGTATTGAATGACTAATTTGTTTTTTCTAAAAAAAACTTTGTATTTGACATTATAAAAATATTCTGGATAATGAGTTTGTTCGATTATCGCCCTCAATTCAGCGTCATAAATTTTCATAATAATCGCTTCATTCGTGTAAATTAAGCTGAATCTATGTATTATTTATAAATGCTACTAAGTAATTAGTCTCATGAAACCTCATAAATCACAAGAGATATGAGTTTCAAATAGTTTTAGTAAGTTTATAATCTCAAATAAAATTATTTTTTACGGATTAAAACTCGCGTATAATTTGGTTACATTTTTATTTTAACCCGACGTTTCGAATGCTCTGCAGCAATCGTGTTCACGGGTAGACGAGATGTAAGTAAATAATCTAAGTAAATAGTAAAATAATCTGAGTAGTAGTAACAGTAAATGTAAGTTTATAATCTCTTAGAAGATGTATAACTCATTCAGCGATAGTAACCAACGTTGAGGGTTTACTGTCACCACAATTCTAGGTTGAGCAATTTCCTCTTATATAATATAATATGTTTCAAATTTAATGAGAGAACTTTGATTGATGTTTTAAGGTTACGTAAGATTCAAATTTAGTTTTTTGATTAATAATATGTATCATTAACATATATTATTCTTAATCTAACAATCTTAGGTCACTATAGACATTTGAGTTACAAAAAACCGAGTTAAAGTAGTACATTGGAACCCAAGTAAAACGTTATATCAAAAGAATATTACATAGAAAAAAAATAGTTAATAGAACAATTACCTATATGATTCTTATATGAGACATTTAGGTTTAGTTCTGAATGTTCTTTTAAAATAAACAATAAAACCAATTAAATTTTTTATTAGGGTTCCGTACCTCTAAAGGACAAAACGAAACCCTTATGGGCTCATTTTGTAGGCCGTACGTCCTTGTGTCAAGAAGTCAAGAAGTTCGTCTGTCCTTTTTCTCAAGAACGCTTAGAGGTATTAAGCTGAAATTTATAACAAAAAATTTAATTCTAGTGGTCCTTGAAGCTGTAAAATAAACAAACTTCTAAGCCAACGCAATAAAATGATACAGCCATTTATGCCGCAAATTTCCGAAAATTTTCGAAACTCTTAAAACTAACAAGGTGTTTCCCGTGAATTCAGAATATTGAAATTTGGTACGAAGCAATTTCTTCAAGTACAAATAAAGAAATAATTGAGGAAGCTGTAAATTTTTATCTACATCAATCATATAGTAAAAATATTTTTAACAATTTTAAACTTACTACCGTTTTCCTCAAGAATGTGTCGAGGTATTATATTGAAATTCATATCAAATACTCAGGTTTATAATACCTCTAAGGTGAAACAAAATCAAAATCTTATATCAACGTAATCAAAAGAAACCGTAATTTTAGCAGCACATTTTCAAACTCGCAACTACCCGCAAGGGAATCAAAAGCCTAAATGGTACATCTAATCTATTTAGAATCTTGAAATTTGGCATGAAGCAATGTTTTATAGAAAAATTACGATAACCTGAAATTTTTAGTTACATCACAAATTCTTTTTTATATAATTATAAACATTACCCTTTTCTTATACTATCAGAGTGAGCTTTTACTTATTAACAGGTTTGTATGTAACCCTCGGTGCGCGAGTTCGAGTCGCACTTAGTTTTTTTAATGTTTATGGTAGGTGATTTGAAGTTGACGTCCCACGACCTATGTCATGACAATGCATATGTTAGGTGTACCAAGAATGATATCTTAGTATCCGAAAATACAGTTTCCATATTTTAACAGGAACTTGTAGTTTGTTTGTTTCAACAAGATTGTTTGGCTTGGGGAATGAATATATTCTTTTGTTAAGTATTTACGCAAATGTTTCTGTCTCGGTCCGTCTTTCGAAAGTTTCTTTACACGGTTTGTGAAACAGTGATCTTTCTTTTTATTTTTGTTTTTTATTGTAATTTTTACGAATATGTCTGATGGAATAACAACCGGAACGTTCTCTTGCGTTCTCAGATGATGGACAAGAGCATTGGCGGGGTTTCACCTTAAGCTGACTTTTTATAAGTGCAATGTTTACTACTTGAATTAAAATAGTTTGACTTGAGAACTTTGAATTAAATTATTTTAAAGTTAAAAAAAAAGTCTAAAATTTATGATTCATTAGCACCTAAGAAGAAAAAACGATAATTATATATACCATCTGTTAAACATAATTTCATAAGCAAAAACCCACTCGTAGTTTATAAATATTATATATTACGTAGTGCCCTCTACTTGATTATAAAGTTACAGGATTATTGACACGAATTTATTATTAACACAGTATTAAAACTAATTAATAAAGCGTGAACGTGATGGAGCTTTTAAGTAAATGAAAGTTATTCGTCGCGTTTAGAAATTTAATAATTTATTAATGTGCTGTAAAAGGGTAATTTTGATTGAGTCATCAAACTATTGATTATGTAGTCATGGTTTATATTTTTTAATAATTAAGTATAAATTATTAAGAATTCAGTTAAGCTTCGTAGAATGTACTCTCGTAGATAAGAGCTGCGAATGGCTACAACTTTTAGTCGTAAGTGATTTGTGAATTTAATCTGTTATATATTACTAGTGGGTTATATATTATATATGTTGATTTAGAGTATATTTTTCATTAAATAAACAATTTTAATACATTTTTAATTATAATTACTATAATAAAAACGATCTCCTCTTGATTTGCACATACAATTGATAATTATATGTAAAGACGTTTTTGTATAAGAATACTTAAGAATATGCTAAGTGTAATTTTTCATAAGAATGTTTGTTGAGCGAAGCTGCGTATGAGAGACTTTTCTGCATCCTTTGTGCAGGCATAAATCAAAAGCGGTATATCCGAAAATTTCCACATTTTGCACACTGATAGACATTAGTCTAATGATTGTTTAAAAAAAAAAAAAACAAAAATTGTGATAATAGTTGAGGACAGAAGGGGAAGGCGTTCAATAAATGCGACTTCGGTGCTGTTTGCACCTCGCTTCGCTTGATATGCTAACACATACCAAGATCTTGCGAGCGCATCGAGTCAAAACTGAGGTATGGTTCGCGCTCCTAGCCTTGTTACAACTTTCATTTTGAGCATTAGGAACTTGAAGTTAGAGTCACTTTGAAGTAATAAGCTAATTTGTAAGTTAGTAGTAAGTTTGACTTTGTGTTATTTCACGAAACGTGTATTATCATCAAAGTTAGTTCTAACTGTCAGTTAAAGTAACAAAACTTAGTAAGCTTGGAACTGCGGTATCAACAAGTAATGGAACATATTAGCTGTTTCCTTATAATCGCAAACGGTTAAAGAAATCTAAAAATAAATATTTTACACATAGAAAAATTCAAGACGTACTAAAAATATTAATAAATAAATCATTAAATAAAATTGTTCTAAATATGATATGACATATGACAAAATAAAAAGTATTAACATATAATTATCTACCTTATAGCAGCATTTATAAGTCTGAACATATTTTCTATATAAAATATTTTATATATTAAAAAATTTTAATTTTAAGAGGTTTAATAAAAAAGAATATATTTATCTTGACAAATATAATTAGTAAAAACATTGTTTGAATATTGTTTGTTGAATCAGTTCCAGGAGTTTAGACCCTTACTCATAAGCTTGGAGTATACCAGATCCGTGCAATGAATTGCGTGTATCAGTACTACTTGTTTCAGTGAGTAGTATAAGGAAGGTCTCATTTCAACCACAAAGATCAATACTAGAAGTAATAAAACATAATAACATATAATACTAACAAATATGTTGTAGAATGTGTCTTTGTAACGTAAGACCATAAGAGGATTTCATTTTCTGCTTGTATATTGCAGTGTACACAGCGCCTAAGCCGGTGACACGACGAAAAATCACGAAGTAAAGATTTCGTCTTTAGTACTTATATATAATATGTAATACAAATAGAGTTGAGATTAAAATAATAACTACTGCTTTTGGTTTAAAATAAACTTATAATAAAATTA
Organism: Mechanitis mazaeus; assembly: GCA_959347395.1. Classification (NCBI taxonomy): domain Eukaryota; kingdom Metazoa; phylum Arthropoda; class Insecta; order Lepidoptera; family Nymphalidae; genus Mechanitis; species Mechanitis mazaeus. Next base: position 18,346,597 of record OY365750.1, read on the forward strand.
ATGCTATATGAGTATAAGTATCAAATATAAATTTGCACATGTGAAATGTTTCTGCAATTCTAATCTTAAGATAGTGTTATTTGTATTTCTAACACATTAAAAAAAGTAATTATTACATATTTATCATCAATTTTGATAATTTCTGACTACGTAAGAAAATGTATAAGGAAAAATTTTAATGTGTGGCCACTAAATAAAATTTAAAACATTTATAACATTGGTTAGTTAAAGGAATTAAACGCAAATTTCCAAATAGAAATAATCATGAATAAATACTTAAAATGAATTATTTGTAGTATTAGTTTTTTTTCTACTTTGACTACACTCTGTTGTTCTGTTTATTGGTTTTGGAACATTGACGGACAACCGTAACATTAAAGAAAATGGGTTCCGTTCTATCTTATCTCTTTATCTGATGATTTTTGATACTACTTGTAGAAAATCATTAACATAAGAAGCTAGAGGTAAATGTGATGTTAATAAGCAAAATGTTAAGGACCTAGGTTTCCATTAATGTCCTTTTCCGGTTTCGAAAAATTGAACGCAAAAAAAACTTTATTTGAACATACAAGATTAATTTTGAAGTTTGGTTTGCTTTGAAAGTGCAAATTTTGAATGTAAAATGTAAAATATTGAAATGTCAAACAAATGAAAGATATGTATTAAATGTAATATTTATAAGTACTTACAGAACAGCGTGTAAATAAATTCCATTGTCCGCACAAACAGACGTGAATATTGAATTTCTATTAAAGAAGACATTTAAAATTTTTATAAATGTCTAAAGAATAATAATAAAATCCTGTGTGTATTTTTATATTTATTGACTTATTTTAAGAAGGGTTTTATAAGGAATAGTGCACATGCAGAGGAATATCTAAACCATTTTTTGCCCACTTAGTTACAAATGCGTCCATACCTGCAATATTTATTTATTTATTATATATATAACACACTTAACAGTTTGCGACGAATATTGTTAACAATTTTTAATAGCAATAACATAGTTCAGGCCTCTCACCATAAAAAAATAGTGTGTACTTTAAGCACAGAAATGTGTTGTGAATAATTAACAAAAAAAAAACATTATAAAAACAATTGTGACAGAGATATTAATTTTTTTTGTAACTAATTTTTTGACCTACATATCTAAATTAAAAAAAAAATATTGACAATAAAGAAACAATACATATTTCGAAGCTAACAGTTATGCATAAAAAAAAACAAAAAAAAACAGCAAAAACAAAGAAAAAAAAAATTACAAAACAAAAAATGAAAATAATAATAACAAATTTAACATACACAGTATTGTTTTCTGTCTATTCCTCACATGAGTTCGAAACGACATACTGAGTCACCCTCCTTTTATAACTCTTAAAAACGAAAATAAAAAATATCTAAATTGGGAAATCGTACAATCCAATACTGTCATAGATTCGACACTTTGAAACCAAGGGATTGTAATACGATGTGTTGTTTATATACACGTTCAATCTGAACACTCTTGGAGCCTTGCATCGATGCTAAACGCTAATATTAATATAGAGATCATCACAATCCAAAGGGGAATGGATAATTTTATGCAATGTTGTTAAGAAAGCGATTTTACGTCGAGCGTTAAGAGGAATTACCTTGAAATATGTTGACCTTTCTAAGTACCCATTCAGAGTACGTGAAAAACCAAATAGCCAACAAATGACCCTTAGAAAATGTTTTGGAATAGCTTCAATGCGGTTTGAATGTATGTCATAGTATGGAGGCCAAATAAAAAAACCATATTCTAACCGGCTCCTTACAAAGATATAATATAAATATAATATTATTTTCGGATTTTTAAAGTTTTTAAATATACAAACATAATATACATATACAAATTTAGCAAGTAATTTGAAGAAACTTATTGCATAATTTGAACAATCAGCTGTTAAATTTAATGTTAATTCTAATTAGATTAAAATTTCGTAACTCGATCATGTTTCCAACACTCTTTTGATTATTTAAAATCATCATAGAACAAGGTTTAATAAACTTTTAAATTAAGGTTTGTGTAGCATTATATGCAGTTTTTAGCATATGCTTACATATATAATAAACATAATAAACAATTATTTTTATTTAAAAAAACAAAAACAAAAACACTTTTGACGCGGCATTCGTTATATTAGTTTTAAAGTGTTTATGTGTGTATGTGAGTGTGTATTTAACACACTGAAAGAGTGTGCAGGTGTGTTGTTTCTACAATAAAATACTCATTTCTTATACCTGACAGTGTCATAGTTCTTACTCATTAATAGCACGTAAATGTATTTTTAAGTATTCATAAAGTCGTATCTGTACGTAGTAAAGTTGCAATTTGGACAGTCGTAACTCTATATTAGAGCTCGTCAAAGCAATGTGCGATGGTTTTTTCACGTTTATTTTTATTAACGTTAAAATTTATTCTAGAGGTTCTATTCTCACTAAAACAAAATATTAATACACTAATAGTAATGAAAAAAGTTTTTTCAGAAATCTTCTAAAATTAATCTAGTAGTAACATTTACCTACTTAATGCGTATTTACACTAGAACTGATTCATTTTTCATCGAAATCGATCAAATGGTATTTAGTTAAAAAACAGAATACCGCTTACTCCCTTTTATTTTTCGGTTTCGATGTGTCATTTCGTGTTGATGTCAGTAAAAAAGTGACCACAATAGCATAAAAAAAACTCCCTTCATGTGCGCTTTCATGGACCAGTAGCTCTTCCAGGCGTTGTTGATCCGACGACCAATCTCGATATCTTGCCTGTTTTCGAAGCTTAATTTAATTTATATGAATAATGAAGCTTAATTTAATCTATATGAATAATTTATTTTATTTTTATTTATCAAGGTTAGGTTCCCATTTCTAGAAAACGAACAAATTGTGTCATGTCATAGAAATAACGGACACAAATAACACCCGGACTCGAAACAGCAATGTGTGCGTCACACCAACAACTCTCTGTATAGGACTCGAACCAAAGATCTTAGCTCAAAAGATAGTATCATGAACCATTTACCATTAGACCAATCGGCCTTCGTCTATATTATTGTCTAGAGGGTACACGTGGTTTCGTGGTTACACGGGGTAACGGGTTCGAATACTACTCATATCGATAAAGGTTAATAAATCTGTTATTATTATACATTAAATATCTATGACATATAATAAATATGTCATTTAAATTGGTCTATGAACATGTTAGTTATGTTATTTTATATTTATGCTTCTTCTCAAATACACTTCAAATTTTTATTATAAAACTGACTTTCAAAAATGCTTTAAAAATAAAAAAAACACAGAGTCAGGATAGTAACAAAACAATAGACACGTAGAAAAAATGAGACGTTTTTTATATTATGTGCTCGCACAATATAAAATTGGTAATAAAATATTTTATATAAATTGTCAACATCTAGATTAATTTATTTGTGCAACTAATTAATTTTATCACATACTTAAACAATCAATTGGTACACAGAGAGTTTTGCAATATGAAGTTTTACAGATAAATAGAAAATAAGGTTAAGCTGTAAGCATTTTTCAAAGAAAATCAATTTTCGAAACAGCTCTTGATTTCCGATTCCGAGATATCTTAAAAAATGCAATTTGTGTGTCAACGACGAGAACTGTTTATATTGAATTTATTGGATCCAGCACTGTAGTGGTGACCGGGGCCTTAACTGCTGTAGATCCAATTAATTCTTTAAAATGTTTATTTTGATGACTTTTCTTGTATAAATATTCTTTTCTTGACCAAGAAGTTTAAAAGTTAAATACAGATTCGTTACTGTTATTGTTGCTGTTGGCAGTATTCAGCAATTAAATGCTATTTTAGAAAGACGTAGTAGCCCTTTGATAATATTATGCTCTATAGATCCAAACAAACAGACAGACGGTTTACATGATGGTAACTGTTGCCCACTAAATAGAGATGTAAATAGTTTGTCTTTTTAAAAAAATTTAAAACGTGTTCGTTCAACAATTATTAAAAATACAGTTTAATTTTATTAAATGTTTTATTATGTTCTTTCTTGTCAGTAATATTTTTTTTTACATGTCTTTTATCACCATATCTGAAAACACTTTCATACTCTTTTAGTTATGCATAAAACAATTAATCACCTAAAAATCTACAAGTACATTTTATTGTCTAGACTAAAAAGATTAATGACTCCTCTCTTAGAATGAAATTAGGTTAATCTCTTACAGGCTTTCAGCAATATATCCAAAATATTTCTATAGAATATTTAAAATGATTTCATTTAAAGACAAGACTATTTTTATATTTAGATTTTTTTAAAATAAACATACTTATGAATTAGAAAATCTATTTTCATTTTTTTTCAATATCTATTTTCCTTCAATAAGAGATCACAAACTCCCCCTAAATATATTACTTTAACTCTGCTGAAAACCTTTTTTCCAACACAGATTATAAACAGTGTTCACATAATTAAAAAAATATTAAAATACCAACTAAAATACCAATAAAAATACTTTATGCCAGAAAGTCTTTCAATTTATAGTAACATGTATTCTTTGGATAGATTTTCTAGTTTAAATTAGTATGACTACTAATTACGAAAACAAATACGTTGTGTTATTTGATAACTAATTGTTAACAACCTTGTTGCTGTCAATTAATTATTCGCATAGAAACGCGACGAACGATATTAATTTATTAAAAGCTTCATCACTTCTACTCTTCAATAATTAATTTCAACACGTTGCTGATATTAAATTCATTTCATATAGCTTTAAAATTTGTAATCAATTACACTAAAGTAAGGTGTAAATAAATTTTATCTTTTCTGTAAATGTATTTGACATTAACTAGCCTTCTGAAATATTTTTAAGTTGTGGTAAACATATACATTGTTAATTGATTATTTCTCTGTATTTTTTTAATATAAGTGTCTTAAGTAAGTCGTTAAATATAAATTTGTAAAATTTTCATTGTTATTTTTAAAAAGTTTTAACTGTATTCATTTAAGCTATTTTCAATTTCATTTTTTGGTTTTATAATCCAATGTTATTTTTTTGTTTTGAATTAAATTTAATATAAATATTCGTATCTGTTATATTTATATGATATGAAGTTATTTATAATGAGTATTTATTTAATATCGTACATAAAGCGATCCAAAATGACTCTGTAATAACCACCAGTGTCACTTAAATTTCTTTTTATAACATTTTAGTTTTGTTTACTAATAAGTAAAATAACTTTTTGAAAGCAATGTTTGTAGCAAATGAAAAAAAATTTTTTGAAATTCTTTAGCTTACTTGAGTCAATTTATGTGTGACTTACACTTGTACAAAAGCAACAACCTCTATAAAAATCAAATACATCACTACTATGTAATATGTCTAATATTGAATTGAAACAAATTAATTTCATTTTAAAATACACTTATAATTATAACATATTATATTTCAGTGTCAGCGTACGTAATTGAGGTTAATGACGTCAGACTGAGGCGTATTCCCTAGCGATGAGTTAGAATTAAAATTGCATATTAATATTAATACTGGGATTAAAGTAGCGAGCGAAATTACAGTTTTGAGATCGTTCACTGATTATATATAATATAACTTTATTAAAAGTATTCTATATCTAAAATATACATTATAAGTACAAAATGTTCTTTTAACGAGTTTCTCAAATTTTTAAAATGATTAATGTTTGCCTAAATAATAGTCATATATATATATATATATTAAAATGAAACCTGTAATACTCGTGATATATATTCTAAAACAAAAAAGCGGTGATCGGTGCGAGCCCCATCACATTAACTTCTTGCTTCAGAAAAATGCTATAATAATATATATATATTTAAAAACATTCATATCATTACGTCATTATCGCAAATATGGTCTTCAGTCTTCAGCAAATATATAAAAAAAGCCGTCAAGTCGATTTCGTTGAAAAACTAATCAGCTCTAAGCTACATGAATACGAATGGATTGGTATCAAACTGAAGTCAACTGCAAAATGAGATCGGCTTAAAAATTAAACCGAAAATAACATTCACTACTTATTTTTTTTATTTTTATTTTCTTTTAACTTTAAGCCTAGCCGAGACAGTTGCAAAAGGTAATAAAGATTAATAACATAATCGTTTCTGATAATAAAGCGAAGGTCCTTTTATTCTTATACAAATAAATAATAAAGCATTTATTATTAACTGGGCATTCAAATAGTCTCACGTGTATTCTTTAGACAAGATTAAACAACAATTACTTCATATAAACAATACTCAAGATATGTAAATATGTAAATGTTTTTAATAAGCAATCCTAATTCTACAAACAGAACGTTTAAATTCCAGAGAAATATAAGTTAAATAGGAATAAAATATTATCGTAAATTCATGCGTCAAAAAAAAATACACTTTGCAAAACTTTGCAACCAAAATATACTTCTATATGGAGGCTATATTGTAAAATGACGTTTTTGGAGGCACGTCAATAATAATGGAAGGTTTGGTATATTTGTTATGTCTATTTACTAAAAAAAAGATATATTTCCGAGATAATTGATATATTTTTTTTTATATTAGTTTCTTATATGTATAAAAAAAAAGATCCTAATTTTTGATATTTTTATTTATATTAGTTTGTCGTATGTATCAAATAAAAGATCCTAATTTTTTTTAATGTTTTATATATATATTTTATGAAACATGAAGCATATTAATACACTTACTATTTTTGTGAAATATGAAATTATTAGATAAAAATTACAGATATTTAATTTTTTTTTATATTTATAATATTTCTAAAATAAAAGTTACGTGAACTTTCAAGTTGAGTATCTTTTGTGTTAGTAAGATGTTACCAGCCACAATCATTGAATTTATTACGAACTTGCGACGTAGCCATGACTGATTGAAAAACTATATCAAAAACATTGTTGTTACATACAAACATGTGTATTATAATATAACTATTTCTTTATATGAAAGTTGTCCTTTTTTGAGTAATCATTATGAAACGAATTACATTTCATCAAAGTAAACTAATTACAAAACATTCAGTTACAAATCTTTGATTTACAATTTTTTCTATCTTGTATTATTTTTATTATTCTATTTATTTATTCTATTATTTTATAGAGCTTTTGAACTATTCTACCTTGTTATATTTTTATAAGTTGTTAAGAGAACAAACTGTGTTGTATAGTTTTTACAAATGTAGAAATAGAGGAAATAAAAGAAATAAAGAATTTTAAGATACAAAACAACAATCTGAGGGAGACCCACAACTATTTCGTGTGGGAATAGAACCCATGACCTTTAGCTTAATAATAGACTGACAATATCATGGTCCTTTTAACAAGTACGCTCAAAGACAAAAAATATAAGCCACGTAAAGCTCCTACGTCTTGTTTATTTTCTGTAGTGTATATAGATCTTTGTAATCATTAATGAAATTGCTCGAAGTACCCAAACAGAAAACTATTTTCAAGGCCGTTGTAATATATCTTCAAGGATCTTTTGAGTAATTCGTCCAAGATTATCGAGATGTTTCGTTTCTACAGTAAAACGAATGTTAGGTTTTATTTTGACGGATATATATTTGGCTAATACATAACATGAGTAACACATGGATTTTCGAAGTATAATGTCTTTAAATTACAAAAATTTATGTTAAATGTTTGTTTTTCAATTCCTTGAAGACGACGAAAAAAAAACAGTTTTTTTTACAGTATTGTTAAATCAATTTTATTATAATAATACTTATAGAGACCAAGAGTATGATTAAACTTTAAACTCAACACTACCACTGACTAATTCGTATGAAATAATGCTCTAAAATTAATCGTTTTAACATTTAGAGGATATAAATAATAATTTCTTAATTTTCTCTCCATTTAACAAGAGGACTTAATAAATTGACTAAAGTTAGTGAGGATGTGTCTAAAGTGTTAGTATTTTTTCATTTTATATATAAAAAGCTATAAGTGTTGACAGAGAAGGTATGAAAGTTATATCAATCCTTCCAAATAGCAACTAAGTTTGGAATAATTGTCTTTTGAGTCTTTATAAAGTCAACTTATGAGAGTTCGTGGTTAATTTTTTCTGGTATTTAAAAAAGTTAATATAATTAACTATACTATTGAATACATGTTTATAATATTATTATTTATTAATATTAATTCGTCTATACGAAAAATTTATCATCACTGAAATTAAATTTTAATAATATTAATTTTCGTAATAATGAAACAATATATACATAATTAAAATGTAATTTATTGTCAATGTTAATGTAAATCTAATAAATTACTAATTAAATGAATATACTTTAAAATTCAGTTTTTTAATAAACATTTTAAAATACTTATGATTTTTTAAAATATTTTAAATAATATTAATTACTACTTTACTGACTACCTATATCAAATTTCTTCATACATTGTATATACTTTTTATTAACACAGATAAATAAACATATAGATCGAAAGTTACATTAGTAAAGATTGTAATTGCGAGGGTGGGGGTGGATATCATTCAAACATACCCCTCGAACCCCCGCCGGTATTTGATCTATCTGTGTGAAAAAGCTCAGCTCAATCAGTGCAGTAGTTTAGTCAGGCACAGCGAACACACAAATTTTCACCTTTATATATATAGATAGGAAAAATTCATTACATAAAGTTTGAAATGTTGAAATTTTTTTACAATTTTGTTTTTTATTTATAAATAAGACATCATATCTCCATTACATATACGTATTTCTGAGCCCAGATAATAAGTCATAAATCTAAGTACAATACAATACAGTACAGGTTTTGAAAAATTTAGTGATATGTTAAACGTGTGCACTTACACAGATTTAAATTTAAAATTAAACTTTCCTTACCAACAAATTATGTTTTTTAATATTTTTTACAACTAATACTATATATATTATTTAAATTAATTTGAGTTTTATTTGATATAAACCTACTTCAATAACAAAATGCATTCTAGTAAGTAGTAGTAGTCGTTACCTAAAGAGCGCTTTCAAATTAAAAACAAAATAATTAACTTATGTGTTGTGTTATATAGAACATTATGATTTTGTAATAACTAATAATTATCTAATATAGTATTTTTATTATAGTAATTAAATTTAATAAACTTCTTTTATACACAATAAAAGTAATACCTTGGTAATTTTTCTGAGCATAAAATGAGTAAAGCTCAATTGTGAATCTTTCATGAAGCTGAAACAGAATTCAATACAGAGGTGGCTTATTTGACTTGAGCATTTACCGTTCAGTGAAAATATGCTAACTTATAATTGAAAATCTCATTTTATTTAATTTTTAATTATTTTCTACTATTGTTATTTTCGCAAGAACTCTATTTCAGGCTTTTATAAATACTTAGAATTTTATAATTTCTTAGAATGGTACACATTATAATTAATAGAATTGTCAAATTATATAATTCTATATGTAGGCATGCGGATATGGATATTTTTAATGATTATTTATCAACTTTTAAGTTTAAAATTAAAACATCTTAATCATCAACTTATATAAATAAAATTGCTTAAATATACAAATTTTTATGTATATGTTTTAGTTACATTTAGTTTTATTTTTGATTTCTTTTTTATTAAAAATAGCATTTTATTTCCTTTTTTAAACTTTTATTTAGTTTTTGTTATTATTTTTTCTAAGATTAAACTAAAAATAATTTATGTTCTTCTGTATTTTTTTATCTATTATTATTATTATTACTTTTTTAATTAAGCATATTTTTACATATAAGTAAGCGACAACTCTATTACTGCATGTTAAGTTAGTCTTTAAATGGGATATACTATGTAACTTTTATTCAACCAAATGTTATGATATGATTTTTCATTGTTTATCACGTCGGCTTCCTATTAAATAAATAAATAAATAAATAAAATTAATATATAAATTCTTATATGTCTGTGTTTCGAGGTCGATAAAGCACATGAAGTTACTGAAAATCACTAAAAGATATAATATTTCTTAACATACTGTAACATATAATCCGCCCCAAATAATTGAGATAATGGTATCCATAATGAATAATGAACTGAATAATTGTTGTCTATTGTATATATTTGAAAAACAGCACGAGATTATTTGATGTTATTTGGCACCGTTCAATACTGTTATACGGACTATTGCAAATTTTATAACAACTAAAATAATAATTAATAATATAAAAAAATATTAAATATTATTGAAAAATATTTCATTATTATAATTTTGACTCATTGCTTTTACAGATTTTTATTAACGTACTTTCTTCTCAAATTATGCCGCATTTTATTTGTGCTGAACTGATCACTATCATATATTGCTGGACAGAGGAAAAATGTTCATTTAACTGTTTGGTTTAATACATATCATGTAAATAACTTCTTTTGCAACAGTTACTTACAGTTGTGTTCAGCATAAGTGAAACTAATTTTATTTTACTAGTTACAAAAAAGCTTAACCGGAATACTTAAATCGTATAAAATGTAGGATTTACTATCAAAGTTATAAATTTATAGTCAAATCAACATATAACAATGTTCATGTAGTTCATTGTGAATTTAGAGAATGTAGCTGACAATTACGTTGAATTTACTGGTACAAGTGAACGTAAACAAACTATTCTATGCATGAAAATTGTTTAATTGGCATACATGCATTTGGTTGAGATGTTTTCGACGAGTTGATAATATTATTATTTGAATATGCGATTGTTAAATTTTGATTATTTATCATATTTTTCATTTAATTAATAATAATTAAATAATACTAGACGTTGCAACAGACTTTAACTGTTTCTTCACTCGTAAATAATATGTAATACTGAATAGTTCAAAATGTAATATATTTTACTTTATCAGCAGCGACATCGATGAGATCGTAGAGTTAAAATAACATTAAAGTAACCAAAAATTTGTGTATAAATAAAAAAAAATACATAATATATTTAACAAATATATATATATATTATAATTTTAGCGTTACATTTTAATGTTTAACACATTTTGTGATTAAATTTAAACTATAGTTACCCCGAGGCGAGCGCATGTGCGGGCAAGTATTCGTAACATGTCATGTCATATCATGTTGTAAGTTGATTAGCCCCTTGGCTCGTTAGTAGTTAGTCTTACTCCAGAGTTATGAGATTAAATTATAAATATCTTTTATTAATCTCTACCTATTTTTAACAAAATTAATAAATAAATCTTTTTTTTTAGAAATTCTTAAATTCTTAAATTTTAAATATTCTTAAATTTTTAAGTAGATATTTTTTATATTACAGAATTTATGCACTGACTGTCTTGACCATCACAAGGTCCAGGATCCGTACCTGGTTCCAGCTACGTGAACTACAACATTAGAAGTATTTCTGAAAGGAGACACAGTTCAGGTTCTTGCTTCTCAGTGTCGATGATTTACCATTACTTATTTATGTAAAAAAAAATCTTTAATAAAATTAATGGGATCTTGAATTTAAAATGTCACTAACAAAGAATTATTTTTAGTGTTATCGTGATTGACATAAGTTACACATTTGATTAAATTATTAAAATTTAAATTTACTCTTTATAAACTAACATGACATTATAAAAGTTTCAGGGCATATCAAAAACAATACTTATTACATTAAATACTGAACGCTCTAGAAGTGAAATCCTATATCTATATCATGAAACCCCATAGCTTACTTCTATTTTTTGTGTGCCGTTCATGCTTATACTATTACATACTAAATTGTTTGAAATATGTATAGATTAAGACAGGAAGTTGTCATTAGATTTGTAGCATGTATAGGTTTTTTATATTAGGGGAATAATTTTTTTAATATTTACCTTCTCATCTTGTATAACCTATTTATATAAGAGTAAATTTCTTTATGTGTGCGCTATGCCTGACGTAATCGCTGCACCGATCAAGCTGAAATTTTGCACACTGATGGATCAAATACCGCCAGCTATTAGTGGGGGATTGGAATTCTCACCCATACATTTTTACTATTCTAACGTCTGTCAATCTATCTGTTTATTTTAGATGTGTGTATAAGTAAAATGTATGATGTACGGCTAAACCGAACTGTTTTATGATGAAATTTAACATAGGTAATTTGGAGCCTGGGATATGACACAGGGTACTTTCTATCAACATTCAATGCGGGCAAAGCCGCGGCCAAATCTAGTTTAATATAAATAAAACCTTTTGACCTTTTGTAAATACATATTTAATCTTCTCAAATAATATTTTCAGATAATGGTCTGATCCTAAAAGCTACCCTTTTTTAAACAGAAGTATTAATTTCCTCATAATTTAACATACATTTTGGGTTCCTAACTTCAATTGAAGTATGTATTTATTGTTTATCAAATTATAACCACAATCTTGTATCTTTCATTAAGGATAAATAAAATCGTTATATTCCTTTTTGGGAAATTTAAATAATTTATTATGAAACATATAATCATATGAACTTTACATATGAAGAATTAAGGCCTTCAACTATATTATTTATATATATAACATACGTTACTATTAACAATCTAATTGACATTGGATGTAGTGAGTTTTAGTTATATCTTTAATAAAAAAAGATAATTTAATATTTGTGTGCCCTGTATCATTTATGAATAACTTATTACGTATGAAAGAAATGAATTAAGACAGAAATATTAAAATTACATTTTCCTATTGAATATTAATATCCATAAAAGTGGTTCATAAAAACTCGTAACTATCGAGTCTCGCTTATAAATGAGAACTGCATCCGTTCTTTGATATTTTCATTTAAAAAGACAATGTTACTTTTCATACAATATAATAATTAAAAAATAACCGAATTAATAGAATATTTACAGAACAGTTATACTATAATATTTGCATGGGTTTTCAAGAGTACACTGTAAAATAAAACAATTTTACGTATATAACTCGCGTTACTGGCTACGTTTTAATTTAATTGTTTTATAGAATTGTTTGATTAAAGTATCTGTCAGTAATTTGTCATCTACTCGTTCCTCCAATAGTGTCTTAGTTTGCTTGCATGGACTTCTTGTATCTTGAGTATCATGAGGGCTGGCAGTGCAGTTGCAGACATATAACATTACATTGTTTATGGGTGGGTGTGGCTTCAGCCATATTCTTTAGTAAAATTAGAATTTTTTAAATTCAACTTGTTTATGGAATTCATCATTTCACATTATACATTAATGTTAGGCAATGCTGTGATTGCTTTTGATTTGGCTCTTGACTTGTCTTCTTAGAATAGAAATAGATATCTTTCCAAGCTAATGGTGGAATTTTCCATAGTCAAAAACGGAAAAATGTTTTTTATAAACTTATTTCCAGGAAAACATTTTATTTTATGTGAGGAGATGTTTAATTTTCAAAATAACCTAATATAAGTCCTTTTAATTATAAGTGTGCCTTATAAGTTTCCTGTTTCTTTTCTTTTTGACTTCATTCTGTTAATGTACTTTCACTTAGGAGACGTAAGAAAAAATTAATTAGCATACACTTTTTTAAAATTTGATTTTGCGCAAAGTGCTCGAAGTATGGAATATTATTATATTTACTTACGAGTTACTCTGTAGTGTGTAATATTAGCTAAGGAACTTACGAACTTGCAGTATTATATTATGAAACTAGCTAACTTGAAGCAAGCAACTTTTAAAGTCGACTCCTTATATGCTAAAGAGTTGATTTAACTTTTCAAAGACATTGACTTGTTACGGCGTTTTAAGTTTGTAACTAAAGTCATTTTGTAACTTAAAATACTATATAAATTCTTCATCATCTAAATCATGTTGACTGAAATCTATTGGACATGCTCATTGTACAGTTGTATAGAGGCAGTTGTAAACCACTCTGATTAATTTATGCAAATTAAATACGTACGTAGTCTAATGTTCCATCAGGTACTTAAAAGCCTGTCTGTTGAAATATAACGACATAGTATTACAGTTACAAGTGAAGTAATTGTTGAAACAATATTATTTTTGTAGACAGAGATCTTTCTAGACATATAAGGTATTATATTTACATTTCCTAAAAAATAAAAAAAAAAGGTTTTTATTGCCTGGAACTTTTACAATATTATATATAGTATTATCATCAGAAAGCAATTTGATTTGGTACAGAATTAAATTATTTTTGATGAAGATTCTACGTCAATTTAATTTTGCTACCTATTTCTTCGTGCAAGATTCCGAACGTCATTAGAAACATTTGATTATACGCAAGGTTGAACAGCGAACCGATCGCATTTACTTGGAACCTAACCTACTTTATATTGTTATCAGTCTGCTAGCCAGTAAATTGATCACGTATATTATAATACAGTTTACCTACATTTAAAGATAAGTATCAGAAACAGGTATAATTATTTATATTCGAATGCATTCTGTAAACATTTTTCATGTGTTCTGTTGATACAGTTAGTGAGTAAACGTGTACAACTCGACGAATTTAAATATGATATGACATTTAAATTATTATGTGAAAAACCGTGTACAAAATATAGAAGTTGATTCTGAATCTTTTTTTTTAACAACTTTAGAATCTATCGAATGTCTTTTATGTATGATCTTCATAAAAATCAATCAATCTGTACAATTCTGGTCACAACTAACACAAATATTAGCAGGTTATTGTATTTAAATATTTTTGTTTATTAATTTTCAAACAAATTGAGCTTGTTTCTCTTGCAACATTATTTATGACCCTCAGTGTTAAAAAAACAACAAGCTGTGAGCCCCATCATAAATTCCTTATTAAGTTTAGTTAAATGTTATTATTTAATATATTTTTTTTCTCAAATTTTTTTTTCAGAGCTTTATTAAAAGTCATTATAACAACTTATTAGAGAGACAATATATTTCATAAGTTATAAATTTAACAAAAAATATAATCTTAATTTTTACTTTGTCTTAAAGTACAAAAAACTACGCGGTCTTATTTTTTATAACTACATACTTTTTGCTGTCATTATCACTTATTGGCTGGTACTACAAACATTACAAATGTTCAATTATCGTTTAAGAAATCTTAAGCACTGGGTTTTCAGCACTAAAAGAAAATAAAAAACACTTTGTAGATTTTGGTGAAAAAAGAATCAGCTCTAAGCTATGTAAATGCGAGTCGACTGGAACTAAAACATAGTCAATTGTATTTTAAAAAGTATCTGGACTGGAACTAAAAAATAGTCAATTGTATTTTAAAAAGTATCTGGACTGGAACTAAAACATAGTCAATTGTATTTTAAAAAGTATCTGGACTTACTGAGAACGCTTCAAATCGTAAATTTATTATAAAATCAGATTTCGAAGAAATGGGGTGATTACAACCACTTTCTTAATCAGGAAGTTCTAGAACATTCTAAAATTAAAAAAATCGCTCTCCTATTTACGGTTAAGGAATTTCTACCACCAGAATATTTGTATACATACAGAAACCTTTTAATTTATATAAAATATGATATTCATAATTTTATATAAATTAAAAGGTTTCTTGCAATTCAAACCAAATATTGATATTCTTATTGGAACCAAAAACTCAATAAAATAATGTTATAGAATAAAGTTTTATTTTTATTCTTTAATATTTGATTATAAGTTATGAACTCCAAACATATGCACGTTATAAATATATAAAATATACCATAAACGGAAGTTCTATTGATTACTAGGTCCACGCAAGCGGGGTTAGCCTCGCGAAACAAAAACATTCTATATGTGTACTATATGGGACACATTTTATCAATTATCTCGAAAACTACAATTACGATTCGGCTGATTTTCAATACACAACGAGTTTTGCTTATTATGCACATGTGTGCAAAATTTCGTGCGTGTAGCTCGTAAATGTAAGGAGGAGTAGGGTGACAAAGAGTTGAAAATTTGAGTAGTAAAGAGCTTCGCTTCGCTCAGCTCAATAATTATTTACGATTTAAGACTGATAACCTTATATTTAAGAATGATTAGAAGTGTTTATGATTTATCTAACACACCCCAACCATCCAGCCAATGTAAGAGTTTTAAATCAATTTGATGGAACCCTTCTTGAGGGATTTAAGAAAAATCGAATGTCTTCTAAACATCCTCTTCAGCGAATAAATATTAATAAATAGTAACAAAGGTTGATTTCTCGGGATACGGGAAATAAGATGTAAAATAATGTACTGTACTGTGTCGAGGTTGATTCATGTTTATTATATAAACATTAAAATTGGTCAATGTATTGATTAAGTATATAGAAAATTATAACGTGTCTATTTTATTATTTTTTAAATGTTTTTTTCTATAGCTTTCCAGTATAATGTATAAGTTAATGATAACTCTTATTAGTTTCTTTTTTAATAATATTACAATAGTATAGAAACATTATAAATACCTCTTACAGAATTAAATGACCCACACAGTACTGGGGTTTAAATGACTCATTAAATTTTTTTATTATTGTGCAAAAATATGTATAACATCTTATAAAACAAAAAAGAACATATTATTATTTTTTAAATGATGTTAATGGAAATCAAATGTACGCGAAAATTATAAGTTAGTTTTATTAATTCTGACTTTTCACAACTTTTTAATTATTTATTTTGTAAAATTATTCTTTTTGCAGGATCAGAAAAACATACGCTGAATAGAATATAAATAATCTTAGGAATAACGAAAGATTTAAGTTTCTTTCAGTATCTATTAAAGTTCATTAAAAGACAAAAAGGTTTATAATACATAGAGAATAAATACATAGAGGGTGTGGAAAAGATTACCATATTTCTCCGGGAGGATGAAAGGTTAAACGGCCATCATTCGAAAAATAAGGTTACGTCAGAGCAATGTCTTCCGAGAAAACTTTATTTTCTAATGTAATTAGGAATATTTTAGAAGTTATAGAATTTTATTAATTCCAATGATTTAAGTTTTTTACTATTTATTATTTTTTGTTTAGATAAAATCTGTATTGAAATTGTAATGACGAATTCGGAAATAGTATTACCGAATCTGTAATTGAGAGGCTTAACGAAGAAGCTGCCGGTTTGCTTCGGGTGATTGAAAATATAAGAATTGTTCATACACCCATATGAACAATTCTTCTTATATTCTCTTTTGTGAGAAATCTCAAGAACACTGTGTCGGTTAAGATTTTTATAAAATAATGAGATGATTTATAGATATTTATAACTAGAAACATCATAATATCGGTATTTATTTGTCTATACTTACAATTTCAATTATCCAAAATTGAATAAATTGTAATGATAAGGATTTTGTCAATTACTATTTACGGATATGTTTGTTAAACTATATAGAAGTTATTTTTTCTAATAGGGATGCCCAAAAATAATAAAATAAAAATAATATATTAAAATATTAATATTACTTTAGAATTAAATAATTTTAAACTTTTAGCATTTTTTTTCGGAAACCAGATTAGTTTTAGTGTATAGTAAATATTATATTAACAATTATCAGTTTATAAAGATAACACCCAATGGATCATTGTGACAAGATATACCTCGATGACTTTCTATATAATTATTTGGACTACCAGGATACGTGACTCTGGAATGCTCTTCCTACGAACATCCAACTAATTCAAGAGTAATATTTTAAAATCCCCAAGGAAGATGCGGCACCTAAACATTAATATTTAAGAAGCTAATTACACCCTTCCGTAATCAAAGGGGATTGCTTGTTATACAAACATTTATATATTATAATAACTCATTATTGTTGACGAAAATAAAATGGTTTCAGAAAGTTGAAAATTAAATAACAATTCGAACATCATTATATCATTTAATCTAATAATGTTACAAAGTATGTTTAAGTCATATAGTAATCCATTTATATATGAAAAATAAAAATTATAACTTAGTACCGTATAACGCTTTTATATAAAAACATGTAACTAACATATAAATAACAAAGTTCTGCAAAATTTTCAGTTTTAATATAAAAGTTTTGCTGTTACCAGGATATATGATATTTGGATCATTTCAGCGTATAATAAGAGAAGTAGTTGAAAAAATTAAATGGAATTTAAAAAAAAAAATGTATCTCAAAGGCTGATTTTGTATTCAATATATATAGCTACAAAGATTTTTTGTATTTTAGAGTTATTTTGTTGGGATAGAATACACTTAGTCAAATGAAATAATAATATGGGATGTTTTTTTTATTTCAGAACGTAAACAATAAATTATTTTATGTTTCTTTCCAAAACGAATAATAATACATAATCTAGTACTGTAATGGTATTTGTGGTTAGATTATACACGATTGTTGGCCTTTTTCTCTAACAACTATAAAGAGCATTCCTTAGGTTAGATTGATTCTGAACCCGAAAGTTTATTCGAACGAGTATCGTGTGTGTTGTGTGATAAGTTTAAAAATAAGAAGTATGCATATACCATCCTATACGTGTGTTTATGAAAATGATTTCGCGTCGTCGATTTATAAAAATATCATATCAATATGGCCACTTGAACATGGGCTAATATATTATACCTTAAGTCCTTACCTGTAAATAAATTAATTACAGTATTATTATAAATAAATTAACTTTAGAATGTACCTACTTTAAACGTTTTGTGTGCAATTGATGTGTTGGATGTAAAATAATGATATGATTGACTTTTCAGAGACATATATATATGTCATGAGAAAAATTAGAAAAAAAATCCATCCCATGTATTTTGAAACTTATGGGCATTTAAAAAAACGCAGAAATATAATCAAACTGTAACCATGTTTTAGTACTGTGGTTAATATTTGATATTTTTTTCATTTAAACTTTGTAATCATAACCCTAAAAGAAATATCTGCAATCACAATCAAAGATAATAATATAATTGCTCCAAGTTTCCTAGAAATATGACTTTCTGTTGAACTATGCATTTAAAATTTTTAGATTATACGATTTTGGCAGAGGCTGCTTAAAAAAACGTACTACGGCAAATGACATTAAAATTTGGTGCGTTTAATAGGGATTCCAAAATGGTACAACACTTTTTGGTTTATATTTAGAAAAAAAATAAAAACCTCAAGTCACCCGATTTTCTGATAATGTGGTTTTCTTAGTTAAAATGTTTTTGTTTCGCACAAGCTCATTGTATGTTCTTAATATGTGGGCAAAATAATGAGACAGATAGATAGTGAACACGTATGCCAAGAGTAAGCGAGACAGATAGTTCTCTCACGAGATTATCCTGAAAGGATTACATTTTGTAGAACAATGGTATATAGATATAATGAATATCGCCAATTCATCATAAAAGTCGTGTGGCCAGATGAATCGACATTTCAAAAAGATGGTTACATCAACTTACATAATTTTCCAAGTGGCATGTGAATAATCAACATTCAGTACGAGAGATAGATCGCAGGGTTGCTGCATATTCTGGCTGTGAAGTCGTCAGGAAAAATAATTGTATACGTAGATATTTAAGTATACGTAGATGTAAAAGTAATATAATACTCAATGATTTAATAATACGGTTCAGTTTCTACAAAAGGAATTCATACCAACCAAAAAACGACAAGTCCCAAAAAAACTGATCATGCTGCTTGATCAATCTTTTGTAGTGTTGATTACTATAAAAAATCTTATCTATTTTTTTAAATAAATTATGACAAAGAAAAACATTGAATATTCAAAAAACTACTACCTTCATCAGTTCTAGATTTTATCCACTTAATATACCAAAAAAATTACGGTAATTATATTCTAAGGTATTAAATATAATTATTCGGCTGTACTCACGTTATTATTATCGGAATTTTGCCTGACGAATTTCGAACCCAATCGGGGTTTTTATTCATGAGCTCTGAGCATCGCGCACTAGGGGCGTGAGTTCACTAGTCGGGAAAATTCCGATAATGAGAACGTGAGCACAGCTGGATAATTACATTTAATAGTAATCATGTATCACGAAAATTTACAAAAAAATATTTTAAGGAAAAATATTTTTAGAAGATTGGTCGATTTAGTCACAAATTAAAGTCTTGGTAGTATGATCTTTTTGTTAGTTACATTGCAGAGATAGCGATATCTATTCTTCTCTTTCATTTAGCTAGGGTTGATACAGAGCAAATTTTCTTCTCTTTTGAACGATTATTTTTTTAATATTCATTCTTACTCAAATGAAGTACTGTTAATTATGCATTAAGATAAAATATGCATTATACACTATTATAAAATAATAATAATTTATATTAGTATTAAAGAATATTAAATATTATTTTTTTAGTTAAAAATATTAAATTTTTCATTTCACCGCTTACATAATATATTAATTTATATGCATTTATTACAGTATCAAAGCATTTGAGAAATAAATACAAGGTAGATCCTCGGGATAACCTTATACAAATACAACGCTATGATTTGTTGCCTGACCTACATAGAAAACCAGATGTCTGTGAATAAGTAATATTATTCACGACGTAAAAGAGTTTTAAATCAAAAGAATTTTATTTAATTTGATTAAAAATAAACCTTAATATAGAATGTTTGCTTAATATTTTTATATAATACTTAAAGATACTTACATTAGTTAAATGTGCTGGACTGCAATTTAAAATTATTTTATAACGGAAAAATAACACTAAACCTTTAAATTTTAAATGGTTTCCATAATTTTAAAAGTTAGTAATGCGTATAATATATATCAATAATAATTTTAGTACAGTTCTTACCATGAGCATAGTTTTTATAATAATAATAATAATGATAATAATAATAATAATAATAATAATAATAATAATAATAATAATAATAGTAATAATAATAATAATAATAATATTAATATTAATAAAAGTAATACAGTCAACGATTAATTTCAAATGGCGGTTACTTGGTTTAAGCCCGTAACCGTTATTTTAAAAACCAGCTATACGCTGATTAAAAAGAAATATTAATAATAAATATTTATTTAGACAAGATCATCCATATAGTGTTAGTATGTTAGTAACAATGATTACTTATAAACTAAGTTAGTTATTGTTAGTTACATTATACAAATGTTTAATTACAAATTATTTTATTTGGCCCGTCATTGTTTCTATCCAGTGTTTCTGAATAGAACAATGAGGGCGATCCATGATTGTCTTCAGAATGCTGTTGCTGCTGGCCCTCATGCGCCGCAATAGAGACGATGCCTTTGTACGTATAATTGCATGCAATCCGTCCACACGTGCGTCCGCGAACATTGCTGAGGCACTGCAGAACCGTGGTAGCCGCAACAGCATTCTGAAGGCATTGTTATACTGCACTCGTAGAGTGCTGTAGGCTTGACGCATGTAACTAACCTGTGGGTTAGTTACATGCGTCAAGCCTACAGTAAAATGACTGACAAAAAACCCGAACATTTATTAAGTCAAAAAGAAAGGTTTCGGGATTTTATGGTTTTCTTTTCTAATCGAATCATCTCGATGCCCAAAGATCTAAAACATCGCTGTTATTCCTAAGGCCTCTCTGTCCATGGTAATACCCATAACAAGTATATTAATGTTTTTGCGTTTTTTTAGCTGTTTTAACTTGTAATAAAGTATCTTTATAGTTATCTAATCTACTACCAGATTACTGGTATGAAGTGGACACAAGTCGTATTACATCATGTCAAAGGTAGTTTCAGTGACAGATCTGTGTCTTATAAAACATCAAGGTTGCCACGATAATGAAATATGAGATTTGCAACTTTCCTGTCAAAAAATAAGCAAAACATGATAATGAAAAAATGTATACATTTTTTAAAATCATAATAGCATAAAGAGAATGAACCAATTGGTTTTTAGATGAAGATAACGAAAATACGATTATCTTTTATATAAATAAGTTGATAAAAATTATCAAAGCAGTGTTATTGCAAAATATTAAAGTTCCTCAAAGCTTAATTTAACTTTAAATTAAGCTGTGAGCAAATTTCTCATTGAGAAAAAAAACTTTGTAAGTTACTAAACTAAAGATTCTTTTTTCATTCAAAGTTTTTATAAAATATTAACTTAATAATTTGAAATTCTAAATAGGTAGGTAAATTGGTTCTATTCAAGAAAATGTTCGATTCTTATTGCTTAGAAATATTTGTTTTGAGAGGAGAAGACATTTGAGTATACTGGTTTAAAATCTTTTTGAACTGATTGTTTTACTATGTAATTGAGATTTTAATTATTTTGAAACATACTTTTAGAAAAGACTTATTTTAATTTTTTGTAATATATTGATCACATTAGTACTAAAAGTAGTACATTTTAGAGATCATAGAATATCCTTAACCAGTACTTAAAACAATATTTATTATTTAAGTATTTATAGGTCCATGAGATGAAAACATGAAATTCTTTATAAGATATTAATTAAGTGGCGTCATAGTCGTTATAGGACTTAAGATTGATTTCCTCGCTGGGCAATCCAACGGCTGGATCGGGAAATGGCTGCGGAGGCAGCTATCGTACAGGGCTGGGCCTTTCCCGATCTTCCCAGCGAGGAAACCGACGTGGAGGCGATGGCGGGCCGCATGCGCGAAGCCCTGTCTCGGGTCTGCGATGCGGCCATGCCGAGGGTGGTGTCTAGGCCCCGGCGGCGTAGAGGTGTCTACTGGTGGTCGCCCGAATTAGCCGAACTTCGGGCGGCCTGCTGCAGGGCTCGTAGGGCCTTCGTCCGGTGTCGCCGACGTCACGGCTTTGACCCGGATCTGGAGGCCCAGCTGCGGAGCTGTTACCGTGATGCGAGAACAGCTCTGCGTTTGGCGATTCGAAAGGCGAAGGACCTGGCTCGGGAGGAAATCCTGGCAAGTCTCGACAGGGACCCATGGGGGCGAACGTATCGCGTGGCGCGGAACAAACTCCGCGCCGCGTGCGCCCCGGTCATGGAGTCCCTGGAGCCGGATTTCCTCGAAAGGCTGGTGGGGGAACTTTTCCCGGACCCCACCGGCCACACGCCTCCCGTGATGGCTCCCCCTTTTCACGGTGGGGGGGTTGGCTCTGTCCCAGACATCACGGAGGCCGAGCTGGAGGTCGCGTCGCGTCGCCTACGAGCCTGCAGCACTGCGCCGGGGCCAGACGGTATTCCGGGGCGAGTGCTGTTCATCGCCCTGGAATACTTGGGTGGCAGGCTTCGGGAACTGTTCAACCTCTGCTTGCGCACTGGACAGTTCCCGAAAGCCTGGAAAGAGGGCAGGTTGTGCCTGTTGCGGAAGGGGGGTCGTTCTGCCGACTCTACTTCCGCATACAGGCCGATCGTGTTGCTGGATGAGACGGGTAAACTCTTCGAGAGAATCCTCTCTGCCCGTCTCACCTGCCACCTCGAGGAGGTGGGTCCGGATCTCTCAGAAGCTCAGTTCGGCTTCAGGGCGGGTCGTTCTACGATAGATGCCCTGAGAGCTCTGAGAGATGTGACCCAGGAGGCTGTTCGCGAGGGGGACGTCGTCTTGGCGGTTTCGCTGGACGTCGCTAACGCCTTCAACAGTCTTCCGTTCGAGACATTGGTCGAGGCGCTCCGGTTCCATGGAGTGCCTCCCTGTCTCCTGAGACTGTTGGGGGCCTACCTGCAGGACAGAGAGGTCCTGTGGGAGCGCGGCGACCGGCGGATGTACCGACGTGCCGTGAGCCGAGGGGTTCCACAGGGGTCCGTTTTGGGACCGATCCTGTGGAACCTGGGCTATGACTGGCTGCTCCGCTGTCCTCTCCTTCCCCGGATGAGGGTGTTTTGTTACGCCGATGACACCCTCGTCACAGCACGGGGAGGGAGCTTTGCGGAAGCGGCCCGTCTTGCTACCGTCGGTGCAACGCTTGTTGCGGACCGCATAGGGCTGCTGGGTTTGGAGGTCTCCGTCACTAAAACGGAGGCCATCCTGTTCCACGGCCCTCGGCGAGGTCCCCCTCGTCGGGCGTCCATCTCCGTCCAGGGTTCGGAGGTGGTGGTGAAGGCCCAGATGAAGTATCTGGGCCTCACCCTGGACGGAAGGTGGAACTTCGGGGCGCACTTCTCCCTTCTCGCCCCGAAGTTGGTTTCCACCGCAGCTGCCTTGGGAAGGCTTCTGCCTAACGTCGGTGGGCCGCAGGCTCCATGCCGGCGCCTATATGCCGGCATCGTGAGGAGCATGGCCCTATACGGTGCCCCCATATGGTCGGAGTCCCTCACCGCTCACTCAAGGACCCTGTTGCGAAGAACGCAAAGGGTCCTAGCGGTGAGGATGATCAGGGGGTACCGTACGGTGTCCTTCACGGCGGCTACACTCCTGGCGAGCGATCCGCCCTGGGAGCTACAGGCGGAGGTGCTCGCAGCCGTGTACTGGCACCGGGCAGAAGCCTTGGCCACGGGGGTAAGGCCCGAGGTGGCGCGAATCAGGGCTCTAGCTCACCGAGCCCTGATGCGACGGTGGAACAGGGACTTAGAGTCCCCTGCCGCCGGTATGATCACAGTGGGGGCGGTCCGCCCTCACTTCGACCACTGGATCAATCGGCGGCACGGAACGCTTACGTTCCGTCTTGTGCAGGTGCTGACCGGGCATGGTTGCTTCGGTGGGTACCTGCACAGGATAGCACGAAGGGAGGCGACCCCCTCCTGCCATCACTGTGACGAGTCCGTCGACTCGGCTCGTCACACCTTGGCGGAGTGCGCTGCCTGGGACCACCAGCGCACTGAGCTGGTGGGCGTGATTGGCAGGGACCTCTCGCTGCCGCGCGTTATCAGCGCGATGGTCAGCAGTGAGAGGTGCTGGGTCGCAATGGCCTCCTTCTGCGAGCAAGTCATAGCCGCAAAGGAGGCCGCGGAGCGGGTCAGGGAGTCAG
Organism: Mechanitis mazaeus; assembly: GCA_959347395.1. NCBI lineage: Eukaryota > Metazoa > Arthropoda > Insecta > Lepidoptera > Nymphalidae > Mechanitis > Mechanitis mazaeus. Next base: position 18,371,428 of record OY365750.1, read on the forward strand.
CCTCGTCCACTGACCCACTCCGTCGGGGAAGACTGGGTAGAAGGAGGCGGGAATACGCCCGCCGCTTCCTTCCCCAGTTGTAGGCCTGGTGAGAGGGGAGGGTGACCCCTCTTACCTAACATAGGCCTGCGATGGGAGGGTGCTCTACGTTGCTCGGGGCACCCTCATTCGGGGGTCTCGCCGGGGCGTCACGGTGTGTGCTAACGCGATCCCGTGACGTCCCATTACGGCAAAGAGGGCAACCGTTGGTTTTTTAGTGGGTAGCCTTAAAAATGGCAGCATCCTCTATGCTGCCGGGTAGTCCCACATAACCCCCCGGCCGTCACCCCCCTGGGCCGACGGGGTACCCGTAACGGGTTTTTCCAACGGAAAAAAAAAAAAAAAAAAAAAAGGACTTAAGATTATACTTAATATTTATTATTTATCTACCAGGAATGTTGATATATTATAATTAGTACTATATATTACTTTTTACTCGGTAATTGAATTAAGCATAATTTCTATATCTCTTGTGCTGCCTGAAGACATTTTATATGATTATCATTACTTGAAGCTTTACAATAAAGTGTAATATATAATAATATTGTATAGAGAGCACTTATATACAAAAAAAATTTTACTTCAACGAGTTGGAGCATATTAAATAAGTTACTAGTACTCCAATATTATATCACCAAGCGTGATGCTTATATTTTAATCGGTTATATTGAAATATTTTCTATTAAGTCATAATAAAAATAGTATTTGCACTTCAAAACTATTAAGACGATATAAATAAACAACAGAACAAACGATTATCAATTAAAATATAAGACTTTTGTTTAATATTAAATAATTACATCAATCAAATTAAATTGTTAATGCACACAGCTGGACTAGACTAAGAAAAAAGTAAGAGAAGGAGATAGGTAAATAGGAGTAAATATATATGTAAGGTTTGTATCTTCCTCCCTTGATTTATGGAACGTAGCTATCTCTATTGATATACTAAGACTAGTTCTTTAGTGTTTTTTATACACTACTAAAACACCAATAAGATAAAACTGTTCAAAGATCATAGAGCAATGATAATCTTACGAACCTAATAAAGTTAAATATATAATAAACCTTAAAAAATACTTTTTAATGTACAATAAATGTGTCTTTATTTTTGTATGCTTCATTAGCTCCAAAGTGTGATTTGAAATAAATGGCATAATTTAGAAGGCGTAGTGGTTGGTAGTAGTCTCGCCGCCCGAATGGGATCCAGTGTCACAAGGATGCTTGCAAGATTTCTGATTTTAAATTAAACTAATGTACTTGTAACTTTTCATGTTAAATTATTATATTTCACACCGCATTTAACAACATGAACACCACACCTAATTATTATTTCAAACGTAAATAAGGCAATCTGTAGAACTAAGAATTCTTGTACATCAAAAAAACTCCGGAATTTTCTTTCTTTTATTTGATAATTATCTTTGATAACTGGGTAGCCTCTTTAAAGTAATATAGATTATACAACAATGTACGGTATTTTTTGTGATTTTAACAGAAATATATGAAATAACGATTAAGCAGAAAGTCATTAAAGATAACAATGAAATATAAAGATATCTTTTATATTTTATAAACATACAGAAGCGCGACTTTATTTTAATTGTTCATTTATTTTTGACAGTTATTGCGGTCAACTATGGTCTGGTGGTTTTATTTTCTATTGTTACAAATTAATGAACAAAGATTTGTTTTAGAACTCGGGTAAAAGAATATTTTATAAATATTATTTTTACAAATAATTCATATTATTCTTTATTTTAATTTTAATCGAGTTTTGTCTTATCTTGTTTTGTGAGAAGACTCATTTAAAATAATCAAAGAATACATATTGGGTATACTTATTTATTTATTTATTTATTTAGGAAACAAACAATATTTACAAACTTATAAATAGAATTAACAAATAGTGCATAACATCAATAAAGTTTCCACTGTTACAAACTGTACTGTACTTGAATTCTCTATCATTTAACAGATTTTTGATAAAAATAATACATTAATGTCTTATTAATGATTTATGTTAAAATATGAATATTATTTAAGTACATCTTATTTAACTAAAATACAGAGTTATAAAAAAAATATATTTTCAAACAGTATCCTTGAACAATGAACTGGATCTGAAAGACGGTAAAACGTCTTCAACCTACGAATATGACATTAAATTCGTTTACTGAGAGACGTGAAAGATGATTCTCTTTTGTAAAATATTCTTTGAACTAAGTCAATGTTCCTCTGAATAGTGGAATTACACGGTTCTTCTTTATTTAACGCAAAATAACTCTCGAAAGATTACTTGAAGTAAATTATGAAAATGTTCATGTTTTCAGGAGTTGCCAGGAGAACACGAATATAGAGAATTATGGAATTTTTAAAAGAAAACCAACAAAACAAAATTTATTTAATCGAACATAGGCTATTCAGTTTATACATTCATAATTTTTGTTGCAAACTTTTTGCATCACGCAACTTTTCGAATCACACAAGCACGCATGCACGCACACACACTCGCACGCACACACACAGGCAGTCGTGAAAACAAACATTGTTAATATTTATAGACATGACAATAACGTTCGATAAGCAATCAAAAACATTTTTTGCTCTTATGGATACGTTTATACATATTAAATTGTAATAGTTATAAAAATACAAACTTTTGAATAAATACGTTACAGGAAACGGAAAATTGGTATAAGCAGCACTATTTAATTCAATATCGCAACCGAGCTTTAGAGAAGGAGCTCATAATCGTAAATATAACTACCAACTTAATTATTATTAAAATGTATGATAAAATATTCATAACAAAATTAGTAACGTTTAATTCAAAACAAAATTAGTAACGTCTTAACAAAATTAGTACGGTTTAATTCTAATATTTGATTGTTATTGTCTTACACACAATATTCTTTTCATATTTCACTGACTCCTTTTCCATACAGGATTTACTATTTTTTACAATACGAGAAATAACGACCTCATTTCAACTTGGCATTATCGACTATAACTTACAAAATGTTTTTTCATTGCGCTTCGGATAAAAATAGTGAAATGAAAATGAAATTAAATGTCTCAGGAATACGTGCTCTGTTATTAAAAATGTCGATGCAATAATAAATGGAATTTAGTTTTCTTTTGTTATATAGAATCATTAATTATAATGTCCATTTTCTAAAAAGAAAATATTTGTAACAATTAAAGAAAATAAATGATTAAATGTTGGTATAATATGTAAATTTTAATAAATTAAAATGTTGGCATAAAATGATCATAAAATTCTATAAATAATAACGAAGACATATAAATTATTTTTAAAATAGTCACATCACCTTATTATATCCCATATTAGTATATCCTAGTATTATATACTAAGAAAGTCAAAGTATGGCAACCTCAGACTTAATTGTCTCAGAATATAACATTTTATGTGTTCTTTATATATATATATATATATATATATATATATATATATATATATATATTCTTTATATATATATATTCTTTATATATATATATATATATATATATATATATATATATTTTTTTTTTTTTTTTCTTGTTATTTAATTATTTATTTATTCATTATTCGCTTTTGCTTTTGTTTTCGATTTCTTTTATTATCAGTTTTTCTTTTTTTTTCCTTTTCTAATTTTTTTTAATTAATCTCAAAAACTAATGTCACAATATATTCATCGTAATTTTCATCAGTTTATATAAACATTTATTTATCTAAACGATAATCAAAACGTTAACTATTTTTGTTTATAAATAGTAAACTGAAATAATATGAACAAAAATTGTAACTTTTCATATTGCCGTCACGGCCGTCCTGCAACATCACACGTCCTCGTGTCTCTCTTCAGAATCTGAAAGCAAACAAAATAATTCCTTTGTCACGCTCGGCTATTCTGATTTAAACTATTCATGTATGTGTTTGTCATAACCACCCAGATCTTTGTCATAAAGATATTAGCCACACAGATCTTTGTCATAAAGATATTAATTAGCCACACAGATATTTTACAAGATATTTACGAAAAAAAAAGATTGTTACCACACAGATTTTAAAAACATTTTACTCTAGCAATAATCACAAAAATCTATCATATTTTTTTGGTTAAAAAATTTAAAACACATTTACTTTCTTGTGCTGTCAGCGGCGCACCCAATTCGATATAATTCTAGTGGAACATAGCACTCATGCAAAACGCGTAATACTATTGAGATTTCACTGTCCGAAAAAATAAGTAAAAAATTGTATTTTAAAAAATGTAACGTATAATTATTATGTAATAACATATTAATTATATTATTATTATACAAAAGTTTCTTATTTAAAATACAGTTATTCAATAGTCATTATTATTAAGGAACTGAAATCTTTCCTGATAACATTGTAATAGCATTTATGTATATTATTAGCAGTGTATTTTTAGATCCGACAGAAACAAAAATCTTTATTGAAAAAAGGTTTACTTGAACACCTAAATTAGAAAAAAGTATATTATAAAAATGCTAACAAAGTTTCTTATTTAAAACAATATTTTATAATAACCGCGTATATTCTGTTATAATGTGACACAATTTTAAAAAAAGACGTTTCGATCGAATAACATGGATCGTGGTCACGGGTTGACCCGATCGATAAATAAGAAGATATGGAAGACTATTAAAAAGCAATTTTGAAAAGACAAATGTTATAATTTTCTATAGATTTTATAAATACAATTAACAATTTTAATATTTACTAATAAACATGACGTATCAACATGTCATGTTAGTATTGATATCTCACTTACAGTACATTATCTAATATCTTATTTCCGTTATCCCGGAAAAACAAGCTTAGGTATTTGTTTAATCAGCGAAGAGGATATTTGAAAGACATTCGATTTATCTGAAATCCCTCAGGAAGGGCATTTTAATCAAATTGAGTTAAAGATCTGTACATTTGAATGGGATGGGTGGTTGGCGTGCATATGTTCGGAGTTAATAAATTGTAAATAAATCTTCAATATATTTGTATTCTATTAACATTATTTTGTTAATCTTTTATTAAAAAAAAAAAAAATTTTGAGAAGCATTTTAATTTTATTTCAAGAGTTCATTAAGAAGCATAGATTCTTTAGTTTGTGTTTAAATAATTATATTTCAAACTGGCTGCTGTCAGTGACTTTGTCTCCTCCCCGTTTGATAAACCTTTGCAACAATTATATAATCTAGCATCCAGTAAGAATATATATCTTTAAAATAAAAAGTATCCAGTAGTATTAAAGGATGATATATCTCTCTAATAAGTGAAACAACCGCAGTGTCCCGAACATATGAACTCATAAAATTCTAGATATGAAGTCCTTAATCTGGCTGAGTTGCATAATTTCTTGAGGAAATGTCCAAAAGCAGCGTCTATCATCCATGTATATAACAATGAGATTGAAGGTTACACAAACTATTGTATTCATGTTTGTAATTTGTCTAACATTAAACAAAAAATTTTTACAATTGCAGTTTGTTACAATTGCGTTAAAAAGATAATGTTCTCATCAGAGAAATCCACTGAGTCTGAAAGGAGAATGTATAAAGACAAAAAATTTTCAGTTCTGTATTTAAATGTAACAAATTTGAAGTCGTAACTATTATCCACTAATGTACAAGTTAGGTGAACAAGTTAGGTTAGCTAATAGCAATTTTAACTTAGTTTCGAGAGCAATGGCTTTTGGAGTTCAATAGCCAATTAACCTTCCCTTGTGATCAACCGTTACTAATTACGTTCGAGAATGTATGGATAAATATATAATTTTTTATCACACGTGTACGTACTTTGCACGGATCAACAATCTGTGTATTCTTGTCCAACACAACCTTCAAGCCTTGTAGTTATATTATACAGTACAAATGTATTGTACATTTGCATAGATTTTAACAAAAAACATAGGCATTGAACAATCGTTTCAGTTATAATTTCACGTCTCATTTAAACTTGCGGAGAACTGGAACAGCTTACCTGCCGGTGATATTTCTGTCGGTGTTCTTGCAAGCGGCCCTAGAACTGTTTGTGTCATTTGGAATTCTAGAGACAATTCCATGAATGACTAGATGATACATGACTTGTCTTATTAATCTCAATTATATTGGATTTCTCAGTAAGTATTAAGTTTTTTAAAAACACAAACTAACAATGGCAGATATTGCTTTCAGCTTAATTTTTTTCCGTTTTTTCAATATTAATTTTCGAGAAACGTTCAACGTTTGATAAACGAAAAATAAATTTAAACGAAATGTTAAGATAAATATAATATATTTATGTTTAGGTATGATTGATATGTTTGATGTTTTTTTGAGGACAGTATTATACGGTGACGTGATTGATAAATAGACACCGGAGGCAAAAGTAATTATCTACAAGCATTGAGTTTATTAAAGATAAGAGCATTGAATATGAGATGATATGATAATAAACTATTCCAAATATTGTGTGTGTAATAACAAAAACCTTGTCGTACATTTTATACTAATAGGGTTTATCAGAAAAATGCTATTAATAAGTGTATTAATAAATATACTTGCATAATAAGTATAATTTTTAAAGTTACTATATATATAACAGTAATGTCACTAAATATAGGTAATGATGTTTTTATACATAAAAAGAATATTGGACAAACTCAAAAGCAATAAACATATTTACATTATTTTTGTGTATTTAGTTCAGAGAACATCATTCAGTAACCTATGAATACGAAACGATATTATACTTTTATGAGTCATAAATATTTTTAAACTTTTGTATTCACACGGAATGAATAGACATATTACCAGTAATTTCAAACAAATTGCCTTCTATTGATAATACTATATAAAATATTGTCAAAATTCCAGGCGATGAAAATCCGTAATAGAATTATTAAATTTTTATTGGGTTATTTTCTGATTATATTTGAGGAATTATTTAGGAAATGTAGTGAATATTATATAATATATCATCTTATTATCATAATTCTAGAAAGTCTCCTGTCAACAGCATTTATATTATTTCAAGTTCGTAACAGTTTATTTTCTTCTAGTAATATTATTTCGTTATATTTTGGTAACAGCAAAGCCTTTACCTAACTTTTGGAATGCGTGATAACAAGTGAGTATTTAATTTAAATTCTTATAAAATATATGTATATTTAGACGCTCTTTTTTTGGCCTACGTGATGAAGATATTAACTATTTATTGTTAATGTTCATGTAGAATTTTATGTAGTATTACTAAAGTATACAGGAGATTCATGTCTCCATCAAGTTATCAGTTTGCTTGAAAACTTAATAAATATCTTTAGCATATAAGGACTCAACTTTAAACGTGGCTTGCTTCAACAAGTTTGTAAGTTTCATAATTTAATATGTTAAAGTTAGCAACTACGTTAGCTTAGACTAAGAGGTAAGAGGTAAGAGTATTGCACAATAACTCTTACCTCTTAGTCGCAGGCAACAGCGACTGCATCTATAATGAAGTTCTGTAACCGATACAATATGAAGTCAAACCTCGTTCTCAAATTTGGGATTGTATGATTGAGGTTATGTAACAGAGATATTATTATATCTGGTAAAAATAGTGCGTATGTGTGTGTGTGTTTATGAGTTTAGGCGCTTTATAACTATAATAGACATATAAAAAACAAATTTAATATGAATGGTATGCAATACAATGCTGCTCCATGCAAAATTAATATCTTTAGTAACTTATCCTCTTCCTCTTTTCGCACCCGCCCTTTTTCGCAGTGTGTCCTGCTCCTGCATGTCTGCCAGCCTTTTATTTTTTTAATTCTTCATTAAGGAAGTAATTAACGAAGATACATACCTTAAATCCGATAGACACTCAACATTATTTTTAACGATAAAGAGAATGTTTTCTACACGATTTAAACATCTACTATGTATTGGCAAAAAAATAATTTTTAACTCACTTCTTCTTCACACATATAACCAAAATAGTGGATGTAAATACGAATAGATGTATTATTTGATAATTTTTACAAGTCTAATAATTTAATATGAAATATTTTGCACTTTAAAAAGTATTATTGTAATTGATATTTATTATTTTATTATTTATATCATAAAATATATTTCTATTGTTTCATTTCAGTAACAAAATGGATAGTCATAAAGATCACAGATTGTCAAACTTTTCTCTTAATAGCCTCTTCAGTAAGTTGTTTTGTATTAAATGCGAAGTTACATAACTTTGTCATTTTAAGCGACAATGTCTTGGCACTGATGGACTTCATATTCATAAGAGAGACTGGATAGTTGGGATTTTATGAACTGTTTTATAGATATTCAAGAGGAAAATGGAATTTTAATATTTCAGTCTTAATTGATATCCTTTCAACTTGATATCATTTAATAGATATAACTATAATGTACTTCATTTAATATTGACTATAATAAAAACGTTAAAAAGTTCTTGGAAACAAAAGCCCTTCAAAACATTTGTTATATATGTGAATAATATTTTATAATAATATACGTTTAAAGTATATATGAATATAATGCATATACTTACATTCTTAATTGAAGAAGGGTTTTGGTTATAATTTGATAAAAAGTATATATAAAAGTTAAAAAATCCCAAAAGATAATAAGTAAATTGATACTTTTAATGATGTTAATAAAAGGGTCTCTACTAGGGTCAGGTTATTCGAGAATATGAAATATGTTTTTGGAATAAAGGTCGCATGGCCTAATTTATATTAAAATGTATAAATTGAGAAGGAAAATAAGGAAAAATATACTATTATTTTAATAATCTAAGTCTTAAAGAATAATGCTTCTTAAGATGCGTTTGAAAAGTTAATATTCATCTATGTTTATCATTTATTTTGTATTTAATATAATATAAGAATAAATGTTTAACCATTTATATTATATATATCTATATGTATATCATTATTGTATACTGCTTTGCAGTTCATTTAATATTGCACCAACCCCTTCTTTCATAACTCTCCCCAAGGGCTGTAGTAAATTATCGAAATTTGATAGTTAAACATTTATTATTTTTAATTAAATTACAATTTCATTGAATATTTCTCCTATATACTAGTTATAAAATACATTCAATAACAGTGCTTTTATAAGTAGCATTCTTTGTCTACATAACAAATTATAAACAATCTACTCAGTATATATTATACAAAAAAAGTTTTTTTTCCTGCCCTATATCGCCCCACAGCTGGGCAAAAGTCTCCCCAAAACTTTTCCAGACATCCCAGTCCCTCGTGGTCTTCTACCATCCGCTTTTAATGGAAAGTAATAAAAATACTTAAAAAGTGATACATATTATGGTATTGTTCATTAAATATGTTCTAAATTATACTTCAACAGATATCTACTAAACCTTACCTGGCAGCAACTTTACATTAATATACTAGTCACTTTGAAGTTCAGAAAGAAATGGTTTTAAAATATCAAGATTAATGATCATTAATTTGAATTATATATTTTCTAGCCATTTTTATTAATATTTTCTGGTCAAACATTAATCCAGACAGTTCAAAATTATAATGTAATTATGTCTTAAATTTCATATTTCGCAGGCAGACTCTATATTATATTAAAAGAAAAGTAATTAAAACGAATAAATTGTACAAAAAATATTTTGTCATATCTTTAATTTTGTCCTGAGTACTTATTTCTAAACACTTTTATTTTAAACACATCTATGTATGTTTTTTTGTTGACTCATGTTTGTCGCGACATAATAATGTAATTGACGTTGTTTTGGTTGTAATCGATGTGTATACACATAACTTAGAGCTGATTGGTTATTCAGCGGAATCCACAAAGCGGTTTTTTATAATTTTTGAAAATCCAACAACCGCGTGAGCGTGAGCGAAATTTTTTTTTTTGTTTTTAAGAAAGTGTATTAGTAGATTGTTTCACAATGGAGAAAAATAGTATTTTAAAGGGGAAGGCGTTATCTTGAATCGCAAGCACAATGAGGGATTCGTATTACATCGGCCGAGGGAAAAGTATTTTGCTCTGGACTCATGCAGCCAACAAGTGCCAGCCAGTAATTCTTACAATTGCCGTTCGATTTCTATGAATGTTCATACCTATATATAAATAAAAAAATTAAATCACTTTTCTGCTAAAAAGTTCCTATCGGAAAAGTGCTTTTTTTTCCTAAGCAGAAAGTTAATGTGTTGGGGCGCGCAACCATTACCGCTTGTGTCCAATTACAAGCTCTTCCAGAAATTCTGTGTGAATACATACAAGACTACACAACACAACACAAGACATTACATGTAATGGTCTGCCTTTCGAGCAAGAATAAATTACTTTCTAGCAATGAATATGTAATACAGGAAGAAGTTTTCTTCGACTTGATCCTTCAAAACTAACTCAGTATTTGCTTATCTTGGAGACTATATTAAAGTTAAAAATTCTTGTAATTTTGGCTTGAATTTTATATTTTAACACAATATATATACACTGTTTTCTTAACTATATATTCGGTTTTCTTTTTATAATAAAATGTTACGTCCGTCTAAAAGTGTTCTAAAAGCAAATATATATGAAGTCACGAGGGAGTTCTGAACATGTACTTTAATGTTCGATAGAGAGTGAAACCACTCTCATTGAAAAGTAATCTTGACAAGTAAAACATAAAACTCAGGAAAACCTTATTTAGCAAATGTATTTTATTTGAAAGCTCAAGGCTTTATTTCATACTTGGAAGACCTTAGGAGTTAAGAAAACTTTTTATAAATATTTAAAAGGAAAATGTTATTTAAATTTTAAAAATATATTTATTATTCTTAGACTAGAAAAGATCATAACATATAACGCTTTCTAAAGAGTCTAATGGTTTGTTCAACCAAATGACAGCAACTAGACTAGTATATTATATGTTACCCACCTAGAGAGGAGGAGAAAATAGTGGCGTCTGAAAAGATTTCGGGCAGGTCTTTAATACTCCTTATCAAAATGTATTCAGAACACAATTTGGTAATATTCAAAATAATTTTTGATCTTAATAATATTAATTACGGATTTTCAGGCCAATGTTAACACTATATGAATGAAATCTAATCCCTATTGAAATTCGGCAGACGGCTGATCTCAATAACTTCAAGTATTTTTCGCGTTACACAAAAACTTTGGTTTTGCTAATGCCGAAGCTTTTATGAAACGAATTTAATTTTATTCCGTAACATTAAGCGCAACTTATAATGCAGACCAAAGATAGCAAGTTAGTTAGTGGTTTTATTGTAAGTGAGTTCCAAACTTTATCTGGATGGTGTCGATACTATAGAGATTGATTGGTTAAGACATCGGTTAAGACAATAAATAATAGGGTTTCTAAGTAATATTGAAAGAAAAAATTCATGACATTATATAAAAATAATTTACCTATTTTTCAAACAATTCGAAAATATGTTTTTGGTAACAATGTTTTATTTTTTAATCATTTCTTCAGATAGTCAGAAGGTTCCTTTATTTATTTTCTTAAACTTATCAACAAATTCTTAATTAGTCTGATGTTTTTTACCAATGGAAAGAAATTACACAGTATTGAAAAATTATAGAATATTATATAAAATTTTTATCCGTTACTGTTTACTCGATTATTTTTCATAAAGAAAAATAAGTCTTAAGAATATTGAAAAGCAAAATATTTCTGAATTGATTTATATTACATACATTGAATACAATGGAATTTAAAGTTAAATAAAATGAACATTAATTATTAAAATTAATATAAAACAAAAACTCTGTATATATCGATATATTGTTCATATAGAAACAAAATAATATATAAAAATTTATTTTATTCTATAGGATATTTATTTTGAAATTGAATTATTGGTATCTAAAAGATCGTACATTTAACAGTCGATCTCTGTACTTTGTTTTATTTGAGGTCTCGTTATAGGTATATTTTATAATATATGTTTGTAAATACATGTATATTTAAGTCCTTTTGCCGTTACTAAGTAGCAATTAAGAAGAATATTCTTGAGTAAGTAAACCTATTTCATTAAAATAATGTAAATTGGAGTATATTTTTTACCATTTTTTACCCTCATTTTTACCATCTTTTTAGCTCGCACTCTATCTATAAGCAAAGAAAGAACTTATAAGGTTGTTCTTGAAACGGGAAGTTCATTACAATTATACACTCTCATTCTGTAACTATATACAGTGAATTTCAAAATAACTAATATGACAGGTTTTCATTGCCCTTATTTGTTATTTATTGTTACATTCACTATCATTTTAAATCGTGTTATTCTAGTTTACAGATTTATTATACATAAGGGCCAAAAATTACTTAATCCGTAGTAATAAGTTCGTAAAGTTATATATGATCGTCAAATTGTGAAACCCGCTTTTTAAATGTCCTCTCCTTTTTGAAGAACATTCAAATCCACTAAATGTTAAAGCGAGTAAAATGGTTCTATAAAACATCTTTCAAACAAATCAATAACTTGTTATGAAATAAATGAGTTTGTCACTTTAGCAAAACTTTCTTGTTAAATAAAAGCTGAATATTAAGAACATTAAGAATTAAGAATATTAAGAGCACAAGAGCAAGGATATAACAACTTTAGTCTTATCTTTTCCCTAATTACTGACCTGTTACCAAAAACGATATTTTACAATAAAGATTACATAAGAACAACGAACAAACAAATCCCATTCACATTCAACTTCCGTGTTTTTAAAACTACAACTATTGTTCTAAGACAACTTTACTAAGACTATTGAGACTGAGATTGAAACAAGAACCAAGAGATAATAATATAATTTAAACAGTCTGACTGTAATGTTAGGATAGAATTAAAACATTTACATATTTATTCTCTCGGGCATGTTTTATATAAAGTACTTGTTGTTTAATCTTATCATTGTATAAAGTGCGGTCTGAGGAATACACACAAGGCTAATTGTTTACTAAATTAGTTAATAATTTCATTATTTACAATAACTTAGTTGTGTAAAACCATCGTTTTATATTTTGACACACGGTTATACGATTAACCTTTGCTTTTGTCCACCAGCTTCGGCTACGCTATGATTAAACCAAAAAAAAAACTACTAATTATTTTTTGTAGTTAAAAAAAAATTTGCATTCGCGTATATTTTATTTTTATGATTGTTACTATACCGAAACATTTAATAAAACAAACATTACATTGAACATTGAAATATAATGCGGTTCCGTATGGCTCAAAGTGGCCGACTCTTATTTGTTACAAACTGGTCCGCAGTTAATATAAAACCTATATATATATACCAAGTTGTTTTGATTGATTGAGATGTATTCTTAGAATTTTCTGAGTTATATCTTTATCAAATAATATTTCCGTGCCTTATTTCATATTGTAACAATGTTTACTGTCATATTGTTTAATAATTTGATAAAAACTTATCAACGAACGAATATGAACAATATGTTCAATTATACATTGTTATCTGTATCTTATGATAAAGAGAACATAACTATGAATTTAAAATTAAAATTAAAAACAAAAAACAATTATCTAAGTGGAAGCAATATAATATAATAAGTATTAGAATTTTGGAGTTTTAAAAAAAGAGGACTTCAATATTATATCATACAATATTAAATTAAACATCTTTAAAAAAATCTCAACCAGAAATTTACTAACGCGGTTGAAGACTTGCAGACGTCAGTTACACTTTGACTTAAAATGTACATTTTTGTACATGTTTATATTTAACTTTTACCTAAATCATCAATCCAATGACGAATAATTGTAATTTAATATGGCAATAGTATTTCCTAATCTTTTTAGAAAACAATATTCATATAATTTCAGATCCAATTTCCTCAAATCTTTTATATCTTAAACCCGGATCTCTGCTGGAATAGGATCTGATATGTCTCGCAAAGCTCAGCCCAGCTCTAAGAAATGAAAAGTGCTATTGAAATATATTTTATGATAGCATGAGTAAGGAGGAGATATTACTAACTATATATCAAATTTATGTTTTGAGCCTCATGTATTTGTTTTTTATATCATTTGTAATTTCAAAAGCAAATGAACACGTAACAAGTATTTTAAGACAGAAAGACAATCCAAATGCTTATTTTCTCGTCGAAAAGATTTTAATCATGATTTATGAGTTATAATTTCTGGTTTAAATGTGTTTAACATCTAAGAGTAGAAAAAGAGTAGATATCGATATTTTCGTTACTTTGCAACTTTTGGTTCTTATTAATATGAGTGAATCATGTATATATTATTTTAATATAACACAAAAATTGTATGTTTCTCATTTTTATATAAATACAACACACAAAAATTTTAATTTTATATTAATATTACTTGATACTTATATCTTACATAATCAGTGTACGAACTCAAAGCTGTAATTTCGCTTGCAATTTTAAAACCTAGTCTTAATATAAATATGCAATTTTAATTCTAACTTATCACGAGGGAATACGCCTCAGTCTGAGGTCATTAACCTCAATTACGTACGTTGACCCTAAAATATAATATGTTTTAAATATAGGTGTATTTCTTTTATTATTTGTTATTATGCTATCAGACATATTACATTAAAAAAATAACAATTAAAAAAATAAAAAGTAAATTAAAAAAATTAAAACCAATATAGCGGCAATGAACCTAAATAATAGTAAAGATATTTTAAAATAATATTGAAATACAAAATTTTACAATCTTATAATTTAATATAATGACATAATTATCAGCGAAAAATTATTGACATACATACATTGACTTATAAGTTAGCTATATATAACTAGTTAATATCTAAAAAAAATTCAAAGTAGACAGACAAACAGATTGAGTTTATTTATACCTTAATAGTATACTTGATTATAATTGATTATTCATACGTTATTTGAAATGAATTTAATATCAGTCACGTGTTGAAATTAATTAATGAAGAGTAGAAGTGGTGAAGCTTTCAGTAATTAATATCGTTCTTCGCGTTGCTGTGTGAATAATTAATTGACAGCAACAAGGCGAATTAGCCATTACTTAAAAAATAACACAACGTATTAGTTTTAGAAATATCTAACCATACTAATTTCTTGATATGAACACACAATTAGATGAATAAAAAAATCCTGCCTAAGGAAAGCTGGTGTTAAAAATCTAAAGATCGTCAAAGAACAATTTGTTATTTTAGTAATTAATTTTGGGAATTATATGTCCGTGGTTGAAAAAAGGTTTATAGATGACTAAAATATTTTGGGAGGTCTTGTTGTCAGTTATGTGTCATATACTTATGAAAATATAGTGCCTTATTTGTTGAACAAGTTTATTTTATCCAATAATATGAAATATTTTAATAAAATATCTAGAATGTTATGCTGAAATCATGTGGGATTATTATTTTTTAGTTGTAAGTATATTAGAGAGGAGGCAATAACCTTTACTAGTCTAGACATAAAATTTCTTAAATTCTTTATGTTATTAATAGCAGCAGGCACAGGCTGGACGTCAGTATGCAAGTACCAGCAGTACTGCATTGCAGCAATACATTTTAATAAATAAATAGTATGTTAAACAAGCTATCACAGTATTTATGGGGTTTGTACAGTGTGTATAGAATATTGTATTACTATCTGATCACACAAGAATGTAAAAATCATTCTTGTAAATAAATAACATATAAGATTATAATTACAATATTACTGATAATAATAAATACTACGTTGAAACACAAACCTAAAACTTAATTAAGTTCCGTAGTCTCTAAGTACATGCAGGAATTTCGTAGCTCTTATACTACGAATTTTCTCAGATTTCGATCGTAAGTGATTAGAATTGAATATTTATTCCTTTTATTGTATTGTTATATATGTACCAATTTAATTACTTTTTAGCAAATATATTTACGAGAATAAAAATAAACTTTTTCTGATTTCAACTACGACACAGAAAAGAAATTTTTAAAAATCATCATAATCATCATCATCATTTCAGACCTAGGATCATTTTCCCACATCTGAACATAGGCATACCCTTAACACAGGCCACCCCTTTTAAAATATAATAATAATATAAAATAAAAACATCATTAAAACTTACATTAAAATATAATAGAATATTGAACCTTATTTCATGATTTGGCGAGAAAAGGTGAATTAAAATATTTGAATTGTGAAAGTTGAATGATCTTAAATCAGTAATTAAAAATAATTAGATTGTACTATCTCACTACCACTGCATTAAAACTTTTAAAACATAAATAAAATACATTATCTTTAACTGTTTTAGCTTCACTCATATTTGAACACACATTCATATTAATACAAACATTTAGTGGGAAAAATTTCAAAAACATCAGTCTATGTTTTTACAAATTCAGGCAGAAATTGATTTTTGACAACAAAAAACAATATTTAATTGGAAAGCCTGATGCAATATATTTTCATTAAAAAAATATTTTTAACAAAGTTCTGTTGTATTTTACAAAAGTGGAAACGCATTTGCATTTCTATTTGAAATGTTAATGCAGCACTAGTCACAGGTCGAACGTCTGTCTGTTTGTTTGTATCCTGTGAAAGGTAGTTTTATAGTTTTGTAATTAGTGTGTTTTAGTTAGAGCCAGTTAATTCAATATAAACAGTTTTCGATATAAATATTTGTAAAATATGTCTGTTGTTATAAATGATTTACTTAGAAAAAACATCTACATATTATAATGCAAGCCAAATGACACGTTATCTTATATTTTTTCAACATTAAAATAGCAAATTCCAAAATTCTGAGAGTGAAAACAATATATTTTTATAAGGTGATCAAATACACGAACATTTTATGCTAATAGTATTTTCTTACATTTTCACGAGTACGCATTTGAAATAAAACTATTTTTTACGGATTAAAACTAGCGTATAATATGGGTAGACGATTCCTACAAAGCATTCGAAACGTCGAGTTAAAAATAAAATGTAACCAAATTATACGCGAGTTTTAATCCGTAAAACTTGTTTTATGTTATGCTAATGGTGAAACATTTTATTTCTTATCTTATATTGTTTGAAAACATAATATATTGAACGAAAATACATCTCCGTTTTTATACATATTTCTTGAAATAATATATAAACTAAAGGATGTGTTTTTTTTTATTTTATTGTTATTTAAAGTGATTTCATATGACAATTTTCAAGTAAGTTCACACATTCGTTATTAAGAATAAATAAATACACATAATCTGAATCAATCAAATGAACTAACTGTTTTGCATAATAATAAAATATAATAAAAGTATGCTATTAACAGTACGGGATAGATAATATTTTCTTAAAAATTACTAAAATTTATTAATTTGAAATTGTCTTAACAATACGAAAATTATTCTGTTGTGACGATCTTATTAGAATAACATGACATCACTCAGCGCCCTGCGTAAATTTTCAACTCTTTGTTAGCCTACTGCTCCTTCAATTTACGAGCAGCACGCACAAAATTTTGCACACATGCGCATAATGAGCAAAACTCATTCTGGATTGAAAATCAGCCGAGACGTAATTGTAGTTTTTGAGATAATTGATAAAATGAGAACCATTTTATCAATTATCTTAGTTAACATATAGAACGTTTTTGTTTCGAGCGCGCAGACTTATGCTTCTTTACAAAACTTATGCAATCCTAATTTTTATTCATAAAGAAATACACAAATCATAATTTTTATCCATAAATAAATATTAATATTTAACTAACCTTGCTAACCCCGCTTCCGTGGATCTAGTATTATTATCCTTATATCCACTATTCTGAAAAATAATGATAAAAACAATGGTATCGCAAATCACTTTATCTTTATTACACTAGTTTTGTCGGCAGTCAACTGTCGTCTTTATTAAAATGATGTATGTGGATTTACTCAACAGCGACGTGTGATTATCCGTATGTATTAAGCGAATACGAGAACCTAACAAGTATGGTATAATACAACATTAAAAAATCGTAAACGAATTTAAAGTAGCATTGATACTTAATACTTTTAATATTTATTTCTTAAAAGACCTAGAATATATATAACTTTGCTTATAAAATTTAAGATAGTTATTTTTTGTTAAGTTTAATTATATATACGAGTATATACACATACAGCTTCTACACAATACAACAATAGATTATAACGTTATGCTTACTCGAAGTATAAACCTTGTTATTGATTCAACATCAAAATTACTTATCAATATTATAATAGGATTTACTGTCAGGATGATGTCGGACAGAGAGAGAGTCGGATTTCGTTTCACATACTTATTCACGGCAATCGGACAGAGTTTCCACTTGACCGACTGTTGTATATAAAACGATAAGGGTGATCCGTACAGAGGGCTTATTTAGTCTATACGCAGAAGTCAATAGTTACTGTAGTGACAGGAACATAACTTATCTTATATCTATATTAATAAATGTAACGAAAATATATATTCGGAAATATACATTCTATATTTACAAGATGTCACAAGCGAAATTATTGTTTGAAATTGTCTGTAATCATATTTACCAGAAACCCGTTTATAGAAATATGAAAATAAAAGACGAGAAATGCTACATCCATAAAATATAATAGAGATTGATGTTATCTTAACAAATCCATATTGTATAGAGGAGGGAAGGAATAACTATTTTTCCAATAAACTGAGAAAATATCTTGTTCTTATTTTTATCGTAATTCATCGTCTGTTCTATGTTTTGTATTGTAATGTACCTTTTATATTTGTTTACTTTTTAAGATTATAATTTATCATAAAAGTTTAGTTTGGCTAAGTGTTAATAATATTATATTATTATTAAAACTTAACCAGAATTGATTAAGTTTTAATAGCACATACAGATTGAGTTTGTATTTTAAGCAATAATTCAAAGTGTGGATGAAAATTACGTAAATTATTGTAATAACTTATAAGAACTTTATTTTTAATTGTAAAAATTATTTCATTGAAAATCGGCTAAAAGCCTAAATACATATGAAATGTTTTTAACAAAAGATTGATAGCTTTGTATTAACATCAAAATATATAAATGCGCTCTTATTAGTTCATATTTAGAGTTGAGGAGTATTTTTCTTTAAATTTTTAATTAAGTAAGATGACACAATTTGTGACTCCATTTCAAACGGTATACTTTATTTTTATATATTATTATACAATGGTTCTGTAAATGCCTAGAAACACACGAAATTTCTTTGATGTAGTTACAAGGTGTATAACATTTAATTATAAAGGCACATTTTTTACCCTAAAAGTAATAATTATCATCAATCAATATTATTTAATTATTAGGTTTAATTAATTAACTTTGATTAAAATATGATGGATTTCAGATGGATTGTGTTGTTGTAGATATTCAAATCTTAAACAATTAACAAAGCGAATAGAAATCAGTGACTTGCAGAGATAGAGACAATTGTGATTAAAGTTGATTATATATATAGGATTTAGAAATAGCTGTATCTTGTACTCATTTATTAGACAAGAATGTTGAAATATAATATTATACTATTATTCAAATCCAAGTATCTTAAATTTGATATTATACATTTGATTTGTAATAAGATTTTAAGCGACATACAAGTTTGTGAAAAGCATTAAAGAATCTTAATTAATTTTAATTTGTGTATCTATTTTTTTGTAAATTATATTGAAATGTTTTTAGTTTTCAACGCCTCTCTAATATGTTTTACTTCAGCATTTAACTATGTAGAAAATTGAATATATGGTTTTAGATATACCTCAAAAAGAAAACGGATTCCTTACTTTGTAAATTTATTTATTATATACGAAGTATCGGCAACAAATAAATGTAATGTCTACTCTGATCATTAATTATTTTAATCAATCAATCTTGTTAGAATATTTCAATTATCTTATGCACATACAATGTCAGAAAAATAGTGCCTCTTTATGAATCATTATTTTGTGAAACTAATAGTTATGACAGAGATAGCAAGATGTTAGTATCTCTGTCCCTCACTAAAATTTATTACGTCATCAGATGAAAATTGTAATAAGATTTTCTTTTATTTTTATTATGCGATTGAGTAAGCTTTTTATAAATATGTAAAGATTATAGTTGTGAGATAAATAATTTTAAGATGTCAAAAGTACCGTTCTTTGTATAATATTATATGTTTTTTAAGAATTATTTTGGATTTACGATTGTTATTGTTTTGTATTATATACTATTAGATAGATTTTATTGCGACGATTATTTTGATGTAAAACATGTGTAATTATAAGCTTAAAATAAATAAATATAAACGTTAAAGCGGATTAGCCATAATGAAAAATGTTCTTAAAATGTTTCGATTACCCGCGGCTCTCCTTACGGTATACGTTCGGTATCACACCGGACCGTATGGAGCGGCTATCGACATTACTTCTGATGGCTACGAAAAACAAGAAAGTCTCAAGAAAAAAGTACTCTGAAGAAAAGGAACTCTGGAAGAATTGAAGAGATTATGTAATGCTGGCTATTTGGCTATCGCGTCTTCATATATTACTCCAGTATTTCAATCATGATCCCCTCCACCGAATTCAGGATCCTAAGAGACGGACCTACCAGCACCCGACTGAGACAGCCATACTGTTTCGCGATATTCTTGTTCTTCTTTAAAAATGTAAAAATAAAATAAAATGTGAAGGTATATAAGCCCAGAGCGCCTCCATATGAAAATTAATATGACGTAAGGGCGACAAAGTAGTTTCACTTGGATTCCCAGAAGTTACTGGTTCAGTTATTTGAATGTTCATTTAAATAAGTTATTATATACTTATTAAATTTTCTTTGTATCAATAAGCATATTAAAATTTAATATTTAATATTTGATGTTATTTTACAATAAAATAGAAACATTATTAATGTAATACTTTTAATTAATGTTTTTTTAATGAAATATAGTATGATTATTCAAAATTTTTAAATTTAATTACCTACCGCAACTTCTATACATCATCAAGGGTTGACTGGTGGAAAATGCCAATAGGCATTAAGTTCGCCCTTTGTACCCTAGTTTGTAGGAGTGCAATAAAGTTTTAAATAAATAAATAAATATGAAATGGAGTTCTGTTTTATATCGTGTACACGATTTGTTTTTGTAAATCTTCTGTAGTAACAAAAGGTTTAGATTTTATAATGAGGATTTAAACGCTTAGCGTCGAATAAAGCCGCCATAAGCTTTGCTTTAAATGAGATTATTTGCCACAATGTTAATATTACAACAGTATTTTTTAAACTTTACGGACAATACAAATATTTATTATAAAACGAGCGTATATAATTTTAATAAAACTGCAAACTAGGTTATGTTTTTGTTTAATCGACTTATAAATTGAAACCTATTGGTATTAGTAAATATCAAATCCTAGTACTCTCATGAAATGATATCCCAACTTGAGTAAGTTTTGAAATAAATTTTTAATAAATATATATAGAAATATTTAACGATACGAGCAGGACTCGAACCCGCGACGCCTATAAAACCTTCCCGGCGCTCTACCAATTGGGCTACCTTATCATATTATATATAGTTTTCATTTACTGATTTGTTAATAATTTATTATCTCGTTTATAATCAGGGTAAAAAGTATATGTATTTGCTTTTTTTGTTAGACACAAACGAAATATTTTTTGTCATGATTAGATACTCACATATTTGAATATATATATATATATATATATATATATATATTGTTTGTTATTCGTTGGTCGTACTGTAACTTAAGAATGGCTGGAGTCGAATAATAAAATCACCAAACCGTGTCCACAAAATTTTGTTCACACATCATAGTTTAACCATTAAAGAGCTTTTAGGAAGTCAAACTTTTTTTATAGAAGTACCTATATATATAGTAAGAATACATTTATATATACATGTAGTTGGTTTTAATTAAATCTTACATTATTCAGCAACAAATTGTAGTCTCGTGGACTTTGTTATAAAGTACAATTTTTGCTACGGATTATTATTTCTGCATTTTGAACATCTATTCTTTCCTCATGCATTATTGTTAATAAATTTTTATTCTAACTAAAGTTATGAGGAAACATATATAGCATTATTTTATATTGCTTACGTAATAACGTGAGTTTCTCAAATCACCGGATCAGTTTGTATATGTATATTGCAAGTACGGAAGTATTTGTAACTGTGTGAAAAAAGAATAAATTATCTCCTCGTGTACGGTTACAATTTTTCTTATAAGACCCGTCTTGAAATAAGCCTATTACAAATATAAACCACAAACACGAAAGATGTTATTATGAAATATATCTATAAAACGTAGATTTTTTTTTCAATCTGTTAAGTGTATACACAATATATGATGAAGCATAAAATATTTTATATAAATCTTTAATATGTATGATATGATATATTAAATATATTTTTATAAAATATTTGACATTCATTGTATACATATTGTAGTTTAAAAGTTGAAATTAATTTAATTTCAATATTTTTGGATGAACTTGTTGAGCTTCAAATCAGACAATTTTTCAAAGTTGCAGTTTTTATTTCCTTAGAAGTTCCAAAACAAATACAAGAAAAAAATTTTTTTTAATTATTATTATTTTTTTAATGTAAATAACAGTTAGTGCCAGATACATTAAAACTTGCATCACAAAATTTCGTTTATAGCTATAAAAAAAGATTAGTTGAATGAACTATAATACTTTCAGTAATTTGTGAGGTATAAATCACACTACCTTAAACCTAATTGATAAAAAAATTAAGCTGCAAAAACAAATCTAAAAACTATATAAATATTAAATATAAATATAATATGAATATAAATATTAAATATTACTTTACTATATTCCAAAATCTCTTGTTATTATTTCAATCGCAATTTCTCTCATACATAAAAATCAAGACGACATCGTTACTTCGTGCTTCTCGGTAAAGTCACCGGCTTAGGGACTGTGTATGCAATATTTAGATAAATCCCCTCGTGGTCTTAAGTCACAAAGTAAACATATTTTACAACATAGGTGTTTTTTTTTAGGTTTGATCTTTTTTGGGGCCAATAAAATTTTCTATATATCCTGATCTTATTGATTAAAATTATTGAGAGAAGCTCTATGAGAGACTTTTGTGCATCGTTTGTGCAAGCATCAATCAAAAATAGTATATTCGAAAATTTCCAAATTTTGCACAATTTTTTTAATTTGGTAGTGGGTTTAAAAAAATATATTTTACAAATTTTTGATGTCGTTGAGGAACATTCACGAAAAAACTAAAATCCCATAGATCTCAATGGGAAATATTTTTCGCGCGAAAATATAGCTTTATAACGAAATGAGCGTGGTGACTTCTTTTTCCAACTTTTAGATTTTTTTTTAAAGAATTTTTGTTTTTTTTTATATATTTTTATTTTTTATTTCAAAAAATAGTTGGGGACATAACGCGTCGACATTTTGTAAAAACAAATTCAGTGCTGTTTGCACCTCGCTTCGCTCAATATGCTGACACATACCGAGATTTTGTGATTGCAGAGAGGCAAAATTGAGGTCTGGTTCGCGCTCCTAGTTTTTTTTATTCTATATTTATTCACAAATACATAAAATAAAATAATTTATGGAGTTATGTCAAGTGGAGATGTCCCGCAAACTTTTTTAAGCATTATTTCTAATAACAATACACGTGTCGTAAAATAACACAACTTTTTATATAGTTAGTAATTACAAATGAAGATAATTTTTAGACATCAAATTCTTAATGTGCTACATGATAGTTGTAAAAAATTAAAAATCTTATTTTTAACTTTTATTATTTTTAACTGTTACAAAAATGACTGTCCGACAAAAATGTCTTCAAATAATAGTTGACTATATGCACAGTACATTCAAAATAAGACTAGTTTTCCTGTATTAATTATATATAAAAATATATTTCAATTGTTTGTTTATTGATTTACTTTCTCTAAATAAACTTATATAATCCACTTCAATAACATATTAAATATTCAAATCTAATCACTTACAGTCGAAATCTAAGAGAATTCATAGCTCTTATCTGCGAGAGTACATGCTATGGAACTAATTGGAATGTAATTTGTATGTTATATAAAAAGTATAGACCATTAGTAATCAACTTTACCATTCTCTAAACCTTGTTAATACATTAGTAACTAATTATTCTCAACGCGACGAATAAATTCATTTGCGAAAAAGCTTCATCACTTTAACTCTTTATTAAATAATTTAAATACATTACTGATATTAAATTCGTGTCGATAAAAATGTGAATTTATAATCAAGTAGACGATATTATATATTATTTTTATACTGGAAGCGGGTTATTGCTTTAGAAATTATGTTTAATATATTTATTTTCATTACCTCTATATAAGTAATTCATACATTTTACACTTTTGAAACTTAGTTTCTAGGCTAGCTTACAATATTTTTGTCAAAGTTGTACTTTTTTAATGGATATAGCACAGTTTTTTTTCTCTTTTAAGAATTAAGGTTTTAAGATAAAATGGAAAGACATCCGTAATAACTAAATGCTGTTGAATAGTTTACAACTGTCATAAAGTTCTTTCTTTGAAATTTATATTTAAACAAGGAAATATTGTATAAAAAATACAGAAATAAGAAAAAACCTGGCGTGTGTCAATTTAGTTTGAATAATGGAATAAAAAAGAAGAATAAGAAATAGAAAGTGAAGTGCTATTGATAAGTGAAGTAATGACAGCGCTGTGTGTGTGTCAGCATGTGCATGAGTGTGTGTGTCTGTGTGAGACGGTACTCCTTGGTAATGTGCCAGTTACGTTCTCGTGCGAATCGATAACGTGACGTGACGTGACTCTATCATTACTTTGACTGACTGACAGACTGACAGTCCGGAGATAACCACCGCAACTGAGAACCGGATTGCGATTTCCATTGCCTGTATTCATGTTATTATAAATGAAGGCACCACTTCAGACAGTTATGAATTATTATTCTATTAGAACCCACACTCGTGACAATATAGTTTCGACTGTTTTTTAGTAAGAAATAAACATCAACATATAGGAGTGTAATTACATTTAAATATTTAAAATTATAAAACAAAAAACAAGTAAATATATTCCACTTCTATCCAAAAAAAAAGCATCTGTTTCCAAAAGACATAAAATAATTTGAGTTTAAAGTAGTAATGACATATGTAGTTACTTGTTCTACTAGTTTTTTTTCTTCTTTTTTTTCGTTTTTTGATATCACACTCTACTTTGATTCAATTTTGTTATAATCTCTTAAGGCGCTCGTCTATAACTTAAATATCAATACGGAATAAACAAAAATAACTTGTTACGATGACTGAGTTACTTAGAATTATAAGCACCAAACCTAAATTTGAATTATAAACAGCTTTTAAAAATCAATCAAAGTTTTCAAGATCTCAATAAGTTTGAAACATGTATCATTACAACCCATGTTACATAAGAGTGATTACTAGACCTACAATTGTAGCGACAAGAAACCCTTATATACTTCCTAAAATGATCACCTATTTTATATTATCAACATTACATGATATAACATAAAATGGTATATAATTATAACTTATAAATATTTAAGTCAAATCATCATTAAACTACAACTAAATAAGAATTAAAATTATATCTCTCCGAGGACAAAATTTGGTTTTAAATTCTTTGTGTCACAAAATACTCTTTAAGTTCTCATTTAGTTTTAAAATTGCTCAAATTTCTTGAGAAGTTCTCGAGATTCTCGACAAAAATGTTGTATGGTTTTTACTAATATCTTTTGAAATATAAAAGAAAAGATTTTAACCTAAAAATAATTTAACGTAACCAATATATTTATATTTATTATCCTTGTTTTTGATATTTCAAAAATAAAAGCAATCAAGTTGAGAGGCAAAATAAAAAACAGCGCTTTCTAAAATCTTTATAAAAAAAATCAAGCTATATTAATGAAACAACGATATCAACTAAACTATGTTATACATTGGAATGGTTTTCTAAACATTATCTCAATACTAGGAACGCCACCAGACACTCAATTTCGACTCGCTGCGATCGCGAAATCTCGGGTGCCGTTTGCATGTTGAGCGAAGCGATCCAAACCGAAAGGTTTTTCTTTGTGTGGGAAAAAAAAATTAACAGGGGGATAGTACAATTCGATTGAAAAAATTCGGCACGCGCATCCACAATGAGACTACAATTTTTCACGCTAATTTTTTTACATTGAAGGCTATGGGAGTGATGTTTTTTTGGACATTATTCATCAACGACAATGAATTTTTTTGAAATTTTTTTTTACAAACCCCCACACACATAAAACCAATGCAAATTGTCTCCAGTAGAGCGCTCCGCTCGCTTCGCTCAATTAAAATTAAAACTATGAAACTATAGATATAGAACTTAAAATATTGTATTTAGTTAGTTCTATTAGTCAGTTCTTTGAAAGTATATTTAAATTATATAATTATTATTTACAATTATTCAATTATTGTATAATAAATGTATTATTATGTTGTTATTATTTTATTATTAATCAGTTAAGATCTTTTTCGATTGTTATCTACTTCATCAGTATATAAAATGTCTTATTACAAAAGTTTTATGTACACTGTTTGTGATTAATTTAAAAACAAATAATTTGGTCGGCAACTTTGATAAGAAAGCAGGCGTATTACAAAATTATAATATATATTTTTTGTGGTCTTATTTATTTACATTTGTTTGTGAATGTGTATACAGCTTGTTTTACCGAAGTTTTAAAATATGTTAACTTTGTAGATGTATGTTATGCTATTATTATATTGCAACTTCATTAACACCAAATATGATAAAAAATAAAAATGATAAGATATCTTAAAATTTTTAAAAAATTTTATGAAATAAATGAAAAAAATTTTTTTACTCACTTATTATTACTCAGAATTTATTTTAAATATAATAATAATTTACGAAAGCAATCAGCCCCGCGCGTAATCGTTAGAGCACTCTCGATATAATAATAAGATTATACAACAATAACTTTGTATTAACCAGAAAATTTTCGAGGTTGTCTAAACTTTACTAAATAATAATTTAATCAAATAGATCGACTTCATAACTTATTTTGTAAAAAAATAATTCTTCAATAATAATCATTCAGCTTTTGCTAAACTGGATCACAATAGCATGTTATGTGATTAAAATTAAAGAAAAAAAAATATTTACCAAGTTGTAAAACAATTAAAGATATTCACTGAGATATAATCCATATTTATATATCATTTATTCTCTACAAATACAAAATATAGGAATATTAATGATATAAGTTAAAAGAAATGAAAAAAAAAATATTTTTATTTATTGTAATATAAAAATCTATAAAATAATGTAAAATCTTTAGTACTTCAATAAAAAATAAACAATTACAGATTTTTTTTTTCAGATGACATGAAGCAACTTCGTCAACAAGATGTCAGAAACTCAGTGAATTTGTATTGAATTTGCTAGGTAGTGAGGATCTTTTGAAAAACAACACCTTTAGAATATATTATTCTAACATCCATTCATGTTTTAAATGTTTCTTCAAGAACTAAGCTATAAATGGACTCGAGAGCTATAATAGCAAAACCTCCCTATAACATCTATACATAAAGATCTTGGCACCTACAGAACTATCAGTACTTCATTTCTAACGTGAACTTGAACGTGTATGCGCGTTTTGATGAGGCCCCTTAAGCCTACATCTGTCCAGTCCTAGATACTATTCCTCGCCCTGCAACGTGATGGTTGGCACTCGCTAGGTGAATCTATGGAATTCAAAGATAATTGGTTTCTGAATAACAGTTGCAACTACTAGTGATTTGTTATTGTATTATCTCTAGGTTATTTAAACCAGTATTTTTTTTTATTTGACAATGCTTACATTAACCAAGAAATTTAATATATTTAAACAACATGCAATAGTCTTCATAGACGTACATATTAATATAATTATGAGATATTTTTAACAAAAATAAATCAACTAGACTCTAAAGGAAAAGAATTTCGTAATATTTCATTACTATTTATCTTTATCAACTCAGCTTGGAAAATGTTCTTTATTTCCTTATTTAGTTATAGTAATGCAGTTTTCTAATTTTAGCTGTCTAGCTATCCCTTGTGTTCAGTACAAAATTTATTGTTATATCTATTGGTCGTAATTGTAAGTGAATGAAAAACAATAAAGTAATAACATTAATAACTTATATAAATATCAACAGTTTCATTGAATCATGTAATAAAATAACACAGTCGTTATTTCTAGGATTATATATTGCAATTTGATGAGATTTTAGTTAAACTTCAGTCTAAAGACTACAATACAATAAAGTCTAAGACTACAAATTGCTTACAAGGTAATAGTAATGGCACTGACATCTATTTGTATTCATATTGCATTTGTATGGTATAAAAATATGTCGCAATACTTTCGAAGAGAGTGCTTTGTTCTTCCAAAAACTTGAGGCTAAAATGTAGCGTTACTACAAACTACTAAGTATACGTTGTATTTTTTACCTTAATTAGTTAGTTTCTTAGAAATAAAAATAAAATTGACATATGTACGAGTGTAAAAAAAAATCTTAAACTATATAAAGAAGTGAACTAAAACATTTTTTACGTATTAAAATTCGCGTATAATTTGGTTACTTTTTGATTTTAAACCGACGTTTCGAATGCCGAACACATTAATTGCTCCTAATATATGACTGAAAAATCACTAATTGTCTTCTCATAAGTCTATTTACAACAACAATATATTTGTAAATTCATACCTTAAATCATATCACCTATGTTACTGCATTAAAAGATTGTATCTTGTTTAAAAAATTTGCCAGTCTTTGTTTGAAGGTGCAATACTAGTGAAGTATTAATTTATAAGAAGTAGTTCCATACGAGAATGGCTTATAGCAATTTATAATGAAAATTAAAAATAATATATGAAGTATATGTATGGGTCTGGAGTAAAATAAACCTTTGAAATATTTATACCGATCTTTTGCGTGTCAATAATTTACAATCATAAAAACTTGAATTGAAAAATATTGTACAATTTCAACAAATTGATACAAAAAATATTTTTGCTTTGAATAATTTCTTGACAATAAATTATTGAACTCTTGAGGTCTTAGTTTTCTTTAATTTCAAACAATAGAACTTTATCGTCCTCATCGGAAATACTTTTAATAAATTAAAATGAATCATCAATCTTCCATGATCTTGATTTGAGTTGAATATTTTTGTAGACGTAAAAAAATACTTATAATAATGTACTTTAATGTACAAAGCACTAATGACGCATTACTGATTTAAAAATTGTACTTCACGTTGATGTATTGTTTTTCCACGAGTAATCTCACATCTGTACCAGATGTAGGACAGGTATAAACTGTTAAAAAACTTAATGTTTTCTAAAATTTACACGAGTACTACACATTTCAATAAAACTATTTTTCGGATATAACTCGCGTTTATTATTACATTTTTATATTTAACCCGACGTTTCGGATGTCTGGCACCATCATCTCGTCTTACTGCGAATACGTTTGCTGCAAAGCATTCGAAACGTCGAGTTTAGATTTAGAAAATGTAATAATAAACGCGAGTTATATCGTAAAAATAGTTTTATTGAAATGTGTAGTACTCGTGTAAGCCTTAGAAAACATTATATGTTTAAGTTTTTATTTAACTTAAATTGCAACTTGCAGTACGTACTGTCAGTGTAATAATTGTGTACTGTACTGGACAGTGTGTTTTTAATAAATATTTTTCAGTAAGAGAAGCTTTTGAAGAGAAATGTTGAATAATAAACTTCAATATGGCTTGCGAAGCCATGATCCATCTGAAGTAAGCAGTTCCATGTAGTGCTACCTTGAAACTGACAATGTATTTTAATATATGTTCTTTCGCATCTAATTCATCAAGCAGTGTGCAATCAAATATTATAACTAAATACGTTTTCTAGACCTGTTAAATTAAAGATATATATTAGTATAGATATACTGATATATAAAGAGGTAAAGTTTGCGAATTTAGATGTTCATGGTAATATTCAATACCAAAACTGATCGAATTAAAAAATATATATATATTTTTTCAACTATATCTGAATTTAGTACTATTCTAGATTAAAAATATTTTTTTAGAAAAAAAAATGTTTACTTATGGTTTTGATAAAACAATTCACGACACCAAATATTTAGAGTGTATATCTTAGCCGAAGTCAAGGTTTTTTTTATGTTAAAAATAAATACATTTTATAAAACAATGTATTGGAATATAAATCATTTTGACTTGTATTCTAATACTATTCTTAAAATTAAATAAAAGGTGAACGGTATTATAATATACGTGATCAATTTACTGCTAGCAGGCTGGTAACAATATAAAGTAGGTTAGGTTCCAAGTAAATGCGGTCGGTTCGCTGTTCAACCTTGCGTATAATCAAATGTTACTAATGACGTTCGGAATCTTGCACAAAGAAATAGGAAGCGAAATTACATTTAGGTAGAATCTACATAAAAATTAGATTTAATTCTGTACAGACCATAACTACAACTCTTCTTAATGGATATCAATGAATAAGCAATATGCGTAAAAAAATGTGTGCGTGAGAAAATTTAATGATGTAAAATAAGTTTTAAAGAATTTAAGTTGTAAACGGTTTAATGTATATTGTTTTATTTTTTGAATATTTTTATTAATTTCTTGATCATAATATGTATGTATGATTATATATTTAAGAAAAAAAATTGTTAATGGATTTTACTCAATAATTAAAGATTGTACTTTGCAATAAATCTGTTTAAAAAATATGGCCAGGATTTAAAAACATAATAAACGCAGATGACTATCTGAAACACGTTCCCAGATTTATTAACATTAAATTAGAAAACCGTAGCTTTAACAACGGAAAAATGTTATAAAAACACACTTTCTATTAAATATTGTTGTATGAAAAATATATTGTATTAAAGAATAATATTTGTACATATTTGTCAGAGATGGACCGGTTTTGATAAAAAGTAATAGTTTTTGTTTCAACTGACGTTTGACTTTATGTCTGCATTTGAATATAATTTAATTAAGCTTTTTATTTTTTTTGTCTTGAATAAAAAAATTGTCTGTGAGTTGTCTAATTAATGTTTAATGTGTCTACAAAATTTCGTTGTTTCCATCTATATTTTTAAAAAGTATTTAATGTATCCAAGCTTTATGACTTTTACACTTAATAATATCCAATATCAAGTGCCTCACAATAAAAATTATTTACTTGTGTAACAAACTCAAAAAATTAGTCCTAATACAACATATATTTATGGCATTAAAATATAATTTTTTAAAAACATTTGAAGTTAGGAAGTTTAGTAAATACTATTGCTTAACAACCATAATAATAATAATATTATTTTATTCTTTCGTAGCTATCTTACAAGTGAAGTTGTTCTACCTTCTTAAGTATATGTATTTAATGTATACATAATGTGGTTGATTATTTGGGAAAAATATAATTTATAATATAACAGTTATACGCTACTTGGTAATCGATTATACTCACTTTATAAAGCGAAAAGAACAGCGGAAGAGCATATTAAAGACCTCGAAATGGGTTGAATATAAAAGCGATATATTACTGCTCGTACGAGTAAATGGGTTTTACTTCAATATTTACTTTCCACATCGTAATATAAGCACTAAACTCTATGAAAGGAACAGAGATAATTTCACAGAAAGCTGTTTACAGTATCCCTAAAAGCTAATAGCAAGTTAATTAACAGAATCCGTCTGTAATTTATTTCTGGGAAATAGATATATATATAGGTATCATAGTAACATGGCAGGTCAATATACTATGAGTTCACTTTCACAAGAAGGTAATGTTTATGAGATTACTGGTATACATATATTAACGCATCCTTCACACAGACAACAGATTAACCTTAAAATTTTTTTGTTGTTGATTACTAATATATATAGATATCCATCTGTAGACACGTAAATAAGATTAAAGTTAATCATATAAATATAATAATCAAAGTACCTTATTTTTTATTCTTAGCTATTGAAATTTATATTACAAACTGATGGTTCAAAATATCTGCGTAGCGTAGCTCGTAGTTCTTGTAACGAAACGACAAAGATATTAAAATTAAAAGTAAAGTTATACCAAAAAAATTTGTTATGTAAACCCAATCTAGGTTAATTAATTGCTTATTATTCACAATCTATAGCAATACACATATGGAGGTACTTCTGTGGTGTTACGATGAGTGCAAATGCGATCTCATGACGTCTTACTAAAGCGATGAGGGTTTTTTAGTGGGTAGTCTTAAAAATTGCATTGCCGGGTAGTCCTTCATAAAACCGCACCCATCTCCGTCTTGTAAAAACATGCAGCTAAGCCTTAATATACTGAATAAGTATTATTTATATGTCAGCAGTAATACCACCTACCCTGGATTAATTATTTTATGACTACCCTCATTACTGATAATGCGGTCGGCTGTGTTGTCATGGCTAGCTGCCTTAAGCGTATATAAGGACTAAATTCAATGTGCTTCGGGCATTGTTAAATACAGCGTCTAGTACAACGGAACTCTGGAGGAATTTATGTGTGAAAATAAAACTAGGAGTAGAAACTAAAGTGAAATATAAGTGAAGATGCTGCGACCAAAAATTAAGAGGAGCAATTTGGAAAATAAGTGTTTCTGTATCTGTAAAATTCATTAAAGTGATTCTTAAATTGATTAATGAGTGTTTAAATTAATATGAATGTTGATCAAAGAGAAGATAAAGACCACAGCCCAACAATGGAGCTGTTATATACTTATGTACTATGGAAAGTAAATTACAAATTATAAAAACAATCTTTGTTTTCGTAATACGTTTACGTAACGTAATACGTTTCAGAATAATAAAGTGAATTACAATATTAGTACAATAAATATAATATGTCAGTATACATACTTCTTTCCAATGATTTTATAAAGAAGCTAAACTTTTTTAAAAGTAAATAGAATACCTCTACGTTATTTGCGTAATGATTAAAAAGTTATACAATTTTATTACGAATTTATAATTCTTAACAGATTGACATCTTGTCGTATAGTATAATAATAAATGATGCGATTACTAACTGTATTGATAAATATACTATTTAGATATACTGATTAAATATAATATTTAATGTTTCTCTATTCATTAGAATAATAACACTGAAGGGATGTTGAGTTTTATAAATAAACATTAAAAATATTTCTTCACACTATTTTTGTGTATTTAGATTAGAGAACATCATTCCGCGAGCTATGAATACGCAACGAGGTCTCATATTTTATTTTTATGAGTCATAAATATTTTAAAACTTTTGTATATTTCGTATTCAAGCGATATCAGTAGACATATTACTAGTAATTTAAACTAATTTGCTTTGTGATGATGATACTATATACAATATTGTAAAAGTTCCAGGCAATAAAAACCTTTTTTTTATTTTTTAGGAAATGTAAATATAATACCTCATATGTCTAGAAAGATCTCTGTCTACAAAAATAATATTGTTTCAACAATTACTTCACTTGTAACTGTAATACTATGTCGTTATATTTCAACAGACAGGCTTTTAAGTACCTGATGGAACATTAGACATCGTACTTATTTAATTTGCATACTCATAAATTAATCAGAGTGGTGTACAACTGCCTCTATACAACTGTACAATGAGCATTTCCAATAGATTTCAGTCAACATGATTTAGATGATGAAGAATTTATATAGTATTTTAAGTTACAAAATGATTTTAGTTACAAACTTAAAACGCCGTAACAAGTCAATGTCTTTGAAAACTTAAATCAACTCTTTAGCATATAAGGAGTCGACTTTAAAAGTTGCTTGCTTCAAGTTAGCTAGTTTCATAATATAATACTGCAAGTTCGTAAGTTCCTTAGCTAAAGTGTAACTCGTCAGTCGCTTGCAACAGTGACTCCCTCTTTAATGCGGTTCAATAACCGCTACAATGTCACTCACGAAAACAAAACTCTTTGTTAAAATATGATCTTATTTTTTTTTCATTTTACTGAATTGTATGAATGTGTGTGTGCGCCATAGAAGGATTATTATAGTTGATTATAATATTAGTGTCTTGTGTTTTAGCGCTTTTTGACCACAATGGTTAAATAAAACTCTAATTTAATATTAAAAGCATTAATATAATGCTTATTACAACATTATCTTCTTCGGTATTTTATCCTCTTGCTTTAACTCCGCTTTCCTTACATTTTGTTAATTAAAATTACTAAGTAACGCGCTAAGTAAGACACTAGGTAAGTGCTTCTAAAAAAATTCTTCATTCATAAAATAATATTTCATACTTAGAGCACTTTGCGCAAATTCAACTTTTAAAAAAGTGCTAATTAAGTTTTTCTTAGGCTATATATACCATTATATTTATATACCATTAATGTACACACAGACTACATATTATGTTACAATAAAAACTAATTATAACGAAAGATTACTACAAGGACTGATTATCTCAAATTGCAATCTCCTCCAGAAGATCTGTGAAGATACATACAAGACTTAAAATAATACAACACACATAACACAATATGTATTTCTTAACTATATATGCTCTCTTAGTTAATATATTTGTTATTTTTAAAAATGTTCTAGAAGTAAATATAAATTCTTATACGAGGGAGATCTTAATATGTACTGAAATGTTGGATGGAGAGTAAAACCACTCTCATTGAAAAGTAATCTTAACAAGTAATACATAAAACTCAAGAAAACCTTATTTAATAAATGAATTTTGCTTCTTGAGAGCTCAAGGTTTTATTTTAATACTAAGAAGACTTATTATAAAATTTTTAACGTACATAAAGAAACATTGTATTTAAAATATTAGAATATTCATTCATAGGTTATATTATACCTATAAACTTGTTCATGATGTGTGCATTAGTAAGGGTGATAACAGATGGTGGTTTCTAGATCACGCTACTAAGATTTTATAATATGGCTCAATAGAGCCGATAAGACATAATTGCTAGTGTCATTGTGGTCAGTCACTAATGGTGTGTTCTAGCAATAAATAGCAACTATTTTAGTGAAGTTCAGGTTATATCGACTACCTAGTGGATAGATTGTTACCCTAGTAAATCTCATACATAAGCTCATTTGTATAGTGTCGGTTTTATAAAGATTAATTTGCTAATACGTCAATTAGATATAGATAATAGGATGAAATGATTTTTTTATACCGACATACCAATGATCTAACTCCGGTATTACGAATACAATACAGAAATAAAAATGTTCCTTACACTTTTAATATGTTTCAGGTATTTAAGTTTTATTATTTTAGAATTACAATTAGAGATAATGACCCTGAGAGATAATAACGCTTTTAGCAAGGGTATCTAGGCATATTTATAACTATTACACATCGTTTTATATCTTTACATATAAAACAAACCTATTTATCTACAAATAAATATATAAATATCTTCATAATTATAACAAACATTAAGTAAATAAAATATATAAGACAAATAATGAATATTCATATCTGTTTAGTCTGCTTGTATTACACGTATTAAGTACTCGATGAATTTCAATCGAATATAATTTCAATTCAATAACTTTTCAATTTTAACCAAAAATACAAAATCATATTTAGGCTATAATTAACATACAACCAAAATATCTGACGCAGGTATTTTTATGACATTTTATGTAGAATGGGCTTATAAAATGGAATATTAATTATCAAAGTCAACATAATTCGTAAATATAGGTCAGGTACTCGAGGCATATTTACCTAGAAACAACAATTAACAGAATAAAATAGAGATATCGATTTTTATTATTTTCAATTACAGTTTGTTGATAAAAAAATTTAAGATTTAGGAAAGAGGAGGTCGGTAAGTTCAGTTGCAACATTATTTAAATATTATTAATTGTATATTTTAAAAAGTCATGTTCATAAAAATTTAACAATCCCATATTCAAATAATAATATTATCAACTTGTCGAAAGCATCTCAACCAAATGCATGTATGCCAATTAAACAGTTTTCATGCATAGAATAGTTTGTTTACGTTCACTTGTACCAGTAAATTCAACGTAATTGTCAGCTACATTCTCTAAATTCACAATGAACTACATGAACATTGTTATTTGTTGATTTGACTATAAATGTATGACAAACTCGTAGCCTTTGTGTAAACTGTTTTTTTTTATTTGTTGAACGCTAAAGATAGTGTTAACTTGCAAGAAGGAAACTAAAAATTTGTCTTGTTACTTCTTCAAATCGATATACTTTTATTATCATTAACATTACATTTAATATGATTTAAGTATGGATATGATGTTTTCTAACTAGTAAAATAAATGTATTTCAGTTATGTTAAACGTAACTCTGGGTACAATGGAAACTATATGCCTGATAGGTATAAAACCAAAGAGTTAAGTAAATATTTTTCATCTGTCTATCAAGCAATTGTTTTTGACAGTGATCAGTTCCGCACAAAATAAAATTCAATATGAATAAACAATTGGAGATAAAAGTACGTTAATATTTAGCTAAGAATTAATGCGTAACTCAAAATTTTTTTTTTATAAATTGCAAATGCTTTTAAATAGCATTGATTATAAATTATGTTGTTTTAAATTAATTATTATTATTAGTTTTGTTAATACGGTACCAAAAAACTCGTGCGGTTCCACCATGTGTACTATCATGCCACACTAGATACAGAGTCCGAATTTTAAAAGGGTAAAATTTAATATATAGACAAATATTTTTCTATTATATTTCATCTATCTGCAATCATTTGAACCACATTGGTTATATACTTTATTTAAAAATATTATATCCACTAGTGGTTTGATGTGCTTCATCGATGCCCAAGTACATTCTTATAAGTCATGTATCGTCTTATATTATAATGGTAACAAAACAATCAGTTAAAAAGGGAGAAAAGCTATCATAAAAAGAGGAGTCGGGGTGTATCACGCTCCTGAATTTAAAAATATAGATATTAAAACTAAGTAGGCAAATAAAAAACACATTAATTTCTGGTCAAATCTATGTTTTTTTTATAACCCTGCTCCTCTTAGATAAATAAAGATAAAATGTTCAAAACTGGCAGAGTTGTTAAGGATAGTGGTTGAGCTGTGAAGTTTTTTGGTAAAATTTATGATAGCAGTTTTTGATTAAAATATTACAATTTATCAAATAGAGTTTAAAAGTGTGAAGTATTTTGATTAGTTTGATCACGTATGACCATGCAATGACAGGGCATTTCGCTTTAGTAGATTTTTTAGCTTCTCTTGCAGGACACAGCCCCATTCAACTCCGGCCTCTTGTGTGCTGTCAGCCATATACAATTATAGTATTATAGTAATTACAAAAGCCTTAAATAAACTTTTTATTAAGATGTTCGTGAAAAAAGGAATAGTAGAAAAAATAATTAAAAATTAAATAAAATGAGATTTTCAATTATAAGTTAGAAAATTTTCGCTAAACGGTGAATAGTGAATACTCAAAGTTTAATAGGCCACGGCTGTATTGAGTTCTTTTCAGCTTCATGAAAGACTCACAATTCAGTTCATCGTCCTTGACCTGATATCTACAGCTTTACTCGTTTTATACTCAGAAATGACTGTGAATTAATAAATACTCATTCTATACTCAGAAAATTATTATGGTATTATCGTTTTATGTTTAGATTGTGTAATAAAAATACTACAGTAGACAATGCTTAATTGTTAAAAAGCCATAATGTTCTATATAAAAACTAGTAAGTTAATTAAATCATAATGTTCTATATAACAACTGATAAGTTAATTTTTTTGTTTTTAACGCGCTCTAAATGTCAAAACTACTTACACTGATTTTTTATCGAAGTAGGTTAATATCAAATCAATAAATAATATTAGTTGTAAAAAATAATATAAAACATAATTTGTTGGTAAGGAAAGTCAAATATCAATCTATGTAAGAGCACATTTTTAACTTATCACAATATTTTTAAAACGTGTATAATTGTAATTAGATTTATAACTTATTATCAGGGCTCAGAGATACGTATATATAACTGAGATAGGATTTCTTATTTATAAATAAAAAATAATATTTCTAAAAAATTTCAACATTTCAAACTTTATATAATAATTTCTTTGTGTGTTCGCTGTGCGTGTATAAAATACTGCACCGATCGAGTTGAGCCTTTGCACACAGATTGCCGGTATTTGATCTATACCGGCGGGGTTTCGACGGGTATGTTTGAATGATATCCACCCCCACCCAGCACTAACGTATTTTCTATAACTATTGAACCGTTACACCTATATCGATGAAATCTTTACTACTGTAACTTCTGTCGATCTGTTTGTTTATTCATCTGTGTATAGAAATAAAACGTGTAATAAATATTTTTTTACAACAAATCTAAACGGTTTTATAATTAAATTTGATAAAGGTAGTCTAGAACCTAGTCATTAATACTATTTACAATATTTAAAATCATATAAATCATAAATTTTTACAAAAAAAAACTATATTTTTAAAGTATATTAATCTGATAAGTAATTAAAATAATGACTGCTCTTCATGTATATATTACCTACCTTAAGTTTACTTTTTATGTATGTATGGACCTCTTTAATTAGTACGTAGAATTTAATTTTAGCGATAACAGTAGTTTTGAAAATACATATTGTTTTAATAAACGTCTGGAAATATTAAATTTGTAATTTAAGTCACAGTTTATTATTTTATTTCTAATATCAAAATTTTTGGAATTTTGTTATGTTAAATAATAATATTTACATTTTTGCAAAAATTATTTTCTTTATCAAATTTTTAAAGTAATTGAAATCATAATATCCCCTGACATAATGTAAAATTGCAAACCTCTCTCTGCCTTTCTACTAGTAAGTTTGTCGCATTATGCAGGTAAAGGATACTCAGAACAGTCATGATTAATGAATATAACCTCAGCTTATGAGCGACATAAAATAATTAGAACATACGTTTTATATTACATGTAATTTATTTAAAGAGTACCTTCCAGTAGTCTGGCTTCAAATAAGTTACATTACATTTCTATTGAGTACATACACTCAATAGTCTATCAGAAATATGCTACTAAGCAGAAACACTAATTCTTTATACTTTGTAATGACTCTGTATTTTTTTTTTGACTGAACTTGATCCCTGATTTATATTTATATAAATTGTTCCGTAAAAATTATTATTTCATTTATATTTTATTAAAAGAAAATTACCAATGAGAATAATGAAGTTCTTTTGTATGAAATAAAAGCGACCAAGACTTTAAAAGGTTATTAATTTTTTAGCAAGAAAATATTCACGAGAAAAATATTGTTCACACATAAAAGATTATAAAATAAAATATACTGATAAAAAAAATAATATTTAAGGATTGCTGCTCGTGTGATCATCTTCTTTCTGTTTTACTTCTGAGGTTAGTTTCTTACGAGCTCTTGGTTTAGATATACTATATAAGATATTTCTGTTAATACATATTTAAAGAATACCTCTTGCGGATGACTGTTATAGGGTAACTGAACCAATTTCTTTAAATATGTAATGTACAGTACAGCTTTTATCGTCTATGTTGACCGTACTCTAACTTTAAGTAAAGATAATTTTTTTGAATTTGCTATACATGTTTTTCTTGATGAAAACATCTAGTTAATACTTTTATAAACACCAGTACAACATCATTCACATACCCTCATAGGTTGGATTTACAAAGACCCAAAAACACAAATCTTCCATACATAATTACTATTCGAAAAGTTTTAAATCAATTTTCATAACTCCTTTTTCATCCCTTAACGGAATTCGGTACGGAATTTAGAAATATCATATGCTTGTTTGTACTATTCTGTTGTTAAAAAAATACTACCACAAGTCAAACATCCTAATTAACTTTAATCAAATTATTAAACTCTCTTGTGAGATAGTGAGACAATTAAAAAGATATTCAATCCACGATAAAGAACGCACTCTTAAAGCTCTATCATGCCTTCCAGCTCATGATTTTTTGTCTTTTAAGTTTCGTTCTTTCCATTATCCATTCCATCATCATCATTATCATTATCCATTCCATCGAATTCTGTTGGTGCTGACTGTGTTAGTAGAAGCATGATCCTACCCATCCTAGACATTATCGCTCCTACATTAAAACATATACTTAACTATTCCATTTCCACTAATAAATTTCCTGATAGTTGAAAAGTGCCCATATTGTTCCTATACCCAAGAAACCAAAGCCACCAAATTTTAAAGACTTTCGATCTATTTCTATTTTACCTTTCCTCTCCAAAATACTTGAAAAATTAGTATTTGAACAAATTAGCATATTCCTTAGCCAAAACTCCCTTCTAAGTCCTCTACAGTCCTCTACAGTCAGAATTTCGGTCCGGTCATTCAACCGTTTCAACACTTGTCAAGGTTACTGACGACATTTGGTTGGCAATGGATAAAAGACAAGTCACAGTACTAATTCTGTTTGATTTTAGTAATGCTTTTAACACTGTTGACTATGACATTTTACTTGGTCTTATGTGGTCTATTAACATATCTCCATCTGTGATAGATTGGTTTTGGAGTTACCTCACGGGACGTGGACAGCGAATCGTACAGCCTGACTAAACCTTTTCATCTTGGTGTAACGTCTCGGCGGTGGTACCTCAGGGTGGCGTGATATCTCCTTTATTATTACATTATTTATAAACTCTATCGCTCAACATATCTCTTCTCTCTACCACATGTATGCAAATGATGTTCAAATTTACCGCCATTCAAGCCTCGAAAATATTGGCTCTGCCATAGCTGCCATTAATGATGACCTGGGTGCCATTGTAAAGTGGAGTCAACTGTATGGCTTGCAAGTTAATCCTTGCAAGTCACAGGCCATTATTATTGACAGTGCCGGGTTGATTTCAAGAATTGATAAGCGGAACCTACCTTCCGTAATGTACAAAGATGTTACGATCCCCTACAGTGACTCCGTTAAAGATCTCGGTATTCACTTAGATCAAACTTTGTCTGGATCTGTTCATATTAAAGAGATTAGTCGATAAATGTTCATGTCATTGCACTCTTTACGTCGACTAAGATATTTTTTTCCAATCCCTACCAAAACTATGTTAGCCCAATCTCTTCTTCTCTCTATTGTTGACTATGCCGATGCAAGCTACCGTAACTTGACCGAGGACTATTTAAAAACTTGGGCGACTTCAAAACATGGCTATACAGTTCATATTTAGTTTGCGTAAATATTACCACATTTCTCATCTTCGTCAATAACTCAAGTGGCTTCCTATTCGCCGACGCCGGGATTTAAAATTTCTTTCACTTTTGTACTGTGTTTTATTTCACCCAAACTGACCTTCATACCTGAAGGAGAGATTTAGATTTCTTGGTTCACCCCTGAACAGGCGTTCAACACGATATCTCACATTAGAATTACCCGTCCATTACTCTAAATTCTACAAGCACTCCTTTACTGTCTCTGCTCTTAGATTATGGAACAAATTACTTTTAGAAGTACGAAAATATTTAAAAAATCAGTCAAGAATTAGTATCTGACCTTAAATAGTTAGGACGACTTATTACTAGATTTTACTTACTTAACATATTATATGCATAATTTGTAATTTTAAATATTGTTTAGTTTATTATATATATTTATAGCATAAAGTATAAATGTATATTTATATGCATTAGGGTGTAATTATTTGCATGTATGTCTTTTGCTTATTTAAAACTTTGCACCACCTGCCTTCAAAAGAATTATTTCCTTTCTTATAGTTGCCTGGAAGAAATCGCATAAGGCGATAAGGCCGCCCATTGTACTGTTGTCTTTTTTGTTCTCTTTTTGTGTAAATTTATACTGTTATTGGTGTACAATAAAGAATATATATATAAATGTTAATGCATGGAAAGGGTTTAAGTCAGAGTCAAATCAGGAATATAGGTAAGGCCATTAACCCAAAAGTTTAACTGTGCAGAATATATATTCTCTTTTCTTGCTGGATTGGCTATCTTCGAATCGAAACAGCATAATTTACCATTTTTTTTATTTGGTCTAGTCGTTAACTCGTTTCAAAAAGAGCATTCTATATAATCATAATAAATCGCCCACTTACATTGATTTCAGTATACTAAAACAGTTATATCATAATACATACATTTGTATGTAACACTAACAATTTGGAAATATTTTATCACG
The DNA here is from genome assembly GCA_959347395.1 of Mechanitis mazaeus. Lineage (NCBI taxonomy): Eukaryota > Metazoa > Arthropoda > Insecta > Lepidoptera > Nymphalidae > Mechanitis > Mechanitis mazaeus. The sequence continues at coordinate 18,413,767 of OY365750.1, forward strand.
TCATGGCTACGTCGGAAGCTTGTAAATAATTCAATGAATGTAACATCTCTGTAACATCTTGCGAACACAAATGCGTCTCAACTTGAAAGTTCACGTAACTTTTATTTAGTTGTTGTTTTGGTTTTAGAAATATTATAAATATAAAAAATGAATTATCACAAGTACCTACTTTATGAAATAAAGAAATAAGTTTCATATAGATGTTTTTAGATTCCAAAATGTTTTATTAAACTGAATAGTTTCCATATGCCATATAACTATGTATTTACTTTAATATAACTATTATTATATATATGATGAATTTTATTTTATGTATTAATTTGTAACTAACAATTACGTATTTCACAAAAATAATAAGTATATCAATATGCTTCATATTTAACATATACATTATAATATAAAAAAATTATTATAACATAAAAAAATATTCGAGATCTTTTATTTGATATATATGATAAACAAATATAAATGAAAATATAAATTATCTCGGAAATATATATTTCTGGTGTCAAACTTTATTTTTAAATTACAGTTAATAATAGACATAACAAATATACCAAATCTTCCATAATTACTGACGTACCAACAAAAACGTATTTTCCAAAACAGACACTATATAGAAGTATATCTTGGTTTCAAATTTTAAATGTAAGTTATTTTTTGGACACAATATGTTACGATAATATGTAATTCCCATTCCTTCGTTTCTCTTACATTCATACATTCTGATTGTAGAATTAGAATAGCTTATTAAAAACATTTACCTATTTACATATCTTGAGTATTGTTTATATACTTAACGGCTTTTTTTATTTATTTGATAAAAACTGACAATCGCGTATTTGCTATAATGACATGAATGTTTTTCAAAATATATAAAATAATAACGCATTTTGCTTAAGCAGGAAATTGATGTGACGGGGCTTGCATCCATTACTACTTTTTTATTTTAGAATATGTTTCACAGCTGTTATTTTACCTTATAGACGACCATTATTTACGCAAACCTTAATCATTCTGACAATTTGAGAAACTCGTTTATTTTTTAATACAGTTTACGTGTTCTGTAAACTAACCAGAATCTACCTTTGGTCAGGTGCTATAAAACAAGGTTCCTAATATTTGATCTCGGGGATCCCTTTCATCCTTCTGTAACTACTTTCGTTACCCTGTCTGTTTTACTTCTTTAATATGAACTTATATTTTATTTAGTAAGTTAACGAACTCAAAGCTGGAATATCGCTCGCTACTTTAATTTATATAAATATGAAACTTTAATTCTAACTCATCACGAGGGAATACGCCTCAGTCTGAGCTCATAAACCTGAATAACGTATACTGGCCTGCAATATTATATGTTGTAAATATAGATGTATTTTCTTATTATATTATTTTTTTTCAATGAGACAGATTACATAGAAGTGGTGTATTTTATTTTATAGATATTGTTGCTTTTGTATAACTCTAAGTCACAAACAAATTGATTTAGGTAAGCTAAAGAATTTTATACAGTTTCTTTTCATTTTATAAATATATTACTATAAAAAATATATTTTATAAAATTTTAGTTTTGTTTAATTTTCAAAAAAATTATGAAAAATAAAAGCGGTATGTTCAGAAAATGAAAAGAAACTGTATAAAATTCTATATAGAATTATATAACATTTTCTAATTCAATAGAAAATAAGACTGAAATTTTATAAAAAGAAAATTAAGTGTTATTATTGGTGGCTATTATAGAATCGTTTTAGATCGGTTTATTTAAAATATTATACTCATTTTAAATTACTTTATCTTATATAAATGTCATAGATATCATTCCATTCTAAGGATCTACCTACTCGTATTGTAATCGATTCAACAACCAGACTCAGATCTCAGACTAGGCCGTGTATGAACTAAAGATGAAGAAAATAGAGTTTTTGAAAAAAATGTGAATAAAAATGCACCTTAGCCAGGAAATACAAGGAGAATTTTTTTTTATCAAAGTGAAAGTGTCCCAGGAAAGGGGGTCAAAATCAGAATAAACAGTGTTTCGTAGCGAAAAAAATCCTTTTATCAATTTTATTCCATTTAAACTGTTATTTTTGTACATACATTCTCTAAAAGTTTTTGTAGTTTATTATTAAATGGGCACGATCAATTGAGGACTTCTATTTTTTTTTATAATTTTGCAAAGTTTTTTTTAAGTTCCAAAAGCACGGATTTGAAGCGAAAAAATGGAGGTCTTCATTTTGGTCCGATTAAATTTAAATATTCCAACAATATCTTACAAGGCTAGCTCATTTCTAAAATATTTACAGAGCTGTCCAGACTAACAGTTTCATTTGTACCTTAGTATTCTAACTTGGTATAAATTCAAAAGCTATATGAATTTTATATCAGCCACGTGTTGAAATTAATAAATAAATTAATTAATTAATGAAGAGTAGAAGTGGTGAAGCTTTTAGTGAATTAATATCGTTATGCGAATAATTGATTGATAACAAGGTTGTTAACAATTAGAAAATAACACAACGTATTTGTTTCAGATATTTGTAATTGATGAAAAATTGATTTAAATTAATATAAAATGAATTAAACGAGACTATGAATTTAACAAAGACCATACTTAGTAAAAGTCTAAATATTATATGACTTGAAGTTTTTTAACATCCATTTTTACAATTTTTTTAGTATAGTTACCAAATTGTTATATCAATTTCAATAATTAGCATTTGGAATTATTGGAATACTGCTATTCTTGGTTCGTGGGAAAAGTTTTATAGCAGACTTAAACTAATATATTTAGAAGTCTTTTAGTTTTGAAAATATTTACAAGGTTGTTTATTCAATAAGTATTTTATGGAAAAACCTTGGATTTATTACTGAAATCATGATCGAGATTAACGTAATTTTATTTTTAGAGAGGGGTTATTAACCTTTTTAGTGTAGACAATAAACGTACATAGATTCCTAAGTGAATAATTGTTTTATGCATATGTAAAATTCTATGCAAATGTTTTCTATATGGTTGGTGAAAAAATAAAAGTTTTAAAAAAATATTACCCAAAAGTACACATTGAAAGATTTTAATGAAATAAAAAGTATTATTAAATTAAAATACAATGTTTTTGTCGGTATGAAATAACTTTTAATCTCACACACACAAAACATATATAAAAATCGTTTTTGTAAATAATTAATATTCATTTTAAATTAAAATTTAACAAGTATTATATAAAAAACTTATTGTTTGTTACCAGATATTGTTTCAAACATTGAGATCTTCAAGTCTAAGTTATACGTTACATTTTAAAAGGCGTCTTATTTGATACAAATTATATTGTAATTATTAACTATATAGTTAATTAAAGCGAGTATTAAATATTTTCATATAATAATATTAATGTCACTCTTAACGGCTATTAGCTAACGCTGTACAATATATATATATTAATATCATTGTTTATTTTGAAATATTTGTGTCGTAATAAAATATTTTACTCTGTGAATTTAATAATTACCATTATTAAATTAAATTTATACAAAAGTTTAAGCTAAAATATGTTATCAATGTTATTTAGACGCTTTCAACAATGACTCGATAAATTTACCTCACTATAATAACACCAGAAACTTTTTTTTTAAATATAATATCAAAATTTTTTTATAAATTAATTTATAAATATTATCGAATAGACGTATGTATGTATTGTTAGTAACATTTGTTTATAATAATTTAAATGACAAAAATGTTTATGTGATTCATTATTTTTAGAATTATTAGGAATTCTTATAATATGAAGGTAGTTGTCATCTGTTAATTTATATTGTAACTTACCCTCACCTATATGTTGTAGCGGCGCATAGTATAAGATAAGTTCTAAGTGCTGTAGTCGGGCGGTTGTCGGACAATAAGGATTGTGTTGCACGTACTGCGTATCATTTAAAACAAGTCTTAACAGTATGTACAAGTATGAGTATGAGGTTCCATACTAATCAGATTTCAACGCAAAGGCAGTATAACATATTTATATTGTAATATTATTAGATTACTTGAATAGTTAATAGTAATTTCGTGTTCTTATAATAAAGCTATCTTAATACAAAAGAATTAAAAATATCTTTACAACATGAACGTTACATTTGTAAGCTATATTAATACTACGATCTGATAAATGGTAATATTAAACAAATTCCGTTACATTCAATGTTTGTGAATAAAACCTATATATTGTATATAAACTTCTCGTGTCGGGTTCACTCCCGTTCACAAATTTTCCCTCGTTACATTCATTTGGTGTTTAATTTTTTCAAGCGCTTTTTTTTTTCTAATTTCTCAGAATGCAAAATTTTCATGCAAATATTGTATGTAATTCCTCGGTTAAGAAAATACAATAGATAGTTGTTCAATAAAAATTGTTTAATTGATGAAGGAACACATTTTACATTTTTTGAAAAGAGGCAACCCATTTACATTTGTATTTAGTGGCAAGAGCACCAAATACCTTCGTGAAAACCGTCTATCTGTTTGTTTGGATCTATAGGAAATAATATTAACAAAGGGCTATTATGTCAATTGTATTTTTTTTCTAAAATAGCATTTCATTCCTGCATACTGCCAAAAGCAACAACAAGATTAACGAATCTGTATTTAAATTTTAAACTATTTGGCCAAGAAAGGAATATTTATACAAGAAAAGTCGTCAAAATAAACATTTTAAAGAATTAATAGGATCTACAGCAGTTAAGGCCCCGGTCACCACTACAGTGCTGGATCCAATAAATTCAATAGAAACTCTCGTCGTTGACACACAAATTGCATTTTTAAAGATATCTCGGAATCGGAAATCAAGAGCTGTTTCGAAAATTGATTTTCTTCGAAAAAATGTTTACAGCTTAATCTTAATTTAAAACCTTATTTTATATTTTTCTGTAAAACTTCATATTGCAAAACTCTCTGTGTACAGTCAGTCTTGTTAATTAGGTAATTTGAACTCTAATGATGTTCATTCAATATTGTCGTTTATCATGTTCAGAAGTTGTGGTATAATATAGTGTATTGATTTGAAATTTTAAATTTGGTCGACTTTTGACGCTGACTGCACCAAATGACTTTTTAAAGAATCACTTATAGGTATGTGATAAAATAATTAATTTCATAAATAAATTAATATCGATTAGTTTATACAAAACATTTTATCACTAATTTTGTATTGTGTGCTCACATACACTATAAAAAACGTCTCAAATTTTCTGTCTATTGAAATAATATTATCATCCTGATTCAGTTTTTTATATTTTTAAAGCCTTTTTGGAAGCCAGTTTCATGAGAAAAAACTTTAAGTGTATTAGAGGAGAAGAATAAATAAAGAATAGTTTCGTAAATACGAGATCCTGTGTGAACTCTGGGAGGTCGTCCCTTTTATTCTACTCCTATTTAAATAGATATAACATAACTAACATGTTTATAAACCATTTTAAATAACAAATATATTATTTTATAGATATATAATTAATAATAATTACCAATTTATTGTTGTATCGAGTATGGTTATTATTTCTCTAAGTTAATTCTTTGTTTGTGAAACCTCCTTGGACGCAGAGTTTATTTCTCTAATACGGGAGAAGTTTCTTTTTTGTAATTAATTTCTGCAGAATTGAAAAAGGATTTCCTCAGCAAGTTCCGGCTTTTATTTTACCCAAACTTAATATTAATTTACATTATCAGACCTTTTAAAATCTTGAATCAGTCTAAAAGCGATCGCCTCATACCATATAAAACAAATATAACTTCGAACGGAAAATATAAGTATTTAAAAATTTACATCCTAACTTTTGCAATATAGAATAATATTAAAAGATCCCACAAGCAAACTTACTTACTTGTTTGAAACTGCCATATATATTTGGCCAAAACCGTTTATCGAAATATAAGAATAAAAGACACGACAAATGCTACTCCCGTGAAATATAATAGAGATTGATATAATCTTAACAAATCCATATTGTATAGAGAACAATTTCCCAATAAACTGAGAGAATATGTATCTTGTTCTTGTTGTTATTGTAATCCATCATCTGTTTTCTTTTTTTTTTGTAATGTACCTTTTACAAATGTTGTCAGTTTTTTTAATTTTAAAGAGTAATAAAAGATTTTTTTTTTTTGCTAATAATATATAATAACAAAAGATATAAATACTAATCTAATAATATAATCTAATTAACAAAGTTTTGTTATTAAGATTTGATTAAAATACCGTTCATGATGGATTACAATTGAATTGAATTTCATTTACATTGTCTGTCAAATATCTCCAACAAGTTACAAAGCCAGTAGGAATTAGTGTTTTGAAGAGATAGGGACCATTTTGATCAAAGTTTATTTTATATCTATATAAAAGTTAGTAATAACATTACTTCGTACCCATTTATTAGACATGAACATTGAAAAATAATATTGTGATTATAAATTTACCAATCTAAATATAACTAGATATTTAAAACTATATTAACGTGGCAAATAAAAATTCAAAACAAACCTAAATTACTCAATTTATACATTATTATATATTAATAATTTACACAGTTTGCAAAATATATGTTATATTTACTATTTACCTAAGTTTCTAATATATATGACAAGATATTAATAATAATTATTAGCAATCTTTTGATTATATTATCCATTTAAGTTTTTAATACACAGATGAGTAAAAAGATGTTAAATAATTCTAGTCAATATATATAATTCTCTGCTGAAAAGAACCAACCTTCGTATGTTTGCTTTTAGTACTAGAAAAGTCATCATGTACATATGTATTCGAAAACTTTTATTATGTTTTTTTCACGATACCTGAAAAAGGGTGAAAATTGCGATTTATATTGTAAATGTTTTTCATTGCTCCCTATATGTGTAAAAGTAATTGGATTGAGGCGTTTTTCAAATATTTCGTGTTTTTATATTCTTTACAATAACAAAACTAAAATTATATTAAACAGTGAAAGCAAATATTTTCGAAAGCCGAAATATTAAGGTTATAAAGAAAAAAAAAATTTAATATTTGTTTGTTATCGATAAACTTAGTCAATATTGAACTGATTGAGTAGAAGTGATTCTTGAAGTAAAAGAATTTTACTATAAGGAAGGCATTATTCTTCAGGGGTTATAGTTGTTTTTGGCAAATCAGTCAATAATTACTTATATGAGACTTCACTTACATATATATATATAACTCGCGTTTATTATCACATTTTAAAATTTAACCCGACGTTTATCGAATGCTTTGCAGCAAACGTGTTCGCGGTAAGACGAGATGATGGTGTCTGTCAGTCAGTCAGTTTATTTGTCACCTACCTCCAACTAGGGTTAAATTTGAAAATTTAATAATAAACGCGAGTTATATCCGTAAAATAGTTTTATTGAAATTAATTTAAATATATTTTTTTTTTTTTATGGTATAAGTAATAAAAAAGTAACGCATTGCTACAATGATCTATTATCAAAATCCATTAAAATATTAAAAACAATAGAAGCATAAAATTATAAATTTTAATTAAATTAATGTGTAATGAAAAAATATGACGAAACATTTTTCACTAGCATCCAGTTTTCAGCTCTTGGCCCATATCCTGCGAGTTCATAAGATAATGTTCAACACCTTCAGGGCGCTGTTCAGGCTTCTTTGTCGTTGTAGTGCGTCAGACGTTTTTGTTGATGCTATCACTGACGATTATTTCGCGATAATACGCAAAAAGATGACATCAGTAATACAACGGGTGAGGGTAAGCACAACAACATGCTGAAGCTATTTGCTGAAAGACTGGATTTTACTAACATAGTTGTCAAATAATTATATTGTACTAACCAACTGTAAGCCTGTGATGCTGGAAAATAAAAGATTTTTATTTTTGTTTTATTATTAATTTTTTTATTTTTCTTAATTAGATAGTTTGTAGTTTTATACTGTAGAAAATGTGCTTGTATTGTTTATTATACGCATTTGCTTTTCATAGAGTTTCAAATCACAACTATTTCAAAGTTGTTTCATTTCAAAATAATTTTTAGAAAAATACAATGACAACGTGAAACGTATAAAATACTTTAAAAATAATTATCAGTGGTCAAGTTGCTGATTTGTAAATTGTATTTTATAAACTTGAAGCGAGTTTTGCTCTTTTTATTTTTAATGGCTAAATGATAATAATAAATAATTAAAACTTTTTATTTTCAAAGCTAGTTACCATGCCATAAGCATCGCAGCCGTATGTAGTCCGCTGTCCCCACTAAAACATAGGAATAAAGTAATTGTGTAACCATATGTTTTTTTTAATACTTATAATTTTAATATAATTAAGTTAGTCTCTCTTAGCGATAATCACTTTCAGATCTCTTTTATGATTGTGATTAAAAATTAAAATTAATTTTTAAAAAGACTTTCATTGATCTCCTTCACATAATTAGCTCTGTAATTTTTTTTTCTTTTATATTTAGCGTAACAATATACGCTGATCTTATAATGTTACATTATATTAGCATAATACGAAACCATCGTAAGTATAAACCGACAACAAAGGCTAACAAGGGTCAAAGATTTTCAAAATTGGACAGTCATATCAAAGGAACAAAAGAAATATCCGAAATCAACAACACAACAAGACATTTTTAAAAAGCTTTTGAAATACGTATATTTGTGGAGTAAAACAGTTAAGTCGTGGTTGCAGCAACAAAACCGATCAAGATTTTTTAATGACATAAAATAGCATCCATATTTGAGCATAAAACAGCTGCCGCTTGTTACAGAAGTATAATATAATATATAGTAATAATATTGTTTTACAGATGCTCTTACGCTCCTCACCTCCAGCCTATTATTCTCCACCGACCAGAGACTGCGACAATGAAATAATATTATCGGCTTATTATTTCTACTTCGTATTATCGTCTGACCAACTTTGTGAATGGTCAGGCTGCAAAAAGATAACTTTATCTTCGTGATATTTTCGTTTGATTCAGCCATTTGTTTTTATAAGGATTTGTGAAGAAACCGTGAAGCCAACCTTAATTTTATCTTTGTGTATTTAGATAACCATATAAATAAAAATATTTTTAGGCAATTATTTTAAACATAAATATATGTTTTCGAGAAAATTATTTAAAAGCTAAAAAAAATTTTGCTATAGATTCTAAAATATTTTTGCTATAGATTCTATCCCATTATCTGCTTTTAATATACTGCTGAATTTCCTCCAAGTTCAACTACAGGTATTGCGAGTAATTATTGAAGATATATATTTAACAAAATAAAAAGAACCACTCGGGAATAATATACATATATATGACTATGAAACGAGAAAATGACAAAATAAAAATATGGTGATAGTTTGTCAAAGTAATATGAAGAATACAACAAGGAAAGAGACAACTATATGTTTTACTAAAAATACAAAAAGAAACTCTAATGGCACTGTCACTGGATACATTATGAGACCGAATAACATAAAATGATTGAAGATATAATGATACTCTTGAAATGAAAGAGAGCTATTTAAGAAACGGAGAAGACTACTACAACTACAACTACATTACAACTAGGGGAGAACCTACTCGTTAGTCGAAAGACAACCTAATCAACTAATTAGTTTCTAAAAATATATATATGCTAAGCTAGATTAAAAATATTACATGTAACATACATTTAAAATTTAACTATTTTGTAATCAAAAATAACTTCAATATGTATGATACGTCAAAATATAAATCTAAAATCAGGAGCATTGAAAATACCATAACAAAGACGTTTTTCAAAAGCTCTTTCATTCCAGCTGCCTTCAAAACAATAAATTCTCAAGACCAGTTTCTCAATGCTCAAAATCAATTACTTTTGAAAAACTTACACATTATATCAAAGTCAAAGTTCACCATTTATGTGGTTCAAATGAATATGAGTTATTAAAACACTTTAATGGTTTAGTAAATTATTTAAATCAGAAATTAATGTTGTTTTAAGTCTAAATTTAAAAAAAATAGTTTCTTAAAAATAATATCGTTTTTTATTTACTTATTTCTTAATTGAATATTAGAATTATCTAATATAATATATATTTTTATTTTTAAACCACAAAAGGTAAGCGTTTGACTACGGCCCGCCTAATGTTAAACATAGGCTGTAGTCTAAGGTGTGGCCCGCTTCAGTCGAAAAGCCGCAAGGCCCAAAATTATACCGTAACCCGGCCATTGCACTACGGCCGGGACCGGGGGCACAACACACGTGATGTGCTGCGAGGAAGGACACCTCTATAAAAAACTACCCCGAAACCGTAGTCTAGCGTGCTGCGGCGTAGGGTTAATTGGCAAGCGCTGAGAAGGCGGGGGAGCTCACCCGTAAATGAGCCCTAACGACATGAAAGCAAGCATTTTGAAAACGTCTACCCAGGAGGGTGCCAGCCAAGCTGGGCAATCCCTCCCGACGTCTTCGGACGTCGGCTGCCCCACGTACTCTGGGGGGGGCACAAAATGCTCCGTAGGTCGGCAATCCGCCGGCCTCCGTGAACACGACCCTAGCATACGTACAATTGACCCCGATTCTGCTGTCGGAATGGATATTGTTGATTTGGACGCGGAGGAGTCGACCCCGTTGGTCGGCTCTTCCGCTAATGACCCTGGCAAGCGCAAGGGATTTAAGATGCCTTTCGATATGGCGTCCCTATCAAAGGGGACCAAGTTGGGCTCTCGCGGTAGAGAAAAGCTGTCTGACCGCGAGGGCAGTAGTCGACGGAAGAGACCTCTCTCTGAGGTCGCTTTGACTCCTAGTGACGCGTCCGGTAGCGACTCAGAGCGTGGTGCTACATCAAAATGCAGTGCCGCTCGTCGTGGACGCGCCACTACTGGCCTCAGAGGGGGTATGCTCACTCGAGCGAGGGCCGAGTTACGGGCCCTCAACATGGAGGCGGAGGAGGCCGAATTCGAGCGCAGTCTAAGCGCTCGGGCCCTCCGCAAACAGCCTGCTGCGGTTGAGAGTGTGCCGGAATCCGAGGAATACCTTTCCTTGGGTTCGCAACCGGCATACTCTTCTGCATGCTTGGGAGCGGAGGAGCTAAGGGCCGTCGCTGGGCGGCATGCTGCCTCGATCATCGAGGTCAGCCGGAAGTGCCTAAACCTGAAGGGGACCATGGTCAAGGCCCTGAGGGAGGCTTCGAGCGGCATGCTCGAAGTCGTGCAGGCCTTGGCCAGCCGCAGCGAGCCTGAGGAAACGCGCCGCATCCGTGCGGACAATGCGCGTCTCCACAGGGAGGTGGAGGCCCTTAAGAGCGAGCTGAAGGCTCACAGGAAGGAGTTTTCTGAGATGAGGGCATCTGCGGCCAAAGCCGCAGCTCCTGAGGTGCCCTCCCTCAACTCAGAGACCCTGGAGGAGTTGAGGCGATCCCTGATTACCTCGGTGGGCGTTATGTTAAACGCCCGCCTTGCAGGCATCGAAGATCGCCTCCTCCCCGAGAAGAGCCTTCGGCCGCCCTTAGCGGCAGATCGCCGTAGAGAGGCGGCGGCAACTGCGGCAGCGGCAAAAAAGCCCGCAAAAAGCGTGCGTTCAGGGACGAGGCCTGTGGTGTCTCGGCCTCCTCCTCAGGCTCCTCCACAGAAGGCTGCCGTTACTGAGGAGGCCTGGACCACGGTCGTGCGGCGGGGCAGGCGCGAAAAGAATGCCCCCCGCCCGCCGGCCCCGGATCCTGTGGGCAAATCAACAGCCCGCCAAGCAGCAGCCCCTGAGCCTCCGCAGCCGCCTAAGAAAGGCAGAGGCCGCAGAAGGCGGGGGCCCAGGGCGAAAAGGCGCAAGAGCCGTTCCCGGCCGAAGCCTAAACTGCCGCCGCCTCGGTCACCTGCGGTTATTATTAAGCTCCAGGACGAGGCGGCGACGAAAGGTATAACTTACGCGCACGTCCTCGAGCGCGCCGCCGAAAGAGTTAATCTCGGCGAGATCGGGCTCGAGGGCGGGCTCGTAATTCGGCGTTCGGCCACCGGAGCGAGGCTCCTGGAGCTGCCGAAGGCGTCGGCCGACAAGGCGGGGGCGTTGGAGGCGAGCCTCCGCTCCGCCTTGGATGGGGTTGCAGACGTCGCCCGAGCCCAGCAGAGGGTTGGCCTCAGAATCAAGGGTTTGGACGACTCTGCAACCTCAGAGAAGGTGGCAGTCGCGATCTGCCGCATCACCGGGTGCTCCAGGGAGTCTCTCCACGTCGGGGAGATTCGCTGGGGCGCCGTGACCATGGGCGCCACCTTTGCCCGGTGCACAGTAGATGCGGCGAGGATACTGCTGGGGGCGGAGCGGCTGCTCGTCGGTTGGAGTCCGGCGAAAGTGGAGCTCCTGGAGGTGCGACCGCTGCGGTGCTTCGGGTGCATGGAGCTTGGACACACGCATGCGGTCTGCCCCTCCAACGTCGACCGCAGCAAAATCTGCTTCCGGTGCGGCTTGGCGGGTCACGATCGTGCCAGCTGCACCGGAGTGCTGCGGTGCGCGGTCTGCGCAGAGCGAGGCCTGCCAGCGGGACACGAGCTGGGGAGTCGGGCATGTAAGGCTCCGTCCAAAGGACGGAAAGTAGCCCGCTCCTCCCCGTTGGCTCCAAAAGACGTGCGCCCCCAGGCGCCTGTTGAGGCCATGTCGCAATGAACAGTCTGCGACATGGCTTTCTTCAGGCGAACCTCAACCACTCCTCTGGGGCTCAGGACCTTTTCCTGCAGGCCATGGCGGAGTGGGAGGTAGATATCGCGGTGGCCTGTGAGCCCTACTATGTCCCCCCAATTCCCAATTGGTCGGGGGACATAAACGGCTCCGTGGCGGTGGTTGTGGGATCTAGTCCCGGTCCCCCTCTCTCCACACTGGAGACTGGCCCGGGTTTAGTAGTGGCGCGGTGGGGGGAGTACGTGGTTGTCGGCACGTACTTCTCTCCCAATCGCAGCCTGGCGGAGTTCGAGATCTTCCTGGACTCCGTCAGGGAGGCGATCAGCAGACAGGCGTCGGGGAAAACAATCGTCCTCGGCGACCTGAACGCTAAATCCGTGGCCTGGGGGAACCGCCACACGGACGCTAGGGGCAGGGCCGTTCAGATCTGGTCACTCCTCTCCGGTCTGTCCCTCCTCAATAGGGGGACCGAACCGACCTGCGTGCGGCCGCAAGGGAGCTCCGTGGTGGACGTCTCGTTCGCCACCCCAGCTGTCGCACGTTTGGTCCACGACTGGAGAGTCGAGAAGGAGGTGGAGACTCTATCGGATCACCAATACATCCGATTTGAGATCTCCACCGTCCGACCGGATCTGGCCAGGCCACCGCGGGGAGGAAGTCGATTTCCTCGCTGGGCAATCCAACGGCTGGATCGGGAAATGGCTGCGGAGGCAGCCATCGTACAGGGCTGGGCCTTTCCCGATCTTCCCAGCGAGGAAACCGACGTGGAGGCGATGGCGGGCCGCATGCGCGAAGCCCTGTCTCGGGTTTGCGATGCGGCCATGCCGAGGGTGGTGTCTAGGCCCCGGCGGCGTAGAGGTGTCTACTGGTGGTCGCCCGAATTAGCCGAACTTCGGGTGGCCTGCTGCAGGGCTCGTAGGGCCTTCGTCCGGTGTCGCCGACGTCACGGCTTTGACCCGGATCTGGAGGCCCAGCTGCGGAGCTGTTACCGTGATGCGAGAACAGCTCTGCGATTGGCGATTCGAAAGGCGAAGGACCTGGCTCGGGAGGAAATCCTGGCGGGTCTTGACAGGGACCCATGGGGGCGAACGTATCGCGTGGCGCGGAACAAACTCCGCGCCGCGTGCGCCCCGGTCATGGAGTCCCTGGAGCCGGATTTCCTCGAAAGGCTGGTGGGGGAACTTTTCCCAGACCCCACCGGCCACACGCCTCCCGTGATGGCTCCCCCTTTTCACGGTGGGGGGGTTGGCTCTGTCCCAGACATCACGGAGGCCGAGCTGGAGGTCGCGTCGAGTCGCCTACGAGCCTGCAGCACTGCGCCGGGGCCAGACGGTATTCCGGGGCGAGTGCTGTTCATCGCCCTGGAATACTTGGGTGGCAGGCTTCGGGAACTGTTCAACCTCTGCTTGCGCACTGGACAGTTCCCGAAAGCCTGGAAAGAGGGCAGGTTGTGCCTGTTGCGGAAGGGGGGTCGTTCTGCCGACTCTACTTCCGCATACAGGCCGATCGTGTTGCTGGATGAGACGGGTAAACTCTTCGAGAGAATCCTCTCTGCCCGTCTCACCTGCCACCTCGAGGAGGTGGGTCCGGATCTCTCAGAAGCTCAGTTCGGCTTCAGGGCGGGTCGTTCTACGATAGATGCCCTGAGAGCTCTGAGAGATGTGACCCAGGAGGCTGTTCGCGAGGGGGACGTCGTCTTGGCGGTTTCGCTGGACGTCGCTAACGCCTTCAACAGTCTTCCGTTCGAGACATTGGTCGAGGCGCTCCGGTTCCATGGAGTGCCTCCCTGTCTCCGGAGACTGTTGGGGGCCTACCTGCAGGACAGAGAGGTCCTGTGGGAGCGCGGCGACCGGCGGATGTACCGACGTGCCGTGAGCCGAGGGGTTCCACAGGGGTCCGTTTTGGGACCGGTCCTGTGGAACCTGGGCTATGACTGGCTGCTCCGCTGTCCTCTCCTTCCCCGGATGAGGGTGTTTTGTTACGCTGATGACACCCTCGTCACAGCACGGGGAGGGAGCTTTGCGGAAGCGGCCCGTCTTGCTACCGTCGGTGCAACGCTCGTTGCGGACCGCATAGGGCTGCTGGGTTTGGAGGTCTCCGTCACTAAAACGGAGGCCATCCTGTTCCACGGCCCTCGGCGAGGTCCCCCTCGTCGGGCGTCCATCTCCGTCCAGGGTTCGGAGGTGGTGGTGAAGGCCCAGATGAAGTATCTGGGCCTCACCCTGGACGGAAGGTGGAACTTCGGGGCGCACTTCTCCCTTCTCGCCCCGAAGTTGGTTTCCACCGCAGCTGCCTTGGGAAGGCTTCTGCCTAACGTCGGTGGGCCGCAGGCTCCATGCCGGCGCCTATATGCCGGCATCGTGAGGAGCATGGCCCTATACGGTGCTCCCATATGGTCGGAGTCTCTCACCGCTCACTCAAGGACCCTGTTGCGAAGAACGCAAAGGATCCTAGCGGTGAGGATGATCAGGGGGTACCGTACGGTGTCCTTCACGGCGGCTACACTCCTGGCGAGCGATCCGCCCTGGGAGCTACAGGCGGAGCTGCTCGCAGCCGTGTACTGGCACCGGGCAGAAGCCTTGGCCACGGGGGTAAGGCCCGATGTGGCGCGAATCAGGGCTCTAGCTCACCGAGCCCTGATGCGACGGTGGAACAGGGACTTAGAGTCCCCTGCCGCCGGTCTGATCACAGTGGAGGCGGTCCGCCCTCACTTCAACCACTGGATCAATCGGCGGCACGGAACGCTTACGTTCCGTCTTGTGCAGGTGCTGACCGGGCATGGTTGCTTCGGTGGGTACCTGCACAGGATAGCACGAAGGGAGGCGACCCCCTCCTGCCATCACTGTGACGAGTCCGTCGACTCGGCTCGTCACACCTTGGCGGAATGCGCCGCCTGGGACCACCAGCGCACTGAGCTGGTGGGCGTGATTGGCAGGGACCTCTCGCTGCCGCGCGTTATCAGCGCGATGGTCAGCAGTGAGAGGTGCTGGGTCGCAATGGCCTCCTTCTGTGAGCAAGTCATAGCCGCAAACGAGGCCGCGGAGCGGGTCAGGGAGTCAGCCTCGTCCACTGACCCGCTCCGTCGGGGAAGACTGGGTAGAAGGAGGCGGGAATACGCCCGCCGCTTCCTTCCCCAGTTGTAGGCCTGGTGAGGGGGGAGGGTGACCCCTCTCACCTAACATAGGCCTGCGATGGGAGGGTGCTCTACGTTGCTCGGGGCACCCTCATTCGGGGGGTCTCGCCGGGGCGTCACGGTGTGTGCTAACGCGATCCCGTGACTTCCCATTACGGCAAAGAGGGCAACCGTTGGTTTTTTAGTGGGTAGCCTTAAAAATGGCAGCATCCTCTATGCTGCCGGGTAGTCCCACATAACCCCCCGGCCGTCACCCCCTGGGCCGACGGGGTACCCGTAACGGGTTTTTCCAACGGAAAAAAAAAAAAAAAAAAAAAAAAAAAAAAAAAAAAAAAGGTGTGGCCCGCTTATCTAGCAAGTACCTATTAACTTTCAATTGGAAGACCCCTAGATTGTAACAATCAGGAAACACCGACTCCAGCAGGGAATTCCAAATTTTCGCCGTCCGCACAAGGAATGTGGAAGCGAAACGCTTTGAATATATGAGTTTTATAATCTAGTTTATATTAATGAACTATTTTCTTATAAAAACAAAGACATTTTTTTTTGCTATTGTGATCACTTTTTTACTGACATCAACACGAAATGAAACATCGAAACCGAAAAATAAAAGGGAGTAAGCGGTATTCTGTTTTTTAACTAAATACCATTTGATCGATTTCGATGTAAAATTAATCAGTTCTAGTGTAAATACGCATTAAGTAGGTAAATGTTACTACTAGATTAATTTTAGAAGATTTCTGAAAAAACTTTTTTCATTACTATTAGTGTATTAATATTTTGTTTTAGTGAGAATAGAACCTCTAGAATAAATTTTAACGTTAATAAAAATAAACGTGTAAAAACCATCGCACATTGCTTTGACGAGCTCTAATAAAGAGTTACGACTCTCCAAATTGCAACTTTACTACGTACAGATACGACTTTATGAATACTTAAACATACATTTACGTGCTATTAATGAGTAAGAACTATGACACTGTCAGGTATAAGAAATGAGTATTTTATTGTAGAAACAACACACCTGCACACTCTTTCAGTGTGTTAAACACACACACACATACACACATAAACATTTTAAAACTAATATAACGAATGCCGCGTCAAAAGTGTTTTTGTTTTTTCTAAATAATAATAAATGTTTATTATGTTTATTTTTGCATGTGCTAAAATATGCGTATAATGCTAAATAAAAATTAATTTAAAAGTTTATTAAACTTTGTACTTTGATTTTATAAATAATACCAAAAGTGTGTTGGAAACATGATCGAGTTACGAAATTTTAATCTAATTAGAATTAACATAAGCTGACTGCTTAAATTAGACAATAACAAGAGTTTGTTCAAATTACTTGTTCAGTTTGTATATTACAGTTACGGACGTATTTGTAACTAGGTGGGCAAAAAATGGTTTTGATATTCCTCTGCGTATGCACTATTTTTCCTTATAAAACTCTTCCGAAAATAAGTCCATCATAAATATAAAAATACACACCGGATTATATCATTATTATTTAGACTTTTATAAAAATTAAAAAAAACTTTTTTAATAAAAATTCTTATTCCACGTCTGTTTGTGCAGAAAATGTAATTTATTGTATGTTTATGTATTTAATTTATTGTATAAAATGTATTTTTTTACGCTGTTCTGTAAGTACTTATAAATATTACACTTAATACATATCTTTCATTTGCTTGACGGTCAATATTTTACATTTTACATTCAAAATTTGCACTTTCAAAGCAAACCAAACTTCAAAATTAATCTTGTTTGTTCAAATGAAGTTTTCTTTTCGTTCAATTTATCGAAACCGGAAAAGGACTATAACGGAGACCTAATCCTTAACATGTTGCTTATTAATTTTTTTATTCTCATTTACCTCTAGTTTTCATATATTAATGTTTTTCTACAAGTAGTATCAAAAACCGTCAGATAAAGAGATAAGATAGAACGGAACCCGTTTTCTTTAATGTTACGGTTGTCCGTCAATGTTCCAAAACCAATAAACAGAACAACAGAGTGTAGTTAAAGTAGAAAAAAAACTAATACTACAAATAATTCATTTTAAGTATTTATTCATGATTATTTCTATTTGGAAATTTGCGTTTAATTCCTTTAAAATACGCACTAACCAATGTTATAAATGTTTTAAATTTTATTTAGTGGCCACACATTAAAATTTTTCCTTATACATTTTCTTACGTAGTCAGAAATTATCAAAATTGATGATAAATATGTAATAATTACTTTTTTTAATGTGTTAGAAATTCAAATAACACTATCTTAAGATTAGAATTGCAGAAACATTTCACATGTGCAAATTTATATTTGATACTTATACTCATAATTATTAATTTTATTATAAATTTATTTTAAACCAAAAGCAGTAGTTATTGTTTTAATCTCAACTCTATATGTATTACATATTATACATAAGTACTAAGGACGAAATCTTTACTTCGTGATTTTTCGTCGTGTCACCGGCTTAGGCGCTGTGTACACTGCAATATACAAGCAGAAAATGAAATCCTCTTATGGTCTTAGGTTACAAAGACACATTCTACAACATATTTGTTAGTATTATATGTTATTATGTTTTATTACTTCTAGTATTGATCTTTGTGGTTGAAATGAGACATTCCTTATACTACTCACTGAAACAAGTAGTACTGATACACGCAATTCATGGCACGGATCTGGTATACTCCAAGCTTATGAGTAAGGGTCTAAACTCCTGGAACTGATTTAACAAACAATATTCAAACAATGTTTTTACTAATTATATTTGTCAAGATAAATATATTCGCATTCTTTTTTATTAAACCTCTTAAAATTAAAATTTTTTAATATATAAAATATTTTATATAGAAAATATATTCAGACTTATAAATGCTGCTATAAGGTAGATGATTATATGTTAATACTTTTTATTTGGTCATATGTTATATCATATTTAGAACAATTTTATTTTATGATTTATTTATTAATATTTTTAGTACGTCTTGAATTTTTCTATGTGTAAAATATTTATTTTTAGATTTCTTTAACCGTTTGCGATTATAAGGAAACAGCTAATATGTTCCATTACTTGTTGATATCGCAGTTCCAAGCTTACTAAGTTTTATTAATTAACGTTTAAGTTACTATAACTGACAGTAAGTACTAACTTTGATGATAATACACGTTTCGTGAAATAACACAAAGTCAAACTTACTACTAACTTACAAATTAGCTTATTACTTCAAAGTAACTCTAACCTCAAGTTCCTAATGCTCAAAATGAAAGTTGTAACAAGATTAGGAGCGCGAACCATAGCTCAGTTTTGACTCGCTGCAAAAATGTCTTTAAATATAATTATCAATTGTATGTGCAAATCAAGAGGAGATCGTTTTTTATTATAGTAATTATAATTAAAAATGTATTAAAATTGTTTATTTAATGAAAAATATACTCTAAATCAACATATATAATATATAACCCACTAGTAATATATAACAGATTAAATTCACAAATCACTTACGACTAAAAGTTGTAGCCATTCGCAGCTCTTATCTACGAGAGTACATTCTACGAATCTTAACTGAATTCTTAATAATTTATACTCAATTATTAAAAAATATAAACCATGACTACATAATCAATAGTTTGATGACTCAATCAAAATTACCCTTTTACAGCACATTAATAAATTATTAAATTTCTAAACGCGACGAATAACTTTCATTTACTTAAAAGCTCCATCACGTTCACGCTTTATTAATTAGTTTTAATACTGTGTTAATATTAAATTCGTGTCAATAATCCTGTAACTTTATAATCAAGTAGAGGGCACTACGTAATTTATAATATTTATAAACTACGAGTGGGTTTTTGCTTATGAAATTATGTTTCACAATGAATTTTATTTCATCGTCTCCACCTAAATGAACATAAATTTTAGACTTTTAAAACTAGTTTTTTTAAAGTTTAAAATAATTTAACACAAAGTCCTCAAGTCAAACTATTTCAATTCAAATAGTATACATTGCACTTATAAAAAGTCAGCTTAATTCGAAACGCCGAAAACGCTCATGTCCTTCCTCTGATATCGCAAGAGAAAGTGGATGGCGGTTGTTACTTTAAAACTGCATACTTATAAAAATCACAATAAAAAATATAATATTAAAAGAAAAATCACACACGCAGGGACAGAACGTATACAGTACCCCAATGCAAGACATCTTTCGCACACTTTTTTTTTACGTATCTAGGACCACATCTGTACAATAGAATCTCAAAACAATTTCTTCTTCGAAATCAATCGACATATATGTTAAAAACAAGTTTGCAGACATATTTAAAATCATTATCCTATGACGAAGCCAAAAATCTTTTAAAAAGAATAGTATAAAATATTTATATATTAACACGCACACACACACACACACACGCGCGCACACGCACACACACTACATACACACACATACATACACACACACCTATGTACGCATATATATCCCTGTACATCAACGTATATGTATGATTATGTACAAGTGTTTATATAAAAATGGTATAAGTATAAGTAAAAGTAATATTAAAATAAAAAAAAAAAAATAATAAAAAAGGAATATAAAAAGAACAAAAATAAACTCTAATAGTTTAATGCGTATACTATATAATATATTAAAACTTCAGATTTTATTATTAAGCTTAAAATGTAAGCTACTATACTATGTAACAACATTGAGTCATGTCATGCAAAGTCGAGGAATACTATCCGACCGTCATACAGTTACAACTAGAACGGAGGGTAGTTTTACTTGTTTTTATTATATCCGAATGTCAACTCGTACGAAAATACTTAACTACTCCCTTAATATTGTCTAGCAATAATGTGTTGTAAGGTTGAAATTAGTATATGATGTAATTTCTTTTGTACTTTTAAATAAAGAAATTTTAAAAATATATATATTTATTCCCGAATTCAAACAATCTTGGTGAAACAAACAAACTACAAATTGCTCTTAGAATATGTAAGCTTTATTTTCGGATCTAAAATGTCGCTCCTTTTACAACTTACACATGTATTGTCGTGACATAGGTCGTGGGACGTCAACGCCGGAATTTACCAACAAACACATTCGAAAACCATTTTAGTTGTTTAGTGGGTATTTCAAAAAACATTGTGTACTAAACCAAATGAAATGGAAAGTACCGGATTTTAAACCGGCGAGTAAGATGGATATAGAGTTTAAAAACAAAATAGTAAATTTAAAAAACAATTATTTTGAACAGTTCCGACAGCATATATATAGCATAACAATATATATATATATATATACGCAACCCATCTTATGTAAGAGTGATCGCTAAACTTACAATTGTGGTGAGAGCAAACCCTAACCTTAGGTTACAGTTAGACTCCTTCTAAGAGATTATAAACTTCCAAAATTTAACGTCTATTTGAAACTCATATCTCTTGTGGTTTATGAGATTTCATGTGACTAATGACTTAGTAATATTTATAAAGAATATTCAGATTCAGATGAATAAGAACGAATATAGCTATTATCGTGAAAATTTATGATTGACTCGAAATTTCTTTCGAACGGTTGTGGTGTCGATGAAACGTTGAATTACCAGCGACAATGAAATGGCATAATTTTAAGCAGTGAAGTACAAAGTCTTTTCAAAACAAACCAGTCATTCAATGCTGAAATTCACATGCGACCGACATAATTTCAGATATTATTTTACCATCGCGATCAAAATATAAGGCGTCCTTGATCAACCCCATCTAGTGGTAAATTGACAAACTCAGGTTTATTTAAAAAGTCAAAATAATAATATAGCTTGATTTATTCAATTCTATTTACTCGTAATGACAAATATTTAAATTAAGTCTTTTAACTTCACACAGAAATGTAAAGGTTTTTTTAACGCCATCTAGCAGTGGTTTGTGTATAGTTCCTTTTGTTTTGTTTTAAAAAAAACATCTAAAAAATATGTAATGTAATATTTTCCTTTAAAAAAATAAAGTTAACAATTATTTCAAAAGTTCTCTTCTCTTTGTGTCATGTTAGAACATCGTACACACTTTTATATTTAATATATATCTTTATTATGACAAAAAATAATCCTTTCATCTCAACTTATTTTAAGTTAAATTAGATAAAGTTTGTAACGAAACCTCACTATTGGTTATGACAAAACGTCGTAGTCTAAAATAGCAAATATATAATAAACTTTAGATGAAGTTCAAAATATATTATTCTTAGAACTTTAAAATATTATTAAGCTATAACTAAATTACACTGAAAATTATATCTCTTCAAGTACAAAATTTAGACAAAATCCTTTGTCTCAAAATGAAGTGAATTTCTCATTTACTTTTAAAATTGTTTTAAATCAGATATATCCTCTGAAATAAACAATATTGTGCCTTGGTTGGAAATATTTTTTATATATTAACTTCAGTTTATAATTTTTTTTAAATAATATTACAATTAGCATTAAATATAAAGTAAGAGTGCTGATAATTATTATTTTATAAATTAGAAACAACTCGCAATACTTTAAAAACACGACTCAATACTCAATCAATCAAAACGTCCTAAAAACGTCATATATACTGTAAATTAATTTAAAACTAACAACTAAGTTTACAACTTTGATAAGAAAACAGGCTCATTACATATACTTTTAGTCTTGATAAGGAATTGTTTTCTTTTTTTTTAATTTGTATACAAATTGTTTTACTTATGTCATAAAATATTTAAACGGTTGAGATGTATGTTATAAAATATTAATAAAAATAACATATAAAAATAAATAAATAATATTTTCTAGAATATCTTGCTATTTCATTAATGTAAAATATGATACGAATAGAAAACTCATACAATACGATTAAAATTAAAATAATTTTATTAAAAAGACTTTCCAATGCTCCAAATTAAAGAGCAAATAATAATTGTCTGCATTCATTCTTTTAAATTAAAAAAATATACATGACGGGAGGAGGTCAGAAATATCCTCCGAGCCATTGACTTCGAATTAAACACCGCTCACTTTTATAATCAATCTTATAATTTCTAAGAATCACAATCAGTTGTAATATAATTCTACCCGGTTATAAGTACTATATTATGAAGACAAAGGTATTTAATAAGTGTGTGTTACCAGTGATGACATACGGAACGGAGACGTGGTCTCTAACTAAGGGTCTCATAAGAAGGCTCGCCGTCACTCAGCGAGCTATGGAGAGAGCTATGCTTGGTGTCTCTCTGCGAGATCGTTTACAAAACGATGAGATTCGTAGACGAACCAAAGTGACCGACATAGCTCATCGCATTAGCAAGCTGAAGTGGCAATGGGCCGGGCACATAGTTCGAGTAACTGATGGCCGTTGGAGCAGAAAGGTTCTCGAGTGGAGGCCACGTACAAGCAAACGCAGTATTGGTCGACCACCCACAAGGTGGGCGGACAACATTCGAAAAGTGGCAGGAAGCCGCTGGATGCAGACCGCCATGGATCGGTCTCTCTGGAGGTCGAACGGGGAGGCCTATGTTCAGCAGTGGACAACCGTAGGCTGAAATGATGATGATGATGAATCGTGTTCACGGGTAGAAGAGATGTAAGTGTCTGTCAAAAAGTCAGTTAATTAATCATCTGTTAAAAATTCATATTTATATAAGAGATATACATCTATATACTATATCGTGACGTCATGAAGTGTTATAGACTGCAGTTTCTGCCGTGGTTGTAACAATATATTTCTCACGTACAACTATATATCAACTATATAGCTCAGCTCAGTAGTTTTAGCTGAGCAGAGAGGAACTCAACTACAATAAATTTCGTCACTTTTATATTTATTACCTTCGATTATTTTTAATTTTCACAGAAACCTCGACTTCCTTGACTCTTAATATTAATATAACTGTAATTTTATGAAATGAGATTATTTCTTGCAATGTTTATACGGACTTTTATTCTTAGTTTTTGCTTAATTTATTATAAAAGAAATACAAAAACAAACAAACAATAGGGTTTTGCTGAGAACAATGCGGCTTGACTAAAAGACAGGTTGAGTCTTAGCTATTGTTTTAAGGGAAAATATATTTTTATATAAACCCAATATAAAAGGGAATATTTTTTAGACATTTGAACTGTTTCTAAGTACCCTGTATTATTACAACGAAAGAAGTTGTACGCTCTTTGAGTTCTTACCAAAAACAATCTAATTAATGTTTATAATGTTATTGTTTAGTTTTCTTAACGTTATTATATATTTAATTTACTTTAATTTTTACTTATAGATTATTATTTAAAAGAACGCAAAGGGTCCTAGCCGTGAGTATGATTAGGGGGTACCGTACGGTGTCCTACACGGCGGCTACACTCCTGGCGAGCGATCCGCCTTGGGAGCTACAGGCGGAGGTGCTCGCCATTGTGTATTGGCACCGGGCAGAAACCTTGGCCACGGGGGAAGGCCCGAGGCGGCGCAAATCAGATCTCTAGCTCACCGAGCCGTAATGTGACGGTGGAACAGGGACTTAGAGTCCCCTGCCGCCGGTATGATCACAGTGGGGGCAGTCTGCCCTCACTTTGACTGCTGGATCAATCGGCGGCACGGAACACTGACGTTCCGTCTTGTGCAGGTACTGACCGGGCATGGTTGCTTCGGTGAGTATCTGCACAAGATAGCACGAAGGGAGGCGACCCCATCCTGCTATCACTGTGACGAGTCCGTCGATTCGGCTCGTCACACCTTGGCGGAGTGCACCGCCTGGGAGCTGGTGGGCGTGATTGGCAGGGACCTCTCGCTGCTGCCCGTTATCAGCACGATGGTCAGCAGCAAGAGGTGCTGGGTCGCAATGGCCTCCTTCTGCAAACAAGTTATCGCCGCAAAGGCGGCCACGGAGTCGGTCAGGGAGTCAGCCTCGTCCACTAATCCGCTCCGTAAGGTGAGACTGGGTAGAAGGAGACGTTAATACGCCCGTCGCTTTCTTACCTAGTTGTAGTGCGCAGAGGGCAACCGTTGGTTTTTTAGTGGGTTGCCTTAAAAATGGCAGCATCCTCTATGCTGCCGGGTAGTCCCACATCACCCCCAGGCCGTCACCCCCATAAATTGCAAAACATTTATATTGTAAAAAAGAAATATTAATAAGATAAAATAAAAAAAATAATATTCAAAGTAAACATGAACACGGAATGATAGCGAACGAGATAAAGATATTTTTGAAGCTTACTTCAAAATTATCGTTATCTCCACGTGACTTCTTTCACGTTCCTTAGCCTAGCCGCTTACAAATGTCATACTCAGTGAGAAAATCACCCACGTGGAAGAAGTAAGTTAGTTAAGAATATACCTATAAATAATTTCGACTTATAACATCGTTTTAAATTTTATGAAATTATACTCTCTACTTAATTCAAAGACAATTCGATTTAGGTTTGTAATTTCACAAAGAACTTAGTCATGACTTCATTTAAGATGATAATACTGTACTGTACTCAATTGTACTGTACAATAATGTAACAACTCCTTACAGTGAGACAGTTAAAGATCTATTGCTTTAAAATTGATAAATGTATTTTGGGACTTATTCGAAGATATTACTATTTTTCTTTTTAATTTTAGTGTTACTTAAATATCTTTAACTTATATCACGATCATGTAACTTTTATATATACTGCACTTTATTAATAATGTGTATCTTATTTCTACGACTAACAATATCTTCTTTGGTCTTCGTTATCTTTATAGAATTGTGATTTTGGAGATATGTGAGAGATATGGATATCTTTTGTATTTTTTGGTATATTTTCATTTATATTTCATTTTTTCCAGCATTATCAGAAGGTTTCATTGCTACAGTACGTTAATATATATATTTGGACATTTACTTATTTAAATTAACTTCTTTTACGAATAAGGAATATAAGGGTTTTTTTTAAATATTATTTTATTAAAAACCATTTGTATTGCTCACATCATATCTTTTGTAATCTAAAATCGGTAACTTGAAAATTAAGCTGAAATATAGACAAGTATTGCAACCATTTAACGATTAATTTTCTATGTTTTGAATTGAATTGTATTTTAGCTATCGGTACCCTGAGTTATGAAAACTAATTAAAAATACAACTAATTTCCTTTTTTTAGGTGTTTACCTTTTCTTTTTAATGACCCGCCATATATACTCAAATAATATATATACTCAAATAATATATATACTCAAATACTCTGGTCAGCGCTGTCAAAGTTTAGAAGTTAAAAGAAAAGTTTAAAACTCATTTACATCAGGAACCGTTATTGCTTTCGTACGAAATAAAGTTTAACTTAACTTTTTAAAGCGCTTGTTTAATGGTTTTGAATGTTTTTATATATGAACAATTGTATGTGAACTATTTAACTATTTATTATGACTTATTTATATGTAGCAGCAAATTTTATAAGTCTTTACCTTCTTCAATTTCATTTTCTTAATCTAACGACCTGTACTTTTTAACTGCTTTTTAAGTTTAAATTTCCATGACGACAGCTTGATTGAAGAAGAGCTCACAATTCGAACCCAAATCGATAGGCCTCTACTGCTAGATATGTTGGTCATAACATAATGTAATATTCTCAAAAATTAACATTTTATTCTTATTAAAATAACTAGCTCAGTTCAACGTATTGATGAGTTCAATACTGTACTTGTACAAGCGCTGTACCTACGTGCAGACTTTACTCAACGTAACACATATGTAACGGGTAAATAATCCTTAACATTCAACATACTTAAATCAATGAACATATATTAAAATACCAGTTCCCTTTACTTATTTGTAAGTGTAAAAAAATACTATTTTAAAATTATTTATGTTCCAAATATATTACTGAAAACTTTATGCAAGTCAACATTCTCATTTCAGATTCAGTGGATGTCGTTCATAGAAACATTTTCATTGTTTATACAACCGCATGCTCACTACATGGAAATTGTTTATGTAACTTGCAGTCATTCTACTATATGTATGACTCATGTTGAATTCATAGTACATAGTGCTACTTGAGATAGATTGCATATAACTGTAAGAAGAAAAATGAATTTGTATCTATTAAAAATACTATTGTTTTAACCTACAATCAGATTAGGTATAAATATTATGAATTTTGCAAATATCAATTAGGCTTTATAGATTTGAGACTAATATAGGTTTAAACTACAGTCGTCACGTATTTGCAATTTCTGAGATTTCGTATAGATATTTATTTTTATGTTATGACTTTGTTTATTCAATTTAACGAAAATTTTACTGTTATTTCTCAATCGACTGTAATTTTTTTATATTGAGACTATACCTGAAACATCTGACCAACTGAATATTATTACAAAATAAAAATTCCATGCACAGATTACTAATACCAGTACTTGTACAAATAAAAAAGTTATTTTAAATAATTTATGACTATTGCTCTTTTATTTATTATTAAATAGGTAGGCAATAGAGTATGCAGGTATGTCACCTGATAGGAGGTGACCACCATACGAATGAAATGAAAATTAAATGGTAGAAGCTGATACTTTGTAACTCCAATCCTGTTATAAGAACAGAGTACTTGATATGTGGCTTAATTTGTGCTTTATATAGCTAGCATATATGCTGCAACAGATGAACTACTTTCATTGATGACTCTCAATTTCATCAAGGATCGGTCTGACGAGTTCACAATCAAAGTAATGTCATAAATGTACACACACACACACACACACACACACGCACATACAAATTTAAGTCTGTAATATTTAATTTAAGAATTAATTTATTTTGTTATAATTATATTGTTATGGAAGATCGGAGTCTTCTGGCACAGGAATAATTATATTATTCTTAAAAGAAGACTTCCACTTTGTTAATATGTATGACAGTTTGAAGTTGAAATAAATTATTATTATTATTATTATTCAATGTAAGATTACTTTATTTGTACTCTTTAAAATATATAAATAGATTACTTACAAACGTAAGTCAAGTAAAAATGTTGTTAATCAATTAAGGGCAATTTGCAAACCTTTAAAAAAGCTTTCTAACAATAAAAGTGTATTTATTTTGGTATGCTCCATTAGCTCCAAAGTGTGCTTCTAAGTAAATGACATCATTTCGAAGTCGTTGTTGTTTGTAATATTCTCGTCGTCCTGTTGGATCCAGCGTCACTGCGAGGATAAAGTAAGCAACACTTTTCTCTGCTAACTTTCTAACTCAACTGCTCTCGCACGATATTTAATGATTATATTTAATACCGCAGTAAACAACAAGAACACCTTATATAATAATTATTTCAAAGACAAAAGATACAGTATTTATTCATGACAATCTTAGTATGACAAAAAACTTTCGAAAGATCTTTCTTTTATTTTATAAATATGTTTAATAACTGTACAAAATCTATAATTTTATAAAAAATGTTTAAAATAACCATTAACCAAAAAGTCGTTAGGAGTAACAATGAAATATTTATATTATATCAACGTACAGAAAAGCGTCTTAATTTTGTCTGTTCGTTTATTCTTAACAGTTATTGCGGTCAACTTTGGTTAGGTAGTTATACTTTCTATTAATACAGATTATTGAAACAAGGTGTGTTCCAGGACTGGGGTAAAATAATATAAACAAATATTATTACTTCGGAAAAATTTCAATCATAAATATTTATAGAAACGTTATTTTCTTTTAATTGCTTACTTTTCATTGAGATATCTAAGGTTTTAATAAAACTAAATAAGAAATATATATTTTTAAGCATACATCCTTACAGAGTCTAAACAATGTACGTTTATAAAATAAAAGTCCTGTTTATTCTTTTAATTATAAATTAATTAAGTGACAGTACAAGATGAATATTGTTCTTCAAATTGAGAATGACCTTTTTTATAAGAGACATTTTATTTATTTATTTATGCACAATGTACAATGACGGACTTAATGCCTTAGGCATTCTCTACCAGTCGACCAACGGTGATGCACAGATAAAAGAAGCGGGTGCATGAGGAGGAAAACAGAAGAAAAGAGATAAAATAAAAAGTTATTTAATAAACGTTTAAAAGTTAATAATAGTTATGATTTAAATAATTATAATATATGGATAATAAATAGATACATTACATATATATATATATATATATATATATATATATATATATACAAAATATATATGCAACACATTATACATAATTTACTGTTGATGGGAATCCATTATCTCTTTAAACAAAAGTTCCCTTACTTTCGTTCTAAACACATAACGACTGCTAGACTTTCTGCCTTCTAAAGAAGAACGAACCCATTCGGAAGGACATGATAGTAGGAGGTCGTTAGTTGAACGAAGATTTTTATTATGATTATCACAAAGGAATTGAAAATAGACAGTTAGGTAGGTGGGAGATGAGGGAGAGTTAAGAATAGTAAGTACACGTAAAATACATCGCTGACGAATAAGAAGCATTTTGGATCCGATTTTTATTTAAATAGGCTAAAAGTTATTTAACAGCACTTCTTTAATAAAATTTATTGAATAATCTTAGTATGATATTAAATTGATAATGGTTTGACGACAATATCAATGTTCTCATAATTTCGTCTTCATTTTTCATCTTTTATAATAAACAATTACAAGTTTCTAAAGTCTGTTCATGTCAATCTTACTCATTGGTTTTTATACAAGCGTTACATTTATATAAAATTTTTACCAATTTGTACACAGACTCTAATATCAATGTCATTCTGTAGACTTAAGCTACGAGCTACACTGTTTTATGCTATTCTGTAGCAGTACATCGACAATATATCCATATGGATCTTAAATCCAGACATTTAATATCCATTACCAAAAACTTTCATAATAAAATTTAAATTTAGTCTACGTAATATACGTCTAAATGGTATTGTCATAAAAACAATGAAGACATTTTAATTAAACTTAGATATAATTAGAATTGCTTAATTTAAAGAAAGACTTATCATGGACTCTTTTTTCGAGGTTTCTATAAATAAGCGTTGTTCTAAAAGTTTGTGGTTGTTATTTTGATAAGTTTGTGAGTATATTACTTTCTATATGATACGCGTCAATACTTATATTTCAGTCACTTCCTAGACGCGGTCTTCTTGTTCAACTTAAATTATAAATAGTAACTTCGTATGCTTTAATGGTTATAAAAAAATATTGACTATATGCTTCAAATTTAATTTTTAACAGAGATAAATTACACAGTTTAAATTACAAGTTAATGAAAATATTGTAAATAAAATTTGTTAAATTGTCTTTTTACCAAACGTATTTTTATTGCTTATGAGTAGAAAATATATATTAAAGTAAAACCCATTAAGTCGTACGAGAAGAAATTTATCGCTTTTATATTCGAACCATTTCGAGGTCTTTAATATACTCTCCCCTGTTCCTTTCGCTATATAATATGAGTATAATCGATTGTCAAGAAGCAAGTTACTTACATATAATCCAATCAATAAGTAATGTTGTAGTATTATGATAACGCAAAATTGTTGAAGGATATTAAAAAAATAAAAAAAAACCGTTGTCCGTTCTGAAAAACTGTATAGCAGCTAGACTATCTTTGAATATAACATATTATTTTAGGTATTTTAATTGATAGAGGCGACGGTTTCTCAGAAGTCCCTGGATTATAGAATATTTGTAAATTTTCAAAATAAAGAATTCAACAAGTATTTAGTAAAACTATTATATTCTCTATTATTTAAGTGTTTTGATAAAAATAAATAAATAAAATTTGATAAAAATGTACAATATTAAGAATATGGCCTGACATCAGAAGTGTATCACGGGAACATTATATAAATCGATCAGAGTTGTTATCAGTGCACAAGACACCATCATAAGAAATGTGTGCTGATACAAATGAGCGGCGGTTTATTAAAATTATTTTTGTTAATAATATTTTTGTTGTTGAAATTTATCTTATTAATATAAAGAGATATCTTTACATTGCATAGCACCTTCTAAGAATACATTCTCAAACAGCATTCTTGAACAATGAACTTGATCTGAAAGACGGTGAAACGTCTTCAACGTACAGATATGAAATTAAATTCCTTTACTGAAAGACGTGAAATATAATTCTCGCTATAAAATATTCTTAGAACTAAATAATCTTCTGACATTCAGCTCACTGTAAACCTATAAGTAGTGGTATCGGATATTTATTAATAATTTTTACTATAAGTATGTGTATTATTTTTCTATTCTTATTTAAAAAAATAAACTCAAATTATATACCAAAATTCAACCAGGATTTTCCACCTTATATGTTGTTTTATTATTTTAACCAATAGAAAGTAATTTTTTATGATTAGTCATGGATAATGTATGAGATACGCTTATAAATGTTAAAATTAAAAATTAAATTAAAATAAAATTTAATATGTGAAGACTTTGTTAGTTTATGTATATTTTTAATGTTTCTATGTATGTGTTCAATATAACTATTTGTCTTCCTAATAAATAAATAAATTAATTATATTAAGTTAAATCACTATCTTTCAAAAAATCACCCGTACACTACCCGTACACCCGTACACTACCCGTACACCCGTACCCGTACAAGTAAGTCATTAGGGTCTTTACTAGCGACTCGATCCCTATTTTTACTCGAGTGACTCGATTCAGTTTGTCTACTCGGATGAATAAAAAATTACTCGTTAAGTTAAAATCACTCGAGTTAAAAAATCAAAACGGCACTTTGAGCTGATTTTGTGGCTAGATGTCACTACACTATTCTATTTATCTATAACTTGGCGGTACAAACAAATATTGACCGATTTAAACTTGCATTGGGAATTACTTGGGAAAACCTTTAACCTTGAAACCATTTATTTTAGAACATTTGATTGGATAACTGTAAATAAGTTAGTAATTGTAATATGCAATTCGAGTATTTTTTTTTACTTTAGTCACTCGAAAACTCGAAAATGATTCGAGTGAAGAAGTAAACTTGTTCGAGTGACTCGAGTCACATAATCTTATTCCAGTCGCATCACTGGTCTTTATATTCCTCAAAACAACATCAAGTTCACTCGAACGACAAATTCCATTCCAAAGCGGAGTAATCATTTCCTCTTTGAAATGAACACACATCCTTTGACTCAGCAATCAACTTACGAGTCTATTATCGGATAGGCTTATTTCCATAATTACAATCAAACTAGGCCTTGATGAAACTTACATCTGAGATACACAAGTGATCGTTAATATTAATGAAAAGTTGGAAAAAAAAAATTAATAGCCAGTTAATACAAACAATATGACTTATATTAACAACATACAAACAATACAGATTTAAGTCAAATAACAATAAATAGAAAATGTAAGGTAGCCATTATTTAAGAAGAAATTTCAAATATTTTATTTAATATATTATTCTTATTAATTGACTTTCAAAACTTCTTATCTAATTTAATAAATGCAATGTTCTTTGAAAAATCCTATATGATTAAAATTTTGATAGAATCATTAATACTTTTTACATATATAAATATATTATGTTTGTAAAATATTTCTAATAATCGAGACCTATACTGGAGGAAAGAGGTGGGGCGAGTATCAAGCTCTCTTTTCATTTAAATTTACTTTTATTTATGTGGACACACAGACACTCCTATAAAAACGGTTTCTAAATTGGACATAAAGCTGCTGCCACCCTCGCATTAATATTAATACACGTGACAGTGACGTCATTTATCATATTGAACAATAACAGACTTTAATATTTTCATTCCATACGGATTCCTTCTGTAGATACTCGATTGTAGTACTCATAAAAATACTAGAATTTGCACATATCAAGAAATAAAAAGTTGGTATGAGTCTATCAATAATTTTACTTATATATAAAGTTAATTTAACTTATATATAAAACTATCCGATAATTAAATATTAGAACTCCTTTTCTTTTGTCGCCAAATAAGTTTAAAAGCAACCAAAAAAAGGATAGTAAAATTTCATAGTTCAAAAAAATAATTATAAACCAAAATAAATGAGCTACCGAAAAATTGTCTTGTAAAAACATTTTTTAAAAATTTAACAAAATCGCAAGAAACCTCAAATAATAATGTTTGTTAGTAATTAATATAATTAATTAATTCTATTGTATTAATTAGACTTAGTGTCAATAAAATTAATATTGTTTCCATATTTCACAAAACCCCTTTCCAGACGCGATTTATTATTTGTTACAATACGAGAAATAACGTCATTATTTCAACTTAGCACTGCTATCGGCTACAACTTCTAAATTGCTTGTACATTGTGCTTCGGATACAAAGTTAAAAGGTAAATAATATAATATATCTCTGAGGAAATGTGATTTGTTATTCTAAAAATGTTAAATCAATTATGAACATATACTTTCCTTTATTTAACATTTTATTAAAAGGAATGTTTGTGACAATAATTAACTAAAACATAAAATCTTGATATTAAAAAATGTTTTTCATAAGCTGACTTTTCCCTTATATTAATAATTAGAAGCGCAGATATATCAATTATGTTTATAATAGTCTCAATATCAGTTAAACTTACAAACGTTATATGTTTGTTAAAATTATTGCTTAAAGAATTAATCATTAAAATAATCTTTCATACTATATATTAAGAATAGGTCAACATATCTTAAAATGTTGAATTGGATAAGAATAGGTTTTAAATATACTAAGATACACAAACTTATACTACTACATACTAATTAAAATTTCATAGCAATTCGAATTTTATGTTCTCAAATGGCTACTTTATAATATTTAAATAAATAACGCAATCTTAAGATTAAGTTTAAGAAATTAACAGTATTGTATGATATTATCTTTGGTATCTTATTTTTTCTCAACCTAATTACTATGTTACTTGCAGAATAAATTTATATAAGACTAAATTTATTTTTAAATAGTAATTGCATAAGTCATAAGAATATTTGTATATG
The DNA here is from genome assembly GCA_959347395.1 of Mechanitis mazaeus. Classification (NCBI taxonomy): domain Eukaryota; kingdom Metazoa; phylum Arthropoda; class Insecta; order Lepidoptera; family Nymphalidae; genus Mechanitis; species Mechanitis mazaeus. The sequence continues at coordinate 18,447,531 of OY365750.1, forward strand.
GTATATTTGTAATAAATTTCAATTACGTGATAGCAAATATTGTTTGATTTCATACCAATTTTAATACAGCCATCGATTGATAAAAGTTGATAACTTGTTGATATAAGGTGATTATTCAATATACAATTATATGCATTTTAAACATACTATTTAGAATAATGGATTTAAAACAAAAATACCAAAAACGGCTATGTAAGTGTTACAAAAGATTCAAGATTGCTTACTATTTCAAAAAATATATATTGTAATAAGAAATTATTTGCTACAATACCTAAGCATAAATCAGCTTGTCTGAGAACACATTAAAATATTGTCTGAACTCAGAAAAAATCTAACAACAAACTAAAACAAGTTGATCCAATGCCAGCAATTGTCTTCCAGTTCAATTCACTCGCTTTTCTTATCTTGTGAGTATATACTCAAGTCACATGTCAGTACAGTATATACTCAAGTCACATGTCAGTACAGTATATACTCAAGTCACATGTCAGTACAGTATATACTCAAGTCACATGTCAGTATTCCATACGAGTTAGTCCATATACAACAAATACTTGCAAAGTAGTGACATAATATTAACATTTATTTTATACGCTTCAGAATTTATGAAATCTAACATCCATTTCTAAAATTTTTATGGGATCAAGTCATATTGTAGTCTTCACAGACATAACATTATATATTGTTCACTCCACTCTATTCAAGGAGTATAAAACCTAATCCCAATTCATAATAAAACCTTTATATAAAGTTTAATCACATATCTGATATACTATTAGTATTAAGGAATGTCGTGTATGAACTCATTTTCTTCGTATTGTCCTCGTAACGATCCGCCGGAAGAAGCTCCTTTATGAAGCTTTTAGATATTTTTCTATCCGTAATTGATATAAATGAATCTTCAGTTCATTTTTAGTGTCGGGTGATAACTACTTTTATTATATTTTTGTTAATAGTTAATTGGTAGATAAAAAGATATAATCGTTGCGGTTCTGTAAATGACAACCAAATACTTGTTAATTACATGTTTGATAATAATTTATTGGACATGTTTTAAAAAAAATATTTTTTAAATCAGATTATACTTTAGTCTGTAGAAACAAAGTTAAAATAATCTTGTAATTATTTATTCAACTTTTGAGAATTGTATTTCTAAAAAGCAAGAAAATTTTTAAGTGATTTATATTTAAAAACTACCTTAATAGCTTTGTCATTTACCATTTGGTAAAGACTCTTTTAAAACTTTTTGTCTAAAAGATGTTTTAAAAATTAATCTGCTGTCTTAATAAAATATTTGTAAACAAACAGTGACCGCTATCACCGGATGGTTGACTCGATGTGAGAAGAAATTAGGTCTTTAAATGTAATTAAATAAACAATTAAAGCTTCATTAGATATGTTTTATAATACTATTTTTATGTCCCTATTATTTTATTTTAACAAAATATATTTAAGATAAATGCATTATACTGAAATGTGAATGTTACGAGTAAGTTGGATGTGTTGTAGGACGATTGGGAGTAAAGTAAGAAATGAATATATATATATATATATTTTATTTATTTATTTTCTTTTTTAAGTAAAAGGAGTCAAACGATTTGAGGTGGTAGAGCCTAGCTGTAGTCATATGACTGCAGCTTGTATTGGGCTGGCTCGACCGGGGAAGGACCACCCTCTCACAGAAGATCGACGTATAGTAACCAAATTCATTTGGTTATGTTCCGTCAGTGAGTGAGAGTTTCCGGAAGCCCAAACCAACCCTTCCCCTTCCTCACTGCCAAACATGAATGCGGTTGCTCCAATAAATATACCCCAGGAGGGTACCGGCTTTAATGAAGGCGAAGAATCCCTCCCTGAGCAAAATCACGCTCGTTTGCCCTCCTATATCATAAAAAGAAAAAAAAACGAGCATGCGGGTCACTGATCAAATAGGATCACCGCCACCCATGAATTCTTGCAACATCGGAAGACTCACAAGAGCGTTGCCGGCCTTGGAGGAAGAAGTAAACGCCTTTTTTGAAGGAACCCATGTCGTATCGATCTGGAAACACCGCCGAAGGAAGGAAGGAATTCCACAACTTTGTGGCACGTAACATATATCAAATCAAATCAAATCAAAACGCTTTATTTGGACAACACAACAGATAAAAGTACATACAAAAAGAAAAAAAAAAGAAACTTAATATAAACACATTTATATCGAACAGGAAAAGAATATAAACAAAAAACAGTAAAATGGACTGAACTTATAAATAATAATAATAATAAAATGATAAAGTTTGTCCTTATTTTATATATTATAATAAAGTTGTCCAAATTGGTGAACCACTCAGCTTATGTTGAGAATAGTAAACATTCTCAACGATGGTATTCTGTGGTTGCCATTCATTGAGCGACGTCGCACTTTGCAAACATTTAATTTTTGACCGATATACAACATCACAAAATCTTAAAACATCTATATAATTATAATTTACCGCCCATAATAATTGCATGTAGTAACAATTTTAAAACACTGACACACTACAAATACAAGAAACAATTATAGACTCAATAAAAAAGAAACACAAAAAATAAATATACCAGCTTACAAAATGCCATTATATAATTAATATATGTAGCGAGCGACACGTACATAAGTAAAATATATATAGTAGATTATTATAAATGTATATAATATACTAAGTAACAATATCCAACATGCATATACCACTTGTAACAATTATATATACTTATATATTTATATATTTATGATTAAACACAAACAGCACATACACAATAAAAAAAAAAGACAACATATAGTTGTTTTAGGTATTATTTTGTAGCTGTAAACTCAAAAGATAAAATTTATATTTAAATTTAAAAGTGTTTTTAATCATATAAGAGGTAGTTTGTTAGTAGCTCTGGTCATATAAAAAACTTGAAGTAATCATTGTTTGCCATAGTTACATAATGCGGAGAGATGACTACCATGAAACGATTGAAGTCTTACAAATGCCATTCATTGTAATAGACATAGTTCGTGAAAAATTATAAGGTGGAAAAAATAAATCTTAAATATAATAACTATGATGAGTATAAGAAAGAGCATTTTAAGCATTTAAATATTACGGGGACACTGTTAAAAGAAAGGCAATCTGATAATGCTTAATAGTTATTTATATTAAGTACTTCCGAGCTACCTATTCTTCTAACTAGCGTAGACAAGTTGTAGGCAGTATTCCTCCATCCCCCTTTCACCATCAGACGTATCGACGTATGCCGAGTATTCACCCCTAGGCCATGGCCATCGTGATTAATTGCAAAAAAAATAAATTAATCAACAATCCGTTATATTTATTATATAAAATAACTGGTAATGACGAACAAACGAACAGAAAGACGGACAAGAAAGAGATCCTCTAAACCCTAAAAACATCTCAACAAAAGACGCTTTACTAGAAGCTTAAGAACTGTGAAGATCCGGCGTAATGTCGCTAGTTAAATATTAAATTTCTTGTCAAAGAAAAGTTCTTATATTACCGAGTTTGTATTTGTATTCTTTTACTGTAAATTCACTATAAATGAAAAACTAACTGGCGAGACTAACAATAGAAAAGGACAATTATGAAGTATAATAAAAAATTTCTTCATAAACAGTCACGAAAGCCTCCGTTCATGAGCAACTCTAAAGACTTATATATTTATGTATAAAGGTGAATAAAAACATTCATTTTCTTGAATTTAAAATGCTAAAATTTGATAACGGTACTTTGTGGTATCAACTCTTAATTGGTCTGTCTCATCTTTTTTATATATTCTTGCCTATTTCGTAATTAACCGAATTATTTAAAAACAACGGAAGCTAGTCGTTATTTGTTAGAAATATCAACCACTTCCCTTTATCTCTTATTCATCTTAAATCAAAATATTCCTCTGCCAGGGAGATTCCTTTATATTTCTCATGTCAATGTCGTGTCATCTCGATGTGTCTGAACCGTCTGATGTTATTAAAGAAACACACATAGTTAACTCCAACTTGAGGCTAATTAATTAGCCAAGTTATCAATAATTTTATAATCACTATTAAATGACGATTTATTTTCAAAAGTTGTTAATCCAATTAGGTACTTTTGTGTTTAATTTAATTAATGTTTAAATAAAATTATCTGAATTAAGGTCAATTCAATTATATAGCTATAAGAATTGTTAACTCATACTAGCAGAATGCTTTGTAGCAAACGTGTTTGCGGTTATATCCATAAAATAATTTTATTGAAATGTGTAGTACTCGTGTAAATCTTTGAAAATATTCTATGTACTTAATGAGCTCAGTTGATATAACTTATTAAGTTTTTGATTTTACGTAAGTCTGAATAAAAACTATTAAAATTAATGAAATATTTTAGGTTGTGTCCGTGAAGTTTTTTCTTGTCTTTCTATCATGTTAATAGTCATCCTTTTTGAAAATACAAAATTGCCTAATAATTTTTAGAGTACTTCTTTCTATATGATGAATATAATATTTTTTTTTTTTGTAAATGGAGTATTTTCGGATTGTCATTTTGACATAATTTATTTCTAAGCATAGACACTATTTTGTTTAAAAACTAAATTAACCATGATATGGACCTAAAACAAAGATGCTACATGATCAGTTTTTTGTGATATAATTGATGGGAAATACATATTAAGTACTCAAATAAATTATAATTAATAATACTTACACAATTTCAGTAAAATTAATTCTAAATAGTAGTGAAAAGTCTAGTTCATTAGAAACTTAAGGAAAAAATCAATAGAGAACTGTGAGGTCAGGCCTCTGGAGTGCCTTCTGTTGGCAATTTAATTTCCCAATGGCGTTGTAACACTTATTATTTTGCAATGTTTAGTAAAAACTATATATTAAGGAGAAAGCAATAACACGATTTTAAATTATTTTATAATCATGATTAATATAATTCTGTTAATTTAACTCTAAAGAATGAAACAAATAACATACTGCTGTGACTTTGGACAAGTTATTATTCATAATTTTAAGTTAAGATTGCTGTAATGTTATGGCAGTATTTAAGTGAAGTTAAACTAAAATTCTAAAAATAATGCTTAGTGAAGTAATCATATAATTTGAATGTACTGTGTGGATGTGTTCGTGTATGTATGTGTATGTATGTGATATTTAAATCCGAACCAATGCGAAATGTTAAAGATCTTCTGAACCTCTTACCAGTTTGGACACTTCATTCGACTTTTCGAATCCAATCGAATCCATACTCGATGTTTGTATCAATATAACAAGGTTCATATAAAATAGTTTTCGATTTTCATTTTTATAATCTCAACTATTTTCTCATTAGAAAACACCATAAATATCGTTTTAACACAAATACGTAAACCTTAATAAGTTTAATGAACTGTTGTGTAAGTTTAATATAATTTTGCAAATATTAGCAGACTAAGCCAAGACTTTTAATAAAAATGTATTGAATATAATTTTTAAACTCAAAAGTGAATAGCAAACAAATAAAATAAATATAATATAATAAAAATAAATATTGTAAAAGTATTATTTACATGCTTATCTCGTTAAACTTTTTTTCTCAGAGGTCATTGCCCTGCAATAACCTTATTGTCTTGAGCGATAGCGACTTAACCTTCCGTCCTCTCAAAGTAATGGGGCAATCATCTGTTTCTATAGACATAGCTAGATCTATCTCAACGGTATCCGTAACGAATTCTTCCAACGAACAAAAAAAAAAAAAAAAAAAAGAAAAAAAAAAAAAAAAAGGTCTATCTCAACTGAATTGAAAGTTTAAAAGCTATAAACTCACTTTTTACAACACAGTTATTATTATGTTAATATTAAAAATAAAATGTATCTTATTTATATATTTAGTATTTATTACTGTCTGCAACATAGAGTACATATTTTATCTTATATCTTATTTCACTTATCCCGGAAAATCACGTTTTGTTTCTTTTGTATCTAAAGAAAATATTTGAAAGACATTCAATTTATCTGAAATCCCTCCAGAGGGGAATTTTAAACAAATTGAGTTAAACTTCTTCGTAACATTGGGAGGATGGCTGTCACGCATACGTTTGAAATGAATTAATACACAAATAGTTAGTTAGAAACCAATCAATTAATATATTTAATTATATCAATTAGATTAACGGCAAAGAGGAAATTTATTCCACTTCAAGACTATGCTCGAATATACTATATTTTAATGATTTCATAGTATTTTGATACACAAAAAAATATTATCTTTTGGCTTACAAGAAAACAACGAAATAAAACTGAAATCAAAATCAATGTTTTTTATAATATTACTCTTCTATTCTACTCTATTCTAACTTGATCGAGGTATATTTAAATAAACTTCAACACTATAGAGTGTATAATTAATTAATTAACTTACGTAAATATGTCCGCGTTTGTCATCTTCAACAAAGTCATGTCTCTCTCTATTCGCAAAAACCGGGATTAACTCTTTATTTGAGTTTTGTACTGTATGTTGTTTCACCCGAAATCATCTTCCTACCTCATTTAAGTTGCTGAGGTCACCTCCTGGAGTGGAGAGGGAAGCAAATCAATTACCTTAAAGGCACTCCTGTCACTGTCACTGTTACTGTCTCTGCCACAAACTTATCTGTTTATCTTTTTATAAAAATATTGATAGACTATAATATGATGAATTTATAATTTTGAAATTTGAATTTTGTGATTTTAGTACATTGTATTTACTATAAAATGTAATCATCTTCATATAAAAAACTATATTGTTTTGTAAAGTTGCCCTGAAAAAATCACCATCAGGCCGCCATTTGTACTTATGTTTTCTTTTGGTTATTCTTCGAAGTACATAAATATATTAATACTAATATTAAGTAAAACCCTTAAACAAAATAGTACAGAACGTTCAAAAATAATTTAAATTATTTTGGTTTAGTTTATTTCTTCTATTATGAATTTTCATAAAGTTAAAATTACAAATACTATGTGATTTGAAAGAAAAATATTTATATGTTAAGAATATCATAAATATATATCCTACAAAATTAATTAATTGTGATATGTTACCTAACGTATTTATTCACATACCGTTTATTTATTTTTCTAAAGAAATTTATTTTTTCATATATTTCAAATACAATTTGCTGTTATCTAAAAACAGTTACAAATAAACAAACATTATCGTTTTCGAATCTGATAACCAAATAAAGTAAGATTCAAATAATAAAAATGAATATCAGCTCCATCTCTGGTACGATATATTTTACATATAAAACAAAACAAAACAAAACAAAACAATTAATTCAAAAACACGCTTCGTATATTCTTCCAGTTTATTGGAAAAATATTAGTCTTCTATTGCATTTTAAGTGTTTTGATAGGATATGTTTGTTGAAAGACGATTGTGTTTTTGTAAAGATAAACCCTGTATTATATGTTACGAGTTTCTAGAAACTTATGTGTTTATTGTCCAATTGAATCAGTCCTTCAGTCCAGTACATCCACATAGTTGTTCTCGTTACATTTAAAGGCTGTATCTAATTTAAAACGGTCACAGCTTCTATAACAACGAATCACAATGACGTGATTAAATCTAATAATCTACTTCAATATTTATTTATTTATTTATTTATATACTTCATAAAATAAATAATATCTGACAACAGTTAAATGGTTGTTTAGTGATTTAAAATAAAATGAAATTGCATCATTACTTAGTAAAGGACTAACTTACGACCCGATCGATATTTATGTGAATAAAGTGAAAGAAAATGGATCAAAAAATTGAAAATATTCTAAAAATCTTTAAGCATCTTATAAAGAAGTAGGTAAGTCATTAATATTTGAACCGTTAGTAACAAAAGTTAAAGAACTAAAAAACGCAAACCATTCAGTTTCAACAGATGTTATTCAAGTTATAGAAATCAGTAATCATAAAACAAATACGTTTTTGTTTCAATGAAGTTTTTGTTGTATTTTTGAAATTAATGAATCAATAAAATAATTATTTGAATGTGATATTTACTTTTGAATGTAATAAAAATTTAATTATAAAATAAATTAACTGATAAAATAATTAATTCATTCACTGGGTTTAGAAACACCGCTAGAATAATTATATATTGCTGAGAAAAATGTTATTTATTGAGAATTGAAATTGAGTTTGTTGAAAATAAAAACAAAACACAATAAAGTAATACATAATTATTATAAAGGCAATCAAATTTATAATCTTAATGAAAAATTATTTCAAATAAATTTAGTAATCTATTATCAAAAGGCACATCGTAATTTTATAGAAAGACCTATCATTATTGTTTATTTTAATGTATTTGTATTATTAGTATTTGTTTAATTTGTTAATAAGAGAGATAATAAAAGGTATCTAGAGAAATACAAAACTAATTCGCTTGAAAAAAATGTCCAAAAACAATAATTCAGCGCATTTAAATTCAATTACTTGCATAAACGTTCAAGCTGTGGTACAATTCTGTTACGAAGATCCTAAACGACAATTTGTATAAGTTGTTAAAATTAAAAACAAAAACAAAAGTCCGAATCTGGTTTTGTGTTTAGTACAACATTATCTATAAAAATATTTCAAATGTGCAAATTCTTCGGTATGCAATTTTCTCCCAACGTATTTACAAACTGTCTCAAGTAGCATTATTCATGAAAAACATGCAGATACCAGCGTCTACATAATGTATTTGAATTTAAATAATTTTTACTCATATTCTGATACTTATCGTAAACTTTAGATGTATATTATAGAATACATTAAATCAATTTACTAGCTAGCAGTAGCAATAGTAAGTAGGTTAGGTTCGACGTAAATGTGCTTGGAGTTCGCTGCTTAACCTTCCTGTGTAATCAAACATTCCTAATTACGTTCGGAATCTAATACCAAGAAATAGGAAGGAATAAGATATTTAGGTATAATCTTCATCGAAATTTTATTGATTTCTGCGCAGACAGACATTGTTTATGATATATTTTTATCCTTTGAACTATTAGAAATTAATTTTATTTATAATTTATTCACATCTTAACAAATGAATACACATCGATGACCTGTTTCATTGTGTAAGACATTGTGTAAGATATTCGTAAGAAGACTAAGACATATTACCTCTGTTTCAGATTTAGGCAGTTATATATATAATACTGAATTCGTCGCAGTGGGAGGTGAAATTGTAACTTAATTGGCAGTGTCAGGACTACCTCCATGACGTCACAGTTCGAATGGTGCTGGTATCGATTAATAATCGATAAAAAATTTAAACAACCGTTAATGGTTACAAGTCACATCACTAACTTTCTGGTTTAGTGAAAATTTAATATTATAATCATCATTACTTTTTGTATAATTTTTTTATTCATTAAATAAGCACTTTCCTTTAATTCATTAACATAACTAATTACAGAAACAGCATATTCTATAACTTATAAATTAAATAATTAATATGATACTATTAATTTACATTTACTTAAAAAAATCACAACATTGTTGTACTAATTTTAATTACTTTTTTGCTGTAATGACAGCAACAAGTTAACACGCAGCGATTTGTCCTACAAGCATCGCAATGGGTTTTTAAAAATGGCAAATACGCTATTTTTGTTCTTAAAAGAAATAAAAGATTGCTAGGTTTCGCTGAAAAACTAATCAGTTCGACGTTACATGAATACGCATCGATTGGTACTACAACGAACTCGATTGCGCAAGTAGTTGCTTAGAAATGGAGGATACTATATTTTCAAAACATTTAAAAACCCGTCTAGTGGATTTTGTCTAAGTTACGTGAATATTAGATCGTGAAAAAATATAACCGAAAAAAAAAAGCTTTCACACATACACACACACACTCACATGTCTTTCAAAAATGTTTACAATTACTCGAGATAAACCAAAACGTAAAGATTAGATAAAAAGCCGCATTGGGAAATCGTGCTGATTAAAATAATTTCCGTAAGAACTTAAAATAACATGTATCTTCGTAAACAAAAATGTAAAGGGCGCTTTGTGCAAAAAAATTTAGGTCTTTTCTATTGACCTGCTGGCTTAGGTTTTGACAAGGTCCATGTTAAGGTCAAGGTTAGACTTATTATATTTATAAGCAAAGGAGATAACACTACATTACTATACTCTAGCATCAACTCAGAACCAGTTATAATACAGGAACTCTTTAACGCTGTCCAAACCTTTAATTATAAAATAATTCAGTTATAACAAACCAATTACGTTAACATTTATAAATTCTTTGTTGTTTTTATTATAATTAATGAAACAGTAAAATAATTTCATGGATATTTTACTTAGTTTTTAAGACAATAGTTATAAAACTTTAAGAGTTCTTGTTCTGTTTCACTTTAAACAACGAATAAAGTAAAAAGATTTACTGTTCTTTGAGACACTGCTAATTATTTATTTCTGAGAAAATTTTAATTTCTAAAGAATCCGAATAACTCAGACAGATGCTCATATTCAAATTAAAACTAAAAACTAAGAAACTCAAATACATAATACCTATCACTTTTTACAATTAAAAATATAATAATTTGTTTTAATAAGAAGAGTTTACCTTTGATAAATGTCGATATTAGAGATATTCAAAGATAAATTTTGAATAAAAAATGCTTAAATCTATTAAGTAAACGTAGATATTTAAAATCATGAAACAAACTATAATGCTATTTAAAGTATCAAAAATAATATAATGATATATAACAGTCAATAACTTCTCGATAATAGTCGATTATAGTCGTATTATATAGCAAGAGGAACAGCGGGAGAGTATATTAAAGACCTCGAAATGGGTTGAATATAAAAGCGATATATTACTTCTCATACGACTTAATCGCTTCTACTTCAATATTTACTTTCCACTCGTAATATAAGCACTAAACCCGATGAAAGGAACTAAGCTGGTTTAATAGCAAACTATTTAAAGTGTCCTTAAAAGCAAATAAATTAACAGGATCTATCTCTAGTTTATTTATAGGAAATGGATTTATGAAACCAAATATTGATTAATTATCTACTAAAAAATATTATATTGAAAAGGTGTTTAGTTACACAAGGACATGATTATGAAATGATGAAATACAGATATTCCTCCCTCATGCATTTATCGGATTAGTATTTATTATATAAATACGATAAAAATATTCTTATTTGTAACGAGCATTTTTACGTATTTTCTTGAGATTTAATTCTTGGATTAATTTATATGATATACATTTATATTTATAACAATAATCTGAACTTGATATATAGAATTTTCTTCCTAGCTCATTCTAGCAGCTCGTAGATCCTGCTACGCAATGTTATTAATATTAAACATAATACAATCCTTTAATTGTATTAATATTAATTTAAAAAATATTGACACTATCACTTTATAGTTATAATAAAATATAAAATCCAGAAAAATAACAATAATATTCTTTATAAAAAAAATAATAAATAACAATAAAAACATTCGTAATATTTTCAAACTAATATTAATTTAACGTAACAATTTTAATCGAATAAAGATTTGTGCATTCAATTAACTTTCAGGCAATTCGAATAACAAACATGTTCAAATGTTCAATATGTAGTAAAACTGTTCTCTTAAAGATTTATAAACAAATAATCCTTAAGAACAAATTTATTTGTGCTCTACCACCCATTGTTGCATAAATTGGAATTCGTCAGTTATTTAAGACATTTGTAACATAAAATAGAAAACCGATTTTCTGATATTATTATGTAGTCTTACGAGGCTTCCGGAACTTCTTCATTGCTCTTTATTAATGAATATTGTTCAATTTGTGTTTCTGAGAACAATCAGGCGAGTTGTTCAGTTTACTGTATGCGGTATAAAATGAAATACAGCTTTTAATATCGTAAGCTGCGAGAAAACTAGGTTAATTAGGATAAAACCTAAAAAAAAATGAAAAAAAATGTAAGTTATGTTTGATCCAATTAAGTGTATACAAAAGCACATGATTTAAGTATTAAATATAAAAACAGAAAAATGTAAAAAAACAAAATTAATCTTAAAAGCTTTGATTATAATACAACGGTCTTTAATCAAAGGTTAATAGTTTAAAACCGTCATTGAATTTATAGAAGTATGATTTGAGCTGAAATAAATAAACAGAAATCAACAAATATTTCAACCAAATCCATTTAATTACAAAATTTTCGTGCCGGCTGTGATCTATTACTATATAATGAATCTGATATAATAAAAAAACATAATTAAATGGCTATTTAGATACCAGAGTTGTCTTAACAATATTAAATTAAAATGTATTACATATAGATTAGTATATGTAAACTGTGTGTTAAAATAATGTTCCTCACAGATGCAAAACCGTCATTCTGTCCAAGTTGCATAACTTATTCACAATCTGCCAAGTAGTACTATGCATGCAAAGTGAGTCAAGCTGATAATAACATAACTGCAGATCAAATAGACAATAATCATACATTGAACATAACATGAATGCGGTCGTGTTCCAAAAGCAAATGTTCTCATCAGCGACATCTGCTGAATATGTAATGAGAATGTAAAATAGCCAGAAGATTACAGTAATGTATTTAAATGAGAACGTAATATCTTTTAACTCGTAACTATTATCTAATATGAAAATAAAAAATAAATTGGTGAGATTCAAGAGTAACTGTTCAGGATTCCTCACCGGTTAACTTTCCCCCGTGTTCAAACCTTACTAATTACATTTGAGAACGTCTAGATGATGATACAATGGTTGAGTACATGTGCACTTTGCACGGATCAATTACCCTTATGTTCTTTTGAACACCACAATTAGTCAGTTGTTTTATACACAAAAAAAATACACGAGTAGTAAACATAAGTCGGTGACCTATAAAGGAATTTTGAAAAATATGTAAAAGAAAACATAGGAAAGGCCTGCCGTTACCTTTCTTTCCTTTAAATGAAGTTGTGGAGTTCATTTAAAAGAAGTTGTGAAGTCGTGGAGTCGTGGAGTTTTCGAAACTAAACAAATTGTTTTTAAATCTAGTCAGTAAGATTATTTTTTTATTTGTGTACTTAAATTTCACACTATTAAAAACAAAACAAAAAGTGTTTTTCTTATTGGGGTCGTTTTAACAGCTAGTACTTGGAAAAGAGCAGCGAGGGAGCATATTAAGCGTCTCTAAATAGTTTTAAATATGAATAGAATTTATATTACTTCTCGTATGACTTGACAATAGAGGCCCTACTTTAACATTTACTATCTTCTAATAATATAAACTAATAATATAAGCCTTGATAAAAGAAACTGAAATAATTTCCTAGAGTTACACTGTTGAATATTTATAGAAACTAATCAAAGACCAAAATGATAGACACAAAAACCGGCAGGAGTGAGAGTATCAAGTCTATAATATTTAAATTTATGTATAATATAGGTATGTTATTGAAGACTACTGCATTGTATAAAATTTTGAAATATCTGCACCCTTGACAACAAGAGCCATCATCAACGAGGCCATTGAAATACAGGTATTGACTCGGGCTCGGTCATTCTCCATCAAGCATTTATTAAGAGAAAAGAGGTTCTTTAATTAAATACAAAAATTACTCCAATCATGTAGCAATGTCTAATAAATATTTACATGCTTTCTAATTGCTTTATTGTTATTTTAATTATAATTATCTAAACTAGGAACTTTTTAAGCTATAACTAAAATATTTACTGTATTTCAGGAAGTCCTGTGCTATTTACAGTAATTTACATCAATCTATAAAATAATTGAAGCATTGTACTTAGAATATTATAACTATTTAATATTCATAGCTATACATGCATGTATTTTAATTTAAAATGTTTTCAGATTCATAACAGGCTTTTATGTGTTAGACTTAACATAGCATCATTACATGCCAAAGATTGGAATGTGTCACATAATTATTTTTATGGTAGCACCGGCCTTTGCACAAACCATAGTTTTTATTAACACCAAACTAATGTTTAATTTAGTAGTCAAAAATATGTAATATGTAGTTTCATTCTTATCTAAATTACTAAATAGATTATGGTACTGACACATTATTGACTTTTTTTCAACCAGAATTAGGCATATGAAGGCAAAAAGAATATTAATTTTCTAAAGAATTCTGTAACAGTATTATCCGTATTCTGCTATAAAATCCGTAACAGCGTAGCTCTTCGTACCTCATGACTACATAGCGTAAATGTTCAATTTTAAACAGACATATTCAAATGTTTTAAAATTTAGACAAATTATTAAAACTTTTACACAAAAGCATAAAAAAAATCTAATCTAACTCTCAATGAAAAGTGCAACTACGACCACAATTTATTGGTAAAAGTAAAAGAAATGATATACAATAATTATTATTAAAACCGAAACTGAAATTAAAATTATAAGACATGATTCGCTTAATAAAAAAAAGGATTCATTTAATATTTAAAATAATGATTTTATGTTAAAATTACTTTAATTCATTTAATTCTTTAAAAAAATTGTATTATTATTTTGAAATTTTTTTATATGAAAAACATTTTTTCACTCAGAAAGAAGTTAGTTCATCTCTCAGCTCTATTAAATATTTGTAGCGGTACCTATTCCATATCAGAAAGACTAAACATCAATGTGCTGTAAAATCCATCCATATTTTTGAATGCCAAATTATATAAGGCCTCGAATATCTATCTATCTTAATAAATTGGTTTTTAGGATTCTCGAAATTCTGTAAAGTTAGAAATAACATTAAAAGAAAATTCTATTTACAGGTATCCGAAACTTTTCTTTCACAGAATCATTATTATATTACACTTCAGGAATTGATTTTGTTGGCTTCACAATCCATCACTGCGTAAATAACAATATTATTTTAGCGCATTTATATCTGTTGTTATGATTTGAAAGATTCAAAATAAATTTATTGTAATAATAATTATATCTTAAATCTTTTTTGTTTGGATATATAATAAATATAATGTGTTATAATAACGTTTTCGTGTATGTCTTATCTCCCTTACTTATACCAAAAGAAATTATGTATATATATACACATAATTTATATATATATATATAGGATGATATAAATAATGATAATATAGCAAAAATATAGTTTCATTATTTATATCGTTGCACAATATCTAGATAACAGACTTTTTATTTATAATAAACTAATACAAAATGAAATACAAAAGAATCAAATCTCTGTGTTCTTTATTCCCAATTATCTTAATTGTTAATAGAAACATCATTCAAAATAATAATTAGATTTTAATTTCTAAAAGATTACTTTAACTATATTCTGAATAATAATTTTGTATATGTTTAAATTGTATATTTAACAATTATTTATGTACAAATACAAATAAAAATTATTCGTATGAGAAGTAATCAGTAAGAGCACCCTGTTTCCATAACTTTGAATGTTTCAAGTTTCTCCGAAATAATATTCTTAACCCCAAGTCTTCGAAGAAGTCTTTGTTTATTAAAATGAATAAATAAAAACCACAACTACGACAACAGAGTCGATCAGAAACTCTGAATAATAAACAAACAACTGACATTAAATATGAAAACGTCTGTTACAGTATTAACAAAATATGGCTTGAATTTAATAAAATTTTGTATTATATAGTAAACTTTATATTCAAAGTCCAAACCAAGTTTTATTTATTAATTATTAAACGTATTTTTATGTCTTTAAACATAATAGAGATTTGTGATTTTACTTCAAATAGATTTTTTTTAATTCGCTGTTATCACTTTCAAATATAATTAGGTAAAGCAATATAAATAATAATATTACGCTTTAGAATCCTGAGCTCCAAGGAAACCATATTAACACATTGGCTTGCGGCTATAACACCGTTTATATCTTTCACTGGGGCTCTTACTCAAACGTTGTGTTAAATTTATTGTAACGGCAGTGCGGGCTTTCGTAACAGGAGTGTAATTTTAAAATTACCTTATAACAGATTTATTCACTCATACATTTATATAACTAAAATGATAAAATATTTTTTTTTTCTATGATAAATAATTTTAACCTTTTGACACCCATTGATGAAATATGCCTAATAGAATGAAAGTAATTCGTTGTTGATAATTGTTGCATCTCACAATGATCCCTTTTTGTGACGTAGTAGTCATCAAATCAAATAACTATTTTAAGGTATTGTTTATTTTTGCTGTGTATTCTCACAAAGACAATAGCTCGTTTAATTGCAACATTGTATGCACAATCGACTACCATCGTAGTCAAGGCACATTGTTATACACGAAGCAGTATGTTTGGACACCAATTCTTAAATAAGAAGTACTATTTTTAGTAAAATTTCTTTCCGGCAACAACTTTATTTTAAACTACTACTACTACCACTAAAGTATCAACGATTCTTATACAATGGAACTGAACTGAAAATAAATATACCTTTATAGGACTTTAATGTTAGAATATCAAGAGGTTATCTTTATTATATAACTAGTAAACCCCCCGTTAATTCTTAACGGTCTAGACGGAAAGATAGCTCTTAACAGAATTTAAATTAAATACCTTTCAAACAAATTGTGGTAAATTATAAGAAATTCCATTTAAAAGACATATGTTGTAGTATATTAGGGCTTAAAATACAACATAGGAGTTTTCTATAACATCTTAAACTACAACATATGCCAAAACTGCAAGGAATAAAAGTTACAGATATATAAACCTATAAACCTACTTTTTCATGTGCATATATATTAGATTGATTTTCACTATTATTTTATTAACTGCTAAATTATCATTCATAATTCCTTCAGCTTTAACCCTCCTAGTTATAAAAAAAATGTTAAGCTGTCTTCGAAATTACCTCTTCCTTGTTTATAACTCGGTCGTATCAGTCTCTTCAAAACAGATCATCTTGCAGAAGAATACTTTTATAAAGATTATAAAATATTTTTTTCTAGAATACTCAGTATGTTAAAACTTTATGGTTAAAAAAACATTTACGAATTATCAATCATGCAATAGCTAATAGTGTATACATAATAAAGATATGTACTTACGTACGTATACATTAGTGATAAGATCGCCCATTGCTATGTATCTTTTCTTTTATTTTTGTATACTATATATATCTTAAGTGTGTGCTATAAAGCTATTTAAATTAAATTAATTGCATATTTTATATTTTTTATCATTATTGGAAATTCAATAAATTTTCATTTATTATGCAGTCCAGGTCCTCCCGAAGAGCCCAGAGCGCCCAAGATGTAGTTGGCCTGATCCACGTAGTGCTTTCCTGGGATTATGGGTCGGTTGTAGAGCCACTAATCCCACCGATCAGATGTCCATCGACATCGTGTATCCATACATGTAATGATTTATAATTTATTTCATCATATTGAAGTATTTATTTATGTAATTCTAAACGAAATGTTACACAAAGGCGGGCTTAAAGATACAAGGACATTTTCACCTTTCTTTCACGAGAGGAGGACAGAGAGGAAAAATAAAGACCATAAACATCCATTTCATATACCATTTATATATAAATATAAAATGATATATATGTAATATAAACTGTATCTGGTTTCTTTAATCTAAATACTCTAATAGATTCAAGTACCTCAAAGCAGTTATTATAAAATATTAACTGGCGTATTAAAAGATAATCACTTCTCCTTGTTTAATAAAGTTATATGCTTCATGAAACATAAATTACAAGAATATTGCTTAAAATTTTTAAAGTGTGTGAAACAGTTTCTTATATATTATAAGTAGTTTTTAAATTATACATTCTAAACATGTTAAAAGACAACATTGTCTCTGCATGATATTTGTATTGTTTTGGTGATTCATCTTAAACTTGATTTGTTAACATTATAAAAGTGGTATTTTTAAAACCTTTTTAAATAGAACTATTTTTAAAATTTCTATAATGGGATTTACAATTTAAGCTTTAATTGTAACCCGACGAATATTTTGCAACAATTGCGCTTGAATTGAACGATAAATTAATCGTAGTAATAAAACTATGAATAAGTATATAGCATTGTAGAATGAAAATTAATTTAAAATAATAACTATTTGTTTTATTTGATTTCCATAAAATTCATTCGAAGGCTGATTGGCCTAGCGACTAGTGCTCGATTGCTTTGAGTGCTGAGCCAAAGTAGTGGGTTCGATTCCCATACTGGAAAATTGTTTGAAAGATCCATATAATGCTGTATGTTGTCTGAGTGTTAATCGTGTTTGTTATTTCTGTGTCGTGAAAACACAGAGATTATTTATCTAGTGAGAAATTGTTTTGTTATATAAAAAAATATATAATTCTTTGCAAGTATCATTCAGATTTTTTCAATATATTTGAAAGGAGTGTGATTGTGGTGTGTTAATGAGTGTTCTATAATTAAAGTTCACATATTAAAATATAATGTGATGATGAAAGAGTATCTTGTTTAATAAAAGCATAACCCATGAGAGCGTTCTTTTATGCGAAATGAAAATGAACAAAGGCTTCGAGGGTTCATGACGGGTGGATGAATGATGGTTGAAGAAAGTAATGACGAAAATTAATGTTGTGGATTTCAAAAAAAAGTAAAATTTTGTAATTGCATTTTGTTATCGAATTTTTTTTTTAACAATACGTATGAATAAACTAATAGTTAAGTTTAGAACATGACAAATAAAGAAAATTATCATTTTCAAAATTGGTGTCGGATTTTCTTTTTATTGTTGAGGCATCAAAGAATGGTTTTTCTAGACGAACTTTATAATAATTATATTTTTAGGATATCCTTACGTTTGAAATTTAAGTAAATATAGATAAGTAATCCTAAAACAATTAATTGAAAAAAAATTGAAAACAGAAGATGATTGGATCTTCGAACACCTGGGATCCTCTCATGAAATATATTAAATCCTACGTCTGTGAACAGAATGTCAGCCGCATAGATATAGTTAGTGTATTTTGTGTGCATCCTGAAATCTATTGTCATAAACTTAGGAGCTATTGAAAGTTGATAACAAATTAACTGATTCACTGACAGGCTCTCTGCCAACGAACAAACCATTCAAACCGTCGTGTTATTATTGAGAATGTAATAAGAAACGAGATTTAAACTCATAAAATAGTTTTATTCGAAGAATTTCTCATATAAAGCGCAAAATAAAAACAAAATGATCCTATAAATCGTGTTTTTTTTCTATATTCCCTATATAAAAATGTTTCACAGTGGATGCGTGAAATAGTATTACATAAATGTCACTGCACTTACGCTACGCGACATACACGACAGGATTTATAAATTATTATTTATCAGTAAGTTTAAGTCCGACTATTATAGCATAATTGTATTGAAAGTACACATCTCTAACTAGTGTTGTTATTGTTGATAGAATAGCTATTTTCTTAGTATCAATCCTTTAATATTGTGGTCATTTTTGAAGTTATTTTCGAAGTACATATCCTTTAAACATTTAATAAATGGTATCTGTGAAGCAAGATCTCTGGCGCGAGTTGCCAGACCATGATGACGTACTCTTTAATAAACCCTTACATGGTCATATTCAATTCTGCATGTACCACGGGGGTCCATGTACGATTCAATTCAGCGTGTGCGACGCTTGTTATTGTTAGCTTTTGAAGGTAAATTGTTTTTTTAGTTTTAAGTCAAATTTTTCATGGGTACTCTTAACCCAAAAATCGTGGGTATAAGGCACTATTTATATCTTTGCAAAACCCCACTAAAACTATTATATTGTGATATTACTTTAAGATATATATAGTTGAAATATTACTTTAAAAATTATGGCAACAAATTAATTTAAATATAGGTCCCACAATTAAAATACCACAAAACTATTAACTCTGTAAAAGTTTTAAATTATTCAAACGATAAATTTTAGTAAACATCAAAGCTATTGAAATAGTTTCAATTAAACTTTATTTCGAACGACCTCTGTAACGGGTCCTGGAATAAATAAATGTATTTCAAACTTGATATTTAGTTTCAAATAAATTAAATATTATTAATTTCTATATCAATCAAAAAATTAATTTATAGAAGGCATGTATAATAAACAATACTACAGACAGGACTTGACGCCTTGATTTTTAAACATCGATACAAATAAATACATTATTAAAACATTAATAAATTTTAATCTATGTTCATAAATATATAACCCTTTATAAACTCGAATTTTCTTAAAAAGACAAAAATGTTCCCCTTACCACGGAGTAAATACTTTGTCATCAGATAATGCAAAGATATTAACACGAACCCTAGCAGCGAGATGGATGTTCAAGACCATTAATGCAAGATGATGTTAAACTGATTCAAATTATTATGAAAATACTACAAAGTTCAAATGGCTTCCTTTTGTAGCTTGCAGAATTACATAATAAATAAATATTATGGACGCAGTACAAGTAGAAATGTGTTGAACCAAAGATAAACGTTAAATTTAATTGGTACTATCATTATACATGCGTAGACTAAGACATTACTAATACATGAGTTGAGGCAAATAGTTCATTTAAATTTCAACTAAATAATTAAATTAGTTTCAGAACTGTACTTATGTAATATATTTGAATGGGACGACCCATTTTTGTGTATACATTAAGATTGAGAAAGTGGAGATGAGAAATGCTTATTTTCTAACCCAGGAATGAACAATACGTCCTTTCTTCCTTCCACCCGCGTGTTTTATCATTGCAGTAAGGAGGTAAAGTTATTACTTTACACGTCCCAAACATTATTTCAGAATCAAGATCGCATCTTGGGAGGAAAACAACAATCACCGCAATTTCTAAAAGTTTCTAGTAGGAATTTATAAAAGCTATGCTTTTTTCTTAACAAGGTGCATGGGAATGTCGGAAACTGGTTATCTCCTATAATAACACATCTAATTAATTAACTTTCACACTGGTAGTTCTAGAGATTGGTTGATTCAAACAAAAATATTAAACTGAATAATATTATTATGAAATACATATTTTTTTACTCGACTGTATCAAAGCCAACATCATTTGCAAATTTATAATTAACTTGGTTAAAAATAAATATTTGAAATGCAGATATAATTAATTCCGTTATTGAAACAGAGGTTCAACATTTTTATATCTAACAACGAAGCTTGAAAAAATATTAAAAAATAAAGCGTTTTGAAAATATTATAATAATTTGGAATTTATTTATCTGTAAGTAGTGTATTTTTTTTTATTTTTTTTTATGGAAAAGAAGAGCAAACGAGCATGAGGGTCACTGATAAAATGTGATCACCGCCGCCCATGAACTCTTGCAACATCCGAAGACTCACAAGAGCGTTGCCGGCCTTGGATGTACCCATGTAAAAGGTACCCATGTCGTATCGATCTGGAAATACCGCCGAAGGAAGCTCATTCCACATCTTTGTGACACGTGGAAGAAAGGTTCTTGCAAAACCGCACAGTAGAAGAACGCCATGCATCCAGGTGGTAAGGATGATAATGAAGGCGGTGACGTGCTGTGCGGTGATGAAATTCGGCGGCAGGCATCAGATCAAATAGCTCTTCGGAACACTCCCCGTTGTAAATGCGATAGAAGACGCACGAAATAGAAGACGCACATAGTTTCATTTTAAGTAACAGAATTTTATTTCAACTTTTGAGATTATGACACTGACACTGGATCAAATTTTATTAATTATGTCAAAACGAGAATAAGGTTTTTGGAAGGCAAGAATAATATTAATATCATAAATACGATTTCTGTATCAGTATTATGTAGACTGCTACAGAATCCGTAGCACTTCACAGCGTAGATCGTAGCTCTAAGCTATAAAACGTCAGTGTTCAGAATTGATAAAGTATATTAATACGTTTTATTACATTTATACAATTTATGTAATTTAAAAAATTACATTAAAAAAATACTATAGTAATAATAATATTTGTCCAATCTAGCTCTCGATTTGAATTGCAACCATAAATACAATTTATTAGTTGTGATAGAGTGAAGAGTAGAACAAAACAAACATAATTATGGTTATTAAATTAAAAAAACTTAAAACGAAATTTTAATAAATTATTCGCTTAAAACAGTATTAACTTAATATAATACTAAATACTATTTTTACGTTAAAATAAATTTAATTCGGTTAATTTCAATGGACTTTTCCAATAAATTTAGTTCAAAATATCAGATCAGATAGTCAAGATGGTTTTACTGTGAACTTACATCCAAAGCTTTGTGGTTCCAAGAATCAACCAGGTAAGGTAAGTAAGTTTTTGCTTTTTACAATAAGTATATTCAACATTCAACATTAAACCGTAGGTGAGCTTTGCCACTGATTGATACGTCAACAAAAGGAATAAAATACTCCATCTCCTGATGCATCAGGCACATCTGTTATGGACAAGACAGGTCTTCGTATCTAATCCATCATATAATCGTGATCCGTCGAGTTATATGAGGCAAAAAAGTGCCGCATCTCATCGTCTAATACCATAAAAATTAGAATCTGGTTTGGAATACAAGTAATATACAAGTAATTAAAAAGCAATTAAATATCCATTAGACATTAAAAAGTTTTTTAATTTAAAAAGTGAACAAGTTATTTTCTCTTAAAATTTGCCTGAGACATTTCTGTTTTAAATGAGGCGACCTGTATTTCAATGACCTCGTTAAAGATGGTTCTTGTCGTCAAGGGTTCAGATATCTCAAAAATCCCATTGTATTAGTCCCGTAACTAGCATAATTCTACGTATTTCAAAATTAAAGAGTTGATCCGCTCCCTCTAATAAGTTCTCACTTGTGAAATTTAACTTAATTTAGTTGAAATAAGTTTGCAACGATTTTATTGTAATACACGCTGTGACAATTTCTTCATTTCTTTGCAGAGAACTGTTTATATTACGGATGGATAGTAACTTCTGAAGTAGTACCTCTATTATCAAGTCATAAGAGAAGTCTTTTTTCATATTTAAAATTATTCAGGGGCGCTTAAAATGCTCCGCGCTTTTTTTCGTAATACTAACACTAACAGACTGACACACTAACAGACTAACAGAGTAACACACTAACAAACTAACACTAATAATGAAACTAGTACTGACACTCGTGCATAGAATCTACATTAATGCTGAGTTAATGTTGTATAGAATTTACGTATATCTATAAGGTTCTGTCTATTTGATGTTGAGGGTCATCGCCTTATTTCCCTCGAGATGTTAGGCAAGTTTTTAAAATTC
Source organism: Mechanitis mazaeus (assembly GCA_959347395.1). Lineage (NCBI taxonomy): Eukaryota > Metazoa > Arthropoda > Insecta > Lepidoptera > Nymphalidae > Mechanitis > Mechanitis mazaeus. The sequence continues at coordinate 18,470,761 of OY365750.1, forward strand.
AAGTTTTTCAAGCCAATTAGGATCATCATTTTTACTCCTAAAACGTAATCATTTTTACACCTAGAAATAACAGCGAGGGAAGGTTTAAAGCACCTCTAAATAGTTTTAAATATGACAAGGACTTATCGTATGACTTGAGAATAGAGCCAAAATTAGAAAGTTACTATCTGCCCGTAATATAAATTTTTCTCTGTTGTCTCTGAATTGTATAATGTATACATCTTTGTAATAAATATTTATAGATATTTTAAAGTTATATCTATAGTTTTGTAGTGTAGATAAAATAATTATTAATAATAACATTAATGTATTTTTATATATTTTTTTTCATATTCATAACAATAATTTTATATTTTAGGCTTCATGTCATTACGTGTCTGCTCGAAATATGCTCGAAATATGTCACATAGCGTCGGCCCTTAACCAGACTGACATTGTTTTGGCTTTCGAAAATTACAAATATCTTTAAGGGATAAATTTATAAGCAATAAATATATGTTTTATTAATATCAAAGTGAAGTTCAATTTTGTATACAAAAATATGTATAGAGTAGTTTTATTCTAGTTTTAGAACCTTATTTTAATATCTGAATAGATTATGCAACTGACACTGAATGAAACTTTATTTTTTATGTTTTTAAAACGACAATTAAGCCTCTGTATACAAAATGAATACAAATTTTCATAATGATAAATTCTGTAGCAGTATTTTCTATTTGCTACTACAAAATCCGTAGACACTGTATCTCGTAATTCATGTCTACAAAATATATTCATATCAATTAAATAACTGAATGTGCTTTTTCAATCAATTAAATAACTGAAAGTAATAGATATTTAAGATCTTACTAAAAATTGGTTAAGTTACTAATGATATTTATAAAAGGTTGATAGCTGGAAGTTTAGTTAACACATGGTTTCTAAATACATTTTTTTGTTTCACGTATTATTATGTGCAGAGTTCACGTTAGAAGCAACAAATAAATATAGAAAAGCTTGACAAGTGGAAGTTTTTGTCATCATATGGCTTCTAAATACATTTTTTTCTGTTTCAAGTATAATTATAAAAAGCGTTTACCTTAAAAGCAAAAAAAAATTTACTGATTAATATAGTAAGCTACAAGAAAACCAGGTCAAGTAGGAAACACGAGAGCAGTTCTATCTTCTCTATCCTTGTAGTAATACAAGACGCGGCTCATGAAGCGAGCCTTCAGAAGAATGACATTTAGTTGAAAGTTAGACGCTTCGGTGCTATGTTACATAAAAACTAAAAATAAATGTTTATATTATAACTAAAAGCGCGAACCAGACCTCCATTTTGATTTGTTGCGCTCGCAAAATTTCAGTATGTGTTGTGTGTTCTTATATTGAGCGAAGCGAGGTCAAACAGCACTGAAGTTGAATTTAAAAAACGTCGACGCATTCTGTCAACTCAACTATTTTTCAAGATAAAAATCCAAAAAATAATTTAAAAAAGAAAACATTCTAAAAACTGTAAATTTATAAAAAAATCGGCACGTGCATGTCATTGTCAACAAAATTTTCGTTCGGAAAATTGTTCCAATTGAAGTCTATGGGATTTAAGTTTTTTCGTGAAACATCGAATATTTGATTTAAAAAAAAAAACCATCACCTGACTGATGTCTATTGGTGTTCAAAATTTCGAATTTTCGAATATACCATTTTTGATTGATGCTTGCACAAAGGATGGAGAAAAGTCTCTCATAGGGAGCTTCGCTCAATTATGTTATTCAATGATTTATTAAAAATATAAAAATAAATACCAGAACCACTAAGTCTTTTGAACCGTTGTAAAAACTGCTACCAGTCTTCGAATCTCAGACGGAAAAAAGGGAAAAAAAATTTTTTGATTTGAACAAATGAATTTAAGTTTGAACTGAATTTAATTATTAATATTATTTCTTTTATACTGCTTTTTTTAATCTACCTGCTAGTTTTTGTTATTGCTTGCAACTTTTTAACCTTATTTGTTCCGCCACCAAAAGGAACTCCGCCAGCCTCAGTCAACATCATCTAATATTTCTAATTACTTAGAGATTGTGTGACCGAAGTCATTTCCTTATATATTTTCGAAAAAACACAACGATAGCGAGTTTTGAATATCAAAACAAATTTATAGGATTTTCCATAGGACATAGACATTTCACTGAAGTAAAAGTTATTTTAAATGTTGACCAGGAGACTCAGCTATACGATACACTATACGAAATTGCATCAAAACCGATAGTGTATAGTTGAAAGTGATAATTTTTGACAGAATGTCGAAAACCAGTGTTAATAAGACTATAAAAACCCAGTCCACCACGGTATTAGCTGTCTTGCGGCGTAGTGGCCATACTTAGACTGTTAAAGATATTTCAATTCTTATATTTTCACAATACCCACTTTTTGTTTATATATTTTTTGGTATATTTTATATTATTTCCGATATTATCATTTCATTTTATTATCATATCTTTTCTTTTTATTAAAGTATTGAATAATTAATAATTATACATATTTTAAAATTAGTCAGTTCCCATGAGTTCTTATTGATGTTAATTAAATATCCCAGCGGAGATGTATTTACTTTGTAACAATTCGTAATTACGTATTTGTTTTTGTAATAATAACGGTTTTGTGTTCTTCCATAATTATATGTAGGAAGAAATAATTTTCAAAGTTGACTTTTAGTCACAATCAAGCAAATTAATTGTAATTAATTTCAATCAATTAAAAATTTATTCATAAAGTTTATTTACAATATGTAAAACTACAGTGCTTCTGACGTGACTTTTAACTATATGTACGCTTAAAGAAATCACAATTATTAAATACAAATATTAAATGTGCACGGAACACATTTAAAATTTCCTACGAAGACATAAAATGTTCCAATTACCTCGGGCTCTAAATACTTTGTTATGAGATAAAACAAAGATATAAGAACTAACTAGCTCTGTTAACAAGATAGACGTTTACTCAACATTGTCACAAGATAATGTTAGTGTTTCTTTGGAGAGATTAATTTTAAAAATATTATGTTTAATTTGTGTGAATGTATTTAATACATAAATATCCGGGTTCCAAACCTGTTCAAACAGTTTACTATCAAATTATTAAATTATCCGAATCTAAGTATTTGTGTATAGAATACATTGCATCTGTTTGAAGATTTACTTCGGATATGTAAAATTTTGTTTTAGGTCCGATGTAGCGTCATTACATGTCAGACCTCGAAATGTCGCATAGTTATTATCATTCTAACGCCGGGTTTTAACCAAACCTACATTGTTTTGGCTTTCGCATATTACAAATATCTTTAAAGGGAAAATTTCAATTGAATTTTGTACGGAATTAATATATATTTATTATATATTATTAACCCCAAACTGAAGTTCAAATTTCTAGACAAAGTTATGTAAAGTGTAATTTCATTCTTGTCTTAGAATCTTATTTAAATATCTGAATAGGTTATGGAACTGAGACTTTTTTTAACTTTAATTCGGCCTCTGAAGGAAGAAAATGAGTATTCATTTCATATAAGCGAATTATGATGCAGTATTATCTGTAGACTGCTACTGAACTCGTACCTTGACAGCGTTGCCCGTAGCTTGTATTTATAAAGAATCATTGCTCAGATTTAATAATTAAAATGTTTTATTTTATTTATACCATTTAAGTATATTAACTGATTATAAAACAAAAATACAACACAAACAATTTTTGTATAATCACTCCATGTGAAGTGCAATCACTAACACAATTTAATAAATTGTAATAAAAAATGAAGTATAACAAAACCGGTACAATATTTATTATAAAAACAGAAAAATAAAACGAAATTATAAAAACATTACAAAAGCGTATTAATTTAACAAAGTATTAAAAAAATGTTTTTTTGTTGAAATATTTAAATTCAGTTAATTTCAATATACTTTTGATATCAGTTTTCACTCTAAAAGAGTATAGATTTCGTAGTTCTCATAAATATTTTTAGTCTTACCTGTTCTATATCTCGAAACCTAAAACATCAACGAACGATAATTTATAGATATTTTTTTAACTTATCATTAAAAAACCGATAATCTCGTAATACCAAATGTTATATAAGTATCGAATAAGTAACCAATTTAGTAAGATTTACGAAATTTCCAAAACCTAGAAATAATACTGAAAGAACATTCGATTCGCAGGTTTTTAAAACTTTTTTTACACAGATGTTTAATGTATCATACTTACGAAATGATTACACTAGTTTCATTAAAATGTATTAAATAACTATATTATTTTTTCTATTCATGTCTATTGATATTTATTAAATATAAAGGGGTTTAAAAATCGTGAAAACTTGATATGCACCTCTAACTTACCTTAATCACAAAAAAAAACAATAAATAATAAATAATATCGCATTGCTACTACGATGCAAATATTAATATATTATATTATTTAAAAAAATATTACTAAAGTAAAAAAATACAGAAAATGAAAATAAAAATAATAATGTCTGTGTTGTCTACTTCCTAAATTATTTTATATATAAATGATATACTGTTATTTTTCACACATAAAAATTTATACGTAGATATTACACATAGCATCTATGAATCAAATTTATTAATTTTAAAATATTTATTTACGTACTCTATTTATAAAAGTCAATAAATATCGAAACGTATTTCAATTAAAAGTTAAAAATATTTCTGGTTTCTCCGAAATAATAAAGTTCGTTATCTAAGATCTTTGAACAAGTCTTTGTTTATTATTTTGGTTAAATAGAAAACACAACAAAGTGGATCAGAAAGTTTTAATAAACAGTAAACAAGGAATGAATATTGAGACGTCTGTTACAGTAATAATCAATTATTAGTATTATTTAAATAAAATTATTTCGAACTATGAATTTTAAAAATTAAAAAAAAATCCGTTTTATTATCTGCGTCTGCAAAGAAACCTTAGTAGGTTTCTATATTTCTATATTAGAAAACACGAGACCAATTTGGTAACTGGTAACTCGTAGTAACGAGACATGGCTCATTCAGCGAATCTTTAGAAAAATGACATTTACTTGAAAGCCACACATTGATGCTATGTGACATAAAAACTAAAAGTGGATTTATTATTTATCAATAATTTTAAATGAATTATTACTCTTTATCAGTTATTAAAGTAGCAAAATATATGTAATTCATATTTAAGTATATATAATTAATTTAATTAGTTTGTAATTTATTCCTCATACACAAAAGTGTGCGAACAAAGTTAACCTGTAGTTGAAGGCATCTTAGTCTCTTAGGATTGAACGTAGCAACTCTCTCACCTCATTTAGGCCAGCATCGTTAGGGTGCCCTAAGTTGCTCGAAGACCCTTCAAATGGGGGGTACCTAAGTGGGTCATGGTGAGTGCTGACGCGATCCAGTGGTGTCGCACTAAGACATAAAACTGCGTTGGTTTTTAGTGGATAGATTTAAAAATGGCAGCATCCTCTATGGTGCCAGGTAGTCCTACATAACCCAACGGCCATCACCTTCTTCGCGCCCGTGGATCCGAAAACAAAAAAAAGGATTGACCGTATTACCAGTGTTATTTATAGGGTATGATAATAAAACACATAAGTATGTCTGGTTTAAATTTATATTCATAATAATCAACTGTTGACAGATAACAAATGATCTTACAATATCCAATTTGTACATAATGACTTAAGAAAATATGGCAACACTCATATTTAACAATAAATATAATGATTCTTTCTGGTGTTACTTCAATGTGTTAATATTAAGGCTCTTAGAATTAGTATATTAGAAAATAAAACAGTACAATGATCGCTCTAACACGACTCATACAGATTATTCAAATACAATTGTAATATACTTAAGACGAGTGAACTAATGCGATGACCTTCACGGGTCTGTCGTAAAGACTACTATTACAATAACGAGTGTCTTTTTAGCAATTGAAGTTATTCTAGAATATAACGTCAATAAAATGTTAGAGAAACAAGATGGGAACTGTACAACGGGCTGAGTACAAACATTTGTAACATTCAAAATGACGCCTTATCACAAAGAATTAAAGTACATATTATGCATGTATTAATAACTGGGAACGAGACTTAGTCCTTACACCAATGAAATAAGCGGTAACAGCCAACAACAAGACCGCAACACATTGTTCAATATTAAATACATTTAAAATAATACTTAGATTTTGATTCGTATATTACAGGGATGGCGAACCTTTTTTGATGTCCGTGCCACAGTCAAAAATTATATTTTTTAAATAGGTAACGTGCCGCAATAAAATTTCATTGAAGTGTTACTATACGTAACTATAATTAAATAAACAAATAAAAGCAATTCTCCCTAAAAAAAATGGTTTTAATCAATGTTTTACAAAAAGCTAAAAATTATTTTATTTTTGTGCCATCAAATTTTTCATACGTGCCGGTTGTGGCACGCGTGCCAGTGGTTCACTATCCCTAGTATATTATACAGTTAAATAGAGAGACTTCAACACTAAGATCTAGTCGACCCACGACATTGAAACTAATACTGGATGAAAATATATGAAGAATTTCATAATAAAATGGTTATATTTGACAAACAGATGTATGGCAGTCTCATGTTGGCCAAGCAACATTATAAATATTAGACAATAATTAAAGACAATACATGTCGCTAAATCTGAGACACTAAAGGATCAACTTTAAAAATTCTCAATTAAATATAAATGTTTATCATTTAACATGCCCCTAAATACTTTCAACAGACAACGATTTTAATGTTAGTCCAATACAACTCTTCCGAATTCGACCCGAACACTTCAAGACACAGAATAACAATAGACAATACAAACCTCACCGCACAGCGCCATCTGTGGCCGTCCGTTGAAAAACTTGTCGCGTGCGCACGATGTCTTGTCAATCTACTAACGATTATTTAAAAAATCTGATATGAAGAATTAACTATTCTAAATATTGTGCGCTAATCTTCGAACACAGGAAGACGAGAATTTAAATATTTTTAATAAAACAAGTTTTTAAACGAACACCAAATACCGGCTAACCGTCATGACGCAGGATAAACGAAGTATAAACAAGTGCTTCAAATTTGACAAGTGACACTTTAAAAACACCAATACGAAATGTAAAAATATTTACATTAACCCATTTTAATCCGATACCGAACTCACTCTTAGACCGATCCTAAACAAACTGAATCTACTCTATCGTTACACCGTCACTATGAAGACACGACGCGACACGATACGACGAGACGCTACACGACTCGACACGACGCGACACGACGCGACTTTGAACTTTAATACTGTATAACTCACGCATCTTTCAATAACCGCACGACTAGGTATGTAACGTTGATAAATTTCAGAAAAATCCTATCTATAACGTACTAATATATCTAATGTTTGAAAATTCTAGTCCAGTCGAACGTTTTATATATAATTATATTAAAATGCATCAAGTAGTTCAACATTAATAATCCGCTTCACTATCGTAAGTAGTCAAAGTATAATGTTAGATAATCTAAAAAAAGTCGTTGTAACGTACACTTAACGCTCAAGGAGCATAAAAAAAGCGTTTGCGAGAGCTTTATCTAACGTTTATTTATAAATTATTCTCAAAATGTCGCTAAATTTAAAAATGACTCAAATTCATTATTTAAATTAGAAACGCCGACAATACTCAATGTAAATACTCAGTTCTAAAACTGAACTGAAATGGTGGGTCTGAAAAATAAAAAAACGTGCAAACCCCGACTTTGTAATTTCTATATCAGAATATAACAAGCACATTAAGAAGCTTGTATTCTAAAAAGATATCAAAGATAAGATAAAATTCTGAGAAATGACACACAAATATTATTTCCGGTTAATTCTAAGCTATGACACAAATGTTGCTAGCATGGATACTATTTTTGGATATAATTATGTATTGGCATGCGTCTTTCTTCCCGAGGAATATCACGTGATCTACGCGTCTTCATTGATTTGCTTGAACAGTAGGGTTTCTTCGAATATGTATTGCCTGAGGGTCTCCTTCGGCAAGTTGTCTAATTCCATAGTGAATCTGAACGGTTCTTCTGCAACGGGCTGTAATGAGATACATTCTACAGAAAAAGTTTTGATTCTAGTATATGACTTTCTTCTTTCTTGCACGCGTACACATTTGAAACAAAACAATTTTTTACGGATTTAACTCGCGTATAATTTGATTACATTTTACTTTTAACCCGATGTTTCAAATGCTTTGCAACAGTCCTCGTATGTGTAAGTGTGTATACGCGAGTTAACTCCGTAAAAATAGTTTTATTTCAAAATTTTTTTTGTCAAATCTCTAAAAGATGAAAGTGGCTTAAAGTAAATATGTTTTACTAAATGAATAGTTTTTTAGGCATTACAAAAAAAATATGAATGATTTAGTTATGATATAAAATTGTCAATCTCCACTATTAAGTGTAAAGTCAAAGAACTGATTCTTGAAGAGAGCAACACTTGATACAGTAGGTTGTTTAAAAAATGGTAAAAATCACCAAAGTAGAAGTAAGTTTGAATAAAAAGTTATTATTTTAAAATATATCAATATACATATGTACCAGTTTATCTGTTTTTTAATATTAGATAATTTAATTTATTTATTAACTAGTCCAGATACTTTCAAATTCATATAACTAAGGAATAATAAATTTTCCACTGTATAAAATATATTGTAAGTGTTGGTCAGGTCCCATGAGTTCTTATTGATGTTAATTATATTTCCCAGCGGAGATGTATTTATTTTGTAACAGCCCTTAATTACGAAAAGTATTTGTATTTGTAATAATAAATTTTGTATTTTTATTTAATTTAATGGATGAAAGGTCATAATAAGATTAATGTTTTTGAATCTTCATAATGGTTAAAAACTTTAAAATTGAGCTTCAATCGATATTCATAGCTCCAAGGAAGTACAATGTATTGCAAAATGCTGTCCTACAATATTCGTTCCTTCGTAGACACTCCTCGAAAATATTTTTATTATTGGCGTTATTTATCTCTCATTTTATAGCTATTCTGATATTCCCAGTAGGAATACGGTAGCCCGTATTGAGTTTTTTTGTAACATTACCACTATTATTATCAGTAGCGTCAGAGACCTGGTGAATATCCCCTGAAGGAGTAAACTGTGGATGTTCTGTAGACTAAAAGATTATAGAGATTCGTGTGTATAGTCTGTCATGGTATGAGTTAGGACAGAGTGTGTTATGTGTATTCTAGACCATTCCAAAATAATTTCTAATTATAATTATATTAATAATTAGTAAATTTTAGAGTATTTTCTTGGTTTATTGTACTTTTGATATTGGTGTTCGTGTTAGCGTGCGTGTATGCGTGTGTGCGTGTATGTGTGTGGACGTGTGTGTGGGCGTGTGCGTGTGTGATGTTACCTCATCGTTGGGGTCATAGTATTGTTCGAGGTAGGGGTGCGCGAGCGCCTCCTCCACAGTGATACGCTTGTGAGGGTTGAAGGTGAGCATGCGGTGCAGCAAGTCCAGCGCACGCGGATCAGCCCCCGGGAACAACTCCGTCCACGGCACGCGGGGTTTGTACGGAAGAGACTCCAGGTAGCTGCGAGCCTGAACCGGATTATATACTTACACATATATATGAATACGTGTTGAATTTTGCAAATAATTATTATTAGTTTTATTTTAATATTAGTTCATTGTCAAAATTTTAAATACAATTTTGATATATTAGTAATTTCGTTTCACCGAACGGATCTTTATAAGCATCACCTTGTTAGTCGATGTCTGTCGAACCCTACTTCTCGTTCAAGTTTAAATTATTTTAGCAAATATTTAATTTTACGATATAAGCTTTCGACGTCAAATTCAACACGTTCTTGCCATATATTACCTATATTCTTACATTTTAAAATGAATTAAAAACTATTTATTAATATAATTGAATTTCATGCAAGGAATCACAAAATAGTTGTAAGATATAACGTCTGTACGTGCCCGTATTTTAATGTGCGTTGTAGGACTGCCTTTTATTGCTATAGTAAATTTAAGCCTTTATTTATATATTTATAAATATCATTTAATAAAGTTACTTTGATAACTAGAAGATAAATATATTCATTTATTACATAAATTGTATACACAATTACATTATTATAACAAGTAACTCAACGTGAAAGAAACGTACAAAAATATATTTACATTTAAATAACATTATTTCAGGTATGGTTTATTTTTGCTGTGTATTCTCACAAAGACAATAGCTTGAAATAGTGTAACATTGTATGCACAATCGACTACCTTCCTAGTTAAGGCACATTGTTCTACACAAAGCTGTAAATTTATTTTGGAATACTTCATAAAAAATGTTATTTTCTGTATTTTTTAAATTATTGTTAATTTTTTTTTTTAATCTATCAGGAGGTAAGTGTCATAAAATTTTATACGAAGGGGTTGATATTATATGTCTTGATGAATAACTTTTGAATGACTTTAATTATAGAACACCAATAAGCTGGTAAATAATTGTCATTATTATATTATTGATCATAATAAATAAGAATTTATGTTTCTTGAAAAATATATAAAACATGTTTTGAAATATGCACATCAAAAGCTGTCATATGATCTGGTAGCTTCAATTTTAAATTTCAACAGCATACATACTTTATTTAAAGATTTTGTCAGAAATGTATACTTTTAACATTTTCCTTTAAACTTGTAGGTACTATAAACGGTCATTTACTTGCCAAATTTGAGTAGAATGAAGTTAAATTTTTCTTCTGACCTGAGTATATAGTTTTAATTTCAACTCGGTATCTCCATGCGTTACCTAAATTCCAAGTCTTAACAAACAGACAAACAACTAAAACTAATAAAGGTAACCTTTTTTTAATATATAAAAACCTAACATGATATATTTTTATTTGTCTACAATGGAAATGAAAAAAAAACTGTGTCTCAAGTTGATCAAAAATAACGTACTGTAATCAAACTGTTAGATACCTTTTCTATTTTTATTGCCTCATTGCCTTCAGCATATATTTTTTATATAAAGTTCAAAACATAAAATCGGACGCTTTTTCATTAATAGACCGAAATTTACATTTACGCGAAACATGTGTGCATTTTCCTAGTCTGCCTAGCCGTGTTGAGCTTAGCCGTAGTAGTCTACGATGTTGCACGCTTACCTAATAGTAACTTATTCACTCTGACTTTGAAGACTCCTGGATTGTAATTATCAGGAAACACCGACCCTAGCAGAGTTCCAAACTTTCACCGTCCTCAAAAGAAAAGAAAGAGGAAGCGAAGAACGTGCAAAGTTTTGTTCCTGACTTGTGCACTTCAACCGTAAATGGATATTTTCCTCCTGACCCCAGGATTTTCGGAGATGGTAAGAAGGTGGAGAGTGTAGCTCTGTTGCTCACTCTCCAAAATATAATACAATAAAAGACCGACCAACTGGCCACCTTGCGGCGATGTTCAAGACCTTGGGAGTTTTGCCTTAGCAACGACAGTATCACCTACGAGTCTCTTAGTTCGTATTTAAACTGATTCCATCGCATATAGGTGAATTTTTTTTGGCCCATCCCATAGATGCGCCAAAAAAAATTCACCTACATAGAAAGAATACCAAGTTTGTAGCAGTGTATTGAGCTTTAGACACAATGTAAGCCAAAAAATTTATTGAACCTGCCATATCCTGTTGAAGGATTTTGAAATATCGAGGGAAACCACTGGTCCTTTTCCATAAATCTCAAACGATTCACTTTATACGTGTGTAGCGTACACTATGAGTCGCAGTTGTTGGATTGTATCCAACAACTGTATCGCCACATCCGCCAGATACCTATAGGACTAGGTTTAGAAGGAAAGTATATTACCATTCTTAGACCAGCTGGGTGAAATTAAACAAGAGGGCAAAACGGTTAGACACAGCACATCAAAAAACTAGGGTCTTCAAATTTACGGAAACGCCGAAAACATGTTATAACTGGCGTGTAAGATACGCCTACACGTAGTTTAAAATTACATTCCATGATATACCCTGGGCAGTATAAATACTACACATCGGATGCACATCTCATTTGGATATCCGTGAAAAACAGGAGGTGAGGTTTATCCGTCTCGATATAATAGTGAGAGCAGACCTCTAATGTTGATGTGGAGCAATTATTAAGAAGAAAAAGATAATGAACAGATATAAAAGTTTTTCTTCTTTTATTTCTCACTTTTGTGTTTTTGGAAGTTAAAATAAGTACGAAATTGGCAGTAGAGTAGTAAGAGCGAGGCTTTTACATCCTAGGACCAATGAATCATGTCATAACCACACAGAGCAATGGCGGACTAAAATGTAAACTGCGGGAACGCCCGAGCCCAACAGAAAGTTTCCATTGCAACCTCTCATCCGAGACTCAATCGAAGCAATGATGCCCTCTCTAAATTTATAAACAGTTGGTGGGACAGCCTTTCCTAACTAGCAAGCTCACAATGGGTCTTTTACTGCTGCGGTCAGAGGTGCACCGAACCTCGAAACCCGCTGGCCTCAATTAGACTCCCGATGTGCTTCAGATTCGGTATATATTTGGCAATGGTACTGACTTAGAATACATTTAGATACTTAAAATACACAAACAGTAAAAACATTATAAGCATGTCATCTGTCATGGCAAATAATTTAATATATTTTGTTTTCTTATATGAGGAATGAAGAATATAAATGTTTTCTTTTTACTTATGATATTAATAAAATACCTTTTCATTAATGATGCAGTCGAGGTCCTCCTGGCTGGGAGAGCCCAGAACGCCTAGGATGTGGTTGAGCTGATCCAAGTAATGCTTTCCCGGGAATATCGGCCGGTTGGAGAGCATCTCCGCCAGAATACATCCCACCGACCAGATGTCTATAGATTTCGTGTATCCCTATATTTAAAAATTTATAATTTATTTTCTCAACATAAACATATTTTTATTTATTTATAATTTTATTGCAAAATAAACATAATATAACGTAGAAGGCAAGCTTGAGGAAAGAAGGATAGAGAATATCCTTGCCAGCCAATCTTATCATGTACAAGAGAGACCAAGTGTGGAAAAACTAAATCTAAAAATAATTAAATCGTACACAGTGACAATTACAATTTATTTTATATTAAATATGTTATTAATAATTTAAACTGTATCTGGTTTCTTTAATCTAAATACTCTAATAGACTCAAGTACCTCAAAGCAGTTATTATAAAATATTAACTGGCGTATTAAAAGATAATTACTTCTCTTTTAATAAAGTTATGCTTCATGAAACATAATTTACAAGAATATTACTTAATATTTCTAATAAAGATTTTAAATTGATATAAATTTCTGGTCTACAACTTCACTTCATAATTAGAATATAATAAATTGAGGAGTGCTTATAAAATGATATAAAAGTCGACGTAGAGGTTACATAGAGTTAGTTGTCTTGCAAATTGAAATACAGAACAAGTGGAAAAGCTGCCCATTTGCTGCGAATAAGTACATGAAACGTAATAACTGTTTCTTTGTTGGACATCATCCTGACTGTACGTCCTTTTACATCTACAAACAATATTTTTTATATTTTTAGCTTTTAAGCGAGAGGCCATCGTTTTTCAATATCTATATATTTAGATTAATTCAGCCTTTGTAAGTCAGTGATAATGTAGCATTCTAATTGAGATAGAACTTTTGTAATCGGTTCAGTATGTTTTAAGTTTATTCGTGTCAAATATAAAACAGCACTGAAGTTGCATTTACAAAACGTCGACGCGTGCTTATGTGCTCAATTGTTTTTTTTTTTTCGAGCTAAATTGTCACGCAAAAAATTTTTTTCATTGAAGTCTATGGTATTTTAGTTTTTCCGTGATTATTCCTCGATGACATCAAATATTTGAATTTTTAAAACCACCACCAGACTGATGTCTATCAGTGTGCAAGATTTGGAATTTTTAGGATATACCGTTTTTGATTGATGCTTGCACATAGGATGCAGAAAAGTCTGTCATAGAGAGCTTTGCTCGATTATTATAGATGTGTGATAAAACTTTAAAAATTATTTATTTAATGATGAGACTTTATTATGAATTATCTTGTACACAGGACAGTACACACAAAAATTTGATTAACATTCTAGAATAGCATTTTCATTACAGACTTAGAACTAATTCATGAGGTTTGGGAATAAAAATAAATTTGCAAAGTACACTACAAGTGCGTAGGTTTTTGTATTCTATGAAATATATACACGTCCGTGTGTTTATGAGTGAATTATAATTATTGTTAAAATATTCAAATTAAATATGTTGATGAAAGAGAGTAATTTTGTTTTGTAAAAGCATTACTCATAACAATGTTCTTTTTCGCGAAATGAAAATGAACAAAGGCTTAGAGGGTTCATGACGTGAAGAAAATAATGACGAAAAATAATATTATGTGTTCATAACATATCCTCTATTTTTATTAAATTTTGTTATTAAAACCATATTTTTATATTAGATATAAAAAACTGAACAGAAATAAAAATTTACGTTTTCAAAATGGGTGTCTTTTTGTCTCTTTCTTTTATTGTTAAAAGATAAGATATTATTTATTTTACAAATAAATAACAGAAAGGAAAGTTAGTATATAATTATTGATTAAAATAGAACAATTATTTTCTCAAAGTATCGGTAAATAACAAGTGTTATTATTAAATATAATTATCCGGCTGTAATCACATAAATTTTATCCGGATTTACGCGGCTAGTATCGAACATTCGGGGGCTTTTTTCATGAGCTCTGAGCATGGCCAAATCGCATGAACATAAGTATAGCCGAATAATTATATACAATAGTAAACACGAAAGTTTCAATACAGTGTGGTTATTGGTTCTATGGCACACTGTTTTTATATGTCATTTTCATACATATTCATTCATATCATTTTCATTATTTTCTATGAACAAGTAATAGTATGGTTACTGTCTTCTTACCTTGGAGTGGAGCATAATCTGTCCTCTTACCTTGGAGTTGAGCATAATTTCTGGCGCACGGTACCAGCGCGTGGCGACGTACTCCGTGAGAAAGCCTGTGTGGTCATGGTCGGGATCTGCCACACGCGCCAGACCGAAGTCACATATCTGCACATACAACACTTATTAGCTTGATCATTTAGCTACTAAGGATTTTTATAGCCGTTTCGTCTTGTTGTACATAAGTAAGCTAAAACCAAAAATCGTGATTTCGAATACATAATAAGTTTCGTGATATTGACGTTCAGAGTTTCAGCGTACTTTTTGACAGTTATTTATGTGTTCGCAAAAAAAAACACAAATTTAGTCCCCTAAAAATTATTTAAAAAAAGTGCGGTGGAGAAATAATTGAATGTTGTTTTCGAATTTTAATACTATTCTTAAGTAACAATTCATAATCATAATTATATTGATTGATTGATTGATTGTTTGCTGGCTTGATTGATTGATTGATTGATTGATTGATTGATATGATTTGACTTATTCCCACACAAAAGAAGTCAGATAACTAGGTAAAGAAAGTAGTTAATAAATAATCTATCAAATAGATTTTTAGTTATTCGTTAGAGTAAATGGGCCAAAGGGTAGTTTTAGTCAAAATTTATAATACCGAATAATAGGTTCTTTAACCTCTTTAAAGCAATTTATGTTCTGGTTGGAATAAAAAGATCATACTTATATAATACAGAGATTTTATAAAAATCGTTCATAGATTTGATATAATATATCAAATACACAGCCGATAAAACAACTAATGGCAGTGATGGAGGTATGATACTTTTAGAAGGGTCTGGGTGTTTTCTCAACGAATATTGAACCCGTGCAGATAGCTACCATAATTCTGTTCTTATTGCCGACAGTATTAACTCAGACTGCTGCTTTGCTGACAAAGCAACAGATTTCAATTATGGTCTAACAGTGGATGTCCTTGCCCCATATTCACCTAAAAGCGTCGGGTTCCGACCCGAGGGATCCGAGAGCCCTTCCATATCGACTTTTCGGACAGATTTCTTAAATTCTGACTCGAATCTTACGATTTTTTTTATATGGTCAAAAAGAACAGGTTTTCTAGGGAAAGGTGAAGGTGAAAATTTAAGCTATCCCACTATTAATGCCCCTATCGTCATTCCCTTTTATCTAATAGGGTTCCATATTCACAGAAGGTGTCCTATGACCATCCAATCCCTAAAAAGCGTTGATATTTCCTAGACAGTGTTATTTGACAGCGGCACAAGGCATTTTTAAAAAAAAATTACCACGTTATGGAATCTCAAACGACACATGGATTAAACTCACTAGGACGAGTCTCAGAGTAGGATAAAGAGAAATTAATGTCTTTTAATCCCACGAATAGACAAGTGTGTACATTGCACTGCAAAAATAAGGATCCTTTTATGATAGCGCCACAGTTACAAGAAGTGTATGTCCATATTTCTGAGACCATAGAGATTCTCGGCGTCGATATTTAGAGCAAAATTCAAATTGGTAATAATTTGGAAAATAAAGTAAACTTATCCAACAAAGAAAGCGTTCTAAATAGGACGAGGAGTTGCTTTACACTTGACTAGACTCCCTCAAAAGGCGTGCATTTCCAATTGTCCATAACCCGAGTATCAACGATGGCGTGAATTCGCTGGAGCAGCGGAAAGACTCGGCGTCGCTATATGTCTTTAACCGTTTCTTATAGAGGGAATTCTATGAGGAATTGTTACCACAATCACTATTCTTAAACCGTGCCACTCAACAACAAAACAGCCTCCATCCTAATTACCCGGAAAGGTTCTCGTCCAGAACGGTACACTTCTAGCGGTATTTTTTCTCGCGCATGTGTAGACTCAGGACTGAATTACCTGCCGAGATGTTTCCCGAATGATATGACTTGTCCCTCTTTGAACGAAATTTAAAAAGAGTGTAACTATCTCAGGACAGCTAAAATAAATTTTAGGCGGTTCACACATACGATCAACTAGTCGCTGGCTTTTCTACCACCAAAAGCATTAAAAAAACGAAAAGGCAATGTAATATTGTTGTAATATTACCTTATGAAGTAATAAATAAATTTAAATATTAAAACTACAAATAAACTACTACAAAACAATACACTGTACAAATTTTAGTAAACGTAAAGCTAAAATTTTAGTAAACGTCAAAGCGATTAAAAAAGTTTCTGTTAAACTTTATTTCATATGACCTCGTTCGTATTTTAAAGTTAAAATCTACTCGCAGTCAAGCACATAAAATTTTATTAATTTCTATATCAAACAAAAAATTCATAGAGTATTTATAATAAAAAGAATTACAGTGTTTCAGTCGCGACTTAAAACATACGTCTTAATCGACAACTCTAATACCTGATCGAGGATATATATTTTAATCTATAATTATGTACAGAAACTAATAAAATTGTGAACTTTCTCCCATAAAATATTCCCTAAGGGGAATAATAATTATAAATATAGATCCTCAATCAGGTATTAGAGTTGTCGATTATGACTCTGCTGCTGATTATGAATCTGCTTTTCCCATTGACAAAGTAAATGGGAAAAGCAGATATTAAAACTAACGAGCTCCATCAGGGAAATGGACGTTTAGTCATTATTATTACAAGATGTTAAAGTGTTTCAAATTCTTGTGAGAATTCCGCAATTTAAGTGCTCTTTTATAGCTTGCAGAATTAAATTATTACTTTATTATGTATATTGAAATGTATTAAATCAAATGTAATATTTAATATTTAATTTGTACTATAAATCCGTATACTAATACATTAATAATATATGAAATGAGGTAAATAGTTCATTGATTAATTAATTAATTGAATTAGTTTCAAAGTAGCAGTTTCAGGGCTGATGGTGTCTAATGTAGTTTAATAGGCCCCAGGTGGTTTCTTGTGTTTCGAAAAATTGAATTTATAAAAAGACTGAGAAAGTGCGGGAGAGAATATCTTTTTCTCGTATCCAAGAATTTCCTTTTCATTCACGTAACCTATAATGACTACTCGTGCAGAACATTAATTCAGAACCACGTTCTAATCCCGGGAGGAAAACAGCAAACTCCTCATTATCCAAGTTTTTAGAAGTTATTCCTAAAAGATATACCTTTTATAAATATTCTTTTTAACATTGACATTTTTTCATTTGAGAAAGTGATCATTTATGCACATCAAAAAGAGCGAGCAGGGCCTATTTTGATACCATATTTATCGAAATAAGCTATTTTGGACACACTCAAAACTTAAAAGCTTAGCTACGAGGGTTCCAAACACACCCACCCTGGTCTGCGAAGAACCACACAACAAACTTCGCCGGGTATTTTTTATTGTTATCACTGTTTCACAATCTTCAAAATATCTATTAAACAATTTGGGTACAATTACAAATATCGCATTCAATTCGATATAAAGGGCTTATAATTTTAGTTAAAAATGTTAGAACTTGGCCTGCGAGACAACCAGTCCTCCGCAAGCATGGTATAGCCAGAAAAGTTATATATCCCATAATATTTTCTAATAAACGGACTATCACACTAGTAGTTCTAAAGATTAGTCCAATAAAACAAAAAAGAAACTTAATAATATTATTATAATATACAAACTCGTTAAGTTAGTGTTATTGAAACGTTAATTAGCCGATTCAAAGCGAACATGATTTGAAATTCAAATTAATTAATTGTTTTAACAACATATAATTTAATGTGGATATAATTAATTCCATAAATTAAACAATTAAAACAGGAGAGGTTTAAGAGCTTTAATATATAACCAATAAACTGTCAAATAAGAAGATAGCATCTGCAATTTTGACTGAAGGTTTGAAATTGTCTAATGTTTAACAATATTAAGATGGTTTAATTTTAAATAACAAAATTTTCTATCACAGGACTCAAACCTGAAACGTCTGGGAAACAGTCCTATCGCTCTACCGACTGTATTCTATATTTTTTATTATTTATTTAAAAAAAATTGCACGTGACAAATAATCTGTGTCGCAGGACAACAAACACAAATAACGAACACAAATAACATCCAGACTCGAAACAGCAATCTGTGAATAACAGAGACAACTGTCCCGTAAGGGAATTCAACCCATGATCATTGGCTGAACAATCAGGGCCTGAACCACTAAACCAATATTATTTGGATTCTATAAGCAAAATCTTATGTATACCTCTAGGGGTAAGTCGTTGGTGGGTTGGTCTAGAAAAGGGATGGCGAGTCAATGGCACGCGTGCCACGATTGGCACGTTTGACAGTTTGATGACAAGCACAAAATCTAAATAATTATAAAACATTGATTGATATAAAATATTTAAAGAAGAATTTCTCTTACTTATTTATTTAATTACACTTACGTACAATTTCGCCATGCTAAACTTTCGGATGAAATTTTATTGTGGCACTTAAAAAAAAATATGTTTGATTTTGTGTCACGGATATTAAAAAAGGTTCGCCATCCCTGGTCTAGACCAGGCTCTCTAGGATCAATCGGCCGTTTCTGCCAACATACCTTTAAATCACAGGTGGTGTTCAGAAGTAAGTTAGATGGTTTGAGGTCCCGGTGCAGTACATTCGCAGAGTGAATATACTTCAGCCCTCGCAGGATTTGGTACAGAAAATAACAGATGTGGTCGTTACTTAATTTCTGCAAAAAATATTTCGTTTTATTAACTATTTCTTGTAAAACTCTTTATGTGTGTGTAAAACTTTTGTGATCAATGATTATTATTATATATAATTATCCGGCTTTACTCACGTAAATCTTGTCGGAATTTACCCGCTAATTTTGAAACTATTCAGGATTCTTATTCATGAGTAAGGCGGAATCGTTGAAAATAATTGGGAAAAATGCCATAGATAGTATTTACGCGAGTACAGTAATAATATATAATACTGCTATGGATATATATGGATATATATGAATAATTATATATAATACTGCTTGTTTAAAATGTGGGTAGTTTGATATATTAACTTACTTGTGTTTTTAATAATTTATATAAGTCCGTCTCCATTAAACATTGGACAATATAAACGTCCTTCATTTGGTCGATTGTTTCTGCTCTTAAAATATCTCTTATATCGATAATCTGAAACAAATCAACATACATAAACAACTGTATCTAATAAAAATATATACCCAGTAGAACTTTATTTTTTGTTACTTTTACACTAACGAGTTATATTAAACGTGTGAAAGTGACAAAAAATTAATCAAAATATCAAAAAAATATAAACCACGTACATTTTCATGTTTAAATCGGGTAAGTATTTTAATTTCTCTTAGCGTCCTCTGGCAATACGTTTGATGTTCGAAGGGAGAAATTTTCTTAATGGCAACTTTTGCTAACTTAATAGTGTCGAATGCGGATCTGTGAAATAAAATAAATAATTATAATTCAATACATAATTATTGTCATCTTTATATTAAGAATTTCTTACTATTATATATAATTATCCGGCTGTATTCAAATATACACCTTGTTTTTATCATGCTCCAGGCTCATGAAGGGTCCGCACGGGTTAGTAACTGTTCGGCATTTTTCGACAAAATAAAGGTAGTACAGATGTATTATTACATATAACTAATTCCATAACAATGCGGTGTTTTCTTTGAAGTTACGGGTCTCCGGTTAGATAACCTTATATAAAAAAGTTGTACGACCCTCTCATAACAAAATTTCATTAAAAATCTGCATGCAAAAAAGCAATTTGATCTCAAGTTCATAAATGTGTAAGGCCCTTGTAAGGCTTTGAGTCTGGCCTCGCTAGTAATATTTATAACATGGTTATTTAGTGGAGATGGGATGACTATGACTGACCGAATGGCCGACTAGCCGACTAGTCGATTGCTAAAAAGCCGACAATGTTTTTATGGATTTTTTTTTCTTAATGTTAGAGTTTTAATTTTTATTAATAATTTAACTTTCGAGTAATATTTGTCGATGAGTTCCTTTTACTTGGTTAAATAATAATACAAATTAATCATAGAAATGGATAGGTGTTTATTACTCAGTCATGCCGAAAGTAAATAGTCGGTCATGTGCGCAAACTAATCGGCGATTAGTCGCTGACTACAAACGAGGCGAGTGGTCGGCTTTATCGACTAGTTGGCAACTAGTCGGCACATATCTATTATTTAGTGTTCTACATAATTAAAACATTGATCAAATACTTTTCCCATTAAACAATCAATAAATTTTACCTGTTAGAAAATATATATATATATATATATATATTACATATATAACATTCAAAAGTAATATTAATTACTAAACTCCTTTTAATAATTAATATTTCTAATAAATCAATTTCATTTTCTTCACAAATATATATTACATCCTTATTTTTTTATGAAACGAATATTTAATAAACTTAATTTATTTTCGGGTTATATTATAGGTTAGTGTTGTTCAACTTTCGGGATTTTCACATATATAAGAAATATATCGAGACTTAATGACGTGAATATTTTTAAGGTACGATACAATATTTATTGATTAATATTCGTTCATATTGAATTGATTGATTGATTGGTTTAGTTGTTCATAATTTTTTTTTAATGTTCGACGTTTGTGAAACAGTGATCACAAGAAAGAAAACACCCGCCTAAGTTTGTTGTGTGGTTCTTTTCAGATCAGGGCGCGCTTGGACCCCTTGTAGCCTTAAGCTCTTAAGTTGGAGAGTGTCCAGACGGACTTATCTCGATAAGTATGGTATCAATATGGACCTCCCGACTCTTCAAATTGACGTACAAAAGTGATCACTGATATGGATTCAAAGTGGATCAAAAAGTTATAAATAAAAAATAAAAAATTCAAGAATAGCACTGACAGGGCTCACAGGTCGAATCTATTGAAGGTAGAAAATAAAGCAAATACCTTTAATACCTGGTTTGACAGCGGTCGAACAAAATTGTTCAGATAGAAAGAGAGAGAGTAAAATAGAATAAAGGGATAAAAGAGATAACATGGGTCAAATAATAGAAATCATTTCGGTAAAACAAGGCACAACCCTCTTGATAAAGAGTTACAACCTATTTTAACGATGAGATCAAATATTGTTTACACTTCCTTGTATAAAATATGTTTAATTTAAAAAATCCATTTTATCCGTATTCTTCAATTGTATTTGCTTCAAGTTAAAACTTAAAAATATAATCCGATATTAGTACTAATTTCGAGATATATACGTATATATTGATATATATCTTTGTTTATATTATAGGACCATTACAATTAAACAAGGGAGACTAGGTAAGGTATATCATAAGTGTCCTATGCGGAATACAATTTTTATATAATATAAAATAGAGCTTTCCTGTCTGTTTATTGTACAAAATTTCATCCATGTCGCGACAAGAACACCTAATGACCAGAAAACGTGAAAGGAATCCCGAAAAAGGGTAGAGTAACAATAATATATAGAGGCATATAAAAACTAACAACATTTACGGAGATTTGCTAAAGTGGAAGTAATTAATGCCACACTTTTTGTTACCATACAGCAATAAGTTCCATGAAACTGTGGCGAACAATAATCGAGATAGCGTCAGCATGGAGGATGTGGCATATTTTTTTTAAGATGGGTAAATGAGCATACAAATCACTTGCTTAAATTACCAAAGTTCAAGGTTTGTTGCATTACCAGAGCTTTGCTGGCCTTTGAGAAGAGTAGTGTTGTTTAAGAAACAAGAACACAGATTTTGAGATACATAACACGTTAATAGGATACATTTCATCTCCTCTCTAAAAACCACGGAAGTTGGCTATAAGATTTACGAGTAAATAAAAACTAAAGCGACCTATATAGTTTGAGAATGAAGTAACTGATGCAAAGGTGTCATTGCTGGGATGTCTCTCATTGATGAATAAAATCCTTCACTCTTTGTTCATGTAATACGCTTTTAGCATTTTTTTACCTGAAAAAAGAGTGTAGAAACCCAACTCAAAGAATTTGGCTGCGATCGTAACTTTTGCGACATCTTTAAGAGTTTTTTTTTTTTATGGAGACGCAAAGGATTGAATCGGATTATAGATTAACAATGAAACTCGCAATTTTTTGATATGATGATATATGATGACAAGACATGAATAATGTATTTTAATTACCTAAAGTTTTTCAGTTTTTAATCAAATAGAAATAACTTTGTTGAACTACTTTCTTAAAAGTAAACTTTTTGTACAAAGTTTACTTATTTTAACTTGAATACACAATTTTTTATTTTACCCCTAAATTTTTCGACCAAACAAGTGTACTTAAAATATTCGTTAATTGATTAAAGAAATACATTTAAGAGAACTACGAATAACTCAGAACTACACTTAAAAAAAATATATTATATAAAATATCACACATAATCGACAGTTATTTCTGCTTATGCTTCATTTATCAAAGTACAAATAAACAATATATATTAATTGTATAGGAACGTCAATTCTATAGGAATTTGTCCCACTACTTACAGAAGAACATACATACATATACATATGGTCTTTATACATTGATTGATTCGCTCGAATATCATGCGAGTTCATTTCGAGATTCCACCATATTCACACCTCATGGGTTCGAAACTAGTCTTTTAAATACCGATAATATATATTTACCCGCGCTTAGCCGAACATACAATAGTAATAATACCTAAACATCATAATAATGAAGAAATTATAATAGTAGGTGATAAAATAAACTAATAAAAATGCGCATCTTTCGTTTGTTAAATTTAAAGCCAAAAATAAGAACATTCAAATTTAATCTAGACAAGAACGAAATCTTATAAAAAATGTTGCTTATACCAAAGTGTAATTAGATTTAAACAATGAATCGTTTCATTGACATACCTTCGAACACATGGTTATAAATATATAATATTAATAATAATAATCATTTATTTGAAACCAAAAATTAACAAAGTACATTTTAAGTTGACTACCCTCCACCCTAGCTAAAAACCTGTATTGTGGATATTTGTGAGTTGTGGATATATATAATTATATAACGGCTGTCCTTAGATTTTATTGATGTAAATCTTTAAACATTTAATATACCGGCGGCTGTTCATGGTGTTGGAATCGTCACCCACGCCGTCACCCACGCATTTTCTATAACTGCACCGTTACACCAATTTCGATGAAATATTCACTAATGTAACTGTCGATCTGTCTGTTAATTGATCTGTGTATACAAATAAAACGTGTAAAATATATTTAGTAAAAAATTGGATGTAGATTGTCTGGTGCCTGGGATATTACATACACTTTTTATCGACACACCAACGGGCGAAGCCGCGGGCGGAAATTAGTATACATATAAAAACGTATTAACAATAATAAATTAATTTTCTTAAAGCTTTAGTAAAGAAGGACAAATATAGTAGCGAAAAATTACAAATAACATTAAAAACAAAGTATTTTATATTAACTAAATATCATATTAATATTCCCTGTCCTATTAATTTACGCTATTTCTAATAAATAATAATCCCACCTCCCGTCAGTTATATTATAATTATTTAGAGCTCAGTCATTGTTTTTCTGATGGTAGAAATGTCACCACAATAAAGAAGCATCGTTAGCGCGATGAGAACAAACAAATAATAAACGGACATTACAAAACTATTAGTTAACTAGCTGGTATACGCAGTTCCACCCGCGTATACGTACCAACAATTTTATTTACTATTAGACAACTTAGCAGTATCGTAATGAACGTGCGTATTATAATCAGAGAGAATTTAAATAAAGAAACAAACTACTCTACATTATAATATTAGTATATATTAGCATACATTGGTTTTTGAAATATTAAATACGTGTAATAAAAAAGAGGGTTGGTTGGCTTCGACTTTTATTTCCTACTCGCTATGGTTGCGGTTCCAGGCAGCATTATGCTAGACAGCAATATCCTTCCTCATCAACCTGCCTATCACAACTAGAAGAATTTTTCAAAACCATCCAGTAGTTTCGTAGAGCATCGCGTTCAAACAAACAAACCTTTTCGATTTATAATATTAGTATACATATCCAAACATTAATCGAAAAAATATTAATTAATAATAAGTATGTCTGTGTATGAAGTACAAACTACGAAAAATGTTCAAAAGCGTTTCTCTATGCTTTGTGAAATAAGGCTGTCTATCGTCAAGATCTTTGATGAATTTTCCCCTATCAGAGGTTGACTGGAAGAGAGAGAGAGTTCATGAGATGAACCTGCCTTTCTGAAGAAATTACATCTGTGTTAATTACATTATGAGTCATGTACTTTCATTGACATTATTTGAATACAATAAAGAATAAACAAACAAATTAACAAATCATGGGCTGTAACAGTAGCGCACCGAATACTAGTAAACAATATATAATATCTATATTAATATTACTAGATTCCGCCCGCAGCTTCGCCCGCGTGGCTTTCAGTAACTTTCGAGTCTTTTTGGGCATTATAAAAAGGGAATGATTATTATTGTTGCTGGCCACCCGCCCAATGATTTTACCTTATTAAGTCAAGAGTCGTTGGTATCCAGTCCAATATATTTTAAATATTGGAACCAATATGTGGCACCAACTGAACACACAGACAAAAGGGTAGTTGGAACCAACTTTGGCACCAACCGCACACAGACAGACAGACAAAAGAGTAGCTTTCACTATCCTTCTATTATATTTAACAAAGATAGACAACAAAGATTTATTATTTTCTTAATTATCGTGAAACTGGAAAACTAGTGGACCTCTTTAATAATTTCTTTACCATTTTGTATATCTACCCTCGTCGATACAAGCTACTTACAAGCTATTTTTAAATTGAAACCGCTTTAGTTGTAACGTAAATTTTTTTTTTGTCAATGAAGTTAGAAGTTTGTTTATTTTACATATTAAATTAAATAGAATGTTCAAAAATAACATTTTTTCAATATAATTGTTACGGTGAGTGTAAACGCGATTCCGTTGTGTCCTATTAGGGCGATGACCTTTTGGTTTTCTAGTGGGTAGCCTTAAAAATGGCAGCGTCCTCTCTGCTGCCGGGTAGTCCCAAATAACCCCCCGGCCATCACCTTCTTCGCGGACGGGGTATGCGTAACGGATTTTTCCAAAGAACAAAAAAAAATATCAATATAATTGATATCTGTTAGCGGAACTGCGAGAAAAACTGTTCTCTTATTAATAAAAATATGAATATATTCCAAATATTTAATAATCGGTCAGTGACAACTTCCAATATCTAAAACTTATACAACAATAAAAATGACTAAATACTAACTTACAAGTTAGCTTCCGTTAAGCCATTAGGTAAGAAACGTTAAGTTTATTTTAAATGTATAGTAAACACAACAAAACACTGAATATTATAATGTAAGTATAGGTTAAGAGATACTTTTGAAGGTATAAAACAAAATATATTATTTACATATATTAGTTACTTTCTCTCTTTCTTTCTCTCTGTCTTTCTTTCTCTGTTCTTCTGTACACAGACCAATACAACCTATACGTTCTTAGTAACATTTTTTTCTTTGTTATTTTTCCATTTATGTTTGATTCGTGTTATCAAGACTGTTACCAAGTAGTGAACATGTTAGATCCTAGATGAAGTTTAAAATTATTTGTAATCAAGCACCACAAACTATAAAGATTCTTCTTGGAACGTTAATTTACTTCTATAAATAGAAAACTAATAATAACAGAATAACACTTTAAGTTGATCTGTCAACAAGTATTATCTGTCTGTTTGTCCAACGGTTTGTGTAATAGTTGCAGTTCTGAATCTTTTTACTAGAGGGCGTTAGTGTGCAAATTCTAAGGCAAGAGTCCCCAAGAGTGGTACGTCTCCCAAGGGGTGCGTAGAGAGATGTCAAGGGGAGCAGAGTGCGTGTAATTTTGAATGAAAAATAATTATTAATTGATATATATTTTTACAAGTGAAAATTATTAATCCATCTGAAATTTATTAATCAGTCACTACAATATTTAAGAATAATATTATTACTTATTTTCTAAACTAACTTAAATACTAATGTTATAAAGAGGAAAATTCTTTTGTTTGTAAAAAATAAACTCAAAAATATAATAACGATTTTAAAAATTCTTTCAACATTAAAATATATATTCCCTGCGTAACGTTGGTTATATTTATGTATAAAGCAAAAAACTTTGTTCAAACAACTATATTTGAAACATCATATATTTCAAAATTGCAGATTGTGACAGACAGATTCATGAAAAATTCTATAGATTATGTATCATTACGCTATTATGTATCTTAACGTAAATAAAATCATAAGCGAGTGAAACCGCGCATAACAGATAGTATCTTAAAAAACCTCTGCTACTTATTCCATTACCGAAAAGAATATTTGAATGACAATCAATTTATTTCAAAACCCTCAAGAAGGGTGGGTATGTTAGTCATCAGTCTGGGGGTTGTTTTTTAACAAAAAAATTTTTCAAAAACCAAATTACTATTGAAAATTAAATTAAAAAAATATTGAAGACAGAATGCGTCGACGTTTTGTAAATGCAACTTCGGTGTTGTTTGCGCCTCGCTTCTTTCAATATGCTAACACAAACCGAGATTTTGCGAGCGCTGCGAGTCCAAATTGAGGTCTGGTTCGGGCTCCTAGTTATTATCACTTTAATATTTATCACTTTAAATATTTTAAACAATAAAGCTGTATTCAGTGACTTTTTAAAAGTTTTATAAACTTAAATATTTATGTTTAAACTTTCGTGATCCATGATTACAATTATATATAATAATACGGATGTGGGTCAATAATATCGGAATATGCCCGTCAAGTTTCGAACCCATTTAGGTCTCTTACTCAAAATATCGGAGCGCGGCGTGAACTCAGAGTTCACGTGTAACCGAAAGTACTTATGTGAATATAGTTGCTTAGTTGTATATATATCAAAAATTAAGTATTCTTTTTTGAGCTCGCTAAGAAAGACTTTTCTGCATCCATTGTGCAAGCATCAATCAAAAACGGTATATCGGAAAACTTCCAAATTTTGCATATTGATAGACATCGGTCTGGTGGTTGTTTTAAAAAAAACTCAAATATTCAATGTCGTTAAGGAATAATCACTTAAAACTAAAATCCCATAGACTTCAATGAAATCAAATGTAAAAAAAAAAAAGACCAAAAATAACCTATGACAATTATTCAAAGCCGTTACAATAAATTATATAATAATTGACAAAAAAAAAAACAGAAAAAAAGTAACGTAGTGTTAAACGAATTTGTAATTACGATGATAGTAAACCCATTAGAAGTCTAACGGAAAATAACATTTTCAATGCTCTTAGTAGATTGACATTATATAACTACAACTGAAACAAATAGATTTCAGGCTTACCAAGATGAAAATAAAGTTGAAAATCCAATGCCATTTGCGAGGATCGACGCTAATGTACTTTTACGATTTATGATACGTAAAATAGCAGTAATATAAAGATTTTGTTTTTAAAATCCTTTAAAGGATATTTTTAAGTCATTTGGAGGTTACTGAAAAATTTTTAAGTGCTCCAAAAATTCAAAATAAAAAAAGTATATTTAAAAATCACAAAAAAAAATAAAAATGAGTAAAATCAAAAAGACAAAGACTATGGTATGGGACAACCAAATAACAAGTAAAACTTTGCCATCTAAAACGTGTTGCTGAAGTTTTTCAGTTGCCGCCTTACCGTGAGTTTGTGACGTCACGACACGTCACGACACGTCACATCGCGGCACGGCACCTTTAAAAATATTTTTAATGTTGGGTTATTGAGCGACGCGAGCGAAGCCCTCTTATGAAAGACTTTTCTGCATCCTTTGTGCAAGCGTCAATCAAAAACAGTATATCTGAGAACTTCCAAAGTTTTTTAAAAAAATAAGAAAATCAAAAAATATAACAGTGTGTCTAATCTTAAAAAATAGTTGAGGACAGAATGCCTCGACGTATTATAAATGCAACTTCGGTGCTGTTTGCACCTCGCTTCGCTCAATATGCTAACACATACCGAGATTTTGCGAGCGCAGCGAATCAACAATGAGGTGTGGTTCGCGCCCCTAGTAGTTTATTATCTTAATATAATATATCCTTATCAGAATCCCCACGAAACCTAGCATATCAAGACACGTCACGAACATTAACAAATGAAACATCACACGTGAATTTTTATATTAGTTATTACATCGTAAATTCCACTTACATTAACTTAAAAGCCCATAAAATTTCCGTCGCGTGAACAGTAATATTTAACATTTACGGAGAAATTCACAGCCTACAATACTTCCAAACGACACCAACTCAACGACCCGTAAGTGATAACATTACGGAGAGATCCCAAAACACGTAGGAAATAAAATTTTCCACAGAATGAAAATATTATCAATTTCCTGAAAATTCAATTCTATATGTTATCAGAAATCCTGAATTAGGTGAATCAAATATCGGTATATTTTTTGCTGTGGAAATATTATTTATTTTATATTTTCAATATAATAATTGTAAATATATTTTTGGTACACTTGTGTTTGACATATATAAAACGAATCGTATATTTACAAAACATATCTTAAGACCAATTCATTCCTTATTGAATTTATATTGTAACTTTATTGTAACTGAAGGCTTGTATAGCGAAAGATATTAGTTTTGTACGTGGATTTAAACGTAAAGATCAATTCTTACTTATATTTGATATCCCCATGGTTACCCCTCCCCCCCCAAAGGTACCCATAAAGGTCTCTCTTTACATTGATAAGGAGGCTTATACTCAGAAGAAGGCTGGTAGTAAGTACATTATATTTATAAGTAGCTGTTACGCGCAAACAAACGATTTTATTTACTATTAGGATAACTAAGAACCCTCTGGAACCCTCGTAGTCTTAACTCTTAAATTGGAGTGTCCAGAACGGCTTATTTCGATAAGTATGGTATCAATATGGGCCCTCCTGACTCTTCAAATTGACGTACACAAGTGATCACTGATATGAGTTCAAAGTGGAAAAGTCATAAATAAATAAATAAATAAATATATAAGAGTAGTAGCATAATGCTACATAGCCTGTAGCCTTCTACATGAACCTGCCTATCTTAGTCAGAAAGAAATTTCAAATCTATTTCGTAGTTTCGAAAATTAGTGCGTTTACACAAACAAACTTATTATTATTATTTAATATTCAGTCATATTTATGTGATGTGGTATTATAGAAGATGGCTGAATAAAAAACATTGCGTCGACCCGCAATGAGAAGAACATGAGAATTTGAATTTCAAAATGAATATTTATTTCAATAAGTTACCCGCGATTTGAGTGTTAAATCTTAAAAATATAAGATTTTTTAAATAACATTTTTTTTTATTTAAGTGTATGAGAATCAATGCTATGATCAAGAACTATATATGCTACTAGAGGCACATAATTACAAATATCGTTATATCTTCTAAACAATTTATTAAAATAATTATATTTAGTGATTAAATATTTAAAAACTGTATCATTTTATTGAGCCGAGCCAAGCGAAGCTCTATACCGGTCAACTCGATCAAATTTTGTCCGCTATCTCCTGATACACCGATCAAGCTATACTAATCAAATTTGGTTAGTATAGTATAGACCAGTTGATTATCACATGCCTACCTTTCTATAGAGAGATTATTAAAAATATCTAATTGTAGATTAAGAGTAATTTTCAATAAACTTTATTGTTAATTGAAACGTTCCATTGCACGCGCAAATGGTAAATTCTTACTATGATTGACATATGTATGATTTTTGTTAATTGCAGACATAATATCGTTAAGTAATAAGTTAAAGGTTTTGTAATATATTTTTCGTTTCGCTCAGCTTTCCCCGCTTGCTTGTCATAGTAAATATAACACTTTGGAACGGAATTTTCTCCATATTTATCTGGTTGTCTAGCTGTAATCATATGACTGCAACAGGGTGGCACCATTTGGGTAGTACAATCAAGTAAAAATAAAAGGTTTTAGCCAAATTTCGTACGTGCGAAAGAGAAGGATGAATCCCCCTCCCTTTCGCTCCGTATGTTCTTGTCTTATCTGTCGTTCCCCATCTCTTGTGAGTGGTAACGGATTTTGCTAAGCTACGAGTTTGAACATGTAATTTCAGATGGATTTGAGATATATATTATTATTTGATTTATATAAATATATTTAGCAAGCTTAAATAACAACAGCTTATATATAAAATACAAAAAAGATTACTAGTATTGCAAAATGTTAGTGTTTAAGAAACTTAAGATTATATGTAGTTTTTTCCTCATAACTTTAAGGGAATATTTTGGCTCATCATGAGTTTTTAAGATTCAGTATAAAATTCCGCATTGATATATAGATTTTTTTTTTGGAGCTAAAATTTTTTTTTATTAACCAAATATAATCTCATTGTTTCTATAATTTTTTTCTATATAGACAAAATGAGACTAAAAAATATTTTTTATGTGGAAAAAATCATTTTATAATCATCCACTCTATAGATGTTAAGGTAATTTCGGACTTTTATTATATTTCAGTAACGTGTCAATTCCAGTTCTTATGTTTGACTTCAAATTACAATAAGGCTTTCAGGAGGTGCTACTCGTGTTCGCTTCAGGGAGCTGGATGATTTAAAAAGTTCGAAACGTCTATTCAGTACCTAATTTAAACCTTATTTTTATGAAATATTGACATTTTAAATATTTCTGAACTATTTATTATATTTATAATTCTTTTCCATAAATCTTTTATAAGACTGTTTTACTTAATTCTTAACTATATATATATATATATATATATATATATATATATATATATATATATATATATATATATATTAAAAAGCTCGTTTAGTTTGTTTGTTTGGTAGAACGCGCTCATGTTTGAAATAACCAGATGGAACTGGAAATTTCTTTCTGTCTAAGATAGGCAGGTTCATGAGGAAGGTTATAGGCTATCTTACATTACGCTACTGCTCTTAAATATATAAATATATAGTAAATAAAATCTTTCAAAAAGTGGAACCGCGCGTAAAAGCTAGTTATCTATAAGGACAAGTTTCTTATCAATTTGTTCAGGTTTTCCCCTTCAAGAACCAATATCGATAAAACGGTATTACTATGTACAGTGTGTTTGTTCGTTATCACAAACATCGATTCATTCCAGTTCTAAGTTAAAAATAACTTCAACTCTAGAGAAAAAACCTCAAAGTCGCAGGGGATTTAACACACATAAAAATAACACGAATAACACCAGTGAATTACACAACAACTCTCACGTATGGGAGTCAAACCCAAACCAATTGGCCATGAAAAATGTCTCATTCGTTAATTTACGTTTAGAAGGAACACAATACTTCTGTCCTGTCTGTCTAGCTAGGAATTGATTAAATATTAATTAATTACACTTCTAATGAAAAGTCTCGTGTAGTTGCAATTATTTGAACATTTATCTGACAACTGTGCTATAGCTTGTACCAAGCACTTTTTATATGTCGGTAAGAATAGTGTGATGTTATTTAATTATTTATATTTCCTAATAAATTGAATATTATATCACTATAACTTATTCTATGTTTTATCATTTTCTCACAAACGATATACGTCAAAGGTGTGAAAGTGACAAATGACAGATTGTGTTTTACTGAGTACAAATATTGTATACTGAGTATAAATACGTTAAAATTTAATTGTTTTGTCAATTTCACACCTTTGATGTAAGCCGTTAGTGAAGCAATGACAAAAAAGAATAAATTCTACTGGGTGCAAAAATTTTTAAAAGTATATAACAGTGTTAAAATTTAATTGTTTTGGTCACTTTCACACCTTTGACATAAACCGTTAGTGAGATAGTGACAAAAGATAAAATGTCTACTGGGTATAAATATTGTTACTAGTAAAGTAGTAAGTTTTTCAAATAAAGAAGGTAATACCCGAAATTTCCAAAAACCAAACACGGTAATCATTTTTACTCATCTTTATATAAAAAAAAAACAAAAAAAATGTTTAGACTTTATTGTTTGACCACATCTTACAAGAGATATTTCAATCAAACACATTGTACAAAGTAATACCGTTTTATTGATATTGGTTATTGAAGGGAAAACCTGAACAAATTGATAGGAAACCTACTTGATGTTAATCACAAGACGATTTTGAACGCTTACATAGAAGATGTTTACTGAAGAATCCTTAAACATGTATCAAAACCTTAAAAATGCTCCGGAAGCACCAATCAGGAAGACATTTTCAAAATTTTGCTGTCCTTATAATAAAAGTTGCAACAAAACGCTTTGTACGATATCATGGCACTTTCACCGTAAAACGATGTTATCCTGTCAAGTTTCTGTTTGATGATGAAAAAGCGATGATGGAATCAAGTTTTGCAGCTTCATTGCACACTCTCCGTAATGTAACCTTGTGATGATGTTCCAAGCTTTGGAGTTTTGTCTTAGTACAGGTGATTTCAACTAGACGGTAAGCTCGTCATATGCTTTATGCAGCCACTTCTTGCTTTCTTGAATACTTTTTTGCATCTCATTGGGCATTTGATTCGATGTTGGAAGAATTGAAATTGAGAGACGAGGTTATTATGGTGTAGGAATCTGTGATGTTTACGGCAACATTCTGGAAAACGGATGCCATTGAATGGCCTCTTTAGGCATAGAATAGTCAAGCCTGGGTCTTGACTTCACTAAACTAGGTTTGCATCGCCCTAGTTGGAGTATACCTGAAGGAAAGGTTAATGCTCGATCATGGCCTCTCTGAGCGACTAGACTTCCGCAGCACTGGCTCTTGCGTTTGATTTGAGCTCAACATAGTCGTGCTGTCATGTGCGTACCTAAATATCCCAAATTTAAGCAGATTGTTAATTTGCAAGAAGAGAGTTTCAGAAAGTACTGACCCTTTAGCTTTTATTGTTTTTTGGTTCATTATATAATTCCTGTATAATTAGTTTACTAGCTGAATAATGTTGAAGCCGGTAGAAGAATGACCGAATTATCCTCAAAATTGTACGATAACCCACGGTGGGATCCCATCATTTTTATACTCGACTGACCATATGACTTCTATCAAACAAACTAGAACACATATTCACTATCAAATCACGTTACAAAATAATTACAGTAACATAAAATAAAACCTGAAAATGAAAAACCATAAATAAAGCCTTAATTGAATTCCGACACACCCTCGGTGGAAGGTACGCAAAATTATTGTCTCAAAGTACGCATTTATATCGTTTTTACTGACTCCTAAAGCTTGTCATTAAAAACCTATCTACATACTTATATATAGGTTTATTATAAAGCTATTAAATATAACTATAGTCAACCATTGTTATATCTATACTAATATAATATTATATAGTGGATAAGTATGTTTGTGTAGACGCGCTAATCTCTAAAAAAATTGGATAGATTTGAAAAATTACTAATTATGATAGGCAGGTTCATGAGGACGGCTTTCTAGCATTACGTTACTATTTTTAGTTATCTTAATAGAAGAAAAAACTTATTATTTCATGAGTAAAACCGCGAGAAACAAGTATTTTTTTAATAAAACTACAGCCCAATTTATACATTTCAATGTAATAGCAATGTCATTAATGAAATTATTTTCTTCAAACTAACTAATAATACTCCACAAAAATAGACAAAGGCTTCATAATTGCGTAAAACATATTAAATTAATACATATTAGGCAATCTACAACTATTTTAGAAAATAAACACTATTCATGTTATAAATACATATTATAAAACTATCCTTAAGAATAAATTGACAAAAGAAAATGATCAAAAATAAATAAAAATACGGTTTAGAGACGAACGCGAATATACAAAAAAACGTACATAGTATATACATAGAAGGGAAACAGAGAGCCTTCCGTTTTTTAAGTCGATAAAAAATGTTCAATTCTGATGATATTAAAACTAAATTTATTAACAATTGGCGAGCGTGAAGCACACTTGACCGATTTCATTTCTTCACTTTAATAAATTACATCACGTTATACCCACGGTAAAAATTTTGAATTCAACAGTATTTGGAAATTTCTATAGATATTAAATATTAAGATTTTTTATTGAGTGAAGCGAGCGAACTCTCTATGAGACTTTTCTGCATTTTGCAAGCATCAATCAAAAACGGTATATCCGAAAATGTACAAATTTCGCACACATCAGTCTGGTGGAAATAAAAGTTTTAATTTTATATCAAACTAAAAAACATTTAATTTATTTTACAAATACAATATTTACAATATTTAAAATCTTTACTAAGTAAACTATAATGGCTCTTTGTATGTGCTTCTTTATACATCAAATAATTAATAACAATTGTACCGTTAATTTTTTTATATTACCCTTTTCTATAAATATTACTTATCTATACTAATGTTATAAAGCTGAAAAAAATGTTTAAACGCGCTTATCTTCGAAACTACCGACTGGATTTGAATATTTTTCATTTTATGTTACGCAGGTTTACAAAAAATGCTATAGAGCAGGGATGGCGAACCTT
Organism: Mechanitis mazaeus; assembly: GCA_959347395.1. NCBI lineage: Eukaryota > Metazoa > Arthropoda > Insecta > Lepidoptera > Nymphalidae > Mechanitis > Mechanitis mazaeus. The sequence continues at coordinate 18,506,322 of OY365750.1, forward strand.
TTTTGACGTCCGTGCCACCAAGTAAAAAAAAAATTTTTTTTTAATAGTTAACGTGCCACAATAAAATATCATTCGAAATATTAACGTGATGATTTTTTACGTAAGTATAATTAAATAAACAAATAAAAACAAATCTTTAAATATTTTTTATCAATCAATGTATTACAATTATTTTGTTTTTGTGCGTGCTATCAAAATCTTCAAACGTGTCTCTTGTGACACGCGTACACGTACGGTTCGCCATCCCTGGTGTAGAGTATCTAGCATTACTCTACTACTCTTAGTTATAAAAAACAAAATTTGTCGCGAGTAGAACCGCGAGTAACAGCTAATACTTGTACTAAAATATATTGATTATATATTTAAGTAACTTCATACTAATTACATCTATACATAAAACGTGATCCTTTATATAATAATGTAATTAACAAACGTTTCTTGGAATCTGAATTAATTCAATAAAATAAAAGGGGGTGCCAAAATAAATCCATTGAGAACCGTACAATTAATTAAAACAGTTAAGAATCTTAACTACCCAACATTTGTTAGTTCGCAATATTCTCGGTATGTTGAGTAATGTACCTACTCTAGCTTGATTGGGGAATTTGTTTTTATGTAATATATATACTAGAAACGCGAACTAGGCCTCAATTTTGAATCGCTGCGCTCGTATAGTCTCATAAGTTACATTAACAAAACATCGACGCATTCTGTCCTCAACTATTTTTCAAGATAAAAAACATTATTCTGTTGTTTTTTTTAAACCACCAAGAGGCTGTTGTCTATCAGTGTGCAAAATTTGGAAATTTTCCAATATACCGTTTTTGATTCATGCTTACACAAAATTTAGAAAAGTCTCTCATAGAGAGCTTCACTCAATTATCCAGATTATATCAAAAATATTTTTAATTGACAAAAATCATATTTTTTATATTTTATAATAAACATATTATTACTTTTTTATGTGATAGGAGGGCAAACGAGCATGCGGGTCACAGGCGAAATGTGATCACCGCCGCCCACGAACTTTTTCAACATCCCAAGACTGACAAAAGCATTCCCGACCTTGAGATAGGAGTATAGAAATTAAAACTAACTATAACTATTACATTAAAATTTTATTCGAGGATATGAAATAAATAATATTTATTTATTGAACATATTAAACAAAAAAAACCGAATAAACAGAAAAACATAGCAACATTTTTTATTACATATTGCAATAGATACAAATCATTAGTCTAGTCTTACGAAAATGAAAGACTAAAATATTATTGCAGCAAGACCAAGACCAATACTAATCCACTCTCTGCATCTAGACTCTTGAAGCCAATCAAACTGAGATTTCGTTGTAATATTTGATTTCAATTCAAATATTAATAATATTCCTAGTATCGTTAACGACACCACAATTCCTTCCTTCTAACAAGAATATTGAAAATACTGGAAACTATATTTACTACATATAATAGTAGAAAGAGGAAGCTACCCTTTTGATTGTCTGTTTGCCAAAGTTGGTTCCAATATTGGTTCAAATATACACTATAGGACTGGATACCAAAGACTCTTGACTTAATAAGGTCGAATCTTTGAATTTATACAATTTATCACTTTTTAATTTAAAAAGTGATAAATTGTATAAATTTTGTTTATATTACAAATCTTTTAATTCATAGAAGATATAATACATAAAAGTAAATCGCAAAAATTTCAATAAAACATTATTTTTTATATTACTTTAAGAGATAGTAGGTAGTATGTTTGTAGACCAAATACCAATACTAAAAGTAGAATAATCCTCGTCTTAGTCTTACATTAGAACAAGACTAAAACTAATAAACCTACATTATGTAACTCAGGTGTTCAGTATCAAACGAGCATTCAAAATATAGAACAATGTATCAACAATGACGTAGGGAAGACAGGATAGGATTATGGAGAGGCTTACACATATGTCATAACATTAAAACATTTATATCAACTACATTTAAACCTCGCTTTGCGCTAATTCATTACTAAAAAATGCGACGCAAATCGAAACGACGCAAAGTGAATCACGATTTTGGTTTAAAATACGGACAAAGTCGGAGATACGATCCAGTGTTAGAAAAAAAAGGCCGTCTTTTGAGAGAAAAAAAAAAAAAAAAAAAAAAACAACAAAAAAATGTAAGCAGTTCATAGTAAAGCTGTACAAATTCGAAACATTCTAAAAACGTATGTAATTAAAATGAAAACAACTTTGGTTACTATATAATGGTTATATGCTAGCTGTTTTCGAAGTTTTTTCTTTTTTTTTTTAAATTTTGAATTAATGCCTGCTAAACATTTTAGACGCTAAAATACTAAAGTCATATAGACTCAACATAATTTATGACGAAAAAAATATACATAAGGGTACTTCATCAATTATATTTGCTTAAATAGTCATGGTTCAAACAATTTGTTTATGTTATGTTTAATCTAAATTTTTAACACAAAAATTTATCTCTCAATTACGGTGAGTTATTTATAATTGAAATCTTCAACTTGTATTGCATGATAGAATTAGATTTTTTTTTTGGTTTCGTTTAATGAAAAAAAATATAATTCAGATTCAAAACGACGCAACTTCGATAATTAAACGACGCAAAGCGAGAATTGGTGTTAAACGAGTTGCGACGCAACTTCGAAAACGACGCAAAGTGAAACGACGCAAATCGAGGTATTTAACAAGCCTGATCATATAATTTCTTATAAAATACAATTCCATCAGAAAATAACTTCAATAGAGATCTTAGCTTTACATACGCTAAATAATTTATCTCAGTTATCGTACAATGTTTTGTAATTTACAGATACTAATCAATAATAACTAGGAGCGCGATCCAGGCCTCAATCTTGACTCGCTGCTCTCGCAAAATCTCGGTATGTGTTAGCATATTGAAGGAAGCGAGGTGCAAACAGCACCGAAATTGCATCTACAAAATGTCAGCACATTCTGTCCTCAACTATTTTTCAAGATGAGACACATTACATTTTTTTTTTAAACAACTACAAGATCAGTGTACAAAATTTGAAAATTTTTGGATGTCCCGTTTTTGATTGATGCTTGCACAAAGATGCAGAAAAATCTCTTCTATGCTTTATTGTACACAAAGCACAGAAAAAAAAACAAATGTTTAAAAATTATATATATTATATATTAATTATAAATCTCAACTTGAATAAAAAAATATATTATTCTTAATATGAAAATATAAAGCACTAAATTCGAGATATAAATTTAAATAACACAAAAAACACCAATAAAATAGTGAAATAATGAATAAAACGCACAGATATTATTGATTATTTAATTTATCAAAATATATTATTAATTAAACTTAATGTTCTTAATCTTAATATTCCAAACAAGGAAAAGACACTAAAACCTATCACAAAAATAACAATTATATTTATCCAAATTGTTATTGCGATAGTGATTGCGATTGCGTCTGTACATAAATTAATGATTAATGATATATACCCACATCAAGCCGCTGTCGGTACCCGAATAGACTAATTAAAGTGACTTATGGTCCTCTCACTCAAATCCAAAGTTCCTTAACCCTTTCAGTGCCAAGGAGCGCCGTCGCGCTGCTCTCGCTAATTGTGAAAAATGTCAGTGTAGCGATAGCGCTCCTTTTCACAGTTCATTTTCTGTAATTTTCTTGTCAATAAATATGTAGTATTCAATTTCTTTGTTTTCATTATCATAGCATAAAATCTTTTGAAGAGAGTGTTGATAAAATTATGAATATTGGTATATTGTAACGGAAATGGTGAATATTTGTCTTATTTATATAAATTATCGATAAAAATATACTTTTATACTGGAATTTTTAGCATATATTGGTAAAATATGTATGGGAGTAAAAGGGAAAAAGTATATGAACCACTAAGAAATATATTTGTATTTTAACTTTTGTGACCTATGATGACGATTATATATAATTATTACCTATATTCACGAAAATGCTATAAAAATTGGCCCGACTAGTTACAAACCCACTCTTCCATGCTCCGAGCACAAGAATAAGAGACTCAAATGGGTTAAAAACGAAATAGCTGAGAAATATTGTTTATCCGTTACATTATGTTGTTGTAAAAAAAATCAAATAGATTTGTCTGGCTATATTCGCGTAAATACTATCGCAATTTGCCCGGCTAATTTCGAACACATTCCACCATGCTTCGAGCTCACGAATAAGGGCACCGTATAGGTTCAAAACTAAATGGCTAAGAAATATTGTTTACTCGTTATATTATTTTTACATTATATTAAAAGAAAATCATGGATTCTTCAATAATTTGACAAAGTGAAGTATATTCAATTACGAATGTATACAGTATTATAAACACCTAGAATGACAGTAACAGAGTAAATATGGATAGAGATAAGATAACTAATTATGGGCGTGGCTCATCATAAAATAAACAGCACAAGACTTAATTGAAATCAACCTTGAAAACAATTGATACACAAACAAGATTCAAAATGTTTATTACTAGACAATAGAACGGACAACTAAACAATTTTACATAAGCAATATGATGCTACGAAAATATACGAAGATACACGACAAGTGACGATGATGTAATAACTGCTGCTATGAATCATAATAATAAGCGCGAATCACTTCCGCCGACTGTACCTTAAAATCCTCTGTCAACGAGTAAAAATATCGAACATTTATATTAATGATAATTTAAATTCAAATTAAAATTATCTTTATTCAAATAGGCATTTACACGCACTTTTGAATCGTCAATTATTACATTATAAAAATGTCAGTATAGTCAGTCAGTCCGTCCTTAAGCTACCTCCAGCTCGGAATGCTGTTCTGTTGAGAAGAACTAGCCAGAAACTCAACAGTTGCTCTTTTTAAAATAAGTGAACAATGTTTGATGTACAGATTAGAATATACTGCAAATGAGTCAACAACCAAAGCCCCACAACCTAACCTTTTACTTAATCGAAATACGATCAACTAAGAACTCTTGTATTCTATAATAAGATTTATTTAACAGTATACTTTTAATTTTAGATTTAAAAGCAAGTAAAGGAAGATCTAAGATATCTTGTGGAAGCTTATTATATATGCAAACACTCATGCCCATGAAAGATTTTTTAACTTTTTGCAGACGAAATATCTGCGTTGAAAGTTTATTTTTATTTCTAGTATTTATAGCGTGTCTGTCACTGATTTTTACATATGTATCCAAATTGTGACGTACAAATAAAATGTTATTAAATATGTATTGAGAAACGACCGTAAGAATACCAATTTTTTTAAAGACATCTTTCAGGGAATCTCTAGATTTTAAGTTATAAATAGCCCGCACAGCTCTTTTTTGTAAAATAAATAAAGAATTAACTTCAGCAGCACTGCCCCATAACAAAATACCGTAAGACAAAATACAATGAAAGTAGCTAAAATAAACAAGTCGAGCTGTATTGATAATATATACGAATCCATTATTATATGTAATTATACTTCATATTCATAAATATCCTTATAAATACTAGGAGCGCGACACAGGCCTCAATCTTGACTCGCTGCACTCACAACATCTATGTATGTATTAGCATATTGAGCGAAGCGAGAGCGAGGTGCAAACAGCACCGAAGTTGCACTTACAAAACGTCGATGCATTCTGTCCTCAACTATTTTTTTTTTAATGTAATTTTTGGACAAAAAAAAATTCCCATTGAAGTCTATGTATGGGATTTTAGATTATTCCTTAACGACATGGAATGTTTGAATTTTATTTTCTTTCAAATATTCTTTGTAGTTTTCTTTTTTAAAACTACCACCAGACTGATGTCTATCAGTGTGCCAAATTTGGTAATTTTCGGATATACCATTTTTGACTGAGAGAGAGCTTAATTAATATATTTTTGGGTCATTTGAGTAATTTTAATTTAATGGTAGTTAATCTTCAATTTATTGTATAGTAAATTTGTTCCCATATTTTAAACGTGTGACTTTAATATGTGTGACTGTTTTAAGTGAAATATAATTAGAACGTGTATTAATAAGGACAATGTAGCCGTTAGCTTTGTGGAGCCTGTTCGCTAGCTCATCCTGAGGTCGTTGTTTCGATTCCAACACGAAAGAGATTTGAAATAAAACTATTTTTACGGATTAAAACTCGCGTATAATTTGGTTACATTTTGATTTTAACCCGACGTTTCGAATACTTTGCAGCAATCGTATTCACGGGTAAACGAGATGTAAGTGTCTGTCCTACAGATACCTACAAATTATACGCGAGTTTTATTCCGAAAAAATAGTTTTATTTGAAATGTGTACTCGTGAAAATCTAAGAAACTACTTCGAAAGAGATTGTTGTTTAGAACCTGGATTTTATTTGTGTTGTTTATTTCTTTATTTGTAACACCCCTCGCAATATACAGATATTTATCTATTCAGCAGTTGTTTTTTTTATATATAAAAAAATATAAAGCGACTGGGTTTTTTACCATTATTAATGAAGGTTAATAGTACACTCGTATGACATCACATCCAACAAGCCATAGAATAATAAACGAGCCAACCATATTGCTTTTCCTATTATACCTAAAAAAATATTCATTGAGAAAATAAAAATATATCTAATCATTTATATAAAATCTCCAGCGAAATTTATAAAAATATTACTTCAAAACAAATTTATTACCGCTCTTTTGCCTCGTTATTTCTGTCAAGAGTTTCAGATTTATTTTTTCCATTTTTAACTTTTTTCCTATAATAACTTTTAAAAGTAGAAAGTATTTACTGCCTACTACTTATGTCGCTCGATTAACTTCGTGTTTATTTAACACATATTATGTTTTAAAATAATTTTAAAACCTATGAAAGGATTTATTTTGCTTTCATGTCAATGTTAACTGCAAATCATTTATTTACATATTGCCAAAAAAAAAAAATATTTGTTTTTTATTCTTTTTTCATAATTTTTTCAAAACAAGAACATAATAGTATTATTATTTTATTTTTTTTGTCTCATAACCACTACTACAAAAATCGATTTACTCTTTTAATTAAAACACTAATTTTCATATTTTAATTTGTGGTTTTCCATTTTCTAAGGAAAATTTTGGCTTGTAATGAGTGTTAGATTTTTAGATTCAATATAAAAGTCCGCATCGATTGATATGTAAAATTTTTTTTTGAAGATAAAAATTGTTTTTCCCCCGAATACTATATATAGAATAATGTTAACTTGGTTAGAGAATGTACATTTTTCTTTATAAATATAACTCTAGTGCTTCTCACTGGAACGTAATTATTACTATTACAGTATTATATAACCCATAGCAAGGACAGGGTTACATCATGCATCGTTTGACCGAACGCCCGAAGCATCTCACGTATCGACCGAACAACAGTCTTGATAGTCATCACAAAACATCAACATACGGTATAGTCAACTATCACACATAAGACATAGATATGCGATATCTATATTAAAATTATATAACAAAAAAGTTTGTTTGTTGAAACGCGCTAATCTTTGACACTATCGGATTTGAAATATTATTTCTGATTATGATGGGCAGGTTCATAAGAAAGGCAATATAATAACGCAGGGATGGCGAACCTTTTTTGATATTTTTTGCCACAAATTAAAAAATTATATTTATTAAATAGGTAATGTGCCACAATAGAATTCCATCAACATTTTTAAACGTACCAGTTGCGGCACGTATGCCAATGGTTCGCCATACCTGCTATAGACTATCTAGCTAGCATTATTACTCTTAGTTAACCGCCAGTAACAGCTAGTTTAATTATAAATAATAAAAGATTAACGTTAATTCCATAGAAAAAAGTACCCTCCCAATAAATTTTTTATCCAAAAGAAGCCTTAAAATTATAAATTCCTGAGCTCCACCCAAAAAAATAGTTCAATGGTTTCATTATATATATATAAGAAAGACGAGAGATTTGTGTTTGTCCTCCTTACCGCGAACACGTTTGCTGCAAAGCACTCGAAACGTCGGGTTTTATTGAAATGTGTAGTACTCGTGAAAATCTTAGAAAACATTGTCTGTATAAGTTAATAGTATGAAATGTTACCCTAAAAATGTATAAGCTAGTTTGGAGTTAACGAAGTGACAAATTAATAATGTCATGGCCGGCTTCCCCTAGGCCTTGACGATGAAGGACTGGCGCACTCTAGCGGAATAACTTGCGAGACGAACTATGATCAAGCATTTTATACAAATAGATCCTTTCAACTTTCGAAAATACATTAATCAAAAATTTTGTTATTTTCCGCAAAATATATAAAATTATAATGTAAAATTAATCTCACTCGATCTTCGAACTTGAACGAGCCGATTAAAGCAATTTTGCAGAACGGCATTTTAAAAGTGATTTAGATAGTTTTTGCCTTCATCATCTACCCACGTATCAGCAAGTATCTGGCTTTTGAAATGCAATCAAAATTGATTTTTATCAATAATGATAGACTATTTTTTAATTCCAATTTACTTAATAATTCAAACAACGTCAGAAATAAGCTATCGTTTCTTATAAAAAGATCATTGAAATTAGATATCTAAACAGTACATAAGTATTATAAAGAATATTTAACTTGTATTGTTTTATTTACACCAATAATATTAATTATTATTAAATTTTTTTTTTAATTACAACATAAATTCCTTTTTTGTTGGTGAGTTCAAAAAGATCATCTTTCACTTCTCCTCATCCCTATTATTGGGGTTGAAGCAATATGTCAACTTTGATATAACGCATTAGATTTTTCAAGTTTCAGGTTCGCCGGCTTGACATCAATCCTCCTTTGGAATGGTTAGTGGGATGTTTGACACTTTTCAGATAAGTGGGGATGGTATCCACTTGTATTTTCTAACCTTTGAACCCTTGAGACAATATGTCCTATAGTACGCCACGAACTGTTGTAAGTTCAAACCGGTATTTATTTATTTATTTATTCTTTATTGCACAATACCCAAAATAATGCACAAAAGGCGGGCGTAATGCCACAAAGACATTCTTTATCAGCCAACCTTAGACGTGCAGGAGAGGACGTTAGTATGAATGTAAAAGAGACGAAAAAAAAAAATTAAGCAGATATTTTAAAAAAATTATAACATTATATATATATACATATATCAAAGAATCGGTATCAGAGAATACAACTCCCAAGAGAACAGACAGACCAGGGGACATATAAAATAATAGATAGAAAAAGAAAGATTTTTATCACCCTCATGACCCATAAATATGCCTCCACAAATATTATATGAAACATAAGCACATAGTATGTGTACAAAAAGTGTATTGACCTGTTTTATCTTGATAAATCGCAATTTCTATATTATTATCTCCATAAATTGAGTAAATCAAATTACGTGGAGATTATTCTGATAATAAAGTTTAGGACTCTGTAATAAATTTTGATTATTGTTCTTTTTCATTACATTTACAACTAGCAGTTACTCGCGGTTCCACTCACGTTCGAACGATTCATCTTATTATTTAGATAACTGAGAACAGTATCGTAATGCTAGCTAGATAGCCTATATCATTCTTATGAAGTTGTGTGTCATAAACAAAAATATTTTTTCAAATCCTTCTGTTAATTAGTTTCGAAGATCCTCAAAGCAAACGAATTTTATCGATTTCTAATTGAGCGAAGCTCTCTATGTGAGACTTTTCTACATCCTTTGTTTAAGCATCAGTCAAAACGGTATATCTAAAAATTTCTAAATTTTACACACTGATAGACAGATGAGTCTGGTCGTATTAAGAAAAAATACAAAAAAAAAACAATGTAAAAGGTAATGTGTCTCATTTTGAAAAATAGTTAAGCACAGAATGCGTGGCCGTTTTTAAAAAAATAAAAAAAAGTGACTTCCAAAACTCGTGACTAAAGAATTCAGTTTTCGTAGAATAAGCAGTCACCACGCACCTTTTTTGTCCACGAGTGTGGGCAACTAAAGTGAGGAGTCCACTTGTAAGTGTAATAAGCTCCGCGACGAATTTCATAGCCACATATAAAATTTTAATATTAGTATTTGACTGTGTATAACTTTATAAGTGCTCATAAATTCCTTTTTTGTTATTACGTGACTGTAATGGTTTATTAAATATATATAAAAAATTGCTTATTCTTTTTAAGAAATACTCTTAAAATCAAAAAGGATAGTTTGACTTTTCTAGGATACCCCCAAGGGCATCTACCCCTCTATACATAATATAATACCCATGTAGTCGATATTTTGAAATTATGAATATTAGTGTTCTAAATTAATTTCTGTTTAATTTGTTAATATTAGTGTATATTTTTGTTTTTTTTTTGTGGCATAACCACGGAAATACAAAAAAAGGCAAAGCAGGACCACTACAGACAAATTTACAAATAAAACAGCTAAGATAAAAACAATCTACCTAACTATAAAATTAAAAATACAGAACTAAAAGTATTTCCACAAAGAATAAGAAAGCACATAATGTTACCCAAAAGTTACAAATAAAGATAACTTACTGCAAAGATTATATTAATATTGTGTAAAATATAACAACTAAAGTGTAAGCCAGACTGGATCAAAATGTAATGTTTGACATGAGATTGATATTACGGTTACAGATCTCTGGCGACATGAAACCTTTAACTGATGCGTGTACCCTTCACAGAAATTGTTCACGATATACAAAACTTCTTCCATAAAAGAAAAAAAAAACTTTCATTAAAAAGAAAAAGACACTTTCAATGAAAAGAAAAAAAAAGTTCCACTAAATACCAAAAAAAAACTATGTTGAAAGTTTTTCGTTTTCAGATTTAAGTTTACCCGCACTATCACATTAAAAAAACATATAATATCATGCGAATAAACAAGGACAAAAAAAAAAAAATTAAATTGTGCTTACAGATACCAAAGCGTCTAATAGAAAGGCTACAAACAAACTTACAATACAAACTTTGTTCGTGACGTCATAGAACAAACTGATTTGACCTCATTCTTACTTAATTACAATCCAGTGTAACTTAAACTGACGCCATTTTTTGTCTCTAGCTCTTGCTATTTTCATTATAAATTAATGCTTAATATTTATAAGGCCACTAATTAGTGACCGACTAGGACTTTGGTCGACTAGTCGGTTACTAAATAGCCGACAAATCTGCGAACTAGTCGATCACATTTTTTTTCTGTTAATGTAATTCTGAATTATTTATATACAAATAGTAATTTTCGAAGAGTTAATTCAGAGACTTGGATAAATAATAATAAAAAAAGAATCATGTAAATAGTATAAGTTCAAAAATATATGGACGTATGTTGGTTATTATTGACTTAACGGCGACTAGTCAGCCCATCTCAACGTCAATCTATACAAGAACAATTTAGAGCATATAATTAGTAAAACCAGTCTACAGTTACTAATAAAAAATAATCCTGCCTGTCTCAATTTTAATCGTCCGTATTATGAAACAAAAAAAATATTAGTAGGTCACAAACTAAAAAGGATCAAATAATGAAAGAATTTGGTATATGCATTTATTTCACACATTTATTTGGTACCAGTATTTTGGAACCAATTAGTTAGTAGAGTCTTTCGCAATGGGACTACTTATTTCTTTCATTTTGTAATTACAAATCAAGAAATGCGAGCTCAAAAAATCAGTATCAGTAAATAATATATATAAATCTAATGTTCTTGTAAACTTTACACTAAAGCTTTTTTAAATGGAGAAATCTATTACGGATTTTTCCTACAAAGGGAAGGAAAAGGAATATCATATTTTAAATAACAAAACGAACACTTACATATTCTATAAGCGTGTATATATATATATATATATTCTATGAAGACTTTCTTGTAAGGAAAAACAAATCAAATATGATATATAACATACTCTATGTAATTACAAACAACCCCTTGCCCTTACTTTGACCAAACAATAGGCTCACACAAATTCATTAACCCTTCACAATGTGGAAAGATGGACCTAATACAATAATTCGTTACGTTTATTTTTAAAACATCTTCAAAAATTGCAAACAAATAAATATAGGATAAAACATTTATAAATATGAACAGAGTTCGATCTGGAAGATCAAGGCAATAAAAACGGGACAGTTTCCCTGAAGACGCGGGTTCGAATCCTGCTCTAACCTATCGATAATTTTTTCATTCTATTTTTTTTTAATCAAAAACCAAAAAAAATTGTTATTTTGCACTTTGAAAAACAAAATTATACCAATTAAAACGGTTAAAAATGTAATTTTTTTTTTATATTTTGTTTAAGTTCTAATAAATGTAAACAATATTCTAAAAAAAAATAAATGACTCAACTGGTTTTTAAGAATAAATTAAAATAAACAAAACCGTCGTTATAAGAACAATTTTATAACTATGTTTTATAATTCATGAATATATTAAAATAGTAATCGTCTATCTTCATATATAACTGAGAAAATAACAAAAAATATATATAATTTAATTAATTAGTACTAATGCATCTCATTTTACAATTACAATCTATTATCATGATATAATTAGAATACAAAATAATTTTTCCAAAAAATACATGAAAATAAATCTTAAGCTCCTGAACCGAGTTAGTAAAATATTTCTTTATTTGAGGATATTTTTTGAAAAGGGGCATCCGTATTTCCGAACGTGACTAGAATTCGTGCGAACGAGGCTGGATAAGAATACAGACTGACTGATGTCTATCCTGATATCTATATTTAATAATATCAAATATTTATGCATTATTATTGTATTGTGACATGTGTAATCAATAATTTGGTGAAACCAACACTTTTAATATTTACTATTCACTTGAGTAATTACATATTGCAATTACTAATACACTTATAGTTACCAACAGTCAACCATTTAAGAGACAAAATCAACTCAAAGTGACAAGTTGATTCGGTAATGCGAGTGCATAGGGACTTGACTTATTTTTTTTCCAATCCAGTATTATCTTGACAAACTAAGTCAAATCACTCGAGAAAAAACAGGGCTTGAGTCACATCACTAATACATACCACCTGGATATGAATACAGACACACTGAAAGAGATCAGTAGGTCTGCCCATATTTAATATTGTAGAATAAATTTAAAATACCATTGTCAGTATTATGATGTGAGTATTCAATAATTTGATGAAACCAATACTTATAATCATATAGTATTATATGTATCATATTAAATATTTTAAATGACATTTTAATAGGAATTGGCTCAATGCCTGAACTGACTGTTCAGTAATTAATATAGAATTTCTTGTTAATTTGATAATAAGACCCAGTGGATGCTCAGACATGAACCATCGTAACTTAATAAATTTAGTCTTAAAATATAACCATGTACGATCATCAAATCAGTGACTCATTGATATGTATGAGAACATACTACCTTTTTTTTTCTTTAAAAGATTATTTTGTTTAAAGATGTACAATAAAATATAGTTAGTACTGTGAACTTTTACAATTGCTTTAAAATTACAATTTAATTTAGCCTATATTAAAACTTGGCACTGATAATATTAGGGAAAATATTTAATAAAATACTTCAAGAACTTGGTCTCTCATTTTAAAAAAATTTGATCAGTGTGCAGCATTAAAATGATCTTATAGTTGAAAAAAGAAAATTTATAAATAACATTGTTAACCAAAAATAATCAAAGAAAGTATTGTACAATAAAAATAATAAGATTATATATTTTATAAACATTTGTATGTTATTATCTAATACTTGTTATGATTAAAACTATTGTTTTATTATTATTTTTAGTTAACTTTGTATATCAGTTTATAAGCATGATACTTGATTACTTATCTTACCTATTTTATATAAATTGATATTTATGATATCATTGTAACATAAAAACTTTAATATGAATGACTCAATGGATTCAGGTTAAAAATTTTCCTCTTAGTGATTTGAATAGTCTCATATTAATAATTAGCATTAAAAAATTTAAAAAATATTATTGAGCAATATTCTTATTGGAATAAACATAAAATAAATAATTATTATTCGGCAGTGGTTTTCTTTATATCATTAGACTAATATTTTTAATTTTACATAAATAATTAAATAAGAAATAAATTCATAATTATAATCAAGTGTTTAGTTAAGTATCGAACACTTATGGTTTGATAATAAGTTATATAAATAATTTAATCAAAAATGTATGATTGTAATACTAATTTGATATAAGGAAAACTTGCACATTGTTTGCTCTATTGTTAACTCAATACACCTTTGATTGCAAAATATATAAACAGTACTACTTTAAGTGTTTAGTCATAAATATAGCAATGAGTATTAATAATAATTATATAATAAGTTAGTATTATAACATTCATTATATATGTAATGTTCTTCAGTTTCAGAAAAAGTATTAACAAATAATAATAAATACAATTATGTCACCATGGGTTAAAAACTTGAGTGTATATTTTCCTACATGTTTATAATACACAAGACAAGACTTCTGTAATTAAGAAATTGACTTTTAATCCAAAAGGATATTAATTTTATCCGATATATCAGAATTTATGACTTAAATGAACAATTTTCTAATTGAGATATTATAACAAGTATGTATTGTTGCTATCCACAACTATGTAGATTGTAATAAAAACATGGGTTTTTAAAGTAAAATTATGACAAAGCAAGAAAAAAAAACTCTGGAACCAAATGACACTAGGAAATGAATTTTACGATGGAATCAACATTTTTTTAAGAGGTTATATAAAACTGTTGTACTGATTTCTTTAAGGTTGGCTAAATTACATGTTTGACATGATTGTGGGTTTATACTAATAATAAGTTTAGAATTACTTACACAACCATGCCATAAGCTCCCTCCCCGATATACTGCAGACTCTTGTATCTGGGACCCACTTCGAACACCTGACCCCGAACAATCTCTGCATTAGGATTAGTACTAGCAGCTGCTGCAGCCTCGGCCATCGCGACGCACAACAAATTGAAAAACCACTTAAACACAGATCAAATGTTTACAGTATGTTCCTGTCACGGAGCCTCAAATTTTAATATCCGTTATATCACTATTCACTTAACGCAATCCATTCAGCAAGTAACAATTTCGAACTAATAGCCAACAATAAATCAAAACAAACTTTTATATCGAACCTACATTATCCGTTTGCAAAGTAATTCGCTTATCATTCTCGTTTACCCGTGTGCCCGACTTTCTTGGACACTCCCGTACGGACGCAATACCGTTACAAAAGTGGGTAAGAAAGATAAATATATCTATCCTGGTCGCTCTTACACTGCATTATAAACGATCGAATACTCGTATATGTACTGAACAAGTCACACTTAAAATAGAATATTATATTTAAAGATTTTTTTTTTATATTTAATATGTAAATTTATATATATTTTTACATGAGATATAAGTATAAATATAAGTATATATAATAAGTTTACGGTTTTTTGTATCTGTCAAAATTAATTGAGATTTGAGTGATGTTGGTGCTTACGTCACTATAGTTGCAAGATAGTCTAATAATATTTCAAAATTCATTTTTTAAATAAATATTTATTAGCTTAGCTTTGAATGACAATTATAGTTAATAATAAACGCTCGATATTTTAACAATTTAAGACACGATTTATACCAATGGAAGATATATCGGGATTACTAGCTAGTGACCTCCTCCCTTTATTGTGAAGTACTGGTGCAATTTGTTTAGGTATGTCGGTTTGGTCAGCCAGTACAGTCGGCAATAATCATCACTGCATTCCACCAGCCAGTCGGTACTCTAGTAACTGGTGTCCAAATCCCACCAAGGTATGTTATTATACTCTCATTTCAATTCTTTTTATCGATGTTTAACAACAAGCTCAGTAGATTTTTTGATAAAACAAATAGTATCAGCGCATTATTAGTAGCAAATCTATATTCTGATAAACTATTTGCTATATATATATTGTTTTCATTAATCAGTAAATGAGGTTACCTATTTATTTTAGATTAACAATTGGCAATCTATTGTATATTTCGTTAATGATTAGTGGATTTTATTGCATGACTAATTATTATCTGCCTGCAATTAAATCACGAATAAATTTAAGATTCATTTGACTGCACATAATTATATTCTATTAAGCTAAATGTTTATTTTTTCTTAGTGGAATTGTTGACATCTGTTTTGAAGCCATTTATTTTGGTATATCTGGCAGAGTACGAAGACATTACAACTTTTGTTTAATCAAAGTGAGTTTGTCATATAATATTACCCGGGCAGAAGGGCTTCAGTCATGCAGTTCCATTAGTGTTCATGAAATGAAACATGTTTATCCTATAAAATGAATTTGTTTCTAATATCTTTTATTAGCTTTTTGTGCATTAACATTGGATATTTTATTTCTATGTATGTGATTGTGTACTCTTGTATCTATCAATATGCTAAAAATAGTTGGGATTGTCTTAACATTAATGCTAATAAATTTATTTAACCTTCAGTTCTTATAATAGAAAAAATCTTGCTTATGAAGAGTATTATAAAAGTGAATTCTAAATATTATTATATTATATTACTGTTTTAGAATCAATGAGAATTAGCGTTTATAGAGAATTTATTTATTTGGATTTATTGGGGTATTCAATTAAGTGAGAAATGTAAAAAATCAACATTCAACTTTTGACTAAAATAATCAATAAATGATAAGTAAATCTAAAATAATTAATTAATCAATCATAATGATAGACAGTGATTTGAATATTCATTAGTTTTATTGTATTTATTTGCACATCATACAAGAAACTACTATCTGTGCCAGATTTTGGAAATAACAGGTTAATAGAGTCAAATAGTTTTTAAATTCTCATCAAATACAGACATCATTACAATAAAACTAGAAATATTCAAATTTGTGTTTTATCTCCCATTGTATACTTGATGGAATACAGATAAGGTTTTTAACATCAGCTAAATAGATATTATTATTAAAAATTTATAACAAAAACAAAAAAAAAACCTATATTTAATTTATAATAAGCTAGTGTGAGATGTACATATTTTAATACAAAGGCAAAAACTTGTACCTAATATTAATGAGGGTGAGGTGTTTAACAGTGTATTAACATTATCATGTATATTAATTGCCTTAAATAAGATAAAGATAGCTTCAAGCATATAAATTTTTATAACCATGTTTTAGTTTTAGTCTGTACATATTATCTCCTAATTAATTTCACTGCTTTGGCCAATATTTTAAGTAAATATCTATAGAAAATACAAAACAACATTAAATGATAACCAGCACAAGTGCGTGATGTCTGGCGAGGCTCCTATCCAGACTGGGGACGCTTTACATACCCCCGCGTACTTATCATGGCGCAAGCTGCAGCTCAGCCGCGCCAAGCTCAAAGCATCCAGCAAGACTTCCGCTCTGCTGTCTGGATTTGCTATGGTAATATAATCTTATATATATTTAATTTAACTTGTTAGTTTTTTTGTGGTTAATTTGCATGTCATTACACATTCTTCATTACCTTAGAACTATTGATTGAACTCTAAATGAAACTACATTAGAAAAATGTATGTTCACCCTCTTACTAATAAAAATATTTATACCTGCCATAACATATTTTTTTATTTTGTCACTTTCACACCTTTAACAACAGAGAGAATAAGTTCTACTGGGTAGAAATATTTTTATTAGTAAGGGGGTGAACATACATTTTTCTACTGTAGTCAATGTTTTGATATATGTTTTTAGAAAATACTTTCAAATGCGTGATATAATGTGATGTTATGTGGCCTATATATTTATCTTACCATATTTCTATATTATAGATAACAAATTTATTAGATTTATACAAAGATTTAAATTATTTATTTTACAGGTAGCAATGGTAGAAGTGCAGCTCAATCCTCCAGATCAGACAAACGTACCACCAGGCATGCTGGTAGCCTTCACAGTGTGCACCACATTGTTGGTTGCTGTACATATGTTAGCTCTCATGATCAGCACTTGTATTCTTCCTAACATCGAAGCGGTCGGGAATCTCCATAGTATATCACTAGTTCATGAATCTCCCCACGAAAGACTACATTGGTACATAGAAATTGCCTGGGCCTTCTCAACTCTTCTGGGTCTGATCTTGTTCCTAGTAGAAATAGCAATTCTCTGTTGGGTGAAATTCTATGACTTAAGCGAGACCGCGGCGTGGTCAGCCTGCGTCGTACTTATTCCTGTAATGATAGTGTTTTTAGCGTTTGCAATTCACTTCTACATGTCTCTAGCTACCCACAAGTATGAAGTGACGGTGACTGGAATAAAAGAATTGGAATTTCTCAAAGAACAAATAGAACTGGGTGATCATGATTCACGGATGAATAATCTTACTCTATTGGAACAAAGTAGGATTGTATGATAGTATTTATTGTTTTTTTTTTTCTGGATTGTTATATTCCTTTGTTTGATATACCAAGATTTTAAGTGTATTAGATTTAGGATTTATACAAATATTATTAAAGAATAATTATACAGGTACACACAATACAGGAGGTATCGTGGTATTCGACGAGTCTATTTACTTATCATCGAGTATCCTGTTATTAAAGTACTTAAAATAACGTTCCAATTTATTAGACCAAATAAATGTTTGAGTGGTCTGGTATTACAATTATGACATAAAGAGTCAATAACAATAAATATAACAATAAATAGAATCTCAAATACCGTTTATAGAAATAGGAACTATATACTTAATAGCATATAAATTGCTCAATTCTGAATTTTTCATAGAATTTTATAGGTTAAGTATAAAATGCAATTTTAAAATCGAGATCACCGTGGCCGTAACATTTTTTATCAATTCCATCAACCGAAAAATAGATTTGAAGTTGACGATGTGCAATATTGTGTGGCTAACAGTTTTTCGTATAAATTGTTTTCTAGAATGCAATTTGTATTCGATTTTATTTTAATAGTCTAGGAAAATTTACTCTCTAAATTATTTAATATCTAAATCAAAATAATATTTGATATTTATGCAAAAGTATTAATAATTATAAATGAAATGTCGTGACATGTGATTAAAAGAACGTATACAATAGAGAACCTCATTCATTCTTTCGTTCATTGTCCAATTTATTATACAAGGTCAAGTTGGCTAAAATATCTGAAATAGAAAACTTAGTGAGGTAGTGATCCCATCGTGTTTTATGGGGTCAAATAGTGCTATAAATTGGATAATGATGGGATCTTTAGTTTCATGCGTCATCACGTGACGCAATAAACGGGCGCCATATTTATTCAAACATTGGAACTATCATACATATTGGCGAGATATTGTTCTTTTATTCAAATGAATGCGTCGAATACGTGCTATGAAATAGTGATTGTAATCAGAATTTTAATTTATGACAATAACCTATGATTCATAAATTAATTAGATAGTATGCCAACATGCGTGAAAATAATCCACTAATCGCGAAAATGTTTACAAAAGATAATGTGTTTATTTAATTATAATAAATTTATTATATTCTAGGTTTCCTCGTATTGAATAAAATTGCGCTGTAACCAAGTACCTGTACTTATTTCTGTAATAAAAATTGACATTAAAGTTATTAATCAATTCTTTATTTAAAACCTTACAAAGTACTAACTGATTTATTTGCCGCTCACAATTTTTTTATCCTATTATATATAATAAGTCTTTTTATTAATATAATTAAAAGTAAAAAGGGGTAAATGTATAACTAACATTCAAGTGTGAGGCAGACATTATACAATTAATTTGACACTAAACTAACGTAATAATATCGCATCGTGCGTATTAATTGTCAAATATTTTATACTATGTTTTAGGGCCAAATAGTTTATAGTATTTTGGGTAAATGGCTGCCTTACACAAGTGTTCCAGTAATAGATGTGATATGATAATGACAGCAATAAAACTGTTAATTTACTTTACGATATATATTATTAATTATATAAAAAACTTTTCATCAATTATCTTTTATTCATTGACCTATTTTACACGATTTGATCGATACAGTAAAGCAATTTTTTGTCAATTTCTCCAATTCTCTGTCCGAGCCATAGTTCACTTTGTTCAAGAATCTTTTGAGAATTTTGTAGGGTTTCCTGAAAACCATGAAATATAAAATTATTACTTATACTATTTATTCTAACATGTATAATGCAAGACAAAAATGAGTTTAGTGTTGGTCTTGCTTCGTCTAATCTTAGTTTCGGTCTTGCAATAAAAGTGTCGCAAGTCTTTTAGACAAGTTAGTTTAGACGGAATAAGTATCACGCGTAATGTAAAAGAAAGAAGAATACTGGCTAGAGTGGGTACGAAACATGACGTGCGTAACTTTATATTTTAGGTAATTGCTTGCTACGACTTTGACAACTTAAAAAAAAACTTTTGCGCCAATTTTATAATGATGTGAATAAAAAAATATTTAAATGAATTAAGTGATATACGGATGAACTTTGTTGTTGGTACGGGTATTAAGAACTGTTACTTGGGAAACTTAATACTTTTCGTATGTATACTATTTATTAAAATCTGAAAGGTATGACTAATAATTTGAGATGTTATGATTAGCAATTTATTTGCTATTTATACCATAACAAAAGCTATCCTTGGATACTCACAGGATACAGAGGTATAGGTACTTAAAAGTTAGTTATATCTCATATGTATCTATTAGCAAATAGCCTTGAAGAGCAGATGGATATTTTGCAACGATTATAAGTTTTTTTTTTTGTCCGAACCCTTATAAACTTTCACGCATCGAATTACGATTGAAATTCAGACACGTGGAATCCTATTAGTGCTATTGAGGCATATTCATGAGTTACTTTCAAGTATAATGTAGTTTTTGATAAGATAAGCAAATATTTCGGTACGGGATCGACCCTGAGATAGTTCGAAGCAAAGAATTGGTTACAAACAATACTTGTGTTTGTTCTATTTTTATTTTCATTGGTAATAAATTTTTGTACAAAACGACGGACATTTATATTTATCTACATTTAAATTGGGTTCATATTATACATGAAAATAATGCTTATGGAGTACCTTCGGTAACACTAATGGAATTTTACAAAATTTCGTCTTACTTTATATATTTTATATAAATTATAATAGAACGGACAGGCTAATGGTTCCCTAATCAAATTTAATTAGAACCAGCATTGAAATATAACGGTGAAATTTCGGACCAAAATTTAATTACAAACGGTTGTCTATCAACTCTTACCCAACAACCTTACCTGTGGGATGGGGTATTCCGTGGGTAGTTCACAAAACTGTCGTATAATAATATCGGACATTTTGGACCGTATGCAAATGTCGTGTGACCAACAGCCTTCCTGCAGCTGACCCGTGTGTAAATGATAGAAGCGACCCAATCCATGTTTTTGATCATTTTCCCAATGACCTTCGTAGCGGTTTTGGTTCACTATGTGTCAGTATCAGAATATAACATCAATACTGCGTTTCATACAATGTCAGTTCGGCAAAAAAATATTTTGCTAATACTAATATTAGAAAATTACTTTGTTGTTAAGTATTTTAGGAAAAAATTTTTTTTTTAATATAACTGTCAGTATAATTTTTAGATATATTATTAATTATTACTTTTTTCTGACCTGAAATACTTATATAGGTGCTACGTATTGCGAAAAATTAGATTATACTTTCGTGGGCTAATAACTTAAATTTAAGCATACAGCGTAAATATTCTATTACATACCTTGTATAAACATACCGAGTCCCTTCTTTTTACTTTTATTCCAATATCCAACATAGAAAGTGCCATCATTATACCACATTTTTCCGTACCCATGCCGTTCACCTTTTTTCCAAAACCCAAAATAAGTATCCCCATTCTCGAAATGCCACCAACCTACACCCTCAGGCTTGCCTCTTACCCATTCTCCGCGATACTCAAGACTAAAGGTGCCATTTGATAATCGTTTACTAAGAGCTCCGTAGCCATGTCTGGTAATTCAAATATTATTACGTAATACAAAATATTAAATTATAAATTATAAAAAAGTGGAGAAAAGATTAACTAGCCTCTATAGTATCTAGTTTTGTGTTATAGTTTTATTATAAAATCTTGTTTTATTATACTTAAAAAACAATGTTTTCCAACATAATTTGTTACATGATTAATATATTATGATATAACTTTCTTGAAAAGCTAATTATTTCTAGATTTCTATGAACGCTTTAATAATGATTTGTGAAGCATATCAATTGTTTTACCTAAACCCTTTATGCCAATCTCCTTCATATAATTTTCCTGTTATAGTTAAAAATAGACCTTTACCTGTTAGAAATATTAAAAATTGAGTAAATCTAATAAAAGATTTTTGTTTTAATTATTATGGAAATAAAAATACGTACTAAAGTGGAAATATACTACAGGGACTTATAAAAATTACAATATAGACTTGAAATTCTTTATAATCGTAAAAAATCCGTCTATTTATACCTTCTTTTAAATCATTATTCCAGTCTCCAACATATTTGTCAAATCTAGAAGTAAAGATAGCGTGATGGACTCCTCTTTTAACTGCTTTTTTTTCTGCTAGTATTAGCAAAGGTGTAAATGTTTTCGGTTTGTGATAAAAAGGCATGGTAAGAAACCATGACAGTTGGAATTTTTTAAGTTTGACGTAAAAATATTTATACATTTATAAAAAAGGTTGTATATATGTTTTTTATTTTATATAGAATAGTGGGAATTTTTTTTTAAGAAAAATTAAAACACAATAAGCTTATCTAAATTTTATTATACTACAATATTCAAGCATTTCCATGGGCTTTCTTCAATCCCTTGCTAATTTCTATCAGCTGTTGATAATATTCCCTGAAGCCCTGCAAGGCCAGTCCATGTTGACTTTTCATAGCAGAGTTATTTGCTACGTACTTTTCTACACATTCAATACATTTGGTATCCAGTTGTATATCTTCCTCACAGAGATGGTCAGGCTTTGTTATTTGTATGCGTGTAGGCAATATCTGTAATAGTATGACAATTATAATAATTATTATACAAACCAGTCAACTCCGAAAAATTCGAAAATCCTCAGTTGATTTTGTTAATATTATATGGGTCAAGTAATTCATTAACCTAACCATCCAACTTTGACCCTTCACAACTTTTGATCGAAATATTGGCCAAACCTAAGACGAATTTTTCGGTATTCCTTAGGTCAAGATCTGGTTGACTTTCATGAAGTTCATGAGTCAAGGATATAAGTATAGTCTTTCTATTATTTTTCAAAAATCAACTTTCCATTATTTTACAAAAATCAACGGAAGAACGGAATTTTTTTCTAATAAAAACCATTCATCCCAAGTAATGAAAGACAGACACACACACACACTGATACATACATACATACACACACGCATACTTAAAATATTCACTACACTTAACACTTTTTACCTTAGACATCAAATCATTACTTTCTTCACCATTAACAAGATCCCCCTGAACAGATTGTCGAAGTGCCATGAGTAAAACCGCTTCTCGGATAATGCCACTCTGAATTAGTTCTAGCATTAGATTGTCCACACTTTTATGCCAGGCCAGGTAGAACACTAAAGGACCAAAATGACGTGTTGACCTGAAAATTTTGCAATATCAGAACATATTAACATTAATAATTACCTCAAAATATAGTATCTGTTTTCTAAGATTTACATGATTATTACACATTTCAATTGAACCTTTTTTTCGGATATAACTCGCGTTTATTATTAAAGTTTTTTATTTACCCGACGTTTCGAGTGCTTTGTCAGTCAGTCAGTCAATTTGTCACCTACCTCCAGGACGTGGGATTTAATACTTTTTATCCTTTTTTTTTTTTTTTTTTTTTCTTTTTTCCGTTGGAAAAACCCGTTACGGGTACCCCGTCGGCCCAGGGGGGTGACGGCCGGGGGGTTATGTGGGACTACCAGCAATAAAAGCCTTAAAAATGGCAGCATAGAGGATGCTGCCATTTTTAAGGCTACCCACTAAAAAACCAACGGTTGCCCTCTTTGCCGTAATGGGGCGTCACGGGATCGCGGTAGCACACACCGTGACGCCCCAATAATACTTTTTATCCTATCATGAGTTATATCCGTAAAATAATTTTATTTTATAATATAGTATCTGCTATAAAATCAGCAGATAATAAGAATAATTTAAAATTATTCAACAAACCTTAGTAAATCATACTGGTTATTCATATCGAGATGCTGATATGTGATGCTTGTTAACTTCTGGTACTGAGGTTCATCTGGCTCATACTGGACACAGGCTCGGTCAAGAATATACTCATATTTCTGTCGATCTAAAAGGCTATTGAACTTCTCAAGCTCCGAAAACATTAAGGGTTCTTTAACTTTACGACCCTGCATTGGGAAATATATCTGTAAGCAGAATTATAACACCAACTAATCTCTCTTCTTATTTTATTTATTACAATATATACATTTATTTATAATATATAGAAATACTCACTTGATTCAATTTCTTTCTCACATCATGATCACAGCCTCGAAGAGTCCCATCGGGTTCTCTGAAATGATTCTGGTATCAAATTCATTCTTCAATTCTTGTAGTAATTAATTATCTTATTAACTTACATAATAGAATTGTGACCTAATAGATATAGTAAAATCAAAATAATTTAAAAATAGAAAATTACACCAGAGCAGGTTTGGTATATATATATATAATATTTACTTATTGATGCATACTTAAAAGATACGCTAAAATTTACTTTTCTACAAATATTTGAAGCTGAATTTAAGTCTAATTGGACCATAATTATATGTAGCACACACACCTTTGAACGACTAGTCTGTGTTCATTGGCCACTCCGTAAGTAATATCAGTGAATAAATAAGTAGATGAATCATATCCTTCAAGAGCTGGATCCTTAGATAATATGTCGTCAATAGGTTCATGTACCTGTATATCAGATAAAAGAAATCAAATTTTAATATATTATTAACTATTGCAACTAAATTTCAGATATTAATACCTTGACAACTGGAGGCATTTGTAATAATCTTTCAGCACTCTTATATGCCTTTGATTTTTCTAGTTGAAGCTCTTCGTCAGTCAGAAATTTATAAACGGGTGTCTTCAGTACAGGTACATTGCTGTTTGTTCGTTTTCGAAATACTTTTTCAAAATTTGGACGAGTTAATCGCTTTAGAAGTATTTGAACACCCGACGAGAAAAATTTTGGTGCTGGATTTTCTGTATCTATATAAAAATTATGTAAATAATAAGGATTCATTTACTATTACCATAATTTTAACTCCACAATTTTAACTTAACTATTACTCTTACCATAAATTGATGGTACAATACTCAATTTTCTTAAAGAAATATACAGCCTTTGTGATTCATTGCATCTTAATAACTTTGTTTTGGTATTGTTTTGAACCAACTTTAATAAGGACATGATTAAATATATTTTTATGTAAACATTTACCCATAACCTAAATCAGCATATAATATTAAATGTCAAAAATGTTACAATTTGTAAGAGGTTTATATAAAATGCAAAAAGCAAAGGCAAAGGCTGTATGGTTACACAGCTTTATATTATTTGAGTCCAATATTAAAGCTAATTTTGATTTTGAGGATATTGTGTGTTCTAATCAGGACAATTAATATTAAAAAATAATAGTTTTGTACTTAATTCAAAATGTTGAGTAATTTTAAATTAAATAATAAAATTTAACTTTAAAACTTAAAACTAATAATTATATAATCTTCCTAATTTTTAAAATAAAATCTTAATTTTTAAAATAGGTAAATTGTTTTACAAAATATTTAGAAATTGTCAAAGCTGCTAAAATGAACTGAGCAAGAGCAAGTATTTTGTTATTTTTTTACATTGTCTGAAATTTCGGCAACATAATGAAATAAAATTTAAAAAATGCTGATGCTAAATGATGCTTGAATAAAAAGATGTTGTAGATGCAACATGATTACTATTTCTATAAATCCATATAATAACAATGCAGCCCATATAACAATAAACTTAACCATTAAAAAGAACAGATAGCTTTAAAGTTTTTTGTTTTAGACTTTTATGTTCAGTATAGCTACAATTTGCCGATAAAAATATGTTGTTAATAATAACTATTAATTTATTCTATATTTAATATACATGGACAATACTTTTTAACTGTAAATTACAGAGCACAGAGTACTAAAATGTTTAAATTGACGTTTAGGTGACAACAGCGATTTCTACAACAGGATTTATATTATTTTCAATATTATGATTATTTTGAGTTTGTTCTTGGTAAAATAATACCATTTGTTCAATTCGATATAATCATGGCTAAAAGGAAAGCAGGCGTAAACGACATTATTTATGAATTAGATAACGACGACATTGTTATAAGTAGCGATGAAGAGGGTACGGAATCTAAAATAGGACGTTTCGAAGGCGAAAACAGTAGAATAAAAAAAGGAATAAAGCTAAACATTGGAGAAACACATTCTGATGTTATTAATATAGACAGTCCTGGAGAAATTACATGCGAAATTACATTGCCGAAGCGAACTAAGAATGGAGGGAAAATTATTCCTAAGGTAACCTCGATACAAAACAATGCCAATGTACAAACTAATATTAAAACAACCGAAAAAGAAGTTGTTGATATTATAGATGGAAAAGACTGTCAAGATACAATTATATTTAATGAAGACATAACTGTTGATTCTCCAGCTTCAAACACTGATTTAGGTGTTGTAGGTTGTGAAAATAGAGCACCGTTGGTATCAGTGCGCTTTAAAGACAGTTTTCTGTCCCACAACTATAAAAAAAGAATAAAAGAGTTTATAGTAAAGCTCTTAAAGACTCAAAATGTCGTTAGTGCCGATTCAGATACTGATAATGATCTTGATATTTGGCCCGAAGATTTGGCTGAGGACGAGTTTGATAAATTAAAAAACAATAAAGTCGAGGATAATCTTTTCTTTATTGATACTGCTCCGTGTGATGATTCATATTCAGATATACCGAGTTATAGTCAAGTAAGTTTATTATTTCTAAATTGTTCTAAGGTTGCTAAGCTGAATCATAATAACTCCATCAATTATATATTATTTAGTAAAAAGAAAACTCAAATGAATAGTTATGTTCAAGTTATTTATTTAATTATTATTTTAGTCCAAAAATATTATTTCTAATATTGTTGAAAAAGAAGTTACTCCAAAAACGTTGAGACGAGGTCCAATATGTTTTAATTGTGAAGGGTTACATCCACTGAAGGATTGTTCTTTACCGAGGGATAATGCAAAGATAAATGAGAGGAGAAAAGCTGTGACTCCAAGAGTTGGGTTAGTTTCTAATTTAATATCAGTATAACATCATTTGTTGTACTTTTACATGATTCTATAGAATATATAAACAATTATTATTTTTTAAAATATTATTAATTATTGTTTTATTTAATAATTACCTTAAATTTCCAGTCGTTATCATGTGGAAGATGATCAAAAATATGGTCATCTGCTTCCCGGACGGATTTCTGGTGATCTACGTCATGCGCTGGGCTTGAAGCGTTATGAGCTACCACTCCATATATACAGGATGAGGTTATTAGGCTATCCGCCTGGTTGGTTAGAAGAGGCCAGGATATCACATTCAGGAATTACTTTGTTCGATTCAAATGTAAGATTTTTTCTTTTTTCTATTATATTTTTGAAATGTGTTAGAAGTTTAAATCTAATTAGTCTTTATAAACTTTATTATTTTTATTTAGGGAACAGCAACACTTGACCCTGATGAAGAAGAGGGGGAGGTATGTGAGCCGGGGTCAAAGGATAAATTTGATATAAAAAAGATATTAGACTTCCCAGGTTTTAATGTTGCTGCTAGTTCAAGATATGTTGAGGTCTGTATTGTTTTTTATTTTTATGACAACTTGGAAACATGTACTACCTATTAAATAATTTATATTTATATATTCTAAATATTATTTTTTTAGACTTTCTAAGGGGGTAGATTTGTAATAAAACTGTCCTGTTACCACAATGACTTTTTAATATAGCAATATTTTACTGTAATTAATAATTTATTATACTTTCTTGTGAGAGATTTTGAAGTGAAACATTGTACAAAATTATTTTATTTTTCAGGAGGCTGATTTATTTGGACTTCCACCAATGTCAGACCAAGATAGTAAGATGGCAATGTTACAAATACTTGCACCAAATGCTATGAAAGCTTATAAAAGGAAAAAGTTATCATTCTTTCCATCTGCACCAAAAAATGATACACTTGAGGGACAGACTGAAATGGAACTTGATAGTGGTGATGGTAAGACCTGTTTGAAAGGTGTTTCTAGTTCTTTTCCAGTATTTAGAAATAAGATTTAAGTTGAGGTTTGAAAACAAAACATTTTTATGTGTACTATTTATTTTAAGTCTTAATTTGTTGTTACTTAAGTATCAATATATAAAAATAAAAAGAAATACTAAAATAATTATATATGTGAAGTAATTATATATGTAAAGTATATGTTACTAATTTTAATCTCTCCATTGTAGAAGAGACGGAATTCCCACTGATACCCCCATTGCCAGATGATGAACCCCCTCCACCTCCACCTCCTCCACCACCGCCAGTAGAAACAGAAAACTCACAAGATAAATGTTCTAAGGATTCAAACAAAAAGCCAGAGAATGTTGGCACAAAGAATGAAGCTACTAAATCCAGCAATGGAAAAGAAAAGCCTATACAAGACACTGTAGACATAAATTTGGATGAGTCGAATGACGATGTTGAAATAATTGAGGTAGTAAGAGTGAATGATATTCCAATGCCTGAAGAAGATTTGATCATAATTGATGATGATGTTAGTAATTGAATGAACATCTCAATAGTAGTTTTTATTTTTTTTTTTTTCAAGGTTTCAGGCAAAAACATATTGTAGTTGTAGAGTAGTGTTGTATATTATTATTAAGTATATTAGTAATTAATAATTTGATTCGTTATTTTTTTAACATTAGTTGTCAACTTTTAATTCAAGTTTCATATTTATTGACTATTGTTTCAGGATAAATCATCACTTAATAGTGACTGCTATAGTCTTACACTAGATGATCTAGAAGAAAGGAAACAACGACTTCTTGATGCTCTCAAAGGTGACAATGTTTCTTTACAAGATATATCTGTAGAAAATAATGATATTATTGATGAGAATTCGACAGAAAATAAAATATTGAATTATATTGAAAACCCATCTCAAACAATTGAAGTAACAAATGCAGAAACTGTAATAAAAGAATTATTAAATAAAGATGATGCTATAAAAGAAGTATGCAGAACAGATGTAGCAATAAAAGTATTAAACGGAGAAAATGCAATAAAAGAAATATCAAACAAAGATAATGCTTCAAAAGAAGTATCAAACATAGAAAATGTAAAAGAAATATCAAATAAAAATGCAAAACTAGAAAATGATTGTAATAATGTAAAATCCAATTTGGATAAAGAGAAACATATAATTGAGTCAGAAGAATCTTCCTCTACAGTGTTAAATCAAACTCCAAATGAACCTCAATCTGATAATAAAACAGGTAAAGTCAGAGAAACACTATACGGCACTCCAATAATAAATGCTGCATCACCATATAGTAAACTACCGAGTGATGATAAATTTGCTAAAGATATTTGTGATGTTATCAATTTTGAAAATCTGCCAAACTCAACAGGTAAGTTCAAACAAATAAGTAATTTGCTGAAGAAGGTTAAAACGGAAGTGGATAGGATACATGATTCATGATTAAATGTTACCACCTTAGGGTGGTATATATTCAGTTTCATAAACTAAGGACAATTTTTCATGTGTATAAATTGATTTTAGTTTTGTTTTTCAAATGTATTAGCATCATTAATCATTAATGGATAATTTTTAGCCAAAAAAATAACAACATTTAAATGCAAGAATTTTAATTACAAAATCATGTTGATTTATAAAAATTTAAGCATATTTTAAAATAAGTATCTTTTGTTTAAAATTTTATTTTGCCATTTTCGATTAAATAAGCATTAATAGTTTAGTTAAATATTACTGAAAAAAATAATTATTTTTTTTAATTCTAAAAAAGCAAAGGATAAAATAAAACAGTGATTAGTGTCACAGTTATCATTTATTTCTGAATATATTACAATCTCGATTAGTGTACATTTATAATTATTGTGGAAAAGCAATATTATAATCTAATTGTGTCAAAAAAATCCCAACCCAAATAAAGAAACCTATGTCTAGTGGAATATCACAAGCTGGATATCACCAGCTGTTTAAAAAATATTAAAAAGATTGAAAATATTTTTAAGTATATATAAAATAGATTATCATATAGTGGAGACTTTGGGGAAGCATTTGAGACAAAAAAAGATCCAAAAAAAATCTTAACCTGAGTATTGAGATAGTCTTTTAAAACGCATTTTTGTGATGTGGTGTTATAAATAATACGATCACACCATATGTGTGATTTCAGATTTATTGAATGCAATTCGATTTATAATCAATTTGTGAGAAGATCCCAATAACAAAATCACACGACATGTGTGTGATTTCAGATGTTTATACTGCAATTTAAATTATAATCTTTTAAGACGCATTTTGTGATTAGATAAGTTCAATAGCAAAATCACACAACATATGTGTAATTCCAGATGTATAGATTGCAATTTGATTTAAATTATAGCACCAAGTACAATACAGATAAAGATTAAAAATCATTTTAATGTATAAAGTTACATTGTTTTTATTAATCTCCTAAAATTACATAACATATTGGCAATAGATCTATATGCTTGGAATGACTTACACTTAAAGTCAAAGCCTGTTCTTCAAAGGTTCAGATATACAAAGCAAGATAATGTACACAAGAAGAGATTTAACTCTTTATTTTCAACTATATATTTATCTATATGTTACCTATATACTATGCTTTATATATTAACATACAATAATTCAGTTTTCCTTGAACCTTAGATGAAGAACGTCGCTAGGATATTAGATTCTTGGTGGCGTTGGCGGAGCTCCGTCTCGATCCTGTTCACAAATGGATAATTACTATATATATATATATACTCAATGTTACTCATAATCTTGATGGTGATGTGTCT
Source organism: Mechanitis mazaeus (assembly GCA_959347395.1). NCBI lineage: Eukaryota > Metazoa > Arthropoda > Insecta > Lepidoptera > Nymphalidae > Mechanitis > Mechanitis mazaeus. The sequence continues at coordinate 18,537,522 of OY365750.1, forward strand.
GTGTCTATGTGTAATCATAAGCTATTCTAAATTATCTCTACATAAAAAACCACAATAATTGTCCACAAAAATTAAAAAAAAAAAAAGATAATATCAAGTAATAAAATGTGTGATGGGATTTCTTCAAAAAATTCCCAAAAAAACAGGGTTTCGATCCAATAATGTCATCGACAAATTATCTTAATTTTCTGATCAAAAACTACATTCAAAAATAAATTCATCTGTTTCTATGAAGAATGTATTTATATAATAATTGATTTTTTTTTATATGAAACTATAAAAGAGAGGAGGAAAGATCAGTAATTCTAAATTTTACCGCATTTTGCAGCGTCGGACACATGTTTGAATTGGATTGCATTTAGTATACAGACGATATACCAATTATTGTTTTCTAGTTATAGGATAGGAAAAACGGTCAAAATCGCTGGCAACAAATACAAGTAACAGGTAAGTAAGACAAAACGGAAGGTAAAACACTGTTGTCTGGGATCTTTAAGAGTAATCAGAATAACTCCATAAAAAATTGTTTCTTCTAATAAAATCAATTCGGCACTAGAGAAATAATCTGTGCCACGAGAGATTACACAAACAGATATAACGGACACAAATAACAACCAGACTTAATAGTAATTTATGTAACAATAGTAATTTATGTAACACAAGAAATTGTAGGAATCGAACCCACTACTAATCTCTTTCACATACTTTAAGTTACAATTTATAAAAATAAAGTGGATATTCTTCACTACCTTACTAATTAGTATAATAAATAACATATGTATTATTTCGTAGATGTATTTAAATAACAATGCATTGTGATCTTGAACATTATACATTTGTAACATTGAATTAAAAATGTTTTAACAAGTCCAAGGCGATGAAAGCTATGCGACTTAAATACATAAAATCTTATACAACGGATATTACGATGCATAATATTCAAATGACATTGCAGAAAACAATGACAATAAAACTCCTACAAATATGTATTGGTTGATGAAGAGGAAAAAAAGAAAATATAGAATAAAACATTGAATATATATAAATATTTTATATAATAAAATAGCATAGTCAAAATTTATTGAAAAAGTAACAATGTTTTAAGTACATGATACAAAACTGAAAACAATTGTTAATAGTATTTGTCGGGTTATCCGTCATTTATAATAATTGGACTCTGCTTATAACTTAAGTTAAATTATATATTTTTTTCACTCTGGAACATTATTTAACTTCAAGGAAAATTTTCTATAGAGTATGGGTTTACATTATAGAGACATTTTCAGTATTACATTTCTTAATAAATACAGACGAAGTAGTAGGCATAGCTAGTACCGTGACGAATGTAATTTACGCAATTCGTATCCAATATATACTGTGAAATATGCTTACAGTCACACGACGATAACATTTGTTAAACACTTATAATAGAAATGTGTGTATAGATATAGAATTATAGATAACAAATATAACACACATTATTATTATTAAATTATTAACAATATCAAAAATCATTTTGAAAAAAATAAATTTCATTCACCGGCCTTTATCTCAATTATTTAAGGGGAGGAAATGTCTAGAGGCTGATGTCGACAGATATTGGTAATGAGAATGATTAATAAACATAAAATCTAAACATACCTGAGAGTTAGGCGCTGGTTTGACTGCATCTTGTATCCGACGCGGGCGTATCATGTACATCGCAACAGCTAGCGCCATCACCAGGAACATCATGAGGAAGCTGTTGCCTGCTGACTGTTGCGGAAGACCTGGTAGTTCATCTAGACATTCGCTATCTGTACAGTAGGACTGGCCCTGGCGCAGCTGTAATAATAACATTCTTAAAATAATGGTCACTAAGAGATGATTACTGAAATCTCAGCAAAAATGTTTGAATGGAACAAAACTAATCTACTTATTTAAAAATGCTCATATCATGTTTAGGTTGCTTGTATGTCTACACATTTTTTTTACGATTTATAAAAAAAAAGAAAAATAACTGCTATACCTTGTCTCTATTGTTAAAAGTATTGTACATGAAATAACATAAAACAATTTTTTTATATGGTACTGGTTATTTCCTCTGGTCTAAAAAGGTACTTATATTCCAGAAAATTCTGTAATTTTTGTAAGAAAACAACTGAACAAAAGGAGTGTAGTGTAGTTTTGGATCATTACATAAATACAAATTTCTAAAGTATTAAAAATTCTCACATTGACAGGTAAATATGTAAAATTAACTAACAAAAAACTGTAATTAATAATATGATGTATAGATTTGTGTATAAGTTTAAAGTGATCATTAGTAGCTTATGAGAAATGGATGAAGCTACAGTTGACATATTTTTAAATTGTTATAATAGGATATGTTTTTAGTTAATTTAAAGAACAAACTATGTGATATAATGTGTATGATTTGCATGGAAAAAAAGAAATTCTCTTTTTAATGTATAGGTACATAAAAATGATTTTATAACAAGCGCTTATCAAGAACATTCAAACAGGCCATAAAATAATAGAATAAAATTTAATATACTATTAAAAACCAGTATTAGTAATTGCCATATAAATACTGATAACAATACTATAAAGCATACAGCTATTAATATTATTAAATAGTATGTAGTAAAAAAATATCATTACTTTTAAATAATATACTTAATGATTTTTATATGATTAAGATAAACAGGAAATATTTCAGCAATACATGTTTAAAATATATTCAAGGACATTATTTTGGAATATGCCTATGCCTATGAAACTAGAAACTTCAATTATAAATATTGTTAGATAGAATATAGTTGAGTACAAAAACATAAGAAAGTAAAATAAAAAAGAAAAGATTTGTCGTCAACAAGTCAAATCGTGACCATGATTAGAAAATAGACGATCTTTTTAAGCATAAAATTAATGTAGACGTGGGCAATGGAAATATACAAACTGGGATTCTTATATGGTACAAGGTCGTGAGATAACTTACTAGTGAGATTAGTCGCCGCATTGCCAGCTCATGGTTCCACAGGCATTCACACGGGTCCATTTCATCTCCCATCTCTGCGCAAATAAACACTATTGACGCATTTATTTTCAAGTTTTATTATTTATATACCTAAATCCTTATAAAAGCATGATAAATGTATTCACAAAAATATTTACAATTAATTAAGAAATGTATAAGAACACAATAATAAATACATCTGCCTTGTTATTATTTACAAATAAAAACACAGCAAATAGTTCATCTGTCACGAGAAAAGAAAGTAAAATTTAGTTCATTGTCGATCGTGTCTTACCTTTTTCTATGGAATTGAGTGTATTAGGAAAAAGGTATATTTTATATAGAGTTTATATTCTTTTTTACGTGGTGCACCCGCGGTTCAACCAACTAATTGGAATTATTAATTGACTACACTTCTGCCGACATTTTTACACTGTTTGCTTGGATCGCGCTGATTGGCTTTCGCGATCCATTATTCACACGTAGTGTTCTATTGGTAATCTGTGGTTATAGACAGACCAAAGACAACAGAATCTATTGTAAGGCAAAGACTAAAAACTATTAAATACATTGTTTCTATAAATGTGAAGGGCTTCGCAACTGAATATATAATATTTGACATATTGTTTGGATTGCATATCGTCTTGAATATTGTAAGTGCGAAGGTAATTCTGTCTATCTGTCTATTTGTCTGTATTTTGACACGCCCAAACCAGTGTGGCGATTAAGATTAAACTTTATAAAGATGGTTTGAACCCTGTTGAAAAGTTAATGGTGTGTGGTTAAACGATGAAAGGTCGTATAGACAACCAATAAATGTTGACCAAATAATAAATAAATAAAATAAAATATATAATGAAGTTTAAATTTTCGTAAGATTTTACAATCGTTCAACTGATGATCGTTAAATAAATAAATAAATTAAAACAAACTTTTATTTTTGAATTAAAATTATTTTGATTCCTCATGTACTAGAGTTTAAAAGGTAGCGTTGTAATCACATAAAACTTTATCTGCGAATACTTTATGTGTATACAATAGATATTGCACTGGAATCAAGGGAATTATTTTTTTTAATATTGCAGATCCATTCCAGGGGTCGAAGACATTTTATAATAGGCGCTCTATTCGCTTGCCCTAAAGATTTTCAAATTCAAATTCAAATTCAAAATATCTTTATTCAAATAGGCATTTACACGCACTTTTGAATCGTCAATTATTACATTATAAAAATGTCAGTAGTCAGTCCGTCCTTAAGCTACCACCAGCTCGGAATGCTGTTCTGTTGAGAAGAGCTGGCCAGAAACTCAACAGTTGCTCTTTTTAAAATATGTGAACAATGTTTGATGTACAGATTAGAATATCCTGGAAATGAGTCAACAACCAAAGCTCCACAACCTAACCTTTTACTTGATCGAAATACGATCAACTAAGAATTCTTGTATGCTATAATAAGCTTTATTTAAAAGTATACTTCTAATTTTAGATTTAAAAGCAAGTAAAGGAAGGTCTAAGATATCTTGTGGAAGCTTATTATATATGCGAACACTCATGCCCATGAAGGATTAAAATCCCTTTTACTTACTTGAAAAGAAAAATATTTTTGAAGGTAGAGCTTTTGAAGCTACAAGAATTATAATAAGAATCATATAGAAAAAACAGGTGTTTTACGTCAGCAAGGTTAACAATGGCTTCGATAAGTTTGTGGATAGCAACTGTAGGCTACGCGACCACTTACGTAGGTAGTTTGAAAATATATATTTTTTCTATTAGTCTAAAAATACTTTACTTTTATTGTAAGTTTATTTAGTAATATTTTATATTGAATTGATGATGACCTTTATATGCTAAAGTAATTAGAATTTTAGTAATTTTGTTTTAGAAAACAAAGAATCAGATTGAAGTGTGACAGACTAACGTTGAAGAAGAAAGTGAATTTATGGAGGATCGTTGGAGCTTATAATATTGAAGAACTCCACTTGGAAAAGCACTAGCAAACTGAATAACTACCAGGTTCTGAAAATATTTAAAAATCAAACAATGATGACTCGCCGAGACTCTTTACCGGTATCGATGTCAAAAAACACTCCTTTGTATAGTGAAAGATCTTGGAGACCAAAATATTATGTTGTTTTGCTTCTGATGCCAAAGTAAAAGCAAGACAGAGCAGACTACTCTTGTATTGACGACGACGACGTACCAACCAAATGATTCATTGCCTTGTCAGATTGGGACTATACCAATAATACAATCATTTCAAATCAAATAGTTTCTTGTCTTTAGTAAAACAGAAAATGAACCAAAAATCAGCAGAGACATGAATTTGTTCCGTGAATTGTTGCTATTAATGCAGCCTTCCGGTTTCTAAACTTTTTAAAAATACTTCTCCGTTTCTTAAAAAAAAAATCCTGTAAGTACTCAACAGGAAAATTGAATGACAGGATTAATTTCCTGTTTCTAAAAGTTATAGTAGTTTCATTGAAGAGAGAATGACGTTAATGGAAACATCTTCTTCTGGAGTACCGATTGATTTTGGGATCCCACAATTCTCAATATTAGGCCATTTCATCTTCTTTGTTTAGAGAAAGACCTTCCTTAATTTTTGAAGGATAATATCGACTAAGTATTATTTCCTGATGACACATCTTTGATTTACAAAATGAAAAGACTTTAGGTAATGTACAACCATGTGAACAAAGTAAAACAGGTACACTAACGTACTATTGAATGTGGAAACTGATTGATGGTTGAATCTACAGTTTTTATGGAATTACTATTGATGTCAAATTTAAAGGGGGCTTTATTGTACCTGGATTGGCTAGTAAACTTAATTCTGCTGTATATTCTATAAAGAAATGTCTTACAGATTATGCTGGTGTGATGGTAGTGTATTAGTTTTTTTTATAGGTTAATGGTATTTTATTTTTAATGCAGCTGATATAAATATTATTATTGTCTTAAAAAAAAAGCTATCCGTGTCATCTACCGTCTGGACACAATTCTTTTACCGTCTGGACACGATTCTTTATGTGCTAGGTTTAAATAGATTAGACAGTGATATTAATAGACATAATTTTAATATAAGGAACGCACATAACGTAACGCTTTCATGAATATATATATATATATTAGCTCCCAGAAAAAGCAAAATGATTAACATATACGAACTTTAATGAAAATATTCATATTGTCCCCTGCAGATCATAGTGCACCCTGGGAATGAAACCTTCGGCGCCCGAATATTACAAGACTTTAATATATTGTTACTTATTTTTAATAAACATTTTCATTTCATTTCATTTATAAATTTCATAGAAAAGAGACACCATGGACAAGATTAATTATTATACTAGATTTGACTAACGACAAATCTTATATAATAATTAGGTTTGTCCATGTCCATCGCTAGTTAATTCTGTTAAATAATAATGATTCGTAAGGCGATTGTACTTAAACAACCTAATTTTAAAAGAGAATTAGGTTGGAACGTATCTAACACCTGGGACCCACTCATAAGCGATATAAAGTCCCATGTCTGCGTAAGCACTTTAAGAGCTAAGATACTCTAAATTTATTATGTGTGCAACCCATATTCCAGCAATCGAAGAAACGGTTAAAGTTAGCTGGCAATTAATTAATTTTCTGGCAGACATATACACCTCGTCTAACCGTGAACTCTTTTATTGCAAACGCCGGGTTAAAATAAATTTATGTTTATAATGTAAATCTCATAATTATACGCGATTTTTCGTTTAAAAAAAATGTATTATTTTTCCCTCCATAATATATAAATTTAGTGTGTTGCCCCAATAAATTTTAATTTTATTTTATTAACACGAGATATATTTATAATAAATAGAAACTGTATCTAACTTTTAAATAGCAAGAATATACGTAGAAAAAACCGTGTAGCAAACTATGGTGGGTATGCATTTTGAATAATACATACATAAGCATAGATAGTATAGGAAATAAGTAAATTATTAACTCTGTAATTAGCCACAAAAAAAATGTAAATTAGTATATATAAAAAGTTAGATTGTAAAACAGCAAGTCATATGTAATTAGACTAGTGAGGTTAAGAGAAGATTATATGAGATAAAGAAAAACTATGTAAATAAGAGAAAAATTAACCCTGAAAACTTATAACATCCCTGAAATTTACTGAAATCGAAAGATAAATAAAATACAAATTATAAAAAAGTAGTTGGGAGTCCCACCCATAAGAATAGGAATGGTGATGACTACAAGAAAGATAAGGAATGAGGAATGAAAGTACGAGGGGAATGCCCGCGAGAACTGGTATGCAAGAGTAGAAATAGATAAACAAACACTCCAATCCTGTGGGAGGTAGTCCGAAAAAAAAGTATAAAGATAGAAAATTGCCTCTCCACTTAAGGAGATTTGTATTTATAGTGATGTACCATTGAATAAATATTGTTGCGTTATGTAGAAAAGTATTAACAAGATAGAGTAAAAGGTAATTTATTAGTTAACTAAACAGTTATGAGCTCTAGTCTCATCACACTAATTTCTTGGTTAACAATATTATATTATTATATATATATTACTTTCACTAAAGTCATACAAACAACTTATTGTATATACAACATATTTCATAACCTACAAATTTGACATCAAAGATACTATTTATTTTCTTAAGAAACAAGAAAAAAACTATATATTTTTCAGACACTAACACGCGTCGATTGGTCCCATAACCACTCCAATAGCACAATTAGTCTTTACGAAGTTGCAAATACGCCTTTCAGATTTCATTGATAAAATATACATAAATAATACGGTTATAGTTGAAAAGAATTGTCAATAAGCGGTTTTTATTAAAAAAAACTAAAAAACCGCTTGCTGTATCGCTAGAAAACTTATCAGCTCTTATTTACGTGAATCCTCATTGATTGATACTAAAACCAAAATTGAGCCCAACAAAATGCTTACAAACATATACATATATAACTGTATATATATATATAGTACATGTGTATGTTAAAAATATAGAATTACTCAGGACACCTCAAAACATATTATTAAAAAAAATATATATAAAATTTATATAAAAAAACTCAATAAAATCTTAGAAAACACTGAATATTTTTTTGAACTGTGCTTTAAAATTGAATTGAGTTTATTTTTTTAGTCTTCACTCTAAATCGTATCCTCATAGAAAATATAATCGTCGGATAGATTTAGCAGAAATGATTTTATCATATTGTTAAGTTATTTATTAAGTTCATATTTATCTGTACAATACAAATAAATATTTATAAACGCCTAAAGAAAAATCATTAAATAGACACTCCATTTTTCCCGTTGCGATAAAAAGCGACGGAACCGAGGGCAGTTTATATTTTAGCATATTTCAGTTATTCTTGCTGTAATATATATTGTATTTTAGTATACTGTGTTTAAATAAAGATTTTATATTATTATACATTTATGATACATTACTAAATGTTTAAAGTTTACGTGTTTACTTCAAACAATTAAAACAAAAAGTCATTTTTTTATTTTAGGTAGGCATAGATTGCACTTATGAGACGTCATACTCTAAGTATTTGTATGGGTACAAGAGGTAGTTTCATGGAAAATCGAAAAGAAATTCCATAGATAAATATATAGATAATTCCATAGATATCTTTTAACACAGTAACACTACAATTAATCATAGTATATATATGTTGCTGCTTTTATAACTGTGTGAATAGTCTAATACATAACTAGAATAATTTTGCTCACTAAACGAATATTATTGTACCAAATATTATACATGTCTGTGGTCAATTGGTATTTATTGGAAACATCTATACTAATATTATAAAGCTTAAGAGTTTGTTTTTTTATTTGTTCGATTGAACGTGCTAATCTTTGAAAGTACTGGATTGATCTGAAAAATTCTTTCTGATGATAAGCACGTTCATGAAGAAGGCTATAGGTTATCTAGCATTACGCTACAGCTTCTGATTATCTTATAAATCGTTCGTCCACGCTTAGAACCGTAACGCAAGTATAGGCTAGTATAGTATATGCTGATTGCTGAAAGTTCTGTGCAATTGACATATTCTTTACCAGGCGTCCTCTTCCAGCTCTATAATTGCGATAAAGTAGGCCGGGGCGTGGGCGTGGTCCCGCCCAGCCAGAGGCACACCCCTATTAATTGATCTGTAGAACTCTACGGATTTAACGGTAGAGTTTTATTAAGCAATACGATAGTATATATACGATAGCAAATATTTTATTAACAAAAATAATGTCAAGAAGAATAGGTAAGCTAATAACAATTAAAATGTGTAATTATAAAAATATTTTATTTAAAAGAGAAAATACATCAGCAATATAAATCCATTCCAAAATCTGAAAATTTTCGTCTGATAATAAAAATATGTTTTTGATAATATAAAAAAGCAATAATCAAATAATTTTAAATTTAATATCATATAAGCTGAATAAAATCGAAAAGTTCAAGAGACAAGAGGCGTGGCTCCGCCCCTGATCCCAGCGGGGTCCGCGTCTGACTTAGTTCTGACGCTGCTCAGTGCTCAGTGTTCACTGCTCAGTGATCACTCAGCTGCGGTCGCCGCGGCGCGCGGTCATGGCGCGAGTCCTGCGCCCACCGAGCCGCACGTATGTACTTTAAAATAACTTAAAATATATTAGAAGTATTTGTAAGTAATTTTGATTTCATGCTATTATTTTATTTCGTTTATATTGAATATTTTTCTTATTATTTCGAATTTTTAAAAATTTAATTATTATTTATATAACTTTGTATTTTGACATATTTTAATTTTTTATATATTATTTTTGCTTTAATAAGTCTTAAGTATCCGTTGGTTATATAAATTTGAAATAAGAGTGATAAAATTTAAACGTGTTATAGATAAATTAATTGCAATAAATATTATTATATAATTTTAACAAAATCTTCGAATATCGTATACGTAATGTACGTTATAATAAGCGTATATACATGTAAGTTTCAAATATCTCTGCTTTAATAAACGTATAAATTCATCGTTCTTTTAACACTAAATTTTTATATCAGTTCCATATTGCTGTTTTTTAATATTTATTCTAATATTATAAAGTGGAAATGTTTATTCGTTTAAGCGCGATAATATTCTAAACTATGAGGTGGATGGGAAAAAATATTTCTGATTGTTATAGACAGGATCTTGAGAAAGGCTATAAAAGGCGAATTATTTAACGGGTGCAGCCGCGGGACACACCTAGTAATATAAATAATATAATAACGAAATATAAATAAATGTAATCCAATTGTACGAACACTAAATTTTTAATGTACATACCTTTTAAATATATTCATATATTAATATGTTACCATAAAAACTTTATATATGTATATATCGTTAATTTTTAAGTCATGTTGAAACTATCTATGAAATCGTTAAAAGTCAGGTTTATTTAATTTTTATAATTCAATATAAAACATGAGTAGGCTTCGTATCTAGGACAACTGGTATATACATATATTAAAAAAATTAAGTTGACGAATTAAAAAGACATTCATAAAGTTTCCCAAAATTTGGAATATAAAATAAAAAACTAAAAATATTCAATGTCGACACATTATATCTTAGAAATAAAGCTAAAACTAAACGGTAAATATAATGCTAAATTCGTTGTAACAGATGACACAATAGTTCATTGTTAGAGCGACGGGACGACTTCGCAGAGTTCGCGGGTTCAAATCATGCTCGTATCGATTAATTGCCCTTTCTATAGGTATTTAGACCCGCACCTAATTTTATAAACCATACAACACTTTTATTTTGACTACAATCAAAAAGTCTAATTAAAGGTTTAAATAATATTTTAAGTATTTATATTTCGTGAAAAATAAAATCAGTCTTTTGTCTTGATAACAAAATTTGGAAAAAAGTAGTGGGTTCAATTCCGACAAAGACTGTTCTTTGGGTGATTATTGTGTTTCATGTCTGACACAGAAATTATTTATTATGCAGTTATTTATAAATTAATATTACACGGATTAGTTTTTATTTAACTTCTACTTCTGATTTTGGCTTTATTCAAAATTATTTCATAAACGGTATTTTATATTTGTCGTACATGAAACACTATTAGCTAAGTTCAAGTTGGGGGTTAGAGACAATGTACTTCGTCTCATTGCTTCTTGTCAAAGAGATAGAAGTCTGAGAGTGGAAAGATAGATAACGGGTGTACCTCAGGGGCCATTTTTAGAACCTTCCTCGTTCTTTGTGTATATGATCTGCCGTTTTTTGTTCAGATTATTTGTGAAATAGTGATGTTTGCTAATGACACGTAATTAATTTTTAAAATAAATGCGAACAAAAATAACTTTAACCATAATAATAGTGCTCCGTCGCAAGTATCTGGTTGTCCGCAGATACCAATGTGCCAAAAATATTAAATTCTTCAAAGACTGAATTTGTGGAGTTTGTTTTATCTAATGTGAAAAAGACGGTGAAGAATTTAATTATTAATAATGAGGAAGAGCATATGGAAAATAGTACTATATTTTTAGGTAAAACATTTGACTTTAAGCTTTAGTGGTACACATATCGAATTTCTCTAAACTTACCTTTGCTACTTACGAAAGAAGATAAGCCTGTGAGAAAGATTATACAAATTGACTGATGTAAAAACAGCTAGAATTGATAACTTTGCCTGCCTTCATAGTCTTTGCTCCTATGGCGTTCTACTTAGGGTTAAGACAGCTAATATTAAAAATATGTTTATTTTATAAAAAGTATATTGATTTTACAAAATTCCAACTGTAATGTTGAACTTGCCTTTGAATTTATTCAAACAAAAGATTAAAGATTTTATAATTAATGGAGCCAATTAGAAAGTTGATAAGTTTATAAATGACAAAAAAGTTATGATTAGAAAATTAATCCAACTATACGCAAGCAATGTCGTCAAGCGTCATTATATTAGGACAATAATTTTATAAAAACGTATATTTAAAAAAAGTAATGTACTTTCGTTAGATTTAGCTTCCTAACCAGTAGTGAATTAAGATAAATCTATCTATAGTAAATAAAATCTGCTGTTGGTGGGTATAACCGTGAGTATAAAATATATTTGCAACATCGGTGATGCTTATGAATTTGTACTTTGTAATTTTTAATGTTGTCCTGATCTCTGAAAATAAAAATGAACTTAAAAAAGTTAAACTATTGTTAAAAAAAACAAAGAGTAATATTTTAGTTATATTTATTAGTTACCTCAAAATGTTATTTTTGTCCTTGTGGAGTCACCCTGTGATGTGTTTCCTGTCCGACCAGTAAGGGTGGTTAGTCTCAAAATAAGTTAAACAAAAACACACCCGATCTTAATACTTGCTTTGTTTTTGATATATTCAATTGATAAATTCTATTTTCTTTGAATTGACAGTTCGTATCGATTACATATAGAAAATGAAATTAAATATCAAACATTTTTGAAAATAACATTAAAAACATTTATTATTTAAATACCATTCCATTTAGTCACAAAATATTTCTTTAATTAAAAAATAAGACCTTTTATTATCAAAAACAATTGGTTAATTATTATTTCTTAAAATTTATGTTTCTAAAAGTTTCGTTTTTTATTGTTCAATCATTTTTTTGGTGACTTTATTAATTCGTGAAAACTTTAAACCAATACAAAGAAATTATCGAAGTTGATTATTATATTTTACAGATATCGTAAGTATTTTAAATTGTAAAAATCAGGTAATTGCCTGATAATTACCACCGGGTCTCTTTATAACATCAATAACTTAGAAAGAGTGTTCCCTGAGTATAATATTTACGTTTCCCTGAGTATATAATTACGTAGATTTAATGGGTAAAAGTATCAATAAAATCGGTTAGGTATTCATAAAATCTACGAAGGAAGATTTAGGACTCAAAAATTCCTTAACTTCCTGGTATGACTAAGTTAATTATTATCACTCATTCTCTTTGAAATTTTCTAATCTTTGTAACCCCTTATGCAAATAAGGCCTGGTTCCATCTTCTGATTGAACTAGATATAAACAATCGAGATCTTCAGCACACGCAAGATCTCGATTGTTTATAAAGCATCTGCTCATCAAGCGTCAGTTCCTGGATTTTTTAATAGAGCAACTTCTGTATGTCGTCACCACCAAATTAAAAATTTATTCGAAATATAACTCAAACAAAAACAAATCGAGGAAATTTGGAGATCGCTCCTCCGGGTTCGCGTAAGTTAGGGTAGCGTAAGACAGGACAGCGTATGTGGGGGTAGCGTAAGATAGGATAGCGTAAATCGAGGTACAATTGCATAACCAGCCCTCAAGTGCATTAAGTGTTGCACCTAAAAGTGGATTGCAGTTTCTCCAAAATTAATACACATACCTACTCTGTACACTTCAAGAATTAACCTTTGCGGCTTTATATTTCAAATATGCTTTCTCATTACTTGTGGAATTCAGGCTCTTCGTAGATAAAATGGAAAATTACGAATTCTCTATATCAAAGTGTTTATAATAATATTATTTTGTATTTTTAATTATATTAAACATATATTTTAATTAATATTTTTATGTAACATTTAAGATGATATAAAAAGTGTTAAAAATGTTTCAGATTTCTGTTGCAATTAAATTGTTCATATAAATTAAAATATTAAAGTACCCGCATAAAAAGATTGTTAACAAAAATATGAATATCAACACAAAATTAGTTTTTCTGGTTCTTCAAGGTCTCAGATTTAGAAATTATATTTAATGAATTAAAAAGAAATGAATGAAAATGACTAAGGTATTTTGATATAAATTATGTATTATTTTAAATATTGGGAATTATTCAGATCAATACACGCGAAGGAATTAATAAGAGTTTTAAGTTTTGGCCGACAGTGTGACTAACCGACTAGTCGGTTGCTATGTGGCTAACTAATCTCCCGAATGTCAGCTAAAACGATCATTGTTTTTAGTATTTTTTCTCCTAATATAGATGTTTTTCTTAATTCTTTATGTTCATATAGTACCTAATTGTAGAAGAGTTACTTAAAATAAAACAAATGATTTCTATTAAATATGTATATTAATAAACATGACCAAATTACGTATTTTTTTTACTTTTAGTATTTAAATTAGGTGATACTCAAAAGAGTCGACTAATCAGCGACTAGTCTGCACAAAACTCGGCGGCTTGTCGGCCCATGTTTAAAAAAAAGTTGTTAAAAAGATAAACTATTGAAAAAAGAAGAAATATTAAAAATAGATGTGTTAATATTAAAAATAGGTGTGGCCTTATACATAATACATAGTAAATAAAATTGCAACTCTAAACTTGTATCAACGTAGTTTTAAAGTGAATTACGAATAGTGACAGCTTTAGGATCCAATCTGTTGGTGTTCCAGGGTGATTGTGATGACGTATTGGTTTTTCGGAAAATCATCGCGATGCCTGTGACAGCTCTCGCTGGCGCGGCGAGATCGAGTGTGTATAGGGTTACCAGCAATAAATTAATTCATTATCTTACCCTGTTTTTAGGGTATTTAGACTTTTAAATAATATATAGAATTTAATTAATAATTGCTTCTTTCAACTGAAATCAAATAATATTACTTATAATGTACATATTTTTGTTATTATTAATTAATTACTACAATGAATTAAATATATTTGCTATTTGATTACTAATTAAATTTATAAATAATGTAATTTGAGATCTTGTTGAAATATTCAGTTTAAACCTTTACTAGACTTAACACATAGACACCAAAAATACAATATAATTATTGTTAATAAAAAATATTATATATAAAAGTGTCATCCCTACGGTTAATTCACTGGTCACTGGAGTGTTGTCCTCTGAGAGGACCGCGTTATAACATTTGTCAGGTCATACGTATAGCTTAATGGAGTACTTTGAGGACGCTTATTTCAGGCGTGTTAATTAAAACACGTTAGAGGTCAAGTGATGTCATTGTATTCAAAGCCTTTTGTTATTATTTATGGTCTGTGGTTTCTGAATACTAAATATCATTGAAAATTTTAGACTTTTTTATGAAAAGTAATAAATACATTTTATATTTAATTTAACGACTGAAAGATATTGTAAAACTTTAATTTAAATTAAATTAGTGTAAATTAGATTAATATGTTTATATAATTATCAGGGTGTACTCGAGTTAATGCCATTGGAATTGGCCCTACTAATGTTTTTATTTAAGTAGTATTGGTTGCAGATCGTGGCGGCAACTGGTCTACTAGGATGTCTTTGAAGACTCCGACGCCGGGCGTCGGCGAGCGCGAGACCTGGGGCAAGAAGGTGGACTTCCTCCTTTCTGTCATTGGCTTTGCTGTCGATCTCGCCAACGTCTGGAGGTTCCCCTACCTCTGCTACAAGAATGGAGGCGGTGAGTTTTTTATTTACTATTTTCTATTTTACTTATTTATTTGTTATTTAAATTTATAAATATGGAAGGGAAGTTTACTATAACAATTGAAACTTACAAAGTTCTGATCTGTTTTTTTTTGTATAAGTTTTAAGTTACATTCTTATAAGACGTTTGAAGTTTTAAAATTTTACCTTTAATTAAATAAAAAAAATATAACGATTTTAATTAGTTTGATACTAATATATATATATATATATATATATATATATATATATATATATATATATATATATGTATATGTATATTAGTTGATGTATTTAAATTATTAACAAAAATTAGAATCCATTAGCGGGTAAAACTATTAATATAACACATTATTCAAACAAACAAACAAGTAAAATTCAGAAAAGTAATTTGAAGGTATTTTTTTCTTAAAGTTTTAAAATTAAACTTAAATATTCCAACAATAAAACAAAACAGTTTTTCAATTGAGAATGTAACAGAGGTCTACTATATTCATTTATCCGTTCGTTATTAGGTTATCCTGGCTAAATCAGGAGTAAGAGGTGCTGTGGCGAGGTGATGAAATCCCGCCATGAATGCTAAGTGCCTCTTGCCGCCTCTTACCTCCTCTTACCACCTCTTACGTCCTCTTGCACCTCTAGCCGCGCTAATTGTCGGCTTGCTTCCGACCTGAAAGACGCATTCAAATCGTGTCTAGGTACTCTGGCTAAATACGTAGACGTACAATGAAATGTATTTATAACTCCTTACTACTGTCTCTCAAAGTAATATTACAATAATCTTACTTTTCCTTTTCGTACGTCTATTAAACGATATTGTTTAACACAGATTTCTGTTATTAACATTTCTGCAGTAGACTTAGTAGTTCTGCTAAAAAATAAAAGTTTCAAAAGTAACATTATTGTAATATTAAAGCCAAACTTTTTTTAAACTATGATAGTTTTATAAGTTTCTGCTATTCCAACAACTTTTTGCACTGATATAAGAAATAAGTTTAATTGATAATATTAAACTCATTATTTCTTTTTATCATTTTTAATAAGTTAAAAATAAAATAAAAATACATACAGACAAATGTTTTTGTAACCTATTCTAATTCCAGTACACACTTGTAGACTTTGTCTAATTCCAGTACACACTGAGTACTCTTCATCGACCATACAGCTGTAGAACAGCTGTTCTTGCATGCTATATGGATTCAATCCATGGACGCCTCTCTAATGGAATGCTTTGAATTAATTTCATGAATCAAACATTTATTAATGTTTATTTTTTTATTAAATGAAATAAACCTCTTTCAATTAATTTGAAAAATTTTATACAAATAACATTTTTAATTCCAAAAAATATTTATTTGGAATTAAATTTGAAAATTCTCAACAATTGTTTGAAAAAATATTTTCTGGAATTAAATATAAAATTATTGGAATTAAAAATGGAATTAAAATGTTATATAAGTTTGGTTTTGTTGGTGTTTTGATTTATTCGTCGCATTTTATTATTTTCTACCATATTATTTATAAAAACTCAGTAAGATTATATGTTAAACACAGCCGGAAATGAGTGGGTCAGAATCAAGCGGTCACCATGTTAAACGCAAAACGCGTCGGAAGCGACCGGAAACGAACCAAATGAGTTTCCCTCTTTTGATCTTAGTATTATTGTCAACATATGTTCTGGTACGAGCTAATATATATAATATAATATATATATGTATAGTATCTCGTATTTTTTTATTGAAAATTAAAGGTTTGGAGTCTTAACTACCCTAATGGTAGGAAATGAAGGTTCATAGTAGATTCACACATTTGAATTGAAGAAATTACAATATAAAAATACAACAAAGAGGGTAGTGTACACGATAGCTCAATAAATAGAGAGACGGTACGGTTTCCCAGCGGTGGCTGGTTCATATTTTTTTCGTATCGATAAAATTTTCATTCAATATTTATTGTAAAATTTAATAAGCTTAAAATTTCATTACATGTTTTGTAGCTAATTTAAAAAATTACAATATGACTACGAGTATATATCTGAATATTTATGTCAGTAGGTTAAATATTTGGATATAGAAATTATCGTAACTTTATACGAAATAAGTTTCTCTGAACTAATTACATCCTGCTTCTCGCTTTGTACCGCTCAAGTCTTTGGACCAAGAGTCAGTAATTGACAATCAGAACGCGCCCTTTACACGACGCTATGGGAAACTTCGTTAGCTACTCGAAGTGCAGGAAAATTAGTAACGCAATAATGGGGGTAATAAGGTAATGGAGGGGGGAGGTCAGCTTCGATCAGAGCGCTTCCATTTGATCTAATTAAATGGCAATTCTGATTCTTGTGAAGTCCTGTGAAGGGTCAACGGAAATTTATTTAGCAACGTTTGAACGCGCTCATGATACTAGAACTAAATGTAATTGAATTTTGCACAGCTATTAACTGGAGCTTTGACATAGTCATTTTAAGTGGTCAGACGGTTTATTTATGAGATTATCTTTGTACTATATCAAATTTTTAGTATTATTTTAGAAGGACATTTACAAAGATAATACTTCGGGTATAAACAGAAACTTCATATCATTCTTTAAATTTGACACTTTGTACGTATTTGTATGTTGGAAAATATATTATGAGTAATATTAAGTAGTAAGTATTCTCAAAATATTACTATATTCAAAAAATTCAAAAAAAATATTTGATCAACTTATCAAAATAACTAAATAATAACATGTATTTAAATTCAATAAGATATAAGTATAGTTATAGATATGATAGACGATTCATTTACACAGAACTCCAGTTTCTAATTACTGTATATGTAGATATATATCTATATATATATACGTATATTATAGTAGTTGCATGGTTGCTGTTCTCGTGTAGCCACACTACCGTACTTCATCATGTTCACAATCCGTCACGGGGAGCGACTTGACATTTTGAACACTTAATGGAAAGTACAATTGATTACGTTTGGGAAATTATGATTTGATATCAAAATATAGCATTCCTTATAATACATATTATTAATAATATTATTTATAATACAGAAGATTTTACTTTGATTTAATTAATTACTTTATTCGGAGCTGTTGTTTTTATAAAGTCATTTATTTAATGACTTTATTTGAAATATATTATTTTTATTTTGTTGTAATTTTTTATACATATAAAAATAAATTTTCTGTTTGTTAATTTTGCTAAAACTTTATTAAATGGGGATATCGACCTATGTCTAATTTTTGTTTTGAAATATTTATAATACAGAAGATATTACATCGATTTAGTAATTTATATAATTCAGAGCTCTTGTTTTTAATAAAGTTAAATTTCTTATTTTTATTTGAAATATTTTTTATAATTTGATAGGATTTATTGATACAGTAAACAACTGTAACAAACTGTTATTCTTATTATACTTATATAAAAATATTTTTTTGATCGTTACCCTCCCTAAAACTTGAGAACGTTGGGACAGATATATTTAAATTTTTTTGTAATATATGTTGAAGTCTAGCAGTTTTAATGTTGTGAAAATAAAAAAATCCCAATTATAAAAAAAAAAATAACCATAAAAAATATATTAAATAATAAATTTTATTTAAATTGTAAACAATTATTTAATGAACGAAAGAAATTAACATTATAGGCGATAGCGATCTATCATCTATGTATCTATGTCTATAGTTACTATATATCACAAAGGACTTTATTTATGGTCAATAGAAGGTATAATAAACACATTTCCGTCTGTCCCTCGAATGATTTAATACTTGAAAATAGTTCCGACATAAATCTCATAATACCCAATCATCCTGACTCCCCCGGGGACAGACTTCATTATTGGTCCGACTTAAAAGAATACGAAATGAATTTTTATTTAAAACCTTTTGAATTTCATCTAAATGTTATAATAGTACATTAATTATCATTGAGATAAAATTATTCGATGGATATTTTGTATATTTATAAAATAATTATATCTTACTATATGTATTCAATAAGTATGTATTATTATATGATTACATGTTTTACAGCATATATTATTTATATGTTGATTGAAAACGCAAAATATTTCAAAAATCTTTTACAATATCAGTTTATCAAAACACAGCTTTTTCAGTGAATCGTTTATACAACTATTATATTTTATTTGTTATAACTATTATTAAGTTAACATTTTCAAATAATTTCTACGTTATATGGTTAAAAAGTTGATTCGGTACTAACATTTAAATTAAAAATCTAAATTGGTATTGTATAAAGTTATAAGTTCAGTTTTTTATAAAAATTGCTTTATTCTATATAATCTATACTTATATAATGTATAACCCCCATTATGAAAGTTAAGCGACCATGCTCTTCAATACACTCACGAACTTAAGACTTTCATCTTATGACCTGTTGCGTTCTCCAATAAAATAAATCCTCTTTCATCTTCAAGTTCGATTATATGGATAAGAATAAAATGCTGCTCCCATTTATGTGGGAACTACTATTATTTTTGCATTTCTCTTTAAATATATATAGCCATTTCAATTATAAATTCAGTTCAAATCAGTTTTACTTCACGCCGCGATTTCATGCCCAGAGCTCAAAAAAAAGAATCTTGAAAGGATTCAAAATTAGTCGAACAAATTCCGTTAGTATTAACGTGACTACAGACTATTATATATAATAGTAATAGTGTATTTTGTAGTAGTTTAAATATACAAAATTATTATAAGAAGCCTAATAAATGACAGTAAGGTTTCAATAATCATAATCATAATCATAATCAAAATCCGACTACTATATATACAATTATCCGACTGTACTCACGTGAAGACTATCGGAATTTAATCGACTAGTTTCGAAACCATTCGGAACCCTTATTGGGGGAAAATTCCGACGGTATTTAAGTGAATACAGGTAACATTTATAGATAATAGTAATTTTTGTATGTAAACTTTCGTGATATATGATTAATATTAAATTTAATTAAATATAATATAAATATAATCCCGCTGTACTCACGTTATTACTATCATGGACTTTGATTCCGCCATGCTCAGAGCTCATGAATGAGGACCCCAAATGGGTTCGCAACTAGACGAGCAATTATAATTATATTTAATAATAACAGTAATAATGGATTACAAACATTTAAATACGAAAAAGTAGCATTTATATTATACATTTACAATTACATCTAATGATAAGATTTAACATCAGAATTGGTGCTGATAGCTTCATTACTGATGTAAACGGATGACATCTATTTAACAATTGCCCTCATTCGGAATACTTTACCGGAATACTTTACCGACGGTAAAGTTTAATAAGCTTTATCCTTTTTGATAATGATTTTTACAACAAGTAGGTAATATATAGAGATTTGTAAGATTGTGGCTAAATTCTTAATAAGTTTAATAATTTAATTTTAATTATTAGAATTAAATTGGCTTTAGATAGACATTTTATTTGTAATAAAATTATTTTTAACGGATTTAACTCGCATTTCATGTTAGTTACATTTTAATTTTAACCCGACGTTTCGAATACACAAAACGTACCAATAGTATTTCGAGGAATGACTGTGCGGTCACAGACGTGAGACTTTATATCATTTATGAGTTGGTCCGAGGTGTTAGTTAGACTCCGGTCGAGTCCAGTCGGGTTAAAATTAACATTTAACCAAAATTATATGCGTGTTAAATTCATTAAAAATAGTTTTATTTCAAATATGTACTCGTGAACATCTAAAAGAAGACATTTTATTGCACTCAAAAATAATACAAAAAAATAAAGTCAGCCGCAACTCTTCCATGTTCCGAGCTCATGAGTATGACGTGAATGGGTTCGAAATTAGTTGAGCGAATTACGATGAAATTAACATGATTATATGTGTTCTATGAGCGCAGAGCATTGCGGAATCACGGCGTGAACTGTTTACGCCAGAGTACAGTCGGATAGCTATAGAAAAATTATTTTCTTAATTTTTAAAAGAATACAAATATAGTAGATATGACTTTAAAATTACGGATTTTCAATGTATGTTTAATATTATTCAGATGCCCAACTTTGTATTCAGGATGTTTTTCTAATTTAAAATGTCTGGGTTGAGCGATAATTAGTTAATGCTTTAATTAGTCTCATTATTCAATTTACTAAATTCCAATTGACCTCAAAAATAGCGATATAAATTATATACTCCTTATAAAAATCTTTATACCTAGTATAATAAAGCCTCTATTTTGTCACTTTCACACCTTTCAAATAAATCGTTAGTGCGAAAGTGACAAAGTAGAGAATATTTATTATTGGATATAAATATTCTAATCAGTAATTAGCAAAATAACAGCCTTTTTACAATTATAATATGGCTTCATTACTGTTATAATAAGTACAAATGAGTAAAATATTATTAAACTATAATATAAAAAAAATAATAGATGAGTTTCATAATTTAGTCAGGTCAGATAGAAATATATTAATTTAATTTGTATATAAAAATAATTCCCGTAAATAATATTTCAATAATTTTCATAGATAATAATCGTTATTTTCTTGTCATATATATTTGTATAAATATATGATATAATAAAAAAATATGTTTAAATGAATACTAAAAACAATAAAAATATTTCTTCAGTATAAAAGAAAATTTTTTAAAGCTGTGAAATATTTCATTGAAGAGCAATCTCAGATCATGGATCGCAATTCTCAAGACAATAATTTCATATTGGCTCCGTCACTGAGGAGAGTGGGGGGAAGGGGGGGTAAATTGTGCGGTAATTGGCCTTTTAAGTGTCGCCTTTACTTAGCTTTTATCAAACAGACAATGCGTATTATAAATGTGAATTTTCTTTTAATTTTAAATGTCTTATCATTGTATTGAGATATTGTTTTTACTCAGGGGCGTTTTTGGTACCGTACTGCATAATGCTGGTGGTGGGCGGGATACCACTGTTTTATATGGAACTGGCTCTTGGACAATTCCATCGGAAAGGGGCCATCACTTGCTGGGGCAGACTTGTGCCATTGTTTAAAGGTAAGATATTAATGTTTCTACTTTTTATAAGTCGGGACAAAATTTTTTTCGTATTTTTCCTTGAAATCACGAGGAAACTGTTTGCGCCAACTAATATTTTTTCCACATATTTCCAATAAGCTAAGATAAAGTTTAGAACCTTATTTTGTTAGGTTTTATTTTGACTATACATTATTAAAATAAGGCTCTATTCTTTTTTTTTTTTTTGTTTTATTTACTTTAATAAAATATTTGTTTATTTATTGTAAATAGGGAAACAAACAGCATTAACATTACATTTTTAAAAGTACAGATATTAATTATGCATATTTGCCTATTGAGTTTCCACTGGTATTACATGGAGTGAAATTATTACAATCGAAGTTAAAAAGTAAAAAATGATAACAATATATATTTATAAAACTTAAACTAAATTGAAAAATCTATATTAATAATAGTTGTTTTTTCTTAAAACGATTTTAAATAAAACAATTTTTAAAATTTAAAAATAAAGATAAATAAAGAAAACAAAAAATATTCAAAAAGGGTTTGATTTTAAAACTTCTAATAAACTTTGACATATTATCACTATAAGTTTCTATATTAATGTAATATACAATAAAATTTGTGAATATATCTTGGATAAGTAATAAGAACAATTTATAACTCAACGTCTCAACACTAGTGGAAAAGTTAACAAACCCTAGTGGACTTATATATTTTCCTTTTTTTATACACTGACTTAAAAACCAACTTAAGTTTGACTCGATTTATGAGCACTCTGCTCAGTCACGTACTTGTTACAACAATTGAAAATGGAGACTCAGACTCAAGTCATAGCAATCTTGAGTTATTGCGTTAAGATTTTATTTTAGCATTTATATTTATGTTAGTTTAAGATAATAGAATTTTTGCAATCGTGGTCCTTTTTCTTAAATTCAGGAGAGAGTTATTTCTTTTAAGGACATTCTTAATATTCTATAAACTTTATATATTTTTTATTTGGGAAAGAAGTTTTTTCTCTTTAACAAAAATCGTCATATGCTTCTTTAAATTGACAGAAAGTCACTTTATAAGCATAATGAATTATACACCAAAACCATTAGCATTCAATCTATTTATTGGAAAAAGCCAGATAAAAATATGTAATGATTTAATAAAGCGCGGTTCATTGTCAAAACAATATAATAAATAATTTGGACATTAAATAGCTTACCAGTGGATGGGATAGCTTAGATAGGATAAAAGTATGGCGGAGTATATTGTCACAACAAAAAATATGTACAGATATCAGTAAAATTAAAGTTAAAACTTTGAACAGTACGATTTTATCTTTTATGATATTGTACATAATAAAATAAAGATGATATAATTCGAGGTCCCAAGCTTGCACTTAACACCCATAATTGACACCATTTCTCGCTCCCCTAAGTGCTCCATACGCTTTCAAAGACTGCAGATTTGCGACCGGCTTATGGCCGGTGATTTCATTTCACTTGTCACGTCCCAGTTGAGTGGCTCCAACGATATGATTTTGAAAGAATAAAATTGGAAATGGAGTGGAAAGGACAATTTCTTAGCCATATTTTCTTAGAAGGGTTTGAACTTTTTTGGAACGGATTTTCTTTTGTCCTGTTACTAAAACTAAATTTCGTGGTGTAACAGACAAGAGAAACAGTTTGAGCTGAATTATATTTTTGTTTAAGGAATCGGGTATGCAGTGGTTTTAATAGCTTTTTACGTGGACTTTTATTATAATGTTATCATCGCGTGGGCTCTTCGCTTTTTCTTTGCATCTTTTACTACGATGTTACCTTGGACGAACTGCAACAATGAATGGAATACACCATCTTGTCAACCGGTAAGACATACATATTATATGAAAAAACACATTAAACAATTTAGGTAATTTAAACACAAACATAATATGTTGTAGTTTGAAGCCAATTGGGAGTCAGTTAACGCTAACAAAACACGTCATAACTCTTCAGACTTAAACATTCCAGTACAAACAACACCATTCACTTCAGCCGCATCAGAATACTTTAAGTAAGTCAACTCAGATATGATAAGCCTGATTAATTTCTTGTTATCTACAAATGATCTCTGTTGGTTTCCAGTCGAGCTATTTTGGAGCTTCAAGGCAGCGAGGGTTTGCACGACTTGGGTCCTATTAAATGGGACATGGCACTCTGTCTATTTGCTGTTTATATCATTTGTTACTTTTCTCTCTGGAAGGGTATTAGTACTTCTGGCAAAGTATGTATTCCTTTATCTTTTTATTTTATTTATCTTGCTTTATTTATCTCATGTAATAAATATCCTGTTCTTTTAGGTGGTCTGGTTCACAGCTCTGTTTCCCTATGCCGTGCTTTTAATACTTCTGGTTCGTGGGATTACTCTACCTGGTTCAGCGACCGGTATTCAATATTATTTGAGTCCTAATTTTGAAGCTATCACTCAACCACAGGTAAAAGAAGACAATTTGTTTTTGTAAAATATTGTTTATGGGATTTAAAACATTTTTTTAACAGGTATGGGTAGACGCAGCAACGCAAGTATTCTTTTCATTGGGTCCGGGATTTGGCGTTCTTTTGGCTTATGCGTCTTACAATAAATATCACAACAACGTATACAAGTATGTTTAAATTGGAAATTATTTAAAAAAATAATTATATTGTTCATATATAATATTACTTGACTTCCAGAGATGCAATCCTTACAAGTGTGATCAATTCGTGCACTTCCTTCGTGGCGGGATTTGTGATCTTCAGTGTTTTGGGATATATGGCTCACGCGTCGGGTAAGCACGTGCGCGACGTGGCCACCGAGGGACCTGGCCTCGTGTTTGTGGTGTATCCAGCGGCCATTGCTACCATGCCTGGATCGACGTTTTGGGCATTGATATTCTTTATGATGCTTCTAACTTTGGGGTTGGATAGCTCAGTAAGTTTTAAAGCGCAAAGTTAGTTGTTTATTGTTCGTTTATTTTTTTTATATCTGTAACTAGCTGCCTGTCCATTTGCTTAACAAAGCCTTGATAAAAATGTGTAATTACCGATTTAAACAATTCTTATACATTTAATGAAATAAACTCCATTTCTTGAGACTTAAGACCAAGAGTTTCAGGATCCAAATTCGGGGAAAAATAAGAATTATAAAAAAATATACAAATACAAAAAATTTCAATAGCTTTTATTGTAAGTACATTACTATTGAAGAGTACTCCATAAAAGCTGTGTTTTGTTACAGTTCGGTGGTTCTGAAGCAATCATCACAGCACTCAGCGATGAATACCCACCAATTGGTCGCCACCGTGAGATATTCGTGGCTTGTCTTTTCACTTTATATTTCTTCGTGGGTCTGGCATCATGCACTAAAGGCGGGTTCTACTTCTTCCAACTGCTGGACAGATACGCCGCGGGATACTCCATGCTGGTGGCGGTGTTCTTTGAAGCAATTGCTGTATCTTGGATTTATGGTAATGCTTTTTAAAATGAGATTTTAATGAAATATATTTTGTACAATTTGTCATTTTTTTTGTATTTGGTTCAGGAACGGAAAGATTTTGTGAAGATATTCGAGATATGATTGGCTTCCGACCTGGTTTATACTGGCGTATTTGCTGGCGGTTTGCCGCTCCGGCTTTCCTTCTCTTCATCACGGCTTATGGACTATTGGACTATGAACCTCTGCAATATGAAGGCTATGTGTACCCTGGATGGGCTAATGCCTTGGGCTGGGCTATAGCTGGATCAAGCGTGATTTGCATTCCAACTGTCGCTATTTATAAGATCCTTACGACAAAGGGAACATTTTTCGAGGTAAATGACAGTTGAATATAAATAAATCTGTAGATATTTTCATCTATTGGTTTTAATAATAATATAATTATACAATATATTTAATTTCAGCGTCTTACGATCCTTACAACACCGTATGCGGATTCGGAGCACACAGTGCACAACGGAGTAGTTGTGTCCGAGAGTGGTGGCGTGCGACTTACGTCTGCTGTCACCACACCCAGTACACCACCAAATGTCCCACACACATACGCACAGATCCTCAACACACATACGGACCACATACAGATGACCACGTCCACTGCACTTACACACATGCTCACCACCGCTCCCTCCCCCTCGCCTCACCCCACGCTGGTCTGAGCGACGCTCTCCTTTGACGTTTACTACGTGTAAGATTAACGTCAATAGGAATTGCAAAGTAACGGATCTTTAAATTTTTGTTAATAAAGCTTTAATTATTGGTTTTAAACGTAGATATTGTTTTTCTTAATGATTTTATGTGCTAAGGAAATTTACTAATGGTAGGACGATATGTTAAAACCATATTTTAAGTACGATTTTTTGAATATGTATGCTCTTTTGACGTTTATATATTGTAGTGACTTTAGAATTAGAATCCGCTTTTTAACCTTTCAATACAAGGTTAAAGTTCTGGTTTACTTAATCAGTGACATATGTTAATTGTAACTCATTAGTCACTCGTAGTTTTACTAATTGTAATATTTATCTTATAGTAAATAAGTCAAGTAGATAATAATCATTCGTAGTCTTACTATTATAAATGTTTTACTCTCTTATAGTGTATAAGATACGTAGAAAAATTGGAGTAGAGTAAATTTTTAGATAAATATTTACTAACAATTTAAAATAGTTATTTCTCTTTAAATAGGAAATATTGATTAAAAAAATAAAAAAAAACATATTTTACTTAACCTCATACTATACTTATTATATTGTGTTTAGCTTAGACAAGTATTATTTCCAATAATTTTAGTGCTAAGTCTGTATTCTTATAAGTCAGCAAACCGTCAATGTGTTAGCTTTAGATTTATAAATAAAACCTGCCACACACACATATACAGTTTAAAGTGATGTTTATATTGTAAGCATTATTGCTTGCATTTGTCTATGGTCTGTGTGCAGGTCTCAAAACAATGAGCAAAAAGGTTGACGCTGGAACAATTAGTATATGAATCGCTACGCAGATTCCCGGAATATAAGTGTTTATTTTAATAATAATTTTTAATACAGTTCTTTTTACACAAATATTATTTATAGTTACAAGCGCGTACCCCAAATTATAAATTTATTGCTATTTATTTAATTAAATAAGCATACAATTTAATTACTTGTAATAGTTGTTTTCTTGATCTTAGACTATTTTAAGTCCGTTCTTTCTCTATGTATATTATATATTTATTTTTTAATGTGTAGTACTTTTGTGTTCGGATTTTTTATCATTAATATAAACATATATAAATTATATCGATATAATCGATTTAAGATAAAGAAAAATGCTGTGTAGATAATAGAAACGTAGTTATTAAGAAAAAATATAGATTATAAAATAAGTTCATATACCCACATTGTAGTTTTAAAAAAATATTATTCTTGACTATCAAAATTTCAATATAAAATATATTAATAGTATTTAAATATATTTCATAATCGATTATAATCATTAAACACTCAGTAAATTTCACTTGTATTTTAAAATTCTTGATGTCGTTATTACGTAGTAATAGGTGCTCCATTCTTTATGAAAGTATCTTTTAAGTTACAAGTAATAATTTATTGAATAAATATAATCTACTATTCATCACTCCGTCCTGGGCAATGCGGACTGATGAATTGTACAATAATATTAATATTGTATTTTTAATTTAATTACTATAATAAAGATAATTTTAAACGCTCCACACAACAACTATGATAAAACTGCTTTTAATGTCTGTCTGTCTGTAGTTATTTGTTATTTTATAGTGGCAACATAATATGCTTAAAATATTAGTTACTTGTATCTGAAACAGATAAATAAAAAAAATACTCTTTACCATAAATTTTTTCTTATCATAGTACAAGTAGATGTTATATGTAGATGTAGCTTTTTGTGACATATATGTATCAAGTAGGAGTAGTTGTTTTATAATAATTAATGGTCATATCAGCCATTGTGACTATTAATTTTTAGTATAAATAAATAATATATAGTAATATTGTTTGTTTTAATTTCAATATTTAAAAAAAACTCTTTAAAACTATTTTTTCTATAAAAATCTCTCTTCAAAAGTGTGGGTAAGCACTTATTAAGGTTTCGACAGCTATCTGGTGTCCTTGCACGGTATCTTTGTATCGCTCCTTCAATGCCAGAACTGTATCAAGGTTAATAAATTTTCATAAAACCTTGAAAGCTGTACAGTATTTAGCACATTGGACTTCATAAAGACTTATCATCAAATTCGTGGACTATATAATGAAAACCACTAAAGTTACATCTTTTAGTTTCTTCTTATTTCAGTTTATGACCATATGACGTAAGAAAAGAATCTAAGTGCAAAATGCTTTTCAGAATAAAAGAAAAAGAGAGGAATTACCTAGGAAAAAATGAACTAATATTTTGCATTTCTTGCTACATATCTATCTTAAGTAAATTATAAATTTAATTTTATAGTTAGTTAATTGAATAAAATGATGTTTTTTTGTATGGTTTTATATATAATAGGACCCGAGGAAAAATAAAAAATAGTGCTATTCTCTGTCTACAGAAAAAATATTGAAAGGCAAGATATAAAGAGTGCCAATAACTTGCATCAAATCATCCATCAGAAACATATATTGATGGAGCCACAGTTTCATGAAGGTTCATTTTTTATTTGCTATAAAACAAAACTGAAACTCATAAAAGAAATATCTACTTTAAGTTAGAACTTAGTTTTTGTATTAGGTATGTTGCAACTCATTATGAAATATATAATCGTTTAGGATCTCCTTTATTTTTGCAGTTGTTTATTAAGAGCTTTTCTTAATATTTTTTATTCTCAGATGTCTTGTTTCCTAGAAAGGTAAACGGTTATTTTTGTAATTTTAAAATAAAAAAAATATTTTAATAACCTAAACTAATATAGGAGAGAAAGAATTTCCGCTATATTCAAGGTTTTCCAGTTCTAATGATCCGATTTTGAAATTTTTTTCATTGCAAGATAATTCTTGGTTAATGTTAATAATTAATGTAGGTAAATTAAGTTTAATATCTATAACAAAGCGTTTCATGAAGTGTTTGAAAAAAATATTATTTACTTTTTTGTAGCTTTACAATAAAGTCGAAGACACTATATCTGACTTTAATATAATCATAATAATAAAACAAATTTCACTTATTAAAATAAATAAACTTCACTTATGAAATATTCAAGCTTCACGTACCATTAACTAAGTCTTAAACTAATATTTGCATCAAAATGAAAATTTCATGAAGTAAATGTTTCTTTTTTACAACGTGTTAATTGACGGAGTAAGTAAGAAAATATGACGATATTGTAAAAACAATAAGCCTGAAAAATTATAAACATTATTAGGTCGTGGGGCGGGATCTGAAGCAAATGCGCTGGGAAGCTATGAACGTACATATTCTTATTATAGATTAGAGTACCTGTTATATAGGTTTTTAAAGGGAGGTGCGGAATTAATAGCAACTAGTTAATTCACATATACTTGAATTATAAACAAATTTTTATCAAAAATATTTTTTTTTATTGTGAAAGTTATCATAGCTCCAAGCTCTTAAAATTTTCTACACAATTAATTGAGCCAAGAGGTGGTGACAATCAGAGTCAATCAGGTCTTGTCCTATGTTATTTTCTAAAGTATAAATTTAAAATAAATCTTCAAAAAGCCGAGCAATTATCACCTCATTCATTAAATATTTTTAAATATTATAAGTATGCTCAAAAAGATTTCTTCAACATTTTTTTGATATTTTTTCACGACCATGACAAAAGGTTTCTTCATCATTTTTTTGTAATTTTTTCACGAGGACGACGAATGTTTATTGGGAGCTTACATACTTTCCATCAAAAGGGTTTTTTTTTTTATTAGAATATCACCTAACATGAATTATAACCAATATAAACCATTTTTGAACACGTTTTTTTAAAAACTAGATATTCCTAATAATTATACCTTATTAAGTTGGTACCTCTCCTCTCTACTCTCCATAGACAAGTTAGAAAATGACAATGACGTCTATATCTTAGTGTTACTTCAAGTTTGACAGCTGTGAAGTGCAAACTGACAGCTCCTACCAATTGTTCTCTTCCATTCGTATTCATTTTAATTGTTATAAATACATAATTATTTAATAAAATAATTAACTTTTGATCATGGAAAATAAAAGTGAAGAACAATCACAACCTGAGAAAACTATTTTTACGGCAATAGCCCAAGGTGACCTTCCTGAATTTAAGAATATCCTCGCGCAACATAAAGGCAGCGTTGATTTCTTCGACGAAAATGGCATGACCGCGCTACAGCACGCTGCTTATAAGGGTAACAAGGATATGGTACAACTACTTCTTGATAGGGTAAGGATAATTATATATAAGTAGGTCATAGGTATTACTTAAAATGAGACGTGACTAATTTGAATATTGTTATTGCAGGGCGCCGATGTCAATTCCGGCAAACACGAGTACAATTATACAGCTCTTCATTTCGGTGCTCTTTCTGGTAATTCAGATGTATGCAAGTTACTCCTTGATGCTGGTGCCAAGCCAACCGCGACCAACTCGGTGGGGCGCAGTGCATCACAAATGGCAGCATTTGTCGGTAACCATCATACCGTTGCAACTATTAATAACTATGTACCTACCAGTGAGATATCTTACTACTCTGTGCCTCAAGGACAGCAAAATGAACCACTTTTACCACCACTCTTGGTAGAACCATTGCATAAATTTGTTCTTGGAGTAAACATTCATCCGGTTAGACTAGCATTAAACTTACAGCACATGTCAGCATTGTTAGACAATGCCGATAAAGTAAGTAAGGTCCTGGAGATGCTTTGCAAAAGAGAAATGACAAGAGGTAGTGACACGAACGAAGTAATGGCATTCAAATATCATTACCTGGCTTATATTTTAAGAGAAATAAATAACATAAGGGACAAACAGAAGCCTGCAGAGAGCAAGGATGACAAGAAACATGATGTTGTAGAAGTTTTTGCTAAGAAACTTCTAAAGCCTGGGAAAGACGGTATGTCCTTAGACCTTATGGATTCCTTCCTCAAGGATTGTGTTAGAGAGTTCCCATATAGAGAGTGTACAACATTCCACCAAATGGTCTCTTCTCTAACTAGCAAAGACCCTCCCCCTGCTTTATCAGTGATTAATTGTACAATAAACGGTCAAAGAGGATTTGTTGATGCAATTCCGTATTGTAGCACTTGTGGAGAAGAAAAACCAGCCAAGAAATGCTCTAAGTGCAAAACAGTTCAATACTGTGACCGAGAATGCCAACGCCTGCACTGGTTTGTCCATAAAAAGGCATGTAACAGAGAATCAAGTGTACCTGTCAACTCTAAACCTACTATTGATCCATCAGAAATCACTGCCGAATTACAGAATCTGGTAGCTGGTTAGTTAAGAGTGCATCAGTTCATAGTCAATATGTATATGTTAGCTAAAGCATGTCATTTATATGTTGTTTCTTAAAGGTATTTCATTCCAGTATATGTTTTCTATGCATTTAAAAAATCAGATTTAATAAAAAATAGATTTGGATAAAAATATCTCATTAGTAGCTATGCCTATGGAGTTGAATACATACAAAGATTGATAACAAGATATGTCAATGCCGGTTTAATTGAAATATAATAGATTAATATTTACTTTTGATTTTTTTATTTTTATTTTGCATTTCAATTGCATTGTTTTCTGTAAAACAATAAATGTGCTTTTGTGATTGAATGTAATGCTTTATATTGAATAACTTTGGCACAATTAATGACTGCATTTTCTCACTTATCTGTTTTTAAATTAAAATAAATGTTAGTTAATATAAATATTTTCTGTATACACATGTCGTTAAGGCTACCTCTTCTGTATTCCCATTTTCAAATAATAATTATATTACAATGTTGTATCAGTGTTTAAATTATGAATGTGTCTCGTTTTTGAATAATGGTTTTATTTCATAGAATAAGATTAAAGTTAATGCCATGAATATTGTTTTTTTTTAGCCTTTGAGTTCTAAGATAAAAAATCTATTACATATTTCAAAAAGAAGTATATAAACCCCTTAAAAATAATCATGACCACTTTAGTTCAGTTTCATTGTGTGCAGTGATACTTATGACCTACTTATATACAGAAACAAACTTTGCATTCTATACATAAAAAAGTAGCGACTAGCGACTCCAAATACGTACATTTAATATATTATTTGCTTGTGGTTATGTATGTCTAAATAATATTTTTTATCTGTTATAGTACTCAAAAGCTACTAAACAGATTTTAGAAACAAAATGTTTTACACATCATTATCCCATTTTTAAAAGTATGCACGTCGAATAATTATCACAAAAAAAACTTAATATTTCTTTATTTTACAGAAAAACCAGAAATAAATGGCTCTTATGAAACTTTAATAAGGTGTTATGATATTATTTGGGATATATTGAATATAGTTAACAGGAAAAAAGTATTCTTTATTAAATGAATATACATGCGTATGAACTTATATTTTTGGCTATGTCATTGTTAAAAGCTGTAAATAATGGAAAAATATATATATTTCAAAAAGATAAATGTAAGTGTAACTGTTAATGTATCACAAATATTTAAATTTGATTGGAAATATACTTATAATAAGGGAAATATACTACTACGTCAATGCTTGCAGTGCTCTTGGTAGATGGCGCCACGCTAAACAATTATGACGATTTCAAAAATAAGTGTAAGGACTAAAATGTCTATTGTACATAAATTGTTTAAGTTTCTATAGTTACAGTATTATTGTAGATATTTAAATGAAACAATGTTAATCTCTCCTCTAATAATGTCGGTAGATAAGTAGGTATTAAAATAATAAATTAAATTTAAATATTTCTACGTTTAGAAAAATATTAAAAGTATGATTTGAACTATAAAAAAAAATTTGAATCATAGTGTTCAAGAAAAATAAATACAGTAAGAAATTTATAAAATTTTATTAACTTTTCTCTCGAAGCTACATAAACATTTTGATTTGTACACTATGTACACACTTAATCTAAAATAATCCTATCTATAACTATAGCTAACTATATTTTATGGAATACATTAAAATTATAAATCCATACAAGGCTTGAGAAGGCACTTTTATCACATAACGAATAACCTTAAAACTAAGAGGTAGGTTAAGGAAGTAACATCGATACGATTATTACATATTTACAGGACCAATGTAAATATTGCTGATACTGCCCGTCGTGTATTCATATCGTGTATCATATCAACCTTCACCGAGTAACGCGCTGATGGTAAAGCTCTTGAGTCTCCGACAGGGTGCTGGTGGCGTGGAGGGTGAGGGCACACTTGAGGACGGGGGAGGTAAAGCACTCCATGAGGTTCCTAAGAAACTGGCAGCCATAGTGTTAGCAGGCCACATTCCATACGGTATTGACATGTGTAGAGGATTTAGATAAGGCAGTTCTGCTGGATAAAATGGAGGAGGGCTGATATTATCTGGAGCGGTTACAAGCGGGGTTGGTGAGTCAACCAAGGGTGGGGATCGCGGTGAAGAAGATCTTAAACTTCCTTCTGAACACGAAGATGCAGCATCTGAACAAGACCGTTTTACGTCAGTAGTTTCGTTCTGTACTTCTGTCCCAGGTTCGATGTCCACGTTCTTTCTTTTGCATTTTGATTGACCGCAAGCACGGAAACCCTTCGCGAAAGGATTGTTGTCGATTTTCAGTTTTGTTATTCTGTCATTCTGTAAATGAACAAAAATACAATTAATATTTCATCTACTACTTATATATATTATTTTGCAACCGTCAAAACTTATACTAACAAAAATTTTATGTTTCATCTTTACATGTAAAGAGTTATTCCTTACATATTCATGTTCATTCAAAAAATCTTTTTGTTTTTTTTTTAAATATTTAATTAAATATTTGCCAATCGACCATAACAGTAGGTATGCCTAAGTAATATTAGTAAATCAATTTTGTGTTAGATAAGAACTCTATCAAAGAATAATGCCCTAGTCACGTTTGAGGTTGATTAAGTTATTACTTCGTGGTAGGTATAAAAAATAACCCATGATTGGCTCCAAACGTCTTTGCATGTCTTCACGATTCGTTATTTAAATTGTTTTATTTTTAGTGTCTATTTAATTACTTATATTCTAGGGACCTCCCTGAAATAATCCTGCTAATTTTATAGTGAGTATGTATATGAAATGTATGGAGTTAGTTCCGAATAAAGCTAGTTTGATGTAGAAATGTTATAACTTAAAAAACTGATCTGTCTGTCGTTATTTGATATTCTAGCTTAATCCTGATTGGCTGAAAGTATGGTATGGGCGCCGTCATATAGGAAACTGTTTTATCTTACTAAGAACGTTATTTCAACATCCGTTTCCGTATACAGCGACATCGCTAATAGCTATGGGATAATTGTTGCACATGTGTCAGCTTGGCGACAGGCCAATTAGCAGGGCATGTATGCATATATCCGCCGCCCGCCCGTCGCGAGACTACTATATGACGACCACGGCGCCGTGTAGATTAGAATACCCGTAACATGTAAGATGAGATTTATTGTCAACAATAAGATATTATAAGACTAGAAATCAGGTAAAAATAATATACTTTCTTAAATAATTTTAAGTCTCGTCTTACCGCGAACACGTTTGCTGCAAAGCACTCGAAACATCGGGTTTAAATTTAAAAAAATGTAATAATAAACGCGAGTTACATCCGTAAAATAGTTTTATTGTAATGTGTAGTACTCGTGAAAATCTTAGATAACTTTAAGTTTTTTTTGTGTTTTGTGTAGACTGGATATTTGCACATTTTGTATCGTTTATCTGGCGAAATACTGACAGCAAATAGTCCCATCGTGATACGCCAACTCACTTGCAAATGAATGTTTACATGCTGATAAGAAGGCGCCGGCGGGTGCTGTTAGTTCAACGCATAGTCCGATAACAAAACAACTTGCCAAGATAGAGAGGTTTGCTAAAAGCTAGCTATTAGCTCATTTTTAAGGGACTTCTCAAGTTAGTCGGTTTGTTTAAACGAGTGTTTAAGATGCGTCAGGCGCCGCCCCCAGTCCGCCCTGTCGCCTGTGACGTCACGCAACAAGCCTGCAGTCGCTTTTACTTTTTGCGTTACATTTAACATATTTGCGACTGTCTCGTCGCCAGTTTTTTAGGCATGTGTAATTAGGGTCTGAGTAAATTTGGTTAAGTTATCAGATACAAACGGTAAAAAGCTATTGGGGATTTAAACATGTGACGTCTAGACGACGTGATTAATCATATATAAATATATTTGAGAAGTGTTTGTGTGGTATTGTACGGTCCATTGTAAAGCCATACTGATCTGCCACCTAGCTACGCTTTTAAATAGGCGTCGGCTATGTTAAAGAGGATTTTCTAATTCGATGATTATTCGCAACAATATCTTGGCGGGCAGGAATTTGTTTGAGCGAAGATAATGCGTAATGATACGCCGCCGGCCATTCTTCACGAGATAGTCCCGTTAGCTGGACAATTGTAGGATTATCCTACAGAATTCCGTCGCCGTAATTGTAAATGGACGCGATAGCCCTTCGCGCCTCGATGCCGTCAACATTAAATAGCAAAGAAGCCGCTGCGACCTAATTACTAGACGATGGATTATGCAAGAAAATGATGCGCATCTCTGAACGTTAAAAGATAGAGGTTTAATGTAAGAAAACAAACAGCGGGAGAGCGCGGCGGGACAGAGATCTGTTACATTCGAGGCAAAATTAATAAATCGTGTTAATGTACGCATGAAAATACCTTTATACTTAATATAATATAATTAACGACATAACCAAAGAACTTTAATTCTATTTTAGTATTAGATATTCATATTTTATATACGATATTTGTTTTGGTAGCTACTTAAAGATAGTTAATCTTAATATAATATTCCAGGAGAAGCCTGCAAACAATTGTATCCACTTGTCTATTATTATCTAAAGAGTCCGTTACTCTTAACTGCTTCTGATTCATCGAAACTTCATTTATTTGAACAATAATGAAGTGCAAACCAACAGACGAGATTTTTAAATTAGTTGATATTGTTTAGTTAACTAAGATGACCACTCGTCGTGACTCCATTTTTTTGCGATATTGTAAAAGCAATGGCGCCTTGAAAAAAAAAATGGAGCGCCATAAGAATGCCACATTTCGTAGAAACATACTACGTTTTCGAGGAATTTGTGATTTCAGTATTTTATAGGGTATTCCGGGATACACTTTAACTTCACCATTACCACAGTCAAATTATCGATATAAATAATTGTACTAATTATTATAATATAGTTAATTAATTTGAGACAATGAGTATTTTCGTCTGTATTTGCGAAAAAATATGGAGAAATTAAGATGGTATTTTTGACCGGTATCGGTACATAAAATGTATCTATTGTTTATTTACCGGCGGCCACCAGTGAAGTGCAACTATTCTATAGTGGTCTAACTCTGCTTGTTGTAACGTTTCTTTGTTATTAATATATAATCTGTATATAAAGAATCCGTTAGAACTGAGGATAACGGAATCCATATTTCTAAAAATAAAAAAAAATTGTTTAATTATATATTATAAATATATCGATTGTAATTTTCATGTTAGCGGTTTTTTTTTAATCGGAAAAATATAACGAAAATTTATTAAAATCTCTTTCGAACTTTAATTTATTGGACAAAGGTTTAGTTTTTTACGCAAAGACATTCAGAGCCTATACAGTGATATGGACAATTTTTCATCCCGGTATATAATAATAATGATATTAAAATACCTGATAAGCTGTAACAGCAATGAACTCAGTCTCTGGGAAGGAGAAGGCTGCGTGTGGTGCGCCCCAGGCCAGGGCGGCCGCGTCACGGGCACGGACCACTACCACGCGTGGGCGGTACTTGTGCATCGAAGTCAGCACCATCTAGAACAATAGTAACATTTATAATATTATCATAACACACATATATAAGACTAGCTGTGCCGTTCGTTCGTTCGTTCGTTCGTCCGTTCTATAATCAGAAAGATTATTTTAAATCCATTTTGTAGTTAGTTTCATAGATTAGCGAGTTTAAACAAACAAACTTTTCGGCTTTCTTATATTAATACATATTGCTATTATACATCCTTAAATAATAATAACTTTAAAATCCTATATACTAGTATTTGTATTGAATTTAATATTAGATACTTCTGATTGCCATTATTTGTAAAATTAGTTACAAATGAGATCTAGATCTAAGGATGTAACAAAATAATTCTAAATTAATATCGACGGTATAAAATTGTAACATTTCCTAGCTTAAGTAATATATTTCGCAACATTTACACTAATATCGTCCATATTTACCCATTTGCAGTTATTTGAAGATTCAAGAAACCAAAAGTAAAAGAAATCAGGTATGGAGAATATAATGCATTACATACTTTATAATTCAATATTGAAATTACAGCTATTTTTAACTAATTTATTATTTATTCAAAATAAGAATAATTGAAAATACTTATAAAACATGGCATATATTTTAAGTATATATGAGTATAGTATATCAGGCCGTACTCACGTAAATAGTATCGGAGTTTCCGGACTAGTTTCGAACTCATTTGTCCTTATTTTTAAGGTTTGAACTAGTCGGGAAAATTCTAATAGTCTTTACGTAAGAACAGCAGAAAAATAATAGCAATCATGGATCACGTAAGTTTAAATATAAAAATATTTCAATAATACTATTTTTCGGATATAACTCGTGTTTATTATTAAGGCGAACGCGTTTGCTGCAAAGCATCCGAGACGTCGGGTTAAATATAAAAATGTAATAATAAAAGCGAGTTATATCCGAAAAATAGTTTTATTGAAATGCGTAGTACTCGTGTAAATCTTAGAAAACATTATAAAAATATTTATAAGGATATTTAAGACAAAATCATGGCTTGAACTAGTCGAGCGAATTCCGACAGATGGTATTGACGTGAGTACAGTCGAATAAGATATATTATAGTAAACACCAAAATATTTATTGAGCGAAATTCTCTATGAGACTTTTCTGCATCCTTTGTGTAAGCATCGATCAAAACCGGTATATCCGAAAATTTCTAAATTTTGCACACTGATCACACACCAGTCTGGTAGTGGTTTTCAAAAAAAAATCAAAATATAAAAAGTATCTCATCTTGAAAAATAATTGAGGACAGAATGCGTCGCCGTTTTGTAAATGCAACTTTGGTGCTGTTAGCACCTCGCTTCGCTCAATACGCTCACACATTACGAGATTTTGCGAACACATCAAGTCAAAATTGAGGTCCGGTTCGCGCTCGTAGTAAGTATATTTGAATAAACTATTTTTTATATTCAAAAACATAGGATAAAAACAGATTGGCGACACGTCTATACTTTGCGGCGGTTGTACACAAGAGCTTATCTGGCACTTGATGCGCTACCTGCGCAGGCGCAATTCGGGCGACGAACAAACACTTGAAGCGTAAAGGGTTCTGTTTTGTGTTTTCACTTAAACTTTTTAGGATTTTCTTTTTTAGTGACTACTGAAGACAAGATCAGGCTTACTTCAAACTGGAGTTTTAATAACTTTTGTTTTGAATAATATATCTAGCTGAAAAAAAAAAAAATTATGGGACATCAAAATTAATTTGTAGCACGTAATGATGTTGTGTTTTTTTTTCTTTGGTACTTTTGAACTAAGGTTCGTAAAATATCACAATGCGACACTGTATACTACTATATTAATAATACTTATTAGTATATACAGAATGAAGTGGTACAACTAGTATGTGGTAGAATTTATCTTTTAGCAAAAGTTGACCAGAACATTCACTTATCACCATACCAAATTTCATCAAATTTTGTCGCGTAGGTTTTGCGTAATGCATGCACAAACACACAATCAACAGAACGACAAAATGTAAAAAAATCGGTGATTTGGTATCTATATAGGTTACCCATGAAAGTTTTAAAATTTATTCAATACAGGTTATTTTCAGTTTAATTATATGTATGGATTTCTACTTAATAAAATATATAAGGTTTTCTCGTGGATTCATCGTGTATAATAATTATTGTACACCCGGATCATAAAAAATAATAAAAATCACAAAATGCTGCAAATTTGGTGGCTATATCGCTGAAGAGCAATCTCTTCCAATTGGGATTAGAAAAAAATACCAGAAAGAAACATTATGTGGATGTGCTTAAAGAATAGAAAGAAAATGAACAATGAAAGTGTTATAACTGCAGTTAGTTTAGTTTATATAAATTTATTACGTTAATTTGCAATACTATATATGTACTAAAAACTATAAAAACTGTATTTTCCACATGCCTTGCATTCTGATTAGCTAAGGAATGTTATATGCCATAGAAGTGATTCAATAAATAAATATTCAAGAAGTTAGAGCTATTTTTATAAAAAAAAAAAATTATCCTATGACTCTACAGACTGATGTTACAATAACTTGGAGCGCGAAACAGACCTCAATTTTGACGCTACGCTCACAAAATGTTGATATGTGTTAACATAGTGACCGTAACGAGGTGCAAGCAGCACCGAAGTAGCATTTACAAAACATGGACATATTCTGTCTTCAACTATTTTTCAAGATGAGACACAATATTACATTTATTGCATTTTTATTTTTTTTGGAAATTTTCGGATATAGAGCTTTTGATTGATGCTTGCACAAAGAATGCAGAAAAGTCTCTCTTAGAAAGTTTCGCTCAATAAAACTATATTATTTTAATAGTATAATAATAATTAGGAATAAACGTATATATTCACTTTTAATCCAATTACCGTATAAACAAATAAAATTTAAGTATTTCTTTGACTACTTTGTAAAATAGTTAAAATTTTATTTATTGTAAAACCTGATAACATTTGATTTTCATTTTAATTACTAATAAACAAGAAATGTATTCAAAGTCTTGTAATATTGAAAATGTAATTAGTTTAAGTAATTATAATGAATTAAATTGATATCTTTATAGATAATGTTAATTACAATTAAGTATTTTATGTAATCATTAGTCAAGTTGGTAATTTCAACTGCTTTTCGATTACGGGCATTAAAATATTAAATAAAATTAAAAAAACGATGTCTTCTGTATAATAATTTGATTACACAAATAACAAATTAATAATTATCTGCTTATGATAGTTTATTAAGTAATTGATACTTAAAAACTTAAGCGTTACTTAAAAACTTAAGTTAACATACACACACTCCTACATATTAAAATATGTATTAATGCAACTATAATGTGTGAGGCCCTTTGAAAATTCAGTGGATGGGGCCCTTACTTAACTTATGCGTACAGTTTTTCAAAACGGGCTCCTTTTGGGTAGGAGCCCGTGACATTTGACTTTTTGCAATATATTGCTACGCCACTGCCGTTAAGACATATTTCCATGGTACAATGTTACTAAGTATTTCTCTAATATAACATAGAACATTGTGTTTTTTTAGTCACCTTTGTTCTAAGGCACTATTCCTTCATCACATCGAGCTGCGACAGATTGACAGACGAACAATATAAAAGTTTCATCGCATTCGGAAGCTCGTCGATCAACTTGATATGTATTCGATCAAACCAGATTGAAGTCACTGATATCAATTCCCATGACGTTTTTTGCGTGATCAGATTTTTATAGGTCAGAAGATTCTAAAATATCTTTAAAATCTTTAAATAAAAAGATAAAAGATGGTTTAATAAGATTTAACTGATATATTTTTGTTTTAGAAATTAGTTGAGCACGATTTTAATGTTCTTATTAGGGGACGCCATCAGCGTAACAAGATTATAGATAACAGCTTGCGTGGGGTTGCTGACATCCCTTATGTTTGTAATTTATCCACCTTGAATAAATCTCTCCCTTGATATTTGTAGCGATAATCTTAAAAGTGTCAAATCTATAAAAAACATTTTTAAACTTCCTTTGTCTACTGTATTTTTTATAGAATCTACTTTTTAGATAAACCGGCAAAATCGTAATGTATCTATAATTTTAAATCATTTTCAGATGTTATGTTCTCGAAATAACTAATTGGCAAGCGACTTTGAGTGATAAGAAGACTTAATCCTTTCTTTATTGCTATCCTTTTTAAGTCCTTTTCATAATTAGCTGAGAGCCACAGAGAAAGGTAGATTTTGAGTCTACTTTGATGTCTTAAAAAACTAACAATACAACAATACTGGAAAAAATCTTTTATCACAGGTGGCAAAACCTCAAGTGCACAAACGATGCGTATTTTCCACGAGAATGAAGACAAAATTCGGTAGCCCTTTTTGAACACAAAGATGCCGACAGTTAAATAGAAGTCTCTAAATAACTGTATTTCATATTATGACAAGATACTTTAATTTGTGTAGTTTTGTAGAATTTTGAATATAATTTCTAGGAACACTTGAGATCAGTTACAACTAAAAATAAATTCATTTTGAATAATTTCAATATAACGTAGGGAACGAGAGTCGCAGATTATTTAATACCTTGCTAACTGAATAAAGTCCTAGAAGATTTGCAAAATATACATAAGAGGTTTAAAAGGTTATAATGTATTCCAAAAATTTTTCATATAAAACTGAACTTTATAATTATCTTTAATTAACTATTTTAAATAAATGTTAAAGCAATTTTTGAACCACTCGCCGACACCCAGATAAACAGAGGTTTTCGTGGTTTGGCAAATATTGTTTGACATAAAGTCTTTACTTTTAGACGTGAGTTAAATATTATTAGTTATTTATTTATCGTTACTATTTATTAAGTACTAAGAAAACTATCAGTTGCTCTTTTTACTCACTATTTTTTTTGGGTGAAATACTGATTAGTAAGTTGACTAGTGGATTAATTAAGAAACTCTTAAAATTCATATTATTTATTTAAATAAATTAATATATATTTCGATGCATAAAAAGCCTATGATGCCTAAAAAATTATCCCAGCATATTAGTTCTGCGCATCGCGTTTTATCGCATCGATGCACAACGAATCCCGAACATGTCATAATCATGTTTTGAAGTTTTTGTGTTTTTTCCATGTTTACTAAATATCTATTGTACAAGATAAGGCTTGACAGATTGACTATAACGCTATAAAATATATATTTTTTATTTTAATACGTGTAAATAGTAAAACAAAACCAAATAAAAAAAAATATATATAAAAAATTTAGAAGTACAACAATTTGAATAATTTTTTTTTTGCTATTTTTGTAATAATAAGATAAAAGTACAATAAGTATGGTATCAATATGGACCTCCTGACTCTTCAAATTGACGTACACAACTGATCACTGATATGGATTCAAAGTGGAAAAGTTATAAATAAAAATACGAAACATAGTTTCACAAATAGCAAAGGTTATTACATTATTACATTATTACTTTAATAACCTTTATGAGAGGAATTACTAACATCATAAATTAATGTTATTACCATCATTGCATCTCATCTCAAAGCAGAGCGCTAACATCAAATATTTACATTTATGTCCAGAAAATTCTCAGATTAAGTGTTTTTACAAACATACAGTTCAAGCACCTTACATTATTATTAATAAAACCTCCCGCCTGTCCTTAAATAAAGGAATACAGTTACGTCAACTACTAACTAAGCACACAGAGCCTTTCGAAATGTTTAAACTACAGTGTGAAAGTATCAAGAAGTAAGAACAATCTAAAATTATCTTTGTTATAAAGCAACTAAGTTGTTTTTCATTTGATATATAACATTCAATTGAGCTTTTATGTTTCATAAAGCTACATAAAAATGTAGCTTATTTAAATTTATATTATAAGTTATAATAAATAAAGTTTATTTTCGATTGATTTCGTTTCTTATTGCAATAGTAGGCGTTGCCTTTGAAGTCAGCTAAAACAGTCACGATTTTGTGTAAGTCGCAAGCTCGTACGCATTGTAACCCAAATCAATGTTTTTATTTTATTTGAAATGATTTAATAAGAACTGATATCGAATGAGATAATTTTATTAGTGGTTAGACCTTGGTCTTGGGAATTTAATTATTTTTTATCACTTTACTTCCAGGTAGGTTATTTTTTGGATGCCTGAAGAAATATTCGTTTTAAATCGTACGATTTTGTAAGTACTTACATGTCCTTGAGCGTCCATGGTATTGTTGGTCAGTTTGAGTTTGCTGAACGATACAGGGTTAGCAGTCCAATGATGTCCTGGAGCGGGGGAGTCAGGGTGCAGCATCAGCCGGCGTGGGGATTGCGGTTCGGCGCCCCCAGCGGCTGCCCAGGCACCGCCAGCCCAGCGCCAACGACGACGACCCACTAGCGACAGCTCCAACAGTACACAGTACTCCTCACGAGGGTCTAGTCCATTAAGAGACACTCGAAGAGATGGAAACATGCGTCTGTAGAAAGAAACGATTTCTTTACTGTATAATTACATGTTTCATTTGGTGAAGTCAAGGTGGTATCTAAGCTATTTGAGTTATTTTTGTTTTAAATTGCATTCGTTCACAAAAGAGTACAACAATAAAGCGTTAACTTAAATTGAACAACATTGAAAATGAAATTGAAACATCTAGCCACCATTTCCCAGACTCGTTCTATTTTGAGTATCAATAACTGTCCCAGGATATTTGTTTTAAGTTTAGTGTGCAGTAGTAAAATCATTATTATTTATATTTTAGAATAATGACATGAGCTTAATTATATCTGCTAAATAAATTATTATTACAATATTATATTATTGTATGAACGTACAAACTTTTACATTTATAATATTAGTAGGATTAGATATTAATAGTAAATAAAAATAAACTATTAAATTACTGGTTTTAAAGACGAAAGCACAGATAAGTATTGATGAATGTGAACCATAAAAATTACAACCAAGATATGTTAAGTTATACAAGTTTGGTGGTCTACTATGAAATCTTAAAACTATCCTAATTTTAAGTTATTTGATTCTTTTAAAGAAGAGCAATCAACTCATAGGAACACACCAAAAATATTTTTTATGGGTATGTGATACGAAAATGAAAAGTAAGATTGTAAGACTAAGCCTGACTGATTAGCGTAAGTAAATAGAGGCAAATGACAGAAAGGTGTTAAAACATATTTTGTATAATAGTCATAGATTATTTTTAGATTGTATAAAGAGGTACGTGATAATTGTATTTGAATACTTGTTTTCACGCGTCTCCAAAATACAATTAAATTATCACATACAAACCCACAACATCCAGACTTTTGTTCAATGTATGTGTAAATTAAATTTAAATATAGATGTTAGAATTACAATAA
The DNA here is from genome assembly GCA_959347395.1 of Mechanitis mazaeus. Taxonomy (NCBI): domain Eukaryota; kingdom Metazoa; phylum Arthropoda; class Insecta; order Lepidoptera; family Nymphalidae; genus Mechanitis; species Mechanitis mazaeus. The sequence continues at coordinate 18,582,289 of OY365750.1, forward strand.
AATCCGATTCATATTTTGAGTGATAATGATAAAATAAAAATAAATAAATTAAATATTTATTAAGGTTCTAAAAATGACACTAGCAAATTCTATACATTCTATCATGTTTTGTTCATAAGCACACTAGGAGCGCGAACGAGGCCTCAATTTTGAGTCGCTGCGCTCGCAAAATCTCGGTATGTGTTAGCATATTGAGCGAAGAGAGGTGCAAACAGCACCGAAATTGCATCTACAAAATGTCGACGCATTCTGTCCTCAACTATTTTTGACATGAGACACATTACATTTTTTGTTTTTTTGCTTTGAAATTGTTTTTTAAAACCACTACCAGACTGATGTCTATCAGTGTGCAAAATTTCAAAATGTTCGGATATACCGTTTTTGATTGATGCTTGCACAAAGGATGCAGAAAAGTCTCTCATAGATATTCGCTCAATAATTTCAATCAATAGTGGACAGGTGTTAAGAATATTTAAATGATAATAACTTATTAAACAAGTACATAAAATCACAATTAAAAATAGTTTTAAATTTAAATAAATAAAGTATTGATAGTTAAAACTAACACTTAAGAGTCTCGTAAAGATAACTTTGAAAACTGCCGCAAGAGGCCCGCGATAATATAATAGATATAATAATGTATTCTATCTTTTAATTCAATTCAGGTAGGATAAGGTTTTAAAATTACGATTTTTTGTATTTGTATGAGCAATCATTCCAAAATATTTCTGTACTGTTAAAAATAACTAATATAAAAAGAATATTGATTTAAATTTAATTTCACAAAATATGTATTAAACTAATTTATAATTTTTTTTTTATTTATCAAACAGTGTTACAAAATCATATATCTAAACAATATTTGCTTATGAGTAGACCAACCAGGATGAAGGTACTAATAATAAAACCAAAAAATTGTATAAGTTACAATTTGACTTCAAATCCAAAAAAAAAAAAAAATTTTTTAATGATGGAAGGTCCAATTACCTTACTATATTTAAAATGTATATCATTAATTCGTTAATAAGTCACATGTAATGATAAGTTGAGCTTTTGGCACCCGCTCCTCATCATAAACTTTGATTTGGATGGCGCCAGCTTATCTCCTGACTGGAACTAAGCAAATTATCCATTTGATATTGACATTGGGATAGTCGCTTGATAAGTTAGAATAGCAATTAGAGACGAATAGAGAAATGCTTAGAGTAACCCTTTTAGAGTCTTGAGGAATGAGATCCTAACAAGATAGTATTTGTTTAGTCAGCATATTTTAAACAGAGCCTATTTGAGGTTACGTTTTACCAATTTATTGAAGATATTGATTAATTGATTGACTCTATACATTAAACAGGTTTGAGACCTTACTGTATGAAACATTAACAGTTGATGAACCAAAAATAACCAAGAAAATGTTTTGAGACAAATATTACATTCCTTTATAGAATTCAAAGTAAACACTATTACATTATACAAAATAAAATATATATAAATCAAGCACTAAATCAATAAAACGTCCCAGCCTCCCATCAATGTCCGTCCTTATCAGAAGAACGCAGAACCATCCGTCATAACAGCCGTTATCGCAACCCCGGCGGCCGCTAATGCATGTCGATAGTACGCCGACACACGCCGATACACACCGACACTCGCCGACACAGGGACAATTAACAACACACTAAATTAGTTTCCATTTAAACTTTACGATGTCCGCTACTGCCTTACGTGGTATCTTTAATAGTGGCAACCTAATGGAAGGTACTTGCATAACTTCGATTGTATAAAAAGGGTCAAATATGTATCTTTTTATCTATTTAATTCTAATATAATTAGTCATAATACTACTAATTATTATTCCAAGTATTTATAATTATCCTTACTTATAACCGTAAAATACTATCGGAATTGGCACGGCTAATTTCGAACCTATTCAGGGTTTATGAGCTCTGAACGGAATCGCGCCGTGAAGTTCACGCCACAGTGCCGTCGGAACTGGTCGGACAAACTTTGATAGTATGGATGGTTAGTATGGATCACGAAAGTTTAAATACAAAATTATACCAATTTCACATTTAAAAGTAAAACGTTTTAAAAATATATGAAGCTTCGGAAACACCAGAAAAAACTTCAAATTGTATCCGATTACCTAAACCTTTTCTCAACAAGTATATATTGACAGACGCTCTTCACTCCTCAAACAGTACCAAATCAAATATGTTCTCAATGCGTGTACGTCATGTTGACGGTACTGCGACAAATCCCTTGCTACCGTGCGAGCTGTCCTTATCGAAACCTGTCTGTTTATCTACTCTTTTGAACGTACCGACAAAGGTGACGATCCAAGCGCAAAATTTATGCGCAATAGCCAGCGATCGTACTTTAAAAGCCTATTATAATCAGCTACTGCTGAGAAAAATACCTTTACTATTTAACATACACTTAATAATATTTATTAAACTATCAATATATATCCCGTAAAGCTAAAAGGTAGTTAGATAATTAAAAATCAGTTTTGTTACTAAAAAAAAACATTTATATCCACATTTTACCTTCTCAATGACTGTTATTGAAACACATTAAAACCCTAATTAATGATTGCGGTTATTTTCTCATTAATAAACATGTATGAACATTCTGGTTATATTGATTTCATTATCGAAATTTATTATAGCAGAATATCAACTTTCATAATATTCGATTTATCAAGAGTTTTAAAATTAACGATATTATCACAATCGTAAATGAAATGTTCGATTTAACGATATGTTATACGTCAATGCAAATGAAATAAGGAGACTATAAAATCGGAACCATAAAAGGCGGTGAGGGCAAGCTTAGCAGCAAGGGCTTCGCCGGTGGGACGGGGCTTAGTAGAATACAATGGGACCACCAAAATCGTGTGGAATAAAGTTTAGAGTGGGTCATAAATCGGTAACAACTTGCCAATTGCCGCACGGAGGCGCTAAACGTGGGTTCGGGCGAACTTCGTCCAAAAACCGCCACATCCGTTCTAGCATCCGCACTCGAAAACTTAAATAATCCGCAACTCGCCATTTATCCAATCCCATCCGCTCATTTTGTCAACATACATGTCCCAGCACAATAAGGTTTTTGTAAAAAATTTAAAAGTCTTACGTACAAAGAAATTCATTAATATTTTTAAAAGATAGGTCAGTTAGTATGAAATAAGATAAAACGCTCTTGAGACGAAACAGAAGCTGTTTGAATAACTAAAAGAATTGATTACATCACTCGACAAGCAATAAAAACCTTAACCTACGCTTACAAATTATCTTTACTACTGATTTCATGGTAGTTTTATCATCAAGTTCAATGTTAAGAGCACCAGATCTCGTTAATGCGACAGTTACTCCATTGTGGTAGAAAATAAACAAGCCTTTGTATTCTCTAGTCAAAATTCAGGATTACTGGAATATGTTTTGTTAATTAACGCCTACACGAGAGGACTGGCCGCTCCGTCCAGATGTGAGCCTGGGTAAACACTCAAACACTCCTCCTTCATAAAAAATTGGACACCTGGATGTGTCAAAATGTTCACTCGCACCGGGTTGAGCCGATTCTCACGGTTTCAGCGTTGCGGTCCTCGTGTTTTGATTGTGATTAACAGAACTATTCCAATGTTTGTTGTTGAATACTCGGCCATTTTGAGATTTTAAGTAATATAAATCCTATTTTAAGTAGATTTTAAAGTCTTAAATAGAATTCTTGTATATTTTCTTTTAGGTTACACAATTTAAGGTCAAGAAAATAATAAAAGATATGCTAAAAATATGTAAAATTACTCGTAAAAGTTGGAATAATATCTATATGCCGTTAAAATTATGTATGATGCTCATAGTAAAACAAATAAATAATTTAAATGACAAAAAACATTTTGAGAACTATTCTAACTGCGACGTGACGCAAAATTAGCATATTGATAGACTTTATCTATTCGTCCTTTGTTCAGAATCAGCGACACCTTCAATCATAATCACAAAAAAAAAGTTCGATCTTATAGTTTTCAAACTTTTTATTACATTTTCGAGCTATGCAGGTGCAAAAACATATTACGTCATGGGACTATTTTTACGGTCGTCAAATTAATTGAAAATTTAAATAGAATAGACAAAGGTACTACGTTTCTTTTTTGTCAACAATTAAATGTTAATTAAAAAGGAAACGTGGCATTAAGGGTTGACTCTATAAGGTACTTTACACAGGTGCGAATTTATAAGAAAGATGTTTATATTCGAGACGCGGTTATAAAAACACAACTATGTAGTATATAGCTACTGAAAATTTAATTTAATTGTGAATAAATAAATATAATATAACTACCCGTCTCCCGCGGTTTTGTTTATTATTAAGATAATTAGCAGCAGTAGTGGTATGCTAGATAGACCATAGCCTTTCTCATGAACCTGTCTGTCATGATCAGAAAGAATTTTTCAAATCAATTTCATATTTTCTAAGATTACCGCGTTCAATCAAATAAACTAACTCTTCAGCTTAATTATATTATTATAGAGGCAGTCAAAAATAATTGTTTTTACATTTTAAATGAATAGACATGAAAAATAAATGTAATGATTATATCACTTATTACAGCTATAAATGAAACGGACATACACTAAGTATGTCAAACAAAGAGAGGCCATATCTAAGACAAATAACGGCGGCTATACACGCGCGTCTGAGACAATGGCCGCCTGTAGCGCACCTGCGACATGTTTATGTCCACTTGCCAAATTTACAGCCGTCCCAAACAACACAGACCGCGCGGAAATTAAATTTTTAATCATTAGTCGGCGCCTTTAGATATAAGGTAGCGTGCCAATTGCATTCATTTCATAATACATTTGCAGATTATAAAATTGTCTTTTGAGATCACCGACGCAATTAACTCTTGATCACAATTATTAAATCGAATTCAATGCTTAACATGAAATAAATTCTACATTTACATAAAAATCAGAATGATTTCAGACTAATCTACATCACACTTATTATACCTCAGTTTTAATCTCCGGGAGGTAATCGATAATTTATGAATTTTATGACGTACAATAAATTCTTTAAATTAAAAAGGATAAATTTCATTGCAATAATGTGTTACAAAAGATAAAAGATAAAAAAGTCTAGTCAAAGCGCCGGCGCCGATGCGTTACTCAAAGCGATTGTTCTTAAATTGCGCAGGCGGCCGACAAACATACAGTAATTTAGTTGACAGTTAGTATAGACTGCAAGCCGCACGACAAAGCGTATCTGCTCGCCGCATCTAGAGCCTATTATGCGCCTTTTGACGCCGATCAATGAGGACAACAGATCGTTCAGATAACAGATACACAACCGATCCGGATTTTACATGATTTTCGAAATTTTTAATCAGCCCATGAATATATCCATAAAGTCATGTAAGTTGATTATCTGATATTCGATCTCGCATACCTAATTAGTGGTAATAATTAGGCGCACAAATTTGTGCTTCCTGTTTAAAGTTTTGTCAAGTGTATAATTTAAAAACATAACTGCTTCAACAATATTCTTAACTCATAACATAGTTATGTTGTTATAATGATTTAAAATGATTCTCGAAGCGTTAAGGTGCAGTGACGACTGGCGATCGCTCGTTAGCTCCCGACCGGGCATAAATCACGCCGTTTTATGAGATCTTGTAATTTTTTAAGTTTAATGAAATGCGAGCGCAGTATGGGACCGGCTAGCGACATTAAAAAGGACAAACTATAAGGACGGACAGTTTCTAATTATAATTCTGTCAAAGCGATATAAGTAAAGAATTGATGATCACCGAAACACGGTGATTCGTATCTAAGACAAAGATTCCAAGATAGTAGCAGACATTTTTTTTTATGATATTATAGTTTCAAAATTATTATATTTTTTAAGGGTGAAGGTTTTTTATTATTAAAAAAGGTTTTTTTTTTCTTTTTAACCAAATAGTTTTTAAGAATTTAGTAATGGTTGAGTATTTATGATCTTCGTAACTAGGACGCATTACTATACCGTAATGTTATAAACACTATGCTGTGTATAATACAATATAAATCAAGACGTCTAACACAGGATCTTCGCTTCCAGCACCGTGAAGCCGCACTGCTGCAGAAGCTAATTACAAACGTATGTAAGAAACTCAGAGTTGTTTATTCCTAAGCGGAAGTGTGGAGAGCGGCGCCTGTATTTTAGGAAACTTCGAGGAAGCGAAAGGGTAGCTGTAGGTATAGTCGCGAATTGAAGTTGCCGACAAAGACACCGCCTCACGCGAACCGCACCCGATTCACAATTAAGCCAGCGTGTGTTAATTGAAATTAATTTGGTGCGTTTGGTGTAATTATTCGAGCGGCTTCGGCTCAACTTGGTGCTGATATCATGAATTTAACTAGACCAAATCTTATATAAAATGTAATCATAAAATTATGCAGTAAACATATTAAAACAAACCTCGAATATGATGTTTACAAAAATCTATAAAAGTACAATATAAAAATATTGTACTCACAGTTCTTGTGGACGAACGAGTTTACTATTAGGATATTAAGAGCAAAAGCGTAATAATAGCCTATATTCTTATGAATGCCTGTAATAATCTGAAAAAAATTGTCAAATCCATCCGAATTTTTCGAACATTTTCAGATTTAAACAATTAAAATTTTCCGCTTTATAATAATGTAGATGTTTTAAAAAGTGGTACAAATTATTAAATTAAATTGAGGTATATGCGCTGGTGTCTTAGTCCACCAGCTACATATCAAGGCGATTATACCAGGAATCGGTGCGCGTAATGGCAGGAGCTCACAAACGCGCCGCTCGCGTCATTGCAATTAGTGCGTTGCGACACCACACCCATTGACATTGAACTCTTGTTACATATTTCAAAGAAATGTGTGATCCGAGTTAACGCTGATTAGTTAGCGCGCTTTGAAATCCCTTTTTATCAACTCAAGGCTCATTTAATTTGTTCGTGGTCTTTCTTGGCACTTCTTAAAAGAAATGGCATGAGTTTCTCAATTTTAATTACCATTAATTCTTACATACTTCTTCTTAGAATGGTATACGTATCTACGTAATTATATGGTGTGGTATGGTGTCAACGGGTCTTATTTTCAATTATATCTTTTATAATACAGTATTCATTTGGTAATAAAATAAAGTCTATATTTGGATTATCAAATGAACATTGTATTGTATGTTTGGTAGTACAATACAATTAATTTGTTTGTTTTTTTTGTCTCTTTCTTTTTTGCTCTCTATATAAGCATGATCTTTTTCGTGTTCTGGTAAAAAAGAAGTATCTAGAAGTTTGTGTCATGCTTGATTTCCATAATTGATCTAATGATAAAGTGTTTTCTCACAACCAACCGGACTGCAATGACACCCATGCTACACTTTTATTAGATATTCGTGATGCTGCCTCTGTACTCACCCATACTTAGATTTACAAATAAAACATACATCCACTGAATTATAAACACTATTTCCATGTTCATAAGGTTGTTCATTGTACTGTGTACGTATGCGTGGGTAAGACAATGGTTTCAGTAGCAAGAGATATAAATCGCAGCGTGATGCGATGTGCCGCGATGTCGGGAGATGTCGCGGTGATGGTATCTGCGCGTGCGCACGGGTGGCTCACGTTAAGGACATTGCTATTATATGTAAGTAGTATATAAAAGATTTTTTTCTTTACAATTTTTCATACTTAACAAAGTTGTAAAAATGAAATAAATGTATGGTTTTAATGAAATATTTATAAAATTTATTATTGACATAACACATTAAGAATATTAATATCTAGAATGTTGGTATAATCCAAAAATATATTTAATATTTATTTCTTCTAAGTTTTGAATTTAAATAATTTCGGACAAATGATTTGAACACGATATCGCGTGGCGCCGGCGCACATTTACATAGTATTTGTGAGCCTGCAGGATAACATCTCACGAGATGAATACTGAGCTAGGAGACCGGACTGGATATCTTAAGTAATAGACATATCTCATAATATTAATAACAATAATACTCATTTCTAGTTAAATTTATCGTTAGAGAAACGTTTTAAAATGTAAATAATTTGATCACAAATTAAACACCTTAGCTTTTCTAAGAAGACAGTAACAGAAAGATTATTTTATAGGTGTAACTTCAGTACGTGTTCATATTTTAATGTCTTTTTTTGATAAACGCACCCAGCACCTTTGAGTGGGCTTTATGGACACGTACATTGACTGGAATAAAAATAAAAAAAAAAATGTCAAAATTTATTTCTATCTGTTGAAGTGTCAAAATTTAGTGGTGTGTATGGACATTTTCATCGCCTTGACTTAAAAATAAAAAAATATGTCACAACTTAGTTAAAGAGTCAAATTTATTTTTTTTACTATAAAATCAAGTGACAGTAGAATACTATAATTAGAGTGACCTTTGAAAGAGTTGGATAATCGGTAATCTGTGCATTACAAGACGCGTACATTGACTTGACTAAAATCTAGGAGCACGTGGGACCTAAACTTTGACTCGCTGCATTCGCAAAATCTCTGTTTGTGTTAGATATTGAGCAAAGCGAAGTGCAAACAGCACCGAAATTGCATTTAAAAATCGTCGACGCATTCTGTCCTCAACTATTTATTGAGCTAACGAGCGGAGCATATCCGTGATTATTCTTCAATGACATCGAATATTTTAATTGTTTTTTAAAACCACCACCAGACTGATTTCTATCAGTGTGTAAAATTTGGAACGTTTAGTATAAACCGTTTTTGATTGATGTTTGCACAAAGAATGCAGAAAAGTCTTTCATAGAGAGCTTCGCTCAATTAAAATAATGTATGGCAAAATTTAGGTAAAGTGTCAAATTTATTTCTCTCACTATAAAATCAATACTATAGCTAGTATAAGCTTTGAAAGAGTTGGACAATCTGTTATCTGTATTACAAGATAGCAAACGGAATCCGTGAGAATAATTCTCGACTTCCACGTAACATGGGTTAAACGCTTGTATCGGTAGATACCGATCTAACCCGGTCTTTGGTTGGCGCCATAAAAACAAAACATCACTAACAGAACCACTTTCTTCCCTAAATTATTCGAGGAATTTACGATGTTTCGACAGACAAAAATGTTATAACCTAATGAGAAATTATCATCAAGGGTCGCAGTCTTCAGCAAAAAAACATGTCGTTAGTAAGAAACTGTGGTCATTTTATTTAAAATTTTAAATTCAATATTGTTTTCGTATAAGCTCTTTTGTCGTGATTGTTTTAAACTGCAGAGGCGCTGGGAATGATGACGTTGCATTTTAGACGATTACTTGGTGATCTAATGATTCCACCTGAATGTATTACAATGCTGTATTAGTTCCATATTTCTTTCAGTCCAACATATTGGATAGTAGCAATAGAAAACGATTTTTTATTAAATTCGGAGCTAATCAAGGGAATTTCTCTAGGGACATTTCGATATGATCGTTCAATGGCGACGACTGCCTGGCGCGTGCTTCAGATTCCAGGCGCTTCGCCCCCTTCATCCAGCATTACCCATTACTTACGATGACGTTACGCTTTGTTACAATGACACACATTCTTACGTCACCTAAGCCTTTATTACGTTAAATGATTTCAATCAAATTCCAGACACAAACAACGTCGTTTTACGGATATTATGATTTAAAAGTAATTTCGAAGAATTGAGCAATTTAGTTTTTTTGAAATAATTTACATTCAAAAATTTTGTATACATGAGTCAGCTCGATGGTCCAATATCTCGATATATTTATATTGAAGGGAAGTAGTATTCTTTACTTTCTTAACATCTGTTACATGAACCATTAACCTTCCTGTCTTATATTAGTTTTATCAGCTCGTGACTAACGCTGCGATTGGATACGTGAAATACTGCTGTCAAATTTTCTGGAGACAGTGAAGAGTGATGAGTGGCTCGTAGGAAAGCGGTTGAGACTCGGGCTGTCATAATCTGATTATTAGTGCTGCGAGGCTGGGCGGGGCGCGCGGCGGGCGGCCGTCGGCTCCGCAGGAGGTCGGCGCCCGCGCACCTCCCGCTCACACGCATGCGCCTTCCCCTGACATAGAGCGAGATGAAAAGCGACCCACGCATCAAGCAGGCGACAAACGACCCGTGGTAAAACAAAAGGAATGCTGGCTGAGATGCTTTGAGGCGCCGGCGCCGCTCCCCGCGCTCTAATCACCCATTTTAATTACTACACAGATCGAATCAATTAATCGTTATTTCTGTTAAAACAAGCGAGAGACATGACGTACATTCACTAGCTATGTAGTCAAAATCGTTTTAAAATTTACTAGATATATATTTCAAATATTGACTTTATAAAAGTCAACTGACTGCTCTTTAACATCAGTTAAGCAACTCACGAAACTTCATACAGAAAACACGAACGTAAGACCTCAGACGTTTTTAATTATAAGTTATGATTTTTTTCAAGCGAATCCGGGCGCGCCCTTCCTTTCGAAATAACACGAATAAATAACGAGTTTTTATGTTGTCTGTTTGTTTTCGAAATGGCGGGAGGTCTGCGCGACGACACGCGAGCGAAGCACCGTGCCTCGACCATTTGTCATATTTCATTTACAAAAAAATGACCTATTCTATTCTACTTGGATTTGTTTGTTTGTACTATTATTAGGGCTTGTATTATCTCAATACATCGAGCAGATGTAACATGTCACTTAAAACTGTGGTTTATTATTGTGCTAATGTTTATTTATCTTAAGTTTCATGACCCTTTAAAGTATAAAACTTACCATATGGAATAACCCTAAAATCCTTAATTTCACATGCATATGATAAGTTAATATGCAATTGGAAAATAGTCTCAGGATTGGTTTGACTGTTTACAGTACTAATTAACAACTGTGCACAGGTGGGAAATTTATGGTACAAATCCTTAGCTTAATACATAAAGCATGGTATGGCGGCTGACCGCAGGTGTTAACTTTGCTACATATATGCCTCCCGGACGCGGTTTCACAAACGAACCGCCCAATATTTTTGTTTGGACTTCTAATCAGCCCCACTCCCGCTTCAGTTCAAGAACGAACAAGCGTTAAAAGCTCCACCAATTTGTGTTACAATAGAAAAGTGTGCTAGCTATAAAATAACTCAATTACCTTTAGAGCAACTAGTATTCAATACGAGAAATAAATTAAATATTTTGACCCATTTCCTATGGCGCCAGGATTGGCGCCGGCGCGCCCCCGACCTGGCTTCATTATTACAAAACAAACAAGACTGACCTTAGGGCCAGCGACTTAACGAGATTCACTAACGTCTGGATAAAGCGGTAAAGTATAATCAGCCACACGGTGGTCTCGATTGTAAAAAAACGTGTAGGAGATGACAGGAACAGAGATGATTCCAACTAATTATTAGCGCGCAAAAAGCTCATGGCGCGACAACGTTTAAGCTTGCGGTAACAGCCTCTGTATGTCAGCTATGGACTTTGAAATAATGCTGTTTTTTCGAATTAATTATTTATAAGTCCCACATCGGAAAGGGTTATACTATTTATGTTATGTAATTGGTTGATGTCAAACTTATGCTTTTTATATTTGTTATATATAAGGTATATAACTTACATCTTGTCAATACTTAATTGACTAATGGTTAGCTCTTGAATAAATTGTTTTTTTGCTATTTGATATATACTTCTGTTGGAAAAGAGACGGTATTTATGTTTTTCTGTTTCTTTAAAATGCTTGAAAGATAACTAAAGAAATTTTATTAAAATTTTGCGACTATTAAAATAACAATCTATATACAATGTTATAGTAATTTCTACTACATATTTAAAACAGAGTTTTTTTTATTGATTTTTGTTACTCTTAGATTTACTTAAATATATATAATAACGAAGTATGGTTCATTATAAAATTATCACTGCGACAGGGGTCTTGTTTTAAATATATATTAAACTACAAAATAATTCAAATTAAAGAATTTGGAAATAATTATTATTTATATTAATCATTATTAAATGAACATTAAATTTCCACGAATATTTGTGTTACTCAAAAAGTTTTTTTTCAATCTTCATTACAATTAATTGTGAAGATCTATATAAATATTAATTTAAACATTATCAACAAATGGGGTTACTCAATACTGACACGCACACTTAACGACTGGCGCGGATATCGCGTGGTGAGTTTGCTATGCGCAAGCGCATCACAGGAAACGTCAGAGGCGCTGAGATCACCAAGCTATAATTTCTCCTGGCTGAGTTATTGATGAAAAAAAATAATTGAAGGGGTACAGTCGTAAAGCAAACAAGCTTATAATAAGCTATAATTTGTGCTCGGCCATTTAGAGAAATGCACAAATTGCTTGAGGCAGCTGTTTGTGTTGTCTATGACGGAGGTCCGGACGAAGATCAAATTATTCCTTAACAAGGCCCGCGTCAGATTCGGCAGCCCTAATGGGTTTTCGTTAAGTTTTTGTTGCTATAGTTTATGGCAGATAAGCAGCTTGCTTAGTAATTACAGAATACTTTTACAACTGTCCCATTTAATTTACTTTTAATTTACGAGTTTTTTCTAATGTTATATTTACTGTTGTTACTACTACAATAAAAGATAATAAAAAAGCAAGGATTTTGAAGGAATTGGTAACACTTACAACATTGAGAACTTAAATTACAATAAAAATTTAAATTGGTTAAAAAATATATATGAAATTGAATAAAGAAAAACTATCACAATTTAAAAAAAAATTGTTTCGATATTACAATAATTATACTTTTTGAGACTTGAGTTTTAGAAGAAGAGCAATCAAATAAGAATCGCAGAAATTTAAGCAAAACAATATTCTTTTATATTTTGGTATGAAAAGCGAAAATAAGATTGTTGTAATATTACTTCAATAGCTTTTGCTACGGCCCCTATTATCAGTAAATAAAAGTTCCGTTCCGTTTTTTAGGAACAGTTATCCAAATGAATTATTAAGAACAAATACAATTTAAAAGATTTTGTGATGAATGAATACATCATATAATGTATTCTTAGTTATAAATTGTTTTTCTTATTTCGTCGTCAGTTTTTATGACAATATAGTAAATATAAACGCAATAGAACATTCTTAGCATTAGAGCTGAATTTTTTCAAATGTCACTACCAATAATTATTGATTTTATGTCGGTGTTTCCTTAAAATTTTAAAACAATAGATTGACTAATTAAACAACAGTTAATCTATATTTTAATTATAAAGTTAATTTCAATGCGCTAATCTTCAAAACTACCGGACTTATTTGAAAAACCGGACAAATTTGATAACCAAATTGATGTGTTATCTAGTATTATGCTAATACCCTTACTTATCTTAATAGCAATAAAATAAAATTGTAAGTGTGTGTGTAACCTAAAGCAGCTAGTACGTACTTATATATCCATCGCAAATATTACAATCTGAGCCAAAATGAGCTTGGTGTATTTTTTTTTGTTGTTGAGACTAAGTTATAATATTAACAGATTAAAGTGATAACAAGTAAGTTAAAAGAGTAACTGACCTTCCTCCTTTAGTAATGATCATCTCAGTGCCTATGTCATGGAAGCGACGCCACAGCTCGCCGTTCAGGAGACGAGCGTCACAGGCTGGTGGCTCAGCGTCCGCGCCCACACGGTGCTCTACAATTATTATTTATTATTACAATTATATTAATATAAAATATACATATTACGTAACGAAAGCTACTTTATATTATCTTTGATGCCTGTCGTTGTACACGAGAAGTCCAAAACGGTACGTAGTTCAGCTGAATTTTAGTATGTTTATTACTATATTGCAAAGGTCATGAGGTAGAGTCACAACATGTATGCACTTTATATGTGCAAATTTCAAACAGACTCACAGTTAATTTTATTGCTATTACAGTTAGTTTTTGAACTATGAATTATTATTCATCTACGCTAGACCCAATTTTTTTAGTCTAACTCATACTTGACAACCTTTCGCCACTTTAGCAATTGGTTTATTTATTTATTCTTGCTTTAGCAATTTTTTTATCTATTTATTCTTGCTTTAGCAATTGGTTTATTTATTTATTCTTGCTTTAGCAATTTTTTTATCTATTTATTCTTGCTTTAGCAATTGGTTTATTTATCTATTCTTGCTTTAGCAATTGGTTTATTTATTTATTCTTGCTTTAGCAATGGTTTATTTATTTATTCTTGCTTTAGCAATTGGTTTATTTATTTATTTATTTACCTTTGAATCAAAGCAGTGATCATTTGTCTACTTCAATTAGAACAGTCAGGAGGACCTATTTTGATACCTTATAGAAATCATTAATTCTGTGGACTCTCCAACTTAAAAGTTAAGGCTATGAGGGTTTTAATCACGATTTGACTTGAGTATAAGAATTAAACGTTATAATTAATATATTTTTAATTAAATAAAAATGTTAATATATGTATATATGTATCTAAATCAGATTTATATTCTTCCTTTTGTAATTAAAAGTGTAACCGTGCGTTTAATTAAATATAAAAACTCTTGTTTTTATTATCACGAAACGTTGAATATTAAAATTGCAGTTATTAGCAAATATTATAAAACGAATCGGTACAATCTCTTTAGTTGTAATCAAGCGGTCTCTTTGATCTTATCCATTGGTAATGAAACAGCAATTATTCAAAACAGTTTACGATCTCTGTTATTAAATTATTGAGCGAAGCGAGCGAAGCTCTCTATGAGTGACTTATCTGCATTATTTGTGCAAGCATCAATTAAAAACGGTATATCCGAAAATTTCCAAATTTTGCATATTAATTGACATCAATCTGGTGATGGTTTTAAAAAAAATTAAATATTAGTTGTCATTGAGAAATAATCACGGTAAAAATAAAGTCTCATAGACTTCAACGGGAGAAAATTTTCGAGCGAAAATTTAGCTTGAAAAAAAATTAGTTGAGGACAGAATGCGTCGACATTTTGTAAATGCAATTTCGTTGGTGTATGGACCGCGCTTCGTCAATATGCTAACACATAAACGTCTGGTTCACGCTCCTAGTGTATAGTCATATAATATGTAATTTGTTTTTATCAAAGGAACAATTGCAACAGATAATAAATTGATTGAGAAAAAACTATAAATCAATGAATATTTATAATAAATTAAGTAAAAGTAAATATAATAAATTATATTGTAATTGGATAGCCGGCTTTAGGATTAAATAATCCTTATGGCCAAATGATTGTTATAACGTCTTATTGGTAATGATGACGTCATATAATAGATCTTTCTATTGTTATAATTATATAATAATAAAGCAAATGTAAAATTTTGTGAAACTAAAAAGAAGCGAATTTAAATTATAGATATGTTGTTTCTTATTGACTTTCATTTATTCAGAACATTAATGAATTATTGTACAAATCTCTAATAATGACAAATTAAATGAAAGCCAATGGTTTAAGAGTTTTGTACATAGTAAACTTACTTATACCTAACGATAAGACTTTACAAAGAGCTTAGACAAGTGGCATTGATAGTCGAATGATAAATGTATGGAATTGACATAAGATAACGCTGTTATATTGATAACGCTAAAGATAATCTACAATCAACGCTTGCCATTTATCTCAAGGCTCAGATAATTTACATTCAGTATATACTATTTAGTTTAACATTACTGTTTATATCTAGAATATTATATAACTTAAAAATATTAACTTACATCCTGTAAGTTAATATTTCTCTTACTAATTTATAATTTTCATGATGAAACATTAGGTAAAGTCATGTTTTTTATAAATAACATACTTAATTTTAATATTATGAAACACGTAAATGACTAAATTAAGTTATATAGTTTAAAGAACATAAAAAAATATTATATTCTAGTACATATAGTTATATATGTTAATATCAATAAATAGTTCTTTGAAAAGACATCAACGCGCTCTAGAGCACTTGTGATATTAACTTTATTCTTTATACGTTACTATATTTTAATTAAAAATATTACAATTATTTTTAGCATTATAAGATTTATATATTGTTTTTTTATATTAGAATTATTTAATAATATTATAGTAGGCAACAATGTTTTAATAATGTTCTTAAGTTAAGTACCTACCCTCATATTATTGGACAATCAATGATATATTAAAATTATATCGTAAATGTTACTTATTCTATATAAAGTTTCAGGATTATTATTCAACATATAAAAATATTTATGTTGAATATTTAATTTATAAGAATGGTTAAGAAAAGAAACAAAATTAGTGATTATTCTTCCTTTCTATTGTATTGGAAGGATTTTGAGATAAATATATGATAAGATAAAAATACATTATATTTATAATAATTTTAAACAGTAGGCGAGAACATTACCATTACATACCTAAGCTAAATAATCAACCTATTTATATATATACAACAATACAACTTCTAAATAATATTTAGTATCAAATACTTACGAAGTCCACTCAAAGAAGCTGCGTGTAACATTTGCTGTCTGAGCAGATATTCTCCGAAATGTGCCTGATCCATCATCATTATTATTTATTCAAAGTCAGAGTCACTGTTTCAGTTCACTTCACTAATACATACTAACAAGTCACAATTCAAGAAATAATAACACCAGTACAAGAAAAGCGATAAATAATTTTAAAACGTTAGAAAAGAAAATAAGACGCGTGGTATCGTAACGACAGCTGCGTTTACACTGACGAGACGCGGACAGACGGGCGGCGCGTGCGCATAGTCACGCCTCTTGTTTCTGATTGGTAGATTTCTAGCTAATGGCGGCTAGCGTCGAAGCCTTCGAGAATAGTGTGTCGTTTTGAGCTTTTCACCCGCCTTTATATTTGGCAGGTGATCGGCCTCTATTGAAATTTAAATGTGTAGGCGAAGATATCGATATCAGTTCATTGTCAATGTGTATCGTGAAGAGTCAACTATCTGATAGTACAATAAGAATAGATTAATCAGTAGCATTCTCTAGTAGCTCTACTATATAAGTTCGTGATTTTCTTGTTGCTTGCTTGTCGTTATTAAAAGAATAATAGTAGAATCTAAAGTAAGCTAAAGTATTTATATCGAGGCATTATCTTCTATTTACCAGCCAAAGACCATGTTAAGTGAACTAAGACTTAGTTCCTGTACTTGATCACTTACTTAGAAATAAGTAAGTATTAAATGATAGATAACTTCTAAATATTAATAAATCTTTTAACAATATACAAGTTAAAAGACCACCAAGATATAATACCTATAATTAGTTACGTGTTATATAAGAGTCAAAAAACTAGGTCTGATGCGTGCCTAAAACAAAAATATGCTTGTAAATAACATATTATTACATTATTATTCATATCAAACAAAGTTATAAATCTCACGAGCATAGCTTTTAGAAATTAGTTAGGTATCTCGAGGCGGCCGCAATTGTTTTTGCTTATTATCCTTTGAAACATTTTTACTGATAAGATCATTCTTAAATATCGATTGAGAATGCGATTCCGAGGTAGTTCGAGAAAAACTGCTCGGCCATAAACTTGATGGGACTAATGAATTCCGAAGAAATAAAAGTCTTAACCGCTCAATATAATCAATCATTGTAGTAGCCATGTTTTCTATAAGTTAACGCATACAGCGCTATATTAGAGGCTAATACTGTTCTCTAAATACCTTGGTTAGTATGAATTGATTACAATTATTTATATATTATATATCCTTTATATTTTTCTACCATTTTTTTAGTTATATGTTGACCGGGCACAATAATATATATTTTAAATTCTTTACATTTTTTGTATTAATTTTGTTTTTATATGCCGTTCAGTCGTTTAACAATCATACTTTTTTTTCGTCAAATTCAAGGTACGCTAAAAACACACCAGTGTGTCAGCTGCAGTCTTGATTAGCTAAAATTTACGTATCTGTTGTGAGCAAGGTTCTTTCACAAAAAAAGACACAAGTGTCGTGAGACCACAGTGAACGTGTTAAAGAGAGGTTCACAATTGTCTTTTTTAAGAGTATTTAACCTTAATGATAGCGCAATTACGGACAATTTAAGATTACAATTAAAACCTGGCGAACTAATTACCACGAATACTTAGCAGGTATTTGATAATATGAT
The DNA here is from genome assembly GCA_959347395.1 of Mechanitis mazaeus. NCBI lineage: Eukaryota > Metazoa > Arthropoda > Insecta > Lepidoptera > Nymphalidae > Mechanitis > Mechanitis mazaeus. The sequence goes on from OY365750.1 coordinate 18,600,425, forward strand.
AATAACTGTTTTCAGGTATTTCAATAACGCGTGAGAAACATTGTAAATATAATACGATTAAGTGTTATTTAAAATAATTAAATATAAATTTTTATGCTATCTAAAGAATGACTGTAACTCATTAAGTAAGCATGTCAAAACTTTGCAATGTTGACTTCCGGTGATTAGGGTCAGAGGGTGAGTAAGCGCACAAAGCACTGATAAGCTTTGATTATATGTTCAATGATAAGACCTGGTTCCAGATATCAAAATGAAGTCACTGTTGTGACACATAGCGAGATAGTGATATTTTTTAATTCCTGTCGACGAGAGAATATATATAGAGAGAATATATATAGAGAGAATATATATAGTTATAAGGAGTTATAGTCACTATTAGAAACTCACATTTACTTACGTTTTACTTATTAATTTTACTTATATAATATTGTTGTATAGCTTAGTAACTTAGTTGTTGTATGATGTTGATATTTAGATATTCCTTATGTATTATTTGTTAATGTAATACATTTAATCAATATAGTATTGTTAATAGTTAATTAATTGTAACTGTTCTAGACGATGAAGACTATCTTCCACAATACATTTTTTTTACTTAGGGTGGAAGGTAGTGAACTTAAAATGTACTTTGTTAATTTTACGTGGTTCCAAATAAATGATTATTATTATTATATATAATATTATTATTAAATGTTGTTGTATACCAATTTATGTGTAGGTTTAACTATTTCTACAAGAACTGGTCTCCAAGTTCGGATTGTTAAATATGTTAAAATTCGTCTAACATATGTTAGTTCCTTCACTTTTTTCTGCAGAACACCTGACCCAAATATACTAATAATTTTATAGAAGATGTTTTAAAAATAATTTATTTTATATCAAAAACTTTAGTATTTTAAATTTCATTTATAAATTGTAATTATTAGTTGTATTTACCAATAACTTATAGTTAGTCTTACTATATTCCGATTTTTGCATTATAACGATAAGTAAGTATATAAGTAACTCGTATCTGAAAAGCCGTAACTTGTTATTTAAAAAAAAATAAAAATTTAAGGTAACTGTTGTCGCATAATATTTCCGTAAACACCGCATCTCTAAGGATTTAATTATATCCTAAATAGATAATATTTTTTCCTATAAAAGAAATATATGATATATATTTTAATATTTTATCAATAGATACCAGCTGACACATCCACAAAACTGACTGATGGTTTTATTTTATTGTTAAATCGTTTCTTGTTATAATTGTGATAATTTTCAGCAACAAATATTCTTTAGTTTTATCACAAATAAGCTTTAGTTTAAATTATTTCATATAAATCCAGTTTTTTATATGAAGTAAAAAATCTGGTAGTAGGTAGTGTGTTTCAGAGACTTGATACACAGGAATTACTTTTACATTTCATTTTAAATATACAAATAGACTGTTATGTTACACATCTCGAGGTAGGTATCTTTTAGATGTAAAAACTATAACCACCTTGTTGAAAACGTGTAATTGTATCGGAATAAAAATATACGCAATATCATCTACACCGTTGGTTTTATAATCTGTTTTTTATGGCCGAGACACATGCAAACACATTATTGGGAAATCCTATTCTTAATGTTGTTAAATAGGTAATCGAAATTTGTGCATAAGTATTTTTTAGTTAAATTATAAAAAATTATTTGTAGTTTTCAGTTGAATATAAAAATTTTATATCAAGATGGGCCCGTATTTTTCCAAGTTACCTCTTTAAATCTTATATGCGGTTATTATACATACAAGATTACTTTTATGAATAGAAAAAAAAGGAATTCATATTTACTATTTTTCTCTAGGAGTAAGTAGTTTTTCAGACTTCAAAATTCCTTGTTTCATAGAGATTAAAATTAGTGATAATCTATCATCTTGTATGTAACTCCGTAATTCGAACATGATCGAGTACTTGGCAGTCTAATTAAAAAAAAGCGTTGTATTTTTTTAAGACAAGTAACCCCCAAAAAGTATAAAATAGTGGGACTAGTTCCAACATTTATATAAAAAAGTATCCATTTTTAATTTAGATGTCAAAAAGTGAAACTTAGTTTATTAAAACCCGTCTAAAGCTGTAAGCTAAAAACTAGTCCAACATTACATGCTTGTCATAAAAATAACTTGAGTAGAAGTAAAGTGTTCTTAACATTCTTTTTATAAATTATTAATTTATATTCATGTATTCTTTACTTTCATATCCAATTAATGAGAAATAATTGAACGTGTAAGTATACCTATATATCGCGGTATGACTGTTTTTTATTGTATTTCTATTAAAGGAAGTTTCACTTATATAAGAGTAATATTGGAACATTTTATTGTAATGATTTCATGGCGTTGTGTAGCTGTGCTTGCTTGATTAAACGAATCTGGATTCAATCATCAGATAAACAACGATATTTGCTTTATTCGTTTTGTGTGTCATACTTCAATTTTTTATAGTTTTTGTGAAGTTTTATTAAATTATTTCAATAAAAATATTTTACGGATGAAACTCGCCTTTACTATTACATTTTTTTTATTTAAATTCGACGTTTCGAGTGCTGTGTAGCAAACATCGGGTTTAAATTAAACAATTTAATAATAATAATTTAATTTAAAAATTCAATAATAAACGCGAAATACAGCCGTAAAATAGTTACATTGAATTGTGAAGTACTCATGAAAATCTTAGAAAGCGTTATTAAATTATTTTAGTTATATACTAATTCTCTTTTTGTAAAGCTTTAATATTTTTCTTTTGATACCATTTTTATGACAAAAATAATAAAATTGATATTCTAATATCAGAAGTCATTTTTACATATTAACTAAAAGTTTTTAAGGAATATTTAAAAAAACAAGATTTATTAACAGAATAAGTTCTACTTGTTGCATTTAATGTACCTAATAGGTAATAATGAGTTTCTTGTTATGTATGTTTTAGCCCCATCGGAGTTACGAATTTGCCTTATTAGAATTTAAATAATAAGCAATTTTTCAGATTATAATAAAGTACTTTTATAATATTAGGGGTTTAAATTATTACCCACGATGTTCCATTATTATATTCCGAAAGCGACTGCTAAAATTATTTATTTAATTAATATGCTATTAATATTTGTAGAGCCAATATTTACGCTAAAATCTGTCACAAGTTATTTCGATGATTCCTAGAACATGGTACAATAAGTAGGCACAGTTATATTCATACGGATATTCATTATGAGGAAATAAATATTTTTTACACACGAATTACATCCATTGCCTTTTATTAAGCAGGTTAATTAATGGATGACAAATATTTGAAATAATGGTATTTCCAGTATACAGTTTTTTCAATAACAACTTTAAAGTTTAAAGTAATAGTGAGTTGTTGGTCGCCTTAGCAACTAAATTTTTTTTTGTAGGCCCTCTATTTATTTAACAGTTTTTTTTTTAAAACACGAAAATCTAAACCTCGGGTGATTAATAATAGCAAAGAAAGATGTCAAAGCTATTCTCAATTCCTGATGTGTGTTTTTTATGGTTTATGATTACGTTTTTGTGTATCTACTAAAACAAAGTACATAGTAGATTCCTTTCAAACGACATCTAGTGAAAAAATATTAAACTATAGACTTGTTTTATCTGTGGTGTTATCAATTTTATACAATGGCAAGAACCAATGTTACAAATTACTATATGTCAGATTATAGCTCTTATTTCTAATTTCGTCAAAACTGATACAATCAATAAAAAAAATATTGAAAAAATTATATATTAATGAAATGAAATAAATAATCAGTGCATTGGTAAACTCTGGACGATTAATACCTCGATAATTGTAGTATTTTTATCATGTATTGGGATGCCTTCATATCTTGACAGCCATAAAACGAAAAGGAAAAGAAGGCTATATTTTATATAGCATTCAGTAAGCGAAGATGTTTTCTAAATCAATTACTAGTAAAGATACGTTTCTAGAACAAACAAAAGCTGCAAGGGAGGAACGAGCATTGGAAAAGAAGCGAGAACAATCAGCAATTAAAATACAAGCTATCGTTCGTGGTTGGCTCGCAAAACAAAGATTTAATAAGATCATTCTGTAAGTATGAAATATATAAGTTCTATCAATATTAACAGCGTAAACAGTGTATTCAATTTATGTTTTAGTTAACATTCATTCACTTTTATTACTTCTTACATTTATTAGATTTGTTGTCAAATAGTTTAAATGTCATATAATAGTAAATAATAATAGTAATAATAAACTAAAACTATTTTACGGATATAACTCGCGTTTATTATAACATTTTTAAATGTAACCCGACGTTTCGAATGCTTTGCAGCAAAAGTGTTTGCGGTAAGACAAGATGATGCCGTCTGTGTCAGACACCATCGTCTCGTCTTACCGCAAAACTAGCGTCTTGAAATGTGTAGTACTCGTGTAAATATTAGAAAATATTAAATAATAAACTAGTCAATACTGTAATTATAGTAACATATATTAACTAGCCAAATAAATATACATATATTGTCTAGCCAAATTAATCTTTATATCTAAATACTTTACAATATATAATATTACAGAAATGATTTTGATCAGCTTCTTCCTGAGTACAATAGCCAGGGTTCTCAAGATGAACAACAACAACCAGAATTTATCCAAGCCTTGGAGGTGTTCAGGCTTGCCTGCCGTTTATTTATTGTTTTCAAACATCAAAGGGATAAGAAAAGATTTGAAAAACTTTGTAAATATATTGTGCAAAGTTTGCATTCAGAATCAGTGAAGATCTCATATGTTGGTGTTTTTCTCAACAAAGAATATAGGTATGTTTCTTGTCATAACTCCTAATAAGCTAAAAATATGTTCTATGGGTAATAAATATCTTTAGTAACTAATAGAAATCGTTTAATTTAAAAATCTATAAAATTAAATTATATTATAAATTGATGTATTTATTATTTGTAATTGAAAAACTAATCTTAAGAGTATAAGTAATTTAGTTAGTTATAATTAAAATGTCTATACATAAAAGTAAGATACATAAATAAATAAATTAATAAATTAATTGGATTTGTATTTATTGCTATATTAAATGTAATGTATACATATTAGCTTAAATCCATTTTAATTTTAATGTGATTTAATATTGTAGTTTCCGTTGGATAGCACATATAAAAGACCTTCTGTATAAGTGCTGTCAATACCTGGAAGAGCTTAAACCAGAATCACCCTTGGATATGCAAAGTATTCTCATACATCTTCATACATTATTGGCATTTACGGCAACAAACACTTGGGCACTTACAAGGTTAAAAAATTTTGAGAAGCTTCGAGGCGGCATGACACAGTTATGTGCTAATATCATGGGTTCATTGTTTCATAGAGGGTATTATTTGACACTGAAGGTAAAAGCATTAGTTTTTTATAAAATTAATTCAGTGTTTACTTAAGATATGAAAAAAAAATCTTATTTAATTAATTTTTGTATATTTTCTTATTATTATTTGAATAAATATACAAATTAACTCAAAATATTAGACAAATTTTTGTGTGCATTTTCAAAGAGAGATACAAAATAATGTATTAAATATTTTTAATTTTTTACAGTCCTTACTTCTACGTGGCCTCTGCAGGGAGAAAGTAGCTCTAAAAAACATAGCTCTAACTGCTATAGTAACATTAGCGTTGCGGCCGCTGGTGTCCTCTCAGTTCTCAGAGAAACTTTTGACTATGTATATTATACAGATATTGTCTGTGCCTACACTCGTCTTCCATATGCAACAGATATCACCTGAGGTATGGTAATTATTATATTTGGTTTGGAATATAATAAAATGCTATAATCATTACAATTGTGTATATAGTGTATAGCTTGTAGCTCATTAATCAAAGTCTGGATGTCACATAAATATTAATTTTTGTACATTATTTAATCTTATTACTTAATAACATAGAAAATGTACTAAGATTATATAAATTATCACAAATATATAACAATAATATATAGAAACAATTTAAAATTACAACAATGACAAATAGATGATTTTTGGAATGATATTTTTTTCAGTCCATAATAGCGTTCCGGACACACTCAATGTTCGACAAATGCTTAGAGTTTTTAAGTGCAGATCAGAACATGCGGATAGTGTTTAACACACTGGAAGGAAATTACGCACTGTGTCTACTTGCTAATTTAACACAACTCGCCTATTCTGAGAGGGATTACGCTCAGCCTTCTACGTATTATCCTACCTTTGTGGTGAGTAGTGCTATTAAGAATATTTTTCTTTTATAAATAGAAATGGATTCACTGCTACTAGTAATTTCTACTGTTAAGTATTTTATTTTCATTTTCTTAATATATCAATGTTGTGTATTTATGTTATAAATGTATTGGTGTCATTGATACTACTACTAATTTATTTTTATAAAAATTTTATATTGTATGGTATTGTATTGTTAATTATTGTATATTTATGTATATTTTTCTCTTTTCAGCTGGTGGTGACCCGTTTCTTAGATAGCTGTCAGCAATATGTAGTATGCAAGAAGAGTAACCTAAGTAAATGGCATCCCATACTGGGATGGTTCTCGCAGAGCTTTGACATGTACCTTCCTCTTGCTATGGGGAACATAAGAACACAGCTTTCATTATTATGGGGAGTTCCTATGTTGAAGAAGTTACTTGGAGCACCCTTGAAGGAGTTATTGGAATCTGGTGTGTCTGATGAGGCAGGACCATCACATCCATCTACACCTCTGCAGAGTAATCCAGCATCATTTATCAGAAGAGCAATTGAGGCTAGAACTAATAGGTAAATTGTGATTAAAATTAGTGACCTTTTTTAAAATACTGGTGTCAATTATTTTATTAAGATTATTGAGCAAAGTTCTCTATGAGAGTCTCTTCTGCATTCTTTGTGCAAGCATCAATCAAAAACGGTATATTCGAAAAAGTATCTTGAGGTCTGACAGTGCGGTCACAGACGTGAGACTACAGTATTTATGACTGGGTCCCAGGTGTTAGAAAGGCTCCAACCATCTTCTCTATTGAAATTAGGATATTTTTAATTTCAATAACCTCGCGAATCATTCTTGGAATGTAGCGTTAATTTTTGTTCAATTTTGCCGATTACTTTCGAACCAGTCCGGGTCTCTTATGAGGTTGAAGCGTGAACAGTTCACGCCTTGATTTCGCTATAGTTATATAGAATATTGGTATATTATAATTATTCAATTTAAACATTATTTATTATATTTTTTTAAATTCTAGATAATGTGTTTGATTTTTAAAGCAATTGAAATGAATATTTGCTTTTATTTCCAGATCAAATTCCAGTAAAAACTTTAGAAAGCTTGGGTCCCCGGAGTGCACGAAAATTGCTCTCATCTGCTCCATGTACCACACCGCACTTCATACTATGACTCAAGTGAAACTAGACATACTAACAGGTAAATATATGTGTTTGTCACAATCTATACTAATATTATGGAGCTGAAGTTCGTCGGTTTGATCGCAACTATGGGATGGATTTAAAAAAATCTGATTTTGATAGGCAGATGGATGAGGAATCCAGCATTACGCTAGTACTATTAGTTTTCCTAATAGTGAATAAAATTGTTTGTTATCTGGTGGAATCGTGAGACACAGCTAGATTTATAGGAACTTCGTAATAATGAAATATATAGGGACGGTCCGGAAGAGAACATCGTATACTGTGTCGGTTTCCAGTAGTGATGTGTCCCCCAGGTCTGTGCAACCAGGACGCCATCCTGCACAGCCTGTGGCAGTTCCTGTGCTCCCTGGGCGCGGGCTGCGGCCTGCGCGCCTTCCTCGACCTGCTGGCGCTGGACGCACGCGCCGCCGCGCCAGAGTTCCACATGCTGGTGCTGTTCGCAGACTGCATGACGCACTACGTCACGTGAGACTATATACTACACGTTACCATATATAAAAAAAATTTACAGAAATATTTTTTTTTTGTTTTATACATATATGGCAGATTTTTAAAATATAAGGTTATTTTATATTATTTTCAGGATTTTAGATGACATGGAAATGTACGAAAAACAAGACCCGTTCAAGTTACAAGATTTTATAAATATGTCACAATTTCTCAACATGTTCATATACAAATCAATTATAGGACAATTATTTGGTAAGAATGATAACTTATATATATCTTAATAATATTACGGTGGGACGCTATTTTTAAATTAACAAGAGCTAGCTGTGTGAGACGAACCCTATGGTGCCGCTGCGATAGCAAGTTGAACAAGAGGTATGGCTATCTCAATCTCAGTCAGGAATATTTTTTTTTTATTCGGGTATATCTGCAATCAGTGCGTCACTATTAGCAAATCTGTTGAAGGAATTTATTGGACGGTCTCTGCCTGGAATCAGTGCAGGAGATCGTAATTGATAACATTGAATCTGCATATTAAGACACGATAGCGCACCAGCCACAATGTTTTTCACTATTTCTTCAATTTTTCCTGAATTCCTTTTGCTTCAGAGTTCATTTTTATTCAGAGTTTCTTGGGTGTAATACGCCATATATCCCGTAAAGAGATTCGATCAAATCATTTTAATAACATTTTTCACTTTGCCTGATCCGCTTTTTGTTACGTAATTAATTTAAGCGCGGGATCAACATCTTGTTATCTCTATCATACCCATTTGTTTGACAAAAGTTTGCTTCGTAACGAGACACTAGTTTTGTGATTTTAAATTAACAAGAATGGGACAGAGATGCCAACATCTTGTTATCTCTATCATACCCATTAGTTTGACAATAGTTTGCTTCGTAACGACACAATAGTTTTTGTGTTTATATACTATGTTTAATATATTTACTTTTTAGTCAATTTATATTAATGTTCATATTATAACAAGAATGATCTTAATCTAAATATAAAAATAATTAATGAATTAAAGCAGATATACTACTTATAAACTATCATCGAATTTAACTATTACATAATGTTAGTACCTTTACCGCAGCAGACTTGCAGGGTAGGGGTATAATAAGTGTTTGGGACTTGAGACCCAGATGTTAGTTGAAGGGCCTTCTTTAAAATGTGCAAAAAGCTAACCTTCGATGTATACGTTGTTGTTTGATGGGTCTACATTTTGTGAAATTCTTTTTATTGACCAATTGACCAATAAATTTTCAAAATTCAAAATCTCAGGACGTTTGACAGAAGTTATAACTTATACTTCTCTAAGTTGAACTATGTAATATAATTTAAATATACGTAATATATTGTATTCTGTTATACGGCGGTGACATATCTGGCTTCCCTTTCTCTCATGCATACATGAGAGAAAGGGAAGCCAGATAGATTGGTCCCGTCATGCGTTACGTAACGAAGTGGTTTACCCTCCCATAAGATATTATTACTTAAAGAAAATTGATAATTCTTTGGTAATTTATAATAAAAAAATGATATCATGATGATGGGTTACGTTTCCAGACTTGAAGACCATCCAGAGCAATGAGTTGTTTGTGTCAGTGCACGCGCTGCTGCTGGCTCTGTACCGACGAGACTGTCGTCGCGCCTACGCGCCGCCCACGCACTGGCTGGTGAGGGACATACGGGACACGCACTTCATGGCCGATCTGGACAAGGGCAAGAAGCCGCAACAGGTGATGTATTGGCATCGATTAGCGAGTATAGAGGTGACTTTGTATAGCCTGTGCGCTTATTTTTAGTTTTAGGAATTGTTATTATTTTTTGATTGTATGATTTTACGGATTGTTTAAATTTGTCGATTGCCTACCTAGTCGGTTCATAACTTCTGCTACAAAGAAAAATGCTCATAACTTCCTAAATAATGAAATTATTTGAATCAAATTATTAACTTAAACAAATTAGACTTTTAACTACATAACCCTCCAAACATTATTTGAAATGGCTCCCATTTGCCTTCACACAGGCCATTAAACGGCGTGGCCAATCGTCTATCGCGGCACGCACCACTTTCATGTCTATATCTCTCACAGCTTTCACGAGGAATCGTTTTAAGTCATCCAAACTCCTATAAGGGTTTGAACAGACCTTTTCCTCTAGATATATCCATATTTTGTAATCCAGTGTATTAACATCGGGGCTTGAGGAGGGCCAGTCTTCATGTCGAATAAAATCAATTTTCTCCCTCCGAAACCACTCCTGTGTTGATTAGGCCTTGTGAGCCGGTGCTGAATCTTGCTGAAAGACCCACGGCTGGTTATTGAACAGTATAGAGCCTAGAGGCTTTACAATCTTATCCAAGACATCCTCTTGGTAAACTTTGACCCCTGTTTTGACACCTTTTTGACAGAAATACACCTGCGTTGTGCCCAAGTACGACACTCCTAACCAGACCTTTACTAAAGAGGGATGATGACCTCTTTGGACACGACAAACTTTCCACAGCTTCAGCACTACTAAGAGCATCCACCCGATCATTTTGCCTGTTAAATTTTTCTTCAATCGTGAAGATTTTCTCGTCCGAAAATAGGATCGAACGATGGCCATTTTTCGTGTACCTCAGCAACGCTCGACTTCTATCTACTCCCATTTTTTCCAGCCGCTTATTGAGGAGTTGACCAGATCTTTTTTTGTAAGCCGCAGTCTAAGGTCTCCATTGATTACCCTTTTCATGGTTCCTTTTGATATTTTCATCTCCAAAGCTATAAATTTTTGCTTGCGGGTGGGGTTTTTCCTTATTCGCTCCCTCACAGCTTTAACCACGGCTGGTGTTCGAACTGTACGGGGTCTTCCTGATCGGGCCCGATCCTCGACAGAGGAACTTTCATCGTACCTTTTTATTGTGCGATACACGAATATGCGCGTTATCTTCAGCTTGCGCAGGAGTTTAAAAATTTCTATTGGCGCCTGGCTACAATTATGCAAAGCTATAACAGCTACACGGTCATCTTTTTTTCCTCACTGCATCGTTGTTTCTTATTGTTATTAATTGTATGTTATGTGGTTTTGTCGTATGGGACAGAGAATCATTCCTCGTGTGCAATGGCGGTAGGGACGGCTGGCAAAAGTTACCCAGAGTGGCTTTAGAAAGCGCCCAGAATTTGCGCGTGCCTGGTGGTTACCTTGCCAACTGATCCTCAATTTTGACGACATGCTCGAACTTTTCTCTAGCGATTTGCCGTTTAAAAAGATGCTGGCAAAGTGGAGTAACCAAACTTATTAACCGAGTAGGTATAGTGGTAGAAATCTAACTGCATTAGTTTTATTATTTTTTCGTTTGGATTTTAATATGAAATAGTGTAAAACGTATTTGGGAGTCGGTAAAGGCGTGGCACGAGATTTAAATGTTCATAGAAGTACAATATTCGGAGTCGTATACACTAAAGTTCCAGTCAGAATGCATATCTGTATTTTTATACCATCTGCCAGTTTGGATATTCAAAGTAACCGATAGCTAATGTTTTTTGTGGCATATATATGTTATTGTAAATTTTTATTTAAAGTGTATATAGTAAACACAATACGTGACTAGAGAAGATTTTGAAAACTTGATAATTTGATGGAGCTACGTTTTTAATATTTAATATTCGGTATCCGAGGGTGCTAAATATGTCGCGACGGTCGTCCCAGGTGCTGGTCCAGAAGACTCCCCACATGATCGCCCACGGGGAGCGAGTGCGGCTGTTCCGGCGGGCCGTGGCCGACGAGAAGGTGTGTGAGGTGTGAGGTGGTGTGACGCCGGTGTGCGCAGGTGTGTGACGTCGTGTGCCGCAGGTGGTGCTCGGTCTGACGGCGCGCGCGTGCGGCGTGCGCGGCGCGCTGCTGACGGTGCGTCGCGCGCGGCTCGTGGAGGACGGCTACCGGCAGCTGGCGGCGCTGCCCGCGAGCGCGCTGCGGGCCGCCGTGCGCGTGCGGTTCATCAACGAGCAGGGGCTGGACGAGGCGGGCATCGACCAGGACGGGGTCTTCAAGGGTACGAGGCGACACGCCGACGACGACGACGACCGTCTCACCCCGTACTCGATACGTTAATAGACCGTCGAATTTCCGAGGTGGCCGTCAATATAATGTTAAAATAATGAAGGAAAGTGGCGCAAATCTTTAGATTACGATGGCACGGAAAATGTTTTAAAATTATTTTAACACCGATATTATGATTATGTTAATATTGTGATCTATTATTATTATTTATTATGTTCGTTCGTCTCATATTTAATTATTTAATTATTATTATTTATTTATCTACACGTTTCCATTATTATTATTTTTATATATACTTCACTATTATTTTATATATACGTCACTATTAAATAAAAGAAACGCGTAAGCGTAGTAGAAGCGCGGTCGGAGTTCACTAGATGTCTCGTATGCACGGAGTATCCCAGTGAGATATCCAGAATAGTTAAAACATTAAAACCATCCCTCTTACTTTTTACAAAATATGATTTATTATATAGTTACGTGTATCTTATCATTATGTTTTGCGATAAATAAATGAAAAAATAAATAGTAGGCATCGGGTAACTTCGTGTTTCCGAAGGTAACCGACAGATCACGGCAGTATAACGATATGGAGCCGTTCTTACCAAATATCCGTTACGTTTTCTATGAGACTTAACAATATTTTATATATTGCTTCTAAAACAGAAATTTTTTAAATCGATCAAACTTAAATAAGCTCCAATACAAAATTTTAAATATATGAAAAAATTTAATCATATTGAAGTGATTTGTATTATTATGATATAATAGTACTTAATAATTAGTTATATAAATATATATAAATATATAATTACAATTAATTCAAACTGAAAAGAAATAATCAATATTTAGTATAAAATGCAATGGACGGTTACTACTCTATATAGTTCTACAAAACGGTAACACTAATCTACTTCACTGCTTTCAATACTAATACGAATATTTCCAATGTTTTCTGATACCCATTATTAATCTTAAATTAATAAACGTACAAAACGCCCATGTGAAGACAATCAATTTTTTATTAAATTTGTTATGAGCGCGTTCTTACAACCTTGTAGCGACATCTGAATACTACGAGATGATTTATGTGCGTACGGTCCATCTGTAAATAGACTCTCATATTAATATATGTTTTACTTGTGATGTTTTAAAAAAAATATACCCAAATTGCTGTCATAAAATATAATTAATTTTGTATATTTTCAGAATTTCTAGAAGAAACAATAAAACGTGTATTCGATCCATCTCTAAACTTGTTTCGAGTTACGAGTGAGGAGCGACTGTACCCGTCACCTACCTCCTGCTTACAAGAGAACCACTTACAACTGTTTGAGTTTATTGGAAGAATGCTTGGAAAAGCTGTTTATGAGGTAACTTAAATATTAAACATATATTATAATAACACTTAATATACCAGACCCTCTATATCGACTCGCTGCACTCGCGAAATCTCGGATGCCATTTACATATTGAGCGAAGCGAGCAGTGAAAGAAGAAATCATTTATTGAAGCGCTCTATAACACTTATGTAGATGCGTCATCGAGAAATATTCAGTCTTTACGCGAGAGAGGCCAACGTATGGTGCCTATGGGGATTTTTTATACAATTATTATTCCTTAACGCCACACGTATTTATTATTTTTAAAACCACCGTGTGGACATGCTTAACATGTGTGCAAAATTTCGTCCAGATCGGACGAGTCCTTTAAAAGCCAACCCCGGACATTCAATCAGACAAGTCTCACATAAAGCTGTCCGTCCGCTCAATAATGCCAAAGATATTAATTTTGGCAGACACGATGGTTCAATATCTTATATTCTTTAGTATTTTAGAAGCGGTCGTGGAGTCATGACTTTTTAATCCACAGGGTATAGTAGTGGACGTGCCCTTTGCATCATTCTTCCTGAGCCAGGTGTTGGGTCAGACCACGCAGGCGCTGTACAGCTGGATCGACGAACTACCTTCGCTTGACAGAGATCTGTATAGAAGTCTTACTTATATCAAACATTTTCAGGTACATTAATTAAAGTTTTTATTTTATTACACATATATAATTATCTGGCTTTATTCATATTGAAACTATCGGAATTTGCCCGCGTGGCGTGAACTGTGTGTATAGTTCACGTCGCGTTTGTTTGGTTTAAAGCGGCAATCTTCGAAACTACTTGATGGATTTTAAAAATTCTTTCTAATTATAATAGGTAATAGGTAATAGTTTTTTTGCAAGTGGAAACGCGAGTAAAGACTAATTATATGTAATTGTAATTGCCGATCACGACAATTTAAATACAAAGACATACATACATGGTTTCATTACAGGGTGATATTTCATCATTAGAACTTACATTCTCTGTGGATGAAGAAAGACTAGGTGAGATAGTCACACATGAACTTGTACCGGGCGGTAAATCTATACCTGTTACAAACGAAAACAAGTAAGTTAATTTCATCTTTATTGTATAGCAGTAAAATTGAAAATCGTTTAACAATGTTGAAATTGATTTTTAAACATATACATTCATGTTAAATTTGATGAGTACACGGTAGCTCAATTGTTAATGTGACGGAAAGAGAGGCAGCGGGTTCGAATCCTGTTTGTATTGATAAAAAAATATTTTATATTTTTTGCTTAATAATGTATATCAATTTCAGAATAAACTATATACATTTGATGGCACATTTCCGAATGCACACTCAAATTAAGGATCAGACCAACGCCTTTATTATAGGTTTTAGAACAATTATCAACCCGGAATGGCTTTCATTGTTTTCAACTCCTGAGGTAAGTTTCATAAATAATAAATATGTTTTTTTAATTTCATTATTATCATAATTATCAGGCATACGAAATTATTTTTACAATGGGATTTTGCTCAGTTAGTGTCGAAGATCAGTAGGTATTACGTGAGTACAGACGGATAATCTATATATATAAAAGCGAAAAATAAAAGTCAGCGTTTCCTGTTAATTACAATCTAGGGGTCGTCAAATCGAGAGTAAATAGGTACTTTCTACGCCACTCGATAGACTACAGGCCATTTTTAACATGAGGCAGGCTGTAGTAAAACGTTTACCTTTTCTGGTTTAAAAAAACACTCACTCATCAAGAAACCTCAAATACTACTGAGCCACTAAATATGTTATTTGGCTGGTACATTGTAACTTTGGGACGTCCGCGATGAAAGTATTTTTAGTAATTCCCTTCATGGGTTTGCACGATTGTATTAAACATCGTCTTAAAATTTAAATTTGCGGTTAGTAAAAAATAATAATTCATAAATTGGATTTTGGAAATTGCATTTCTATGAGGGCGAAATAGGGGTTGCAAATTTATATGAAATGTTTTCTTTTTATGTTTGCAAGCTAATAGATGGCGGTAGCATAATTTTGAATGTCAGCAGTGATTAGTCGTTCGCATTTATAACTTTGTGTGGAAATAGTGATTTCAAAATTAAAAAATAAACGTAGCTCGCTTTGTGTATTTTTAATTAATACACCACGCGAATAAAGTCGTGCGGGAGGGCTAGCTATATATAATAGTAATAATAGACCGCATATAATAGACATAGCTTTTGTTCTTATTTAATCCATTCCTGCGCTAGTATTACTGTAAAGTGTTAATTATGTTCAGTAATGTAGATTAATTAAATAGCAATTTTGAAAATGTGTATTTAAGTTATCTGTACTATTGTTTTTGTGAATTGTGTATTGAATTTCAAACTCGCTTTGAAAAAGCTTTGTGCTTATCTACGTTAAGAGAACTGAGTTTGATTCTCTA
Organism: Mechanitis mazaeus; assembly: GCA_959347395.1. Classification (NCBI taxonomy): domain Eukaryota; kingdom Metazoa; phylum Arthropoda; class Insecta; order Lepidoptera; family Nymphalidae; genus Mechanitis; species Mechanitis mazaeus. The sequence goes on from OY365750.1 coordinate 18,616,156, forward strand.
TCGTTATTGATTTGTTTTTATTATAGCTTCAAATGTCACCCGTACTATCGTTTCCTTGAAAAATATTTGCACAATTGTTCAGCTCCAACGTCTCATCAGCGGGGATAACGTACCTCTGGATCTACGCGACCTGCGGCGTCACACGCAGTACTACGGCGGCTTCCACGACTCGCACCGCGTCGTGAGCTGGCTGTGGGACGTGCTGCAGAGAGACTTCACTGAGAACGAACGGGCCATGTTCCTGAAGGTATGTGTATGTGTGCGTGCGTGCGTGCGTGCGTGCGTGCGGCGGTTTCCACGACTAGTATTTTCTTACTCACGAAAAAGTGTCGCCTTACACCAAATGCGTGTTACCCTATACAAAATGTACTCACAGAAATTTTAGTGCATTTGTATGTATTATAGTTTGGGAACGCATTTACAAATGTGTTTTGGTCACTAAATCTGATATTTTTGTGTAGTTCGTGACGTCATGCTCCAAGCCACCGGTTCTTGGCTTCGCACACCTCAAGCCGCCGTTCTCCATCCGCTGCGTGGAGGTCGGTGATGACGAGGATACGGGGGACACTATAGGTAACTAAACAATGCTTATATTAATCCTAACGTAAAAATACGTTAAACAAACATACGTACGTCGATCACTGCCGCCACCGCGTTGGAAATAATTAAAAAAATATATATATATTTTGACAATACATAACATAATCTTATTTTCTGCTTAGCAATGATTGTTGTGGAAGGAGCTTTGAACCAGATTTGTGACTATTTATTATTATTATTTTAAATACAGGTCACACGTGTTTGTATTACCAGTGTGGTACATCCTTTACGATACGGAGAGTTCTGTTTTAAGTCGGCGTTTTTTTTGTTGTGTAGTAGTGGATATATTTTAGTTATAATACACTAATCGTTTCTTTGCTCTTCTCAGAATGAGAATCAACGAATTGCGTAGAATCGCTGTTGGCAGAATAAGTTTAATTTGAAAAAGTCACAAAACACACTAATACCTTTGGGGGGGGGGGAACACTCCTTAACGAGCACTTTGATTGTTTGTGTGTGTGTGTGTGTGCTCCAGATGTGGTGTAATTCACCCATTTTTTTCAGCGCCATGAAACGTGACTTGACAACTGACTGACTGATGACTGATTAACTGACTTCATATTAACTTCGTTGACCCCCTTTTTATGAAAGAAATAACTATCGATTTATCTAGTCTATGCCAGAATTACACGGAATCAAACTATATTTATATAAACCATATTCATATTAATTCTAAAATATTATATCCAGAAAATTTAATGAACTGAATGAAATGACTGGTGAAAATTTTTCAGGGAGCGTTATACGAGGTTTCTTTACGATAAGGAAGAAGGATCCCTTAAATCGGCTGCCGACATCTTCTACATGCTTTAATCTTCTGAAACTACCAAACTACCAGAAGAGAAGTACACTCCGAGATAAACTGCGGTACGCTGTTAACTGCAACACTGGCTTTGAACTCTCATAAATATTAATAACTAATGATACGAATTTATGTAAATAAACAAATATTTTATTAATCAATATTAATCATTGACATGTCATAGATGTCGCCATATTTGGAAAATAAGAATAAAATATTAATTTCTGTATGGGCGTGTACAGTGCGATATTTTTTAATTTTTTTGAACAAAAATTTTCATATTGTCATTATAGACGATTAACTAAGCACTATTTGACCATTAAAAAAATTATCAAACATATATATATATATATATATATATATATATATCTGTGGGGGTAAATATCGGTATCTGATATATCTGACGGTAATTAACATGTAAATTGTGTGTGATCTGATTTTATTGATATATTTAATTTTTTTTTTCTCAAAATATACTAGAATTAATTTTTTTTGCTTTACAGTTTTCTAACAGTGTAATTTTGTTTCTAACAAGTTATTAATTCACATAAGTCAATTCTATTAATATTAGATTAACATGATATTTGTGTATTGCAATTTTCACAATCCGTGGTTACTATTATATATAATTATCGGTTTGTCAACTTCAACAAGTTAACCCCGCGATTTTTCCATACTCAGAGCTCATGAATAAGGACCCCGAATGGGTTCATAACTAGTCCGACAAATTCCGAGAGTATGACATGAGTACAGCCGAATAATTAATAATTATATATAAAAGATAAATATGAACTTTACAAAGATTTAGAGAAACTGTTCACTGATTGTGTCATTTTGAAGAAGAATATATGATAATTATCTAATTACCATCTCACAATTTGATATTAGTTCCGTTAATTTACCCCATCACTAATAAAAATATTTATATTCAGTACAACATATTCTATGTTTTGTCACTTTCACACCTTTGATGTAAACCATTAGTGTAAAAATGACAAAATTTAGCATGAGTTTTACTGGATATGCATTTTTTTATTAGTAAGTCAGTTAGTGCTTAGTAAATTGTATAATGTAATATCTACTTTAAAATGAATACTTCATCTTCATTGTATTCGGAACTATTCAATGATAGAAATGATCTCAATTGAAAAAAAAAAACAAAAATAAAACATTACTTTATATAAACGCTAAAAGTATAAATATGTAAAATCTTTATATTGTTTTCGTAATACCAAATTTTGGCCAGTAATAAGCCTTTGGTATTAATTTCAAAATATTTTTATTTTGATTAACATAATAAAAAAAATGTTAAATTGAAAAAAATGTATTGAAAGCTGATTTTAAGACGATGATAACGAATTTGAAGCTAGGATTTGTGAATCCTGTCCAAATATAATTAGGTGTAAATAGACAATAACATTATGAAAAATATATAAGTGTGGGTTATTTTTTAGAGAATCATTACTATTTTTGGGGATTATATTTTTTTATAAGCCACATGAGCTACCAACTCTTAAAACCATCATGAAAAAAAAATTGTTTTAATATTACAATAATTAAGCTTTTTGGGATTTTTGACGTTTAAAACAATTAGTAACATCTAAAAAAGAAATTTGAGTAAAACAATATTTTTGTTTGGATGTCATAATGGAAAAGTAAGATTGTTTTAATATTACTTTAAGAGATGGTAAGGTCGATTTTTCAAAATGATTTAGTTATTTGCTTGAAGTTTTTTCTAATTATGAGAATGTCTGTAAGTCTGTTGTAGTTTTAAAATTGGTAATCCATCTAGTGTATATTTATAGTATGTATGTATATAATAATAATATGTATGTGTGTATATTAATATATCTTTTCCAAATACAATAAAGTGTTTGACACTAAAGCGGCCTTCAGATGGTTTCATGGTCAGTATTTGTTAGATTTCAGTTTTTTTCTCATAAAAATAATAATTAATACTATTGACTGTACTAGCCTTAACTGTTTTTTAATAGATGTTGTGTCGCAAATGTATTACATTATAGATTATGCACATTTTAAATAATCACTTTTGTTCTATTGTAAAATATTTTTTACTCTGCTTATAAATTAATTTTACCTAAATGTGAATTGGAGAATGACAAATTACTTATTTGGAAATTATTAAATACCTATTGGCCTTTATTAAAAATACAAATATTTTAACTTCATATAAATTTAAATCTATCACATTTTTTGTTTCATTTAAATGTAAAAGGTATTTTCATTTATTTGTTTCCTATACTCAAATAAAAACAATATATAACTCACTCAATATTTTAATAAGTAGACATAACCAAATTGTAGTAATATTTATTATTATAAGAAAGTACGTTTTGTTATTATTTTAGTGCAATTTATTTTCTTACCCCCCCCCCCCCCCCTTAAATCTGTATAAAAATTGTTCATATATAATATTTTGTAGTAGTGTTTCAATTTTCACATGTATTTTAAGTGTTTACTAATCTATACATATTTAGATCAATGCAGTGACGTAACTGTACTGTGTGAGGCCCGTGGTATTCACCGGATGGGGCCCTTAAATTATGCTCACGGTCTTTTCATATTAGGACCCCTTTCGGCAGGGGGCTCGTGGCATTTTGCCGTTTTCCCACCCTATTGTTACGCCACTGGATCAATGTAAGAAATATTTTTTACTAGCCACGTAAATATGTTGTTTACACAATGTGATTCTCTGTGATAAAATAATTATAATTATAAATGACAATTTTATTTATTACCCTTTCATTTCCTTGATAGCAAACGATGACGAGGTGCTGCGAGGTGGTAGAATTCATAATACATATGTCTATACATCATTTGAGTAAACATGGATTAAAGAAGATTCTTAATATGTATGCTAAAGGTCTAAAACTTCGAATTTTGTACATTACACTTTATTTTAATCTTTATATCTGCTATTAATAGTACATGTGGTCTTTTATAAGTGCCATGTTTATTTGAAATAAAAATCTTTCAAAATAATATATTCAGTTTTCTAATCAGTTTTTATCAAAAGAAAATTGTACAGATTTTCACTGAGAAGGCAATAATCTATCATTGTATTTATCTAAGTACAATATTTGGGTAGACACTGAGCTCTCCATTTAGAATTTAATTTACAACTTCGATTATCTTAACGTTTAAAACTCGCTAATCGTTTTAACAAATTTAGCCTGTAGATATTTAAATATATTTTGAGGTAGAGATAGATGTATTTAAAAGATATGTCTCTAAGAATTTCCGGTATTGAGTTGAGCAAGGCATACCTGATGCCGGGTTTTAATATATATACTTATTCAGAGATCCAAAGCCAACATCAAGCCAAGACCCGAGCAGCTGTTCATTGCGTCGTCGCCATTGTTGTTTTCTATCTCGCTCTGTTACGCCTCCCTCCCCCCGACCCAAGCGCGCCAGTCTCGCTCGATTTCCGAGGCGTGCGGACGTTAGTGTTAAACTCTAACATAATTATTATTTATCACGGTCTCATCCTTTGTCCTGAAATACTTTGCAAACTGGTAACCACAATACCAGCGTGTCACAGCCCACCGGAAACAATTCTGTCAAACGTGTAATTAACTAGTGAATTTGACAGGTGTCCCGTTTAACCGTGTAGTGCGTCGAGTGTTCCCCGCATAGTCGTTCGAGCATGAATAATACAGAAGTAAGTGGTGATAGCGTCGCGTGTCACCCGGGAGCGGTCTGGTGATCGGGCCGGCGGCGCAGTGCGTCGGTCGTGTGATGAGTCCGCGGTGACGGCTCGCCGCACAGCGGGTGGATGGCGGCAGTAAGCGGCCCCGCGCGGCACTCTCGCGTCTCCATGAGTGTGTCCATGTCGCTGATGCAGGGCGGTACGCAGAGCGCGCCGCAGGGCGCCATCCTGGCGGCGGCGGCGCCCTACTACCAGACGCCGGCCATACCCACAGACGTGCAGCCCGACCGCCCGATAGGCTACGGCGCCTTCGGAGTCGTATGGTGAGTCATTCACACATGCTGACTATTTCTATGAACAACAATAATACTTCATTCACAATAACTCATACACTTTATATAGTTAATTTAAATTTTATGTTGCAAAATATTTATGTTAGAGCTTAACCTACTAATTGATAACCATCTATATTTAGTAAGTTTAATATTAGTTGCAAAAATTAGTTTATTTTTATGAGTACTTTCTCTAGAACATTATTATTTTAGGTCAAATCAATCACAGTTAACTGTTTTATTTTATTGAACTATAAATATTCATTAAATAATATTAGTGCACATCTACATCTGTTTCTTTTTTAAAAACCTTGTTTTTTTTTCCTTTAAAGTGATACAACTATATTAAAATATATGCAGATAGATACATAGTAATGTCAGAAAAAATTAAAAGTATTTTATGGTATTTCTTCAGTTATTGAAACATATTATATTCAATAAGTTTATGCTTATAACCTGGATCAAGTGGAATTGTCTTACACTAAATTATATGTTATAAATGATGCTTAAAAATATGTTTTATTTTAATAGTTGTATCCGTTAAAATATTTATTGTAATTAAAGAAACACCAGATTATTTAAAATTTTTAATTTGGTCGCTAAAACCTTCATTTCAGTACAAAAAATCATGATCATGAAAATCAATTATATGATTAAGGTATACCATTTTTAATTTTATTACACCATTTACAAACATATGATATAACTTGGGAAATGCTTGGTATGGTTGTGACCCATATGAATAACAGTGGCCATTGTCATATATCACAATGCAATATGCATACGATTGGGTGTTTGGACACAATCGCTTATTAGCATTGCATCTATGAAATTAAAACTTATTATACAGATATACTTTTATAGAAAAGTTTCTTAATTTTTTTTTTATAATAACATGTTAGGGCTGCTATTTAAATTTTGTTGCTTTGTAGCCCCTTGTAACGTACATCACGTGTCATCAACATGTGGAGATATCAATCTGCATATTATGGTATACACAAAAACTTGTATTTTGCTATATTCAATGCATGTGAGAAAGTGAGCCCCATTGAAGCCCTATATTAAAATGTGTCAGGGGACTTTTATAACAAGAAATATAAAAAAATTTGCCCCTATCAAACAAAACTGTATAAATATTACTATTATTTGAAGAACTAACATATTTCTAAGTCGGGTTCTACGAAAACTATTTGAGACAAGACTGATCACGTGATAAAATAGTTTGAAGGATCATCTAATATCTCTAGGTCTTTGACGTGAGGTCATTTCCGTTGCAGTCTATGCTGTCTGTCATCAACGAGGTAGTTTTTAAACTTGAATTACGAAATTGATAAACGTATTAGCGAAACGTTTATCAGTTTCGTAATATAGAATAGATAGAGAACAAGAGTAAACGATACATGATATAAATGATAATATCTTTTTGTCATTATAACACCTCCATTATTATAAGATTTGTATAAAGTATTTACTACAATCGGGGTCAAGTTTCACTGTTAGTAAATTAACAATAAATAGTAAAAGACAATTCAAATGAATTCATTGTCATTGAGTAAGCATTAAAGAATGGTATAATTTTCAAACGGCTGTAATGAGGAAAAGAGGTTACGAAGGTTTTTATGATTTCGTAACTCTGACGAAATTTAAAAGGTAATGTAACAAAGATGAATAATTAATTAATGTATTTTCAATTCTTGATACTACTTACCATCGATTGAATATTCAAAGAAAAGCGACATATCTACCACTCACCTCCCACTTAATTTAATTATAATATCATGAAAATTTAAAATAAAATAGGTTTTTTAATTTTTACCGTTACGGCTTTCTTAATTGTATTAAACATAAAAACAGGATAACCAGATAAAGAGAAAGCCTGTTCAAAGTAACATTTCTTAATGTTTGTCTGTCGATGTCCTCAATATGGACGATTTCTTTCGTAACAGCGCGGGAAATAAAAGTTTTTAGTTTACAACATGTGCTTTGAATTATGAAGTTCAGTATTTCTAATCTGCGCTAACTACTGCCCTCTATAAACACGTGGCGTTTACCGCTGTCTGTCGAAGTGTATTCAATTCACCGTACAAGACATAAGAGTGGTTTTCAATATTTATGTTCGCGCTATCGAATGCACGTTGCGTTCTACGACAGCGAGCCGACTTAGGCCGATTCTGCGCTTTATTACTCGACATTTGTCTTGTTTTTGATTCGTTGAAGCGGGTTTCCGCTATCAAAATGGATGCAACGCATACTAATAAAGGAACTAGTTCTTCGGTATATCGCTATAAGGTTTATTTTACCATGCAACACACACGTAGTGTGTCCTGCGAGGGTTGTAGGTATGGGATGCTTTGTGTGAAGCATTTGTGCGTAGGAAGGCCCCTCATGGCGCTAGTCGATTGTGTGTGAACGACCGCAACGAGGGGAGGTACGCTTGATTATTCCGAGATCGCGTCGATCGAGGGCCCTAAAAACTCAACCCGGAGCTTCGAATAGCCGAGGAGATATACTCTTTGCATGCAAATAATTCATTTTTCTTTAAATTTACATTTATCCTTTTCTTGGGTACTATTTTAATTTATTTTAAAGCTTTTCTTTTGTTAGTAGTACCTGTCTTGTGGAGTATTTCGGTGCAATGCTGTTGATGTCTTGTACTAGCAATAACGAGATACGTGCGAGTGACACGACTGAGCAACCATGTTGTTTTTACTAAAATGTAATGATAATGTTTAGGTTTTTATTAACATTTTAGTCACAGGTGTTATTATAAGTTTATATATTTTTATTTATTCTTTTGTACATAAGAAAGCCTCTATGTAGTTTTAGAACGTTTCAATAAATTAATTACATTGAGTGCGGTCCTGATTGATCGGGACTCGGGAGTGGCGGCCTCGCCTCCGGTCCCGCCCGTGCCGTGTCTAATTGTTTCGGAAAACTCCATCCTTCTACCCATCAGATATACTAGCTGTTACTCGCGGTGCCACCCACGAACTATTTCATTTATTTTATATAAAACATAGCTTATGCGGCATGCTTACATATTGTAGCCTTTTCATTGTTAAAAGATATTGTTTAAAAAATTTTTTGAGTTTATTCGTTACAAACATACAAACGTCTGCTCTTTATAATATTAATATATAGATATTTGTGAGTAATGGTTTTAATCATCGACAAAAAATCCAAAATTACCAAATTACCTGTTACAAAGTTTGTCAATGAAATATACAAGTGGCAAGATTTTGTAAAAATCTTTGCAAAGGACCTTTGTAAAAATCCTCTATTTTTTTGTTTTTTCTTTATTCTTATACCTGAGATATCTTACCTGGGTTCCGATTGTTGATTTGCATATTACCCACGCGGAATTCTGAACAATAAACTGCTAAGCCGTGAAATCGTCCTCAGAATCACGAGATTTAATCGCAGATTTAGTTGAAGCTAATATTCTATCTAAGATTATAATACATAGTTATTCTAGTAAAATTTTTGTAATGTCTCGAATCACTAGATATTTTAGTCTACATTACAATATACAATTTACAATCAATATTATTCATCTCTTTCTGTCATTGGGGATATTTATATAATCTGTTTTATAAGTTGCGATATATCGTACTGTATCGTATCGTATTGTATAAATCGTATAGGTATTCTAATCCAGCATATATATAATAAAGAGATAAACATATAATAGATGGTAGGGCAACATGTTGTAGTATGTTTACAACTCTGCGAATATAGATTACATCTTGATCCAGTAACATTGATATGACGTTTATAATTAAAATATCTTAGACGTGACTTCGTATGTTGAGATAATTTAGGAAAATCGGTAAAAAAAAAAAATACAAAATTCTATTGTTATATTAAAGATAGGATTTATAAAAAAATTGTTACGCGAATTAATTAGAAAATATTAGCTACTTCATCTTTTATTAGTATATGTAGGGTTGCCAGGTCGCCAAACGGGACAGACCAGCCAGTTTGTACGGAAATTTGGGTAAAAAGGCCGGACAGCCTATATTATAGATAATTTTGTCTCAGTGTTAATAGGTACGATATAAAATTTTATGTAAAATCAAGCTTTTTTGATTATTATCATAAATCTTGTCAAATTGTAGTGAATAAATAAAATCGAATGCCAAAACAAAATGTAAAAAGACTATTAAAATTCGGACGAGTTGGACACGGTTTGTTTTGGCCGGACACGCAATCAAGAAACCTATGTCCGGCATTATCCGGACGCTTGGTAACGCTAAGTATATGTAGTAGTGGCATAATATTTGACCTTTGTTAGGTTATGAAGATTTGGTTCTGACCCTAAAAGATGTTCAGACCAATGTTGGTCCAAAGTTTATGAATACATTAAGCCTTAATTTATGTACAAAAACTTTATTTATAGCTATTATAAATAAAACAATATTGTCTTTATACCAGTTATCTTGAAATTAATAATTCATCCTGATCATAATTTTCTGTCAAAAGATTATAATTACAATCCATTTCGTAAGTTAACAGTGCCAATGAAGTAGTCATTTAAGTTTCTTTTTTATCTTAGATTGATTTTTAATTTCGGGCAAAATAAAATCTATTAAAAATATCTTGTTTATTCTATTTAAAAACATCGTACTAGAAATAGTATTTAAAAAAATCTAAAATTTTACAATTATTCTTATTATTTGTATTTTTAAGACAATTGAAGACTTAAATTTTACCAATATTTTATTACTAATAGTTTTTTTTTTAATTTTGACAAATAACATATTTCATGAAGTTATTTCTTTTGTTATGACGTCATTTCTATTAATGATTTGTGAGTTATTTTTATATATATTGCAATATACAGACATATATATATATATTTATTATTTTATTTTCCTTCTATTGTTTTAATTTACAAAATAAAATTAATTTATAATGGTATTTTTTCCTAGTTAAGTATATTGTAATATATATAATAATTAGTTCTATTTTTACGTGTATAATTATACTTATACACGTAGATATAAACACACACACATATATATAAATATTATAAGTTTTAAACATGAATATTATTTAGGTAATAGTTAAAACCATTTATGTTTTATATATTAATATGAAAATCATTAAACTAATTCGTTTAAATATAAATAATGATATTATTATCTACCATACATTAATAGTAGTTTTCAAATGTGGCAATAAAATAATTAATATCGGAAGCGATTTCGAATAATATATATAATTTAAAAATTATTTTACTACACATACATGTAGTTATATATATACTAGCTGTTGCTCGCGGTGCCACCCGCAGATGATTTTATATATTATGAAGATAATTAGAAGCAGTAGCGTAAATATATATAGTCTAAAGCGGGGGTGGCCAACTCAATCGAATTCGAGATCGACTGTCTGCCTTACAAATTTTCTGCGATATACCGACTAGTAATGTTTTACCTATATTGCAATATTTTTTTTTTATATTTAGGACGGGAATAAGTTGGTACTGATAATATTTCCCTACCCGCTATCGATAAAGCTAGGGGCCACGATCGACTGGTTGGCCTCCCCTGGCCTATAGTCCTTCTTATGAATCTGCCTGTCCATCCATCCACTAGTTTCGAAGATTATCAAAGAAACAAACAAACTCTTCAGCTATTAGTATAGATATGGTATCAAATCAATTAACTCTAATATAATGGTATAATTAAGTAATAATACTATTAATATATAATTTTAACTATGAAATTTAGGAAATTGGTGTTATCTTATCAGTGATCGTTTGAAATCACTTAAGCAGGTCATGGGAACCATCGCCTTGCCATGACTTATATGACATATATGCTATGTTGAACCGTATGTCATGTTAATAGGGTCTCCAATATGTTGATTATATGATGGAAATAGTCGCTAATATAACAATTATTTATAATTATTATATATAATTACTAAGTTTGATCATTAAGTTTTAGGTAAATGGGACTATATTCTTATTTAATATTTCTGTTTTTAAAATTAAATTAAATTATATATAAAAGTAGTCATGTATCACGACAGTTTAAATACAGATATATAATAGAAAAGCGAACCAGACCTCAATTTTGACTCGCTGCGCTCGCAACATCTCGGTATGTGTTCACCCAAGTTGCATTTACAAAACATCGACGCATTCTGTCCTCAACTATTTTTCAAGATGAGACACATAACATTTTACATTTTTTGTATTTTTTTGTTAAATTTTTGTTTTAAAACTACCACCAGATTGATGTCTATTAGTGTACAAAATTTGGACATATTCGGATATTCCATTTTTTATTGATACCAGCACAAAGAATGCGGAAAAGTCTCTCATAGAGAGCTTCGCTCAATAAATACATATATATATATAAAATGAAATAGACATATTAAATTCTCGTAATTTGCATTTATAAGTCCCGTAGCAATGGCGTAAAATTTCACCATTAATTAAGAATTTTCGTCGGCTCCTACTAATTGGAGTCTTGTGAACGAAAGATTCACTTGTATCAGATTAATACTGTTTTTAGTTAAATTTAACTGGATTATGACACCGTTTCTTTATAAATTTTAATATACATTTTACCTCTGAAAAATCAGTAATTAATTTAATTTTTATAAGTTATTTTAATATTATTTTAACTACGAAAAATTAGTTATTAATTTCATTTTTATAATTTATTTTAATTTTATTTTAACTCAGAAAAATCAGAAATTAATTTTATTTTTATAAGTAATTTTTGTTTTACCTTGCAATAATAAGCAAAATACTCTTATATGACTTTTTGCTATTTCTATCTATAATAATTATTTTGTGACATTTTCCTTGAAATAATATTATAGTAATATTAGATTTCTTAGAAGAGTATGTACATACAATATATTTATAATTAATTCTACTATTTAGGTACAATTCTTACGATTAGCAAACTTATGCTGTCTTTTAATATCTTTATCTTTAAATAAGTTTATATTTAAATGTCTTAAATAAATATAACAACTGCCTTTGTTTTTGACATGAACACGTGTCTCGATAGAAATGTTTATAATACTTAGTCACGTTTATCTTTAAATTTTATATAATAAAGAGATATATGGTTATTATTATATATTTTATGGCTGTACGTCCATACTATCAGCATTTTCAAAACTAGTTTTGAATCCATTTGGGGTCTTTCACGGGGTCTGGAGCAGTTCACGCCGCGATTCCGCCGTGCTCAATGGTGTCTTAGTAATATTATTTTACTGTTATTTATTAATATTATAAAGACGTTTGTGTCTTTGTATGTTTTTAACAGAAAACACAAAACTACTGGATGCATTTCAATATCCATTCACTATTATAATGTTACTATCTTCCTGAGTAACATATGCTAAATTATCTACATATATAGTAATTGAAATATTTGCAGGTAAAACCGTCAGCAACAGCTAGTATATTATGATGGATTACTAGCCCCTTAACTTAATAACTTAAACTAGGGCCGCTATCAGGTAAGCTGAGGAGTGAGAGAAACAACGAAAAATATATCGAACTTTAGCTTAAAACGATTTCCCCAATGTCTGCAATTAACAAACGATGTGACATATGTCAGTCATAATAAGATATTACCATATGTGTAATAGAACGTTTCAATTAGAAATAAAGCGAATTGCAAATAACTCTTAATCTACAATCTATAGACAGGCAGGCATGTGATAATCATCTGGTCGTAATTTTGCTGGTATAGCTTGAACCGTGTAGGAGATAGCGGACAAAATTTGATCGAGGTGAGCGGTAAAGAGCTTCGCTTCGCTCATCTATTATAGGCGAGTTAAATAGTACTAAAGGTAATACAAGATTTGGTTTCTTCATGAATATGAAGTTACCTCTAGTCGTACTTTGCTTATGAAATAAACTTTTCAAACCGGTTGCATTTAAATAGTTCTAGTTTCACAGTTTTTGTGTTTTGTTAATGTTTTTTTATTTTTTGAACCACAAGTATAGCTTTCTTTTATTCGATTCGTATATTGCTTTGAAATATAAATATTATATGTTGGTGTAATTTTAGCTTAGAAAAATATTATTTACGTAATACTATTTTTTTGTAAAGAGTAAGTAACATTGTAATTATTTATTAAATCGATACTCTTTTAAATAATGTTACTCACTTTTAAACATAATAATTAAAACTTCAGTTATTTACTTTTTTATTATTTTGTAAGCTAAAATTAATACCATTATATATTATGTATATGTATATACACATATATACCGCTCAATATGAATTGTATTTAACCGTGGGTACTAAGCGAAGTGGAAATCTTTACTTTCATGTGCGATCAGCTGTTCTAAAATTGCTTATTACATTACGTGCCGCAAAAAGTAAGAGAATAACATTATATATAAACATATAGTATCGTTATTTTATATATATTTTTTGCAGTATGAGATATTTTACGATTAAGATACTTTTTTAAATTAAATAATTTCAAATTTTGTATTTATAAAGATATTTGTAATGTTGTCTATTTCTTTAGAATATTTGATATAGAAGTCTATATCAAAAATATATTTTAAATAAATTGTCTCACAGGCAAATCCGTGGTGCAGAGTAGTATGTTATCTGAAACATAGTAGCGTTATAATCTGTATTTATTTGTGGCGTGACATAACACGAATAAGTTTTTTTAATTAAATAATTACAAATTTTGTATTTATAAAAATATTTGTAGTGTTGTCTTTTTTTAAGAATATTTTTTATAGATTTTACTCTATATAAAATTATATATTTAAAATAAATTGTCTCATAAGCAAATCCGCGGGCAAGGCTAGTCATCTGACACGTGAGTTTCCGTGGCGTTGACATTGGGCACGCCGTTTATTCTGATCACTATTTTTATTACCGACGTCCGCAGAAACACGACTTGTGTAAATAAATGTCGGTTGATGAGGCCAATGTCTTACGGATTGCGCGGTATTTTTAAGAAATAATGACGGCTGAGGAGCCGGGGAGAGAATTTACAGTACAAGGATTATAAGAAAAGCAAGTTATGTTACATTTAGTGACTGTAACTTCGGTTTTGGCCAGTTTCGGCTAGTTACGGCCTTCGTTTCGGTTTCGGTCGAAACTCGAGCGTTCGTGAATTCCTGCGTTCGGTGAACTACGTGATAACTCGGGTTCACTCGTTAGAAATGTTTGAAATATTTGCTTCGAATTAGTTTAATATATTTATATACATAAATAAAACCATATATACCAAAAATTTTAAATGTTGTCTTTGTATTTTTTTTTACAATATATAACGGTTTCTTTATATGATTAAATTTTTTAAAAAGTTACATTTTAAGTTATATTAAATACAGGTACATTAAGTAAGTCTCGGTTACCGCTGAAAATGAGAGTAAAGCCGAAAGTTCGGTTTTGTTTCTGCCTTAAAATCTATTTCAGTTTGGATGAAAAACCAATTTTGTTTGGACATAACTAGTGTCCACATTTCAGTTAGTATAATTAGTTTTATTTCGGATCGATTATTAATGTTCAAATATAGATAAAAGAAGAGATAATAATGTGTTATTTCTAATTTAAATATGAGATAGGAAGTTGACCCTGCAGTATCCTTGTATACCGCCCTTGGGACGAGCTCAAGTTACTGAGCCCATATCTGATACATGATAACCCTGGGGTCACCTATCTCATAAAATGTAGGAAGGCTGTAATATGATCGTCGCAGTAATTAATAGAAGCTATTAGTATATAAAGCTGAAATTTGTTTGTTGGTTTGTTTACTTCAACGCGCTGCTCTTCGAAACTGCATAATTATATATAATAATCCGGCTGTACTCACGTTTTTACTATTGGAATTTGCCCGACTAATTTCGAATTCATTCGGGATCCTTATTCATGAGCTCTGAGCGCAGTGAAATCACGGCGTGAACAAGATAAATATATATATATACTAACATTTAAAACTGAAGAGTTTGTTGGTTTGTTCAGTTGAACGCGCTAATCTTCGAAAGAACTGGATAGATTTGGACATTTCTTTCTGATTATAATACACAGGTTGATGAAGAAGACTATAGGCTGTCTAATATTATACTACTGTTCTTAGCCATCCTAGTAATAAATAAAATCTGGCGGATAAAACCGCGAGTGAAGTTAGTATGTGGTATATTTATATAATATTTTGTATTTAATTTGAAAACATTAATGTTAGTAACTTTATTTGAGAACTGTATTTTGCCCTATTTTGCAAACAAGTTCAAAGTAAGGAGTTAAAATTTTAGCTTTAAATCCGTAATGACCTGTTTTGGAAGTGGCTCACGTTATCCGGTATGTGAAAAATCTGAACCAAACCAAAGCGTTCATTTATATAACGTACACACATTAGTTTTGATTGGATTGGATATATATAATATTAATTTCTTGTGTAACGGTGTTTGTATCCAAACTCCTTCGATATGTCTTTACCGATTTATATGAAATTTTGTTTTTATATTCAGTAGATTTGAGCATAGAATGGAAACTATTTTTCATATTACGACGTATTATGATAGTTCACCCCTAATTTTTGTTTTATTATCGAGAGTAAAAAATACATATAGCCCTAAAAAATGTTCATCTTTCTATCACGAACTTTTTTTATCTTTTGTAAGACGAACCAACGTTTCCCTGCCAGCTTCTATATATGCAATATGTCACAAGCACAATAAGTATAATTTAATATATTAATACATGAACACTGCACCCTTATGCAGTTAAATTTCAACTAAGTGTATATACAATAAGCAAGGGAGGCTCAAAAATCTATAGCAGACAAAAAGTTCCAAAATATCCCCGTCTGTGCTCCCTCACTATTGATCAGTGTTTCACCCCTCTTCGTAACGCAGGGTCTGGACCTATCAATCACATCCTAATCGAGTTTATGAACGTTTGAGTGCCTTGTTGTACCTAAGTTGACCTTTGGGTCCGGGAGCAAATCAACGATGGTAGAGCAGGTACAGCTTCTAAGGTAGACTATTCAATTTCAATAGATCTGAATAGCAATTGAAAATACTTGAAGTTAAGACGGCTTTATATAATTTTATTGTTTCTTATATAATTAAAAAGTGATACGGTTTTTTAATGTTAAAAAAATGTAGCTAAATATTATTCAAATTTATTGAGCGAAGCTCCCTCTGAGAGACTTTTCTGCATCCTTTGTGCACCAATCAAAAATGATATATCCGAAAATTTCACAAATTTTGTACAATGACAGACATCATTCTGATGGTAGTTGTAAGAAAAAAAAAATTTAAAAATCTATATTTGAGCACAGGATGCGTCGACGTTTTGTAAATGCAACTTCGGTGTTGTTTGCACCTCCCTTCACTCAATATCATAACACATACTGAGATTTTGACGCCGTAGCGAGACAAAATTGAGATCTGGTTCGCGATCCTAGTTAAGTGTGTAATATCTAATGTACCTAATAGATTATATAACTCAAAACAATATTTAAAATGTATATATTATAGATTTCTGTTTTAGTATTTAATTTTAAGTAAAAATAGCTAAATCCGTGGTTGAAAATGAAAATTCTGATCTCAAAAAAGTAAGTTCGTCCATCACAATCTAATACCAAGATTATTTTTGAAATAACCGTAATGTCAGAAGAGAAAGTGAGATGTACAGGAAACTCTGAATTGTAATATAATAATAATGGCTTTTGTATTTTTATTAATGCTCGTCGCGGCGCGGAACTGCTGTTCGTTGAGTAATTATGTAAGTATACCACTTTAACTAAACTGCCTCAATGAAGTAAACAAGCTTTGTGACCCTAGTTTGCTTAGTTTTGATCGTTATTTAACTTTTATATTTCTTTGTATTAAACATTGTTTTTTTGAGAAGATACTTATATTTATTTTGTAAATATTTTTTACTCGGGGTTCCACTGACGGACGCAGGATTTATTGAGGGAAGCTTTCTATGAGAGAGGTTTCTGTATCTTTTGTGCAAGGACTAATCAATAACGGTATAATAAATACGGTCACGGTGGTTTTAAAAATTTTAATAAAAAAAATGTAATAAAGGGTCTCATCTTGAAATATAGTTGAAGACAGAATGCGTCGACGATTTGTAAATACAACTTCGGTGCTATTTGCACCTCGCTTCGCTCAATATGCTAATACAAACGGAGATTTTGTGAGAGCGTAGCGAGTCAAAATTGAGGTTTGGTTCGCGCTCCTAGTTTATTATTAAGTGAACTAAGAATAGTAGACTAATTCTTGAAAGCCTATTTATAGCCTTCCTTATGAATCTGCCTGTCATAATCAGAAATAATTTTTCAAATCTATTATTGGTTTAGAATATTAGCACGTTCAATCAAACATACAAACTTTACAACTTCTTAATATTAGTATATATAAATCCAGTTCACGCCGCGATTCCGCCATGCTCAGAGCTGATAAATGAGGATCCTGAGTGAGTTTGAAACTAATCGAACAAAGTCAGTAAAGACGGATAATCATATGTAACAGTGTAAATAGTTCTAAATTAAGTGTATGCTTATATTTATTTTATAATTTACGCACTGCACTCAAAATTTTATACTTTTCAACGAAATCTAAATTTGCAGTCCATTCTGTGCCAGTATTCTGATATTTACAGTTTTGCGTTCCTTGCTACATATTTAGTTTCATTGTCTGTCTGGACAGAACACTGTGTCATAACCCCAGCACAGAGCTGGTTTCCCACGTTATAAACCTATTATTAACAGAGTTTAAGCACACGAGGCCCCCTTTTATTTAATATATATTACACACACATCAATAGTATATATGTATGTGTGTGTGTAGATATTGTTGAATGTAGATACTTTGTAGATATTGAGATATCATGATAATTATTATATATAATTATCCAGCTGTGTTCACGTAAATATTATTGGCATATGCCTGATTAGTTCACGCCGTGATTCCGCAATGCTCAGAGCTCATGAATAAGGACCCCGAATGAGTTCGAAACTAGTAGGGTAAATTCTGATAGTAAAGCGAAATAATTATATATATTAGTAATCTTGGATCACGTTTAAAACAAAAAATTTATAATTTGCAATATATAGGTACATTTTGACAGCTTCATTGTTATTGGAATACATTATGAATGTAATGGTGTACTTTTTCCTTGATTAGTACGATGTTATCAACAATTTAGACTTACCTTAGATTTTCACGAGACTCATATATCTCGTCTCTAGAACACGATTGCTGCAAAGCATTCGAAACGTCACGTTAAAATTAAAATGTAACCAAAATTATACGCTAGTTAAATCCGAAAAAAAATGTTTTTTTTTTTCATTTATACTGACCGTTAAAATTTGGTAAAAACATGTAAAAGACGTTGACCCCAGTATCGTGACGTCACTCATAACCAAATTAGAACATTGACCAGAATTACTAAGGTAGCGCCTGATTTAATCTAATTAACTCATTTCAACCATTATAATAACTTTATTATGGGTGTGGCTTCAATGATAATTCAAAAATATCTATACTAAAAACTAAAAGTTTGTTTGTTTAAACGAGCTAGGGCTCCAAACTACCGGATATGTAAAAAATTCTTTCTGATTATATTAGACTGGTGTATGAGGAAGGCATAATCTATCTAGCGTTACGTTACTGATTTCAGTTAACTTAATAGTAATGTAAACAGTTCTAATGCAGGGAAACCGGGAGTACCAGCTAGTGTATATATCTACTAGGTCTGCCACTGCACGGCGGGTGGAGCTGAGCGAAGCATTGTTGCTGAATGAGTTTCACATACTTGCAAAATAGGAAAAATAAATAGTGGCTGTAATCTTAAGCCTAATAACTCGCGCATGCGATTTCAAAACGTTCCACATATTAACTCTATGGGACAGACTTTGAATATTTAATAAAAAACTACAATCACAAATGTCACCGAAAAACTTGAGGACCTACAAGTCACTGTCCTCGACAACTCTGCTAATTTTCGACATCCTACCATTATTCGTCTAGGAGTAGTAGCATTAGTAACGAAACACACTTTTGAGCAGTAAGTTTCGCTTCGCTCAGCTCAATAAATTGTATTATTTGTTCTCACTATGTGCAGTGGCATTAATATCACAGTATTACAAATTACACTTGTATCCAAGTTGTTTTTAAAACATTTCTTGTACAGTCAATTGTTCGTTATAACCGACGCAATTACAGAATGTGTTTATATCGCAGTTGTATTGTTTATAAGTAATACTGACAAAATTCGACCATAATTTGCATATATTTAAATATTATACTCGAGTATTATAAACGTGATAGAATTAAAATTGTCTCAAGATATATTTATATATCGCTTTATTGTATGTTTTCGTTTACTTTAATCGAGGTTTGTTTTTTATTCAAATTTTATTCCTATATTTATGGCTATAGGCTATCTAGCATTAGGCTACTCCTTTAAATTATATTAATAAATGAAATCGATCGTCCTGGGCGAAGTCGCGAGTAACGAATAGTAAATAAATAAATTATGTTTTCTTAATTTTATGATATGTTTAATAATAAGTTAGTCTTAGATTTGAC
Source organism: Mechanitis mazaeus (assembly GCA_959347395.1). NCBI lineage: Eukaryota > Metazoa > Arthropoda > Insecta > Lepidoptera > Nymphalidae > Mechanitis > Mechanitis mazaeus. The sequence goes on from OY365750.1 coordinate 18,636,117, forward strand.
TTTACTCAGTGAAGTAATAATTTTTTTTTGTTAATTTTAAAATAAAAAATATATATATATTTCTGTCACGAGGAATATATATTTATATATATAACATGTTGATATGATTCACGTTCAAAAAAACATCTACTAATAGATGGCTGAAAAGCAATAAGTCGTTATCACATGTTGTTTCAGTCAGCATCCAGATTACTCACACTATACCCAGTCGTGTAAAATTCCGATTTTCTCAACAGAAATATTGATTTTTTAAATTAATTGGGTACATTTAATAACCTATATAATTTATTATAGCAATAAAATAATAAAGAATTCTATGTTTCTATAAAAGTAATGAGTTATATCTAAAAAGCCCCAGCGACATAATATGTTCGTCATCTCAGCGAGGGTGCAGAATCCTCAATTTATCGCCATCGCCCGGAGATGCAGTTGGAATGAGCTTCCCGCCCGTGATTGCATTCGTGCCGCCCCCGACTCCAAATTAACCCTCCTTCACTGTATATCTAGATTGCAGACAGCAGCTAAGATGCCAAATGTATTGATTCAAATGATCTTTCATAGTATGAAAGGTTTTTTGTATTGAGACTTTCGTGATTCATTATTACTATATACCAGGGATGGGGAACCAATGGCACGCGTGCCACAAGTGTCATTGTCGAAAGTTTTGATGTCACGCACAAAACAAAATACTAATTGTAAAACATTGATTGATTAAAAATATTTAATGAAGAATTGCTTTTATTTGTTTTTTTAATTATACTTACGTATAATTTCACCACGCTAACATTTCGAATGAAATTTCATTGTGGCATTATTTTAACATTTTTTTTTGTCTTTTTGGCACGTGCATTAAAAAAGGTTCGCTATTTCTGCTATTTATAATCCATATGCATGTTAATTTTAGCATACTTAGCCCGCGAAGTTTTGAACCCGTCTTGAGTCGTCTTCCATGGCGTGAACAGTTCACGCCGCGATCCTCCACTCCAGAATAGGTGTTGAATCGGTCGAGGATCGAAAATTGATGTTTCAAACTAGTTGTTTAAATCTAGATAGTATTTACATGTGTACTGCTAGATAGTTGTTTATATTGAATGATTTTTATAAATATATAGTTTCATAGCATGAAAGTTCATAGTATAAAGAAAAGAAAGGTTCATATAAATGATTATAATTCATAAGATAATTTATAAGTTAAGTTAAAATTAATTATTATTACTTGTTATTATTTTTGTTAAAGGTTTTAATTCTTGTATTATTTATTTTATTTTTGTTACAGGTAAGAACCAGCTTTATTACAAAAGGTCTCTTAGGTTTGTATATTAATTAATATATATATATATATATATATATATATATATATATATATATATATATATATGTGTGTGTGTGTTTTACGTACACTTTATATATCTTCTTAATTTCAATTTTATTTTAAAATACATCTCAATTAACATTTTAGTACATAATTTTATAAATTTCTCTGTATAAAAAGTATTTCTTTGTAAAAGGCGATTATTCTAGCGAAGCAGGTGTTTAATTAATTACACTACGTACCGCCTTCAGCCGACCGACAGCCTGTAATTATCTTTATAGACCTTCTGTCGTTATTCCGAACGATTTCACAGCTACCAAATATGCGCAAAAACTACTAAATAGACACATTTTTACTAGTATTTTTCGAATCTATAAGTTCGTTTAATTTTATTACTATTTACTAGTATTGTTATATGAACGTATAGTTATAATATTTGGAGAATAAAAAAATATTTCTGTAATATATCAATCGGGGAATCTAAAACAAATATGACGAGCAAAAATTTTCCTTAAAAGTTATGATTGAAAACCTACAAATTAAAATATTGAAATATCTGTTCAATAAACGACAAGTTTCACGACTCACTGGTAACATATATTTTGATTTTATGATATATTTTGAATCTCTATCATAAATCCGGATCTGTCTCTATCTCGTTACTAAGTTGGTGTAGAGTTACACTCACAAAGGAAACTTGCTCTCACAATGCGGTCTGGTTGTAATGGACACTCTTGCGCAGGAAAATCTCTCACAAGACTGGCTCTCAGAAGTGTCCTTATACATAATATACTAGCTGTTACTCGCGTTTTCACTTGCGAAATGATTGTATTTATTATTAAGATAACTTCATATCCTTCATCATGAACCTGCCAAAATAAATTTCAATTACATCCAGTAGATTCGAAGTGTATCGCGGGAAAAATTTTTTTTTTAAAACTTATTTTCAATAAACGTTTTTTTACGTAGGCATATAATGTAAAATAACAAAATGACTCTTATCTTGACTTTGATTCATATTTATATTTACTTTATTACTTGGTGATTGTAATATAAAAAATTGTATACTACAGTACTGTCTTATCAATTCGAGTTTTGTAGTATTCGATTGATGTATTTTGCAACATTCAGTCATTATATTGTTAATAGTCATGAGAAACGTACGTAGTGTTATCGTAACATCGTGATAATAATATTATAATATTATTTATTACTACGTGGGTATAATTATTTTTTTAAGACCGTCTGCTTTACTAATAAAAATATTCATAACCAGTATAACTTGATCTCTGTTTTGTCACTTTATAATTAACGATGTACTTGGGAACTTTCGGCATCTAATTTTTTAACATATTACAGCTGAGTTACAACATGCCTCCTAAAATAAAAGTAATACCAAATTGCTATTGATTTCAACAATAATCTAGTCTTGTATAAGTATACTCAGCTTTAAGGCTCAAGTGAAGCCAGGTTGGAGGAGTTGCGCGGCAGATGCGACTGAGGTCACCGCACCCACGCAGCTGGAAACTAAACTACATACCTGTATCAAACCAGCCGCAGAACATTACTCGCTTCTACTAGAACTCGTTTTACCAAATTACTAAGTTTTTCATTAAATTACTAAAACATCAAACCTTTTGAAGACTTCGCTATGAAAACTACTTTTTTTTAACTTCTTTACAAACAACATGTAAACTATATCAAAAGTAAATAAGTCTCAATATGTATAAAAAAATAAATATAAAATATTAATCTACAATTAATTTTAATTGACATGTATTAAAACTTGGTGATTTCGTCAAGCAAGAGACTCTCAAAAGACTTGTTTACATTTTGTTTACAAACAACATGTAAACAAGTTATCAAAATTAAATGACATTCTACAACTGTGCGGTTTTCAAAGACCTTTCTTTCACATACCACTAAGATGTGGAATGAACTTCCTTCTGCGGTGTTTCCAGATCGATATGACACGGGTACCTTCCAAAAAGGTATATATTCCTACCTCCAAGGCCGGCAACACTTGCGAGTCTTCGGAGGTTGCAAGAGTTCGTGGGCTACGGTGATCACATCCCGTCTGTGACCCGCACGCTCATTTGCCCCCCTCTTCCATAAAAAAAAAAAGTTTCAATATGTGATTAAAAACTAATCTTAAATATTTATCTACATGTTCATATAAGTTTTTAATTGACGTGTACCAAAACTTGGTGATTTCCTCAAGTATTTACATGTAATATAATATCTTGTTTTATCTGTAACCGGAGCTGCTTCGTGACTTGGCCCATCTATTCGGGTTCGTGGTGTAATTTTCCCGTTTCGAGTGGTCATTAGTACCGAGGGGACAAGCTTTGTCGCCCATTAACTTTATATTATATATAACTTGCAACATTAAAGAATGCCTTTGTTACAAATGTGCGTTTCTTTAATTATTTATATATGTACCTTACTCTTACATAGACGATTTAATTATAAAATATGTGCAGGATAGCTTATCAATATAGAGAGATATTTTCCAACTACCCTCAAGTTGTTCAAAAAAGCTGTTACCGTACAAAAGAATTAAGATTAGATGATAATGTTAACATGTATAAAATAGTAAATTATATCACATTACTATACACTATAGATCTATTTAAACATATGTTCCATACCAATACACACACTAAGAATTACATATATAAGATCTATAAAGAAATAATATATAAATATTCGTTATTACTCAAGAGTTGGTAGTACTATCAAGTACTGTTTTATTTTATAGTAATTACAGAATGTATAAAATAGTTGAATTACTACTCATATTAATACGCTTTGTGTTAACAAAGAAAATTTTTATTGAAAGTTCGTAATAAGATCTTCCCTTTGTTGTTACTAGCACCATTAAGTTGGGGTGCCATCGCGACAGGTCGATCGATGGCTCCTCCGCGCTGAGACCAGCTTAATGTCATGTCCTTTTATCCTACAGCTTATGGTTAGGTATAAATGTATTGCGATTTCTTCTACGAAACTCATTTCTAACTTAAATCATTTTAATTGAGCGAAGTTCTCAACGAGAGACTTTTCAGCATCTTTAGTGCAACCATCAAAGAATAACGGTATATCCGAAAATTTCCAAATTTTGCGCACTGATACATTTAATACAGAATTGTGATGATTAAAAAAAAAATGTAATGTAATAATGTATCTTATCTTAAAAAATAGTTGTGGACAGAACGCGTCAATGTTTTGTAAATGCAACTTTGGTGCTGTTCGCAGCTCGCTTCGCCTAATATGCTAACACATACTATTATATATTATATTATGTGGGCACAGCGAGTCAAAATTTAGATCTGGTTAGCGCTCCTAGTTAGTCTTTAGAGTAATAAGATACATAGCATCTAAATAGTTAAAATATATAATGTAGTAGTTTTCGTTTGTTACAACAAGTTCTTTTATATTTTTTATAATTAACCAGCCCTTGCTGCAAACGCTAATCTTGATCATTTCAAACGGCCTAAGATAAAACCTCGACTGCCGTGGATTTCTACGAACGCTCCCACGAACAGGTTTGAACAGGTAAGCGGTCCAAATTTATACGTAGACAAAGTGGTCTCCACGAATTTCATCGTGGAATAGTCCTTTTACAAAGGTGCATTCCTTTGGCGTACGACCCAACAAAAGGCTGGCTTGAAGTGTATTGTCGAGAGATTATAACGGTTTATATGCGTATATAAAAGATGGAGAGCTTTTTTTTGAGTTTTTAAACAATGAATGAGACCAGTTTGTTGATTATTTAAAAGGGAATTGTGCATCGATGCTCTGAGTCTGATCGTGTCTACTTGATCACGCTTCGTGTAGGATATCTATGCACTATATCTATCAGATTGTTTTTGCCCTTATTTGTACGGGTTCCTTGCCTTTCTATCTATAAAGATAAATGGTTTTATCTTTTTATTTTTGTATAATTTCAATTACACTTGTAAATTATTGTAATTTTTCTTTATATCTGTGAATATTTTTGTAATTAATATACAATTTTGTGATATGCATTTAGTTTTTATTTTATAATTGCGTTTACGAACCATTGTGATTCGTTCTCACGGTTCAGTCGATAACTGCTCATAGTTAATATAAATGATGTGTTCACGTAGAAATATATATTACAGTACTTTTACTTGGAATATATAACTTATATTAAGTAATAATGTTTTCTAAGATTTACACGAGTACTACACATTTAAATGAAACTATTTTACGGATATAACTAGCGTTTATTTTTACATTGTTTAATTTGAACCTGACGTTTCTAGCAAACGTGTTCGCGGTAAGACGAGATGATGGTGTCATGGGTTTAAATTAAAAAAAAAGTTAAAATAAACGCGAGTTATATCCGTAAAATAGTTTTATTGAAGTTATATTAAGTTATTATAATTGCAGCTTTCATTATGATATTGTTAAGTTAAGAATTTTTGACGAATTCTTAACTTGTGTTTTTAAATATGGTAATTTTGCATAAAGTTAGCGCAGGTAACACTGGTATGCGCCGGATGCAGCTTCAGGTAGCCAAGCCCGAAATGTCCAAATTGTATTTGATACATACATACATATATATATATATATGTTGCCTTTTTGTGGTCAATTCTAATATAAGTTTTGTATCTATATATTTGTTAGTTAGTTTCATAAAAGATATATGTTTACTGAAAGCAAGGATATTCAAATTTTGAAATACTAGCCAATGATCGCGATTTCACTTGCATACGAACGATTTTATTTGCTATTAAGATAACTAAGAGTACTAGTCTACTGTAGTCTTTTAAAAATTTACTCGTTCGAACAAACAAATCGTTTTATAATATTAGTATACATCAAAAGCACATTTTGATTTATTTCATCGTCTTACTTTTAATTAAGATTATGTGTACCTCGAATTCGCATCCTCATTCCAGGGCTTATCTCAAATACGGTTTTGGGGTTGTTGATCTGCGGAGGGTGGGGGAGCTTCGCCCGGGTCTCGAAAAGTGTATTCATCCCTACCGCCCTTAGCGGGTTCGCGACCTTTACCAAGAATCGTGGAAAGGACAAACGACTATTGAACGGAAATAAGGGTCTCTAATGGTTTATCGTCGCTTTTTATCTTAACATTTTAGTATCGATTATATATTTATTTGAATTTAATTAAATAAATATTATGTTCAAGATCTTAACAATACTTCATAGGTAATCGATTTTTATAACAATTTTATTAAGAGCTATGCTTATCGAAATGTCCCGATTAACGTACATATATCCAAGTGTTCAATTTATGATCGTTATGTAAAATGTTACTGATTATCTAATTTTTTTTTGTCACTTTTTCACTAACTATTTACGTCAATGGTGTGAAAGTGATAACAGATTTTGGTTTGAGTATTAATATTTTTATTAGTATGAGGGTATGTGTTTATTATTGCATGTCATGTCATTATACAACATATGATTTAGAAAGGTCCGTTCATATTAATGCCATGACAAAAAATTACAATCTCCTTTGTATTTGTAATTAGTTTGTATTATTTATATTATATTATTTATATTTATTATATATATATATATTTATTATATATATATATTATTTATATTTATTATATTATTTATATTATATTATTAGTTTGTATTTGTAATTAGTAATTAGAGAAAATATATAATTGCCCGGTTTTACTTACGTAACTACCTAATCTTGGAATTTGCCCGACTGGTATGGTAGATCAAGGCGTGAACTATTCACGCCGCGATCCTGCCATACTGGAACCCGAAAAGGTACGTAATTAGTCAAGCATATACGGATAGTATTTACGTGAGTACAGTCGGACATTTCATATATATATTAGTAATTATAGATCACGATAGTACAAATACAAAAAAAATGTAAAAATAGTCTATTTATTTTTTTAGACTAAATGTTTTGTCGATGTTCAAATAAAATATTTTAAACATATAATTAACATGTTATAAATACTATTATAATAATAGCGGACTTGTTTTTGTCTTTTTTGGTTTTTCAATGATTTTGATATTTAAAATAACTTGACAAAAGGTTTTATTATGTAAGAAATATTTTAAGATATTATTCTTATGCATCTTCTATCTCTTTCTATCTGTACATATATATAAGCAAAATTATCTTCATTTATTTTTAGGAAATAATGTTATTACGTTTTACTACTTTGATATATAGGTATGTGGTATACAAATACTTTAAAAAATAATTCAAGTATATTAAGTATATATACATATATATGCCTTTTACTCTAAATTACATCTACTGATGGAAAGACATCATGTGTTTCATTATGTGTAATGTAATGTTATTTACAAATACTATACCAATTGATTATTTTGTAGTTATAAATTTTGAATCTTAAAAACATTTTCAAGATTTTTCATTTTATCTTGACACCTAAATCCCGGATCGTGACGAAATCGATTTTCTGACTTATCTTCCATCAAAATTCTATCTGCGTTTCTGATATGGAATAACGAATTGTAATTATATACGGTCTGGAGATCAGTAAAAGTGGTTTTGGTAATTGATGTGAAATAAACGGTTCCTCGTGACATGCGCTCGGTGAGACTTACGTGTTGTGATTCGGTTTTATATAACTAGCTGTTACTCGCGGTTTCACTCGTCGACATACTATCTATCTAGTAAGAGTTACAGCGTAATGCTAACTAGTGTATAACCTTCACACGAACCTGTCTATCGTAGTCATAACTTTTCAAATCCATTGCAGTTTCGAATATTACCGCGTTTAAACAAACAAACTTCCTCGACTTATTATATTAGTATATATAATAAGGTTCATAAATTTCTTGTTTTCCAAATCACAGCTTATTATGTACAAATATAAGGTTAATTTTTCACTGTCTGTATATTCATGTTGTATGTATATATAAATGTCACTAATAAGGATTATTGTAATTCTTGTATGAAATATATTTAGGTTAAAGTAAGAGGTATGTTAGTTAACTGGATTTTGAAGCCTTCGAAATAACCACATGAGTTAATAATAATTGTAACTGACTTATAATGTTCAAGTCGAAAATTGTTACTATAAGGCCTTCATTACACGTTTGTAATATTGTTAGTCCTTTTTATATTCCAAGATTACTATTATATATAATTATTACCTGTACTACCTACTGTTGTTAATAATATCGGAATTTGACCGAATAGTTTCAAACCCGTGAACAGTTCACGACGCGATGCCGCCATGCTCAGAGCTCATGAATAAGGACCTCGAGTGGTTTCGAAACTAGTCGGGCGGGCAAATTCTGATAGTTATTACATTTGTACGGATAATTATATATACTCCTTAGCCCTGTTACTTCATAAACCGATTGTGATGTTAATTTTTAAGTTATTTAGATCAATTGGGTAATACAAGTTAGCTTTGTCTCGGATTGCTTCCGTTGGGAGCTGGCAGATCAAAGTAGGTTAACAGCAAGCCGGCACTATTTGGAGTCACTTTGCTGAAGCTGGCTACAAACGATTGACCCAATATTATTACCTTCGGCGAGATTGGGTCACATGTTTGTGTATTAATAAATAATATGACACACACATACATATATTACATACATACACAAACACCTATATTTCAAGCTGTTTTAAAGAATATGAAATGTACAATAAGTTAATTAAATTCATTATTGGATGTTAGGAATAATATGTAATTTTGTTGCTTTTTAGGTTGTATTGTGATATAATAATTAACCACCATCTCTTTAAGTAATAATACAACAATCTTACTTTCCCTTTTGGTGCCACGATATTTATAACAAAATTGTCTTATTAAAATTTTTGCGATTAATTTTTTTGAGGTTTTACTGGTTGCTCCTTTAAAAACTCGTCTAAAAAATAAACTTATTGTAATATTAAAATAAAACTTTTTTAAACTATGATACTTTAAAGAGTTCATAGTACCACCTCCTTTCCACCACTGTCTGGTCTTGTTACCAAAGCACGCCTTGTGTATTCATTAGCATTTTCATTCTAATTAAGAAAGCCCTTCAAAAGTTTTTTTTTTTACATTATTATTATTTTTTTTAACATTTTTTTTTTTTTACATTATTATTTTTTTTTTATTAAAAATTAATATTCGCTAGAATTGTATACATTATTTTGTTAAGGTAATCAAGCATTTTTCGTTTGTTAAGGTTCACAAGTTGTCAAGTCATTGGCTCTGTCAGTCACAATCTGTGAAGTAGGTCGCGATGGCTGCCAGCTCCCGTCGCCAACACTGATCAGCTGATTCTGATACAAAGGTTATTGGGCTATGAGTACGGTTATACTTAGTCCTCATTTCCGATAAATAACTTCAAAATTTTAGTATGAATTCTTACTATTATCTATATATAGCTGTATTCATATTAAATTTATCGACATTTGTCCGACTAGTTTCAAACCCGTCCGGGACTCTTCATCATGAGCTCGGGGCATCAAAACTAGTCGGGCGAATTCTGAAAAATTTAACGTGAGTACTGAATACCTATACATTACAGAAAAGATTTTACTAACTGCATACTATCTGCAGTGTTGCGAACTTTGTATGAAATGACCTCCATTTTGAAGGTAGCTGTGTTTTGTAGCGCTACTACAGAATATATTAAATATATAAAGATTTTAATTAAATCATTTTAGTTTAATATATTTAGTTTTTTGTTTGTGATTTTTTTTTAATAGGGAATTTATCAAAAATATTTTTTTATTATTATTGAATTAAAAATAAATTAAATTTCCATTACAAATATATTTTCTTAACAAAACATGTCAATAACTATTATGCGTTAACTTTGACGTGAACTGTTCACGGCGTGATAAAATTAACGTGCATACAGCCGTTAAATATAGTCACCATAGTTCACGAAAGTATAAAAAATATTACTAAAGAAGTTAACAAATGGTGCTTTTTTATATATTATAAATATTAATAACACTTTTTACATAGCAATAACTTGTAAATAGTTATATATGTTATATTTATTATATCGCTTTGTATAATTTATTCCCTATAACGTTTGATAAATTGTTAATCTTCACGAGATGAACGCACATATTATTAGTATTAAAGTGTGACCATCTGCGTTGCGAATGGGGATGCTGGGGGACATGATTGATGGAGTTTACATGTATATATAACTATATACTTATATAATGTACGTTCAGATGAGATTAGAAAAAGATATCTTTATATTTTTAAAGATAAATGTTCGTCTAACACTTTTAGTGCCGTACATATTTTACTTTACTAAAAATGCCAGTAAAAAAGTTCATTTTTATAGATAAGACAAATATTCACCATTTCCGTTACAATATACCAATACTCATAATTTTGTCAATGTTCATTGAAAAGGAGCGCTATCGCGACGCTGGCATTTGCCACGACTGGCGAGAGCAGCGCGAGGACGCTTCTTGTCACCGAAAGGGTTAAAAAAGATTTCAAATTCATTCATTCATTTAAAAATAAATGTTCGTATATAAAAAGATTTGTTAAAAGCATTTATTTGAATAATTGTAATAGTGTAAATTATGTGCCGCTAGTGTTCATGTGAAATATAATGATTCTATATTATTAAATTATAATAGAAAAAAATACGTTTAGTTGAAATCTACAAATGTCATACTTATTATTATGCTATTAAGATTGAGTTTTATATTTTTGTTGATTAACTTAAGTATTTTTTATATTTAGCAAAGTTCACATATTGTCTTTAAACTAAAATGACATACTAAGTTCTAGAAAATTCTAAGTATAGAGAGTTCAAAAGCACGTAGCATTAATCCGCTTTGTCAGTCATATAGAGACTTGACTTATAAGAGAGAAGATTTTGCATATATTTTTAATATATTTAGTGTCTTGAGAATAATTTTTGAAATGATTTTGAATAAATTCACAAATTTCACTGGATTTTTTTTTTGTTCTTGTGTCTTTTTCAGTATTTTTAGTTACTTTTTTCTTAATGTTTTACATAATTTTAACATAAATCTCACTTGCTTATACAATACTATTTATTAGCCGCGGTTCCACTCGTGGACCATAATTTTTTTTTTCCATTAGTAGATGTAACTAAAAGTAGCAGCGTAATTTTAGACAGCCTATTATCTGCCTCATGTATCTGTCTGTTATAATCAGAGAAATAAAATATATTTGTCCGGTAGTTTGGAAGATTAGCTCGTTTATACATAAAAACAATTTTTTTTAAATTATAATATATATATATATGCTATATCAATGTGCAATATAATTGTTTTATTTGTTAACAAACGAACAAAAACTTATTAAAGTTAAACATATATGCGTGCGTGCGCGCGTGTACGCGTGTACGCGTGCGCGTGTGTGTGTAGTTGTATATACTTCTATATTAATACTAGCTGTTGCTTACCGTTCCACTCGCGATTTTTTCTCTGTTAGGATAACTAAGACCTAGATAACTCAAAGTTTAATGAATTTTCGGTAGTTTCGAAGATAAGCGCGCGTTTAAACAAACTTTTTCGTTTTACTATATTAGTATAGGTGTTTGTGTATGCATAAATGTGTGTGTTTATGTAGAAATATTAATGTTATACACACTAGTAAAAAAATTAAATAGCATGTCTATGTACTAGTGAGTTGATATATCTGAAATATTTGTTTGTACAATGAAAGAAATTCTTAATTGCATATAATTATTTATTATTTCATGTCTTTTAAGCGAATATTCTAGGAATGTTGGTTCAAGTCTGAACTAGCGGTGTATAATAAATATATATACTATGTTATTCTCCCGGATAGCTATTTGCTTTGGGTGGAATATTTGAAATTTCTCGTGGATTAAACACTAATGTACGGATAAAATAATATATATTGCCTTAAACCTGATTCATGATTACTATTATATACAAATATACATTTACGTTAATTTTAAAAGAATCCTCCTGACTAATGTCGAACTCGTCTGGCGTGAAGCTCTGAAGTTCACGCCGTGAATTCGATAATTATATATATAACCCAAAAATAATCCTAAATCGTAATTTAGTGACAAGTTTATAAAAAGGAATAAAAAGACAATATATAATATTAATTGATTTATAAAAAAACAGAGTAAATTACTGGTTCTGTTCATGAATACTAATACTTTAAAGAAAAAATTTGTTCGTTTAAACGCTCTTATCTTTGAAAGTACTCGACAAATTTGTCAAATTATTTCTGATTAAAGACATTCATGAGAAAGAATCTCCATCATTACGCTTCTAATAATCTTAATAATAAATAAAATCGATTATCCGCGGATAGAAAAGCGTGTAACGGCCTGTGTTTTATATTACAAGAATGCCTCAAAATCCTTCCTGTCGTGTATATTACAAGTAAATCGTGCAGACCGAGGCTACACCTCCGTGATAGACAACTATAACTCAATGAAACAGGTTTTCACGTTTATAATATAACCTCGTTATTGTTTTTAATATATATTTCTTACTCTGAAATATATACGTCTAGAAATTTCCATAATTTGTATATATACTTTTACTGTTGTTTTTACAATGTCGAAAAGTTAAAATTATAGCTTTGAAAATGAAATTTCTTAAATTGTAATTTAATTTTTTGTGTAATTTTTTTTTATTTTATGTAATTATATGAACGTATATTTATTGATCTCTATGAAGTCAAAAGATTTCTTTTCAACTTTTATATACAGAAAGAAACAAACAGTCCTACTATTTATGTTATTATATTACTATAGAAATATTACAGATGTTTTATATATCTTAGTAACAATAACTCTATTCCTACACACATACACATACTCACACATACATGTTTTTAAAGTGTTTAGAATTACTCAAGACATATTAAAAGGTAAAAATGTTATTAAAAATCTGATTTCGAAAATTGGACAAAATTTCTAAAATTTCGAAAATACAATAAATTTATTTATCAGCATATTGATACTTTAAATAACAACCATTTTGATATTTACTATGACATTGATGCAATTTAACTCAAAATGCATCAGTACTAATTCATTAAGCATATTTGAATATTATTTTCCAATATCAAAGTATATATTGAAGGTAGGTTTTTTATAAAACATTTTTTCATTGTCAAAGCTACCACCAGTTTGGAGAGTTATGGCCTCAAATCTGAGAACAGCTGGCGAAAGAAAATCAGAGGGCTTGTCTTTTGGATAGGATTTTTTTTTTGCTACCACCATCTCGGAAAGACATTGCCTCAGACCTGAGAAGAGCTGGCGAAAGAAACTCTGCGGGCTTGTCTTATATATATATATTTAGATGTTTGAATTTTTGTACCATTTACCTTCTTAATATAGGCTTCCAGGAGACTTATGTATATTTAATATTACCAAGAGAATATTCAAATGAGTTATTTTTATCCAATACATTATTATTATAATCTTGTTCTTGGCGCTACGTGATTTATTACAGAGGTCTCTACCTACCTCTCTACCTGAATCGGATCAAGTCGCCCTCTGCGCGTCACGAGGTCAATGACCTCACTGCACCTTGTGTTAATAATTATTGTATCTCTTATCACTTCAAACCGATTACATGTTTCTGTATGAGTTAAGTGATTTTGATAGATTTAAATCATATCTTCCTGTAGGTTTAATTTTTTTTATTTTGTATGTAAACTGTCGTGATCCATGATTACTAATATAATACTGTCTTTGTGGCATTTGTAAATCATTTTGAGTATTGTGCAATAAAGAATAAATAAATAATTATCCAGCTGTACTCACGTTATTACTATATGAATTTGCTCAACTAGTTTCGAACCCATTCGGATTTTTATATCGCGGCGTGAACTCACATTCACGCGATTCTGCCGTACACGGAGCTCATGAATATGGACCCCGAATTTATTCGAAAGTAGTCGGAAAATTCCAATAGTAAAAACATGAGTAAAGACGGATAATTATATTTATTTTAAAATATTATTTTAATGAATTTTTTTTATTAAGAATAAGATTCTGAATCGTGATTTATGATTTATGTGTTGAATGATTCATATTTGGCATATCGATGAATCTAAGCCATGGTCAGCATTGCTTGTACAATGTTCATTTGCATTCATATCTTATAATTATAAAGATGTAAGTATGTATGATGTGAATTCATACAAAAAGTATGTATTTTTTTCGAAATTATATGTGTGACTTTCTTTTATATTTTCTCGTGATAAGTCACATGCAGTTATATTCCATTGTAAACAAACAATCGTTAATTATAAACAGTTCCATTTAGTCAATATTGTTATAAGATAGTTCCGTAACTTTCACGTTTGGAATTAATTTTTTTTTAAATAAATGAACATTTACTACTTAATTATTAATTATAACTTGAAAGTAAACATATTTATTAATATTTTTTACTTATTATATTACTTGTATTTTTTATTTTATTTTATATTTCTTAATTTGAATTCACTTAAGTTAGAAAATGTATAACTAGTTGTCCCCTACTCTGTTACTTCCTGGCTACTAATTTACTTCTTGCTACCTGTTCTACTTGTCTTTAAATATATTGAAGCATATAAAATCTACTGTTTAATTATATATAAATATTATAAAATAGTCTCTCAGTCGAATCTGTCTGTATACATGCTTTTAAAAATACCAACTTTTTGTACGATTTTAACCAACAGATAGTGTGGATTCATGAAGATTTAGATTTATGGTTTTCTGTAAATTGACTGAAACTTAATGATTTTTGTTGAAATTGAAAAAAAAATCTGTTGAACTAAATAATATTATTGAAAATATCCTTGACTCATTTCACCAAAATGCATGCCAACGAAGCTGCATGTGGAAGTCAGTTCTTTAATAAAAGGAATCACCAAATATGCTATTACCTGAATAATTAAAAATATGTTCTTAATATTTATGTATTTTTCAAATTCAAGTTAACGTGCTTGCCATATGTTATAAGGAAAAAAAGATACTCTTGACGGCAGCCCGCGTCAGCTGGTCGAGCACCTGCCGCAGACTAGTACAATATAAAATACAACATATATATGGGCCTTGCTGAAAGTTTTTAAAAAATGTACAACTAGATTCCGCACTCGGCTGCGCTCGCGTAATGTGTTGATAGAAAGTATGTGCCATTCTAAGGCCCTAGACTTAACAGCTATATGGAACTTATTTCACAAAAGTTTTCTTTAAATATACGAATACAAGACTCCGCCCTTGGCTTTGCTCGCTTGGTATGTTGATAGAAAGTACACTATATCCTATTCTGGCTCCAGACTATATAAAATTACATCAAACAACGGCTCAACTCAGCATTAAAACATATACTATTTATTTACATACACAGGTAAATAAACGGAACGATCGACAGAACTTACATAATTTTCACTTTAATATTTATATATATTAAACAATAGTTTTTGCTTTTTGCTTAGTAATTATGTAAGATTTTGGTGTGACGTAGAAACATCAACAGTATTCAGTGTGCAACCAATAAACACCGCTAACTACTGTTCCAGCATTCCAGCTTATGCGGAAATAGTGCCGCATTTGGTACAAGTTTCTTTATGTGGGTATTGAAATATTTGTACCAGTTACACAGACCTCGGCTAGGACAAAATATACATTTAAAAATATGACGTCATAGCTCTTTTAACCCTTTTAATGCCAAACCTATTTTACTAATAAATATGTGCTAAAAAGGTCAGTAAAAATGTGCATTTTTATAGATAATTTATATAAAAAAACATATGTTCACTATTTCCGTTTCAATATACCAATGTTCGTAATTTTTCAACATTCTCTTTAGAAGATTTTATAAAAACAAAGAAATAAATACTACATATTTATTGACAAGAAAATACAGAAACAGAGTGAAAAGTGTAAAAGAGCGCTATCGCGACGCTGGCATTTATCACAGCCAGCGGCAGCAGCGCGACTGCGCTTCTTGGCACTGAAGGGGTTCAAGTGGTTCTCATTGTGATTTATTTGATTCATTTTAAATATTATAATAAAAAGATTCAATATGAATATTCTGTAATTTTTGAATCGTTATAAAATAAATGTAATGAATACATATTCAATATCAATGTTATGATAATATTCCTCGATCAGCTGTGTGTAGATTTTGAAACAGAATTCCGATATATTTGACACCGATCTCGGTTCACACGCCTGTCATATGAAATATCGAATTAAATTTTCAGTTTCAGAGCAAATATATTAACTAAATTATAGGTATTGTGAAATAACTTTGGCAAATCTGTAGCTAAAAATGTAGTTTTAACAATACATATTATTATTATTAGTATTATTAAATGTCGATTTGCTTAATTAATATGAGATACCAAATATATAACAAATATATAACGGACTAGCTAAGTTTCTGTCGCCGGCTCTTCTCAGAACTGAAGCATATATCTGTATTTCCGTAAGCATATGCTATATCCGGTAGCTGTGAATGAAAAAATGTTTCAAATAACTTATTTCAATATAACATTTTCATTTTATTTTATTTCTTTTCATGTCATTAGGTATATTAAAAATAGTTCTCATTACATTAGTAATAAAATGTCTATGGTCCAATAAAATTATTTTGCAACATGACATACGAGCGTGCTTCTGACGCGTAACGGCTTATGGGTTTGATGAATGGATATCATTTAAGATGACGTCATGGGGTCATAAATGCCACATATCCATACATTAAGTTACTGAATATCTTTTTTATTAGGTATTTTAATTATTAACTTTATTGAGCGAAGGTTTCTATGAGAGAATTTTCTGCATTCTTTATGCATCAATAAAAAACGGTATGTCCGAAAACTTACAAATTTTGCTCACTGATAGACGTCTGGCGGTCTGGCGTTTGGCGGTGGTCTAAAAAATATATTTGAGGAATATTCACGGAAAAACTAAAATGCTATAAACTTAAAAAAAAATAGTTGAGGACAGAATGCGTCGAGGTTTTGTAAAAACAACTTCGGTGCTGTTTGCACTTCGCTTCGCTCAATATGATAACACATACCGAGATTTTGCGAGCGCAGCGAGTCAAAATTGAGGTCTGGTTCGCGCTCCTAGCATTCCGAATCTATACTTATATTATTAGCCTAAATTTGTTTGAACGCACTAATCTTCGAAATTACTGAATAAAAAATCTGATTATGTTTGGCAGATTTATGAGGAAGGCTACAGTCTATCTAGGATAACGATACTACTTGCAATTAACCTAATATTAAAAAAAAATTTCGTCCGCGGGTGCAACCGCGTGAGACGATAAGTTAATAAATGTGTTTAGTACCAAGTTATATGTTATATGGATTCATAACTGTATTGGTTAGTTAAGGCGTTGGCTACCCAGCTTAAACTTCTCAATAGTTCAGCTCACGCCTTCATCTACGAGTAAATCCTCAAGTTGTCAACTTGGACGTTGCTCGGTGCTGGATCAAGATAAATCAACCATGGTTAAATGTAATCCTAATATCATTAATAATATCTGTTAGTATGACATTGTAAATACAATTAATATAAGAATGTATAATTAAAAAGTTTCGTGATCCACCATTATCGCGGCGTGAATGGCGGCAGTTCACGCCAATTCTCCCATGCTCAGAGGTCATGAATAAGGACAACGGGTTCAAAACTAGTCGGGCAAATTCCGATAGTAATAACATGAGTACAGTCGAATTATTATAAGTATATAAAATTAATATTATAAAAGAGAAGAGTTTGTTTGTTCGGTTGAACGTGATAATTTTCGGAAGTATCAGATGAAAAATTATTTCTAGTTGTGATAGGCATTTTCATGTGGCTAGTCGTTCGTTCTCAATTGAAACCGCGAGTAACAGATAGTTCATAGACTTTCTTTCCATTGTTAGTTCCAAATCAAATAAAACCAATTTTGGATATAGGACTTTATTACACCTGTGATGTCATTCACCTAATAGTTTTTCTTTTAAGCTATGGTGAGAAAAGCTTTCTAGCTTCATCGATTTTGTTGTACGCTACGGTGCCCTGAAATGCAATTCAGCGGTGCCATGTCGCCCAAGGCACCATTTGTAGCATTTGTATATGATTTGTTTTAGATTAGTTAGAAATGAATATACTAAAAATATTTTACATTATTTTCGAGGGTTGTGATTGGCTGTCTATCACGCCATCAACCAATCAGAAATGTTATACGGTTTTGATATACAATTAGTTATTTTTATATTAACTAGGTGTCAATGTTATAATAATTTTGTGAAGGTCACGTTGTTTATAATGCAATTATCTCGTCACAGCAGTTGGTTTTCTTATTAATTATATAGTTTATTATTTAATTGGTTCATTAACTTCTATTAGTATAATAAATATTACATAAAAAACCTACTATTATATATATAGATATATATTTATTTATTTTAAAGGTACAAATAGTTTATATTCTTAGCTTCATAACTTAATCAACCTCTTTTCAATATTACATATATTTATGAATATATGGTATTTGTAAATCACAATTATAGTTGTACGATAGCTCATTTACAGACTTGACAAAAGCTGAATCATTAGTATCAGGTTCGGTAATTGGGTGTGGTAATATTTTTTTACTCTCTGTATTTATTAATTAACATTACTTATATGTTCTATAAAAAACTTATTTTAGTACAAGTTACCATTATATCCTCATATACAAAATATGTTAAAATGGTGCGGTAAGATTATTATAAGATAGCTTAATCTAGGTTATGTTTAAATATCACCTGCTGTAACATACATTGCAGAGGTGAATTTGAAGTTAATTAATTACCTGTAATCTAATGTATTCGAACTGTTTTTACCAGTTTGAACTGGTTTTTACCTGTCATATACATATATCGAAATAATATTTCTATGTATCTGAACTAAGATAATCAATAATTGTAAATAAAAGAATTAGGTATTGCTTTTTTTTTATGCATAACTGTTAGCTTCTCAATATGTATTGTTTCATTATTGTCATTATTATTTTTAGAATTTAGATAGTTCAAAACATTTGTTGTACAAATTTAATATCTCTGGCACAATTTTTTATAATGTTTTTTTTTGTTAATTATTCACAACACATTTCTGTGCTTAAAGTACACACTATTTTTTTTATGGTGAGCGGCCTGAACTATGTTATTGCTATTAAAAATTGTAAACAAATTCGTCGCAAACTGTTAACTGTGTGATATATATAATAAATAAATAAATAAATAAATTAAATCTTTCTTAGTGTTTGAACTATTTGTCGTATAGTGATTAAGAATCATCTGATAACTCGAAATTCATTTCAATCTTTAATATTATTATAAAGCTGAAAAACTCGTCAACTAAACAAATAAAAAAATATGTTTGTTTGTTTAGTACAAAGTTAGTCCTTTTACTCTCGGAATCTTGTTGGATTTGATATATATAAAATAATTTATATGTATGAAATAATTTAGTTCTGATTATAATAGTCAGGTTCATGAAGGCTTTCTTGTGTTATTACTTGTAATTTTTTTAATAATAAAGAAAATCGTTTCGCGGGTGGAGACACGAGTTACGGGTAGATAAATATAATAAAAGCAGTTTTATAATAATTTATATTCTATGCAGAAGATTATATTCTAAAATATGTAAATAACCCAGTTAGGAGTACTTGGTTATTGGTAAAACGCGTATATAACGTTGGTAAAACGCGTATATAACGTTGGTAAAACGCGTATATAACGTTGGTAAAACGCGTATATAACGTTGGTAAAACGCGTATATAACGTTGGTAAAACGATTGGTGAATTTATTATCGATTCCATTATTAACTGCGAGCGTTGCCACCGAGCGTCGGGGTTGCAAATTTCTTAACGCCAGCCTTGTTTGTGAAAGTCACGTTGAACGCCCCAAAAGTCTCCCCCCATCGTCTATACTATTCTTTCTATATAACGTCTGCTCGTATATTTGCTTATCTGTATACCTAATATCGTATTTATTTTTCTTATGTTTATTATTAATATAAATATAATATATATATGTCAATACAAATATTGTAAAAGGGTGTGATTTTTCAAGCAGTATATTGAATTTAAAAATACTGTTTTTTTTTTATATACATTAGTTCATATGAAAGCTTTTTTTACAGGTTTGCTCTCTTTCTGTTGCTCATTATATCTCTCTTTCTAATATCATCATATTTTATAATATAATTAATATTTTGTACTTCTATTGGTTTAAGCCGAATTTACCACTAAAACGTACTGAATTGAACCCAGCTTCCAAAATGAATGGATTCCTTTGTGACGTAAGCTCTTCTTTGACTCAAGTTACAAAGACCGCGGCCATCCCTCAACCCCTATCTACGGACAGCATGGGATACAGGACAAATGATTCTCCCCTTGTTATTCTACACCCTTATAAAGTTTAAATTAGTTGTATTTCACAGATGTGGTTTGATAAATATATTTCAGTATTCTGTACTTATATCAAACTTAAATATATATGTTTAATTGTCATGTTATTATCATCGGAATTTTTCCCACTAGTTTCAAACTCATTTAGGGTCCTTATTCATGAGCTCTAAGCATGGCGGACTCGCGGCGTGAACTCACAGTTCACGCCGCGAGTTCGGAAACTGGTCGGGAAAATTTCGATAATAATAACGCGAGTAAAGCCGGATATTTATATATATTAGTAAACATGGATCACGAAAGTTTACATAAAAAAAATATATTAAACTTGATTTTTTTCAACTCGAATTGTTTTAAAATGTAACCCTATAAATGTAATCTCAAATAAATTAAAATATAAACAAACAATCTTTCGATTTTTATGAAAAAGTTAAGTTTAAATTTATGTTTTTAAATTCTGTAAGAAAAATGTATGTATTCTATTTATGTTTATTATTATTTTCAGTTATTTATTATTTGACATATTAATTGTCATTTTAAATACATTTAAAATATAAAAAATAGGCCCGTCAACGGGTGTAGGGACCAAGCTACCGGTGGTTATTATTATTATTATTTTAAATAATTATATTTTTGTTATATATTATATTTGAACACCCTGATATTGCATGTTAAATAAGTAAAAGTAATATAGTATACATACTTACATTTATGTATTGCAACGTACAATTAATATTAATATTGTGATATGGCTCGTATCTCGTTGCAATATGCGTATGCGGTGAGTTACTTCCTGAACCTACTAAAACTACCC
Source organism: Mechanitis mazaeus (assembly GCA_959347395.1). Classification (NCBI taxonomy): domain Eukaryota; kingdom Metazoa; phylum Arthropoda; class Insecta; order Lepidoptera; family Nymphalidae; genus Mechanitis; species Mechanitis mazaeus. Next base: position 18,657,619 of record OY365750.1, read on the forward strand.
TGCAGTGTGCTCTGGGGATGGGGGATTGTGTCTTAAATCTTCAATATATCCTATGTGTCGTTGTATGTAATGAAAACAAAACATTAAATGTGTAGTTTAATAATTTTGTAATTTAACTGTTTAATTTAAGGTCATTATAGAATACATTATCTGGCTGTTCACGCCGCGATTTCGCCATGATCCATGAGCAAGAACCACGAATGGGTTCGAAACTATACGGGGGCAAATTCCGATTGTATTTAAAAATTATATTATATTATATTATTATATATATAATTTTTAAATACAATCGGAATATATTATATTATATTATTAGATTATATTCCGGATAAATATATGTAATACATCAACATCTCGTCTTACCGCGAACACGTTTGCTGCAAAGCACTCGAAACGTCAGGTTTAAATTGAAAAATGTAATAATAAACGCGTGTTATATCCGTAAAATAGATTGAAATATATAATAGTAATCAGATCACGAAAGTATAATATACTTACGAAGGTAGTATATATTTTAGTATATTTTTTATTATTTCAACGTATATTTCTAAGCCTAGTCTATTGTGTATTCGGTTCAAGAGTCTTGTGCTCGACTTGCTGTGAACAATGATGCGAAACGCAGGTGTTATCGATGAAACAGGCACAGGTGCGTGAAGCACTTGAAGCCTCATACCAACTAACTTTGTAAATATGTTTGTTTGTCTTAGCTTCATGCCTTTTTATATATAAAAAAGATGGTTAGGTATACTTTTTTAATGTCGCATACAAAGTCAATGACGGGAGCTCAAACTAGTGTTAAACAAAATAATATTTTATTATATTTACCAATATTTTAAAACGGAAGAGTTTGAAAAAGTTGTTAATCTTTAAAACTACAGGATAGATTTGAAAAAAATATTTCTCAATATGACAGACAGGTTCATCAAGAATGCTATCGGGTATAGGCCAGGGATAGCGAACCTTTTTTTAATGTCCGTACCACAAAGTCAAAAGAAAATCAATTTTAATTAGGTAACGTGCCAACCACTAAACATCTTTATACAATTCATGCGATATTTTAATAATAAAATATATAATTGGACGGTTCTAGTTAACATACTAAAATAGGTATTCAGTATTACAAATTTACATCATAAATTATAAATTAAATGTAGATTAATAATTTTTTTTACATTACTATCAAAACATAATTTATAAAAAAAAAATTTTCTGCGTGCCATTTAATATAAAAAAAACGTTTTTCAACGAGTGGAACCGCGAGTAACAGCTAGTTTGATATATTTGATAGTATTGTTATTACTTTTTAAAATTGTTCATATTATATTTATTCTTTTATTATTAAACCGGATACTAATAATAAGGTTATTTGAATGAAATGTTGATTTCCAGTTATTTCTAGTTTACGTACAAACATTCAAACAAATACTCGTATATGGTTTTAGTTTAAAACTAAAATTGCTATAAATAATTTGAGAAGAGAGAGTTTTTATTATAGCAGCTCAGTAAACTTTTATTTATTTATAAATGTATGTTTTGATATACCTATTGATTATTTTTTTAGGGTTCCGTACCTCAAAAAGATAAAACGGAACCCTAATACGATGATTTTGTTTGTCTGTCGAAATCCTAAATTTCGGGAACGTATGGACATATCGAGTTAAAAATAAAACTCTATTCTCTGGAATATAGTGACCCTATTATATTTTTTATTTATGTATTAGTATTTATTTGATAAATGTATATATCTTTTAAGAAATAATACTGACTTTTATTTATTATGTTTGTTGTTTTAAACTCGTTTTCTATAATTTAAGCAAAAACGAAACACTTATTTATTTTTTTTTTACTTTTATCAACTCATTTTTATCACTCATCAGACCATTTTTACTTTTTTTTTACTTCTATCAACTCATTTGTGTCACTTATCAGGACATTCTTAATATTTGTACTTTTATTAATGCATATTTAATTTATTTGAATAAATATAAATTTTATCATCCCCTAAATGTAACTGCAACACAAAGGGTGCTTTGTTCCTTAATAACAAATTATCAGCGTATACATTAAACTTTGTGTGTGTGTGTGTGTTTGTTTGTTTGTGTGTGTACACATGATTAGTTAAACGATTGAGTTTTCCTGTCAATTAAATTGATTATCACCATCACGCCTCAACTAGGGTGTTTATCCGCCCAATACATATGAGGATGATGCAGATAGGAGCTGTTCAGTCCTAATTGTTCCCCATTCGCTTCGATTGCAAGTAATGGACGCATCGCTCATGTGATTGCTGTTCAGGTTACTTGTTTTGGTTGGGTAAATGATGGAATTAACATACATACATTAAACGTTATCGAGCAAGGTTCTCTGAGAGACTTTTCTGCATCCTTTGTGTAAGCATCAATCAAAAATATTATGTACGAAAATTTATAAATTTTGCACAATGACATCAGTCTGGTGGTGGTTTTCAAAAAAAATCTATAAAATAAAAATAATAATAATGTCTCATTTTGAAAAATAGTTATATAGACAGAATGCATCGACGTTTTGAAAATGCACCTTCGCATTTTGCATCTCGCTTCGCTCAATATGCTAACATATACAGAGATTTTGCGAATGCAACGACTCAAAATTGAGTTCTGATTCGCGCTACTAGTATACCAGCATTTTGTATTGTACATAGATAAGTAGATTAATAGATACTAAGCTTCTATATTTATTATATTATATATATATTATTGTATTCACGTAATTATTGGTAGCATTTGCCCGACTATTTTCAACCCAATCGTCCATATTCATGAGCTCGAAGCATGGCGGAATCGCGGCGTGAACTGAACCGCCATGTTCATGAATAAGGATCCCGAATGTGTTTGGAAATAGTGGGTCAAAATCCTGTAGTATTTTTTAGATTACAGGCAAATAATTGTGTAATAATCATGGATCACGGAAGTTTCAATACAATATGGTACTAGATGTATTTAAAAATATATAATATGTATGTTTTATATAAATATATAATAGGTATATCTAGTTTTTTTATAGTTTCTATTTCGATATTGTTTTTTTCTGGTATCTTGTGTACTATATCAGGTTTCTGATACAAAGCTCCAACGTTTCGTCAGACCTACTTCTGACAGCGTAACTTCCAGCACATTAGCTGTCACGAGCAAAACAGCTGTTTGACCCAGATAATATAAGCACTACATAATAGGTGAATGTTCTTCTCTCTGCCTCATGTTGACCCAGTTATTAATGACCTGAGTGGCGCCATTTTTGCATCGACTCGATTAAATCGAAAATAACTGGTTTTTAGATCACGTTTACCAAAATATGTATAACTGTATATATTTGATAAAACGGTTATTATTAAATCGTCTTTCCGTTGCGAAATAATTAAATTTCGATATCGGTTTTTTGTTATGTTGCGGTATTGGGCCATGTTGGACCAGTATTAAATCTTTATTGGTTTCATTTGTTCAGATATTTTCGTTTGTTGTACGTATTTTTTGAGCAATATGTTATATTTATTGGAATGGTGAATCTATTTATTTATTGTTATTAAATTTAATAATTACCGGTAATATAGTATGGAATTACACACATACACACACACACATACACACACAAACATACACACACACATACACACACACATACACACACACATACACACACACATACACACACACATACACACACACATACACACACACATACACACACACATACACACACACATACACACACACATACACACACATACACACACACACACACACACACATACACACACATACACACACATACACACACACACATACACACACATACACACACACACACACACATACACACACATACACACACATACACACACACACAGACACACACACACACACACACACACACACACACACACACATACACACACACACACACACACACACACACACACACACACACACACACACACACACACACACACACACACACACACACACACACACACGTACACATACAAACACGCGCGCAATAGCACACACGACCACGTAAACTCATTTACACCTACGCACACGCACGTACGCACATACACAAATACATACACACTTTTATAATACAAGGTGAAGCTAACAATGATATAATAATATCTAGTGCTTTACGTATATAAATAGTTATAAAGCAGTCGCTAGCGGCGTGGGAGTTTACTATGATTTGTTTACAGCGATCAGCTGGCGTGACGTCACGCCACGTCATGACGCGCCTCTATCGCCTACGCAGTTTCTCTTATTATATCAATGACATTGCAATTTAAATCTTATTTTAACAGCAATAACATATATATTGGTTTGTGATTTAAATTGAATTTCAAATTATCTACTTAACACCCAGGCTATAGAGTTGAATTTGATTTTAAGTTATTATAATTGCAGAAGCGCTTGATTGGAAATTGAATTAAGTTTGCTAAATGTGTTGATAGTATCTGAATGTATTCGTATTCTTTGATACGAATAGTATAGTCCTATAATGAATAAATCTCATCAATTTAATTGATGTATTGTTCATATTTCTATATCACCTTTTGTCTTATTTTTTGGGTTCAATATATTAATTTCGTTATAATATACGTCATCTAAATGCAGATGCTTCTTTGACATACTAGTTCCGCCACTGTGCACTGCGGGTGGAGCTGAGCGAAGCATTGTCTAAAGGTGATCAACAGAAAATAAAACCATGTTTATGAAAATTATGAGATTATTAAATGTAACACAGTTAGTTGTGTTTCTTATGACACCTGTTAACTCTATGAGACACACTTTGACCATTTAATGCAAAACTACAATCACAAATGTCACCAAAAAACTTCAGGACCAAGTCACTGTCCTCGACAACTCTGCCAATTTTCGACATACTACTATTATTCGTCTAGGAGGACTAGCATTAGTAACGAGACATACTTTGGACCAGTAAGAGCTTTGTTTCACTCAGCTCAATAGTTTTTCACGTACTCTATCATAGTGTTAGTCGGTTTTTATCTTAGATACTTTAATATACTTTTATATATAATACTACATTAATATACATATTTAATAATCTGTAAATATCTTATCGAATTAACATAAAACTTCCGATGTCCGACCGTCTATCCGTTTGTAGCCGAAACGATTTTGACTAAATTTGCTGTGCAAATTACCTAGGTGAAATAGTAATTATTGACTAAATTACAAAACCCCATGTAGGGGGGGGGGGGGGGGTGCGGGGGGTGGCAGACCCCCAAATGACATAATATAGCATCGACAGAATTTACACTGCAAGTGACATCAAAAGATATATTTGGAGGAAATAAAGTATGATTAGTGAAAAAATATATATGAGTAAAATTCAGGCCTGAAACCACTTATCCACCCGGCAGCGTGACGGGCCTCCCTCGCTATATATAATAATAATGTTATAATAAATTCTGGTCTATTAATATAAACTGATCGCGTGCTCACAATCATTAGCTACTGTTTCTGTCTCGTCGATATAAATCTGTTTGATTATCAATATACTTGAATTAATGATACAATATAGTAATAAATTAATAATTGTCTTTTAAATATACAATATAATAATATCAATCAGCTGTTACATTATACAATTTACTAAGCTAGTTCAATTAGACCGTATTGGCACTTATCATACTAGCTGTTACTCGCGGTTCCTCTCGTAGACGAATTATTTTATTTTCTATAAATATAAACACGAGCAGCGTAATATATAGCCTTCCTCATGAACCTGCCTGTCATAATCAGAAAGATTTATTCAAATCCATCCAGTAGTTTCGTAGATTAGCTCGTATAAAAAAACAATTTTATATATAATAATATTAATATATATATATATATACATATACATATACATATACATATATATAGTTTTTAATTCTAATTTTTTTGTAGGGTCAAAAAGTGCTTAGTAAATCGAGAAGTAAATGGCTGACTCCTACATATTGTACTAAATTAACATGCAACGAAGAGAAAAATTTAAAGCTTAGCACATACTTGACTTGCTATACTATAAACTATATTTATAATGAAAATAAGTTATAAATAGTATTAATTATCTTAGTATATTGATTTTTTGCTGTCAATATAAAATTTATTGTACTTGTTACCTAACTTTTAAATGTAATTTAATAAATGAACTATTGTTGTTTGTTTATTGTGTCAAACATTCTTTTCCATAAATGTTGTAAAAAAATTGTAAAGATCAAATGACTAGACAGCTGTAAATAACTCGCAAGGTTTCTTTGAAGTCAGCGGTTCCTAAACTTTGAAAATAAATCCATATTAAATATATCTGTAATGGATATACAATAAAAATAAACGTATATTATTTTTTACATATAAATACCAGTTTTTAAGTATTGAATCATTAATAAATTACTTATTGCTAGATCTCACAGCAAAATTTAGCTTTTATATTATAATATGTTATTTTAAAAAAAGTCTAATCTAGTCTATCTATCTATCTAGTCTATACAAAAATTAAAAAAATATATATAATATTAATTGTAATAAAAATTGCAAATCATAGAAGCCGGTACTATTGTACTATATATACTACTATAATATTGTATGTTTTCACGTTATCATATATTTTTGTGGTACCACCAGCGGCCATTTTCGTGTCAGACATGTTGACCTCACGCTAATTATCATATAGTTAGAAATATACCAAGTACAGCTTGGTCTGTCCTCCGCCATGTTTCAACCTCGGGTGACTAATATATTTAAATAATACTTTTAAACTATACAAAAACATGTATTATGGACCATTTTGTAGTTTTAAGATTACATTACATTAATTTACATCAAAGGTGTGACGGTGACAGAATATGTAATAGTGTATATAAATATTTTTATTAATAATATATGAAAATTTTGTCTAAAGCAATAACCCTAATTCCTAATAATATTAGTGAAATTATAAACTTTATAAATTAGATTTAATATTTCTAATAAGTCTAATTTAAATTACACAAGTGGTGGATTAAAATAAGTTTTAAAATTAGCTTAGATTATTATTATATATAATTATCCAACTGTGCTCTAATAACTATCGGATTTTGCCCGGCTAGTTTCGAGCCGCGGTATATACTGTTCGTTCGAAACGGGCAAATTCCGATAGAGCCGGGTAGTTACATGTAATACAAGTACCCTGGTACATGAGTAAAGTCGGGTGCAGCTATATCATAGTAATCATGGATCACGAAGATTAACATACAAAAGCATGGTATATGGATTAAATCTAGAAATGAAAGAAGTTCTCTATGGGAGACTTTTCTGCATCCTTTGTGCAAGCATCAATCAAAGACGGTATATCTGAAAATTTGCAAATTTTCACACAGATAGACATCATTCTTTTAGTTGTAATAAAAAAAAAACAAAAAAAAATTGTATTAATGTCTAATCTTAAAAATAGTTAAGGACAGAATGCGTCAACCTTTTGTAAATGCAACTTCGGTGCTGTTTGCATCTCGCTTCACTCAATATGCTAACACATACCATTTTGTGAGCACAGCGAATCAAAATTGAGGTCTGGTTCGCGCTCCTAGTATTATAATATATTGCAACGAAGTCTCGCAACTATACTTAGTTTCCGTTTGAACCTTCCTATCATCCCTTAAGTGGTCAATATTAATGGACGAGTCTTCCTGTGACGTCATAAAATGCTAACTTATATATGTATATGTATATGCTGGTTGTAGCAATGTGAGCTTTAAGTATATGAGAATAAGATTTAAGTTTAAACACAAGAGACTGAAGCCCCATGTAGAGGTGAAATGAGGGCGTGCGTTGGTGACGTGTGTAGGTTTGCCAATTGTTCGTTTTTCATAGGACGCATGTCGGTTTATAAAATCTAAATAATTATAACTCTAAAGAGTTTATGTTTGTGTTTAAAATATTTGATGTATGTTTTTTAATAAATAATAAATAAATAAATTAATTAAAAAAAGTCTAGCTGTTCTCACGTACTTACTATCGCAATTTGCCCGACTAGTTTTGTACTCATTCGGGGTTCTTATTCATGACCTCTGGTGAAACTATAAAAGGGGGAGGGGGATCTGACTAGTCGGGAAAATTCCGACAGTATTTACGTGAGTACAGCCGGATAATTATATATAATAGAAATCATGGATCAAAAAAGATTAAATACAATAAAAAAAAAAAACAGTAAACATAGTTTGGGTTATAAAAATACTATTAATTTAACCTAATTTTTAGTTTATATTTTATAACAATTTCACGAAAAAAAATCTAGTATCGATTATTTTTAAGTTTTTTCCAAACGTTATAATAAATTTGAGACGAATCCCGGGAAAGCTGTACGAATGGCCAGCCTATAACAGTGCTAACTTAGATTCAGTGTGGATATAAATAGACGAGTGGCCTTTCTATGCCTTGCGTTTGGCACATCTTATGACGATGGACCCTATTGAGAACAATGAAAACGTTATCAACTTGTTTTTTACGTATAAACCTGAAAAAAAAAATTATTGATTTAATTTTTGTTATTTTTAAATTATAAAATGCAATTTTAATTTTAATGCTTTTTAGGTGTTACGCCTATTTTTCGTCTTTGAACACGATTGCAAGTAAATAATATGAGTTAACTCCGTGAAATAGTTTTATTCAAAAGTTCAATATATTTTTTTGTTATTAATTCTGTTTAAAGTTTAATATTGTTATAAATCTTAAATGTATTTTATATTAAATTGATTTCAAATTCGAGTTATTGAGCGAAGCTCTCTATGAAAGACTTTTCTGAGTCCTTTGTGCAACCATCAATCAAAAACGGTATATCCGAAAATTTCTTAATTTTGCACACTGATAGACATCAGTCTGGTGGTAGTTTTAAAAAAAAAAAATTTTAATATTCGAAAAAATAAATAATAGTTGACGGAATACGTCGACGTTTTGTAAATGCAACTTCGGTGCTGTTTGCACCTCGCTTCGCTCAATATGATATCACATACCGAGATTTTGCGAGCGCAGCGAGTCAAAATTAAGGTCTGATTCGCGCTCCTAGTGTCTATAGTCAGTGTAGTTCGAGGTTTGTTTTATTAAACGCGAAGTAAACTTGTAAACAAATTTCACTTTCGTTTTTGCGGGAGCTATGCAGATTTATTGGAGAAATAAGAGGAATAGGACGCTATTGTTCCCGGCACGTCGGAGAGTCGATCAAACCGTCTATTGTACTGATGTTTTTACTAAACTGAATTCTATATACCTGTTTTAAGGTTCTATTTTACTTATAATAAACTAAAGCTAACGTAAACGTTTCCAATAGAAACGAATGCATTCTGAATTTATTTTCGGGCGCGAATAAATTTTATAATAAACTATATATTTTACGTTTTATAATTTGAGCGATGTTACAATTTATTGACACGCATTGATTAGTTGTTGTTTACATTATATGTAAATTGTTGATATTTTTAATTTTAGTATTATTTGTTTGCGATATTGATATTGCGTTTGCATACAATTTCAATCAGAAATGTTATAAATTTACATATACATATGTATATGTAAATTTACATATACATATGTATATGTAAATTTATAACATCTCTGATACATATACATATACATATACATATACATATACATATACATATACATATACATATACATATACATATACATATACATATACATATACATATACATATACATATACATATACATATACATATACATATACATATACATATACATATACATATACATATACATATACATATACATATACATATACATATACATATACATATACATAAGACCATCAAAAATTAGAACAATCAACATTCTCCACTGTTAGTATCTTATAAATAATATATATTATATTATAATACCTCATATACCTTTCATAATATTTATTATCTCAAATTAGTAGTTGATATAAATCACATTATTCTTTATTACTGTAATGATGTTCTAATTTGAGACGGTTTAATTCATTAGTTAATATACATATATAACATAATATTTGTATTTGCTTCTATGAACAATTTACAAATGTCTAAGCAAAAAACATATATAAACTATATCTGCTATACTAATAAAAATATTTATAACAAGTACTTAATATATGTTTTGTCGCTTTTTCACTAACGATTGAAGTCAAATGTGTGAAAGAGACAAAAATATTTCTTATTAGTATATATTTGTGAGTTACAAAGAAGAGAATATGATATAATGAGTAGTAGTTTTGTGAGTAAGGGGGTATATTTCAAAATAAAAAAATATTTTTTTACATATACTACACTAAAATAATAATGATATATATAAAGAAATTGATTTCAAACATAGAATTCAATTCGTTATCTCAGTTATAAATGCAACTAAACGTCCATCACGCACAGCTATACAATGAGTTATAATAATTGGTGACGTCACAGCCCTCTAATTAATACCATAGTATTCGGTCAAGCACCGGCGCCGTAACTTCCTGGACAAATGTTAGCTAAATATAATGTTTTAGTAATAATATTGTTTCAATATTATATTGATATTATTATTACTTAAATAAGGCTTTTAATATTATGATAATTGATTAGATTGAATACCAAAAATGTTTTTTTTTACTAATTTAAGTATGGATAAAGGGGCAATGTATGTTTTAAAAGTGATGTTATTAATTTAATTTTGTACTGCAATTAATCTAATAAACGTTTTTAAGATGTTTATTATAAAAATCATTTGACAAGAGGTGTGTTTCTAATCAACCAATCAGAAACGTTAAAATGGGGGTGGCTCCTAATTATGTAATGCATTCATCACCGAAATTCTTTTTTAATGTGTTTGAGGGATTCCTATGTTATAATATATTTTAGAGGAGATGAAACCATACAGTATTAAATCTGCTTTAGACCAACTAAAATGTTGACCTGTTTCTAATAGCCAATATATGAGTTAAATCTCCATTACACGAACAAAAATTTTCGACACTAGTCCTCATGGCTGATATATGAGACTCCAGTAATAAAGTTACATATTTATTTTTAAGATTAATCTAGAAAACTAACTAAGCTGCTCAAAGTGTCCACTACTTTGTACAGCTCATTCGTCTTTTTATAAACCGCTCATACGTTAGTAAATCCTCTTACCTTTTTAATATTTATTTAAATGAACCTCGTCAAGTCTCTTTTGATTAATGAACCGTCTTAATAGAGCAGGAACGTACCAATGGCATTTGTGCCACAAGTGGAAAGTGCCACACGTTTGAAATTGTTGATGGCACGCACAAAAATATATATTATGTTACCTTTTTTGAAAGAATTTTTAATTCATAAAAATTATTAATCTTAACTTTATATATAAAAATGCGCATTTGATAAATGTTAACGTATAGTTTTGATACGCTAACATTTCGAATAAAATTTTATTATGGCATGTTACCTATTTAAAAACATTTTTTTTTGTTTGTGGCACGGACATCAAAAAAGGTTCGCCATCCCTGTAATAGACTATACCTGTATACAATATTTTTAATACTTAAAAAAATATATAGAAGATTTAGTTTTAGAAGCTGTTATATAAATAGTTATTTTATTGTTAAAAATAATAAATTTGACTAAAAATATTTTTATGATATTTTGAAAAAGTATTTTATACTTTTATTACTGTTTTTAAGTAAGAACAGATGGCGGACGATTGTCTCTGGTCGTAAGGAGTCAAAAATGTTTATTTTCGATTGCGCTTACATAATAATTTATTAATATACTAGTTTATGATGTATAATTATTTAATTCTTTTACTATATTATTTATATTATAATTTAAGAAGTACTAAAATATTTATTTAACGAAAACCTTTATTGTTTTGTTTATAGTTGAGTTGACCCACAACGTGACTCTGGCATTGAGAGAACTAAAAAAAATGTGCTAAAAACAACGCGACATTGACACACTTTACTGGACTTCCTGCAGCATCCAGTTACATTGTGGCTTTGTGTTCGAAATATCTTCAAATACAGTATATCTATATTAATATTATAAAGCGAATAAGTTTGTTTGTTTTAACATTGTCTAAAAGTAAACTGCGCGATGGATTTGAAGATTTTTTTTAAAAATTATAATAGGCAGTTTTTTTTAGTTTAAACCCGACGTTTCAAGTGCTTTGCATCACCTGTTCACGGTAAGACGAGATGTTGGTGTCTGTCCTTACACCGAACACGTTTGCTGCAAAGCATTCGACACGTCAGGTTTAAATTTAAAAAATGTAATAATAAACGCGAGTTATATCCGTAAAACGTTTTATTGAAATGTGTAGTACTCGTGAAAATCTTAGATAACATTATATAAGAGGCAGATTCATGAGGAAGACTGACTGTCAATAGTCTTAGTTAACTTAATAGTAAATAAAATTATCCGCGAGTGAAACCGCGCATAACTGCTAGTATTATTAATAAAAATGCGCAATTTATAAATTTATATATAAGGATTAAGACATTTACGAAGTATAGCAATCCCTTTTAGAATTAAACTCCTAAGTTTGATATTTCATGGTAACGTATACAATGAAGTGAACGAGACTGCGAGCTGTGATAAGGCGAGGGTAGTGCGTAGTCCGACGGGATTTCTATCTACCCCTATAAATATACGATAGTCACGCCCCCGGATATTAGATCCTCCCTACGTGTACTTTTATTACTTAACATGAAAAACTATACTCATAATATATTGATAAAAATATATAGTCCATAAAAATATATGTTGCTTATACGTATGTAGTGCTATAGTCTATACAATGTTTAATAATAATCATTAAAAGCTAGCTGTTTCTACTCGTTCATTATACAGACGATAGAATTTATTTTATATATAAAGACATATATCGCCTGTGTTACTCAGGGATACTGTAGCATTGTAATGTAGAAACGGCCAAAAATACAAATCTTTCCTCTTTATAATATGAATATCTATAATTTTCACTAATTTTATATCATAATCTAGATGAGTGTTGATATTAATAAAATAAGTTAATCGATTTGCAATATACGTATATTATATATATATATATATATATATATATATATATAAGTTATTCTATAGTTGCTTCGAGTCTAATAACGACTTCTTGCTGTACCTTGATAACAATAACTTTCTTTATAAAATGCAAAACATATTTAACTTCCACGGTACGTTTGCGTTTGAAAAAGTTTTAGTTCATCCGAGACTATATACAACTATATTTATAAAACTCATATTGTCCTTCTATATCTATACTGAAATCTACGTTACCAAAGTTTTGTTGAACCCTGATTACATTGTGGTATTGTTCTTGCATATATTTGATACAATACCTTTTCACGAAATTCAACAAAGCTTTAGTTTAATTAATAATTAATTAACTATTGATTAGAATTTAACCGCAGATTTAACCATATATTACTAACAATCAAATCTGTTCACACCTATTATATTATGTATATGTTATATAATATAGTGATCAAGTGACGTATATTACTTTATTATATGTTATGAGGTTAGTGTTAGTTAAAATTATTTTAGAGATTATAAAATCACTAAAATGTTTTATTGTGTACACGTAAAGTTTAGATTTTATGATATTTAATAACAGTCAATAGTTATTATTTACCTGTGAAATGTTTGTTTCAATATGTTTCTCCTTGATCTACAAGAGTCCTCTGTTTAAGTATATTGTAAATATATAATAGAATAATTTGTATACATACTATGTATTATAAACATATTTTGCTTTGGTAAATAACAACATTTTTAATCGTAATTATATTAATCATAAAAGTTTAGAGAATAATTGTTTTTTAATTATATTAATTGATACATATCTTTGTAACCGGATTCAACATCGAACAATAGAATATTCATATGATTGTACATGATTGTACGTCATATAGTATATACATTTGGGTATAATTGTAGTACGTAATTTCTATTAAGTTTTGATTACATCTTATCCAATCTCATCGTATCTAATTAAAATAATTAAAATAATCCAAAAATCTTGTAACACACAAAAACAGTCAAAAATAGTAAAACCTGTCCGTCATAGCTTAGTGTAGAAGATCGTACGGACAAAAAGATGGACGTGAAAATATTATTTATAGGTCTAAGTAAGATGTCTAGACTTTAAAGCTCTTAAAATATACATTATATTTTTTACTATCTCAGAATGTTCGGATATCCGGTGAGTTTTTGCTCCTGTCTCACGAGACGTGGTGGGGAATGATGCCAAGATTTATCTTACCACTAAAGTATTTATATATATATATAAATTTCTAATAGCTAAATTTAAATTGAATAAAAATATAAGCAGTTTTATAATTTTCGAATTAATAAAAATCAGTGTCTTTTGAAAGTAAGTTATTTTTCAAAACATTTTTTCAATGTCAAAGATACATCTCGAAAAGGTATTGCCTCAGGGCTGAGAAGAGATGGCGAAAGAGACTCTGTGGACTTTTCTGTTATATTTATTTTTATAGCCATACTTACATTTATATTAGTACTGGAATACAGAAAATAGAAGATACATTCACAGACTATAGGTCTAGTGGTTGGTTGGCCCAGTCAAGAGTCTTGGGTTCGTTTTTTGTTTGATTGTTTGTGATATACAGATTGCTGTTTCTTGTCTGGGTGTTGTTGTGTCTGTTGTGTCTATTTGTGCGACACAAATATTACTTTATTGTTTTATAAAAAAAGAAAAAGGAAGAAAAGAATAAAGGTACTTTCATAGTATGAAATATTTATTATGAGTGAAATAATGAATTCAAGTCGCGTGTGACTCGTAATTTGGTATCCAAGATGTAAGGAAAGTTTCTGAGGAGCTGGAGATGTCTTGAGGGGGATTTGTTTAGGGACAAGGAAGCTGGGAGAGGTTTTTAGTTTGAAATGATATATCTATATTAAATATTATAAAGCGGAAAATTTGGTTAAATGCGTTAATCTTTGAAATTAGCAGATGGGTTTGAAAATTCTGATAATGATAGGGAGGACACTACTATTTTTATTTATCTGAATAGTACATCGTAGTACAATCGTAATACTAGCTAGTGTTACATAAATTAAGAAGACATTCTGTCGTTTGTTTTCAGATATTTTATTCGTTTTAACAGTATAATATTCATATAATATATATAGCAATATATCCATTATTTATTTGGTCATGTGGCTAATATAAAACGTCGAATACATATAACATAAACATACAACAATAATACGATAAATGGATACCAATTTGTACCAGAAAGTGTATGAAGTATTTCGTTTACAAATAGTCCATAATTCATTTTGAACTATTTACGTTTCTCACTTCCAGGTCTCAAAGCCTTAAATGCATTTAAAAATCAATTGTTAGTTTCTCACAGTTGGTGCTAACAAAAGCCCGCTGCTGTACAAATAGAATTTTTAAACTTAATATACTTTATTGTGTATGGAATTTTGTTGCACTGTCTTAACATGCCTTTCTTGTGTTATTGTTTGATCAACTTGTCCGAAACTAAGAATGTTTGAGAAGAACATTTGATAAACAGAAAATATCTGAAACAGTTTTAATAATTATTTAATTTATTAAAAAAATAGTAAGTATCAAATAGTATTGTTAAAGAAGTCAGACAGTTTTGAATTGTATTTTGTCAATTTTTCAAGTGATAACTTCTTAAGAGACGATAAACAGCCTCGTTACGCAACGCGTGACGGCGCCAGCCTCTTGCATTCACTATGTTCTATATTTTGTATATTTCAGTATACAGTTTAGGACTAAATAATAATACTGGTAATGTAACTAAGAATTAAATATATTGTAATAAAAGATTTTATCAATGAATGATCTTTCCTTACATTATCATATAAATATATATAAAATTAAAGTAAGATTCTACGTTTTTCTTAAGTCAGAGAATATTTAATACTTCAGCTTAGATTAGTTTAAAGTATCCCTTAACTAGCACGCACGCACGCACGCACGCACGCACGCACGCACGCACGCACGCACGCACGCACGCACGCACGCACGCACGCACGCACGCACGCACGCACGCACGCACGCACGCACGCACGCACGCACGCACGCACGCACGCACGCACGCACGCACGCACGCACGCACGCACGCACGCACGCACGCACGCACGCACGCACGCACGCACGCACGCACGCACGCACGCACGCACGCACGCACGCACGCACGCACGCACGCACGCACGCACGCACGCACGCACGCACGCACGCACGCACGCACGCACGCACGCACGCACGCACGCACGCACGCACGCACGCACGCACGCACGCACACACACACACACACACACACACATAGGTAGGTACATTTTTTTTTTTTCAATTTAAAAATACCTATAAACAGTGACTGATACACAGTTAATACCGTAAATTAAAGTCAGACAATTTTAGCTTAAGAATAATATTAAAATATCAGTATAAAGTGATGTTGTAGGTAAAGTTGTTAAACTTGCTTGTGACCCTTTTATATACATCATTTCCTGTCTTTGTGTTGAATGTCTTACCGAAACGGCACTTCGCATTCAGAGCTATATATGGTATTGACGAAATAAATACGAGTAATACTAATTAATGTGTGTTTTGTTTTTATATTTCTTATGTTATTTCATAAGTTAAAGGTTTGCGAACTCTGATTCGAATTAACACATGCTTTATGTAACAGTTATCGATGTTTGAAGTTATGTGGTATTGTTAGTAAATAATACTCTGGATTGGAATTTTCTTAGTTATTACAGAGGTATAAACCTAGTGGCCCTTGAAATAAAACTATTTTTACGGATTAAAACTCGCGTATAATTTGGTTACATTTTTTATTTTAACCCGACGTTTCGAATACTTTGCAGTAATAGTGTTCACGGGTAGACGAGATGTAAGTGTCTGTCAGAAAGTCAGTTAATTAATCATCTAGTGGCCCTTATCATAAATAATTAAAACTATCACAGTTTAAAAATGTTTTGATTCGATATTATAATAATATAAATTTCGAGATCTTAAATGTTTAGAAAAATAATCAAACAAGACGTCAAAAAGAAAGTAAATCTCAAAATTTTAGAAGACAATATTTTTTTTATAGATGTTTTGTTAAAAAGGGAAAATAATGTTATTGTAATATTGTTGTAGCTTGAAGGTCCCTTAACATCTTACTATATAATTTATTGTAAGCAAGTGTAATAAAGTAGCACTAACTGTACACTAACACCAAAACTGACTCACTATCTTTTGAATGGAGAACAGAGAGTATTTAAAACCTGATTGTGATCTCCATGTGAGATCTCAGCCGCTCGTTTTAGTTTTCTTTTTATATGCCTCGCTTGAAATTAAAAATATCTGCCAAATGCAAGGTCAGGTATATTTGGATGATTTATTTTCGTATCGATTTTTTTAATAACCCTTTATTATATTAACAAAAGGCGAACTTAATGTCTAGTGGCATTCTCTACCAGTTAAACTTTGTGAAGGTGAAAAATTGTAAAAAAAAATACAAGACAAAAAGACAATACAAATAATAATAAAATATATAAATACTTATACAATACATAAATACAGATATTTAAGACCACTTTAAAAACAGCTCTTTCATATGAAGTGATTAAGATTTTATTATTATTTAGATTTAATAGTGCATGTCTGATATAAATCGATCAAGCCCTGAACAACTTGATGGATTGAATTCACATACAGTCTAGCTATTAATTTAATCGGGACGATGATTCAAAGTTACTAACAACCTATATTTAGTTATTTTTATCAAAAAAAAACATATTTTCGTGAAAAATTATGTTTTAAATATATGTTGCTTTATTTTAAAAAAAGAGGTACAAAATTTATTGGCACGCATTCGATATCTATATATATATATATATATATATATATATATGTTTATATATGTAAGATAAACCCAGAGGTTTTCGAGTAATTTATCTTGTATTATATCTAAAATGTATACTTTTAATTTAAAACAAATGAAAAATTAAATTTGAGTTGCGGCAGGCGAAGTCGCAGATAATACGTAAAATAATATTAACTAATATATAACTATATTTGCAGGGCAGTGACAGATCCGCGCGATGGCCGCCGCGTGGCTCTCAAGAAGCTGCCCAACGTGTTCCAGTCCCTGGTCTCCTCTAAGCGAGTCTTCCGAGAGCTCAAGATGCTCTGCTTCTTCAAACATGAAAACGTAACTATATAATATATATTCATCTAGTATTCACAAGACATTATTTAATTTTTATTTCTTTCTTTCTTTTGCACTTTAAATCAATACCAGTGATCAAATAAAACTATTTTTACGGATTAAAACTCGTGTATAATTTGGTTACATTTTTTATTTTAACCCGACGTTTCGAATACTTTGCAGTAATCGTGTTATGTAACCAAATTGTACGCGAGTTTTAATCCGTAAAAATAGTTTTATTTGAAATGTGTACTCGTGAAAATCTAAGAAAATACAATACCAGTGATCTTTGGTATAATCAAATGGTAGTTTTTGAAGCCATAGTTATTGAAATAAGCTCTTTTGAAGCCACTCTCCAACTTAAAGCTAAGGATACGAAGGTTCTAAACGCGCCCTTGTATGAGAAGAACCACACAACAAACTCAGCCATTTTTATTTTAGATATAAATTATAAAATTGGAAACATGATCTTATATTGTTAATACACGAATTTAATATTCTTTATATTATACTACTTTATAAGTATTTCATCTAGAATTTGTATATAATATTAAATCCTTTAATTATATTATAATTATTTAATTAGTATATTCCCGTCATGAAATAATTAGTGCGGGCATGCAATCATAATATATTCAGTTTCAGTGTGTTTTATGTTTGTGTGTGTCAGTGTTTTTATGTGTGTGTGTGTGTGTGTGTGTTGTATCGAATAACATTGTGCACACATCAAAACAAATATGTTGTATACATAGCAATTGGAATTACGTACAGACGGATGTACAAATGCAGTGTCGCGAGTGTCAGCTGACACTGCTGTGAAGTTGATGGTTGTATTTTTTTGTGTATTTAAATACAACTAGTAAAGAATAAAAACGATGTATTTTGTTATACAAAATAATATATCTGTAGTTGCACATCCATCTATTTGAAGGAAATTACATAAAAACAGACTAAAGACATTAAACTCCTAGTACTAGTATTCTACTCCAGTAGAACATGTTTTATGTTTTGTCACTTTTACACGTAAGTCGTAAATCGTTAGTCAGTAAGTGACAAAAAATTAAATATGTAAAATATATATTTAAATATTTTTATTAGTGAGACAGTAAATGTTTGTATGAAATAAAATAAATGTAACAGGCATGTAATATATATGTATGTTAATTATAATATATAGTATTATTATTGTTATTGTTATATTACAGGTACTATCGGCTTTAGACATCCTCCAGCCGCCAAGCCTCGACTTCTTCCAAGAGATGTATCCTTTTACAAAATACTAACAGACAATACTAACATATTGCAGTAGTATTTAAAAATATCAAATAACTTCTCAAAAAAGTGTTTTACTCTAAAAAAATAACCGTTTTTTTGCTAAATGTGGGAATAGCAGACTATCTTGTAACGTTTCGTTGTCTTTGACACACACACATACACATACATATAGACACATATACACACACATACACAACAGTGACAAATGTGCGACATGTTAAACATATATATATGGTAAGTGCTAATGACCTACCAAGGACAAAATATCGAATTTGGCGGGACAATCTTTGTTATCTTTTAAGATATAATATATAATTAGAATACATTTTATTAAACATAAAATTAATTATTAACTTACAAGTAATCCTTATGTATGAACTTAAAGTTCAAATAATGTCAATGTTATGTATTTTATAGTAAATGGAAGAGGCGTATATATCAGTGACAATGACACTTACCAAGGACAAAGTGTTCAAATTTTCGTCCTCCTCGGTCCCACCCCCACCCCACCCTCGTCCTTCAGCCCCCGGCTCTGAATACTAACTCGGGAATTTGGTGTCGAGACTTTGATGTTACTTTTATTTATTTTGTTTAGTAAATGTGTATTGACAAATATAAATATATATAAACATACATATATAAATGTTGTTATAAATAGGTATCATTACTATGTGTTATTTAGATGATTTTAGAAATTACATATTTTTTATTCGTCATATTATTTCCGGAATATATTTTCTTATATAATTGGCATGAAATCTTTGAATATCGTTTGTGTTAAATACGACATAAGTTTAATATCTAATATTATATGTTTAATACTTGTGTCAAAAATATTTATAATTATTTCTCCACTAACAATTTTGATAATATTACTAATCTAATGATAAATTTGAATTTAACGATATCTCTGAAATTAATAATAGCTATGAATAATGATAATTAAACAAAGAATTACACCTAACAATATTCGTAAGCTATACAACAGATCCTCTTGTTATAGTTATTTCAAAAAAAGATAGTCATAGAAGATATAAAAAGATAAAAAAGATTAAGATTTTGATAATTAATTTTTAATATTGTCAACTAAAAGGTAACAAATTGAATCTAAGTTAAATGAATATGAATAGTTCAATGAAATGAATTGA
The DNA here is from genome assembly GCA_959347395.1 of Mechanitis mazaeus. Lineage (NCBI taxonomy): Eukaryota > Metazoa > Arthropoda > Insecta > Lepidoptera > Nymphalidae > Mechanitis > Mechanitis mazaeus. The sequence goes on from OY365750.1 coordinate 18,678,261, forward strand.
AGTTCTCTTAATCCCCAAATGCGATTAGTCGGTACAGCAACGAGCCCATACAAATTATTGTATCTAACATACATTTACATGCGGTTCAATGAACTCTCTGTATAATTATATTACTTGTAATGAAGTATAATATAACACCATAATAATAATTCATTTAATTTAAAACGTAAATTAAGATTGATTATTTAATATATTTAATTTAAATTTGATATATTATCTTTCATCTTTAAAGATTACTGTGTTCCTGATAAATTCACGCGGATGAAGCCGCGGGTAAAAGCTAGTTGGTAATAATATCTTATCAAGTACCAAAATAAATGGACTCATCGTTTTATCCCGACATTGATCAACTTTCATATAATTTTTCACCCCTACTTCAGCCGTGTATCCTCTTAAAAGTAAACCCTTTTCATAAGGTCTAAATTATATTTGTGCCAAGTTTTATCAAAATCGGTTTAATGGTTTAAGTGTAAAAGGTAAAAAAGAACAAACAAACTTTTGCCTCTATAATATAACAGTTATTGGTATATATATAGGCTTGAAACGGGTGCTAGGCCAGTTCATATGTATATATATATATATATATATATATATATATATATATATATATATCTAATTTCAATTTTAACTATGTAATAAAGACGTCATAAAAACATTAATAGTATTTTAATATCTGGTAAGATAATGAAGCAATAAATTTAAATTTCATTATGCTGAAGTCAGCTCAGAGCTAAGTTTAGAGAAAACATCAAAAAAATACAATTTTCCGCATCAGTAAGTTTTATAAAGGAACTGTGTCCAAAATAAATCAAGATTAGTCCAAGATCCCACGAGACTTAAGCCGTAGGGAGGTTTTGGGTTAGACAAAAACAGCAGGTAGAAACATGTGCTTCTGAATGAGATCAGTGCACAGTTTTCTGTATTATTATAGTAAGGTGTGAATTATTTCTCTCTCTTTCCTATAGATTAATTAAATGTAAAATAAAAAATATATGAGTACTTCAAGTAACTAAATATTTTTTTATAATTAGAAGTTTATTTATTTATTTTTATTTTGGAGTTTTTTTTAAAAAGTTTAAAAGTTAATTAGTTAAAAAGTTTTGTTTCATTGATACAATATTTTTTTTGAGACTTTACAAAAGGACAACTATTAACAGCTCAAAAAAGATGGAAATTGTTGTAAAACAATATTATTTTATAGATGTGATTTAAAAGTAATGTAAGATTATTGTAATATTACTTTTATCGATATTGGTAAGGCCTATGCTCGAACTTGCGTCAAATCTTAGAAAATGTACAAAACATTTCTCATAACTAATGTTCTTTCTTTTGATTAACAAAGGAATGAAAAAGTAATCAGTCATTCAATCCGTATTTGTTTAAAACTATAACTTTCTCATCTGATAATAACAGAATATATGTAAAATGATATACTTATTATTATTTAAAAAATAAACTAAACTGAATACGTGAAGGTTGCAAAGTATAACACAATATAACAAATTATTTTCGTAGTATTTGAAATATTTAATAGAAAAATATTATTTTAATATTTTCTTATTTATTATTTTGTTTATCACAGTTATAGTTTTGGTTATTTGAATATTTCAATAACTGATATATATAAAGTTGAGAAACGTTCTCAATGTTGCTATTATTCTAATGTTATGGCGTTATGGATTATTTATGAATAATGAAATTTACATCAACGAATAGAACGATTTTATGTATTTTAAAACTACTTTTACTTATTAAGGATATCATTTTCGTGTATTTTTATTATATTATTATAATTTAAAAGAAATCTACGCTTTGAAATGAAATGTCTTTTCTCATCAATCCGGGCGTTTGAAAACAAAGAAGGTGAATTGGCAGCTGGGAGGCACGGCTGAGAGATGATTGCACTAAGTACTTCTGACTTTACGACGCTTTTGTTGGAAAATTCCATTATTAGGGTTCAGTGGACGTTCTCTAACCCGCATTCGGACAATGTTTTAAACCTATTGTTTACTCCAGGGTTTATGAATATTATAGATAATAACCTCGTAATATTGCAAGAGCTCGTAAAACAGATAATTTGCTAGGATCGTTGTTCTGAAACGCTTTCTTTGTATCTAAATACATTTTTAAAGCTTCACCGCCTTAGAATTTTAAATTATCGACAAAGAAATACGATAAATTTCCCATCACTACTTTTTATGTGAAATTTATCGTTTTCTATTTAGTTTAGTAAATTATTTATGTTTGTCTTTGTGTTTTGGGCGCAGTGAATCTCGCCGTTACATGCGCGTGCGTTTCCTAATTAGAGCTGCCTGCCCTGATTTAACCTCGACACGACAGTGCCCTTCTGCTCCAATTCATATTGTTAATTCTATTTGTATTTAAAGTACGTTGGCGCAAAATATAACTAAAAATAGCCATTTGGCCATGAACTCTTAGCACTAACATATTTTTCATTTTTTTTAGTATTACAATATTAAAATCTTTGAGAGCTTTGAGGTTGAGAAGAAATTTTAATAAAACAATAGTATATTTTAGATGTTTTGATACTTTAAGTAATATTGTTATAATATTACTTTAAGAGAACGTGGTTAGGCACCTGTTTAGGCCACATCATCTTTGTTATTTAACCAAATCAAATGCTCTAAACATTTACCAAACAAAATAACTAAAAATAACATGAGGTTAAATTTCTAAGAAGAATAATAAAATAATTATTATGTAAGAAAGTTTTAAACTTTTAATTTGAAAGAAACAGGAAAGGTAAAAAAAAATGCTAACAACACACAGAATTATGAAATTAAGAGTAAAAAAAGTTCTAAAGAATGTTATAGGATATTTATTATGTATTATAATAATTTAAAAATAAAATTATTTAATAAAATAATTCATTTATATTCTTTTTAAAGATTATAAATTATTATTATTATTATTATTTATTATTTTATCGTAATGTTAATTATAATTGTTTATCAATAATTAATATTTAATTCTTTTAATTTCAAAAGTGAACTCAAACAACCAAAAAAATAAACAAAATAATAATAATAATAATAATAAAAATATAGTATAAGTTCAAATTCATGAAGTAATATCGATATATTTAGAATTTAAGTGATAGTTTTGAAATATTTTATTTGAAAGCATTAATAAATATACTATTTACATCATTTCCAACTCTGTATTGTAAGTGTCCAGTATTAAATTGTAACGCTTATGGGTATCGATACATGTAGTGTGCGGTTTTAGTTAAAATAACTTAAGTTACTTACTTACTTACTTTATATTACTATTTATTAACTATAGCTTCTTTTCAGTGCTTTTTTATTTATCTATTTCATGTTTTTTTTTATATTAAATAGCTTTATATTTATTTAGTTGTCGTTCCTCGATGTCTTTGTCTTCTAAATGCAAAATGTCTGACCAAGTTGTTTTAATGTCATTGCTAAAAAGCGTTAAAAATATCATTTTCTTTGTTGTTATAGTAAACACATTTGGACACATGAAATTCAGGATAACGAATTTATTACCCAAAGCTTTTTAATTAACTTTTTTTTTTATTTTTTGAGATTGAACTCAAATTGTTTAAATCTTAAAAAGCAAAGTATTTTTTCTGTTTAAACTGAATGATATATTATTATTATTATAAATACACAAATACCCATAGATTACACTTAATAAATGTCAGAATCCAGTTGCATGGTCTCTAAGAATCAGTCTATGGCAAAACCTCCACGGATGCTCTATTAAATTATCAACGTATAACAATCTCTTTTATAAAATCATTGACTCCCTTGTATATATAAAATAATTCATTTTTCTTTGTCCCAAGTGACACTTTGCAAAATATTATTCAGACTTCAACTATAAATCACTCGTCCAGAATAAAACATGTACAACACAATTTGCCTCAAGTCTGAGCTTTATGAAATGTTTTATATAGAAAAAGAAATCATTCTTTCATTCATTCATTCGTTCATTCATTGATTCGTTCATTCATTCGTTCGTTCGGTGATCCATTCATTTATTCGTTCCTGTATTCATTCGTTCGTGCGTTCATTAATTGATTAATTAATTAATTAAATCGTTCGTTCATTTATGCATTCATTAATTCATTCTTTCATACATTCATTCGTTCATTCGTTCGTTCATCCATTCCTTCATTTATTTCTTCCTGTATTCATTAATTCATTAAATCCTTCATTCATTCATTCACTCATTCTTACTTTCATTGATTCATTTATTCATTCGTTCGTTCATTCCTTCATTAGTTCATTCATTCATTTAAAAGAACAATACTCTATAATTTTTTAAAATGTTATAACATAGGAGTTTGTTTATATAAAAAGAAATTGTTAAGTAATTTTGAGCTCGAAAGCTAATTTCCTTAGCTTTACTCACATATCAAATGAGGGAAGTTCGTAGTAAATATTTGTAATTAATGTTCTTGTGGACTCTGTTCATGTTATGTTTGTTATAATGCTACGAAATGGCGGATCATTCGTCTTGGAATGTATTATTGTATGTGGTTTTAATTAATATTAACTGAACCGTATTGTTTCTTGGAAAAGTCTATTCAAAAATACAGTATTAGTTATTTATCTAATATTATAGAGAGGAAAAATTTGTTTGTTTGTTTAAACGTGCCAATCTGTGATATTACTGGATAGATTTCAAAAATTCTCTCTGAATATGATAGGTAGGTTCATGAGTGAGGCTGTCTAGTATTACGCTTATAAAATCGTTCCGCGGGTGGGACCGCGCGTAAAAGATAGTATTGAACCTGTTATTTGTAGGATAAAAGTGAAACAATTAATATTTAATCTACCAATACTAAAAAATATATATTCCATTTTGTCACTCTCACACTTTAATGTAAATCGTAAGTGTGAAAGTGACAGTATTTTTATTAGTAGGGCAGTTATTTGTATGAATTTGTTTAAATTATTAAAAGTAAATTTACTTTTACGTGTTATTTTTGTACTTTTAACTTATTAAGTTATTGTTATTATAAAGTTGTATATAATTGAATTGCTGAATAAGAAACTTTATTGTTTCTGGAGACTTGTTCTTTGTATATCCAAAACATGAGACTTATTCTTGTCTTCTAATAAGCAAGAATTCTCTCAACAATTATTAAATACCTTATATTATTTTACCTTATTTCTTTTATACTATTACTAGGAGCGTTGACCAAACCTCAATTTTGACTCGCTGCGCTCACAAAATTTTAGTATGTGTTTTAAACTAGCACCAGATTTATGTCTATCGGTTACAAAATTTGAAAATTTTTGTATATATCGTTTTGGATTGATACTTGCACAAAGGATCCAGAAAAGTCTCTCATGGAGAGCTGCGCTCAATTTTTCTTTATATAAAAGAATATATGATTCTATTAAGCTATATTTATTTTTAATATGATTGTAATAGTATTATAAAAGTAATAGAGGTAATGTATTACATTATGGCATGGCTATCCAACCCTTTTTATGGGGAGCGTCCCTTGGAGAACTTCAGGCAGGTTTAATTACTAACTGAGCCTATGGGCACAGATTTGGGGGAGTGCCTGCGATGAAATATTAGTCTGGGAGCATTTTCAGTTCACATATAAACATATAGGAACGTATTTTTTCGTTTGGGCATATATTTATTGGGCTATCATTATATAAATGATAGTTTCAAAAATAGGTTATAGTTTTATTGTAATGGTATATGCACATATTTCGATGTTGGTCTATAGACCATAGACCTATAGTTCTCTCTTTGCTGATCCAAAGACCGTGGGACTTCTACATGCGACAGTTTCTAATTTAGGTGTTATTAACGTCTTTTATATCTATTTGTGGAGCCTATTTTATTCCTCGAAACAGATTATTTTTTTAGTGAGGGAGTTGTATTCGAAAAATTCAAAAGAAATCTAATTTTCAATATAAAGCATTGATATAGTTCTGAAAATTTCATATTCAAAATCAGATTGTTGAGAACAGAGAAGTAAAGTTTTATTTATAAAAACAATAAATGAAATACCGAAGTCTCGTTCACTTTCACAAGAATCTCGACCTGCACTTAACTAAATTAAATATAACGTAAATATTTGTATGGACTGCAGTTTGTTCTGGCGGAGGCACTAATTGATCGCAATAAACAGACACAAAACCCTCCCCTCCCCTTCGAAATGCAGACTATAGACACAAAGACGGTTAAATATTTATTATAACAATATTATTTTTAGTATTTTTTATAGGTATTCTACCTACCTACCTACCTTCGTGATCCATAAATATTATATATAAGTTCGATTTTGTCATGTCCGAGCTCATGAATATGATCCTAGGATGGATTCGAAACTCGACTAGACTAAAAAAAATTAGCTCGACTAGAGTAAAAAAAATTAGCGCGACTAAATACAGTCGTCATACTAGGATTGACCACAACAAGACACACCAGACCTCAATCTTGACTAGCTTGCAAAATTTTGGTATGTGTTAGCATATTGAGCGAAGCGAGGTGCAAGCAGACTCGAAACTGCGTTTACAATTTAGTTTTCGGTGATTATTCCTCAACAACATCGAATATTTGATTTTGTTTTAAAACTACCACCAGACCGATGTCTATCAGTGTGCAAAATTTAAAAATTTTCGAATATACCGTTGTTGATTGATGCTTGCACAAAGGATACAGAAAAGTCTCTCATAGAGAGCTTCGCTCGCTCCGCTTGATTCGCTCAATAAATAGTATTTTCATTTATTATTATTATGATCTTATTTATTTAATAAGTATTTATTACCAAATAAGAAGTTTATTATCAGAAAAGCTGTATTTTATGATCGTTTACTTAATGAATAAGGTTCTACTGACTCATAAAGTTATTCGAAAGTAAATAATATCCGAATTTGCCCGAATAGTTACGAACATATTCGAAGATTATATTTATAATCTCGGAGCAAGGCCGAATCGCCTATTAAACAGTTCACGCCGCGATTCCGACAATATTCACGTGAGTATAGCTGGATAATTATAATTATGGTACTTAGTCATTGAAATAAAATTTAAATAATTTCTATTTTGAAATGAACTTGTTAAAAATAACAATTTAGGTACACGCGTAAGTTACTGTTTTAACTTTAATACATATATATATGTGAGCCAAGTTTTATGATTCATTGTTTTCTTGTATCTTAAACCATAAACAAACCTAAACCACATAAATTTTAACAAAAATCATAAAACTTCATGATAAAAATCTTAGTTTACTTTTTACCACCCTTTCTAACAAAGTAATAATACAATAATACTACTTTTTTTGGTATCATTGTAAATCAATATTGTGTTACTCGAATTTCTAGGATCACTTTTGTTTGAGATCTTTTATAAAAAGTCATGTTTAAATATGATTATTTTAATATTGCAATAAAACTTTTTAAACTGTGACTGCCTTTATTAAAAAAAATTATACCCAGTAAGTATATCAGATGCTCTATTCTGTCACTTTCTCACTAACGACATTCATCAAAAGTGTGAAAGTGACAATATGTATATATATATTATACTGGGTATAAATATTTTATATGTAGGGGGTGATTTAATAGTTCATGGTAGGCCTCAATCTGGTTAGCTTACAGTCTTAGAAAAAGAAACCATAAAAAATGTACACAAGTCTCGTAAAAACGACCGTAAAACGCTTAAGAACGTAAAATCTGAGCTGTTTCAATCTACAGAGCGTACTGTGATGGACTGTCTTTAATCATAAAATTCCTATATCATTGAAAATCTTTTCTCATACAGAAGTCGATATATACATGTACAATTGTATGTCGTTATGTTTACTAACAACTGGTACGACGAAAAAAAATCCATTGCTTCATAAACAAGGTACATCACGATATCATAAAACTTGAGTCTGTATGTAATAAGAATGTCTGTCTGTCTGTATGTAATAAGAATGTAAGTAATAAGAAGTAAAGAATTCATAATAGCAACTAATTTAATATTTAATAATTCACTAGCCCTTACTCGCGGTTTCACTCGCGGTTTCACTCGCGAGTAAAGATTTTATATATTATTAAGATATATAGAAGCAGTAGCGTAATGCTAGATAGCTTGAACCTACTGTCATAATAAAAAAAAAATCAAATTCATCCAATAGTTTCGTAAATTAGCGTTTAACCAAACAACAAAACTTTTCAGCTTTATAATATTAATATAGATGTATATATTATATTCACATGAGATTTTTCTAATACTTAATATACATACTACTATTTTTTATTATATTCTAACAGTAACCAGCTGTTTCAAATTTATGAAAATATTGATAAATTGGAAATCATATTGAGATGTTTTTAGCAATTTTTTATACTAGGTCCACGCAAGCGGGGTTAGCCTCGCGTCGCAGCGCGCGAAACAAAACCGTTCTATATGTTAAATCTATGGGACACATTTTATCAATTATCTCGAAAACTACAGTTACGATTCGGCTGATTTTTAATCCAGACCGAGTTTTTCTCATTATGCGCATGTGTGCAAAATTTCGTGCGTGTAGCTCGTAAATTGAAGGAGGAGTAGGTTAACAAAGAGTTGAAAAATTGAGTAGTAAAGAGCTTCGCTTCGCTCAGCTTAATAAACAATTCAATTAATGATAAGAAAGTCTTATACTCACCAGTAATTTGTTGAGATAGGGCGGTCCTCAGCTAATGTATTCGAGCAATTTGACTCACGCAAACCCTCTGGGGACTAAACTTTAGAAGAGCTAGATTAAATTTATACAGTTCTTTGTTTATTGCTTTTAACATTTCCACAGTGTACTTACACTTATGTCTTTATAAAGTAAAAATTGTAGTAGTTTTTGTAGCCTCGACGGTATACTAGTTATTGCCTACGACTTTACCTGCGACCTCTAGTGATAATAAAATACCAATAACCACATATATTTCATAAAATTAATGTATTTAACAGAAATTATTTTAGTTACAATCAACTATGTTATATTATTAGTAGACTTCTGTAAAAGGCATATGTTTGATTCAGATGATAAAATCGCAAAGCTAAGAATGCATGACCAAACAAACAAACAAAGAAATAAACAGACATATGTATTATATATATCATAGGTATGTTGTGTGAGAACATAATAATTAAATAATTTCAAAAATAATTGTGCTTCTTACTATTTTTGTTAAAAATACCGAACCTCTTCAAGATCATTTTTTAAGTTTTTAAACATTAAACTTTTTATGAGCAAGTTATTACATATAATAACACAATAAATTAAATTTCTAGTTCATATTTCATTGAGTTCATATATAAAATAAAGTTAAGTATATTTTTAGCTATAGTTTATCTCTAAAACTGTTACTTACTACATGGATGAGTAAGTTCAAAACACCACATATAACTCCCGTGGGGAGTGCGCTCTCTATTTAGTTACAACTAACTTCCGTTACTTCTTAACTACTAACTAGGATATTGTATATCTACTGGATATATGATAATAAAAAAACTGATTGAATGATTTAAATAATCTAAGTAATATTAATTTTTAATTAGGTTAGAACTTAAACGCGTTTCTAAATAAAAGGTTTATAAGACCTACCTCGACAATCAGGTTGTCACGAGAACACTGAAGAAAGTGCTGGTCAATATCTTTGTCTGCGGATAATTTCTCGAACTACCCGCATTCTGGTTTTCTTTCTCGACGTAACTATCTTTTTCACGGCACAGTAAACTGACAGTATCTGATACCAGCCTACGGCCAACACTGGGACAGAAGCGGCCAACACTTTCCTAGTACCAGGAATTGCACATTTATCATTCGTACTGAGCTGTGGAATTCGCTTCCGGAATCTCTGTTTCCAGAGAATTACAACCTGGGTCTCTTTAAGTCAAGAGTGAATCGGTTCCTTCTAGGCAAGCGCGTTTCATCTTAGACTACTGACTTGCTTACCATCAGGCGATCTCTGGTCAAGCGCTGGCCTATTTATAATAAAAAAACCAGGTTCCATGAGCTGGAGAGCTTGTATCCATTATCACGATTAAAATTGTTGTACTTTTTAATTTCTATAGCTTCTAGGGAAAGTAAGAATTGTTAGTATAGTACAAATACAATTTAAATATTTGTCAAAATTCTTCTGATTTAAGACAGATTATAATATGTCTATTATGAAGTATATACTAGCTTTTACTCGCTGTTCCACTTGCGAACGAACGATTTTCTTTAACTAAGAAATATGCTTAGATAGCCTATAGGCTATAGCCTTTTTCATGTATTTTCCAAATGCATCTGGTACTTTAGAAGACTAGTACGTTCAACCAAACCAACAAACGAACTTTATAGTATATTAGTATAGATGACGATGTTATTTCTTTCTACAAATTGGGTTCCTGATTTAAATATGATTTACTGAAACCTATAAGTGTTCATGGAGGGGGGATACTTGGCATAAGATAACCGGAGAGCTTTCTTGGCGTTATAAAGATTTCCGCCCGCCCCTCGTCACAACGCTTTGGAAACTTGCCCGATAGGCTTTAGATAAACGCTACTGTACTGCGACTTCATCCCAAGGTTATATATGTACATCTTTTTGTGACTCATTAGAAGCCAACTTCTCGGCAGATTCTTTGTTGGAATATAATTTCAGTAGTTAATGATTCACCGCTATGTCAACGTATGTTATATTTGATATGTGATTCATTTACTTTGTACTGGATATAATGTTATATATATGTAATGTATTAATGTGTGATTGTGTTTTATCATTGCGATATAAGAAAGATACTTAAAGATACGTAAAGATACTTCATTATTATGTCAAAATGATAGAAATAAAAAAATATTTTTTTAAACAGACATTTTAGGAACAACTACATACAATGTTTTAAAAATTTGTAAACATATTTGGCCGAAAATTTTCGAATTTATTCGGGGCCCTTATACATGAGTATGATGGAATCGCAACGTGAAGTTTACGAGCGCAATTCCGATAGTATCTTAGTAAGTACAGCTAAATATTATATATAATATTATAAAACTGAAGTTTATTTGTTTTCTTTGAACACGCTAATCTTCGAAAGTATCGAATGGATTTTAATAATTCTTTTTTGATTATAATATATAGATTTATCAGGAAGGTTATAGGCCATCTCGCATAATGTTATTTAATTATTTTAATAATAAATATAATCCTTCGCCCGTGAGTAACTGCGAGTAACAGCCAGTAATTATATACAACACTAATCTTGGATCCCGAAACTTTAAATAGAAAAGTTTGTAAGAATATTTTAAAATATAAAACTTCACTCGTCTCTAGCCCACTTGAATTGTAAGTTGGCAGTTGTGCGTAAATAAAATGTCAGTCCTCATGTTAATGTTGTCAAGTAATGAGAGGGATCACGTAGCTTCAGCCACGTGTGAGGTACGTGACCTCTGGAATATAAATTTAACTGTTTATACTTTGTTTTTTAATATTAATTTAAGATTACTTTTTCATTATAACTTAGTATATATTACTGTTCGATCAAAACATGTCAATATGCTCTCGCATTTGGTCAAACCCGAAATCAAAACACTTAAAGCTTTACTTCTAGCGTACATTTTACATTTTGCTTACATACATGTAGATACAGACAGAGTTATATATATATATGTTAATAGTTTTAATTGACAAAGACAGTATTAAAATTGGTAATATAGTATAGTTAACAAAGATATAGGTTTATATCATTAATATATAAACGAAATTAATAAATATGGTAAACTAACTCTAAGAAGTAAACTTAAAAAAAGCGACCACAAGTTAGTCGCGAACGACTCACGATAATTCACAAGCTCTCGAGTTACGGCGTCGACGAGTTTTAGTCGTTTTTGGCCGAAAATAAAAATATTACCGAATTTTTTTTTTAGACTGGCCGAAACCGAAACAAAAGTTTGGGTCGGTCACTAATGTATAATATGAAGTGAAGTCTATTAGATTAATATAAAATTAAATATTTGGTTTTGCTGGTTTTATTATTCGAATGAAAATTGAACATTTATTCTTACAAATTTAAAATTACGTTATATTTTTGAGTGATATAGAACATATTGTTTTCCATTTCCATTATTTTAAAGTGGATTTCTCTGTCTAGATTAACATCCCGCTGATGATTCAGAGGAGATTGACGTAAACGGAAATTTGTGGCTCTTTCATGCTCGAGTCACCCTCATACAAAACATTATACGATTAAATTATCTTTATAAAAAAATATAAAAATATATAATAATCTTCTTTAATCTGATATTATCCGGTTTTACTCATGTAATTACTATTTGTAAATAAATATGGTTAGGTTAGTTTTTGTACTTCTTTGACAAAGTACAAAGTGCAAAAACTAACTATTGGTTTTTGCTAAACTAGTTTCTAGCATGGCGAAATCGCGGCGTGAACTGTCTACTAGTGAACTGGTCGGGCAAATTCCGTTTTTAATTACGTCAATATAAAATAATTATATATAATAGTAATCATGGATCACGAGAGTTTACATACAAAAATAAGATTATCTCTTTAAAATGATAAATAAAATAAATTGCCTTATAATATAACAAATAATCAAAAAAATAAAATGCCGTATAATTTATTTTCTTATTATTTTTTTTAAGTTTTTTATTTAAAGTGTTTGTTTCCTTCGATTTACAATTTACTTCGAAAATAAAATCGTCGTTAATAAGGGCAATGACCTTTAGTGGTTAATACGCAAAACCTTAATACAATTAATCTAACCCTGTTACTTGCAATAACGATACAAACCTACCAATAGAAAACATATAATAAATGCATATTTTACGGCTAATCTGAGCCATTTTATGATAAAATTTGATATAGATAATATACTATATTGTCTACTATATACTTTCGAATACTTCGAGAATACTTTCTATCAATATCCAAGACGAGCAAAGCCGCGGGCGGAATCTAGTACTCTCTTATATTGATATTTGTATTCGTCAAGTGCCAGTTTTGATAAATATTATACAAACAATGAAACAGCAAACCCAATAAAAGAATTGTATGTCCTAATAATTCTCAGTAAAGTTAACATTACAACTCTTACTATTAAGCCTTAAAATGTTACACGCATTTTAAGTGGTTATTTCGTGGCTAGATACAAATGTATGAAACTAATAATCAATTTCAATAGCTTATAATTGCAAAAATTTCGTTGGTTTTCGTTTACTATAAATTCTGCATTCATTTCAATTGTATTCAATATATTGAACATTCAAAATTGAAATAAATTTTTATAATTATATAAATTATGTATTTATTAAAATAAAATAAAATCAATATAATATTTTATTATTTTAATTTCAAATTTAAATGGTTTTTGATAATTTTATAAATTCTGTATTCATTTAAATTAAAATCAAAATAATATTTAAAAACTTTTTATTCAAAATTTAGATGCCTTTTGATAATTATATAAATTTTGTATTCATTTAAATTAAATTGAATATAATGAGTGTTTTTTATCATGCTACTGAGTGTCTTTAAATTTTATGCAAATTTTATTACTCAATAAGAAACTGGTTTTTTGTTACTAGTGTCAATGATTCATCAATGTCACCTTACGTCTAAGCCTTACACGAGGATGAGGAATGCAAGGAGTTGTCACTAGAGTGTAGCCTCATTACATTTCTGGATATTCATGATTCAGCTACGGTAGTTAGAAACCGACAAGCTGATGAAATGATCTTTTGTCTAGATCCCTGGGACTTAGTCATTTAAACAATGATTTTAACAGAGGCTGGTGCTGTGCGTGCATTTGAATTTCTCGGTACTATTTTAGTAATGCTTTTAAAATATTATTTCAATAGTAAATTATTATGTAAACTATTCTTAAAATTATAAATAATTAACGTCATTACTGTCGGATTTTGCTCGACTGCTTTTGTACACTCGGGGCTATTATTCATGAGCTATAAACATGGCGAAATCGCGGCGTGAAAGGCAGTGAATAAGAATAAGACCCCAGTGGGCTCTACACTAGTGGGATAAATTCCAATAGTATTTAGGAGAGCATAACCAGATAATTATATATAATAATAATTATAGATAACAAAAGTTTAAACACAAAAAAGTATTAATGAAACATATATATATATTTTTTTTATTAAATTTAGTTAATTTAGTTAGAAGCAACGAAAAACGTACATAAATAGACATAGAAAAAAGTATCAATTATCAGCAGTGGTGTTCCAATATATATATGTGATATTACAATAAAAACTATTAGGTATCATAATTGCCGTCCATCTATCATAGAACAAAATAAATTGCGTTGAAAAATACACGCGTGCTACAAATAATTTATCGGTCGTGAAAGATGGCCGATAAGCATATCGTTTCTCGTTAATCGGTTAGATAAAACATTTTTATTTTACGAAGAAGCGAGTTCCTATTAAACTTTGACTATATATTTTTTATTCCTGTATACTTATATAGTATTATATTATGTATTTTTTTATTTATAGGGAAAAAACAGCATCTTATTCTAGTAAATTTCAGAAAACAGAACTTATACGATAGTAAAATTTCCACAAGAAAGTTATTCACAAAATAATAAACTAAAAGAAATATAAAAAATAGTACAAATAAAAAATAAACACAAAAGAAAATACAAAAAAAAAACTCCCAGACATACACTTTACAAAACTATTGTTATATGTCAATATGGTTGGTTTTTTTTTCACTATAATTGTTACAAGATCTTGCTATGTAATTATTTCTCAAGTAATTTCATTAACATATATATATACACATACACCAGTGTTCGCTAAATTGTATCATAATAATGTAGTTTATATTACCTAATTTATACCAAACATTGTTAATTGGTCAAGTTAATTGAATTTCGATTATAATGTGTAATAAATTTGAAGCTATTGAATGACCGGTTGAGGGTTGTACTCAGGTTTGATTATTATTTTGGAGTGTATAAGGGTTTTTTTAGTGGATGCACAGCTGCGTTGCATCCGGCCCTGTCCCCTAGCAAACCATTCTGAAGATTATACAACGGCTAATTTAGGAATTTTTGTCCATTTGTCCGATATTGAATACTTAGAATTGAGTCAAATATTCTTTATGAATTTCGCTTTCAAATGTATTTAATTTAGATTCAATAGTAGAAGCTGGTGATCTTATTTTTGTACTACTAATAAAACATGACAGCGAGGAAGTCTGTCTGCAGTTTATCGTTCTTGTGAGAAACCAGAGATGTTAATGTGACTTTTCCTCAAGTAAGGAACACGGCTACAAAATTTATAACAAACAATTATTATATAAAATATAACAAACAAACTTTTGGTTTAGTTTCTTAATAATTATTTTTATGTTGTTTTTTCTGATATTTAATTATAATTTCTCGATATTTTTAATCCTGTAATAAATGTAAAATACACTTACAAATATTATCAAATACAATAAATATCTGATAATATTTGTTCCTTTTTTTTGCATTTCTTTTACGAGATGAAAATTGTTATTCTATAATTTATTAGTGGATATTATTTAATTGTACCATCATAATTTTTTGTTTATATTTGAGTTGAGAGTAAATTGAACTTTAGTTTAAAACCAGCGACAATAGACAGGAATGCTCGTAACTTTAATTTCATAATATACGTAACGCAACAAGTCACAAACGCTTAGACTATAGCAATACAAACCTGAGCCACACACAGACAAACAGTTTTATTTATTTTGTTTCTTATGCCTATACAAACAAGGCAAATGTTAAATTTTATGGTGTTATAAAAAGGGGTGGCATCCCTCTGAATAATTACGTCTGCCCAGTATGACGCCAAGGGCGCATCCCCTTAGCCAGTTTTAAGCTCCCTCGTAGCATTTTTATGTTTCCTTTGCAAAACCTTTTGGGAGTTACGAAGAATAAAGCTGCCATATTCACTAATGATTGTTACTGTATGTTACATATAATTTTTCGTAATGTTGACCAATTCACAATGAAATTAATGATAATGAAAGGTAATGATAAAATTAAATTTTGTTACTAAGAATCATTTTGTTTTGAAATCTTGTTATTAAGTTACTTGAGACATCTGATCTCGTGGTTTACCATAGATATCAAGTACATTAGAAATGACGTATGTAAATAATATATGTTGCTTAAACGTTACTTCAGTATGTTTTGAAAACTTACATACATGTTAGTATCCATTACTATTTAATTTAAGATATATTATTATTTTTCAAATCATAATTCTATATATATATATATTATAATTATCCTTGAGTTTAAATGCTATCGGAATTTTAGGCTAGATTCGAACTTATATAAGGTTCTTCCTCATGACCTCGAAGCATGGATTAAAACCGCGATTGGATGTTATATTAATTATATTTACATTGAAATTTTAAACACAAAAATAGATATATATTATAAAAATAATATCGTAAAATGTTTATCTTAGCTTACAATAGACATTCTGATCTTGTAGAGTATAAAATAAAATGTTCATAGCACGTCCGTACGTGCATTTCTAGACGCTTAGGAATAGATCTAGTATTCTCTCAGAGTCGCAAAAAATAGGTCAAAAGCTACCTGACGTAAAGTTATTTATTACTGAATGCGGACCTTTTCTTTATAACGGGACCTGTTCTTACGTCGGGTTCAGCTTGATAACTTTCAGACGTATTACTTGTTTTTACCGTTTTGAAACTGTTATCAGTTTAATTTTGGGTGTTTTTCTTATCTTTATAATTATGTATTTTTTTAAATCTTAATTATACAAAAAAAAGTACAACTGACTTAATGCTATAATAATAATAATAAAACTCTTTAATTTATGATCCATATTTCTGTTGGTAACAATTTCTTAAATACAATGTTAGTTACATAATAATTCATCATTTATATGAATAGGAATAAAAAAAAAAACAATTAATCACAAAAATAATAATTCAAGATATAGAGCATTCTCATGCATATTTTGTATTGTAAATTTTAAGTGCAAGTTATAATGAATTAAAATTGTGGTTGTTTTTGCTACGAGTCGCGAGTGAGGGATCATAACGAACAATCTGGTTATGACATTTAAATGGTTTAAACGGATTCCCTCATTTGTATCATAGTCTAGACATACAATTAGCTGGAAAAGTATTATATTGAACTAGTAAGACATATTTTAAACATTATTATCTATATCCGGCTGTATTCACGTCAAGTTTATCGGAACTAACTGAACAAGTTTCGCGACTGCGTGTTCACGCCGCGATTTCACCATGCTTCGAGTTTATAAATAAGGGCTCTGATTGGTTTTGAAAGTAGTCGGGCAAATTACCATCAATTTAACATGAGTACAGCTTGATATATAGGCATAATATTAATTAAAGAACACGACAGTCTTATTACAAATATTTTTAAATATTGTTCAAATATTATATTATAAATGTATATTTATTAACGTTTTCCTAAATCAAAAATACCTAGTTAGTTTAAGTTCAAAGAACAACCGCAACAAGTGATACGCGTTCTGTAATTTTGGTAATGACCTCCAGAGGGAAGATAAGCACCAGAATTCCAATCCTGCAACCCACAGGGAGACATTCCCGGCTCATGGCTCACCCCTTTGCACGGGCGTACTTCGTATCTAGAGGTCATGACTCTTTGATACGAATGCATAGAATCTTTTATATAAATTCTGATCAAATAAATTGGCACCTTTTTAACTGTTAACTTTAACATTATGTGTAGAAAAATACGCTTTTGAAGTGTTAACTTCTTATTCAAGGATAAACCGTTTCGTAACGTAACGCGTAACGGCGCCAGTCTGCCTAGCTTCCCTTTCTCTCATACCGCAGCGGCAGACAGGGTCTCTCGCTCTAACCCACGGCGCTAGTTTTGAAGTATTAACTTCTTATTAAATGATAAAACGATTCGTAACGTAACGCGTTACGGCGCCAGTCTGTCTAGCTTCCCTTTCTCTCATACGGCAGCGGCAGACAGTCCTCTCTCTCACACTCTAGCCATAGCGCTAGCCGTAATTTGGCATACAGTGTAGCCATATTTTATAGGATCAAGTAAGGTAAATACACAAAATTTTAATATACTCATTCAAATAAAACTAGGAATAAAATATATATTATAATCATTAAAAGATTTTATTAATAAATAAAATTTCCTTACATCATCATATTAATATACTTAAAGTAATAACCAAAGCTTTTCTCAACTTAAACAATTTCAATATTGAATAGTTCAACTTAGATTAGTTTAAGATATCACCTACCTATGTGTGAACACACACACACAGGTACACGTCCTTTTTAATGTAGAAACCTTCGTACGAACTGGACTTTCGTAACACGAATCTGTTAAAAGTAGTGTTTTGTACTCATTAGAGTCGCAACGTGTTTGTTTGCGAGGTCCTATTAGTGTTGTAATGGGCAAAACCGCGCCGAATTAACGTTGATTATGCTATGTGCTGGTCTACACGGGTTATATGTGGTACTCATTATTATGTATGTGTGTGTAGTATATTGTGTGTGTTAGTACAATTATAGTTGATACATGTCAGAGAATTATAACAATACCTAGTAATAAATCTAATACTTAAATTCAATATTTTTTTAAATTATATTCTAAAATACTGCCTTCTCAGATTTTAACTATAAAAGTCAAAGCTTGTAACCACAAAGGCATAGTTTAATATTAATATTTGATATTCTCCAAGTATTTCCTAAACGAGTACAGTTATGTAATAACGGAGCTGCTGCAAAGCGACCTGCACAAGATCATCGTGTCGCCTCAACACCTGTCCGCAGACCACATCAAAGTCTTCCTCTACCAGATACTCAGAGGTAATATTTTCTTACATTTTCACAGTACACATTTCAAATAAAACTGTTTTTTAGTGATTGAACTCGCGTATAATTTTGGTTACATTTTAATTTTGACGCGACGTTTCGAATGCTTTACAGCAATTGTGGCATCAGGAACTTCTTGTCCGCAAACTAAAGAACCGTTGGGGGTAGATGACTAATTAACTTACTTAATAACAGACATGTACATCTCATCACAGGATTACTGCAAAACATTCGAAGGCCGGGTTCAAAATAAAATGTTACCAACATTATACGCGAGTTAAATTCGTAGAAAATAGTCTTATTCCAGCTCAGAGGTAGCCTAGATTATCATTACCTGTTAGTTAATATAACCTTAAATTGTTTTAATACAAACTTTATGTTGTTTTAAAACCTCGACTATAATAAGTTTAACCACCTCCCTCAAACCCAGTTACCGTGACCAGTTCGAAGTTAAAGCCGAACTACCTTTACCGGCTTTTTCATTTCCACCTAGCTTAAATCAATTAAAACTACTAAGAGCCCAAACTTTCAAACTACTTTAAATGGAGTAACTTCCCGCCGTTCCTTGTTCTACTTCGTCTTTTTGTTAGATTTAATTTCAAGTAATAATAGTAGTAGTAACTTCAATCGAATTTTACGAATAGAAACGTCCCGTAAATGAGAGGTATCGTACCTTAACCCTTTTACTGCCATACATATTTTAAAAATTGTCAGTATAAAAGTACGTTTTTATAGATAATTTATATGAACAAGACAAATATTCGCCATTTCCGTTACAATATACCAATATTCATAATTTTTTCAACATTATCTTCGAAAGATTTTATTCGGTGATAATAAAAACAAAGAAATTGAATACTACATATTTATTGACAAGAAAATTACAGAAAGTGAACTGTGAAAAGGAGCGCTATCACGTCGCTGTTATTTTTCACAACCTGCGAGAGCAGCGCGACACCGCTCCTTGGCACTAAAAGGGTTAAAAATATTCACGCGAAGTCCCGATATATTTCTATTATGTGCAAAAATCTCGAAAGTTTAAAAACATTTATTCAAAGCGTTAATAACCATTATAAAAGATTAAAGTATGGATATCTTTAATCTTAGCCGTCACCCGATTTTATTAATTCCTACAATTACTTCCGCTATGCCAAGAGATTTCCCTCGGGTAAAACGCGCGAAGGGAATCTAGAAAAATGTGATCGTTAAGCTCCCGAGTCTCGCAGTTTAATTAAAAACTTCATAGTTAGTTGCCTTAGTGGAGTGGGGTGAAAGGATAGGCGTCCTTTGAGGATACGGCCTCTCAACAAACGTGTAACTTCATTAAGCCCTAACGTTTTTAAGAAATGTTACATTACCGAACTAAACTCTAAAAGGCATGGGTTTTTGCAAAAAACAAGCGTATTAGGAATTCTGAACATGTATATATAGTATAGGAAAATTATTAAATTATAACCAATATCAATATATCTGTTCTGTTTTTCGAAATTTAACTTCAAACGAACATTATATTCGAAAAAACTCGAAATATTGAGTTAATTTTTGGTTGATCGAAAAAAGTCGAACGACTTAACTAATACTAAATTAGTATGTATAGGAAGGTATATACATATTTACGTGTACTTGTCGTATGTACAGTTCCTTAGTCAACTCATTTTTATATTTTACTGAAAATGTTCACTACATACATAAATTAATTGTTAAAGAACTCCTAGTGCATTAAGTTCACTTTTTGCAAAATATATATTAATATTATAAAACGGAAAAGTTTGTTTGTTTGTTTGAAGGTTTCTACCAAATAAATTTGAAAATGTGAATATGAGGAAGGCACATTAGGCACATTCCTAGTTATACTAATACTAAATAATATCTGTCGAGCGCGAGTGAAACAGCGAGTAATACCTAGTAAATCAATATAAAATCAATAAAGGAAAATGAATAAATTAAATTAATTAATATTAAAATTATATAGTATAGTGATAAATATTGGTCTTCTCATCTATCTGTACATTAGTTCATTGTTACTCACAATCGGCTGTACGCTTCGATTATTTGTATCGTCAGGTATTGGGTATATGTTAATGCACGTTCATATTAATGTATTCGGTCCTCGAACCCATCACATATACAATATACAGAATACTCAAAGCCTTCACATATTTACTGGTACATATTTATAGTTTTGTATGTGTGAATGTGATGCCTTTATAGTTTTATCGATATATACTATATACTAATGTTATTATGTTAGTTTACTGAAACAGTTTTGATAATGACTAAGGATTTCTTGTTCACTTTTATTAAGTTTATATTTAAAATAAATATATTAATTTACAAAACGTATAAGAATTCTTAAGTTAGAAAAGATATTTTGTTTTGGTTTTTTAAATACTTTATTTCAAGACATTATTTAATTTAAAAAAATCCTATTTAGCAGTAAGATATATATCCAGATGTATTTACATTTATAAATATTTTTTTATTGTTACTTTTAAGGAATTTAAAAAATATATATTCGCATAGAATCACTTTTTACAGTAAAGCTAACTACTAGCTATATATCTTGCAGAGTATGATCTAAAAAAATTAACTATATATATAGTAAAATCTTATTTTTGAAGTCCCGTTTTTTATAGAGTTTAAAGTTTAGTTAAACTATAAATATAACATACTTTGTGTTTTGTGTAATTGTATATTAAATTTATTATATATGTGTATTCTTCTATATTATTCCTATAATTTCATTTCTATTATATTATTGTTCAAATTTCATAATACTTTCGTAATATTTTTTTTAATTGAATGCAAATTGATATTACTTTAATTAATATAAATAATGACACAGTTACATTTAATTGTAAATGTAGTAATTGCGTAATAAATAAATAATACAAATGAACTAATTTTTTTGCTTAATAATATAATTATGATTTTGGCATGATATGACATATGTAATTTTTGTACAAAAGCAGATACAAAAAAAATATATAAAAATTCCAACGAATGGACATAATGCTTCAAAACATTCCACATACAATATTGCTATGTGTTACATTATTTATAAAATAATATGAAGACGCCTTATGACGTAAATGAAATCAGGTACGACTTTAAATCATCTGTATCTCTATCTATCTTTTATTATACAAACCTAATCAATAGAATATATTTATGTATATAGATATATATCTATATACATAAATTATACATTATAATTATACATAAAAAGATAGTAATTTATAAGTACTAAGATAAGCTATATTGTTGCAGCTTGCAACTTACATAACGTGCAATTTCTTGCCATTTGAATGAATAAAACACTAAGACAAGCTATTTTGTCGGAGCATGCGATTTAAAAAATGTGCAAATTCTTACAAATAATTAATAAAATATGCATAATGCATATTTTGCATGCATGCGACCCATAATAGATCGAGCAATAAACAATGCAATGTAACTAAGCACAAAGGATACCAAGTAACCGAAAACCTGAGAAAGGATACAGTGGTCCTCGTAACGGTACTTGGTTAGCGTTAAATGTGAAAGCCGTACCATCTGCGTGAGAATGTGTGTTTGCACCAAAGCGTGAACAAACATGGCACCCTGTTACTGTTACTTCTTACCACCGTGAATTACAGTTTGAGCAAGCAAGAAAGCATACACAACTGTATTATTTTCATCTTTTATTAGCGAAATGTCTTTAAAAAAAATCTGAAAGATGAAACAGGAATTTTTAGTCGAGATATTTATATTATACGAAAAAAAAATCTGATAGATTAAAAGGTGTGTGGTCGACATTAGTTCACATATTTCAAAGTGACAGATTATGAAATTATTCATAAAAGTTTTGTCGCAGTGACGTGGGTTAATTAACGTACCATTGACCAGTACGGAGAGGCGTCAGTGCATTGTCCCACGAGGACTGGCGGATGGTCCCGGTCGGCTGCGCACGCGCTGCGGACGACGACCTGTTCCTTAACTAATGGTCGTTCATATACCTTTTATTACGCACTGTAATGATAGGATGAGAAGTGTTATTATCTAAACAAGTAGCTGTTTGAATAACAATTAAACCTTTTTTTAATAATTATATATTTTAACCTGACAAATTATTTTTATTTATATCATTAACAAAATATATCGAAAATTGTTATATTGAAAGCTTCAATTTTATAACAACTTTCCTATATTGAAAGAGAGTTTTCAGCCGAAATCGAAACTTACTTAAACATATATAAAATTTCTATTGTATGTGTAATCAACTAGATTTAAATATTTTTTTGCATAAACATAGAAAAAATGTATATTGTTAAATAAAATAAAAAGACTTAAAAGTATTATGTGCTTTATTCTTAAATTTATATCAATAATTTATAAATAAAATACATCAATATTTTAAATACCTCTTCGAAGTAAACTTCACAAAAATGGGCTGAGTTTTAGTTTAAGAAAACACGAGTTTCTGCGATAGTTTCGACCATTATTTAGCCGAAACTTGCCGAAACCGAAAATCAAATTTCCGTCGGTAACTTATTTTAATAAATTAAATACAATAATTAAGTATCATAGAATAACAGAAGTGTGTAGTTACAATTGCAGCAAGGTTCATATAACACTGGATATATAACGGTGTAAAGCTGTCATACTCCGTTACTGATTGTATATTTTAATATTACGGCCTGAGCTGACAACTGAGTATCTATTATGAACACTAATCTTCATAGTCTAAACTAGCCTTTACACGCTGTGCCACCCGCGGATTTTATTTTTTATTAATATAATTAGAATTAGTACCGTAATGCTAGATAGCTTTCCTCATGAACCAACCTATCATAATCAGAAAGATTTTTCAAATCTTAAGAAGATTATCGCGTATGAACAAACAAATAAACTCTTCATCTTTGTAATATTAGTATAGCTTTGGGAATATCTGGCAAGAAATTTCACTGCAACTTTTTCTTTTGTCTGAATTGGCTTTGAAATATGCTTTTTATATTTATAATTACTATAATAAGTTTGAAAGTTGAAACAACTGTTGTAATTAACAATTTTTGTGTAATTACTGTTTTGTGAATTTAGACAGTTCGTTTACGAAAGTCAGAACCTCTAGTTGTATGAAAACAGTACTTCCGTTGGGAAATTAAACTCGTGGAGGCGGTGAGGTGTCGTTAATATGTTTTGACTTTATCCAGGTTTCAAACACTTGGCAGTTCACGTACTTTGGTATATTTGAAGTGTCATATGAGTTCTTGTTTGAAAACTTTAACAAGAATCTTGTAAAGTCATAACAAACCTTGAAAAAAAATATATATTTTTAAACCACAAAATTTGGTAACATATTAAAAGAAATGTTTCTAGTATCTTATATTCACGAATATGGAGTCTCGGTTGTAAATGGTTTCATATATCTGTATATTTCTAAAACATGTACGCCAGGAAATGTGGGATATAGTTGCGTAACTGAAAATATTTACTACGATACATTTAAAGTCTAGTATTGCGTCGACAACCGACAAACAAGATTTGGATATGATGGAATGGGATTTGTATTACATCTACCAGACGCGGCTGGAAGTAGTTCTCAGCACTTAATTCACTTTTAATAAGATAATGGTGTAAACGAATATAACGAAATAATGAGTTTATATTTTTTGTAGATTGATTCTAAAATAATTATATTTGTATGCAGAATTATTGAAAAAAAAGCATTGATTTAGATATAGTGTTTACACTGTGTTTCTAAATTATTTATATCTGGATTGAGTTTATACTTTTTACACAGTGATTCTAAAAGATCTATATTTTGATACAGAAGGAATGATCGAAAAAAAGCCTTCATTTATAGATAATGTTTACACGGTGATTTTAAATGATTTATATCTGGATTACTTTTTACACAGTGATTATTATTAAAAGATTGTATTTGTATTCAGAATGATCGCAAAAAAGCATTGATTTGGTTTATAGTGCTTACACGGTGATTCTAAATGATTTATAATTGGATGCAGAAAGAATGATCGAAAAATATCCTTAATTTAATACTGTTTTCTATGAGCGTCTCGAAACTACCCGCTATAAGAAGTGTATAAGTACATAACTGTAATGAAACTACCTTCTATTATTTAGTAAATTAATAGCTATGATTTATTCAAGATTCGCTTTTACGATGCTTAGTAACAACTTATTATATGTAATGTATATGTTTTGTTTCTTTGCCATCAGGTTTGAAATATCTTCACTCTGCCCGCATTCTTCATAGAGATATAAAGCCTGGAAATCTTTTAGTGAACAGTAACTGTGTTCTTAAGATATGTGACTTTGGTCTAGCCAGAGTCGAGGAGCCAGATGCAACCAAGAACATGACACAGGAGGTCGTCACTCAATATTATAGGTAAGAAACAAGATGTGCTCAAAAATATACCCATATTTCGAAATTATAAATAAAAAAAAATTTTTTTTAGAGTGTTTTAAGATTGATATATAAATTATTATGTTCTATTTGTCTTCAAATTTCCTTTTGCAATGATTTATAAGATTTTTTTCCAGTTCTGCATTTTTAATCAGAATTTGTTTAAAGATTTCTAAGCAAGTATTTCATATGCTAAAATGTGAAACATTAACCTTTCCTCATTGTCCAAGCACCAGAGGCCGGTGACAATAGTCACCAAGAACATGTAAACGGGAGTTCTTTGTGTTTGGATAAACATTTTAATTGAGCGAAGTCTTCTATGAGAGACTTTTCTGCATCCTTTGTTCAAGCATCAATCAAAAACAGTATATTCGAAATTTTTTTAAATATCGCACACTGATAGACATCAGTCTGGTGGTGGTTTTAAAAGAAAAATTCAAAAAAACAAATGTATTATGTCTCATCTTGTCTCATCTTGAAAAATAGTTGATGACAGAATGCGTCGACGTTTTGTAAATACAACTTCGGTGTTGTTTGCACCTAGCTTCACTCAAAATGCTAACGTATACCGAGATTTTGCTAACGCAGCGAATCAGATCCAGTTCTAGTTCGCGCTCCTAACATATTTATTCAAATGCAATAAGATTTCACAATAAACTAATACAAGATATTAAGCAATTTGTTAAGACCTTCACAAATATGATAAATAACTCACGTAGGATGTTCCTTATAATAACTTCTATAATCTAACTCAAACCTGTTTCTTCGCTGATGTTAAAGCCAGAGCTAACACGATTACTCTTATATTGTAATAAATTGCTTCATAAGCAACAAATAAGTAACATAACTAAATCCAACAAATCTGCAATTCAATTTGTTCCCTTTTTACCTAGCACTTTCTTTTTCCATAAGCTTCATAAACCTCTCTACTGTATTAGTATTGTGGATACGAGGATCGACTTTTATTAGATTTATTTTTTTATCCAACAAGAAATTGTACTTTTTTATGTGTTGTTCGTTGCTACAGATATGTTATTTCTTTGTATTGAAAACGAACATTGTTCACAGAAATAAAATTTAGTCAACAGAATTTTTTTTTAAACTATTTTATTGTATATTATATTTAATGTTAGTTAATAACAAGTTTGAAAGTGAAGGTACGATTGACCTTTACACCGCTGACCGTTTTGAAAGTGGGCCACGGCTAGCTCATCTAAGTGGTTCCATAATATTTTTCGTGATTCCTATCTAAACGAAATTGTATCACGGTAAATGGACTTGTAAAATCTTTTGTTAGATTTGGAAATTTCATAAAGATAACTTACACCAGTCCTACACATTTCATTCAAACTATTTTACGAGTTTAATTTAAAAAAATGACATAATAAATACGAGTTATATTGATAAAATAGTTTATTATTAAACTGCATTATTTTTAACTATATTCGATTTGAGTACAAATATTAACGTCTGTGCAAGTCCATCTATTTATTTCAATTTAATGCATGTTTCAGAGCGCCTGAAATTCTAATGGGCGCGAACCACTACACGGCAGCGGTGGACGTGTGGTCAGTGGGATGTATATTCGGGGAGCTGCTCGGTCGCCGCATTCTGTTCCAAGCTCAAAGTCCTGTACAGCAGGTAACATTATATTTTATTATAGATGGCATTACGAGATTATGGTATGATAGAAGCTTCGCTTCCAATCTTGATTCGTTATCGAGGCGTTCGAGTTCGTGAGGTACGTAACGAAATTTATGTCTTATTACGATTCGTTAGAGGGAGTGGGGGGAGGTTGGAACACGCTTTAAGTAATTGTTTTTTGTTGAATAAAAAACGATATTATTTTTTTTATTCTTCTGTAGTGAGATAAATAATTTGACGATTTTGAACCCGTTTTTAAATATTTTATATTGATCACATTTTTTTTATCAAGTTTGATTATTAAATGACAATATAACTAATAAAAATAATACTCTTTATTTACAAGTTATAAAATTCTTTTTTTTTATTATTTTTTTAATAATAAAAAAAAAGAATTTTAACCAAGGCAAACCAAGGCAATTTAGGGTTTTAACGAATTAAACTTTAAGGAAAAGATTGTCAATTGGGAGTTACGTACGTCAGGAATAGTGGAAGGGGGTTGCAAAATCCTAAAACAATGCGTTACATAATCTTCCCCTAACAAGCCACAAACACAACAAAACGTTCAATTACCCTATTTACAAATAGCATAATTTAATTCCAGCTGGAGTTAATAACCGAGCTCCTAGGCACCCCCTCCTTAGAGGACATGCGGTACGCCTGTGCGGGCGCGCGTGCTCACATGCTGCGGCGCGCGCCCCGCCCGCCTGCGCTGGCCGCGCTCTACACACTGTCTGTGCAGGCTACACATGAGGCAGTGCATCTCTTAGCACAGGTGACTTTGAATTTAGACTACTTCTGTGTTCCAAATTTGTTTGGAATTTAGCATGTCAATTGTTTGTGGTCTTATCATAGAAAACCGTGGGTGTATAAATGTTTCTAATTGTCGCAGTTCGAAAAAAAATCATAGATAACTGTGGGTGTATAAATGTTTTCAACTTGCCAAATTACCGAATATAAATACTCTATTAATAAACTAAATAGGAAAACATTGCTTGAATTGGTTTGAAAATATCAGTTTTCAGTAACATTCTGATATTGGATATTCTGTTTTTATTTTTATTATAACACGTGCGTCCTTATTCGTTAATCTTAAGTCCTTCTAAATTGAACACGTTTCGTTTTCTATCCAACGAACAATCTAAAAATAATTAACTCGGTATTACTATTTCTTTACTGAAATAACGTTTTAATACAAAAACGTTTGTTTCGTACGTGTTAATGTTTATCGAATATCTAGAGCTGGGGATACAAATAATTTATTTTAATTGGATAAGTATTTTTATATCAAATTTCAAATATACAACATACATTTCGAAATAATTATAACTATAATTTCAATAACACGAATAGTATTATACTTTTTTAATTTATTTGTGTAATTGCGACATGTAGCTATGATTTCAAATATATAATATATATAATATGAATTCCAGATGCTAGTATTCGATCCAGCCAAGCGTATATCAGTGGTGGACGCCCTGGCGCACCCCTACCTGGAGGAAGGTCGGCTGCGCTACCACTCGTGCATGTGCAAGTGTTGCTACAGCGCCCCGCCCGCCGCCAGGCACTACTCGCCAGACCTGGAGCCAGTGGCGCCACACGCCTTCCACGACGGCTGGGAGAGGAAGCTCACCTCCGTGCACCAGGTTAAAGGTTAGTTGCGATCACACAATCCGCTGCTAAGTATTTGGTGTTTCTCCATGAAGTTCTTCGTTCTCCATAAACCTTTTGTAATATATAAAACTATATACTATATGTACCTCACTCTCCCGCGACCTTGCAGAAGAGATCCACAAGTTCATAGCCGAGCAGCTTCAGACTTCTCGTGTGCCGCTGTGCATCAACCCTCAGTCCGCCGCGTTCAAGAGCTTCGCAAGGTAAGGCGCCGCGACCCGAGACAACCGACACTAGGTGATTTCTTTGCATATAACCTTTGCTGAACGCTGTGGCCGTTCGGGAAATGGGGAGGGATGGTCTACCAGGTCTAATTTACTATTCGAGGGGAAAGAATAAATCAAATTAGTTGATAATCGATTCTGTTCATTTTCAATGTTAGTGGAAGTAATAATTTGTCGAGCGGCCAAAGTGAGTAAGCCTTACGCTGAGCTATATAGCGACCACCCGCACTCATATTCGGCCAAGCTATTATGACGTGTGGACAACACAGCTATTATTATATATGTTATACATACATTATTATATTTTGTATTTCCACTTATTAGCCTCGCACTTGGTATTTATATGGAAGAGGTGATTTTATCGGTATATATCAATGATTGTTGTCTACACGTCTTTTGATAATAAAACAAACTGAAGCGAATAATCATCACAACTAGGTGTGGAAACGTGCTCTGTTAGAATGCACGTCAGTGTCACCTATGTTCTCAATTGTGTCTTGAATTAGCTTGTGTCTATTGTTTCGACACCAAAGTTTAGATTAAAGATAGTTTAATGGTGGTCGCAAAGTTAAGCCTATGTCGAGTTCCCGATCCTTCCTTTACCATCTGTAGTTGTTTTTTGTAGGTATAAGTTCGCCTTTTAACCCTTTGCGGTCGACAGATTTTGCTTATGGGAGTGCCAACAGGTCGTATCAAATCTAGCAATTACTTTTCCGTACAGGATTTACATTCAATATGAATATTAAAACACAAAGAATTTGTTAAAAATTAATTGTTACTTTTTTCCTTTTTTTACGATTTTCGAATAGTCCCGCTTCTGGAACATCGACTTCCACGACGATTTAAAAATGTCCCCGCTTCGGGGACACCGACCGCAAAGGGTTAACAACTGCCTTCGGGATTATAAATGCCCGATTTGTGCATGGGTTTATTTTTATATTTCTCCACTATGAGCGATTCTTTGTACCACAGTTCAAGCAATGTCAACCCTCTTGAAATGGTGGTTAAAATATAAGTTTAATAACGTTTTGCTTTTTCCTTGTTTGCGGCAGCAGTAAAGCGAGTTCGAAAGCAAAAGTTTGTACCCCTTTCAAGACTGCGGCTAAATATCTGCTGATATCGCCAGTGATATTTCTGTGCGCTGCCTAGCGCGTAACGCCCGTAAGAACGCACGCTCATTGTGTTGTCCCACTTACGTATAGGACGCTGTTCGATAAAGCAATTAAAACTAGGTCCGCCATTGTGGGTAGAGCTGAGCGAAGCATTGTTGCTGAGTTTCACATACTTATAAAATTAGCAAAGTAAATAGTGGCTATAATCTTAAGCCTAATAAGAACTTGTGGGATTTCAAAACATTCTATATTTTAACTGTATGGGACACACTTTGATAATTAATTAATTAATGAAAAACTACAATCACAAAAATGACCAAAAAAACTTCAGGACCTATAAGTCACTGTCCTCGACAACTGCCAATTTTTGACATCCTACCATTATTAGTCTAGGAGTAGCATTAGTCACGAAACTCACTTCACCAGTAAGAGCTTCACTTCACTCAGCTCAATAACAATTACTCCATATATACAAATAATTATCAAAATAAGTACTAGTAATTATTGCCTTATCGGACGGCTGTCGTTCGTAATTTCAAAAGGGTTGATCGTTGGATAGAGTCCGTCCCGTATCGGGTCTATTGCATGTGAAAACATTTTTCCCGAATGTTCCACTACTAGTTAGATTTCTGTATTTTTTTTTATTGTTTATTTATATATGCTTACGTTTATTTTGCTCTACAAAATTGTTTACTTATTTTTATTATTCAGTAATAAATTTAGTTTTGAGTAATTATACAAAATTTTAATATCATTTTTTAATTTTGAAAATTTTGAGTCCAAAGTAATTGTTTAATAATTAAATATTTTCATTTGTTTATGGTTTTATAATTGTTTTTTTGCATTGAAATTGAAATGGCTTCCGCTTGTGTATTCCGTCTTTCGTTAGCTGTAATAGTGCATGAGTACAGAGAACAGTGCAGCACTCGGTTGTGGTGATTTTGGATGTAGAGTAGATTGAAATGTTTTATTATCCCAATGCATGGTCAAATATGGTTTTATATTGGATTATATTCAATATAGAACCGTGTGGGTGTGAAGGATTTAAGTAAGATTGAGGGTGTTCCAGCTCGACGGTGGCGCACCCCTCCGAGCTCCCCCCCTCCCCGCACCAGTGGGAATGACAAGATGTCGCGTGTAATGACGTAATATTTAGAATTATTAGGTCTTATTTTAGATTTGTTTTGTAATTGCAATTGTATTTTCAAGTTTAATATTTAAATGCTTGTTTTTGTAATAAGTTTGATTTTAAAATGGAGTCGACTTATTTTAATTGCATTTGTGTAAAGACAAGTGAGAGCAAGGACAGCTTCAATAATAAGTACATTGCTTCAACTGCTCAATTTGCCCCAAACTTATAATGCACTGTAAAAAGGCTTAAATAAAACGCCTGTAAACTATCTTAAAACTATAAGATATTGAAAATCTTTGAAAATTAAATATTTTAAGTATTACGTGTTTAGAAGAATAAAGAAATTGAATTAAATCTAGGATTTTGTCGGTATTTATAATTACTGTATCACGTAAAGTAACTTCAATTTATATTAATAATATTAGTATATTGAAAGTATTAAATGTTTTGTCACCACCAAGTTGAATCAAGCTCTTTGTATTGGCTGATGCATTGTCTGTCAAGCGCTGTATATCGGCTGATTTATAGTTTGATTTACGATTCAGATTTCATTTTGCTGTCACAGTCACAAATATTGAATAACTTTATTAAATATTTGAAAGTAATATTTCAAATATTTAGTAAAATTATATATAAAGGTATTTACGATGTAGGTTTTGTCAATATGTGGTTTTATAATATGAAGTAATTGAGATATTACAGTTATTTTTATACCATTATTAAATCAAATCTACTCGACTCAAGGATCCAAAATGGCTACCAAATGTTTAGCCTCACTCACAATTATTTTTAGGTTAATAAGTAGGTTATATGGATGTTATACTGTCTATGCAAGTGGAGATAAGGAAGGTTCAGAGCTGGGCTACCATTGCGAGTTATGATGATATTGTGACTAAAAGTGATTATTTTGCATATTAATAACTCGAAAGTTTTTCAATGTATATCATAATTCGCAATAACATATACAACGAAAAGAATCGCAGATTTGATGAGTAGCGAGGATGTAACCTATATACCTCGATATGTATCTAGTAAGGCTTGTAGGAAAGTTCATTAATATTTGCGATTCTGTAGTATACGCGTTTGTAAGTAGGTTTGTGTGTGCCTGATTGTTTCATGGACATTGCGAGCAATAAATGTTGCAATATTATAATCATTTGATTTAAATTTTTATGTGTTCTGTAATAGGGCCGTGTACAGATTTCGTACTTAATCTTATTTTGGCGACTTTTGAATCTCGACAAATCGCAGTCTGTACTCAGCCTTAATTAAATATATCTTAGGCTTACTAACACCATTGTATGTAACATTGACTGAACATTTTTACGTATTTAGGTTAGACTAGAATATTAAATGAACCCAGCAACAGAAGTAATAGTGATTTTTACTACCGTAGGATAATGTATAGTGAGCAAACAGTAACTGATACATATACATTCAAGCATTTATACTTTATATTATAGAAGTTTATACGTGTGTTAGTGTGCGTGAGTTGTGTGTTTAAGAGGCAAGATATAATCTGTTT
The DNA here is from genome assembly GCA_959347395.1 of Mechanitis mazaeus. Lineage (NCBI taxonomy): Eukaryota > Metazoa > Arthropoda > Insecta > Lepidoptera > Nymphalidae > Mechanitis > Mechanitis mazaeus. The sequence goes on from OY365750.1 coordinate 18,710,841, forward strand.
ACGAGCACGCTGCTAACATATAGTATATAGTGTGCGTGTCAAGATACGTAGCCTTAAAACTAGTTCAAAGCTATATAAAATATTAAAAAAATAGAAGGTTTTGTAAATAAATAAGTGCGTAGTAATATTTAGGCCTTAGTATGTTTGATATAAGCCGTTGTGTAAAATCCGCTCGAGATGGTTAACTCTTTGATGTATCGTTGCGCGATTTAAACCTTACTGCTGACGGATTAGGGTTTATAATCGTTTAGCGGTACATTAAATAAGTTTGATGGTACAAATGGAAGCGTGTCCGCCGCATTTATAATAATTGTAAGCAGTTAGGAGTTTTTTATTAATTTAGAACTGGGAGTCCACATCAACATAACTTAAAAACTACAAGTTATAAGTTACAAATACAGTATATTTTAGTATTGTACTAAATTGTTTTTATTTTTAAAGATATCTCAATATTTGTCCTAGAATTGTCCCAGTTGTTGTCAGTCGTATTTTGGGACAGTGCAAATTGTAAATTAATTCGTAAGTGCGTACAATTATTGGTGCGTGCGGAGACGCATTGGACCCACCTTGCCTTAACTCAGAAAACTGTCGCTGTGATCCGTTAGGCGTAATTATTGGAAACCACCCCCCACACTCTGTGTGAATTGTATAGAATTATTACCCCTATTTATTAGTATAGGTAAGCTTCAAATCGCCCGTACTATATACTAGAGAGACGTCACGTCTAGGCGATGTACTGTAAATATATTGTCGTTTGCTTCACCTCACGCCGAGTACATCTGGTTTCTAATTTAATGTAAATGTATTACGTTTCCAGACTTTCAGAGATCTCGTAATATTTAAGTTTTTTTAACGTTCATTAACAAGTGATCTTTAGTTGGTAAGGTGACGTATTTTCGACTGTAGCCTCCACTGAGCACGCTGTAGAGATTTCTCGTTTGATTGTAAATATTAGAAAAAATGTTAAGATCCTTTTAGTTAAGCCTTTATTTGTGTTCTTTAAATTACATATAAAAATGCAAAAAAAATATTGAATTAAGACGTTTTTAAAGTAAGATTCATTCTGTACCAGTTTATTGTATATAGTAGGTATTCTGTGCACTGATATTCGTTCTTAAGTTACTCTAACATAGTATTAAATGAAATGGCTGTATCGATTTGTAACGCAGACGTTGCTTTGATGGAAATGTATAATAGTTTTTTAAAGTTTGGTTTTTGGTTTTAATTTCGTAAACAAGGAATGTACATATATTTGATATGGTTCTGTATGGAGTTAGTTGCATTTTACCATTGTTGCGGACTGCCAAAACTTATGTAATGATTTTGTAGCGTATGCCTCGGCGACACGGATAATATGCATTCTGTCTGATTTTTCACATCAATTTTCAAGTGTATTGTACTACATATGACTGTTTAGTCTAGATTAGGTGATGTTTGTGTAAATGTGAATAGATTAAAATGGTTGATGTAAAAATTAGCAGTTTATAGCGAACTTAACATATAATTACATACATGCTCTTGATCCTAAATTTATTTCTATATAACACTAAATATAATATTGAAGATCCTTATATATAGTTCGCTATAATCTGTTTGTTTGTAATACAAGACAGTTTGTAGTTATCTGTGTAGTCGGTAGTAGTCCCGGTAGAAGAGACACGGGCCACATTAACAATAAAACTACTGCATAATTTTCATTGTTTTATTTCATAATAACCTGTCTTGTAATATATAATATAGTATATATATTAAAATATTTAAAATGAACCACTGGATATTTACCAGCCATTACGAGATGCTTACAATTGAATTGAAGTGTTACCTAAAAACAGCAAATAACGGAATAATTTTTACTTTTTTAAATATTATAGTAAAACAAGTTTTTGTAATATTTTCGAAGATCAATTACTTTTGCTACTTGTATGTTAATGCTAATGTAGCAAAATATGAAAAACGTATTATCAAAAACCACTGAAGGATTTAAAAAAAAAAAATATTTCGATCATGAAAAAATTAAATTGCATCTTATTCTTTTTCATTATTATAATACGCATTTCCGTAAGCACTAACACTTTCAAAATGGAGTATTAAAAGTTTGCTGCGTTGGCCTTAACAGACAAGTACCTAACTTTGTTACTAAATTGGTCATCTACATACAAACTATCCTACATATTTATGTTAAATATGAATGAAAGATAAAAATGGGCATCTGGATATATGTTTAATTTATGATGTACTGTTCTCAATATCTGGTAAAGCTTTCTTTTATATATATTGCTTCGAAGGTAAGGATCGTTTAAAAATTAACTTAAATATGTATGACAAAAGTTCATACAACAATATCACAAACAAGGTACAGTATCTGATCTCAATTTAAAAAATATATCTTGAGTTTTGAGTATGTCGTAATTAAAAGATTCGCAAAATATTGTTCAATTGTCCAGATGCTATCTTGCAAATTTGCAAATTTTTGTAATATAGATGTTCGATGTTGCGTTTTTATTATAATACAGCTATAATTTTTAAGCTTACATTTTTGCAAACGATAAGATAATACTATATCTAATTTTGACACAGTTTATATTTAGGATTCGTCAGATTTAGAAGGTACGGGATGAGGCAGATTATCTATTGTTATTATAATAATACATTTAGCGTCAAATAAATTAAATAACTACTCTTAAGTAATTGTTATTTATATCAATGATTTAGTTTTCAAATAGCTGTCAGTAGAAAACGTAGTCCAGTCTTTTTAGTAGAATAGCTTCAAGTTACATCTTTTATAACTTTATTCACACATGGAATAATAAGACATATTTATTTTAAAAAGCATGCTACACTATCACTGGACAATGAGTGGAGAAAACAGGAAGTAGATTAGTAATATTTGGTGTTAATAGATATTGAAGATCTCACAATGCTGACCAGTACCTGAAACAGTACCAAAAAAAAAGTGTCATGTTACAATGATCATTAACATTGCCTTGATACCCATGAAGCAAGGGGACTTAAATCTTGAAAATATTTTTTAAAAAGAGAAATGGGGCTTATTTTGCATATATGCAAACTAATCATATTAAAGAAGAAAATATTGCCTTTAAAATTCTTTAATTTTTTAAAAGGTGTCGATATTATAGTTTCTTTTAAAGAAATAGGATTAATGTGGGGATATTTAAATTGCATAACAATTTTATATTTTGGGATTCAAGCTATTAAATTACTATCCATAAATAATTGGGATAAAACTGAACTGAACTCAGGCCAATAGAATTCATAATTTCATAGAACGGTGCTCACACCCAAGGGTGACTTATTTAAACCTATATTTAGGATATTAGGAATATTGTAATTCAATGTCCTAAAACAAATTTCGTTATCTTATATAAAGACTTAGAGATCTGAATCAACTAGATTGGGTGTGTCATACATAAAATATAGATTCGACAATAGGATAGTTGACCGAATGTAAAAAAAATTGATTAGTATACATCCTTAATTTACAGTATGTTAATATTGACCCTTAAATAACCAAATTTAATACCGGTATTATTTTTGATACACACTAATGCTCTAGCTCCATAACGCTCCAGCTCCATAACGCTCCAGCTCCATGAACGCTCCAGCTCCATGAACGCTCCAGCTCCATGAACGCTCCAGCTCCATGAACGCTCCAGCTCCATGAACGCTCCAGCTCCATGAACGCTCCAGCTCCATGAACGCTCCAGCTCCATGAACGCTCCAGCTCCATGAACGCTCCAGCTCCATGAACGCTCCAGCTCCATGAACGCTCCAGCTCCATGAACGCTCCAGCTCCATGAACGCTCCAGCTCCATGAACGCTCCAGCTCCATGAACGCTCCAGCTCCATGAACGCTCCAGCTCCATGAACGCTCCAGCTCCATGAACGCTCCAGCTCCATGAACGCTCCAGCTCCATGAACGCTCCAGCTCCATGAACGCTCCAGCTCCATGAACGCTCCAGCTCCATGAACGCTCCAGCTCCATGAACGCTCCAGCTCCTTCAGACGCTCAGGTCAATCATGGCGCCATGAATCCCTACTTTCATTGAAAATTTTTTACCTGTGTTAGGAATGTTTTTCATCCGCTGAAAAACGTTCAGTTTATTTAAAATAACGAAGGTCTGGATTCTTCGTTTATATTGTATTATATTGTAATGATAAAATATATAATTATCAGTAGTTTAGCTAGTACGTTAAATTATTATTAAAACAATAAGAATTATTAAATTATCAAGTTGTTTTTATTTTTAGCGTAATACGTTAGAGAAACGCTCACTATTCACTAGGGGCCGATATGCGATTGATAGGTTTTTTGCTTTACCATAAATAGTAATGTTAACTAGTATAATAAAAATGTGTCATTTTTTTGCGTAATATCCTTTGAGGTCAAAAAGTGTTTAAATAGTTTAAAAGCTGTATTTGTTAATCGGAGAACATAATATCTGCATAAGGAAAATATTATGTAATGTTGATACACTATACCAATATTTTAGTCCTTATTAGTAATTCACATTAAATGCCTGTCAATTGTGGTTGAAGATATAAAAAAATATCTTATGTGTCGCTTTAAATTGTTTTTAATAAAATAATGATTGGTGAGTACAAACATATTTAATCTCTTATATAGCTGTCTCATGTAACGGTAACTTATGATTATTTATATGTACTATATATTTATTTATAAGAGACCAAAATAAAACGTAAAATAACTAAGAGAATAGCTCTATCATTAATTAATTTAAGGCATTAGAATGATAGAGATATGTATTTGATTGTAACTATAAATATATAATCAATTGCAATATGCAACTCGACTGAAGTTTTTTTACTCGAGTAAAGTGTGAGGTAGTAAAATTCCTCGAGTGACTTGAGTCACAAAATCTTATTGGTGTCGCATCACGACCTTAGGAGGACCACATACTAACAGGACTCGGACCTGACTGATGCTTCAATGATAGCCCCTGTCTTTAACAAAGAGAAGGCATTCAAACAAAAAAAAAACAGAAATTATTGTTTGAACTTGTCTAGAACTTTTTTTTCAATAAATACACAAAACACACTTGTAACAAAATAACAAAATAGTAACAAAATAACGTGACTTTCAGAATAAGAACTTGTAAGTTCTAAACAGGACGAAGTGTTAAAAAACTTGTTCACTTTTCTTTAATATACACAAAACAGTATCCTCATGCCTTAGGTGTGTTTTATATGTTGTTTTAAAGTTTTATTAATAAGGTCATAAAATTATAAAAAAATCACCTAGTTTCTATCTAGCCAAAGGTTTCGAGAATTCTAATCTATCACAATTCTCTTTTGTCACAACTTACCTCGGTCTCACTATACAATATAATTTTTGGAACTGCTATACCAATCGTAATCCTTCCGTTTAAAATTAAAATTTCAATTTGTGAGTTCACATGGATTGTCCTTGAATAACTTTAACAGAATTTTGATATATTTTCCTGTTTATATTAAGTATTACTTATATTAGTCAGATATTAAAATAAACTTCAGATGCTACTTTCAAATTTACTTTGCCAATTTTGCCTTAAGAAAAATATTCTTATTTAAATTTAGTAGTAAAAATTTAATCATCCCTACATCAATGAGGTAATTATAACAGCGACAATGTTTAGAACAAATTTATATTTTTTAGGAAGAATAACACCAATTCTGCTAATGAGATTAGTAATACCAATATTGTCTCAATACCATGAGCCATCTATGACAGTTATATCACATCCAAACGCAACACATCATGGATCTTTGCTAGGATTAAGCATGGCCTACTTTAACAAACAGTAAGTATGTTATAGTTAATACAATTATTGAGCTGAGTGAAGCGAAGCTCTTACTAGTCAAGTTCGTTACTAATGCTACTCCTCCTACAAGAACAATGGTAGGAAGTCGAAAATTGGCAGAGTTGTCGAGGACAGGATTTATAAGGTCTTGAAGTTTTTTGGTGACATTTGTGATTGTTGTTTTTTTTAAATGGTCAAAATGTGTCCCATATGGTTAGACTGTGGAACGTTTTGAAATCGCATGCACGAGTTCTTATTAGGCTTAAGATTATTGTCACCATTTACTCTGATAATTTTACAAATATACAAAATGCATTCAGCAACATTACTTCGCTCAGCTCCACCCACCATGCGGAGTGGCGGACCTAAATATATAAGTACCTAATATATTTATATTGTTAAATATTTAAACATATTAATATATTTTTAGCCTTGTTATAGGAGCTCCAAAGCATGGCGTCGGTAAACTTTTTGATTATGACATTATAAAGAATACGGATTTAAAGGAGATATCATCACCATTTGGAGACGGTAAGTAGTTATAATTTTACTAATACCTAACACCATACTTAATCAATCATTACAATACAATACAATAACGCATTGAGATAGGACTGTAGGTAGTAAGTTGATTGTGATATATAGTTTCAATTTACAGTTGTAAACAGTGCTTCGTTAGTTGGATATTGTAATGGCTATATTGTTCTTGGGTAGTTTATTAAAAATGACAAATTAACGTCAAATCTATTATACATTAGTATTAAGAGTAAAAATAGGCAAAATTTAAGAAATCCATTTACATAAGATGACAATAATTTATGATAGACAATACTTAGTGACAATTAGAAAACAGAGTTACTAAAACTACCCTAAACCCAATGTTTATCCTAGAAGAGCATGAATTAAAGTTACTATACATTAAAGTAAATATATAATTGAGAATATTAAGTAGTGGATAGCTGTGTACTGTTGATTGTACGGCCTATGATATGTTATTCTGTTGGTTCTTAGTCTTGCCGTGTGTCAATTCAGCGTTGGAAATAGATATAGTTATATAAAGGGTTGGTACCGCGGTCTTACTCTAAATTTAGTTTAGATCATTGTATAATTATACAAATAATATAAGAAGTTATCATATATCTTAATAAAATAATATAAAACTTTATTTTATTTTAACTTATTCAAGGCATCGATAAATAATATATTATTTTCGATCAAAAAATTTCGCGGCAGCGTTTTTACACAGTTGTATTTGAATTCGACTAAAACTTTTTTATTAGTCATTTAGTTCCTAATATTTACGTATATTTAAAAACAACAATTCTATCAGTATGTAGATATTAATATACAAACAGTCCTTCAAATATTTTAGGTAACTATGAAGATTCTTACTGGCTTGGAGCAGTTATTAAAACGGGCTCGACATTTTTAGTGGTAAGCTTAACAAAGATATTTATAAATTAAAGAATAGTAATAATATATATTTTTATATGTTTAGATTTCGTATGTCTAATCAAATCATAAATAACTATTTGTCACTATACGTATTCATATATTTTTAGTCTTATTGCAGTTATAGAACAATTTTTTTTGTTTCCGTAATTATTTGAGAATAACCCTTAGTATTTTATATGTTGACTTATAGCCATATGACACACCACTTATCATAAAAAAAACTGTTTGTTGTATTATAATTATTATACTAGTTATAAAAAAATAAAAAAAAAAATTAAAATAAAAAAACTTAAGTAATAAAGCCTCGCTTACAAAAGGAAGTAGAGGGTGCCGACAAAGTCGTTGGCAAAACCTAGTTACCTAGTTTCAATTCACTGTTGATCGTGGAACATAATTTTTTTTTAAAAGTTGAAATGATAGGTGATGCTTATTTCCTTGTTTTATTTATATTTTCATATTTTGTTATTTCTTTTCAGACATGTGCTCCAAGATCATACAAATATTGTAAGTATAACCAATAAAGAAATTGCAGTTTTATAAATATTCGCAATTGAAGATACTAACATATTTGAAACTACAAAATTTATAAGTCTGTCTACTGTCTTATTAATATCAATATGGTTCCTAGTAAACTACGAAACGGCTGTAGAGTTTTATCCACCACGCTGCTTCATTACCCCTTGGTTACCACCAAACCACCATGTATAAAAATATATAAAATTGAATGAAATAAATGTGTAACATTCATAATTCAATAAAAGATTAAGTATGGTATTTTTTATAGGGTACCAGAAATACGCCATCACACGGGGCTCATGTTACACCGTTAGAGAGAATACACTGAAAGAAATGCAGGATATACCTCAATATTTAATTGATTATTATTCAAGTAAGTATTGCAGTAATATTACCGAATAAAGAAATAATTTTATTAATTTATCTTAAGATACTTGGATATTTGCGAACATTTTTCTATTTTATAAATACAATTTTTCCATTTACTTAAAGTATTTTTCCACAAATATTTTCAAAAGCGTAAAATTTTTGAAGGTAATCTCACAGATGTAATCGTTTTTAAATAAATTAATATTACATAGATTACGGCCTGGACACTTCTGGTTGGAGCGTTGAAGTTGATCCACAAGATACTGTATTAATCGGAAGTCCAGCGGTAAGCCTCGGAGGTAACATCACTCAACAATTATAACTATATATATGTAGTCTAATTTAATATATTTTTTATTAGTCATTGTTTTATTATATACAATTAATTACTATTATTTTTACATCGCACTAACTATCCCGTACTTTCTATTTATATCCTTTCATCTAAAGATTGTCAAAGACTTATTTCAGCAATCAATAAAATAATAACACCGCCTTTGCATATATCGCTTGTTTAATAATTGTTTTATTTTATATTTTTCTTTGTATTGTTTAATGATCAATAAAATGCGTATCTATCGATGTCAACATCCTATTTTTATTTTGTATTGTAAAATCATTGTAAGGTATCAAATGTACTGTAGAATACTTATGATGGACTGTTTCAGGCACTGTCAAAAAATACGAAAATATAAACTTCTCTCCTTCAGTTTTAGAGAACACCACAAGAACTGTAAATTTTGGTGAGTCATTTTTATTTGTGTTTAAACTTTTGTGAACTGAAATTACTATTATATCCAAAGTTCAAAGTTTTGTAAATAATTATATTGTTTACTATATATAACACACCTCTTTTCTTCTAACATTAAACATACTATTGGATTTTGCACAACTAGTTTCAAGCCCATTTAGGCTTATTGATGAACTTGGAGTCTGGTGTAATAGCACCAGCATAGTAAATGTGAGCTTATTGCTTTGATGTTCTATCTTTAATGTTTACTAGTCATATATAAAACATGATTTTGGATATAATAACTTATTTATTGAGTCACTTATATACTTAATAAAATATTAATCGTAAAAATTATTGTTTTTAACTATTTAGAGTATGTGTATTTTAGGTGCACACATATGTCAAATGCTATCAATATTGTGTTGTTTCTTGGCCACTCAAGTATTTATACACTATTAGAACTGAAAGCGTATCTTCTTTTAGTGATAATATGTTTTTTTGCAGGCTACTCAATAGCAAGTGGATACTTTGTGTCAGAAAAAGAAATATCATACGCAATTAGCAGTACTTACGGTGATTATGGAGAAGGAATGGTAAAGATTCTGTACTTTATCAAAAATTAATGTCTCATTGAAGCGTTAGTCAATATCAAACCTTTAACTTTACATCTACTGGCTTTAATTCTCTTTTATATACAACTATTAAATAGAAGAGCAACTCGATCCGCAATAGTGCCATAGGTGCTAATGACTTAAAAAAGGTTTTAAAAAATATATCACGAAAAGGAGAAAAATATCACGAAAAGTTTAGCTTTGTACGATTTCCGTATTGTCTGCAATTAACAAAATATTTTACATCTGTTTACAAATATTTAGTGAGAATTTACCATCTGCGCGTGTTATACAGGTAGAACGTTCAAATTGAAAATATAGTTAATCTTAATATACAATTATGATTTTTTTAATCTATTTATAGAAGGATAGGCATGTAAGAAACAACTTGTCGAAATTTGGTTAGTATAGCTTGAACAATGTAGGAGGAGATAGAAGACAAAATTTGATCGAGTTGACTGGTAAAGAGCTTCGCTTCGCTCTGCTCAATAATACTTTTTTTTTTCATATTCTTTACTGTATGAATTATATTTATTAAATGACATATTTAAGACCTTTTATGGGGGTTTGTTGAAAAAGTGTATACAATTAATCGATCCTAGTAGCGGGTATAGCAAGTTTCTTTTATTTTAAGTTTTATTTTATATAAATTGTATTTTTTAAATGTTTTTTCATTTTTATGAGTATTAATTATTTTTTTATAAACATACATTAATAGTTTTATTAAACTTTAAGATTATTTATTTTATTTTAACGGTTTATGTGACACATTGCTCAACTAGCCCTCTTCTGGACTGCAAGTTTAGTCTCAATATAATATATTTTATATATATTTTATATCTGCTGAATTACCCCATAATAGTACACAGTATAGCATGAACTTTAAAGATAGTAACCTGTTATTTTAAACTTTTAAGCTATCTATAATGAACAAGTTTAATAAAGAAGTAATAAGGATATATGGAACTGAAGTAGGTTCTTCATATGGAGCAGTATTATGCAAAGTACAATTGAATGGCAAGAGATCTTCTCTCCTGGTCGGTGCACCAACATTTTCTAAAAATTCGAATCAATATGACAATGGCGCTGTATATGTGTATGTGCCAAAAACGGGGACAAAGGTATCTCTAATTTTTCATTTTAGTGTACATAATATAATATTATTTAAAACAATTGCAATATTTTTAGGATTTGACGCTACATCGAGTAATCATGGGTCAAAAATGTGGTGGTTACTTCGGTTTTACTGTTATTAGCTTAGGTGACATGGATGGAGACCAAAAAGATGGTATTGACATACATGCTATAATTTACAGACAAATTTAATATTATACTTAATTAAATTCTATTCATTTCGTTATTTATATCAAGTAAACGCTTTTTGTTAGTTTTTTTATTTTGATTATATTTTATTCGAACTTGTCATTTTAAATATGTGTTTTTCTTTATTAGAAGTTGCAATCGCTGCTCCTTATGAAGATGAATTAACAGGAGCTGTATACATATATTCTGGGTCTAGCCTCTTGACAGGTGCATCCTGGCTGCAACGCATACAGCCTGAAAAATATAGATCTTTTGGACTCAGTATTGTGTCTTTGGATAATTGTTTTGAAAATGGATGCAATGGTAAATATATCGTTTTGTTGTGTTCTTTAGTAGATGGTATACCTAATAATTATAAAAAAGCGATATAGAAAAAAGGCAATTAAAGACGACAATTAGAAAGAATCAAGATAAAAGATAAAGGGGTAAAAATTTTCGGCGCTTTTTAATCGTATGAAAACATATTTTTAAAGACACCTACGATTAATTTTAGGGAGTACAACTCAATTAAGTTGCGCTCATTAGCTTCTTACCAATGAGAACTATGTATTAATTTATATTGCACATGATGAAACACCTTCTATCAAACCATTAACGATTAGGGAAAATTTTTATATAAAAGCTTAACTTCAATTTTTGCAGATCTAGCAGTTGGTGCACCACTCAGCGAAAAAGTTTTTGTATTCAAATGCAATAATTATATTACTGTAAACCTCAGTGCGGTGTTTCCAAATTTGCAGGTAAGTTAGATTTGAATTTTCTTAAATTGTCACCAGTACAGCTCGTGTACAAAATATCCGATTATCGATAATAATAATATGATATTATTATTGTAAATGTTGCACTTATAGATTTACCCTTAATGATAAGCAGACAAACTAACAAACATGAAATCATACAAACATTTTAACGTGAATATATATTTAGTTAACTATTTGTTTCACGTGCATTGTATGAGTTAGTGTGTTATGAAATCTTATTTTTAAAAGTATCTAAATATAAAGATAAAAGAAAAATATAATGTGAAAAAATTAATAGACGTAGTTTGTATTTGAAATATAAGGCAATCCATATTACTTATAATCAAAATGTGTGTAATTTACGGGATTATTAAGGTATAAATAGTTAAAACATGTAGTCACCGCTGTTATTTTTGTAGGTATTAGTTTATATGGCTGGTGAGGGGGGGAGGGTGACCCCTCTTACCTTACATAGGCCTACGATGGGAGGGTTCTCGCCGGGGCGTCACGGTGTGTGCTAACGTTATCCCGTGACGTCCCATTACGGCGCAGAGGGCAAACGTTGGTTTTTTAGTGGGTAGCCTTAAAAATGGCAGCATCCTCTATGCTACCGGGTACCCGTAACGGGTTTTTCCAAAGGAAAAAAAAATATTTTAAAGTTTGAATGGTTTATATTTTTTTTATCGCAGTGTGTCTATACTATTATTAGATTTTACATGTTAAGAACACCAAATATGATATTTGTATAACAGCAGTATAATGATAAATATTATAGAGTAGTGGTCCCAAGTACGATCCTTGTTCAACACTAAAAATAATATCGATGTACTCGTACTAGTAAGGAGATGATCTAATTACGTGTTTTCTATAAATTTTTTACAGTCATTTATTACAGTCTGTATTTTCTTAGTAAGACATATTATTTTCTGATCAATTGTTTTTGACTTCACTTTGTATTAACTCTGTATATCTGTATTTCAGATTCGCAATAACCAATCATTTTTCGACTTCACAACATGCATTAAAGTTGATTTACCAAGAAATCATAAAATAATTACTTCAAGTGAGTAATTTTTTTATTTATTTATTTACCCTTTATTGTTAAATTAACAAAAGGCGAACTTAATGCCTGGTGGCATTCTCTACCAGCTAACCTTTGTGAAGGTGAAAAATTGTAATAATTTAGATAATAAATGAATTGAAATTGGTAATTTCAAATTATTAATTATTTAAATTCTTTTATTTTCTTGTGACTTTATTTAAGAATATGTTTAAATTAAAAATTTTATGTGTTTAAAAATGTATAAGTATGTATGAGTAGCATGAATTTAAAAATGAATGAGTATTGTTTAGAAAAAAAAAGTTACTGTAATTCGTATGCAAAAATATTATTGATAAATTATTTAAATGTGAATTTGGAACAAAATTTTAAGTTTTATAAATACCTATATTTTAAAATTATGCTTTTATTTGAAAACTCGTTTTTATCAATTTGCAGAAATTTTCATAAAAGTGGAATTAATGCATCCTGACGCGATCTTACAAAACAAAGATGGTACTTTAATTTTTACTTTAGATTCTAAAGAATTTTATTGCGAAAATATATCAGTCTTAACTCCACTTGTAAGTATAATAAGAGCTATAAATATATATTGTATATAAAATATTTAAAACATAAAAATCATTTTCATTGTAACGGCAGAAAAGGAGACTATACTTAATATTTTTCAGGATGGTAATTACGATGTATTGATAGCATACAAAATATCTGCTTCTTTACATGATGTGCCAAGTTCTGAATATTCAAGTTCTCGAGTTCTGCTTAGTGACAGAAGCAATTTAGAGATTCAAGGGGATTTGTGGGCCGCGAATTGTAAAAACAGAATCGGTAAATGTTTGCCGGCGTTGCATGCTACTTTACTGTCAAATATATCGTGAGTAATATATAAGTCCTTTAATTCTCATTATTCATTTTAAAAATATTATTATTTATTTATTCATTTTTAAAAAAAAGTTTGATAATTATATCTTAAGTAACTTAAAACATTAGTAACGTGAAAATTTAACTGTGATTATATGTGATATAATATATACATATTTAAAGTTATTATTTTTTTTTTTATATTAAGTATTTTTATATTTACATCTTATATACAAAAAAGGATGTCATAAAATTTAAAAAGGGAAAATGTTTTACATTTATAGCGAACCATATATCGTGGGTACAGACAAAGTGACATTTTCGTTGTCCGTGCGCAATGTTGGCGAGACTGCGTACGCAGCCTGCGTGCTGGTGGTGGTGCTCGGAGCGCACTTGCTTCGTAACCCCAACACCTGTACGCGACAGGATGGCAACGAAAGACTGATGTGTAAATCACCAAGACCTATACATTCTTATGATATTTGGGTACGCTAAATATATTTGTTAAAGAATGTAATTCCTATACTTATCTCGTTGTATTTACGTAAATTACATAAGAATCGCGGCTTGATTATTATATAATCGCTGACATGTAGCCACGCACTTAGCACATAAGTTAAGACTCTGGGAAGGTTCGAAAGAAGTCGCAAAAATTCCAATGTGATTGACGTTAGTAAAGTCAAATTAGCATATATAATAGTAGATAGTAGTCGAAGATTGCATAAGTTTTGATATAAATTAAGAAGTTCTATAAAAATTCTCTGAAGTAATCTATTCGATTTATCCCCATTTTGACACCAGAGGACGCAGGTTCGTATATACAGCTCTGTTCTGATACTATTATCATTTTATAGATACTTGTAAAATTTTACTTATAACATGTTTATTAAAAATTGCAAGTAACACCTTTTTCTACACTTTTTCAACTGAATGGGTTAAACACGTTCGACTAAGCCACTCATCTTCATCATTCGTCATCACACTGATCACTGCTGTTCGTAACATATCTTTTACACGATTACTTATATGTTATTTTACTGCCCCTAAAAAATTTAATTGAATATAGTTAACGTTCGTTAACAGGAACTAGGTGAAATTCAGATTGATACAAATTCTCTAACTAGTAATGATGACAATATTAAAATACAATACATTACATACAATAATTGTAATAATGAAGACGGCAAACAAGAATACGAACGAGTATTTCCTTTGAGCTATGATGATACGGATATTGTTGTGACGGGGTAAGCAGAGTTTTAATTTAAATTATATAAAAACAGAATTTTGGTCGAAAAAAATGTTTCTTATTTTGAAACAGATCAAATTCTCTAAGAATCTAAATATAACATTTCTTACTTCAAGAAGAATTTGATCTCAACTCAAACGCCTATAGTAGGTAGTCTTTGTACTTCTAGAGGTTTTAACAGTCAGCCAGTAAGTCAGTCAGCCAAAAACTACATTTCTATTCTTCTAGGGTTTCTAATCCAAATGATACTGTAAATTTAACGCCCGCAGACCTCAGAATCGAAAAGTCGTTGGAACATTTCTACTCCGTAAGTAAACCACGAATTATTTTATGATTTTTTGGGATTTTATGTTTGATTTTGTGTTATTAATAATGTCACAGATTACAAATAATGGATCAACCCATTGGGTGGATGTAAGATGTGAAGTCCTACTTGACAAGAAAAAATATTTAAATTACAAGGTGTATGTAAGTATAATAGTTTTTTAAATCGTCTGCTCTGCACTGCAGGACTTGACTTGTTATTTCTAAGATACTGTCTCCGTCGTTCCACACACTAATATACTTATCCAATACCCGCCCTGTTGAGTTTAATATTGAGTCTGGATTTGAATTTCATTAGGCTTTTTGAAAATCTAATAAATAAAACTAATTTCAAAATGGGCTTCTTGGGAAAAATAATTAATATATTTTGTTGGATAAAAACATTACACATATGTAAGATCTCATATCAAATCATAAATTTTAAACAAATATAGAATTAGAAAATAAGTATATCATCTTGAGAAACTCGAAATCATAAACTGATCGAATGTCATGGCTTGCAACAAGATGATAAATTTTAAAAGCGACGGCATTTTTTCTTGGAGGTAACACGTTTAAGTTCTGCCCGTGTCGATAATTTTTTTTATTCTATATTTATTTAAAAAATAACAATTAATATATTTTTAGCAAAAATATTGTATTTGAACAAGTACTTTACTGTTTTTTATTCATATAACTCTCGTGCCTTGTGAATACTACAAATCGCCTCTTTTTACCAGATTCTTAAAGGCAGGACAGAGGCTTGTATGATAATGGAGGGTGAAACTAATATCACATCAATATGTGAAATCGGTGACATGGAACATAACCAACTAGTCAATGTTATTATACATGTTGAAATACTTCCCAACTCTTTAGGTATGATTTCATTTACATATTAATATTATTTCTTATTGTTAAAATAACCCAGTTTAAAACAAATATCTGTACACTTAAATTAATGTAAATAGTCTATTTTAGTTAGTGGATGTTTTAGATGTTTAAGCAATTTCAAAAATTAGAACATGTAAAGGGTTTTTAATAAAGATTGTACTCACGTCAATTGTGTATGGATTAAAAAACTTGTAGTGCAATTAAAATTTAATACGAGAAAATTGATATTTTAATTTAATATTTTTTATCCAATATTTAGATGACATCATATGGACACAGAATGTTACAATCACGTCGAAACTTGCCATTCTACTCAGAGAAAAACAAAAAGTTGAAAGGTACGAATATCAAAAAATAATAATCATTTCGTTCACTATGGTTCAGTATTGTTAAAGTAGACCGATGTATTCTAAACATATATCTTTTAGTATTGAATGCATGTGCTTCTTTCTCATCAAATGATACGCAATTGACAAACTTATTTTAATATATCTTTTCATGTCTGATTGAAATCTAAATGTATATAATGAAGATCATATATTCTTTTGTATAAATGATAAATTGTCACAATTTAAGCTGTAACCACGTTTTTTTTTTATTTGTTCAGTAGTTTTTAAATAAAAAACTTAAAAATATTAAAAAAAGCAATAGATTTATGCCATCTGTCATAAGTACTTCAAAGTATTAAAAACATTTTATTATTTTAAATAGATTTGTCCTCATTACTATAACGGACAATATATATAATAATTAGAGTGTACAGACGAGAAAATAATTAATTATATTAACGTTTCTCTTTCAGTATAACTACAACATTAGTTCTACTGTCAAAGTCAGTGCCGGTCTGGATACCAGTCGTCGCCTCACTTTTAGCATTGTTCATAATATTTGTAATAATCCTCATTTTATACAAAGTAAGAAATATTATTATCATATATCCATATTCTCAAAATATTAAAAATATACAAGTTCAATATCTACAGATCATCTCAATAAATTAAAGTTTAAAAAACTGTTACTTTATAATACATTAATTACATTGAAATATTAAAACATAAAATTTATTCCACCAAACTTAAACATTTCAGCAAAAATATTTTGAAAGAAAAAATAAAAAGAAATTGAAAGATTTCAAAGCTTCAATTCGTGGCAATGTAAGTATATGTACTATCTTTATAAACTTCCTTTTTTCTCTCTCTCTCTCGCTATAACTCTGCTTTGTTCACTTAAAGATATTACATGCTATATTATACTTTACACAGATAAATTAATAATATTTATATGTTGTTGTTGTTTTAGAACAAAAGAAATCAGCAAGAAGAAAATGAATAATTTTATGAACATCTACAAAACAATAACGTTCCCTAAAAAGTTTCTATAACCAAACATTTAAGTAAATAAAAAGTTTTTTTCGATATATATTTATTATTTATAAATTTTAAGTTTATTGGCCTTATATTATCAAAATAAAAGTGAGGCTAAAGTTCAATCTTTTTAATGACAAAACAAAATGATGACACATTTTAGGCGTTACTCCAGAAAGGATCATCGAGCTCTCCGTCCAAAGACGGTTCTATACACTTGCCGCCATTATTAACCACCGACGTCACAGCTTCTACTCCACAAAAAAAATCAATTGACAAACCATAATTAAAACAGTATTCACGACATTATAATAAAACTATTTCTTTTACTTTTAGCAATTTTTTTTTTATTCATTTATCCTGTAAGGTTTTATTAACAAAAGGCGAACTTTTTTTTTTTTTTTTTTTTTTATGGAAAAGGAGGGCAAACGAGCATGCGGGTCACTGATAATACGTGATCACCGCCGCCCATGAACTCTTGCAACATCCGAAGACTCACAAGAGCGTTGCCGGCCTTGGAGATAGGAATAAACGCCTTTTTTGAAGGTACCCATGTCGTATCGATCTGGAAACACCGCCGAAGGAAGCTCATTCCACATCTTTGTGACACGTGGAAGAAAGGTTCTTGCAAACCGCACAGTTGAAGAACGCCATGCATCCAGGTGGTAAGGATGGTAATGAAGGCGGTGACGTGCTGTGCGGTGATGAAATTCGGCGGCAGGCATCAGATCAAATAGCTCTTCGGAACACTCCCCGTTGTAAATGCGATAGAAGACGCACAAGGAAGCCACGTCTCTACGCAATGCCAAATACTTAATGCCTAGTGGCATATGGAAAAATTGTGGTAGGCGTTTATAAAAAAAATACAAGACGAAAAGACAATACAAATAATATTACAATACAATATATTAAGATGACTTTAAAAAGTGAAGGAAGGGGCTCTTATTATATTCTGATGTAAAAAAGTATAATTCTCCTGTCGTCTGACAGAAGTTAAAACTAGTAAGTAGATTAGTATGTGTATCCTTATTATTATAACAATCGGGATGGCTCATTAGTTTAAATACTGATAATCGAGGGCTCAATGATATAACATGGAAAATGCCAATAATTATTTATTATCATATACCATTTGAAACTATCTGCTAGAAATGCGATATAACTCTTGTTTGTTCAAATGCATGTTTTGATTCTTTCACTTTGCATCTAATTTTAGTATTTTTAATTTACTTAATCAATTTCAAATAAAAATTTAGTCAATAAAAATATTTGTTAAAGTTACGGCGTTCACGAAATGACTCAATATACACACCGATATCAAATATACAAAATTTGCAATTTACAAATTTATAAAATTTGAAATTTACAAATTTATAAAATTTGCAATTTACAAATTTATAAAATTTGCAATTTACAAATTTACAAAATTTGCAATTTACAAATTTACAAAATTTGCAATTTACAAATTTACAAAATTTGCAATTTACAAATTTACAAAATTTGCAATTTACAAATTTACAAAAAAAAATACAAAATGATATCAAATAAAATAAAAATATTATTAGTAATATTATTTATTTATATTCTTTTCACAAATAAACCCGTAGTCAAGTGTACAGCCAACGTTGTAATATTTGCCATTGTATTTGTTTATAGTACCACAGTATCTGCTATTGAATACAGAGTGAAGCTTATTCTCTGACCACTCGTCATATCCAGCCTCAGTCAAGGTTTGATCTGATAAAAAAAGCTTGTTATTTTATATTCACAGAAAAATTTTGTTTCATATAATAGGAACTATTATTTCTCTTACTAAAAATTGTTTTGAAAACCACTGGTGAACCATCTGTCTTTTTCTCGGCTCGAATACCAGCAAATAGAACGCAATCCTCTTGTGCATATAATGCTGATGGAGAGTTTAGGGTTAAGTTGTGAACAACCCTGTGTTCCAACTCTGAATTTAATACAACCAAGTGGGCCCCGTGTGACCAGCATTCATCATACGCTTCGTTCCACGAATACATTAGGCGAGGTATTTTGTAACAGCTTCCAACGTTTTCATAGTATTCATAACCTAAAATTAATGAATTGGATACTATTAAACTCGGCTTGTTTATTAATAAGTGCTTGGAATTGAGTGTTACCTTTAATATATATATCACAATGAGGGTCGTAGATAACGTCTTTTGCTGCCACTTTACAAATAAAAGGCAAATCATTGAATGGATCTGCTGACGCCAGTTCCCCACTCCTCGTCATCACACTACTTTTGTGCAGTCCGCTTTTTAGATAATCATTGGCTTCTTGATTCGGACTTCGTAGAACTAAAAAGAATTAAATAAATAATTTATGCGCAAAATAGTGGTTAATATTGTTTGTAAATGAAGTCTACCAAAAATTGTTTAGTGATTTCAAGAAGAAATTTGTAAAATATGTCATATGTGTGCCTATATATGACATATTTTACAAATATTTTTTATAGTGACAAATATGACGTAATCATGACGTACCTTTATGTCAAACTAAGATAATATTTACCTCATAATATTTATAGTAACAGAAACTATCTCTTAATAAAATAAATAAAAAATTCTATTGATGCTACTATACTGACTTAAGCTGACATTCTTTCAAAGTTAAGAATCCCACGTATTTCTATCTCGAAAATGTAAAACTTTTTTAATTGATTCGTATTGTGTTGTGTTAATATACAGCATATTATTTTTATTACATAATATGTCATGTGTAGTTTAAAGGAGATGACTGACATTCGATAAAAGCAAGATAGTAATAGTTATCAAGATATATTTAAGATGCAAGTCATATTATTAGTATATAAATTTTTCCGTCAATATGATGTCATATGAATGAAACTACATTGGTTTAAATGACACTCTTATACGATTGTAAATAAAATTTTATTAAATGATAGACAAGTATTTGTGGTTTTAAGGTTATACTTGAAACTTACATACTACTGACCGCCATAATTTTCAGATGACATTAAGGAAACTATATGAGCTCTCAAAATACGTAAGAGTTACCATGTCGTTGGTAAATCTCACGATATAGTAACATCTCTCCCAAAATATAAAACTGTATCAGTACGATGGGCCTCGCACTGGCACGGCGAATCCATCGAATTATAAGAAGTTTCTTTCCACAAAAGAAAAATAAAATCTTCTCACAAAAGAAGAATAAATTTTACATTAATATCATAGTTTTATATCACATTTTCATAAGCTGTAACACAAAGTTTTGCGAGACGATATATGTATTATTAAAGTTATACTTCTGAGGCAACTTACTAGTTATTCGTGGTACTATTTCAGCGGAATCGAGATGAACAGCATCTACTCCAATCCAGGCAAAATTACCAATATCAGGATTTTGTTTAAAAACCATGGCATGAACGTAATAAATTTCTTCCTCATGTGATGGTACAAATAGCGCACCTCCTTCTTTTTCACAAATTTGCTTTGCTTTCAAATAATAAGTATTTTCTAAATCGAATTTGTAGAAGGAATCAGTTTTCTGATGGTATATATAGTCCAAACGGTATTGTTTTGTATATGACAACTGCGCTGTAAATTTGAAATACATAACTGCTTATTATCACTAATATGTTTTCTAGATAGATACCTAAAGGTCATTAATTTAAATATATAATATAATATGTATATGTAAAGTTTAACATATAGTTCTGTGTAATTTGTATTTTATATAGTCTTAGTTATATTTATATATTTATTTGCAAGATATGTCTCACTCCCTTTATTATATTATATTATTAATACCACACAAAGTTAAAAAAAAATCAAAATGTATTATGAGATTTGAATAAAAAAAAAATAATATTTTACATTATATATATACTTTAATTAAAACTTACCAAAAGAAATAGATAAGAGACATGTTAATAAAAAAATCATGATGTATTAATTATATTGTAATAAAATTAAAAGAACTTTTCTTATTAATATTATATATTTTATAAACACTAGTTCTAAGTATCACTGCACTGATAATAATGTCAAGTTACTCATAACAAATACAAAACATTATATTATACTAATTAATTGGAACCAGTAATATGTTTAATTAGAGTAATATTAGCAGTATTTTAATTATATTATATTCAGTGTTTGTATCGATATAAGAATACACTAATATGACAAAATGAAACGGTTTTAAAATGTTTACCAAATAAACTCTAAAACTTCTCCATTTTCAAATTATTGTACTTAAAGAATTATAATACTCAGGAGATGAATAAGTTATATTTATCTATAAATATAATAATCTTAAAGTTGCCAAATACTCGGCTTGCACAGGTCTTATATTTAAGCTGTACATATGGGTTTACAACAGCTACAGTGTAATAAATGTATTTGAAATAGACTGAGGAATATTTATAACATTTAATGAAATTAGCTGCTAAATTAAATATGTGGTTATGAACTTGAAAGTCTTTTTATTACTTGAAATTTGGAAATCTCATTTGACATGTCACATTAAAATTAACATTTATAAAAAATGGAATAAATCTATACTAACATGAACAAACTGTAAATAACTTGTTCCTGTACATTAAAAATACTTTTAAAGTTTTTAGTGATACCAAATCACCATTTTTTTAAATTTTGTTCGTCTGTCTGTATTTATGTTTTTGTATGAATGACGAAAACCTAAATTTTAAAAATTAGTTTTAATACTCAAGACTAGTTGGCACCACAGAGTTTTTAAAACTTGCTATCGGTATGTTGTTTTGACACAATGTAAACTATTGCTGAGATATCCACAAAAAATCAGGTGGTCAATGAAAATTTGAGACGTTAAGCGTTCTGCGGTCTCAACATAGGCTGGTGACCTTTTTGTCGGGACACTGTTGTGCAATTTTTTTTTGATATTTTATTTTATTTTTTTTTTTTAAATTTTCTGATATATCTTTTTTGTATTACGAGGTATGTAACCAAGCAGCGTGTGGCATGAATAAAGTTTTTTGAATTTGAATTGTAATTTGAAAATATTTCACCAACGCAAACCTTAAGTTATTTGAAATTCGTAAACTTATTCGTAATTTGTATAAATTCGTAATAATTTCTATCGCAATTACTACGGGCTTCGCTACTCTTGAGTAACTAAAACGCTTATTTTACTTACAAGCTTCCATGTAGCGGCTAGCCTCACCCAAATTTTTCCCGTGGGAATAAAATGTTAAGCAGTTTTAAAAAATATGACTGTGTTATGATAA
Source organism: Mechanitis mazaeus (assembly GCA_959347395.1). Classification (NCBI taxonomy): domain Eukaryota; kingdom Metazoa; phylum Arthropoda; class Insecta; order Lepidoptera; family Nymphalidae; genus Mechanitis; species Mechanitis mazaeus. The sequence continues at coordinate 18,733,392 of OY365750.1, forward strand.
AGAAAAATCTGCATTGTAATGATAATAAAGTAGAATATAGGACGTATTGTTGGGATTTTTTTGCACCTTCTTCTTCCACCGCAAGTACTTGCGAGGTCCAAATCTTAGCTCTTCGACTCTTAAAAATAATTCTATACAGTTTCTATTTTTAAATAAAATATTTTTAGTATGAGTAAGCTTTGTAGAATTGAGTTCAAATTTAATTGAAAATAGTCCGAGCTCCTCCTCTTAATTCGTGGAAGTTCAAAACCAATAAAGAAAATCTATAAGTTAAGCACATACAAATACTATTTTTTGCACTTTTTTTAAATTGTTGTTAAATCATTGAATTTTAACCGATTTTGTTCATTTGTTTGTTAATTACTTTAGACATTGTTTTGTCAAACGCATCGAAGTACTGTGTTATTGAAAACGACATATTATTAATTTGTTTTTTTTTTTAAAAAGAAAACTACACAGATTTTTTTTTGAGATATAATATATAAATAAATAAACAAGATATAATCTTATTAACAGTATGCACTCAATGGTATTCATTTGATATTATTTTTCATACGGAATCTTCGTCTTCTTGCTTTTGAAATTCGATTCCTCTGTCTCTTTCACGTATGACCTCTCTCATATTTGCACATATCATAGAACGTCGCTGAAATTATGTCCAAAACATATAAATAATCTCAACTAAACTTCATTTGAAACTTTTAATAATGCTTTTCAGAGAGTTATAGAAGGGAACCATTTCAAAAATTAAGTATTAGTTTAGTTGCTTTTCTGTCACTTATTAATATTATATATATATATATATATATATATATATATAATATATATATATAATATTAATAAGTGACAGTGACATTATATATATATATAATATATATATATATAATATTAATAAGTGACAGAAAAGCAACTAAACTAATACTTAATTTTTGAAATGGTTCCCTTCTATAACTCTCTGAAAAGCATTATTATATATATATATATATATATATATATATATTGTATTTTCTACATTAGATACAAGATTTTTTTAAAGGTTTTTATCAAAATTAAGTAAGTGGAATCGTTTAATTGTTACTTTTATAGTACAAACAACTCACTATAAGTTTTTAGTTTTAGTATCTTTAGTATGCTTTAATATTGAAATAGTACTCTAATATTATAAAGACATTATTAAACTTTTTTCACATTAAAAAAGTTCAAAACTTACCATACTTTGTCGGTGGACCTCTTGTTTCTTTTCGTTTAATTTATCCTTAGTTTTTCGTCGTAAGAATCCATACTAAAATATATTTCAAACAATATTATTAGTACTTTTAATAATTTTAATGATTTTTCTTAAATATTAGCAATCGCTGCGCAGAGATAAAAATAATAATATTCAATATTGTCCACATACGAGTAAACTACAAATTACAGTATAGACAATATAAATATAAATATTTTGACTATACAATATGGTGGTCTCTTCCAAGAGAGTTCAAATCAGGTGAACAGTTCAAATATTGGCTCCATTAAAATTATGCTATGATGATTTTTTTTCAGGGGCTAGCTTAGAAGTAGGCCTGGTGAGGGGGGAAGGTGACCCCCCTTACCTAACATAGGCCTACGATGGGAGGGTGCTCTTCGTTGCTCGGGGCACCCTCATTCGGGGGGTCTCGCCGGGGCGTCGCGGTGTGTGCTAACGCGATCCCGTGACGTCCCATTACGGCGCAGAGGGCAACCGTTGGTTTTTTAGTGGGTAGCCTTAAAAATGGCAGCACCTTGCTGCCGGGTAGTCCCACATCACCCCCCGGCCGTCACCCCCATGGGCCAACGGGGTACCCGTAACGGGGTTTTCCAACGGAAAAAAAAAACGAAAAAAAAGGGGCTAGCTTAGATAATCTCAATTTCAGATCAGAGTTTACATTTATCTTAAAATTTAGTACTAGTTTAAGATAAAATAAATATTTAATAAAAAATCATTTGCACAGTATTTCACTCACCTCATATAACACATATGCAATTATAATTATGAGGAAGACACCGACGAAGGAGGATGCGAGGATCACCCAGAGAGGAACTTCAGCAGATGCGAATGTTAGTGTTGTATTCAAACTAAAATTTATATGAAACAAATAAAATTCCTAGAATCCAGTTACATCGTTAATAATAATACTTATTATTTTTATTGAATAATAGATTATAAATTAGTAAGCACATTTTAAGGTATTGTCAATTTCTTAAATTGATTTTGCGACTGATATTTTTCCTTGGTTTATGATAAAAATATAACTTGTGTGAGATCCAAATATGTTGTATCACTATCTTCTTTCTTTCTTTCTCTCTTTCTCTAGTATTAAACATGTTTGCTGTATGATAAAATATAATCAAGTAAATAACCTTAAATATTTATCTCCGTCCGGAAGCAGCACGTTTAGTGATGTAGTTATTGTGACGTTCTGATCATCGCTCTCGAACTCTGTAATACAAAAATATGGGTGTAGTTTTTTTCTGTATTTAGTTAAAATAAGTACAGTGACTTGTTGTCCTCTATTATTTTTAATTATTTTTAATTCTGTTTGTACAAACTTTACTATCATATAAAAAAGGTATTTAATAGTTTTGTTTATAAGTATGTATAATCTGAGATAATTTCGTGAATAATATAAGATAAACAATTAAAAAGAAAAACATTAAACACGCGGCAATCGAGCTTGCCGCTATGAAAAACTCCTAATCGGCAAATTATAACTCGCAAATTAATTAACAAACAAAACAACTTCTATTGCTTTTTTATGTTTTTTATGTAGTTTATGATAGGATTTTAAAAAATTTAAAAATTCGATTTTTTTTTCCATTTTTCAGTAAATTCGGCGGTCGATCTGACCACCTTCCCGTTGGACAATCAACATAATTTTGAAAAGTGAACCTTACATTTAGATGCTGATTCCAAATATATCTTTAGTTTTTCAAAATTCGACACACACACAGACACACAGACATACAGACACACAGACACACATACAGACAGACAGATCGGAAGGAAAAACTGAGTTTTTCGAAAATATATATTTTAATATATCCTAAATGTATTTTAACAAGGGGACCTACACTATTCAATGTAAACATCAGTGGTAGAACCTAACTTAAGATCAGGGCCCAAATTAATTTGGTTGGGTTCTTCCTCTTGTGTTTTATGTCCCTGTCCTATGTCCTGTATCCCTTGTACTTAAGATTGACTACTCAATTAAATACGTACGAACATATAATCAATTTCATACCTAAAGTTCCTGGCACAATTGCTATAGCAATAACTATGATGACTTTTTCTTGTCTCTTCATGTTTCCTATTTCACACAGCACTTGAACTTTTTCATCTTCGCTATTGGTTCCAACTTCACATTCGGTTGAGGATGTGTAAGTGTAGATCTTAAAAAAAATTGAATTGTGTATAACATGTCTTTTTTATAATATTAATATCGTGTTCTTACCTTTATTGGAGTTTTCGAATAATCAATATAGGGCAAGTTGTCCAGAATCATTTCACCTTTCACTCCCACCCAATTGGTAAGACCGTAATTGTAGATCTGTTTAAAACAATTAAGTCACTATAACCGTTTCTTTTTTTTTTAATTTTTTTGATGATTTCTTTATCCGTCGTTATACAGACGGTTATATATACAATGCTCAATACATCGAAACATTTTTTAACATTTGATTACAATCAAATTTTTAGTCTTTGATTACAATCACCAACTTTTCTAGGTGTATTTTTTTTATAATTTTTAATTTTCACTTACTGTATACACGTGTTCAAGAGATTTTCCGGAATGAAGATCCTCAATGGTCATGTTTACGATTTGATCGGGGTTTGATTGTCTAAAACATTAATAATTTAAATAAAAGATTGTTTTGACTTCTGACTTCTTTTATGTTTATAATAACTGAAGTTTTTCCCTTTTATTAAGAAAAAAATATTTAAAAATGCGTGTTACTTATAGAAGTAAAAATAAGGTGAGATTATATTTAAACCATAAGGTATTTGAATATTTTTCGAAAATAAAAACTTACCCTTTAATTTCGACCATATCGTTGTAAGGTTTTAATTCAATAATTTTTTCATAAGATGTCTTATTTTCACCACCACAATTAGAGTATAAATCAGAACGAATTGTGAGACTTTTATGAATGCTTGTCAAATAATTTGTATCGATTTTAAAATCGTTTTCCTGAGAATAAATTATATTACTATATTCGTGTACTTTTTCCATTAGATAGGTTCAGTTAGCATATTAATTCAGAATTAATTAAATTAATATTTAAGTCAATTATTACATTTGAAAACCCTAAATTGATCTTAAATTTGTTATATATTTAGATAGAAAACCCACCCAAAAACTGTCAGTCTTAATAATCTGATTGTGTCTGCACAAGAGCCCGTCAGCAGCATGTGTGCATGACCGTGGGTAGGCGACCACGCGGGCTCCCTCCACGAACACCATCACGCAGGGCTTCTGCGCTGCCCCCCCAGCATTCGTCACGGACAGAGTAAACGATTCAAGGGATGATGAACCAATCATATATGGTTGCCTGAAATATGTAATTGTATTCATTTATAAAGCACTGTTTATGAATGTTTGTTCATCCTTCTATGTTCTTATAAATCTTAACAAACTGGCACGATTTACATTACTAATTGTCACTATGGGAATCTGGGTAGTTGTCCTAATATCATTTTCTTTTTGGATGCAATCAAAATAAAATCGTTTGTTAATTTGTAAGGAACCATGAAGAATCGGTTCAGTGAAAAAGAGTTGTATCCTATTTTCAATTTGACTTACGCCATTGAAGAAGATATATTAAGGGTAAGCTTCGGTTCATCTGTAGAAGTATCGGCATTCCATTTTTCTCCAAACACATTTAAAACGCTTTCCGTGTCACTTAAAAGCACCATTTTTGGATCAAACTTTATCATTTTCTCTGGATCTTCTTTCAATGATGCGGTAATATTATATGATAAAATTAATTTGTTGCCTGATGTCTGTAAAAATATAATACTTCTAATTTTATTAGATACGCTTACTACTGCTTTAATTTTGGGGGCTGTAATAATACTATACTAGGTCCGCCATTGTTCATAGCGGGAGGATCTGAGCGAAGCATTTTTAGAAACCGCATACTTGTAAAATTAGCAGAGCAAATAGTAGCTATAACCTTAAGCCTAATACGAACTCGCGCGTGCGAATTTAAAAAATTCCACATGTTAAGATCCTTTGGCCATTTAATAAAAAACACAAATGTCACCAAAAATATCAGGATCTATATGCCACTGTACTCTTCAACTCTGCCAACTTTCTACATCCTACCATTATTCATTAGGAGGAGTAGTATTAGTATCGAAACACACTTTTGACCAGTAATAGCTTTGCTTCGCTGAGCTCAATAATGAAACTTGACAGTTTAACAATTAGTATATAATAGTTTTGTTTAAATTAATATGTATTGTAATACTTAAAGTATAATAATTTTATTAAAAAGTTACACTGGTTTCGCCAGACAGCACATGGAGTTCGAGGTTTTGGCAGTAATTGGTATTATTTTTTTGTAACTGAAATATAAATTGCAAAACTCCATTCTTTGCATCAACTTTTGCAAATTTTGCATTTCGTAATTCAATCAGTATTACTAAATCTGAAAGATATATATTTTTTTAAATATGTTTTTGATTTGCATTAGGTGTTTGAAGAAGTTATGACAATAGATTTAAATATTTTTATCACTTATTACCTGTAGTAATATTTTCTTGTTTCAAATGTGATTCAATACAGTATTTTAATACATAATCTTCATCATTATTTTTTACTTGTTGATGTAATTCCGCGCTTAGTTTTACTGCTATGAACGCAAAAGTATTAAAAACAACTACTTTGTTGTCTTTTGGCGACCCTATCGCTAATTCTAAAAAAAATATTAGTTAAATAAAGATATAAAAATATATTAATCATATTTTAATAATTAGTTATATGTTTTAAAGAATGCTTTTATTTTTAAGAATTATGAACTATCGGAGAAATTCTCATAGTATAGACATATAAGCATTATAATTATAATTATATGTAACAAATTTTTCAGTTCTTGGATTTTCTTTCATTCTCTTAACTGTTACTTACTCCATGATTGCATATATTTTTTATGCTAATATTTCTTTTTTTTTAGTATTTTAAAAATGCCAATTATATTCTATATATTTGAAGTGTTTACTTTTTCATATATATAGTTTTTTATCTTCCACTAACTATACGATACTAACTAAACTAAAGCATAGTCATACCATTAGAACCATTTCCATCAGTATCTTCTAAAATTGTGAGACTAAATCCAAAAGACTGGAAGTTTTTAGGTTGTATTCTTCTCGGAGGAGTTTTTTCATCTAAAATGCTGGCACCTGAATATATGTACACTGCGCCATTCCCGTTTTCAAATGGTGCCGCTATTACTATCTCTAGAAATTAAATAATTATAAAAAATATTATTATTTGGTTTTATAGTTTCAAAAAGAAATACATTTTTTTTAAGTTAATTTTAAATTAATTTTTTTAATAAGTCTATTCTTCGATATAATGAAACTTAAATTTTTACGTTGCCTTTTTCACAAAAAATATGCACTTACCTATTTATTTATTCTTATGAGGATTATAAAAATAGGTGAAAATTTGGTAAATCAATGTTTCCTTTACTTCAGATTACAGTTCGTATTATGGATGAAGAATAGAATCCCTAACTTACCATCTTTATCATCTCCGTCGAGATCACTAAGATTCTCGATGGCATGACCAAAGTAACTTCCACTCGATGGACCTTTTATAGTTCTCTTAAAAAGCATTTGCTAAAAGAATAGTAATAATGATAATATTCTTTTATTGTACATTAATAATTAAAAAAAACAAATTGTATTTTAAGATGACGTACAAACACAATTGTACGGGTCGCAATGAATCTAATGTTTTTCTAGACATTAATTTTTTTAGTTTTTTTCAATAAATGATTAATTAAATACAAAAAACTTAACAACAATTCAGATTAATAAATACCTTAGAACCTTCATCTGTCTGGTCTACATATACATATACAGCTCCAATGTCGTGTTTGTAAGCATTGTCAGAGTATGTCGGCGCTCCAACGAGCAGTGCCCTAGCTCCTAATCGAGCTGCACACAGCGCTGCACCAAACATTGAACCGACTTCCGTATCTTTTATAACAGCTATATTTTTTGGCTTCGAATCAAAGAAATAAACCTGAAATATTAATATTTGAAATTGTATTTTTGTCGTTATTTTTAATATATAGGATTAAAAGTTCATTTACAGAATTATGAAGTAAAAAATAAAAAACATAATTTTTTTATTTTTCTAAACCGGCACATTTTTGAAAATACGTGGAGCCTAGCACCCATCTCTGTTTTAACTTTTACTTACAGGACATCCACCATTTCCTTTCTTCTTTTATAATTAATTTATATATTAAATTGTTAGTAGTACAACAGTTTTTATGTACTGAAGTTAAAAAAGATATTACCTTTCCATTTCCAAATGTAGAACTTATAACATAAACTGTGTTTTGATTGAAAAAACGCCCACTTGTCAAACTATAACCTGTAATAAAGCTCTTTAATGCGGTTTTAATGATAAAATACTTATAATGTGTTCGAAGGCTTACCGAAGTTATGTCGAAATGAATTTTCTTGCGCTACTTTGTGTATTAGAAACGGATTGCTTGCGGGAGTGTCATATAAGATCACACGACCTATCAGATAAAAAATGATTTAATTTAAAATTTATCGTTTAAATGAAGTAAACTTTTAACAAATATGTTTTTACCGTAAAAATATAAACGAAAAATCTTTTGAAACAGTTTTATGTGTGACATAATAATATTGATCGATATAATTTTTTTATAAAAAAATGTTAACAAATAAAATTTTAATATTATACATATAGCAATATCAATTAAATTCAATAAATTGCATAAAATTTTAAAAATTATAATCACTAAAATATTATTTTCAGTATTAATATTCTACCAATGATTTTTATATTTTTTTTATTCCTTACACTGGTTCATTTATTTGCTATATATTGCATTGTAAGCTGTTCTTAATTTTTATATACAGCATAAAAATATTATTCAATAAACTAAATGATATAATATTTTAATAAGACTTTTTACCAATCATCATAGCGGGTGAACCAATAAGAACTTGGCCAGAATCAGTTATGTCAATACTCCAGCCCATTGAATCCATTTTTTGTCCTGAAATCATATACTAATTAATTCAATTCAATTTAAATTGAAAAAAATATTTTTTAATTCAATTATCTTAGAATTCGGAAATATTTAAAACAAGCCTTTAAGTAATTCTGAACAAAATATGTTGCTTTAAAAACTACACTTACCAAACTTTTTTGCGTTAATCCCGCGTTCATAGTTACTCATATAGGTCAATAATTTTGATTCATATTTATCTGATTCAATGTATTCATTTGATATACAGAGGCCTAGGGTTGCTGGCCATTTAAATTGTTCTGTAATTATTTTTTAAACGACCATTAATTTCACAAATACAACACATATTGTTTTAACAGAAATTTTATAAAAATAGTTAATTTTTACATAAAAATGAAATAATTAAGCTATTGAAATTAACAGTGTGAGTTTTTTAAAATACTAGATCGCGTTAACTTCGATTCGCATGAAGTAAGAACAGTACCAACTTAATATCGCTAGATGTCGTTGCTTTTTTATATAAAAATTTTACTTACACTCGACACACTGATTATCAAAATTATCTTAGTCTTTGATAACTGCATACAAATTAATACAAGTCAAAATTTTGGATTACAATATTCATATTAGCATGGAAAGGAGCAAGTAATATTGTATAAAATGTTTCCTTACGTTTGTTATTTTTTATTCGATTGCTTTTCATTTCTGCATATCGCGGAGCACATGTCTATAACAACGAATTTCAGATAAGTGAAAGAAAAAATAATAGTTAAAAAATTATTTTTAATTAAAACAGATTATGGTTATATCGAAATAAAAGAACTATAAGTTGAGTAATAAATGAGAAACAATGTCGATTATTTCCTATTAATATGGGATTTAAAAATAATTTTGCAAAACAAATGCATCTAAATTCGATAGAATCCCTTCAATCTCTTCGTGACACTTTCGTGATACTTAGACGATATGTTCTTCTCAAATTTTATAATCAAAATAAAAATATATGAGTTTACTTACAATAAAAAATTTTGAATTCGCCTTCACTGTCGCACCAAGCCAATAGTCATGAGTAATATTTGGAGCTAAAAAAATATTGTAAATAAATAACAAATTATTATTATTCTCTTTATTTTATTTATAATCATCATTGTATACCAATAGAAATGAAAATAATAGACAAAGTTACATATACAAGTATATATAATTATCCGGCTGTACTCACGTAATTATTATTGGTATTTGCTCGACTACTTTTGAAACCATTCGGGGTCCTTATTCATGAGGTCTGAGCATGCTCTGCCATGCATCGCTCATGCTTACGCCATATTCAGAGCTCATGAATAAGGACTCTGAATGGGTTCAGAACTCGTCTGCCAAATACCAAAAATAATTACGTGAGTAAAGGCAGATAATTATATTTAATAGTAATCATCACGAGAGTTTACATACAAAAAAAATTACATATAATTAATTTAAAATGTAATTATTGAAAAAACTTCATTTCTACTCTGCAATACAATTTATAAGATAGTTTTTCACTTACATCTTCGGAACAGATTAGGATCAACGGTCACTTTAACAATGTTTGATGAATTTAAACCAGTTGTATAAACTTGTCCGATATCATTATCTTGGGGTGCTGTTATTATTAATCTACAGTTGAAACAATTTCGTAGTTAATTTATATGTAATAATTGTACATGAAAATTTGTTAATCTAAAGATGTGAATTGCTTTTTATGCTTATGTATTTTATAATAGCTAATTTCTATGTTACAATATATACAGGTATATACGTCTTGAATCTTGATATATCTTTTACCTTCGTATTTCAGGTTGGTAGGCTATGCTATAGCCGAATAAAGAATCACTTTTGGGCGGTGGTTGCTCGTATACCTTCATTGAATTTATGTGAACGTATCCATGGCATTCAAGTATTATTTTCGAAGCCAGCAGAATTACAACTAAAATTAATATATATACAGTCTTATTTCATTATTTTATTTAGTTTTAATATTCAGTTATGAAAAATCTTAAAATAAAAAAAATTATATACAAAACAAATACTGACCAAATATCATTATATCCTCGTTTTTTTATAATTGTTGTAATTTATTTTAATATATTAATGATATTAAATTATAATAATTGTTCTGTACACCAACACACAAACTAAAATAATACCTATTTATAATTTACCGGCTTGTAATATCCTGGTTTTAGTCATCGCTGACATTAATTTAATTTAGTTTATAATTAGATTAAGTGTATTGTCTTGGTTGCGTATTTATTATATATTTTAGAGTTTCGAAGTTATAAATATGTTTTTGTATTATTTGAATGCTTTAAATCCTGATAAATGAGATAGCATACTTTTAGTACTAGCGCGCTTATTTTTCTTCTTCTTTTGGTAAAACGTTTTACTTAAATATATAATATATATTTTCGTATTTCGTATTATATATATATATCTAAATATTTTTATCACTGTGAACTGCTATTGCCTACCATTTTTTTGTCACTCACCACAGATCTACAAGAGACAAATATTATATATTTATAATATTTCTATTCATTACACCATATTGCATAATTCCTTTCAATAAAAAATAATAAAAAATGAATAATCAAATATATTTCTGATATTGAATATAATATATAAATATTTCCAATAAATGCACGCTTGTATCTTAATATAAATCAACTAAATAAAATGTATTTTAAGGAAAAGAGTACATTATTATTTTTATCGCGACTCCACAACTAACGTGGTGTAATTCTGCATAATAACGTCTTGCTTTCCTTATAAGCTAACGTATTTAATTTTATAAATAAGTTAATTTAGAAAATATATAAGCTGTAAAAGTGTTTCGTTTAATGTTATTATGAGGGGTAAGTATTATCATATTACGCTAAACAAAATAATGTTATTGTATTTTATATTTGATATTAACTTTACTACATTTAGTGGTTATATTGTGTCCACTCTATGATTATTTTCTGTATATGTATGTTGGTTCACTGGTAGAGAATGGTAGAGCTTTAGCATTAAGTCCGCCATTTGTACGATTTCTTGATTTGTGCAATATTTTTAAAATTAAAATTTTATTAAATTAAACTTGTAATATTTATAGAGACTGCATTTTTTTAAACTGTAGCACTAATAAATGACACATCCAAGCTATTCTTACTTCATTAATAGAACTGTATTTATGTGACAGTGGGTGCAAAAAATAAGTTCTTGTAAATTTCTCGTCGTTCTAGACATATGTATAATATTAAAAATATGATAAAAATCAGTTATTATTTTTTTTATACCCATTGATCAGTTTTTAACAATATTAAATATTTAAAAATATATACATTTTTAACTTTTTTTTATAAAATCTATGAAATTATATTATTACACTTGTACAGTTCTGTACAGTCTCTAGATGTCTAAACACTAATCTATTTTTTATTTTTATAAATGATAATAGTAGTGCCACCTAGTAGTACAACAGTAAATGTTTTTTCTCAAACCACACTTGAATCTGAACCTGATATGGGTATTCGATTTAGTTCCACTTCGTTATTATAGATGACAGGATTACAAATTAAATAATTAAAATCAAGTATTTAGCTTGACGCACTTCGCAATTTATGATGAATGGCCATTGATAAAACGTATACATTTAAATTTTTAACTTTTGTTCTATTACTCATGTTATTTCTATCGAGCTCAGGTCAAATACAATATTTGTATTAAAACCTAAAAATATAATCTCATAATTGTCTTTTTAAACTTATTAAACTTGCGATATTATTAGAGAATGATTTCTTGCTTGCTGTCGTTTAAGTATCTTTACAAAACCTCATCATTTCAGTGTCAGGTTCGTATAAATCTGACAATACTGGAAGTCCTAATATTCAATTTTTTTTTTATGAAAGAAGTATGAAAATCTATGCTCTTTATTAAAAATATTTACTACTGTTCCTTCAAATGCTTTCGAGTGTTATGATGACGTTATGATTTTTCGACTCGATTTACACTTTTAATAACAATTTGATGTGTTTATGATATATTTATGTATATATAGTAGAGTGAAAACAGGTTTTCAGCCGAAATCGAACTGAAACCGAAACTTAATTAATCCTATTTAAAATTTCTAAATTCATGAATGATGATATTTTCTGATTTGAAGAGCTGAGATTTGAATGAATATTAAATATTTTTTCAAAATTTATAAGAAACATACAGATATATTTTTATATATAAACCTCCAAAATAAATATTTTGAAATGACTCTCTCTGCAAAATGATGTTTTCAAATAAACGGGTAAACACGAGTTAGTTGTTAAGTTCGGCTAACGACGCCTAACAAGTTTGGAATAAACAAGTTTCAGCGCAGCAGTCGATTTTTGGTCGAAAACGAAACAAAGGCCAAAAACTTTTTTTTTGTTCGAAACTGTCCGAAATCGTAAACGAGACCGAATTGGTCACTAATATATAATAAAATTCGATCACTCTTTTATTTATTCTATTGAACTTACTTTAATTTTGAAATATCCAAAAAAAAACTAATTTAAAGTTGCAGTATAATATTTTTGAAAATAAGCCCATAATAAATTAAAATACAATATTTTTTAAACAGATTTCAATTAAAGTTGAAAATGTTATATGCGAGTTATATTCGTTAAAAATTGTTTATAACTCTTTGTAGTATATAAAAATATATTTTTTATAAAATGTCGTCAATAATTCATTTATTATTATTTTCAGGAATACTTTTATTTCTTCTAAAACTTCTATGTTATGAAGTTGCTTCGAAGGTACACTATTTTCATGAGCCTTCCCATATTGTACTGACATCGCCAGATGGAGACACTGATTTTGGATTTTCTCTAGATTATCAAAAGAAAACGAATAACTTGGGTAACTATTATCTTTCATTTAGAAAAATCAAAGTAAAAAATGTGGTGAACAGCAGTCGACAACTACTTTATACCTAATACAAAAATGTTATTTGGAAAAGTTGGAGTAAATGAAAAAAATATCCTGTTCAATGAAACACGAAAAGAAACGAATACTATCAGAATAAGTTAATACGTTAATATTAAGCTTGTTTTGGCTACGTCGCGACTACAACTGAACAAATTAAAGCTCTAAAAACTGTAAAATATGAAACTTTGGATTTATAATAAATATTAGCTATAATTAACAAAAATACTGTATTTTGTGTTTTTATTACTTATTTTAACTTCCTTCAAAAAATATAAAAAGTTACGACAGAAGTTGTTGTTTGTGAGTTCATTTATTCCAAAAATTTTTGTTTTTTTTTTAATATTAAGTTTTATAATTTTAGTAGTGGGATCACCCAGGAGTGACATAAATGGAAAAGTTTTTACATGTCCACTAACAGATATAACAACAAACCCAAAAATAAATATAACATGCAATCGAGCAAAAATAGACATTGACAAACTCGCTGGGGATTTTCGTACACGTGGGTACTTACAATTACATAACATTATTTTCATACAATTATATGATTCAATAAGGAATGTTAATAATATTTTCAGCTCCTACCGGCATCCCTGATCACCCCTGTCTCCTTGGAGCATCACTAGCTGTGACTGATGATTATATTTTCGTAAGCTTACAAATAAATATTTATAATAGCAGGATTTTAAAAAGCATTAAATATAATCAAATTTAACATTTCATAAAATAAATAGTTGAACCAATTCTCTGATTTGTCACTTTCTCACTAACGATGTATTTCGAAGGTGTGAAAGTGACAAAATAGAGAATATGATACACATGTATACAAATTTTTATTAGTAGCACTATATGCCTAAAATAAAATGAAACTTTTAAAATAATTTAAATGTGAAAATTATTTAAAATAGTCATTTTTTAAATTTACATTTATGTATACGAATAAAAGATTATAAAAATAATTAAATTAATATTCCAGACGTGTGCTCCATTATGTTCAAAATACCTTCGGTTATCCAATGGTTCTTCACAATTAGGAGCCTTTGGTACATGCTTCGTCTATAATGGTCAAAATGCAACACGATATTGTGGCCTTCTCGAAAATTATGATCAGAAAATATCAGACCCTCCAGTTGGTAACTTATATTTATTATATTTTGAAGTAAATATAGAAGCGATGATAAAAATATGTATATATTTGTTCTAATTTTTTTTAAAAATAAAAATATGATATTTTTTTTGTATATTACAGAGAATTTCTACGGGGGTGTCGGTTGGACAACATTTGCAGATCCTATAAATAATTTAATACTCATAGCAAAATCTATATTAACTAACCACATTACTTACCTGGACATAAATAAACCTCTTGAACCAGTCATGGAAAAGCGTATGCCCAGAAATCTGTTATCCGTATTTACTTATAAAGGTATAATGGTTTCCAAGTTACAATTGCAAATTTTATACTTAATCTGATTAACAGCTGATCGAAAAGAGCAAAATAAATAGAGTTCTATATATTTATTTATGATGAATAATAAGAAGAAATAAAAAATGTTAACGAAAAAATAAAACAAAAATTGGGGGGGGATAATTTTTATAACTTGTGCTATGAAAAATAGTAACTACATATTCTTTGACCTACTAAATATACACCCAATTTCGATACAGGACATACACATAAAGGAATTTGGAGACAAACGCTGTGACACGAGAATTTTATACATAGATTATATTTATATTATTTTCATTTAATATTTTTTTTAGGTGTAACTTTCGCATCCGGTGTATTTTTCAACGATAATAAATATCTTTATGCATTCAGTATGAAAAAACAAAAGCAAACTGGTGGGGTAAGAATATAGACAAAAATTTTGTGGATGAAAAATGTTATGATGTATCTTTTTAATATTAAATTTAATGAATTGAAGACCCCAATTTTAATGTAGAGAACATTAACCTTTCAGATTTGTATTATTATTTCTTTGTGTATAATTTATTTCAATTTGTATATATTATATTGTCTATTACCAAAAATTGTATGTTAGTAAAATTTAATCTTGCAAATATTACTTTTTAATGATTTATATCTCTTTTTTTTATTTGTTCTGAAAACTACATTTTAATTTCTCTTTTTATCCTATAGTTTGTTTTAAATGATTGCTTCTTGTTTCAATTAATAAATAAGTAAATGTATATTTTAAATTATATGTTATAACTAACTTTTTTCAGATAGCCTTCATGTACTACGAAAAAGACAGTAAAAGTTTACAAATATTAAATGATGACAATTACGGAAGACCTATACTAATAAGAGACGACGATTCTATTTCTATGTATGGAACCGCTCTCCACAGCGCGGATCTCAATGATGACAAGTTCTCAGAGCTGATAGTTGGTGCTCCTGGATTTTCAACTTTAGAGGGCGGCTTTGAGCTTGGTGCTATATATTTATATATCGGTGGTGGAGACGTAAGATACTATATAATTGTTCATCATCACTTAACACTGACTTAACATACTTTGATGAGATACTTTCATACTTTTATTTACTTTCTTTTACTTTTTTTTTATTTTTTGATGTATTATATATAACTACTCTACTATTTATACATACTTTTTGAGAATATTTTGAGTAAGTTATAGCCAAAAATAGTTTTAGCAAAAATTAATTTATGTGACATATATTATTTATAATAATTTTAGCTAAAACTTATTTAAAATATAGGTAGCCATAATTTAAATTAAAATATTCTCAAAGTAAGATAGCTTAAAGTCAGAAGCTAGTGGTCGATTTGTTTATAAAATCTATACATATAAAAAAGGGGACAAGTTTGTTCGTTATTTATGATAATATTCGAAAAGACTGTTTCTTCGATGTATTATTTATTTTATTTATATTATATTTTTTTGGAATTAAACCAATATAAGTGATCACTTGTTATATATTTCATAAGTCTATTGGCTTGATTATTGAGTTTCCTTAATTAGTTTTATTTATTTTGTAATCGTCAGACACATTTAACATATTTTAATTTTCTTGGTAAAATAAAAAATATATATATCAGAGAATCGAAATCATATATTTTGAATAAAACATTTTAGGTTGTAGAGAGAAAAGATTATACACATCGTATAATGGGAACGATAGATGGTGCGCGTTTTGGTACATCCATTGCTTCTTCTGATCTTGATGGAGATGGCTTGGCAGGTATGGCAATTAACTTGATACAGCTTAGTTGTAAAGTTTTTTTTTGCAGGTTGTATAAAGAATATCTTTACCGGGATGGTACCACCTTCTTAGAGAAGATTGGCGTAAAGTACTTATCCTCTTTATAACTCCTATATCTGACGAGCGTCAACCAATTTAAAAAAACCTTAATGTTCGTAGAAATCCGATTACTGGCGTAAAATTCTTAAGATATAGGAAAAAACTGCAAATTCAGTTCAAATTTACCAGAACTCACATCATTTTCAGAACTCTTCGTAAGTGCACCGTATGGAGAAGAAGAGGGTACGATATATATTTTATCAGGTCATGAGCTTAGACAGCTACTAGATGGATCTATCAAAGAAACCTTACTATCGAGTTTAATGCACACACAGACAATATTCATTAAAAATTTTAAAACATTTGGATATAGTTTACATGTTTTTGGAAAAAATGGAGCAACTTGTAAGTTTTATTACATTTTATTAATTATAATAATCCGACTGTAATCATGTAATTTACGGAATTTTTGCCAGATTAATTTTGAACCTATTCGGTTCCTTATTAATGAATTTTGAGCATGGCGGCATCACGGCTTGAACTGCCTGCCTTTATTATATTTTTCTTATAATAAGCAATGTGCAATATATGTTATAATAATGATTTAATATTTTATATAAATATGTTATGAGTAACTTATTGAATTACAAATTAAGAATTATGATTTTTTTTCAGTCTTAGCAGTAGGTTCACCATCTACTGGCCAGGTTGTTTTATACCGAAGTTTACCTTTAGTCACTGTCTCAGTGTTGTTAAG
Source organism: Mechanitis mazaeus (assembly GCA_959347395.1). Lineage (NCBI taxonomy): Eukaryota > Metazoa > Arthropoda > Insecta > Lepidoptera > Nymphalidae > Mechanitis > Mechanitis mazaeus. The sequence continues at coordinate 18,750,665 of OY365750.1, forward strand.
AGTTCAAGGTGACAAGGTAATCCAAAAATAAAATGATGTTAACTAGATCTACAAAGCTATATTTAATAATAAATATTTTTTAGAGTGTACGAGAGCAAGATACAAATTTCACTGTCATAGTAAAAGTAAAGCTTGAACATTCAGGACAAGTGTTGGACACACCTATAAGTAAGTATAGATGTTACTAAATCATTATAGATATTTTTTTTTTTCTAATAAACACTTGGTTATTATAAAGATGTAAGAATGAACCATACTTAGTTATGTTTAGCGTACAATTTTATATAAATGAACTATATATAAATGTGACCACCATTTTTGTATCGACAATATTTACACATGAAATTCATTTATCTGTAAGTATTTGGAATGAAATACATTTAACATATTTATAAAAAGCAATCGCAGCTGTCATATTAAAAATTACTCGTTACGATGACAGAAACTATCGTGTAACAAAAACTTTTTTATATATATAAATAAAAATATAATATGTATATATTATTAACTTTTAATTTCAATTGCTTTATTTTAATATCATTTTTATATTAAATTTACAAATTGAAGGAATTGAAGAAGTTAAATTTACATTATATTTATGATATAGAGCTTATTTCATGGACATTGTTTTCGTATGAAGGCAGATTCAAACATTAAGTCTGTTTTTGAATTCTGTGTAAGCAAATTACATTTCAGAATTGTTCTTGTCAACTGAAGTGACTGGCGACCACTCTAGTATTCAGGGTAACACCACTAATGAGATTGAATTATCCAAAATTACGCCTGAAAATACCTACGAGGTCGTAGTTTTATTGGTATGAAATATATTTTTTATTATTTGTTTTTTAACAGTCAACCTTAAGAATGAGCAGACTTTAAAAACGCTGCAATAAAGAAAAAATGTTACAAACGAAAATTGTAGAAAGTGTTATAATTATGTGAATAAAAGTAATAGGATAAATACTTACTAAAAATACAGAAGTATATTAGATATAAGAACATTAACATTACATGAACATTAAGAATTATTATCGAGCGAAGCTCTCTATAAGAGACTTTTCTGCATCCTTTGTGCAAGCACCAATCAAAAACGGCACATCCGAAAATTTCCAAACGCAACTTCGGTGTCGTTTGCACCTCGCTTCGCTCAATATGCTAACACATACAGAGATTTCGCTAGTCGAAATTGAGGTCGGTTAATTAATTAGTCACTAAAAATATCATCTGTATGCTATTTCGTTAATAAGCATTTTTTTATGTAATTGATTTTGAATTGTTTTTTTAAATTTTAAACAAATTGGTTTCAAGGGTAAAACTGGCCCTGGAGACTATAAATTTACTGCCAGAGTAAATGATAAAGAACCATTTAAGCAAAAAGGTAATTATAATAATCAAAATATCATAACCTTTTTCTTCTTAAAATATCTTAACTAAAATATAAGATTTGGGACATTAGTTTTAAGTAACAATAATTACTGATAATATACTTTGCGGCTCGTCTACGACCGTAACATATATCTATAATTATAAGTGGTAAAATTATCCTTCTCAAAGATTTGTTTTGATGATATTCAATAAATATCGAGTATTTATTATAATTACAATTAATATTTATATTAATTTTATTTTTAAAGTTTACGATCCAACATTAGTAAAGTTGACTCCTCAAAGTCAGACAATATCCGCGTTGGAAGTCCCGAGACATTGCAAAGGTGACGACTGCGTTCCCCGATTTTTAACTAACTTCGAATGGTCTGGCAGGTATACATTTCAATTATATATTTCAACAATTTTGTAATTAATTGGTTCATGACAGCGGATTAGGTGGAGACCTCCTCCACCTAAGTTACAAAGATATTATATTACATATCATTTTGAGTTATGGATGGACATATCGAAAGACATTCATAAAATAATTATTGTATGTTCCGTGATCCATTATTATTATTATATATAATTATTACTGGTACTAACGTAAATACTATCGCATTTTGCCCCATTAGTTTCGAAACTATTCGAGTTTTGTTTTTGAACTCTAAGCAAGGTGAAAATGTGTGAAATAAAAAAATAAAAATAATAATAAAGTATGCACGAGAAGAATTACTACAACTAAATTTATTTATTTATGAATTTAAATATTAACCTAAAGATTAAGGTTATACAAATAAATAATTAAAATTTATTATTGTAGATCAGAGAAGTATATGTTAGGTTCGAGTGATTTCGAGACTATGCAAGTGGTGATAGTCAACGAAGGTAACAGTACCTATGACTCCTGCGCATGGATAAAAATAACAGGTGCTCAGGTACGTTTATTTTTATAAAACCTTATTTACAGACAAACGTTCAAATTCGACTCGAATCATAAAAAAACATATATCGTTACTGACAATTTTTGAAAGTTATACGTATAATAATAATATTTTTTACTGCACATGATATATATAAAAATACCTTCAAGAAAAGTATGACAACATATTTGAGGTATATAATGTGGCGGTCTATGTACAGCCATGTTAAGCTTATTAAATTTTAAATAATGTAATGAAATATATATTCGATAAGAGCAGGATATCAATCCAAACCCGATCTCAGAAAACCCTCATGTTTCCCAGAGGTCGCAGATATAAATCCTGCTTATATCGATAAATTTTTCAATCTATGTTTAACCAAAATTCACTACACTAGTACACTATAAGGTAATCTTATTTAGAGAAAATTATTGATAAAAAATTTCAGATAGCAGTTTTAGAGTGCAATAAACCTGATGGAATTTGGTATAAGTGTCCTTTGCGAATTGATAGAGATGGTATGGTGAGTATACAAATACATAAAACCTTATTTTCTAACTACATATTACCTAAAGTAATAAAAAAAAACTACGTCTTTGTTTGTAGCATATTATTTATATTCGACTAGACATGAGCCGACCTACAAGTAAAGATAAAAGTCTTCAAATTCAAGTGCATTTGTTTAATCATTGTGCTTCATTTAGTTCAAATGCTACCATGACGACAAATAAGGAAATTTTATATATATTTAACAATGAGGATATTGAACTTGAAGGGTAAATTGTTTTTATTTTTAATAAATATAGTATTAAAAATTTATGTAAACGAACTTTAGATATGCGACCTTTGTGAAACTGACCAGTCGCTCTATCAAATGAGCTAACGTGTTTGTACAGCTTAGATGAAATAAGCATTTTTTATTACATATTGTTTTTATATTTGTTCATAATTATGCACATATTAATAGATAATTTTAATATAGTTTTACTTATAATACTTCAAATTTACATATTAGTGCAGTAAAAATAAACAATATTTGTAATTAAAACAGAATAATATGTTGAAAGTTTAATATTATACTGTTTTAAACATGTTTATTGTTTTATCTCAATTTAATATCATTATAATTCTAAATTTATACATGTATTTACTAAACACTTGAATTTCAAATTATTTTTTAGATCTTCCACTGAACGAAATTTCACGGATAGTGAAATCCATAATGATGTATCAAATGCAATAATAAATATTCATGAAACTTACAAAGTAAGCAATATTAAGAAAAATTATATTATTTTTTTAAATTATATTTATCTATATAGTAACATATTTCTAATTTTTAGATTACAAATAATGCTACAGTATCTTGGAAAGGAGTTGTCGCAATATTGAAGTATCGGGATTTATCATTTGTAAAGAATTACATAGTGAGTTTTAATATTAATTATATATTTGAGTTAAGATAATAAAAGAAAAAAAGTCTTACCTAATATCACTTATAGTGTATAATATATAAGCTATGTTAAATTAATTAGTTTGTCTCGTGACAAAATCTTGTACTTCATAGCAAAGATACATAAATATTTTAAAACTTTGAATATGATAAAAACATCACTAATTATAAGGTTTTATAGGGTTCCTTATCTTAAAGGAAGACTCTTATGGGATCACTTTGTTTATTTTATCATTTGCCATGAAGATATTATAGTTGTATTAGAAAATGAGGCTATAAACTGTATACACAGTTTGAAGATAAGTAATGATATCAAGTTGTAATGTTATTAAAATTTTACTTTTATAGATAATTGGGAAAAAGAAATGTGATAAAAGACGATCTGAGGGTTATGTACAAGTTAAGTGTATTATTAATGTTGACTCGTTGTCTACTGACTTCATCCGCACTTCAGCAATCCTATCAAAATCAAAACTAAGTAAGTTACAAATTGTCTTGTCTGTTATTATCTTTAAATGTCGACTTTTCACGTCTAATATCTTTATGTTTAAAAGCATTTTATAGTTCTTTACATCGAGCTATCATTATAAACTTAATATTCAGTTTTGTTCATAGCTATGATGATTTTAAAATGAAAAATGTGTGCTTACGAACTAAGTGACTTTTAAAATGTTATGTTTAAACATAACATCGACGTTTGCTTTTTAGTTTTAGGTACTCATTTATTGATATATAATAGATATTTTTTTTTAGTTCCACACCTGAGACAAAGGAAACTGGTTTTGAATTCTACCTTAGAGCTCCATTTTGATTCTGCAGACACTAAGTTTGCTAAGTAAGTAATAGGACTTATTAATTAGTTTAATACTAAAAGCTAAGATATTAAGTAATTCTAACATTATATAAGCGAATGTGACTTTGTTTGTTTGTTACGATAATAACAGGAAAATTTAATTTCTGAAGGTATATTACTTTTAATTATACTTTTATCATAAAGAAGGAGCCATAACAATGTCTTACGCTTATAAACAATATATAAATAAATATTCCAAAATATGGTCTTCAAATACGCAGATATACTACAACAATATTCGTGCAAAGAGATGTCGAGTTTTGGGAAAACCAAAATATCATAATACCGGTAGCTGTTATAGCTGGCTTGTTTATAGTGGGAACGTTGGCAATTATTTTATATAAGGTATTTTGTTTCCTTTATTACAGTTCATTATATTAATACCTAACAATATTAAGTCTGCTTGCTAATCACCTGCCATTTTCATTTTCTTCGAACTCTGAAACTACTAATCCAGTTTTGCTGTAATATATGTAGTTTATTCAAAATAGCAATTGAAAATAATCACAAAGTGTTGATAAAATTTAGCAAAAATACTGAAAACTGTCTCTACCTTGCAATGAGTGTATTTTTCTTCATTTCTTTAAACTTTAGCTTCACTCAAGTTAAAAAATAGTCGGGAATATTGCAATAGTAATTACGTGAATACAGTCGGATAATTCTAAATGCTAATAGAAAATGTTGATAAGTTTATTTCACCTTTCATTTGACCTTTAAATCTATAAAAATATCTAAAGTATCTTCAAAACTAAAATCATTTTTCTCCCTCACGCACGTAGACGTAATAAATTGCTTGTATTACCATAAAGTTGGGATTTACGTTGTTTTAACTTATGATTTCTATTAGTACTGTATTTTATTTAAGTACAAAAAGTTACTTAATTTTAGTTCTTGGACTTTCGTGTTCCTTTGTATTACCGCTGTATATATTAACTAGTTGAACTGTACTTTACTGTACTAAATATTATTAATAAAAATGAATATGTTTTTGGTAAGTCTGCCATTAAATCACCTGTGTTGATTTCAGATCGGCTTCTTTAAAAGAAAAGGAAAAAAGAAAGTGAAAACCTTGAGAGACTCAATAAGAAAAGGAACTTTCGTAAGTACTTCTTAATAATATAATGTTTTTTAGCCATTAACTTAATATATACATAATAATAATGATATAATAATGAAATATATTTTACATAATAAAAAATTGTGAACCCATATATTAGTTTAGAAAAAGTGCTTGCTACATACTAACTTGACATAAATGTCAAACAATAATTTTTGTCGGCTTATCTATTTGTCTATTTTTTATTCGCTCTTCACATAAAAGCTGCTGGACGAATTTGAATGAGATTTGTTATGTACGGTCAACAGATAAGCTAACTGTTACTTTTTAAAAATTCTAAATTTTTACTGAAATATTATTATACGACGGTTTATTATCCGATCCCTCTCTGCAGATGAAGTCGTTAGCAAAACACCTTACCATAAAGTAATTATGAATATATTGATAATTTAGCATTATGTTGTTAGTACTCTACTAGATAAACAATTTTTTAAAGAATATTTTTTTTCAGATTTTTAATAAATCGTGGGTTATGAAACCACTACTTGAGCCATTAAGTATAAACATTTTGCTAAAGTTTAAAGATCGAATTCTTTTACTCTTTTTTACATATTTGTTCGTTTTCTTCTTTCTTTTTGTATGTCATTTCGTCGATTTCTTTTAGCAGTGCAAATTTTTATTAATGAAACTGCAAGACTGCAAGACATATTGGGCAAACGTGATCGCTTTTGTGGGCCCTATTAGAGCCTATTATGTCTGCAAAATAAGTTGGCCCACAGCGATCACTTGAAGGCAAGTCAACGAAAAGATATATAATCCAATTGGTCGATAATTTCATCTGATCGTAATCGTTCGCCTTAATACCTGACTGACTTAAAAATATTAATTGGCGTGCTTGTTGCAATTCGCGACCATTCGCCAGCTGTCGCTAGTTTCGCCCAAATAAATGGTCCGCAATTAAGCTGTTGCATTTCTACGAAGTTGTCCAAATTGTGGACGGTAAAATATATATGAAATAAATTTTACCTTAGGTCGCTTTTGCTGAGGCTAGGCCGATATAAATTGCATCAAAATTAATAATTCAGATTTTTCAGTGCATTTAAAGTTAAATTAGTGATGCCTTTAGATTATATCTATATATCTATATATTGCTGAGATATTTTTTTCCAGGATGGTTTAAGGTATTGTTTATCAATTTTTATACAATAGAATGCTAATTATATTTCAGCGTCGACCATCAACTTCGGCTGGTGCTTCAGATAATAACACTGAAATTCAGGAAGCACAGTTATGAAATTGATACTGCCATATTGAAGTTTTTATTTATTTATCGTTTACAATCTTTTATTGTGTTATTGTATGTGTATAGTTGTGACAAAAATATATGTGACATATATAAATATAATCTTGAATGTTTTAAATAACAGAGGCCGAAAATTGTTTACCCTTCCATCTCTGATTTTGATCTTTTCAATTATAAAATTTTGATAAATTTGATAAATGATAAAGGAACATAATATTTTAAATTTGTTAATTATTATTTTAAATATATTATGAATTCAGAAAAATTCTAACAAATATAAATATTATATCTAAATATATACACAAAATTTTAATAAAATTTTGTAATTAGCATATTTGATGATTTGTAAAATATATCTTAAATTTAAGGTATCTTTGATATTTATAGTTCTTATATAAGTAGATGATTGTCATATTGTGTGAATTTACACAAGTATATTATAATATAAAAAAAGAAATAAATTAAATATAAATAATTTTTTCAGTAAATAATGTTTTTTTTTTACGTCTTATTTATACATTTTTATACAATTTATTTTACACATATTAATAAGTTTAAGAAATATGACATGCTAAATTTATGTATTTCAAATATAATATATTCGTATCTACAAGATTAAGACTAATAATAACCAAGGTTCCGAGCCTCTGTGCTCAAACCCAGCATCATCTGCGTGACCTCGTCACCTTGTTCTGAAATCCGTGAGGGTGGCCAGTGGAAGGATGATCCTCGCAACTCGTATGTGTAGACCAATGGAGTATTCATCTTGTAGCGTACCCAGTCCATACTTCCACCTGATGCTTTATCTGTGATGTTAAAAGAAAGAAAGGGATGAAATTAGACATATCACCTTACTGTTTCTGTAAGGACGCATTTCATTATTAAATAATAGTTTGCTATTGCCATCGAAACTTAGGACAAGGCAAACGTGTTGACATTGACATAGTATTTAGAAATGATGTATAAATAAACTTTAAAACTAACAACTATTGACATGGGTACGAATAGTTATTGCATTATGTATTTGCATAGCAATATCAATTATGTGGGTTGTGTATTATGTATTTGCATAGCAATACCATTATGTGGTATCAAAAATGTTGTTGAGATCAGATAAATCAAAAGATTTTTTAACATTAAAAATTAGTAAATAATGTTAAATTAAAAAATAAATTATGATGTACATAACGTCTCCGCGGCAGTACCGGGTCCATCATATTGCTCTCCATTGACTCTGTATCCGTATTCCAGTGAAACTTTTCCGATCTGAACCTAAAAGTAAATAAATTAAGATAGATTAATATCTATTGATGTAATCATCAATGTTTCATTTTAAGACTTATTTTTCGAGAAATTATATCTCATTTTCGATATAAAATTTCAATGACAGCTGTTCTCGTAAACAATAAGAAATAATATAATTTTCCTGCTCATTGAATTCTTTAGCATCTGTCTAGAAATTTCAATACAGAAATTATATAATTAACTAATAAAACTTACTAAGTCGTCATAATTGTCGACATGATGAGTTGAATCTGAAAATGGAACCAATAATAATGCTGCATATGAATGAAAACCCACATAAAATAAAAGGTTATCAATATTTGATATATATGAAGATAATGTGCGAGTTTCTATCTCTGAAAAAGGCTTCGATCCAGCGTACGTTTGATAGTCACATGGATTATGTGATGATGAATGTTCTGAAAAAGGGGGTAAAAATAAAACAATTTAATCAACTTTTAACCTATCGTATTGCATAATACACGATTATTATATCAACGTGATTTTAATATTTTATTAACTTAAAAAATTTTCAAAAATTCTGCTGATGACTTAGCCTGTAAAAATGGCCTCTTCAGCCTAGTTCAAAGGACAGCCAAGATATATAAAGATATGTAATATTATAAATTTCCAATAGATAAATAATAACATCACTTTTATTATTTTCTTTTATAATCCCTAGATAATATGTAATAACTTAATATTTGTAACAAATATATTTAAGAATTAAATATTTATGAGGTAATTTAATGTTTAATTACTCACGTCCCCAATTATAATTCCAATTTCTATTCGGGTCGGCACCCATACATCCATTTCTAGATCGGGACCGAGTTTTTCTCCAGTAACGGTCCTGTTAGATGTATTTTAAAATGTATAAAACTAAAATTCTTATATAAATATTTATATATGATGAATGTTTTTAATATTGTGAATTTATTTTTGAAATATAATTTTTGCGGGCGTATAAAAAAATAAATGATTAATCTAGAAAATCTGTCGCGTTTTATATGTCTCTATGTTCGAGCTTCATCAATTCCGAACAAATTGAAATTGGAGAATCCTTTTGTGAAAAAGAAATAATTTGATCATTAAAATGCTCCACAAATCGAAAAAGATTTTGTATAAAACGACTTCGTTGAGGTTGGAATTTTCGCAATTGGCAACAGTGTTTTAAAAAATAATCTGGACTAAGTTAATGTAGAATAAGTTTGTAATGAACTAAATTGAATTCAATTTTTATTTTTCATTTTTTGATTAATTTTCTTTTTGTTCTAATTTTATACTAAACCAGATGTGTCTAATTCAACACGACATACAGTGTTAGGGTATATGACATCTGAATATATGACATCTAATAACATATGACATCTGAAAGCACATTACTCACAAAGACGTAGCTATAATGATATCCATCTGGATTAACAGTGGGGAAAATCCTCCAGTCGAACTGATCCCTCAATCTTGTTACATTAGGATCGTTGCTTGTAAGCAATTGATTGATGAAGTACGTTGTAGTAGCCGGAGCTATCCATTCCCGTGCATGTATACCTAAAGAGCAACTGTCAGTTTCGATTCTTGCGATTTTCTCTTCTTACATGTAGGACATTTGTATAAGGGTTTGAATTTTGTATTAGTTCAATTAAAACTTTGAGATAAATAGGCGTTTTGTGATTACTTGAAATTTTTTTTCGGCCTGTCTTTTGCATATTAAAATTTTTATGAAAATTGGTATATACCAATTAATTTACTATTTACTTTATAATATATGTACTATAGTATATATAATTACTTACTATATAGTAAGAGTATGCGATCATGAAATTGATGAACTGGAAATCTAACATTTGCGTAACCACATATTCTTAAAATCTGGTTATTAGTAAAAATTATATATGCAGCTCTACTTACGTTGCTTTGATTAAACATTTATTTGAGCTTTTTAAATGTAGTGAAATGTTAAAGTTTTTTTTTGCTTTAATAAATGTCTAATTTGTTATTTCAAGAAAATGTAAAATATTACAGGTAACAACAAAAAAGTGTTTAAAAATAGCAAGAGATAAGGTCTCCAATTAAGCAGTAATTTACCTGATTCGATAAAAAATACAGGCTTAGGAGGATTATTGTCGCCGTCGTCTGGTGTATTTATTCTGAGACCTCGTATGTCTCGCCCTTCGTAACTCTTTCCGCCCACAATTACCTTTGCCCATTGTGGATACGATTTACTAACTCCTTCTAGATATGAATATATCTGAAAACATACAAATATCGTTTATGGATTCTCACCTTAATTTCCTTTTTAGAATTTTTGGTAATGATCCGGTATTTAATATAAAAGTTACTATTTGTAAGTATGTACGTATGTTATTTGCGTACATAAAGTATAGCAGCAATATTATATATTGCTTTTACATATTATTTACTTAGTTTCTAGCATTTATTATGAATATATATTTTTTATTCTTCAAACTTAAATTTTTTTCTCATTGAAAAGTTATTTATTTTTTATAATTTTGTAAATTATAATTAATAAAGAAATATTTATCGTGTTATATTTTTTATATTAACATAGTATCTATAATAAAAGTAACGAGGCCAAATCTCTTTAACTACATTATAATTATAGACAGAGAACTCCAATTAATACTAAAAGTGTTTGTTTGTTGTTCACACTCTACTCAAAAACTACTTGACAGAATTATCTTGTTGAATTGTGCAGGGTAAATAACGTGCCGTGTTTATACTGTATATATGTATGCTATATACATATAGTACGGATTCCTAGAACATGAGTGAGCTGCAAACTGAAACCTTAATTCAACTATCGATTTGGAACTTAATCTGATTACGACTCATCCGTTTGGTTGGTCGTTTTAAACCACGGAGATTGTGAGTGTGTCCTATCAACAGCTGGAGTTTAAGTTTTTATTTTCACTGGGTTTATTGAAGTGGTATTGAATGGACTTATTTTTAAAATTAAATTTGGATATCTGATAAAGTTGTATTAATGATGACAAATCCCATTACAACCAACTAATTTAACTTGATTGAAGTTATCAAATGTGTCGCCTTAATTATAATTTAAGCTGATTTGAACTTAAATTTGTAAGTTTAAATCTAAATTAACAGTTATATTTGCTGTGAGTATGGCTTTTTGGATTTAAATTTAGGGTTGCTCATTTAAACTTAACAGTCCTATAATTAGTATATTAGGTAAGATATTATAACTTACTTCATGAACATCGTAATAAGCATCCCACGAGAATTTTTTCTTGTATCTTCTCGTCGGCTTTTCACTACGGAGTACTCTAGAATATACGTTATTTGAAGTTAAATTAAAATAACTTTGTATCAAGTAACAAAATGAAGAAGAATTCCATTATAAGTAAATGTATCCAACAACAACAGTATCGACTTACTGCGAGATATCATTATTAAGAAGAGTAACGTTCAAGTTTTCTTTTTTAACAATTTCTTTGAACACAGTATCTAATTCAGGAGCAATTAATATTTGAGACGTCTTTCTGTTACTCAAATAAACGAGAGAATCCTGCAAAAAATAAATTATTAATACTATTGTAACTACTTTCAATATATTAGCACACTTACATCTATTTGTTGCATATAACTTGACATCTGATCCAAAGCACTGTTACTTCCTTTCACATCGTAATATTTAAAATTTTTGTAATCTTTATAACGTTCGACGATTGATGCTTTTGTAATACAAATGAAAATTACAAAAATAATAGAATATATTAATGTCATGATTGGAAAATAGTTTCTGAAAATAAGTATAAAGTGTGATTTGCTTTATATTGGAAATGTGTGCGTAGATTCATTTTATTATTCACGAGATATAAACCATGTGTTATAGCTATAGCTGTGATGTGTTATAGCTATAGCTATGATTATGCTTCCTATGTACTTGATTGATTAATTCTAATCAAGGTGTGGTTTTAACAAATTAACGAGAAGGTTACGTCAATAAATCTTAGCTTTGAGTAAATTGTAAGGTAAGTGTCATCACTGCTTTGGAAAATTTTATATTGTGTCATATAGAAATGTAATATTTATATTTTTATAGTTTTGCTGTCGGTGTGTGGAGGTCGTTATGTTGTTAACAATCTCAAGTATGTCTTATTATCGCAAGTGCGGGTGCTTACTATTTACTAATACATTTATTGTGTGATAAAAATAAAATAATGATAAATAATTACCACTTCAATTTCTTTAATATTTTTAAAAAAAGGTGTATCTTTATTTCTAGACAATAAGATTTTAATTAGAAGGTAGAAATGAATTGTAATAAATTAATATTTTTTGTGAATTATTAATTAAAATTGTTTTTACTGAATTAGTGACTGACAAAGAAATAAGAGCAGGCAGTGACCATCTATCCTAATATTATAATGGAGAAAAGTTTATTTACTTCTTTGTTTGTCTGTTTGTTTGTTAAAACTAATTGATGGATTTGAACAATTCTTTCTGACTACAAGAGGCTGGTTCATGAGGAACAGTATAAATTTATCTAGATCCTAATAGAAAATAGAAACATTAGGTGGACAGCATGTAAATTATTGACAAAAACTACCAGGTATAACAGGCGGTTCATTTCAGGACATCAACCCTTCTCTTACAAATCGGTATTTTATTACGTGTATTTTTAAAGGGCGTTGTTAGGTATGAAATATTATCACAAAAACAAAAACGCTGGCTTTGGTTGTACTCAAACGATGAAATGAAACCAAATATGTTCACCTAAAACGGAGATAAAAAAATAAGTATTTTATTTGTTACGACTTTGAAAAGAACATAATATTATAGTAAATACATCTTGAAACAAAAGGAATACAAAGGGTTACATAACAATATATTGCTGACAGCTAAATCAAGCAAGTGCGTTCTCCCTAAAGTGCTATAAAAAGGTTTATCTCCAGAAATGTTGGCTGAGAAAATATAGAAGAACGAAACATAAACAATACACTTACTTGTGTTAATATCTTTCGAAATAATTATTTCAATGACATTTAAGTTGTATTGAGAAGAGTTATTTGTGTGGTAATATTTCATCTACACATATAATAAAATTGTAAATAACATAGCATATAATAATAATTTAGCAAAACAACATAACTTTATGTATAATATAACTGTACGTTTAATATATTTTAAAACTTTTAATGGAGGTGTATTACGTAATCGATATATCAAGTCACTAATATCTGAACGTTCTGTCTGTCTGTCTCTATGTATGTTTGTGAATAACTAAAACTACCCAAGGATTTTGTTAAAATTTGGAATGATGATAGTTGAAAGTCCTGGTCAAAATTTAAGACAATGTTTACTGCAGAAAAATTGTTAATTCTTGCGGAAAAATACGAAATACTAATTCTACCATTAAATTTTTTTTTAAAAAGGTATAGGGGCGCCATGTGATATTTTACGGAACAACATCGAAGGCACAACTAGTTTATAAGAAGATTTTTTTTATTTTGTTTTCAGTGATTTAGGTTACAAGGTACGAAAATAGTTATCTTGCTTCCAGTGTTAATGAATTGTTCAATAATACCTACTTAAATAAGACTTCAATAAAGTGGTCCCTGAGTACAAACAATTGATGAATAGAATTGATAACATTGATGATTTTTTATACTATTTGATAAATATAATTCACTTGTGAGAAGTGAATAGTCTCGTTTCTCTGCTGGTATTTAATAAAATTATAACATATTGTTTTTGAAAAATAGTGGACTATATCAAATTTAAAACATGAAATATATCAAATATGAAAATGTTAAATGTTCATTCAGATATGTTCATTCAGATATGTTATTCGATCAATTTCGCCTAACTTCGTTAGTTTATTAGCACATTTTACAGAAGTAAATTGCAAGAAAAATTTGAACATTAATTTGTACTCTGAAAACATCGTTTCAAATTTATCTCAATTCAAAATCTCTTCGCTTCAATATCACAGTTATAATTGTATTTATTTCTCCGAGGGCTTTATTTGTACATTCGCGTGAGATAATCAAAAACGTCAATTGCTTTAAATTGTTGTTTATATCTCGTTTATATTTACAAATATAATTTTTATGAAAGAAAACAGAATATGTTTTCTTTGAGAAATATTTTACTATTTTTAATACTTATTCAACCATTATATTACGACTTTTCTAAAGAGATATCATACTACTTCTAATGAACTTTAAATATAGACCAGTTGCTCAGAATATATAAAAGTATGTAAGAAACATTAACTAAATTTATTTTTGTATTGAATTCAAGAAAATGTTCATGTTACAGCCTCAGACCTGTATTTTACAAGTCAGAACGTGTCCCAATCAGAAAGTTTTGATGAGAAAGAGGAAACTTACAATAAGTTCACTTTCTCTTTGTTAACTGGGCCTTGGATTAACACGTACGGTATAAGACGTGATATATTGAATTGTATAGCATTGTTAGAAAAGAGTTAAGAAATGTTACATAATCATTATTTCATTAAAATTTATAAAATCCCCGAAAAGATTTTTATATGTGTACGCTAAAAATTCTGACATTATTTCTAATACAGTGTGTATCCTAGAAATATCCTAGAAATATCTGATTAAAAAAACCTTTAAAAACGTACTAAAATTATCTCTTCTTGGGAGCTATGATGACACAGACAGACACACAAACATGCAAATGCACAACAAGCGAATCTTATTGCAGCGCTCGTTTTTTGTCCAGAGATAAAAACCCCTATAACACTGTAAATTAAACCAAATTCTTTAACATTACCCCAAACTTTTATTCTATAATATTTTTATTGCTTCAAGTAATTAAAAAATATATAAAAATAGCTTTAATTCTTGAAATAATTTTAGTTTTGCTCATAGTTGATTATATCTTTAGAAATCTATTTGAAGTAGAGTTTGGTAAAATTGTACAACTACAAATTTACAACAGATATTTAATATTAACTATATATTTACTTTTCAACCGTGTTTTGACAGATTTGTTTAAAAGACAGCAAACAATATTTTGAGATTGGAAAATTTTATATTATTTTAAAATTGATCGAACGGCTTGTGCCCTTTATTTGGCTTTGAATAAATATCTGTGAAAAAACCGATAAGGAATAAACAATAGTAATAAAACACTAATTTCTTTGAGAGAAGATTCAGAACATAATGAGAAATAAATATCATAAACATTAGTAATGTATTAAAATAATATTACAACACAAAGTTAATGAAGATAATAAAAAAGGCATAAAATATGTTGCAAGTTTTTTATATTGCAAGGAAATAGTCAGTTTATTAAAGAAAAACCACTTTTATCTGTGTTATAATAAGAAAGTATGGTATAAATACTTAGATAACTACGATATTATGAATCTCGGGATTAAATCGTTTTAACTTAGTTTGCGAATAAAAACGAAACATTAACCGTTATATAGTTTAAGAGTAAATTGATTAACAGAAAACCAAAGTCAACAGTACCGTGTAATATCTCAAAAGTAAAACAAGAAATATAGAAATACTACTGCTTACTAGTATATGTATCAATTACAAAAAATCTAGAAATATATAGGAAAACAGCTACAATATTGTTATTATAGCAACTCAAATTTATAAAACTTTCTTATAAGGTTTAAGAGTTAAAGTTTCAATACTTAAAATCTCAAACGAGCTATATAAGTTAATTTTTATTTTACCACCGTGATCTAAATATAAGCATTCCTTGGTCAACCCCATCTAGTGACGTAAATCTGAACTAACATTTAATTAATAGATATAATCAAACAATTTCTAATCCATACTATATATTGCAGTTTTTATCGTAGCAATGTGTTCTCAATATAAACTTTCATTAAATGTCAAATAATCGAATTAAGTATAGTTTAATTTTTAGTTTATTTATAGGTTTTATTTATTAATGACATCTGTCGGCTAGAAGTTGTACTTTTTTTAGTAACTAAAAGCATCTAATAAGACTGATAATTGAAATAGCACAAGCTGATTAATTTGTTATATTATATGTATATTATCTATAATAAATGTTATATTTTTGTACTTGGTTAAAATATAAAAAAAAACAAGCGGTAAAAGATGCGAGCACCATATGTTCCTACTTAAGATAACTTTGAGACAGATCTATTTTATTAACATTATTAGAGAATATAATAAACAGACATACTTATTATTATTAATATTTTACATATTCTTAAAAAAAAAAAGAACCAGATATTTATTTGTCAAATTGTGCTGACTTTATACTGATATAAACACGCGTCGATTGATACCACAACTACCCCATTCATTCAGCTATTAGTTTTTTAGATCGTGCGAATAAGCTGATTTCAGTTTTATCTGAAAAACCGATTTTTGTATAAACATGATTTTTAACTTTAAACTTACATAGATTTAAAATAGAGATACAAAGAAAATTAATCAACCAGGGCAGGAAATGAACCAGTGACTTCCCAGAAAACCTTTATTTTACAAGTTTTTTTTTATTTCTTTTAAATCTACTATCTATTATCACTATCATTTACCATAAAATAAATGAAATTGCAAATAATCAATATAATTTTGTACATGATTATTGGTATATGGTGTTGAGTACCGGATTAATTTAAATATTTGCATTGGTCTGCTTTATAACGATTCATAATAATAATAATAATAATAATTTTCTCTACGGGATTGAAAAAAGTTATTACAAGCCTTAATAATTATATATTTCAATTTTAATAGAAGAACTTTCTTAATATTAAGATACACAAACACATTTTATATTTTATTTTAGGTTACATTATTTATATAATTATTCTTCATATTATTCATATTATACTGAAAAGATCACAAGAACAAAATTCTATTATTTTTTCTGTTTTCATTTCTTTTATCTTATTTAATAAAAATCTAACAAATATGAAATTATTTTCTTTCATTAGTGTATACAGACACGCTTATACAATATTTTTATATTTGAAATATAAATATCTTACTTCATTACTTCAGATTGTTTGATCTTATAAAAAAATAAATAACATGTACTATTGAAATATCATGAAGAAGCAGTGAATGTCATCTTGATTTGTTAGTAGATTTATAATAAAACTAGCTGTTAGTCGCGGTTCTACTCGCGGAAAAACATTTTCATTTACTTTTACTAAAATTAAGATTAGTTGTATAGAAATTCAGACCAAATAGCTCTTAGTATTTATCTGATCGACTGTCGGCTGATTTTTTTAAATAAAAGGAAAATGTTTGACACTTGCTTATTTCTAAAAGTAGATTATGTTAAAAGAAATAGACTGTTCTGATACATCAAAAGACGAACTAACATGTTGTGAAAGATATACGCAAGCAAGTTTATAATAACCACGAATTATTTCAAAAATCACTCGTGCATTACGGAATTAGAACACCTTTCACGAAGATTTTCACGAATTATTCTCTACTTGCCTTGAATTTGAGTGTATTTGCAGTTGAGTGTATGTGCAGTTCATTACATTGCCGCGATTCAATTATGTTAACTATTGGATAGTTTAGAAATTTTGCTGCTCAATTTAATATAGTAAG
Organism: Mechanitis mazaeus; assembly: GCA_959347395.1. Taxonomy (NCBI): domain Eukaryota; kingdom Metazoa; phylum Arthropoda; class Insecta; order Lepidoptera; family Nymphalidae; genus Mechanitis; species Mechanitis mazaeus. The sequence continues at coordinate 18,768,484 of OY365750.1, forward strand.
AGGTTAATAATTAATTATTTTCTTTAATTAAATAGTCAAAGTGTGTTCCATAACGTTAATCGGTGTCATAAGAAATACAACTGACTCTGTTACATTTAATAATCCATTTTCATATCCATGGTTTCATTTTCTGACGATGCTGAACAATTTACTCAGGTCATTTGCACAGTGACGGATCTAGTATATTATTGTTTATATTACATACTAAAGAGAGTATTGTGAGAACTGATGTATTTTATTTCTGCGTTCCAATTTAATGACAATCTAACAAATATAATTAATTACATTTGCGTATGTCATGTTTATGTAAATAATATCACGTAACTATTAACTGTATCGTAATTAGTAGAAGAGAGTTGAATGTCACCTTGTCATGACGTGAAAGATGTATTTTATATAATTAACGTAATGTCTCATCTAATTTTTTGGACATATGAGTAAATAATAAGTATAGTAAATTTCATCAGTCGAAACGATCTATTGAGACCATTATTCTGCTCATCACGTTCATTCAATATCATTTAGGAATAGAATTTTAAATATATTATAAACAATGTCGAGGATCATTGTAATCCAATTGAATATATTTTTAAGATGATAAATTTCAAAAAATAATTTGATTTAAAAGAAAATATTATAGTTTCTGCTTCAAAATAATAATATAATTATTTTCAGAAAAACTTTAAGTCATCAGTTTTAAAGAGGAAATCAATAAGTTTTCTTAATTATAGTTATGTATGTTTGGTATCTATTATTTTAAATTCATTATTTTAAATTTATAAGTGTATTACTTGTTGAATGGTTGATACAATAGAGTGCTGGCCCGAATAGTTTGCGGAAAGAGTAAAATCCGATTTAAAACGTTCTTTTCATACTTTCTCTATGTGTCTGTTAGCTCAAAATATATTTTTAATCTTTTATAATCCAGACGGACGCTTGGAGCGTACGAGTCGTTCGCCACATGATAGGGCCGGCTCGAAGTGCAGCGTCACCAATAAAGAGAATTCTAGCAAATTGGATAATGAAAAAACATTGTAGTAGTAAAAGTCTTATAACTCAAAATAAATATAATGCGAAATAAGAAAACATCTAATTAATAAAGACAATGGAAGAGAACTATAAATTCAATTGTTTAACAAGACCGTCTTGCATTTCACAAGTTGGTTTTCTTAAGTTAGTTAAGTAATTAGTTTCTAACTTATCACGCGCTGTACGATGCAGAGGTTTCTTATGAGGGGAAATCGACATATATCGGCAAAGTTCTTATAAAGGTTTGTGTATAAGATATAATGATATGAATGTTGTCACAAATTTTAATTAAATTTTCATTGTCTTTGAATATATTATTTATATTATGTAAGAAACAAAAACTTTGAAAACATTATCATGCTTTATTATTGTTAATATAAATCTATTTGGAAATTTAACAATATAATAAATGTAAATACAATTTTCAAAGGTAATAAGTTCAAGAGTCGAATTGTTGTAACAGCAAACGAGATTGATAAGAAACCAGACCGCGAAAAATAACTAAAAACCTGAAAATTTTAACGTATCAGGTAACGTAAATACGTTATATATAAATAAAACTTAATTTTTATTAATTAATGCAACTCCCGTAACAGATCTCTCTTCGATATTCTCAGAGAGTATCTTGAAGGTATTATTTCATACAAAGGCTTAACTTCAAAAAAGTTGCACTTCGAGATCGCGTAACAGTTTGTGTACCAAAGTTCCGTCACTATTACAAGTATATAATGTTGTATAATATATTATATGTATAAAAATATATATGGAGTTATCTCTAAAAAAATAAAATATCATCTTGCTGTTCTTTTGGTTACAATATTAAGCATATTTTACGCTTCATGGAATATACTCCCTCTTAATAAGAATGAAAACATTTACAAAATTTTAAGACTGAACTCCAAGAGAAGAGTAAATATGTAAAGAAAAATTTCAAGAACACATTCATCATATATTACTTTAGTATAAATTAAATATTCATACGTATTTGTTATGAAGTATTACAGTACACCGAAATATGAGCAAAAATAACATTTGTTTGTTATTCTTGTGAATAACCATTATTTGCTTAGGATCATAATTCAATCATAGTATTTAGAGAGGGTTCTCGTACATATGTTTATTAAACATTGTTCTCTTATATAAGTATTGACATTTTTTACTAATCTTGACGTTGCTCGCGTTTTCAACGAGCTATATTAGCATTACCTAAACATTACCTCATCCTCAGTACTAAAACAACAAAAGATAAAACCAAATATTTTTGATACAATTCATTCTTTAAGTTTTAAATTGAAGTGTTATAGCCGTTTTTAGTTTAATTTTTAAGCAAGCAATATTTTGTATTCGTGAAACAGTGAACACAATAAAAAAATACAATAATAAATTTTTTGGAACCCTCGTAGACTTAACTTTTAGGTTGAAGAGTGTCCAGAAGGACTTATTTTAAGTATAGTATTAGAATAGGCATTTCTGACTCTTCAAATTGTCGTCCACAAATGATCACTGATATGGATTTAAAGTGAAAAAGGTATAAATAAATAAATGAATATGTGATCTCTTAAAATATTGTTTACTATAGTACAGGCAGCAATTGAAAAAAAACAAGACATACGATGGAAAGTAGCAATAATATAGGAATTATTAGAATTAAAATTAAAACTTACTGAATTTTTTTACAATACTGCTTAATTCTACTTAATACTTAAGACTGTAAATCTTTAACTTAATGTGAGATTCTGATTACCTTGGATTATTTCAAAAGCTACTCGTGCATTATAGAATCAGAACACCTTTTACAAAGGTTTACATATACGTATACATATACGTATACATATACATATACATATACATATACATATACATATACATATACATATACATATACATATACATATACATATACATATACATATACATATACATATACATATACATATACATATACATATACATATACATATACATATACATATACATATACATATACATGTACATGTACATATACATATACATATACATATACATATACATATACATATACATATACATGTACATATACATATACATATACATATACATATACATATACATATACATGTACATATACATATACATATACATATACATATACATGTACATATACATATACATATACATATACATATACATATACATATACATATACATATACATATACATATACATATACATATACATATACATATACATATACATATACATATACATATACATATACATATACATATACATATACATATACATATACATATACATGTAAATAATTTTTCATTTACACATAATTGTAATTTTTTTTTACAATCTTTTACAAACAAACTAGGTTATGTGGTTTATAATTAAAGTAATGTTAATGTAAATATATAATTAAGTCGCCCGTATGAAATAGCTTTCGTGCCCGGCTGACAAAAATGACTGGCTAAAAGCAGCCTGTATGTTAAAAGATAAAGGCTAACTCCGTATTAAAGTTCATCTAAATCGTCTTCGTTTATTAACACGAAGACGATTAACAAATATTCATATCCATCCATCTATACGATCGTTCACGCTTATAGTTTTAGTAAAATATAGGGTTTGAATGTTGAATTTCAGGAAACCTACAAATTGGTACGGAAATGTCGAGGGGTTAATACGACTCGCAATTTGCCGTTTCTTTTTTATCTCTCGTTTTTAGTTTTTTCTGTTTTTTAATGTAATAATAATCTTAAAAATATAAATTATTTACAGTAGAAACACTAGTGTGTTTTTACTGTAAATAATGTGTAATATGTACAGTAGTAGTAGTAGTCTACTACTACTGTACATATATCTTATTTCATTACTTCCAATTTTGAGATCCTCAAACATTAAAAATTACTACTATTTTTAATTAGATGAAGAAGCGGTGAATGTAATCTTGTACCTTCGTGCGAGACATTAATACGTGTAATATCTTACCTTCTCACCTGTTTTAATATAAAGCCGTGAGACCTAAAATTGTAATACATTTTCCTTAGTTAGCACTTTGGATATTCGTCCTAAACAGGTCGTAGTATTTTATCTCTTATCTGTGTTTATACAAGTCGTCTGATCTGACGAGATGAAAAGGAAATGTTTGACACTCAATTTATTTCGAAATGTAAATAATGTTGAAAGAAATAGTCTGTTCTAATACATTAACGGTCGAAATTTCTTAATTAAAAAGGGGTTCATTTTATTTTTTTAGAATATTTAGTATCTGGTTCAATTATGAAATGCATCCGTAAATATTGACGTTTTGAGGTTTTCTGAGTAATAAAAACACATTTTTAAAAGCTTGTACGTTTGTGTGTATATGCAAGCTTTTATGTCGGTTCTAACTTCTCACTACCTGATTGTGTAATTGACTTTGTTTTAGTACCAAGCGAAGTGAAATCACTTTTGAGCTGATTAGTTTTGTTTTCCACTGAAATTGATCAAGTGGTTTTTTAGTTTTATTATAAAAAAACTAATTGCATGGTCTGGATGGATGTGGAATTGATGTTGATATTTAATATAGAAGTGATAAGTTTTGCAAAAAAATTAACTATGCGATTTTTTTTAAACTTAATCACGTAACTGCAATTTTTAAGACACTAGTTGAGATATGGTCACACAAGTGAGTCCAGCACCTTCGTAGCCTAAACCTGTGGACGTATTTGGTGATTATTTCACTTATACTATTCATTCATATTCACGAGTTTGAGAAGTAAAATTTTTTGAAAACTAATTTTCCATCCCACTGAGGCATTCTTTCCAGTTTTACTTTTTAATACGGAATAATAAAAAAAATATATAATAAAAGACTGAGATTAAACATTGAGTCATTAATGTTATGTTAGATAGTTCGTTGTTTTAAGTTGGTTAAGTAATTAGTATCTAATATATCAAGCAAGTTTTTATGAGAATAAATTAGCGTATATCGTCAAATTTTATATACAGATATATGTCTTGGATATGTGTATAGTCACAAATCATAATCAAGTTCATATCTCCTTTGTTTTGTGATTCGTAATGAACTAAGACAAAGGAACAGGTAGTCTAGTAGTATGTGATCATTGTCGTCTATAATATTTTGCAATTCTAGAGGAAACTGATACAAATGGTCAATAAAATAGTAAAATGCGATATTAGTAATAATACACATAATAAGATGTTTTTATTTTCATGTTTTTCCATAAATGTGCTTGTCATTGAAATCCTAAATAACTGAACTATTATTACATATCTGTTTATTATTATGTGTATGTGATAGAATTTACAATTTGACCTGTTAGATATTACTGTAAGAACAAGGATTATATTTATTTTCAGCACAAGACGTAAGTTCCTAAGTAAAAATAGAAAAAACGGTTTAATACTATATAAACTTTACTAAATTTTCTTGTTGTTTCATATTCAAGGCTAATGAGTAAATTAAAATTACGGAGACTAATTTAAACCATTTTATTATAATTTACCCTTAAAGCTTTTTAATTTTATTTTTTGTAATTATCATCATAAAACTTTTATATGTTAATTAATTTAATTTATATAAATGGTTGTATCAAAGTAATGTTTAGCATATTTTATTTTTGTTTGGAATTTTAGGTCAGTTTGGGTCTACAATAAAACAATAAAGATACGTATCTGAAACTGAAAGGTTTTAATTGTTTTATTAGGGCAGCTCTTTCCAACTTATCTGATAATTTATTAGATAAATATACATCAATGAATCATACAACAAAAAGGTTTTTCGAATGAAACATTAAATAACATTTACAATATAAATAACTAAAAACCATAGAACATTTAACATTAATAATATTCTGAGAGCTGTAAATTACAAGTAAAATCTAATTTAAAGTAGTAGAGTAAGTGAAAATGATCCTCAGTTCTAAAGTGTCCTGTTAATATTTCACGATATCAACAAACAGAAAACGATACATATTTATAGTTGTTTTATATGCTATTCAAATACTCTTAACAATAAAAACACAATTCAGACCCGTCTGGGTCTGCAAGTGCTCATGGGCGGCGATGATCATTTTCCATCAGGTAGCTTGCGTGCTCGTTTGTCCCTTACAGCATAAAAAAAAATAGAATAAGTTAAGTTGTCAATATTACAACATATGTTAGTGACATATCCTTAAAATATATTACATAATATTATAAAGATATAAATAGTTGTTGTATGGTTGCATTACGTCCGCCTGAGGTAGATAAGGCGGACTGGCGGAGGACGGCCCAGTCAAAGCTCCTTCGCCAATGGAAGCGGCGGCTGGAATCGCCAAATGCGGGGCAATGGACGATTTCGGCAATCCAACCTATTCTCCAGGACTGGATTGCCAGAAGTCATGGGGTCCTCACCTTCCACCTTACACAGTTCCTCTCGGGGCACGGTTGCTTCGGGAGGTACTTGTTTAGGGTGGCCAGGCGCGAGGCGTCTGCGAAGTGCCACAAATGTGTTCCCGAAAATGATACGACGCAGCATACGCTCACTGTATGCCCGGCTTGGGTGGTCCAGCGAGCGGAGCTCGTGGCATATGTGGGGCACGACCTTTCTTTGCCCGCTGTAGTTAATGCCATGGTGGACGATGAGACATCGTGGGCAACGATGGCCTCCTTCGCGAGGACGTGATGACGCAGAAGGAGGCAGCGGAGCGGGTCTGATAAATCGTCTGAGGAATCTGGTCTGAGGAATCTCTTGACCCTATCCGACGCAGGTGAGTGGGGCGAAGGCGGTTCGCTGAAGCACGTCGCATGCCGCCCTAACGGGGACCTCCGGGCGTTCGATTTGGGGGATCGGGCGCCCCGTAGGAGATAAGTCCCCAAGGCGGTTGATGCATAAGGTGCTCCCGATGCATCGACTAGGGGACGAAGGGGCTTCTCTTCTAAAAGAACCCATTCCAGAGGTGGGACGTCTCTGAGCAAGAACAGAGTTGCTACTGGTGGGGATGCGGAATGGGCGCACAGCAGTCTCCCTATTGTCACCACAAAGCAGCGAAGTGGAGCACAGTAGAAGTTTAGCCGGTAAGAGTGCGGCATAACAGCGGGCCATGCCCGCGGTCCGCGGCATCCATGAGGATTCTCCTACTATAAAAAAAAATAAAAAATGTTTGTATTACGTCGATTACAAATAACAGTAAAACTAGACGCGTCTGATATACTTTATACTTAGAGTGGATATATTTCAATACAATATGCTGTCTATTATTTAAGGTCAGGTTTACACGACAGTTTTATGTGAACAAATCGGTCGTATGTTACACCTGTCAACGACCGTGTACTGCTTGGATTTGGTTGGTATCAATTCCATAAATGTTATGTGAAGTTAATAATATGAATTAAAGTCACCTAAATAAAGAAAAAAACATGGAAACTAATTCATAATTAGATAGAATATCTTATTATTTCACTGTCCTTTCTATTGTTTACTAAATTATATAGATACAAAAATAAATTATATTATTATATTTTTTTTTTTACAATTATTTCGTTTTAATATTCAAGCCATCAAAATAATTACAAATACATATTTCGAGAATAAATCTTAATTTTGATTTATTTTTTGTTTTCATAAAGTCAGATTATTAACTAAACATGTAAGAGTCTTTTAAAAGACTATTTTATACTTTCTTATATCAAAGAAACTATTAAATCTGATTCAGTCCAATATTCATTTAAAATATCATGTACTTACTGTACCATTATTTATATATTCAATTGTATTTGACTACGTAGAACCTAGCTGTAACCAATTCACTGCAGGTCTGTACTAACCTCTCAGAGGTATTCAATATAAAATGGATGAGACCCACTTTCCCTTGACACCGACATGGTGAAGCAAGAGTAGACAGACCAACAGACCACGTAAATTTACAAAGGTATTTTAGTAGTATTTTTTGTTTTCCAGACTGATGCTTCTTACTAAGCGTGTACTTTGAAAATTTTATTTTGTATTCTGAAATTTAATTATAATTAGTTATGTTTTCACTATTAAGAAACAATAAGTAAGCTATAATCTGAAATAATTATTTTATTATTATTATTATTAGAAATAAGTTTAATATAAAGACAATAATTTGTTGACCAATTTCACCTACGCATTATTTAAGTTTTTGAACCTTATTAAGCAAAGAAGTATAAAACAAATTATTATTTGTTTATCTAACTTTATCTAACTTTATCTAAATTCATACTTGAAACAAATGAATTTAAACGAAAAAAATGTAATTTGTTTTATAAAAATGACAAATATCTACATTACAATATGCTTGACTAGTTTTGAGCCCGTCTGGGGCCCTGTTCCTTGGGGTTCAAGACTGGCCGGTCAAATTCTGATAAATTTAATGTAATTATAGCCGAATATCTATTGATAAGAGTAATTATGGATGATGAAAGTCTTAATATAAAAAAAAACTTACCTTTTACTTCAATAAAAAGATACATAGGAAGATAATAGTAACTAAAAGCGAGAGATGGCTTAAAGCAGGATTCGAAGAGAAGTTCATTATGAGTGAAATAACATTTTAAAAGAGCGATAAGAGGTAAGTATGGATACATTTTATAATTATTTTTATTATGTTCTTAAACTTTTATGTGCTTGATTTATATTAATAACAAAAATTTTTCAATAATAACATGAAACCAGAAATAGAACTGTATGTATATATAACTATGTAAAAAAAGTAAATACAAAAAGACTACTATCCTTACCTATCCTATTCCTATCCATTTGTGTATATTTTTTCCAAAAACTCAGTTTTTCCTTCCGATCTGTCTGTCTGTATGTTGGTCTGTGTGTCTGTGTGTCTGTGTGTGTGTCGAATTTTATTTTTCGAATTTTGAAAAACTAAAGATATATTTGGAATCAGCATCTAAATGTAAGATTCACTTTTCAAAATTATGTTGATTGTCCAACGGGAAGGTGGTCAGATCGGCCGCCGAAGTTACCGAAAAATTGAAGAAAATTTTCGAATTTTTAAATTTTTTAAAATTTAAAAATTAATTAATTTAATTATTTAAATTTTTTTTTTCTTTTGTTTGTTAAATAATTTGCGAGTTATAATTTGCCGATTAGGAGTTTTTCATAGCGGCAAGCTCGATTGCCGCGTGTCATATGTTTTTTTCTTCGTCTCTACATATCAAGGATTGTATTTTAGAATACAATATGCTCATTACTCACTGACAAGTCGTTTCACGTACTTGCTTATATCTGCTACACATATTTTTAAAGGAGGAAAAAAAACAGTAAAAAATATTAATATTTTAAAATATTATAAAATTTTTTTAAAATATTATAAAAAAAATCGATAAGAATGAATAAAAAAAACATAAATCTTTCCGTTATTTTAACATTAAGATAGCAGCAGCATTTCAGTAACAAAAAATAGAATCATCAAAACAAAGATAAAGATAATATATACATTTAATAAATACCTCAGATATTATTCATTATCCTTATTTTTAATATAAACGAAATGGGAAAAGATAATGTATTGTATGCCATTAAGAATAAACATCAGAGGATTTATTTATATACATAGCTTTTTGTATTAATATGTATTTACTTTTAGTGTTTAGTCAATGCAAGACATTTAAGTAATTCTTATATTTGCTTGTAAGTAATTCATTCGTTTTAAATGTTGAAAATATTTAAATAAAACTTATTTCATATAGCTCATATGCAATATTTACATGATACCAGCAGTATGTGGAGTTGTATTGATACATCATTACCATATTTTTTAACAGAGAGAATTAGATTTCAATTACAAAATGATGATGAAGGGTCATAATTAGCATACGGAGCGAGCACCTGGATACCATTATTAATATGGATAAGTTTCAGTCAAGAGATCCGGTTGGATGGCCGTTAATATGGCCTCATAAATATGGAAATTTTCTATGTATTGTCATATAGTCTGAGATTACTCTCATGTGAAATTGTCTTCATTTTCATAATTTGATGAAATTATTTACAAATTAGTATATATTATTATTACAATTGGGTTTTACTTATTAGAAATTAAATAAAAATAATATAATTGACATCTGAAATAGTTCTATAAAAAAAAAACGAGGCTTTCGTTTTTTTCAAAATCGCTCATATCAAGAAATCTGACAGTTAAAGTTTTGCATAAAACAAAGTTTAAATTTCGCGAATACGCATCGATTGGTACCAAAACGAAGTCAATTGTACTCTCTACGTAACTACTAATTATCTAAAAAGAAATGCTGCAACTTTTTTGAGGACTGTTTAATAGTAAATAGTCTAGTTAATCTTTGGGTTGGGGGTAGGGAATAATTATATCAATGTCTAACATTCATAATTAATTCTTAATTTTAAAATTAAAATATAGGATATTATTAAATAATATTTACAGAGAAATTTAAGATGATAACAAGATCTCAAGAAACATTCCCATTATGATGCTTAACATTATAATGTACAATATGTATGAGATGTAAATATAGAATATACACTCCATACGTATATAATTCAAATATAATGGAATAATAATCCTACCCCATTTTACTGTGTATCACTTTTACATAAAAGATACAACGAATGTTGCGTAGAATTTTCATTTCTTGCTTATCGTTTAATGTAACATAAACAAAAATAATGGTGATTATAAGAAAAAGCATTATAAATGATAATTTAAGCTATATACTAGTTTTTACATGTTAGTTCTATTTTTGTAATTACTTTTAATGAAATGTAAGAAAGAGACACCAAGGGCGTCTCGTTATGTACGTATTTTAAATTCAAAATATTTTTATTCAAATAGGCATTTACATGCACTTTTGAATCGTCAATTATTACATTATAAAAATGTCAGTAGTCAGTCCGTCCTTAAGCTACCACCAGCTCGGAATGCTGTTCTGTTGAGAAGAGCTAGCCAGAAACTCAACAGTTGTTCTTTTTAAAATATGTGAACCATGTTTGATGTAAGAATATCCTGCAAATGAGTCAACAACCAAAGCTCCACACTAACCTTTTACTTGATCGACATACGATCAACTAAGATTTCTTGTATGCTATAATAAGCTTTATTTAACAGTATACTTTTAATTTTAGATTTAAAAGCAAGTAAAGGAAGGTCTAAGATATCTTGTGGAAGCTTATTATATATGCGAACACTCATGCCCATGAAGGATTTTTTAACTTTTTGCAGACGAAATATCTGCGTTGAAAGTTTAGTTTTATTCCTAGTATTTATAGCGTGTCTGTCACTGTTTTTTACATATGTATCCAAATTGTGACGTACAAATAAAATGTTATTAAATATGTATTGAGAAACGACCGTAAGAATACCAATTTCTTTAAAGACATCTCTCAGGGAATCTCTAGCTTTTAAGTTATAAATAGCCCGCACAGCTCTTTTTTGTAAAATAAATAGAGAATTAACTTCGGCAGCACTGCCCCATAACAAAATACCGTAAGACAAAATACAATGAAAGTAACTAAAATAAACAAGTCGAGCTGTATTGACATCTGTTAATTGTCTTATTTTTTTAATTGCATAGACGGCGGAGCTGAGTTTGCCTGCGAGTGTTGAGAGATGGGGGTTCCACTGGAGCTTTTTATCTAAAGTTATACCTAGGAAAACAACAAAAACAAGTTATACCTAGGAAAACAAAACAATTTAATTAGAAGTTAGAGTTAAATACAAAACTACAAATTAAAAATATAATATATGATCTGTTGTAAAGTATTTTCTTATTTTTAAGTTATGATAGGTTATAATTTTAAGTTAATAAACATTTATTCAATAAAGTTATATCCTTCATAGTAACATTATATTAGATAGTTACGTAATGTACCGTTAGAATTTCAGAGTTTAGTATTCTTAAGATAGTTAAGATTCTAATTTATCTCGTGACGAAGTTTCGTTAACCAAGAAATTTGCATATATCGGTAGAGTTCCTATATAGGTATGAATCTTCCCAAACTTGTTACAGAATATATTTAGCTTAAATATATCGTAACATATTGGCTATATAGTTCGGTTTCATTTTCAGTTTTCTTCAGTTTGATTATCATTGATAGTTAAAATACTAAATATATATATTTAAAATAAAAAGTGGGTTTCCTAAAATTAATTATCGCATTTAATATTTCATGCGTTTAATAAAGAAGATACCATATTTACAAAAACAAATAAAAGAAAATTAAAGACAAACTACGTTATGTAAAAGCACACATATCTATAAGTATCAGGAACTCTTCAGGAACTCTTCTTATGCTTGCTTGCTATTGATGTCAAAACCGGGCAGTATCCCGTGACTGTCAATAACAGTGGCTTAGCCAGGTTGTTTGCTCTGAGTGGGGGTTGCTAGCTCCGGGTGCGGGTGGATATTGGGCTAAGGTAGTGATCGTGGGTACTTCTTGCTGCACCAACATACTGATTAGTATTTCGGCGGATTCCGGTTCATGCCTTTTTAGACGTCTTGTTCCGAGTGAGTCGGACTGGGACTAAATGATTCCGAGTGCCTCTCGATATTGACGTCAAGAGGGATATCTTGGTCTGGTTTTATCGGCTTGAGTGGGAGTCAGGGGAGGGCCACGGTTTAGGGCGCACCGGAGTCAGACCGTGTGTACCTTTTTATGACGTAGGCGGCTGCACACGAGGCCTCCTGACGGAGTTAGCTCGTTGCTGGTCGCTGGTCAAATTCCATTCTATGTATATAATTCATTATTTTTTAACGCCTACTTGGGCATTCTACAGTTATTAACTGTGATCGGTGATGAAATAGAGTCCATGAAAAATATTAAAAATATTTATTGGGGAAACAATTGAAATGGGTGATATAAAAAAATGATAATATTTTTATGTAGTTAAATAAAAAAATGATTAAAAATGATAACTAATTAAAAAAACATTCATTTACTTATAAAATGAGATATTCCAACGTTGAAAATAAAGGTATTGTCCTGCGTATTTAAAGTTGCTCCTACTATATACCGACATACCAAAAATCTATCTGGATTAAACAAATACTCAAACATTAGCTTTGTGTATTGTTACAATAGATAGCGTGGACAATTGTCAATGAGGTATCTCATATTATTTACTTTGAATACTGAAAACAAGTAAAGTAAAAAATAAATGGATTTATGGACTTTTGATTTACTAAAATTAGAAATTGATCCAGATAATTATTTATTTGTTTTTATATTTTGTTTTTCACCACAAGAAATGAAAATAGTACAAAAAATCTAATTAGGAAGATACAAAAGGCGTTCTTATCGCTAGTCGTCGATTTCTTCCAGACAACCTTTATAGGGATAGAAAATTTTTAACTTGTCTAGAAAAAGTGAGTAGATAATTGGAAGTGACTTTCTGATTACCTTAGATTATTTAAAAAGCCACTCATGCATTACAGAGTCAGAACATCTTTCACAAAGATTTTCATGAATTGCTGTCTACGGGTCTTGAATTTGATTGACATTGCAGGCTGTTCGTTACAAAATTAATTGTATAGCCCAATTTCAATTACTTTTTCTTTTGGATCGGTTTTTTAATACTTCAGGTTTTTTTCTGCTCACTTCAATAAAGCAATTAGTTAATAACTAGTCATTATAGGATTTTTATTTATTTTTATAAGATTATAAATTATATTTTATTACCATCACGGAAAGCGCTAATAGTTGTTTGGTCAAATATTTTTTAGTTATATATACACATGGTTACCCATATTCAGCATATTTACATTTTAAATAAAAATATAATTTCAATTTATCGACACGTATAGGACCTAACCAACACTTTTTAGTAAATTGTCTCGTCACTCGACCATTATTTTATAATGAGTTATTAAATATATTTAATATCATAATTTCATTATCTATCATTAAAAAATGTTTTAGTGTTAATGTTGTAATAAAAATATAATGCTGTTGAAGGACTTGAAGGTAACGGGGAATAATTTTTAATATTTGTATAAGTCTGTCCTTTACCAACTTATAATATATAAATATTAAATTTCTCTGAGGCACGAAAAAATATTTTTACAAGCTTTAATAATTAAATATTTCAATTTAATAAAATATACCTAAATACATTAACATACAGATTAAATCTTTTTTGTTCATGTTATATTATACTATTTACTTTATTATCATATATTTCGAAATATTACTGGTTTTTCGATATAAAAAGTAAAAGTTTGAACATTTATTTATTGTTAGAAACTTCATCTCATATTCTTTAAATAAAACGTTTTCCTCTAGGTTTAACGATATTTGCCCGGGCGTCACGGTGTGTGCTAACGCGATCCCGTGACGTCCCATTACCGCGCAGAGGGCAACCGTTGGTTTTTTAGTGGGTATTCTTAAAAATGGCAGCATCCTATATGCGGCAAAAAAAAAAAAGAAAAGTTTAACGGTATTTGATTTTTCACATATCTATGGATCTTAAATGTAAAATAATGTTGAGACTAACGATTCACAGCGTATCGTAACAAAAGAGTAATTATGAATATCAACTAAAATTATTGAGGTTATTGTAAAATTAATTCATTCTTTTAGTTAGCGAGTTTTTTCTCTTGTTGAAAAGCATGAAAAAGAAAAAAATTAAAACATTCTCTGATATCTTGAAATTTAACGTGAAATTTATATAATTTTGAACTAAATTTAACAACAGCAAAAGTTATATTTCTTTTTCCACTCATATGCAACTTACATAAAATTAAAAATTTGTTACAACTTAAGTTGTTATGAATAAATCAAGACGGTAAAATATGTAAAACTATACTTTATTTATTAATTTATCTGTTTATTTATTGAATACGCGTTACAAGCAATTAGCTACTTGTAGTAGCTATTTATGTAATTAATATGTTACCCTATTCTTTTGTGTATTAAATGTGAATATTATATCATATATTTGTCTAACAGAAAATTTTCATTTATAATTTTATACAACCACTCTAACTCTAATAACTCTTTACTCGATATTCTCTCAACTATACTAAGTTATGTTATAAGTCATGCTCTCATTTCATATAAAGTTCCTTAACGTCAACAAAGCAGCACTGAGAGCGAGGTCGAAGAATAGTGGATGGATACGAGGGTATAACATCAAAAGTATCTAATCTTATGCATTACCTTCTTCAGGAAGAAACGTAATAACAGCATAAACTGTTTTGTTTTTAGTCAGAAATTAAGCCAATTACGATAGAATAAACTCTCTGGTAATAAGTATGAACACATGAAAACATTGATACACTAATAAAGACTAAGCTTCACCGGACGAGTAAATATGTAAAGAAAGATTTACACGAACAATATGATAATATAATATTTTATCATACATTTAATATGATACGTACTTGTTATGAAGTATTAAATTATACCGAAACATGAGCAAAAATAACATTTGTTGGTTTATTCTTGTGTTTAACGATGATTTGTTTAGGAGCTTTATTAAATCATAATATTTAAATAGGTTCTTGTACATGTTAATTTAAAATTTGTGCTTTATATGAGTATTGAAATTATTTACTATTAGCTTTATCTTGTGTTTTCGTCCGAGGTGACAGGCAATATTTTATTTTCTTAGATTTTCACGAGTACACATTTGAAATAAAACTATTTTTTACGGATTAAAACTCGCGTATAATTTGTTTATATTTTGTTTTAACCTGACGTTTCGAATGCCTTGTAGCAATCGTGTTCACGGGTAGACGAGATGTAAGTGTCTGAGATGACACTTTTGCTGCAAATCATACGAAACGTCGGTTTAAAATTAAAATGTAACCACCACCACTACCATGTATTTTATTATTTAGGAAAAACTGAATCTAACGCCACCTCAAGTGCAAAACTAATATATTAATATTGAATATTATGATTAAAGAAAATAAATATTAGTCCGAATAAGGCCCTGACATCAGAAGTAAAGGCCAGAGATTTGGTATCAGTAAATACCACCGTCACCTTCAAAGTAGTGCTATAAACCAACTATTGGCAATGATGAAGGTAGGAGAGAGTCTATTGAGAGAACGGTCCATGCACCATGAGGCAATCATAAATGCGTGCCGATACATTTGAGAGGCGGTTTATATACAGACTTTGTCTTCCTCGTCATATGTAATACAAGATTTAAATTGAAATTTCAATGCGGTTTTCCTTATAGTCAAGGAAGCATTTTTTTGTATATTTTGTAAAATTAGGTGACTTATAAGTACTATGCGTAATTCTAACACTATAATCTATTTTAGTAGGTTTTTCATAAGGTTTGCAATCATACTTTTAAAGTGGATTATGAATAAGAAGTGTTGAAATCTGATATAAATAAAAGTTAACATAATGGAAATTATCAAGAACCTGCATATATTTCTTTCTTTATTTTATTTATTTTTATCATTTCCACTTTGAATCAATCAATTAGAAGAGTCTAGAGAGCGGCTATTTCGACATAATACTTATCGAAATAAGCCCCTATCGACACTCTCTAACTTAAAAGTTAAGCTACAAGGTTTCCAAATGCGCATTGGTCTGAGAAGAATCACACAACAAAGTCGGCCGGTTATTTTTCATTGTGATCACTGTTTCACAAACGTCAAAATAATGACTTTTTTTTAAGAAATACTGAAACCATCGCTATCAATTCGATATGAGTGTTTAAAGATTTTTATCAATTATAATCAAACAAAATTCTTTAAGATCATCTACATAGATACATCATAATCATCATTTAAATACATATCAACAACAATTTATAATGGCTATTTATTGGCGTAGTGGCATTTATTATTAAGTCCTCTTAGTAACGAAATGATGGAAATATGTATGTATTTAAAAAAGACCTATTTACGTTTATTCGTTGTTAAGTTACTCATATTACAGGCACAGCTTAGTTCGTGGCTGCATTGCGTTTAAATGTCCGAATGTATAAACTATTCACGGATTTAAGATCTCGAAATTCAAAATACCGCACTATAACACGTTTGGGATCCATGATGATACGGACAGACGCGCAAATATACAAATGCACAGATTTAGGCATTAAATTTATAATATCTGTTATATTTATGCCAGAGAGAAAATATAACCTTTAAAATAGCACAGAAAAAACACTTAGCGTTCTTAATTCTTAATCTAAACATACATATATACTGTTTGGTCAAAATTCACAAGAAATCATTGTCAATAATATGTTCTGAAGGTATAATTGTTTACTTTCCACCATTTAGCAATGATAAAAACAATATTTAAACTTGATGAATTTTACCAAAGGCAATATATTTTCCATTGCGGTTTATCAAAGGAGATCAAACGGTCTGCTCTTAACCTTTGAGTAAGTTTCTGTAATCTGTAAAAAAGCGAAGAACTTCTTTGATCTTCCTCGTTATAAACTAGCCTTATTTTTTCGTCCTTCTTACATATACTATAGTACTGCTCTTACATATATAAAATTAATTGATATACTATTAAACAAAGAAAGTCTTAAATTCATAAATATATAATAATATGGGATGAATCTATTAAATTACAGTAATGTATTTAAATAATATTAGAACAAACCTAATTAATGTAATAAAAATCTTTCTATTTTGGAGAGATAGTAATCGTTTATTAGAGAAAAACTTCTTCTATGTAAGGTATAACAAGAAAGTACGTTATAAATACTTATATAACTACGACATTATGTAACTCGGGATCAGGATTAAAACGGTTTAAGTTAATATACGAACACAAGTAAATATTAACCGTTATTAAGTTATACAATTAGTTAGTAAATTAATAAACAGACAACTACAGTCAACATTACTATATGATAAATGTAAATAAACAGAAGAAATGAAATATATATACAAAAAATAAAAGTATTTTATTGCTTTATATTAAAGGCAGCAATTAAATTAAGACCAAGAGATAATAAGAAATATAGCATTAATATTTTAACCATTAGTGTTATATTTAAAAAGTTACTAAAATTTTGTTATAATACGATCTGATACAATTTCATACTCAAGCCCGCACACCTTTAACCTAACGCAGGCGAGTTTATGATTACCTTGTATTATTTCAAAAGCCACTCGTGCATTATAGAATCAGAACACCTTTCACAAAGATTTTCATGAATTGTTCTCTACGTGTCTTGAATGTTAATGTCGTTGCAGGCTCTTTGTTTCTGAATTAGTGTCATTTGCCTGTTTCAATTATGTTAACTATTGGATTGGTTTTTAATACTTTAGAATTTTGCTGCTGCTTTTGATATATTAAGAGGTTAATCATTAAATTCTCGTAACAATGAAATTGAAATTGAACACGATATAGTGTTTTATTTCTGTATTTTAATTTAATGAAATTCTATCAAATGTAACATTTTTGCACGTGTGTATAGTTATGTTTATATAAATAATATCACATAACTATTTATATTTTCAGTATCGCAATTAGTAAAAGAAACTGTGACTGTAATCTTGACTCTTCGTGCGAGATGTATACAATATAATTGATGAATATCTTATCTCCTTAGTCTTCTGGGTATAACAAATGAGACCTAAAATTGCCTTACATTTTCCTTACTTAGCGCTTCATAAAATCGTCGTTAATAATTCCTACTATTTTATGTCTGATCTGTCTTTACACAGTCTGTTAGATTATCGAGATGAGTAGAAAATGTTTGACATTCAATTTAAATCTAACTGTAAATAATGTTAAAATAAAAAGAGTCTGCTGACACATGAACCGCCGAAACAAATAACAATGGATCTTAAATTTTTATTCGATATAAGATTAAGATAAGTATAAAATTAAGTCATAGATCGGTTTTTGGTACACAAATAAGTTATAAGATCAATAAAGTAACACGCCAAAAAAAAAAAATTTTTTGTCTTGAATAATTACTGATACCTCAGTATATATTATAATACAATACCAGTACATATTTTTTTGTACATACGAATTTTAATAAATAATAATTGGATTCATTAGTTAAAATGATCGATTTTATTTTACCATTATTCTGAAAATCACGTCCCTTCGACATCATTCAGATAGTTTAAAATTATATGAACATAGATAGCATTATAAATATTAATAAAAATAACTTATTGTTATTTCAAAGACTTTTTTATTTTTACCAATAACGAAGCTTTATTTATAACTCAAACTAAATTCAACATTATATTATAATTTTATGTTACTGTTATATACTATATCATTTCGATAGTATTTAACCACGTAGAACCTAGTTATAACAAAACCACTGCAGATCTGTACTGATCTCTCAGAGGTGATCTCTCAGAGTTAAGACTGACTTCTTCTTCCTTTCGGAGGGTGACGGATGGATACCAGGCAGATAGATAAATTTAGTGAAGATTTTAACAGAATTTTTATATTTTCTGTAGTGTAGGGTAGAAGAAAAAATATTTTTAATATATATATATATATATATATATATATATATGGTTTGTATTAAAAAACAGTTAGTATTAGTATTTTTTAATATCACGAACTTTTTGTTTTACAGACAATACTATTATTTTTGAAATGTTACTTATTAACCAACGTCATCTACACCATAGTTGATATTCATCTTTGTGTAGTGTGGAAACATTTATTTTTTAAACGAAATTAAATAACAAAATAAAAAAATAATTGGATTGTCTCTTTTTGAACTGAAACTCTTTTGAAGTCGTGTTTTGTAGCTCGATAAAACAAAATTGTAAAACGTTACGAAAACAAACACATTGTGTGAAGTATGTACTATTAAGAAGATCAATCATCCAGTTTCACATCTACTGCCAGATAATCGGATCAACTTTTAAATGAAAAAAGACATACGACCTGTATAATTACAAAAAATCTTATCACCGTGTCCTTAATATAAGTTTGTGAAAAATAATTGAATTGCGACACCACTCCTTATTTTTATTAGAAATGAAGTTATTTATTAGAAAATAATTAATATAATAAGTTTTTAAGTTTGAAACAACAATAAAAAGAGTGGATTCATAAAAAAATATTTCTTTTTCCATAAATTATGAAAAGTTTGTATAAATTAAAAGGGTTCACTTAAAAACCATTTTATTTTTAAACTTTATTTTTTTATAATTGTAACTAATATATTACGTTTTGAAGTTTGTTTTTTATATATAAATATTTCAATATATAGTGAAATTAATATTCCGTCACTGTTTAAAGTATATAATCACATAAACCTGGATACAGAGTTTTGAAGAAACAAAACATTATCCAACTGTCTTGGTTTTGGTTCGAACATTAAGCAAATTTTAATATACTCCCTTTTAATAGGAACGGAAACAATCATGAAATTTGTTACAGAATTTGTTAAACTCCACGAGAAGAGTAAATATTTAAAGAAAGATTTACACGAATAAATTCTTAATATATTATTTTAAATTTAATACTCATACGTACTCATAGTACTCGTAGTTGAAATATTGATCCACCTTAAATTTATCAAAATTATATATGTATTTACAAAAAAATCAATCAATATTTATCAGTTCTTAAGAATACTTAGCAAAAACATTGCTTAGTTTGTAGCAAAACTGCGTGTAAATATCAATTCATAAATTAGAAACAAATTAAATTTTTAAGGACGTGTATTATTTTATTTTTTGGTTTTAGGTAAATAAAAAAAAAACAGTTTAAAATTATAACTCTTATTTAACTCTTATTTATTTTTGTTTTGCTCGTAGTTGTTTAAATCTTTAGAAAAATATTTCACTATACTTTAGTCAAAAAATATTAAATATTAACTATATATTATGTAGCCATTAGCACGGTATTTTGATAGATTCAAAAAGGATGGAAAACAATAGTCAGACCAGGTAAAAAATTTACTACAATTATATTTTCAGTTGCGGTTTATCAAAAGGGTTCAAGCGGTCTGCCCTTTATTTAGCTTTGATTAAGTTTCTGTGATCAAAAAGAAAATGTGAAGACCTACTCTTATCTTCATTCTAATATATGACTTTAGCTTTTTCAAAGTATAGAATATTGCTTTACTAAAGTCATGATCTTTTGATGGACATTTTGATTGCTTTAATTTTTGATAAAAAATATTAAATTGTTGAATAACTTACTTTTTGTCATTTTCCTCAAATTATATTTTGTAATTTTATCTCATGTTGTTGGTTAGGCTTAGAAGTGAACTTGAACAATATTATCATCGAAGGATGAAATATTCGTCAGAAAAACAGATAAGTATAATTTCTTTGAGAAAAGATTCAGACAATAATGATAAATAAACATCATACACATCAGTAATATATTAAAATAATATTAGAACACTAACATAATAAAGAAAATAACAAACACATAAAATATGTTACAAGCTTTATATATTGAGGAAATAGTAAGCTTATCAGAGAAAACCTCTTTTATCTGTGTTATAATGAGAAAGCACGGTATGTATGATAAATTGTATTTTGCAATTTAAAATGTTTTTTAATCATGACACACAACTTCTTCATTACGAAATCAACATAAGTACAACTTGTCACATTTATTATTTTTATACCCACATACAACTTAATAACTTTATGAATACTTAGATAACTACTACATTATTGAACCCGGGATCAGGATTAAATAATTGAACTTAATTTATGACCTCAAGGAATAAACAACCCTTATATATTAGTAACAGTAAAACAATTAACAGACAACCAAAGTCTATGTGATATATCCAGTTAAAAATATATATTATGAAACATTACACTATTTTGAAACGTCGAATATGAACAGAAAAAAATTAGATGCGGCGGGTTTTAACTCGTGGAAATATTTAGTTTTAAAAAAATTAAGAAAAATATTATTTAATACTACAGAAAACAATCAATACGAAAGAAAATAGCAATATGAATGATCATTAGAAAAGTTTTTTTTTATAATACGAGTAAATACTTTAAATCGTAGACTTTCAAGCGAGTTTCTGATTACCTTGGATTATTTCAAAATCCACTTATACATTACAGAATCAGAACATCTTTTACAAAGATTTTCATGAGTTGCTGACTACGTGTCTTGCATTTGATTGACATTGCGGGCTGTTCGTTACAGAATTAATTGTATAGACCCGTTTCAATTACTTTTACTATTAGATTGGTTTTTTAATACCTTATAGTTTTCTACTCAGTTTGATGAAGGAAGAGGTTAATAATTAATTATTATAATTTTTTACTTCTACAACACTGTAAATTATATTTTCCTACCCACCACAGAAAACGCCAATAAAACTTTTATTTAAAATTTAAATATACTGCATATGGATTTTCAGTATATTTAAGTTTTAAATAAAAGTAAAATTTAAATTTATCACCACGGACAGGACCAACTCTACCAGTAATTTAAAAGGAAACCTATTATTATTATCAAATCATTATAATCACAAAAAAAAAATGTGAGGTTGAATAAGTTGATGGTAACAGAGAAAAATGGTTAATATTTGTATAGGTCTGTCCTTTACTAACTTATATATTAATATATGATACTAACTTTCTCTGAGGAAAGACGTTTTTACAAGCTGAAATAATTATATATTTAAAGTTAATGAATTACACATAAATACATTAAGATTCACCTTTAGCTTATTTAATATAAAATAGAGTGAAATCATTATTATTATTTTCCTTCCTTAGCACTCTAGAATTTCGTTCTAAATAGGTTTTATTTTATCTTAAGGTTTTAATATTTAATCTCTGATCGGTGCTTACACAATTTTTTCGAGATTAAAAGAAAACGTTTGACTTTTTTTTATAAGTTTAGACAATGTTAAATGAATTAAACTGTTCTGATAATTATGTGATTGCAATTATTAAGAAACGAATCTTCAATCCTATATTGACATCAGACTTAGATGCAAATTCAATACATAGTTCGTTTATTGGTACTTTATTCAGTTCGTTTATTCAGTTTAATTTTTAGGAGAATTAGTATATAATTTTTTATTAACTTTAAATTTTTTTTTCTATTGTTTAGTTCATTATTTCATATTTATTTTTAAATTATTATGTTTATTATAATTATATGATTATATAGATAATTTTTTTTTTCATCTACCCACTTTTTCTACACTAGTTAAAAATTATTGTTCTTTATGTATTTTCCTTTATGTATATTTTTCATTTCTTGTAGTGTACAATGTACAAATAAGTAAATAAACATCTGGATCAATTACTAATTTTATTAAATCAATAGTTGGCAATATATTTTATTTGTGTCTTAAATATTTACTTTACCTGTTTCCAGTATTCAAAGCAAATAATATGAGATACCTCATTAATAATTGTCCATGCTATCTTTTGTAACAATCCACAGAGCTAATGTTTGAGGGTTTGTTTAATCTAAATAGTTTTTTTGCATGTTGGTATATAGTTGCACCAAAATTATACAGTAGGTATGAATAATATTGATTCCTTATTTTTGAAATATCCGTTTTTAAAAATAAATAAATTAGTTTTTTCTCAACGGCTGTAGTTGTCTTTTTATCTTAAACTAAAATATTGGGTAAATTATTTAAAATAAATTATTTCTCTACGTAAAAAATAATCTTTTATATATGTGTATGTGTGTAAATTTTAAATGGAATGCAATAGATATTCGTATAAATATTAGCTTAATTTTTTTTTCAGGGCATGACATAAGTTAATTGTCAAAAATAAACTTGATACGCTAAATAATTAAAATTATACGAAAGGTGACTTTAAAATATGGTTAAGCATTTTTTTTTTGTTTGGAATGGGTCAGTTTGAGTCTCAATAAAACAATAAAGAGACGTACGTATCTGAAACTGAAAGGATTTAAAAAGTTGTATTAGAGCAGCTATTTTTAACCTATCTAATAAATTATTAATATGGATCAATAAAGAGCAAAATGAAATAATATTTTTTGTGCATTTTTAGAAATATGACTTAATAATAAAATTCAACATGTTATAGGTAATAATATAAAACATTCAGATAACTTTAAGTGATAAATAAAATAATATCTAGTCTTTTCTTAAATTTCTTTTAGAGAAAACTTATAATATGAAATGTTTATCATAAACATCAATAACGTATTAAAATAATATGAGCGGAAACTTAATGAAAAAAATAAAGAAGAAAAAGAAAATAAAAAGCTAGTAACAGACTAGTTTTGTATACTTTAAAAAGATAGTAAATTTAATAGAGAAAAACCTCTTTTAATCAGGTTATAAAGAAAGTTATAAATACTGAGATAACTACGATATTATAAAAACCCGGGATAAAGATTAAAACAAATTAAAACCATTTAAAAGCAAATGTTATTAAGTTATAAAGTAAATTTATTAACAGACAACTAAAGTCAACATTACTATATGATAAATGTAAATAAATATCAGTAATAAAATATTTAAAAATAAATAAAATAAGACATGGAAGATAAGAGCAAATAAAATTTGTTAAAGTTTCAATAAAACTATGTTACGGATAAAACTCGCGTTTATTATTACATTTTTCAATTTAACCCAACGTTTGTTTGTTTTTAACCGAATGCTTTGCAGCAAACGTGTTCGCTTCGCTTCGGTAAGACGAGATGATGAAGATGGGTTAAATTTAATGACTACATGACTATATGACTACATGACTACATGACTTGAATGTAAAGGACGTTGTAGCCCCTTCGTAAAAGAATTAATTTCATGGCCCTTTTTCAATTAGGTTTTCAGTTAAATTGGATAATTGAAAAATTAATTGATCCTTAAACGAAGACCCAAAATTTTTTTGAAAAACAATAAATATTAACGAGTTTTTTAAGGAATATTTGGATGAATATTTTCTAATTTATATTGAATATAGTCATTTTAAAATAAACTGTATTAAAGTTTTGCATGCCTTATAACTAAGCGGAATAAGCGGAATCAACTTTGATGCCTGTACTTAACCTTATTTGTTGCACAAAAGATTATTATTATTATTATTTGTTATATTTGAAATATTTTTCTTCAAAATATAATAAAATTTTTAAGCTTTTATAAAATATATAATTAAAATCTTACAATTATCTTAATACTTCTATTATTTTATATTCATTCTTTCTCGAATACTTAATGACTCTTTGTTAATTTCACATATACAATTTTTTTTTTCGTTTTTAATTATAACATCATAAATTTTATTTAATAACTTCAGGGCTAGTAGCCATTGAAAGCCATTGAAATCTATGTGGTACATTTGTTTGTAATTGTCTATAAACGTGTTATTTAAATTTTATACAAAAATACAATGAAAATTCAACGACATGGGCAACAGTTGAATCACCCACTTGCCAGAAAACCGTTTATTAACTCTATTAGCATATAAAATACTTTTAATATTTAGTACTGTATCATATATATATCATATAAATGAAAAAGACTATATTATTAATATTGTAATAAAAATTCTGTACGGTTAAATAAGTTGATGATAACCGATTTTTTTTATATATTTGCATAGGTCTGAACTCTATCAACTCATAATAATGATTCTGAATTTCTCTAAGGGATGGAGAAATGTTATTACAAGCTTAATATTTATATATTTTTGTTCATAATAAGGTTTTAATATTTATATATACATACATATTATTGTTTATATTATGTTACATTATTTACTTCATTATGTTATTATTCATAATTTTATACTAAAAAGTTTACAAAAACAAGTTTCTATTACTTTCTTGTATTTATTAACTTCCTAATTCGAAAGTTATAGTATACACAGAAAATTTTCAAAATCATTTTTTTATATTTTTTTGAGGTGTTCTGAGTTATTTTGGCATTTAAAAAAAAGCGTCTTTTTAGGCTCAATTTTTTCTTGTTATTCAATTCTCGTTTTATCTTATTGTTATATGACACTCGGAAATAAATAGTAAAACATATTTATTGTATGTTTACTATTTGAGTATTTTAAATTGTATTTTAAATTGTATTTTAAATTGTATTTTAAATTGCTTTAGGCTACTTTAGTAAAACATTTACTATACAATATACAACAAAGTTTAAATATAATGGATAGCAATTATTGTAAATTGCTAAAACTTTTACTTTTATTTAATTTAAATTACGACGTGACACATAACAGAATAATTTGTGCTTTTAATTTTATAACATCAAGAACCTAAGTTTTATTAAAAAAGAATTAATTTTAATCGGACATACGAACAACCTAAACCAAGAACTGTCCAATCTCGAGTGCGACCTGTGTTGGAAAAACTAAGAAATATGGAATTGATACCAACCAAATCCAAGCAGTACACGGTCGTTGACAGGTGTAACATACGACCGATTTGTTCACATAAAACTGTCGTGTAAACCTGACCTTAAATAATACACAGCATATTGTATTGAAATATATCCACTCTGGGTATAAAGCATATCAGACGCGTCTATTGTTTGTGCTATGTGTAATCGGCCTAATACAATAATACAACTTTTTATATGTTTATAATATAATATTATTAGTTCTTAAAGTGACATGGGCCTAATATTAATAGATAAATTATAATAAAACTCTCGTACTAAACTCTTTTACTTATTCTAATTAATTAGTAAACACAATCATTTTTGTTGTTAAAACTATTTGAATGCCATATGAAGCAGATAGAAATGTGCGTTGTTTTAAGTTAGATATTATCCTAAACTCTAGAGAGACTACTTTCTGAATATTGTTATTGTTTTATATTTTTTATTAATTTATATTGTAAATGTTACTCAATGTTTAATACAAAAACCTTATTGTTGTATGATTCATTGATGTATATTTATCTAATAAATTATCAGATAAGTTGGAAGAGCTGCCCTAATAAAACAATTAAAACCTTTCAGTTTCAGATACGTATCTTTATTGTTTTATTGTAGACCCAAACTGACCTAAAATTCCAAACAAAAATAAAATATGCTAAACATTATTTTGATACAACCATTTGTATAAATTAAACTAATTAACATATGAAACTTTTATGATGATAATTACAAAAAATGAAATTAAAAAGCTTTAAGAGTAAATTATAATGAAATGGTTTGAATTATTCTCCGTAATTTTAATTTCACTCATTAGCCTTGAATATGAAACAACACCAAAGTGCAGTTGTGTTAGACTGTTTCTTATTTTTACTCATTCATTTACGTCTTTTGGTGAAAATAAATATAGTCCTTGCTTTTATAGCAATATCTAACAGTTCCAATTGTAAATAATAATAAATAAATATGTAATAATAGTTCAGTTTTTTAAGATTTCAATGACAAGCACATTTATGGAAAGAACATGAAAATAAAACATATTATTATATGTATTGTTACTAATGTAGCATTTTACTATTTTATTGACCATCGGAATCTATGTATCAGTTTCCTCTAGTATTACAAAATATTATAGACGACGATAATCACATACTACTAGACGATCCGCATGTTCCTTTGTCTTAGTTCATTACGAATCACAAAACAAAGCAGATTTGAACTTGATCATAATTTGTGACTATACATATATCCAAGACCTATATTTGTATACAAAATTTGACGATATACGCTAATTTATTCTCATAAAAACTTCCGTCGTACAACATGTCACACATATGGAACACTGTTCGGATTATTCGGGACCAAGTTCTCTGTGAACGGCTAGACTCATTGGCATTGCGTAGAGACGTAGCTTCTTTGTCGTCTTCTATCGCATTTACAACGGGGAGTGTTCCGAAGCGCTATTTGATCTGATGCCTGCCGCCGAATTTCACCACACAGCACGTCACCGCTTTCATTATCATCCTTACCATCTGGATTCATGGCGATCCTTTAATGTGTACTTTGCAAGGACCTTTCTTCCACGTACCACATAGATAGATAAGCACTTTATTGCATATTAGACAATACAATAATAAAAAAAAATAAAAAAAAGGAAAAACTTACAATATTAAATGAAACACGAAATTTACAATATTAAATGAAACACGAACACGAGAAACAGAATAATATGCAAAGGCGGTCTTATTGCTAAAAGCAATCTCTAACAGACAACCTTAAGGTGAAAGGATATATATAGAACAGAATACGGTATAGTGCGATTAAAAAGATATTTTAAAAATAATTAATTGAATACAATAAAACAATACAATATATATAAAAATATATAAAACTACATATACATACATATATACACTTATATTATATATAAATGTAAAAAAAAAACAATAATACAACTTACATATATATACTACATAATAAACTATTTACTGCTAATATATACTTAATTCATGTTATACTTAATTTATTGTAAGGACAAATAATAATTAGATAAGCGACTTTTAAATATAAATAATGATTTAGAAGAACGGATATCAGAGGGAAGAATATTCCAAAGCTTAACAGCTCTGTGCTTAGAATGTGCTGTAGGCAGAATTAATGTGTTATCGGTTCTGGAGCGGAGCTCAAGTTGACATGATCTCTCAGAACCAAGAAAACAGAAACGATTTTTTAAATAGCTAGGAGTTGAGGGATTATAGAGAATTGAGTAAAGAAGGGAAAGTATATGTAAATTGCGACGATGTCTTACAGTTAACCAATTGAGCCGTGTTCGGAATTCTGATACATGGTAAAATTTTCGTAAGTTGTAAATAAACTTGATGCACACATTTTGAAGTCTTTCGAGTTTGTTAAGTTGTTCTTCGGTTACATCTGGATAACAACAATCTGCATAATCCAAAAGCGGAATTAAAAGAGATTGTACTAAGATTACTTTGGTCTTTATTGGCAGAAGATGTTTCCAGCTACTTAAACATCCAACAGTAGCAAAGATTTTCCTACTTATCTCTGCAATCTGCACCGTCCAGGAAAGAGAATTATCAGTTAATAGGCCCAGGTTTTTCACAGAATTACATAGAGATAAGGTACAATTATCGAACTGGATGGTTGGTAAGGCATTGTAATCGATGTTTGCCAGCAACTTAGGAGAGCCGAATAGTATAATTTGAGACTTTTCAGAGTTAATATTAAGCCCATACGCCCTGCACCAGGACTGTCTTTATTTAAATTCTTAATGGCACTGTCTAAATCATTAACAGCAGCCGTAACATAGATCTGTAAGTCATCGGCATAGAGGTGGAAAGAAGATGAAATAAGGGGAGTTATAGTGTTAATAAAGATAGAGAATAGAAGAGGGGATAGAACACTACCTTGTGGCACACAAGAAGAAAGTGGTTTAAAGGAAGATGAGTTATTATTGGCGCGAACACATTGATGCCTATCGAACAAAAAACTACAAAACCATTTAATAACACCGTCAAAAACATTAATAGACCTAAGAACAGCCAGCAGTAAATCAAAATCAACCGCATTAAATGCATTGCTGAAGTCAAGTAAACTTAATATGATTAGCTGTTTGTTGTCCATGGCGTAACGAAGATCGTCACAGACCTTTACTAGGGCAGTAACTGTACTGTGACCCCTCGGAAAGCCAGACTGAAATTGGGAAAGAATGTTGTTTGTTAACAAAAGCGTTTAATTGGAAATGAACGATACGTTCTAATACCTTCGACAAAAAAGGCAGAATGGAAATAGGGCGAAAGTGAGACATAGAAACGGGATTATTTATTTTAGGAAGTGGTATTATAACAGCATTACGCCAAGCACTGGGGAATTCACAAGAAGAGAGAGAGAGGTTTAGGATATGTGATAGCAAAGGCAAAATGGAATCTAACATTAAAAAAATCATTTTGCGGTTTATTCCATCACAGCCGGTAGCGTCAGACTTGATTGCAAGGATATGAGATTTAATGTCACTCTCAGTAACCTGAGTAAAAGAAAAGGAAGGATAACGTGGGACAGGTTTACAGCTTAGGTGATTAAGTGTGCAATCTTTTGTTTTACTGTTCATCGGTACTGCAGATGAGAAAAAACCGTTCAGAGCTTCGAACGTTAGATGTGGAACGAACTTCTTTCATCGGTGTTCTCAGATTGATACGACATGGGTATCTTAAAAAAATGGCCTACTCTCCTACTTCCAAGGCCGACAAAACTTTTGCAACTCTTCGGATGTTGCAAGAGTTCAAGGGCGGCGGTGATCACATTTCACAAGTGACCCGCACGCTCGTTTGCTATCACATAAAAAAAAAGCACGTGAAAAGTTAGATACTAATTCCTTAACTAAGTTAAGAAGGCAAACTGTAAATTATATAATTATTTCATTTTTTCTCTTCAGTTCTAGATGTTTTTTATTAATTTCATTTTGCTTCACTTCGCTTCCGCTTCCGATTCCGCTTCCGCATCTCTTCATTTTACTTCAGTATTATTAATAATAGTATTAATAATACAAATTTTCCATTTTGGAAATGGAACCGATATAAAAGCTTGCATACATACACATATATATCCAATAAGAAATGTATTCAGAAAACCTCAAACGTAAAGATATAACAAAAAAAAAATTCTCTAATCGGGGTGATTACTGTCACTTTCTTAATCAATAAGTTAAAATACAGTTCTTAAGATGACTCTTAAGTATATACGTTGTAGTTAGTATAGTGCTGAAAGCTTCTAATCTTATAAGTAAGAGAATTCCATAGTTCTTTTAAAATGTATATACTTTAACTTTATATAACGACGTATCTTCATATTATTTGCTTTGAATACTAAAATCAGATTGAGTGGAAGTAAATAGCAGATAAATATTTAATTTAATTAGATTTTCTGAGTATTGATTTATGGTTTTAATTCATAATTGATCCAGATGCTAAGTATTCTGAATTAAAGTAAAACATAAAAATAAAACCTGTTTTAATGCCGTTAACCGAGCTGGGGACAAATTTTGTAGGGAGCCATCTAAGTTTGATATAATGATATCATGGATTAGGATTGTAGATCGATCTTAAGTATTTTGAACCGTTGATTTATTGGAACCGACTATTTCTTTTAACTTTATTTACATTTCTCAATAAATTGAGTGTAAAACATTTCCTTTTGATCTCGTCAGACCAGAAGACTTGTGTAAACACAGATCAGAGATAACATACTAAGACCTAATTAGGACGAATTCCCAAAGTGCTAGGTAAGGAGAATGTGGCAATTTGAGGTTTCACGGCTTTATATTAAAACAGCTAAGAAGATAAGATATTACGTGAATTATATTTTATATATCTCACACGACGGAACAAATTTAAATTCACCGCTTTTTCATCTAAGAATTTAATCTATCCAATCTAATTCTTCATCTTCTTCATGTAATTATTTTTTTAAGATCTCACAATTTGAAGTATCGAAATAAGATATATGTGTATCGTATCACTAGAGTAAACAATTTATATTTTAAAAATTTTCATTAAAATATAGAAACAAAGCCGTAAAAGTATAAGTCCGATTAGCCTACAAATTAGCAAGTTTCCTGAAATTCACCTCCAAACCCTATATTTTAAGCGTGCCCATTTGTATAGATGGATGGATATGAATGTGTGTTATTTTTAAGACAATTTAGTTGAATTTTAATACGGAGTTAGCCTCTATCTATTACTGTTTTTTATACAGTCAATTGTACAGGCTGTTTTTATACAGTCATTTATATTTGTCTTTTATACCCGTATAAACTATTACTTTAATTGCAAACTGCATAATAGTTTGTTTGTAAAAGCTTAGACAATTTCTAAAAAAATATACTTGCTAGAAACATCTTACATTTCATGTAAAATTTGCATATATATCTATTATTATTAATTGCTATAAATTTTTATTTCCTTGAGAGTGTCGGAATATGTAAGGTGTCGGAATAGGTGGAATATTTGGCGACATAAACTACAATTTTTTTTAAATGTTAATCTAGAAGTATTCTCTTTTTCTAGTTTAATAGAACTGTAGACCTAAGTATACAGATTTGATTTCAATTAATTATCCATACGCGTACCCAAATTAATTTAAGTATACGCTTTTTAAAATCTTTTTAAAGTATAGGGGTTATAGGTATAAACTCGTAAGGTAAGCGTTTGACTACAACCCACCTGATGTTAAGCATAGGCTGTAGTCTAAGGTGTGGCACGCTTACCTAATAAATACCTATTAACTTTCGATTTGAAGACCCCTAGATTGTAACAACCAGGAAATACCGACTCCGGCAGGGAATTCCAAATTTTCGCCGTCCGCACAAGGAATGTGGAAGCGAAACGCTTTGTACCGGACTTTGGAACCTCAACCGTAAATCGGTGCTTCCTGGTTGAGCTTCTCGTCGTTCAGTGGCTGAAAGGAGCTGGGTGTATCAAGTTGTGCAGCTCTGTAGCACACTCTCCGAAATGTATCCGATAAAAGACCGACAAATTAGCCACCTTGCGGCGATGTTCCAAACTTCATATAGTTATTATCATATATTTATTTATTTATATATTTATATCTTTTTCACTTTAAATAAGTAATTTCAATTAAAAAACTTAAAGAATGAATTGCATAAAATATTTTAGTTTATATATTGTTGTTTTAATTCTGAAGTTGAGGTGGTTATGAGATCCAGTTTTTACTAACTAAAATTAATACTGTCAGTTACCACGGACGGAAAGGCAAACAAAATCTAGATTATTAAGAAATATCAATACTTATATAAGGGAACAAAGTTTAATAGAAAAGACCCCTTTTAAATATTATGATTTAATGTTATTTGGATATAATATTGAAGAATTAGTTAAAAAATCTTTTATTATACATTAGAGAGTCTACCTCAAGTCACCTTTGGCTTAGTTGTATTAGTAATAACAATAAAAGGTTTAAAACCATATACAACAAAATAAGCAATTAACAAAATATGTTGATTTGTTTGTTCCTCTCCTATAAATATGTTGATGTCATGTTTGATTTCTCTCTTACATTGTATAAATATACATATTATAATGAATATATTTTTCAAGAACAATGAGAATTCGATTAAAATTTGTGACAACATTCATATCATTATATCTTATACACAAACCTATATAAGAACTTTGCCGATATATGTCGATTTCCTCTCATAAGAAACCTCTGCGTCGTACAGCGCGTGATAAGTTACAAACTAATTACTTAACTAACTTAAGAAAACGAACTTGTGAAATGCAAGACGGTCTTGTTAAACAATTGAATTTATAGTTCTCTTCCATTGTCTTTATTAATTAGATGTTTTCTTATTTTGCATTATATTTATTTTGAGTTATAAGACTTTGACTACTACAATGTTTTTTCATTATCCAATTTGCTAGAATTCTCTTTATTGGTGACGCTGCACTTCGAGCCGGCCCTATCATGTGTCAAACGACTCGTACGCTCCAAGCGTCCGTCTGGATTATAAAAGATTAAAAATATATTTTGAGCTAACAGATATATAGAGAAAGTATCAAAAGAACGTTTTAAATTGGATTTTACTCTTTCCACAAACTATTCGGACCAGCATTCTATTGTATCAACCATTCAACAACTAATACACTTATAAATTTAAAATAATGAATTTAAAATAATAGATACCAAACATACATAACTATAATTAAGAAAACTTATTGATTTCCTCTTTAAAACTGATGACTTAAAGTTTTTCTGAAAATAATTATATTATTATTTTGAAGCAAAAACTATAATATTTTTTTTTAAATCAAATTGATTTTTTAATTTATCATCTTAAAAATATATATTCCGTTCAATTACAATGATCCTTCAAAACGTTTATATAATATTTAAAATTCCATTCGTGAATGATATATAAAATACATCTCGCACGCCATGTCAAGATTACAGCTTCTTCAAATAATTATAATACGGCAATAGTAACTTTTTTTTAATATAAACACAACACACACCAGTGTAACTATTTTATATTTGTTAGATTTTAATTAAATTAGAATGCAGAAATAAAATACAATCGTGATCTCTTTAGTATAATATTATGAATCATTAATAGTATAACATAATAAAAACAATAATATATGAATCTAAATTTAATTTACGTGTATTTTATTAACTTGAAATAAAATATTATTATAGCCTGTAACAACATTCTACCGTGCTTTAGGAAATTGTGAATTATAAATTTGTATAGGACAAACCTATACGCATATTAACAATTTTTTGGGTTATGTTGTTCAACCACGATTTTTTTCAATGCACGAGTTACTTTTAAACTAATTCAAGGTACACTCTGCGTTGTTAGAGGCTTAAAGGTTGGGTGAAGTTAAAAAATCATTATAATAATTATTCAAAGAATTGAAGAGTTTCTTTGTTGAATGGTATTATGATCTTTACGATCAGAATATCAATCGAAAGATGACGAACAAGATAATTTTTTTATACGTACAAAAGTAATCTGCACTTTGACAAGGCTAAGGTAATGTATAAGGAGAAAGATAAACGAAGATTATATTTTTGATCACAGAAACTTTCTCAAATCTAAATAAAGGGCAGACCGTTTGATCCCTTTTGATAAACCGCAATGGAGAATATAAATTGCCTGTGATAAAATTTTCCCTTTCTAAATATTATTTTCCTTGTTTGTTAAATATACCAACACCCTGTTGAAAGTAAATAGCTTTGTCACCTACATAACGTGTAGTTCATATTTGCAGTTCTAGCAGTTGCACATCGTACAGAGATCTGTATTTACTTCACCTACAGTAAAGATGAAGCAACAGGCAGATTTATCAGGCTAGCAATCAAGGCAACACCCTATAACATCTTTGAGTATAAAGCCAAGATAGACATATGGGATAGAAAAAATGTGTAAAATAGAAGGAATGTATAAAAAAAACAAAGAAAGAAAACAATATTTGGACATTGGATAACTTGACCACAATTAAATTTTCCATTGCGGTTTATCAAAAGGGATCAAACGGTCTGCCCTTTATTTAGTTTTGAGAAAATTTCTGTGATCAAAAAATAAAATGTGGAGACCTTCTCTTATCTTCATTCTGAAACATTACATAAGCCTTGTCAAAGTGTAGACCTTTGCTGTAACATATACAAAATTATCTTGCTTTTCATTTTGATAGTTATTTTGAGCCTAAAGGCCATAGTAGGTATAAGGTTTAAGAAAGGAAGTTTGTTTGAAGGTTTGAACCATTATTATAATGATTTTGAAACTTAAACCAACCTTTAAGTCTTTAACCCAATGCAAGCAAGTTTATTATTACCTTGAATTATTTCAAAAGCCACTCATGCATTACAGAAACAGAACACCTTTCACGAAGAAGATATTCATGAATTGTTCAATACGTGCCTTGAATTTGAATTACGTTGCGCACTCTTCGTTACAGAATTAATGAAATTGTGGAAATTTAATTATATTAACTATTGGATAGGTGTTTTAATACTTTTGAAATTATGCATTATAATTTGATGAAAATCTAACAAATATATAATAATTAAACTTGTTTGTTATGTTTTTATAAAATAACATGTTACTGTTCATATCGTAATTAGTAGAAGAAGAGTTGAATATCACCTTGTCATGACATGCGAAATGTATTTTATATAATTAACGTAATATTTCATCTCCTTAGTTGTGTGAATAAAATGATGTGAAACTTAAAATTGCCTAATGTTTTCTAAGATTTACACGAGTACCACACATTTCAATAAAACTATTTTACGGATATAACTCGCGTTTATTATTAAATTTTTAAATTTAACCCGACGTTTCGAATGCTTTGCAGCAAACGTGTTCACGGTAAGACGAGATGATGGTGTCTGTTTTACATTTTCCATACATTTGCTTTACATTTTCTATATTTAGCAGTTTGAGAATTCGTCCTAATTAGGTCTTAGTTATTTTATTTATGTTTATACAGTGGACTAGTTGTTTGAAATGAAAATAAAATATTTGACACTCAATTTATTTTTAAATGTGTCAGTGATAAAATAAATATGTAGTCTATTTTAATTCTTGAAATTGAAATTGCTAAAAATCGCTCTTCAATTCAAGATTGATATCAGACTTAATTGGCTACTTAAAAATTATTTCACAGGTTGTTTATTAGTTCTCAAACAGTTTAATTTAATTTTTTTAGGAATGTTTAATATCTGGATCTGTGGATGAAGCAATAAATCAATAATCAGAAAATTGATTTAGTTTAAATATTTATTTGCTATTTACTTCCACTTTACCTATTTTCAGTATTCAAAGCAAATAGTATGAGAAACATCATTAATAATTGGCCATACTGTCTATTGTAACAATACACAGAGCTAATATTTGAGTATTTATTTAATCTAAATAGAACCAAGTATTTGTTGGTATGTTGGTATATAGTTTTAGAACTTATTGTGCTACCTGATACTATAATAGTAATTGAAATTGATTCCGTGGCTACGTATAGATTGTAATGTTTTCTAAGATTTACAGGACTACTACACATTTCAATAAAACTATTTTACGGATATACTTCGCGTTTATTATTACACTTTTAGTTTGGTGACAAATAAACTGACTGGCTGACACACAAACATCTCGTCTTACCGCGAACATGTTTGCTGCAAAGCATTCAAACGTGGGGTTTTAATTAAAAATAGTAATGATAAACGGGACTTATATCCGTAAAATAGTTTTTTTGAAATACTTATAGATTGTTTTATAAATTACATATCTTTAGATCGAATTAATTTTTGCTTAAACCTAGACAATACTTATCCCAAAAATTATAATTTACTTCATATAAATTAAATAGCAGATTTCATCATTCGAAACGATTTATTCAGACCATTATTCTGCACGTCGATATCATTCAGGAATGGAATTCGAAATATTATATAAACATCGTCGAGGATCATTGTAATTCAACTGAATATATTTTAAAGTTAGAAATAAGTTAATAAGTTAGTTTTATTAGAAATTATATTAAAGAAAATATAATTCTTTTCAGAAACACTTCGAAACATCTCTTTTAAGAAATAAAACAACAAGTTTTTTAATAGTAGTTATGTCTGTTTGTTTTCTAAGAATTGACAAAAATACATATATCACTTAAATTTAAATTAAATTGCTTATTTATATTTAGAACTCTTTTAGTTATTGATACAATACAAGAAGTGCCTGTCCGAGAATAGTTTCAGGGATAGGTAAAATCCAATTAAAGCTGTCTCTTTCGATACTTTTTGAATAAATATAGTAGAAGAAAATACATTATAATGTTAATTTTGAATCAACCATTTCGAGCGGTAGGATCTTTCACCACGTGATAGTGCCGGCTCGAAGAACAACGTCACCGATAAAGCGACCTCAAATAAATTGTAGAATACTAATACATTCTAGTGGTTAAAGTATTGCATTTTGTAAATAAAAATAACTATAAAGCAGAACAATATAAGACATATAAATAAGAAAGATAAATTCAATTGTTTAACAAGAACATCTTGAATTTCACAAGTTGGTTTTCTTAAGTTAGTTAAGTAATTAGTTTCTAACTTATCACGCGCTGTACGACGCAGAGGTTTCTTATGAGAAGAGGCAAAATTCTTATATAGGTTTGTATATAAGATATGTGTGAAGCTTTTAATTTAACAGATATTTCAATATAATGTATGTTATCATACAACACATCACAATCTTTAATTAAGTTCATATTGGCTTTGTGGATTTGTGAATACTATAAAGTATTATTATAATACAAGAAGACAAACGAACATGCGTGTAATCTAGCGGTAATTAATCATTATCATCTATGGTATAGTTTGTATAAGTGGTCTTGTTACTGGAATCCTAAACCGTTTTTCATAACATTTTTATGTGTAAGTAAATTAACAATCGAACCCAGTAGTTAACGCCATAGATACCAGGATTTACTTTTTTTTACACCGCGAATCTGCCATGTTCCAAGCTCAAGGCACTTATCAAGGGATCCGTATGGGTCAAATCTAGTCCAACAAAATCAGATAAAATTAACGAAACTGTAGCCGGATAATTATATACATCAAGATACCTTCATTCAAGTTGTAAAATGGGATACTAATGAATTACTGAGCCACTTTTCCCTAATGATAGGAAGCATTTACCTGTATGCTGCTTAAAATCCAGTGTTTAAAATGTGTGCTCATAATGAAATATGTAAAAATTTGGAAGCACAAAATCTACTAGTTTATTTAAATAAAAGAAATGTGACTTAAAACATACATGTTATTGCTATTTTCTGTACATTTGATTCGAATGTTGTTTTTGTTATTATTATTATTAATAATAATAATAATAATACCTCCCTTATTATATTCCCCAATAAACATGTAATCGCCAAATAAACATTAATGACATTGCCATCGTAGACTCAGTAGGATTATGGCGCAATATATCAAGCATATAGCATTAGAATCCTATAATGTAATGATCTGTCTAACTTGTTTACAATATTCACTTCTGTTTTCTTTTTGCATGTTTTTTGTAAGATTAAGTTGTAAAAAAATATTTTGAATTATTTTGGATAAATAACAAAAATGGTATTGTTGTAATATTGTATTATTTTGATTACATAGACCTGCATAAATACGTGACGCGTTTGTGAAACTTTATAACAAGAGTATTTTAATGAATATTCTGTTAATTAGTTAAGGTCAGGATTTCATGACAGTTTTATGTGAACAAATCACTCGTATATTGCACGTGTCATCGACCGTGTACTGCTTGCTCTTGGTTAGTATCAATTCCATAAATTCTTAGTGTTTCCATCACAGGTTACACCTGAGAAAGATAAGTTCTTGGCTATTGGTTTTTCCGAATAAAATTAATTCTTATTAAATAGAATTATGAGTCCCGCTGTTATGTAAACAAAAGCATAAATTATGAGATTTGGGCTATGTATTATATTTTTAAGTAATAAACAGTAAAATTACTAATTTTAGTAAACACAACCAATATATTTCATTTTTTATTTTTGAGTCAATTATTTTTATTATATTATTATAGAACGAAAGCACAGAACGATAATGGAAGCTAGTTCTAGAAATTCTATAACTAATCCATATTTATAGAATTCGTTGTAATTATCCCATTTCATTTTAGTTTCCTATTTCTTATTATTTTAGTGTACTTTTTATTGTTTACTTAAATATATACTCGTAGATACAAAAAAATACTAGTATTATTCCTTGCTTAGATCATCGTTTTAATATTACAAGTATCGAAATAATTTCAAATAAGTACTCCCAAACAAAAAAATACATTCAAGACTCGGAGAGTAAATTAGGATTTTATAACATTGAGATTATTAATTAAACAATTTTATTGTTATCTAATAAAAGACATTGTTTTTGTATCATTCATCGACGAAGCTTTAAAAAATCTAAGTAACTGTACACACAGTACACAGTGTACAGTAACTGGAACCACCATTATTTTACAATATCATAGATTTTTCTGTTCAATAGTATTTGATTCCGTAGTGTACTCTTCGACAGTATGAGCTAGTAGTCCCATCAAGTTACTACAGTGCAGGTGTCAAGGAGCGGTAAAAGTTTACCTCGATTACTTTAGCTAGGGAACAAAGAGCTTTTCTCCCAAGTGAGTATGTAGCCAATTTGGTCCATTTTTAGCAAAATGTGGTAATTATGAGCCTACAGTGAAACCTTCTTATAGGACTTGGAAGCCTTGTTAAAAACTCACCCTTTTTTCAATCTACTTACAAGCCCTACTTACTCAACTACGTTACTGCAACCCTAGTAACACCAGTTGAGCCGACGGCTTATCTTCTTGTTCTAAGTGTGCCACCTCGCTTAGGAAGTTCGTTAGCTTAGGAAACCTTGTTGTCTCTGTACCTGTTGTCCGGTGTGTGCCCGGTAGATGCAAGCATTGAGAATTCCTTTAATTCTTTTTTTTTGTCCACCAAGCATCTATTACTGAAAAACTAGGGTTTCATATTTATAGAGACACCGAAAATATATTTCGTCGCTGGCGTATACGTATACGTCCACACGTGGTTTAAAATGGTATATATATATGGGTAGCTATATCTACGACACGGATGGATTGTGATGGTGGACAGTTGTATATTTAAGTGCAGGCCTCTAATGTAGACGAGGTGCACTTTTAAAAGAGGGTATAGAACTGCTACTTATAACTTTTTCATTTTCTTCCGTTTCCCATTTCTTTTATCGAAGATAAAACAGATAGAAATTCGGTAGTAAAACGAAGTAAAGAACTTATATATATATATACTTTAAAAATATATGCAAATTTCCTCTTTTAAAAAACCTTTGCGTCGTACAGCATGTGATATGTTAGAAATTAATTACTTAATTTTATCAGAAATTTAATCAGAAAATGATCTTGTCAAATTCAAGTTCTAGTTAAACAATTGATTTTATCTTTTATCTTTCTCTTCCATTGTCTCTTGTTAATTAGGTTATAATTTCGTGTTATAGCGTTTTAACTACAAGTGTTCGTACATTGACTACTAGAATATATTCACATTATTCAATTGGCTAGAATTCTATTTATCGGTGAGACTGCTTTTCGAACCAGCCCTAACATGTTGTGAAAGATCCACTACTGAACAAAATAGATTGAAAATATAAAAGTATATTTTTAACTTTTTTAAAAAATTTAATTACCAAAAGAGACCTATAATTGGATTTTATTTCATACAAAAACTTTTCTCAGATTGCCAATTGTAACCAAAATACACTGTTCAATAACTAACATTCCTAAAAATATCCAAATATGACCTTTATTTAAATGTAGGTATCGAATGTATTGTTCTCAACATCAAAAACCAAATGGACATATTTTTTCTTGTGTCGTAAAATAAAAAAAGGCAGGAAGTAGACCCAACATTTTAGTTTAAAACATACCGACATAACTATTATTAAAAATATATATTTTTACTAATAAAAAGATATGTTTCAAAGTTCCTTTGGAAAAATATATTTTGTTCTGC
The DNA here is from genome assembly GCA_959347395.1 of Mechanitis mazaeus. Taxonomy (NCBI): domain Eukaryota; kingdom Metazoa; phylum Arthropoda; class Insecta; order Lepidoptera; family Nymphalidae; genus Mechanitis; species Mechanitis mazaeus. The sequence goes on from OY365750.1 coordinate 18,809,366, forward strand.
ATATATAATCCTTTGTAATGTTCCTTTAATAATAAAAATCCCATACCTAAATGACATTGAATGAACGTGTCATGCAAAATATATGGTTTAAATCTTTGTTTTAAATAAATTAATCAAATATTATATATTAATATAAGTTTCATTAGTGTGACTGTAGACACTAACGAAAGAAAATAATTTTATATTTATTATATATTTAATAAATTAGATATTAAGAAATGAAAACAGAAAAAATAATAGAAATTTGTTCTTGTGACATTTTTAGTATAATATTACGAAGAATAATTAAATAAATACTGTAATCTAAAATTAAATAAGATATGTATTTGTGCATCTTAATTGAGCTGAGCGAAACGAAGCTTTTTAATACCAAAAATTTTGAACTCTTTGTTACCCTACCCCTCCTTCAATTTACGAGCTACACGCACGAAATTTTGCACACATGCGTTTATTGAGTAAAACTCGGTCTGGATTGAAAATCAAACGAATCGTAATTGTAGTTTTCGAGATAATTGATAAAATGTGTCCTAACAGTTAAAATATAGAACCTTTTTTTTTCGCGCGCACTGCGTCGCGAGGCTAACCCCGCTTGCGTGGACCTAGTATTGAGTAGGTTCTTCTACCAAAGTGAAATATATAATTGTGCTGAGCGAAGCGAGGCTCTTTACTACCCAAATTTTCAACTCTTTGTTACCCTACTCCTCCTTTAATTTACGAGCAACGCCCACGAAATTCTGCATACATGCGCATAATGAGCAAAACTCGGTCTGGATTGTAAATCAGCCGAATCATAATAGTAGTTTTCGAGATAATTGATAAAATGTGTCCCATATAGTTAACATATAGAACGTTTTTGTTTCGCGCGCGCTAACTTATGCTTCTTTATGAAACTTATGCAATCATAATTTTTCTTCATAAAAAAATACACAAATCATAACTTTTAACCGTAAATAAATAGCAATATTTATCGCTATATATTGAAGCGCTCGAATGCGTCGCGAGGCTAACCCCGCTTGCGTGGATCTAGTTGAGCTGAGCGAAGGGAAGCTCTTTACTCCCCATTTTTTCAACTCTTTGTTACCTTACTCCTCCTTCAATTTACGAGCTACACGCACAAAATTTAGCACACATGCGCATAATGACCAAAACCCGGTCTGGATTGAAAATCAGCCGAATCGTAATTGTAAAAATTTTCAGATAATTGATAAAATGTGTCCCATATAACTAACATATAGAACGTTTGTTTCGTGCGCGCGACCATTCCTACTACACTACTTCAGAGATGTCTCACGTGCTTTCATCTGAGCCGTGTGTGAGACGTCAACCAGTAAACAACTCCGCTCGATTCTTTATTGACCGATTTTTTTAAATTATTTTTTTCGCTCTTTCTCCCATATCTCTCTCTCTTTTTCGATGAATATTATTTGCAATTATAAATTTGCTCAAAACAAGTATTGATATCAAATCATAATTTTTATCCATAAACATATATCAATATTTAATACTCTATACATTGATGCGTTACGAGGCTAACCCCGCTTGCGTGGACCTAATTATTAAAGCTTGTAATAACATGTCTCAATCCCGTAAAGAAAAATAATATTATTATTATGAATCGATCTAAAGCAGACCAATGCAAATATTTAAAATTATCCGGTATTCCACCGCACTATATATATTCATAATAAAACATTTATAGTGTTTCTTTATTTATTGTATGGTAGATGATAATGCTAATAGTAGAAGTGTAATTTTTAAAATTCGGATAGACTAAATAAAAGGTTCCTAGGAGGTCACTGATTAATTAATTTTCATTGTATTTTAAATTTATATAAGTTTAACATTGCAAAAACATGCTTATATATAACTCAGTTTTTAGATAAAAAAAAAACTGAAAGGTCGATAGGGGATTTTTTACTAATACCCGTTAATTAAATGCTAGTTCGGATATACAATACTAGATGGAGTTGACCAAGGAATGCTTATATTTAGAGCACGGTGGCAAAATGAAAATTAGCATATATAGGTAATTTGTGATTTTAGGTATTGAATATCTAACTCGTAAAACAATCTATGGTAATCATAAACTCGTTTGTGTTGTTCTAAAGACCTTAAAAGAATGTTTTATAAATTTGTGTTGAAATTCTTATTATAGCAATATTATTGCTGTTTTCCTTAATATTTCTGGATTTTGTTGTAATTGTTGCATGTACTAGTAAACAATAGTGTTTCTTTATTTCTTGTTTTACATTTTAGATATCACACAGTACTGTTGACTTGTTGTTGTTGTTGTCAGTTTATTAATTTACTCTAAGACTAAATGATGGGTAATGTTTCGTTTTTATTTGTAAATTAAGTTAAAATATATATTTTATTCTGATTTATAATATCGTAGTATTAAGCCATAGTTATGCTTATTATAAAACGGAAAAAAGAGGGTTTTCTTTTATAAACTTTCTATTTCCTTACAATATATAAAGCTTGTAAATTTTGTGTCTTTTTTATTATCTTCATTAACTTTGAACTGTAATATTAAAAACATATGTTTATGATATTAATTGATCATTATGTTTTGAATTTTCTCTTAAAGAAATGAATGTTTTGTTACGATTTTTCTTAGATATATTTTCAGAAGAATATTTGATCCGTCGATGACAATATTCAAGTTTACTTCACATATTGAATAAAAATACATAATATAAATTGAGTAAAATTGCAAACAGGAAACAGTTCTTGGTATAACTAATATACTTTTTTAAAATAATTAAATCAATCAAAATATCCTGATTGATATGTTGATTGTTTTAATTCTTTTTCTTTTGATAAAGATAACGTTCAATATAATTTTGTATATGTTACAGCAGTAATCTACACTTTGACAAGGCTAATGTTATGTATAAGAATGAAGGAAGATAAGAGAAGGTCTTTACATTTTCTTTTTTGATCACAGAAACTTACTCAGTGGTAAATAAAGGGCAGACCGTTTGATCCCTTTTGATAAAGCGCAATGGAAAATATAATTTCAAGGTCGGAATATTGTTTTCATTTCTTGTGGAATTTATCAAAACACGGTTGAAAGTAATTAATTATAAAAGCTACATGACACATAAAAATATTTCATGTTTTTGTAAATTTTGACAAATTTAATATTCAATAAAGCGAGCTATAAATAATTTTTTTTTTTTTTTAAATTAACCGTTTTTATAAGTTATGAAAAAATAACTAAACTAATCATACATCTACTCTTTTTATTGCTGCATAAAACTCAAAAACCTATTACATAATTGCATTAATTCAATTACAATATATAACTTAATTTCTAATATCAAATATGGTTGGGTGTATCAATTCAATTATTTGTTACAATATTATATTTAGGACACGGTGCTAAGATTTTATTGTATTTTTATAGGTGGTGTGTCTTTTTTCATTTAAGAAACTGGATAATCATCCAAGATCAATCGATCTTCTTAATAGTAGATACTTCACACAATGTGTTTGTTTTCGTAACGTTTTACATTTTATTTTATTGAGCTACAAAACACGACTTCAAAAGAATTTCAGTTCAAAAAGAGACAATCCAATTATTTTTTTTTTGTTATTTAATTTCGCTTAAAAAATAAATGTTTCCACACTACGCTTTCATTTCAAATACATTTGTCTAAAATTAATAAATTCCCAAAGTAATTTATACTACCAATACTAAATTAGCGTTGTTCTGTTAGATAAAACAATAATAATTTGTTGTTATACTTGTTTGCTTACTTTTAGTCTTAATTTAGTATAATGTTAGCTAAGGATCTGAAAACAAAAATATCTTTTTCACAAAGATGAATATCAACTATGGTGTAGATGAAGTTGGTTAATAAGTAATATTTCAAAAATAATAGTATTGTCTGTAAAACAAAATTGTTTGTCAAGTTCGTGTTATTAAAAAATACTAATACTAACTGTTTTTTTAATACAAACCATATATATATATTTTTTAAATATTTTTTTTCTAGTACCCTTCACTACAGAAAATATAAAAATTCTGTTAAAATCTTCACTAAATTTAGTGGTTAAATACTTTTGAAATGATATAGTATATAACAGTAACATAAAATTATATTATAATGTTGAATTTAGTTTGAGTTATAAATAAAGTTTCGTTAATGGTAAAAACAAAAACGTCTTTCAAATAACAATAAGATATTTTTTTTATAATGCTATCTATGTTCATATAATATTAAACTATCTGAATTATGTCGAAAGGACGTGATTTTCCGAATAATGGTAAAATAAAATCGATCAATTTAACTAATGAATCCAATTATTATTTATTAAAATTCGTAGGTACAAAAAAGTTTGTACTGGTATTGTATTATAATATATACCATTGAGGTATCAGTAATTATTTATTCAAGATAAAAAAATATTTTTTTAGTGAGGCACTTTATTGAGCTTATAACTTATTTGTGTACCAAGAACCGATCTGTGACATAATTTTATAGTTATCTTAATAGTTATCTTAAATTGAATAAGAATTGAAGATCGATTCTTATTTGTTTCGGCGATTCATGTATCAGCAGACTCTTTTTATTTTAACACTATCTAGAGTTAGATATAAACTGAATGTCAAATATTTTCTATTCATCTTGATAATCCAGCCACTGTGTAAAGACAGATCAGAGATAAAATAGTAAGACCTATTAAGGACCATTTTATGAAGCGCTAAGTAAGGCAAATGTAAGGCAATTTTAGGTTTCATTCGTTATACCCAGAAGACTAAGGAGATAAGATATTCAGCAATTATATTATATACATCTCGCACGAAGAGTCAAGATTACAGTCACAATTTCTTTTACTAATTACGATACTGAAAATATAAGCAGTTATGTGATATTATTTACATAAACGTAACTACACACACGTGCAAAAATGTTACATTTGATAGAAATTCATTAAATTAAAATACAGAAATAAAAACTATGTCGTGTTCAATTTCAATTTCGTTGTTAGGAGAATTTAATGATTAACCTCTTAATATATCAAAAGCAGCAGCAAAATTCTAGAGTATTAAAAAACCAATCCAAGAGTTAACATAATTAAAACAGAGCAATGAGACTAATTCTGAAACAAAGAGCCCGCAACGACATTAACATTCAAGACACGTAGAGAACAATTCATGAAAATCTTTGTGAAAGGTGTTCTGACTCTGTAATGCACGAGTGGCTTTTGAAATAATACAAGGTAATCATAAACTCACCTGCGTTAGGTTAAAGGTGTGCGGGCTTGAGTATGAAATTGTATCAGATCGTATTATAACAAACTTTAGTAACTTTTTAAATATAACACTAATGGTTACAATATTAATGCTATATTTCTTATTATCTCTTGGTCTTAACTTAATTGCTGCCTTTAATATTAAGCAATAATATACTTTAATTTTTTGTATATATATTTCATTTCTTCTGTTTATTTACATTTATCATATAGTTATGTTGACTTTAGTTGTGTGTTCATTAATTTACTAACTAATTGTATAACTTAATAACGGTTAATATTTACTTTTGTTCGTATATTAACTTAAATTGTTTTAATCCTGATCCCGAGTTACAAAATGTCGTAGTTATATAAGTATTTATACCGTGCTTTCTTGTTATACCGTACATAGAAGAAGTTTTTGTCTAGAAAACGAATACTATCTCTTCAATATAGAAAACTTTTTATTATCTTTATTAACTTTGCGTTTTATTATTTTTTCATTATATTTCCGACGTTTAAGATATGTTTAAGATATTAAGTTCTGCGTCTTACCTAAAATAAATTAGTCTTTTGTGAAAATTTGTCTTCTTTATATTTTTCTGACGAATGTTTGATACGCCTGAGCTGATATTAGTCGAGCTGACTTTTTACATGTCTTAAGGTTAAATAAACATATCTGACTAAATTACAAAACAAAAATTAATGTAACACAAAAAAAGCAAAAACTTTGTAAAACTCACAAAGTTTTTACTTTATTTTAAATTAATCAAATAATTATTAATAATTAAACATTAATTTACGACTTTCTTTAATAAATAGTATGTCAAACATTTTTGTATATGTAAGAGCAGTACTATTATGTACCAGAAGGAAGACAAAATAAGTCTAATGTATAACGAGGAAGATCAAAGAAGTTCTTCACTTTTTTGATTACAGAAACTTACTCAAAGGTTAAGAGCAGACCGTTTGACCCCCTTTGATAAACCGCAATGCAAAATATATTGCCTGTGGTAAAATTCATCAAGTTTAAATATTGTTTTTTATCTTTGTAAAATGGTGGAAAGTAAACAATTAAATTGCCTACATAACATATTATTTAGTATTGATTTCTTGTGAATTTTGACCAAACTATATGTTTATATTTAGATTAAGAGTTGAAGACGATAAATATTTTTCGTAAAGATATTATGAGTAATACTGGAGATAATAAGATATTTAACTCATTTTTATTAGTGTTTAATTAAATAGAGATTTATTAAAATTGTGATATCTTAAAGTACGGAGGCTTTGTTGAAATTGATGTTTTAATCTAGTCGCGGTGTAATTGTAGTAATACTACGAAATCAATACAAGAGGATACTTGTGTGTCTGTTCGTAGCATTACGGATCCCAAACGGATTTTAGTGCGGAATTTTTAATGAAAAACTTTGACTTTCGAGATGTTAAATTGGTAAATAATTTATAAATTTGGATATTAACGCCATTTAGCTACGAACCAGCTGTACTTATACTATGAGAACTTAATAACAAACTAATGATATGTCATTTGTTAATAACATACAATTTCTAGCATGGGGATCTGTACTACGGCCATTTTAATAATGAAAAATGAAAGCAGTTACAGCCTCTACGACAATAAATCGTTGTTATAAATTGTTGTGATATCTATGTAAATGATTTTAAAGATATTTTTCATTTTTGATGTCGTAACATCTTGTATACATGCAGGTTTTTGGTAATTTACGCTATGTCAACTTTTATTTATATCATTCTACAATTAATTAGGGATATTTATAACATGAAGATTTCAACACAACATTCGCTGTGCTTGTCTTATTCATAATCCACTTCAAAATTGTGATTGCAAACCTTATGAAAAAACTAATAAACAGATTATAGCGTTAGGATTACGCATAAGACTTATAAGTCAACTAATTTTATAAAATATACAAAAAGAAATAATGCTTGCTTGACTATAATATAAACCTATAAACCGCTTTGAAACTTCAATTTAAAGATTGAATCTTGTATGATGCGGAAGACGATTAACAAAGTCTGTATATAAACCGCCGCTCAATTGTATCGGCACGCATTTAAGATTGCCTCATGGTGCATGGACCGTTCTCTCAATAGACTCTCTCCTACCGCCGTTAGTTGGTTTATAGCACTACTTTGACGGTGACGGTGGTATTGACTGATACCAAATCTCTGATCGATTTATATAATATCCCTGGACTTTACTTCTGATATCAGGGCCTTATTCGGACTAATATTTAATTTTGTTGATCATAATATTCAATATTAATATATTAGTTTTGCAGTTGAGGTGGCGTTAGATTTAGTTTTTCCTAAATAATAAAATATTGCCTGTCACCTCGGACGAAAACAGTAAAACTAATAGTAAATAATTTCAATACTCATATAAAGCTCAAATTTTAAATTAACATGTACAAGAACCTATTTAAATATTATGATTTAATTAAGCTCCTAAACAAATCATCGTGAAACACAATAATAAACCAACAAATGTTATTTTTGCTCATGTTTCGGTATAATTTAATACTTCATAACAAGTACGTATCATATTAAATGTATGATAAAATATTATATTATGATATTGTTCGTTTCTCTACATATTCTTTCTTTACATATTTACTCGTCTCATGGAGTTCAGTCTTTATTAGTCTATCAATGTTTCATACTTATTAACAGGGTCTTCTATCATTATTTGCTTAATTTCTGACTAAAAATAAAACTGTTTATGCTGTTTTATATTTCTCCATCAAGAAGTTAATTTATAACATTATATACTTTTGATAGTGTACATCGGTTACTAAACATAACCGTAACATTATATATTTTCGATAGTGTACCCTCGTATCCAAACTATTATTTGAACTCGCTGGCAGTGCTGTTTTGTTGATGTTAAGGTCCTTTGTATGAAATGGGAGCATGAGGTATACTCGAGAGAATATTGAGTAAAATAAGAGGGGATACAAAAAAATTAAATACAATATATATAACCTACATTTCTCGCTGTTGTTTTAATGTTGAAATTCAATTATTTGGTGTCAAAGTAACTTCAAACTTTTATATATTTAATGTTTAATTTTAATGCACAGGTATCCGAGAAAGCTTTTTTCTTATTATTTTCCTCGCCGTCCAACTGAAAAACGTCAGCTTGCTAATTAATAGAATAAGTTCAATTATTCAATTAATTGCATGGTGACTCTCATATTATGATACGAAATTACGATACGATTTGATCCGATACGATTCGATAAATGAAGGTCATAAAAGGCTGCATTCAGCACTACTTTATTTTAGACTTGTACGCTCAAGTATCCATAGTATCATTTTATTTAACAAATATTCACGGGTAGACGAGATGTAAGTGTCTCGTCTATCCGTGAACACGATTACTGCAAAGTATTCGAAACGTCGGGTTAAAATCAAAAATGTAACCAATTTATACGCGACTTTTAATCCGTAAAAATAGTTTTATTTGAAATGTGTACTCGTGAAAATCTAAGAAAATACGAAGCTGTTATTGATTCACCGTGCGGCTGCTCGGCCCATCTTGTTGCAGGGAGAGGAGTGCAAATAGTGTCCGGGACTTGCGACCGAGATATAGGTTTAAGAGGCTTCTTTAAAATACACATACACGGTCACTTTGACCTAATAATAACGCATTTGAAGTACATTCTAAAAATGAACTTATGGTAGTTCTAAAGAGGTCAAGATCTTTAATTAGGTTATATAGAGTTTTCGATGTTATACCTCTAAAGCCAGATGTTTTTAAAGATTTACAAAATGTAATCAAAATAATGAGTATTTTTTTACTTTCTCAATACAAACATTTACGTAAACCTTTTACGTAAATGATTGTATTGAGATGAAGTGAAGATTTTATAAATATTTTATTTTCTATAATTCTTTAGGAATGTTATATGTTACATAACTTATCTCTTTGACGCCACTAAGTAAGAATTATAAAAACTGGAGAAAATATTTTTTTGTTTTTTTGTATACACAAATTCTTTTATATTTTATTTTCCTTGGTAATTTTTTGATTTTTTGATTGTTATCAATGTAAAAAGGTCATACAGAAGATATTATTATTAGGTTATTATTTAGTAATTTTTTTTTATTTAAAATTTGTAATTATAACCCTAAAATACATATCTGCAATCACAATCAAAGATAATAACACAATTGCTTCAAGTTTCCTATAAATATGACTTTCTCTCGGACTACGAATTAAAAATTTTTAAGATTTGCCGACTTTGACAGGGTCTGATTAAAAAAAATGTACCACAGCTCCTTAACAAGTGACATTAATAGTTGGCACGTTTAATCACGATTCTAAAATGGTACAACACTTTTTTGGTTTATATTTAAAAAAGAAACGTACAAAATAAAAACCTCAAGTAACCAGATTTTATGATAATCTAGTTTACTTAGTTAAAACGTATTTGTTTCGCATAAGCATTATATGTTCGTTATTTGCGGGCAAAATGATGAGACGGATAGATGCGGATAGATGAACACGTATGCCAAGAGTAAGAGAGACAGATAGTTCTCTCACGAGATTATCCTGAAAGGATAACATTTTTAGAACATTGCTACAAAGATATAATTAAAATCGCCAATTCACCGTAGTTCATCAATTTCTTTGGTCAAATGAATCGACATTTAAAAAAAGATGGTTACATAAACTTAAATTTTTTTTACGAATGGCATGTGAATAATCCTCATTTAATACGAGAGATAGATCGCAGTATCGCTTCATAGTGAACCTTTGGACCGGAATTTAAAACGGCAAAATTATTGGGCCTTTTGAGCAGTCTGAAAACTTGAACGGCCTCAATTATCTAAATTTTTTTGCGAAAATAATTACAAATTTTGTTATAGGAAGTACTGGGAGATCGTCGCCACATGTGTAATTGTCCAAGAACTGTTGTGATTAAGTTAAATACTAATTAAATTACCATATATTGTGCTATTGATAACATTAATAAAATTTCAATTATAATGGAAAACAGTTGTTATTGCATGCAGTAATCTCTTAAACACAAATAATCCAATTTGAACTGAGTTCAGCCTGTCTTGAATACGCTCACGTGGTATGATATTGTTAAGCACAAATGAATAAAACAATTAAATGAGCAGCAACATTAATCAAAAGGTTCAAATTTCAATTGGGCATCATGTAAATTATAGTGCTCCTTATAATATTACATGTAAATTATGAATATGACCACAGGATTCACATGAATTATGATTAACATATATTTATTACACAATTTTCAATTAATTTTCATTGGTCGCTTCGTTAATTACAATACTAATTTATTAAATTAGATTGATCGTATTTTATACTAGTTTTGATATTTTAATTGCTCAATAATATTTTAGTTATGGAATTTAACTATTAACATGTTCTATTTTTTAATTAAAAGATATTTTATTTTAATACTGATAAAGATGCAGTAAAATCTTATATAAAAAACATTCAAAAGTCCTCTAGAGATCTCTGTTTAGTTTTATGTTAAGATTTAAGGAATCCCAACTATTACAACGTCACTTGTATTTACTTATTAAACATTATATAAGACGAGAACAATTGGTTATTTACAACACTTATATAATAATTAAACATTATATAAGACGAGAACAATTGGTTATTTACAACACTTATATAATAATTAAACATTATATAAGACGAGAACAATTGGTTATTTACAACACTTATATAATAATTAAACATTATATAAGACGAGAACAATTGGTTATGTACAATACTTATATAAATTATTAAATATTTAATGTTAAAATATAATTTTATAATTACCCGACGATTGACAATTCTTATTACAAAAACAACCCAAAAAACAGTTTATGAATATTATTTAACTCTTAACTAGCTGTAAATCAAGTTAACATAACAAATAGATAATTATGAAAATTAAATTTGTATTTGTTTACTTAATTATAATCAAAGTTTATGTAAACATGGAAAATTAACTATCTTTAACAATAATCATGTTTCGCAGCGCAATTCAACGTTATTTATTGTTAACATAGCGTATTGGAGCACCTATCTTAAAATTTACAAGTGACTTTTCAGCGTCACCCCACATCTTATCTTAGTCTACTTGCAATAATTTAGAAAATAAGAATATTTTCTAAATTATTGCAACTATTTTCTACATTTCTCAAGCCTTGTAAACAAAAGAAACTTATTTGAAGAACAATAGAAAATAGAATCTCATAAACAGAGATAAACCAAATATTGAAAAGAGTCGAAGAGAGTTATTTTAAAAGGGCAGTTAATTTTTCATCAGTGCAGAACTTGATCAGTTATATATTTAGAGTGGTAATCATTTACTGCTACTATATAGAATAAAAAAATAAAAGACTAATTTAATAAATAGTTTCTTCTACCTACATAAGATTTAAAAATTAGTAAATAACTAGATTTCATTATTTATTTTATTTTTTATAAGATGATAAGGTGTACCAAAGGAACACAAAGGACTTTTCATTTATGGTTTAATTTTTAAATAATAATATAGCGTTAAATAAAAAACACTAAAATAAAAAGTGTACATGATCACTTACTGATTACTTATACTTACGTATAAGTATAAGTATACATGATCCCAGCTGGATACGTAGTACATTATGTTTTATATTTACACACTTATATTTTCAAGTTACGGTAGTTTATATTTTGAATATAATAAACAGTTACTCAATATAGCTCTAGCTAAAAATAAGTTATATATAATTATAATCTTCCATAGTTACGTAATGTACTGTTAGAATTTCAGAGTTTATTTTTCTTAAGATAGTTAAGATTCTAATTTATCTCGTGACGAAGTTTTGTTAATCAAGAAATTTGCATATATCAGTAAAGTTCCTATATAGGTATGAATCTTCCCAAACTTGTTACAGAATATATTGAGCTTAAATATATCGTAACATATTGGCTATATAGTTCGGTTTCCGTATCCAGTATTATCATTAAAAGTTGAAATACTGAATATAATTACTCAATTTAAAGATTCATGTGTTTAATTATAATTATAGCATGTATTATTGCATAATTTTCATATTTTGGAACTTTTTATACTGCATTTAGAAACTCATTAAAATTAAACTTAAAGACTGTAACAAGCAAAATAATTAATTATAACAAAGCGTCAATAAAAATTAACATACTCATTAAAAAATACAATAATGCGTATAAAACATATTACTAAATTTTTTACAACCGACCTGACCCTTGTAGTAACTGTAAATTTGACTTCTGAGATAACTGTAGATTTTGCAAAGTAAAAAAAAATAATGTTACATAAGATTTTAAACTATCATAATCACTAAATTATTGTAATTCATTTAATATACTTGACTTTTAACAAATTTACAAACATATTAGACGTTTAATTTGTAACTAAATCCATTAAGCCTTGGCGTTCTCCAGTTGCAGTGCTATTTGTACTAATCGAGGATATAAGACGGGAAGCTTGGGTTCCGTGAGATAACATACTGAACTGTAACACTAATGACTGATGACATATGTAATGTTAATGATTTTATATTTTTCTGTTTGTACAATATATTAAGCTAAAATACTATACGTAAAATAATCGGATGAATGTGACAAATTCTGTTCTTTTTCATACAAAATACATGTGGTTATATAATATAATTTATGTCAGTTTTAACATATTTTTTTACAAGAATATGTGATCCGAATAAGAACAAAAAATGATGTAAAATTAAGGCCATGTGTTTGATAGACGGCGATCCTCAAGTTATGCGTTATAATTAGCAGTACTGCGAGGAATTGTTTTGTTAAAATAAATATATTGTTTTATTATTACTGTTATTGTTTTCTTGCACGCAAGCTCCATTATAGTTGTGTAATACAGTATAAAGTTATTTATTAATATTTTTTTAAATCTTAAAAACTTTAGCATTTTTTATGGTTGAAAATGTACTAAAAGGAATCGTCATGATATTTAATAAAAAGATAATCGTTTTTATTTTATGTAGAATGTATTAAAAATAAATGTACATTGATTTGTAAATAAATAATGTGATTTTATGTCATATGTTTTTGTTATATAAAAAGCTACTAGTTGTACTTTTTAACTTGTTCATATCGTCCCAAATAAAAAAGTTTCAAAGTAAGTGCGAGCGACTCCAAGCGCCAGGGTGTATTATCTTCCTCATTAAGGAAGTTACTAAACGAGTAAGGAAGTCATATTTTTACGTTTTCAGGTGTCCACACTAATTCTAGACATTTTTAACTCGTGTACGTGTGTGTTTGTGGGCGTGTGTGTGTGGGTATGTGTGCATGTATATTCTCGTGACCTGATTATGCGATTGACTGTTTTAGTAGTTTAGTAGTAGTAGTTTAAAAAGAAACAATTGTGTTTTGTTCTGGTGTTGGTACTAATCGAAGCATGTTGGTAAAAAAAGTGATTAAATTGGAAAAAAATATAGCTTGTAGTTTTTTTAGGTTTTTTTTTTCAAGTATCAATTTTATTGGTAAATTCTAAACTTATGGAATATGCTTTACCTACAATAAATTGTTTTAACAACCAGTAACATTAATGATAGAATAAATTTTATTTAAAATATATATGACGGCGCGTTGATTGTAACTGAGTTTTAATTATAAGTTACTCAATGATTATATTACAATTTATTATTAATCATAATTCGATTTGTTTATATTGTTTTAGTTTTATTTGATTCTGTAACGGATTGTTATGAAGAACTTATAAATTATGAGCGGCTAATTCCGAATAGGGTGGGAGGTGTCGCCACTGGGAATGGCGGCTGTGAGTTGTGTGGATAGCTGCCACAGAGGTGCACATGTGCTAACCTATTGGCTCATAATCTAGTTTAATCGTAATTATTGTTTGTGATATTGTGTTAAACTGATGAACATTTAATTAATAACTTTTTGGACGATACACTTGTGTTTCTATTTTATAATTCCTGCCGTTACAACGCTCAATATGAATGATAATAACCAAGACCGCTATGAGGCCCCTTCTGACGCTCCTTTATATATATATATATAATATGATATTTTTCCCTTAACCGCCCACTACCGTTTGTTTTTTAAACTTATTCTCTACTGGTTTAGTTTATGAGATAGAAGAAAAATGTTTTCTTCTATGAGGTATAGTTTGTAATGAAGTAGATATTGTTAGGGAACAAATATTTGAATTCTTTACTATTTACTTTAATTTAAACCAAATATGTCAATAGAATTCTAAAACCAAAATGGTATGGTTTGACTCGTTATATCTAATAGAGTTTCTGTTTACTAATATTATAATTGTTACAAAGTATTGAATTGTACCATAATGTTAGCAAACACAACATTTATTTTTATATAACGATGATTCTTATTAAATAATAATATTTAATTAAGGTTTTTGTACATATTTTTATTAAACATCTCACCTTGTTATGGAAATGGTTCATTATTTTGGCTGTGGCTTGCTTTTCTTTCTATGGTGATAAGCAATGATCAGTTATTTGTTAAAACTTCCAACTTAGTTCCAACTTGGCTCTAGTATTTATATAGATATTTTGAATGAAGTGTTATAAAATTAAATATTTAATAGAAGCTTTATTATTTAACTTTGAATGGCAGTTTCTAAGCTGTTTACATTATAGCCAAGTAAGCAGTCTTTTGTAAATGAGATAAGATGACCTATGTGTGACCTATGTGTGATTCAAACGTGATATAATCTATGGTAGTGCATTTGGCGTAACGTTTTCTGGCATACCTTCAAAGTAGATTATGAACAAGACAGTAATCAGTGGAACGTATGATTTAATCATGACGGTCTATCAATCCCGACTCAACTGGAAAATATTGAATTGGAATTCATCTATATATAACGTGTAACATAAGAAGAATCATCAAAAACCTGGATAACGTTACAATACAAATCAATAAAATAAATAAAAGGTATTACAAAATCAATTCTCTAAGATTTGACTAAGACTCCGATTATTATGGCGTTATGTATGGCGTAGCAGTTTAGAACCCCACGTATCCCCATGTATATATATATATATATATATATATATATATATATATATATTATGTATGTTAATCAATTATCAAGTAATTATGGTATAGTGCTAGAAACTTATCTGACACGGTGGCCAACACTGGAACTAAGTGTAGCCATTTGGCAAATATTATTGCTAGTTGTTGCTAGGAATCAACAATTCGGTTTATTAACATATATCTAAGAAAATTAATTTGAAATATATTTAACTTTACTTAAGATATATCGTTTCAGAAAAAAGATTGTTTGCATATTATGGTGCGTTAAAGTTACTAAATTACACACAGATAAAAATCGATTTATAATGATAACAATTACAGCTTTCAAATAATATTTATTATGAATGTATTTTATTATAATTCCTTGTACTGTTATATTATTTAGCAATTACTAAAATAGCAAATCGACATTTCGATTAGTCTTTGTGTACTGGGGAAATATCACTATTTTCTTTCCTAAGAATTGCGGAGATTCTATTTCATAGCAATACTGAATTTAAGAACAGCGCAACCGTCACTGGGTCAGATAAGCTTGTGACACTAGACAAGCTTTACTTAGTTTCTAGCTAGATGACGTTTATATATTGGACCATGTTAATGGCACAACATTCATTAGTATAAATAGTAAAAATATATTTGAATATATTTGAATTGGATGTGTCTTTGTTGTTTATCGTGATATAATCACTTCAGTCCAAGGATGTCCTCTGCTGAACATAGTCCTTCCTTTTCGACTTTCAGAGCGACTGATCCACGGAGGTCTGCATCCAGCGCCTTCCTGCCACTTTTATTATGACGTCCGTCTACCTTGTGGGTCCACTTTGTGGTCATCCTACACTGAACTTGCTTATACATTGCCTTCACTCGAGATCCTTTCTGCCTTTACAGCTATCGGTTACTCGAGCTATGAGCCCTGTCCACTGTCACTTCAGCTTGATAATTCGATGAGCTATTCCTTGTTATTCGTTAGTAATAATTTTATATGACATTTTTATGGGAAGAAATTATTTGAGTATATCTGTCATCAACCGTATATTGATACGCATACTAATCATAAACAATTATTTAGTTGTAAAAATTAAATACCCACTGCAATAATTAAAATACATATTTTTGAATATTTAATTGTTGTTACATTTAAAAAAATTGCTTTTGTTTGTTTTATAAATAATTAATTAATAAAAAACAATTAACAATATTTAAGACAAAAAATATATAGCATTATATTTTTTTCTTAAATACTGTTAATTGATGATTGTTGTTGTATGTATATGAGAAAATAAAAATACGTTGCAAAGTAAAATGAAGCAGATGTACATGTTTGATAATGTTCGAGGAATCAAGTTTGTTACAAATTGCATTATTATATAGTTAATTTTAATAGAAAACAATGTTATAATCTTCCAAACAAAAAAATAATTATAATAATTAGTACCTAATTATTACGTAATGTACAATAAATTTCCCTTAAACATTTTATGAATATAATATTAATTTAATAAAATAAATGTATACACTCGGAACGTCTAATGTAACGAAATGAACCGATGTTATCAGTCAGCGTAACTGTGTAGAAAACGATAGGTTCTAGATTAATCTTTATAAACGATAGCCTGAACAATAGCAACTGCTTACTGTTCAGGATCGTAGCTATCCAGACGTGGGAACTAATGATCGTATTTTTCATTAAAAAAACTACCTACCCTATATTAGAGGCAAGACGATTAACTTTTTGCTAAAAAACTATTAAGAACATTCCAAAAGTGTCCAGTTTCATCTCCGACTTCACTTTGCTTCGAGCTCACGAAAAAGGGGCCTCGGGTGGGTTAAAAATACCGTTAAAATTTTAAAAATAATCTTTATTGACCTTTTTCAATTAAAACGTAAACTTTTTCCCTTCAAATGATTACCCTTTTTTTTTTTTTTTTGTTCGGTGGAAAAATCCATTACCTGTCTACCAAGAAGGTGATGGCCGGGGAGTTATGTGTGTGATTACCCTTACGTGACTTGTGATCATACATGTAAAGATAGAATGGGAATGAGCTTTAAAATAAAACACAAAAGTCAGTTAAAACCTAAATAATAAGGTTAATCCAACTTTATACTAAGACGCTGCCACTTTAAGCCATTATAAATGAGTTTAGTATTCCTAAGGATTATTTACAAACTTTCTTGAGCATTACAGAATCAGTACACCTTTTACAAAGTTTTTTAGGAATTGTTTGCATGACTTGAATGAAACTTCCTAAATATATAACTTTAGTAATGAATAGAGATATTAAACAGAAATTTATTGTGAGAAGAAAAATTGTGGTAACAGACATTTGTATAGGAATAACTATTAATATTTACAGAGAAAATTGAAGCTCTCAAGAAACTTTCACATAATGATGTTTAACATTCAAATGCACTATTTGTATGAGACGTAAACGCTGAATGCTTATTGAATAGAAATATATGTAGCATATTGAATCAGAATATTACGCAAATATTTTTATTTATTAGTTGTAATTTTGTTTGTATGTGCCCGACAATAACATAAATTAATCTAATGTACCCGACAAGAAAAAAATATTTATGCTAATTTACCCTAAACATTTATCTATTATTTTATGTACACCACAATAAACACAAATATCTTTTTAGCATAACAATAGTAACATTCTCTCCAATCAAGAAAGGCGAGAAATTTTGTTGTACATAATTTTTTTTCTTTTAATATCGTGTACGTAAATGTATGTATTAATATCGTTAACTCTCTGTTATTTTATACCCTCATTTTAGAAAGTAACTAATACATTTAAGAAAATGGAGAAGAACGAAAAATAAGTGATAAATTGTTTTATATAAACTATAATTTTTTTTTATGCAAGCTCTAACTTTATTACACCTGTATACTACATAAATTTATTCGTTAAAAGGTTTTGCATATTTTAAGATTTACTTATTTTGAGATTGATTTACTAGAATAATAATGATATTTTATAGATAAATACTCATGAATGAATCTATTCCATTATACGAAAAGTGTTATATATAATGCCTTTTAAACGACATGCTTATTATATTTAAATAAAAGACTACTCCTTTGTCGAAAAGTTTTAAAGAAATTGTGAGCGACTACGAGCGGCAGGGTTTAATTTCTTAAGCATTTGTTATTGTTGTGACCTAAAATAATGTGGCCTATTCTTTGCTGGTTTGTTTTATAAGATAAAACAAAAATGTTTGACGCTAAAATTATAAAGAGTTGTAGTTTTATTGAAGTAAGTAGTGTTGCTACTATACAATAGTAACAAAGGCTAAAAAATGTCCAAGAGAAACAGTGTACAAGAATAAAACAATAAATGTTATTAATATGAAAAAAATATATTTTTGTTACACATTACATTATTATAATTGTATGGTAGAATTTAATCTTAAAACTTATAGTTAATAAGCCATATAGTTATTAGATGTAGTTAGAAGTTAATTATGTTAGATAGTGAAAAGATTTCACGTTTCAATGTAGGATAACTTTTCTCTTCATAAAAACGGAGACATTGCTAGAAATGAATTAAGACTAAAAACTACGACACGAGTAAATATTTAAAAAAAGATTTTCACGAACAATATCGAGGTATAATTTTTTATCATAAATCTATAATTGAATTACTAATTAACTGACTTACTGAGAGACACTTACATCTCGTCTACCCGTGAACACGTTTGCCACAAAGCATTCGAAACGTCGGGTTAAAATTAAAATGTAACCAAAATAATATGCGAGTTAAATCTAAAGTTAAAAATAATTTTAATTTCAAATGTGTGCTCTCGAAAATCTAAGAATATATTATAAATTTATCATTTATATGTAAGCATTAAAATATATTGAACACATTTGAAACAAAAATATCTTTATATGTATGTATTTTTAAAAACCGATTATTTACTTAACAACCAATTATGTCGCACAAAAGCGGAGGATCCAAAATAATACAAATTCTGAATAAACAAATTAAAATTATAACTTGCATAGTGTCACTTGCTCAAAGTTGCAGATAAGAGTGAATATAATAATTTAAAAGTTGTAATTAAAAGTATTTAAAAAAAAGTAGATTACACAAATATAGCGGCTATCAGATCATAATGTTATTTTATGATTCTAACGTGATGTACTTAATGTATTACACTATGGTCTAATCAATGATTTTCAATGCATAGGAATATAACAAATGTATATTTAACGATTACACAACGTATAACAAGTAAAATAATAATATTTGAACAGGGTTCTTGTGCATGTTTATTAAGCATTGTTTTCTCATACAAATTGTTTAATAATCCAGCTTACGCTCGTGTTTCCGTCCGCAGTGACAAGCAGTTATCTATTAAAAACTCGATCTTAATGTCAGCTACAGCTCAGCTCAGCTACGAATCTAATGTAATGGTTAAATTTAATGAATGATGATAAAATTAAATATTAACTTGTATTATTTACATTTTATGTTGAAGTTTTAAAGCATCCAAATGTGAGATGAGCGGCAATGGCTATGAGCCTCTTTAAGATATCAGTTTTTTTAAGTACAATTACATAATTATTTTCGCTTAGGTTAATAAAACAATTATTGCAGATTGTATATCTGTATATTGTATTGTATATTGTGTATTATGTATTGTATATTGTGTATTATGTATTGTATATTGTATATATTTCATAATTTTAAAAACTGAACAATAGGTTTTGGCAATTATTGTTATTAGCTTTTCTTAATAATCAAAAAACTTCCAGATATTTTTGTTCCAAATGTGTTTAATTTGGTTGACTTAAACACGTCTCGGTCTTTACCAAAACCTTAACAATCGCGAAATTAGGTTCTTTGTAACACGCAAAATGTGGTTTCGAGTTAAAAAAA